>JALHLI010000007.1:1622789-3023365 GCA_023349425.1 Anthopleura sola | reverse complement strand
CAAGAAAATGAATTATTCAAAATACGTTCAAAAATGGGTGTTTTTGGCTATAAAGCATGGACTATAGCCCATGGTTGTGATCAAATTTAGGTGGTTTTTTACACCTTTTCAAAAAAATGAATTATTCAAAACACGTTCAAAAATGGGTGTTTTTGGCCATAAAGCATGGACTATAGCCCATGCTTTTGATCAATTTTGGCTGTTTTTCAGACCTTTTTAAAAAAATGAATTATTCAAAATACGTTCAAAAATGGGTGTTTTTGGCCATAAAGCATGGACTATAGCCCATGGTTTTGATCAAATTTAGGTGTTTTTCACACCTTTAAAAAAAAAATGAATTATTCAAAATACGTTCAAAAATGGGTGTTTTGGCGATAAAGCATGGACTATAGCCCATGCTTTTGATCAATTTTGGGTGTTTGTCACTCCTTTTCAAAAAAATAAATTATTCAAAATACGTTCAAAAATGGATGTTTTTGGCCATAAAGCATGGACTATAGCCCATGGTTTTGATCAAACTTAGGTGTTTTTCACACCTTTTCAAGAAAATGAATTATTCAAAATACGTTCAAAAATGGGTGTTTTTGGCTATAAAGCATGGACTATAGCCCATGGTTGTGATCAAATTTAGGTGTTTTTTACACCTTTTCAAAAAAATGAATTATTCAAAATACGTTCAAAAATGGGTGTTTTTGGCCATAAAGCATGGACTATAGCCCATGCTTTTGATCAATTTTGGGTGTTTTTTCACACCTTTTCAAAAAAATGAATTATTCAAAATACGTTCAAAATTGGGTGTTATTGGCCATAAAACATGGACTATAGCCCGTGTTTTTGATCAAATTTAGGTATTTTTCACACCTTTTCAAGAAAATGAATTATTCAAAATACGTTCAAAAATGGGTGTTTTTGGCTATAAAGCATGGACTATAGCCCATGGTTGTGATCAATTTTGGCTGTTTTTCAAACCTTTTAAAAAAATGAATTATTCAAAATACGTTCAAAGATGGGTGTTTTTGGGCATAAAGAATGGACTATAGCCCATGCTTTTGATGAATTTTGGCTGTTTTTCAAACCTTTTAAAAAAATGAATTATTTAAAATACGTTCAAAAATGGGTTGTTTTTGGCCATAAAGCATGGACTATAGCCCATGCTTTTGATCAATTTTGGCTGTTTTTCACACCTTTTCAAAAAAATGAATTATTCAAAATACGTTCAAAATGGGTGTTTTTGGCCATAAAGCATGGACTATAGCCCATGGTTTTGATCAAACTTAGGTGTTTTTCACACCTTTTCAAGAAAATGAATTATTCAAAATACGTTCAAAAATGGGTGTTTTTGGCTATAAAGCATGGACTATAGCCCATGGTTGTGATCAAATTTAGGTGGTTTTTTACACCTTTTCAAAAAAATGAATTATTCAAAACACGTTCAAAAATGGGTGTTTTTGGCCATAAAGCATGGACTATAGCCCATGCTTTTGATCAATTTTGGCTGTTTTTCACACCTTTTAAAAGAAATGAATTATTCAAAATACGTTCAAAAATGGGTGTTTTTGGCCATAAAGCATGGACCATAGCCCATGCTTTTGATCAATTTTGGCTGTTTTTCACACCTTTTCAAAAAAATGAATTATTCAAAATACGTTCAAAAATTGGTGTTTTTGGCCATAAAGCATGGACTATAGCCCATGTTTTTGATCAATTTTGGCTGTTTTTCACACCTTTTCAAAAAAATGAATTATTCAAAATACGTTCAAAAATTGGTGTTTTTGGCCATAAAGCATGGACTATAGCCCATGCTTTTCATTAATTGTGGCTGTTTTTCAAACCTTTTTAAAAAAATGAATTATTCAAAATACGTTTAAAAAATGGGTGTTTTTGGCCATAAAGCATGGACTATAGCCCATGCTTTTGATCAATTTTGGCTGTTTTTCACACCTTTTAAAAGAAATGATTTATTCAAAATACGTTCAAAAATGGTTGTTTTTGGCCATAAAGCATGGACTATAGCCCATGCTTTTGATCAATTTTGGCTGTTTTTCACACCTTTTCAAAAAAATGAATTATTCAAAATAAGTTGAAAAATGGGTGTTTTTGGCCATAAAGCATGGACTATAGCCCATGCTTTTGAACAATTTTGGCTGTTTTTCACACCTTTTCAAAAAAATGAATTATTCAAAATACGTTCAAAATTGGGTGTTATTGGCCATAAAACATGGACTATAGCCCGTGTTTTTTGATCAAATTTAGGTATTTTTCACACCTTTTCAAGAAAATGAATTATTCAAAATACGTTCAAAAATGGGTGTTTTTGGCTATAAAGCATGGACTATAGCCCATGGTTGTGATCAATTTTGGCTGTTTTTCAAACCTTTCAAAAAAAATGAATTATTCAAAATACGTTCAAAGATGGGTGTTTTTGGGCATAAAGCATGGACTATAGCCAATGCTTTTGATCAATTTTGGCTGTTTTTCAAACCTTTTAAAAAAATGAATTATTCAAAATACTTTCAAAAATGGGTGTTTTTGGCCATAAAGCATGGACTATAGCCCATGCTTTTGATCAATTTTGGCTGTTTTTCACACCTTTTCAAAAAAATGAATTATTCAAAATACGTTCAAAAATGGGTGTTTTTGGCCATAAAGCATGGACTATAGCCCATGGTTTTGATCAAACTTAGGTGTTTTTCACACCTTTTCAAGAAAATGAATTATTCAAAATACGTTCAAAAATGGGTGTTTTTGGCTATAAAGCATGGACTATAGCCCATGGTTGTGATCAAATTTAGGTGTTTTTTACACCTTTTCAAAAAAATGAATTATTCAAAACACGTTCAAAAATGGGTGTTTTTGGCCATAAAGCATGGACTATAGCCCATGCTTTTGATCAATTTTGGCTGTTTTTCACACCTTTTAAAAGAAATGAATTATTCAAAATACGTTCAAAAATGGGTGTTTTTGGCTATAAAGCATGGACCATAGCCCATGCTTTTGATCAATTTTGGCTGTTTTTCACACCTTTTAAAAAAAATGAATTATTCAAAATACGTTCAAAAATGGGTGTTTTTGGCCATAAAGCATGGACTATAGCCCATGGTTTTGATCAATTTTTGCGGTTTTTCACACCTTTTCAAAAAAAATGAATTATTCAAAATAAGTTCAAATATGGGTGTTATTGGCCATAAAACATGGACTATAGCCCGTGTTTTTGATCAAATTTAGGTATTTTTCACACCTTTTCAAGAAAATGAATTATTCAAAATACGTTCAAAAATGGGTGTTTTTGGCTATAAAGCATGGACTATAGCCCATGGTTGTGATCAATTTTGGCTGTTTTTCAAACCTTTCAAAAAAAATGAATTATTCAAAATACGTTCAAAGATGGGTGTTTTTGGGCATAAAGCATGGACTATAGCCAATGCTTTTGATCAATTTTGGCTGTTTTTCAAACCTTTTAAAAAAATGAATTATTCAAAATACTTTCAAAAATGGGTGTTTTTGGCCATAAAGCATGGACTATAGCCCATGCTTTTGATCAATTTTGGCTGTTTTTCACACCTTTTCAAAAAAATGAATTATTCAAAATACGTTCAAAAATGGGTGTTTTTGGCCATAAAGCATGGACTATAGCCCATGGTTTTGATCAAACTTAGGTGTTTTTCACACCTTTTCAAGAAAAATGAATTATTCAAAATACGTTCAAAAATGGGTGTTTTTGGCTATAAAGCATGGACTATAGCCCATGGTTGTGATCAAATTTAGGTGTTTTTTACACCTTTTCAAAAAAATGAATTATTCAAAACACGTTCAAAAATGGGTGTTTTTGGCCATAAAGCATGGACTATAGCCCATGCTTTTGATCAATTTTGGCTGTTTTTCACACCTTTTAAAAGAAATGAATTATTCAAAATACGTTCAAAAATGGGTGTTTTTGGCTATAAAGCATGGACCATAGCCCATGCTTTTGATCAATTTTGGCTGTTTTTCACACCTTTTAAAAAAAATGAATTATTCAAAATACGTTCAAAAATGGGTGTTTTTGGCCATAAAGCATGGACTATAGCCCATGGTTTTGATCAATTTTTGCGGTTTTTCACACCTTTTCAAAAAAATGAATTATTCAAAATACGTTCAAAAATGGGTGTTTTTGGCCATAAAGCATGGACTATAGCCCATGGTTTTGATCAAACTTAGGTGTTTTTCACACCTTTTAAAAGAAATGAATTATTCAAAATACGTTCAAAAATGGGTGTTTTTGGCTATAAAGCATGGACCATAGCCCATGCTTTTGATCAATTTTGGCTGTTTTTCACACCTTTTAAAAAAAATGAATTATTCAAAATACGTTCAAAAATGGGTGTTTTTGGCCATAAAGCATGGACTATAGCCCATGGTTTTGATCAATTTTTGCGGTTTTTCACACCTTTTCAAAAAAATGAATTATTCAAAATACGTTCAAAAATTGGTGTTTTTGGCCATAAAGCATGAACTATAGCCCATGCTTTTGATCAATTTTGGCTGTTTTTCACACCTTTTCAAAAAAATGAATTATTCAAAATACGTTCAAAAATGGGTGTTTTTGGCCATAAAGCATGGACTATAGCCCATGCTTTTCATTAATTGTGGCTGTTTTTCAAACCTTTTTAAAAAAATGAATTATTCAAAATACGTTTAAAAAATGGGTGTTATTGGCCATAAAGCATGGACTATAGCCTATGCTTTTGATCAATTTTGGCTGTTTTTCACACCTTTTCAAAAAAATGAATTATTCAAAATAAGTTGAAAAATGGGTGTTTTTGGCCATAAAGCATGGACTATAGCCCATGCTTTTGATCAATTTTGGCTGTTTTTCACACCTTTTCAAAAAAATGAATTATTCAAAATACGTTCAAAATTGGGTGTTATTGGCCATAAAACATGGACTATAGCCCGTGTTTTTGATCAAATTTAGGTATTTTTCACACCTTTTCAAGAAAATGAATTATTCAAAATACGTTCAAAAATGGGTGTTTTTGGCTATAAAGCATGGACTATAGCCCATGGTTGTGATCAATTTTGGCTGTTTTTCAAACCTTTCAAAAAAAATGAATTATTCAAAATACGTTCAAAGATGGGTGTTTTTGGGCATAAAGCATGGACTATAGCCAATGCTTTTGATCAATTTTGGCTGTTTTTCAAACCTTTTAAAAAAATGAATTATTCAAAATACTTTCAAAAATGGGTGTTTTTGGCCATAAAGCATGGACTATAGCCCATGCTTTTGATCAATTTTGGCTGTTTTTCACACCTTTTCAAAAAAATGAATTATTCAAAATACGTTCAAAAATGGGTGTTTTTGGCCATAAAGCATGGACTATAGCCCATGGTTTTGATCAAACTTAGGTGTTTTTCACACCTTTTCAAGAAAATGAATTATTCAAAATACGTTCAAAAATGGGTGTTTTTGGCTATAAAGCATGGACTATAGCCCATGGTTGTGATCAAATTTAGGTGTTTTTTACACCTTTTCAAAAAAATGAATTATTCAAAACACGTTCAAAAATGGGTGTTTTTGGCCATAAAGCATGGACTATAGCCCATGCTTTTGATCAATTTTGGCTGTTTTTCACACCTTTTAAAAGAAATGAATTATTCAAAATACGTTCAAAAATGGGTGTTTTTGGCTATAAAGCATGGACCATAGCCCATGCTTTTGATCAATTTTGGCTGTTTTTCACACCTTTTAAAAAAAATGAATTATTCAAAATACGTTCAAAAATGGGTGTTTTTGGCCATAAAGCATGGACTATAGCCCATGGTTTTGATCAATTTTTGCGGTTTTTCACACCTTTTCAAAAAAATGAATTATTCAAAATACGTTCAAAAATGGGTGTTTTTGGCTATAAAGCATGGATCATAGCCCATGCTTTTGATCAATTTTGGCTGTTTTTCACACCTTTTAAAAAAAATGAATTATTCAAAATACGTTCAAAAATGGGTGTTTTTGGCCATAAAGCATGGACTATAGCCCATGGTTTTGATCAATTTTTGCGGTTTTTCACACCTTTTCAAAAAAATGAATTATTCAAAATACGTTCAAAAATGGGTGTTTTTGGCCATAAAGCATGGACTATAGCCCATGGTTTTGATCAAACTTAGGTGTTTTTCACACCTTTTAAAAGAAATGAATTATTCAAAATACGTTCAAAAATGGGTGTTTTTGGCCATAAAGCATGGACCATAGCCCATGCTTTTGATCAATTTTGGCTGTTTTTCACACCTTTTAAAAAAAATGAATTATTCAAAATACGTTCAAAAATGTGTGTTTTTGGCCATAAAGCATGGACTATAGCCCATGGTTTTGATCAAACTTAGGTGTTTTTCACACCTTTTAAAAGAAATGAATTATTCAAAATACGTTCAAAAATGGGTGTTTTTGGCTATAAAGCATGGACCATAGCCCATGCTTTTGATCAATTTTGGCTGTTTTTCACACCTTTTAAAAAAAATGAATTATTCAAAATACGTTCAAAAATGGGTGTTTTTGGCCATAAAGCATGGACTATAGCCCATGGTTTTGATCAATTTTTGCGGTTTTTCACACCTTTTCAAAAAAATGAATTATTCAAAATACGTTCAAAAATTGGTGTTTTTGGCCATAAAGCATGGACTATAGCCCATGCTTTTGATCAATTTTGGCTGTTTTTCACACCTTTTCAAAAAAATGAATTATTCAAAATACGTTCAAAAATGGGTGTTTTTGGCCATAAAGCATGGACTATAGCCCATGCTTTTCATTAATTGTGGCTGTTTTTCAAACCTTTTTAAAAAAATGAATTATTCAAAATACGTTTAAAAAATGGGTGTTATTGGCCATAAAGCATGGACTATAGCCTATGCTTTTGATCAATTTTGGCTGTTTTTCAAACCTTTTAAAAAAAATGAATTATTCAAAATACGTTCAAAAATGGGTGTTTTTGGCCATAAAGCATGGACTATAGCCCACGGTTGTGATCAAATTTAGGGGTTTTTTACACGTTTTCAAAAAAATGAATTATTCAAAATACGTTCAAAAATGGGTGTTTTTGGCCATAAAGCCATGGTTTTGATCATATTTAGGTGTTTTTCACACCTTTTCAAAAAAATGAATTATTCAAAATACGTTCAAAAATGGGTGTTTTTGGCCATAAAGCATGGACTATGGCCCATGGTTTTGATCAAATTTAGGTGTTTTTCACACCTTTTCAAAAAAAAGAATTATTCAAAATAAGTTCAAATATGGGTGTTTTTGGCCAAAAAGCATGGACTATAGCCCATGGTTTTGATCAAATTTAGGTGTTTTTCACACCTTTAAGAAAAAAAGAATTATTTAAAATACGTTCAAAAATGGGTGTTTTTGGCCATAAAGCATGGACTATAGCCCATGCTTTTGATCAATTTTGGCTGTTTTTCACACCTTTTCAAAAAAATGAATTATTCAAAATACGTTCAAAAATGGGTGTTTTTGGCCATAAAGCATGGACTATAGCCCATGCTTTTCATTAATTGTGGCTGTTTTTCAAACCTTTTTAAAAAAATGAATTATTCAAAATACGTTTAAAAAATGGGTGTTTTTGGCCATAAAGCATGGACTATAGCCTATGCTTTTGATCAATTTTGGCTGTTTTTCAAACCTTTTAAAAAAAATGAATTATTCAAAATACGTTCAAAAATGGGTGTTTTTGGCCATAAAGCATGGACTATAGCCCACGGTTGTGATCAAATTTAGGTGTTTTTTACACGTTTTCAAAAAAATGAATTATTCAAAATACGTTCAAAAATGGGTGTTTTTGGCCATAAAGCCATGGTTTTGATCATATTTAGGTGTTTTTCACACCTTTTCAAAAAAATGAATTATTCAAAATACGTTCAAAAATGGGTGTTTTTGGCCATAAAGCATGGACTATGGCCCATGCTTTTGATCAAATTTAGGTGTTTTTCACACCTTTTCAAAAAAAAGAATTATTCAAAATAAGTTCAAATATGGGTGTTTTTGGCCAAAAAGCATGGACTATAGCCCATGGTTTTGATCAAATTTAGGTGTTTTTCACACCTTTAAGAAAAAAAGAATTATTTAAAATACGTTCAAAAATGGGTGTTTTTGGCCATAAAGCATGGACTATAGCCCATGCTTTTGATCAATTTTGGCTATTTTTCACACCTTTTCAAAAAAATGAATTATTCAAAATACGTTCAAAAATGGGTGTTTTTGGCCATAAAGGATGGACTGTAGACCATGGTTTTGATCAAATTTAGGTGTTTTTCACACCTTTTCAAAAAAATGAATTATTCAAAATACGTTCAAAAAATGGTGATTCTGGCCATAAAGCATGGACTATAGCCCATGGTTTTGATCAATTTTGGGTGTTTTTCACACCTTTTCAAACAAAAGAATTATTCATAATATGGCTATTATTTTCTTATTTCTTTTTCTCTTTTTTATACGTTTTTATATCCTCTTTTTTACTTTTCTTTCTTTCATTTATTCATCCATTCGTATATTCATTTTTTCTCTCTTTCTAACTTTCTTTTTTTCATTCCAATTATTTCTTTATTTATTTTTTACCACCTCATGTATCATTCATTCATTTATTCATTTATTCTTTATTATTTTCTTTATTTTCTTTCTAGTTTTTTTTCTTCAATTCTCTTTTCTTTTTTCTATCCCCTTTTTTTCCGTTTATACCTTCTTTTTTTTAATTAACTCGTTTTTGTTTCTTTCTTTCTTTTTAATTTTTTCCTTTTATTCAAGTTCTATCTTTCTTGCTTTGTACTTTATTTCTTTTTTCTTCTTCTCCTTCTTCTTCTTATAACAATTCATCCATTTATTTTTTTACTTTTCCTAATTTCTTTCATTTTTTTCTAATATGTGTTTTTTCAAAAAAGAAAAAGTAAAAGAAAGAAAAAAAGAAAGGAAAAAAAAAAAAAAAAAAAAAAAAAAAAGAAAAAAGGGAAAAATAAAGGAACCAAGAAAAAAGAAAGAAAAACCGAATAATTGAAAGAATGTTTTTTTTTTCTTTTTTTCTTTTTTCAATTTTTTTCCTTATTTACTTTCCTTTCTTTTTTCCTTCTTTTCTATCCTCATTTTTACTTTTCATTTTTTCTTTTTCTCATTCATTTTTTTTTTATTTCTTTTGTTTCTTTTTCTTTCTTTTTTCTCTTTCATTCTTTTTTTTCTTAACTTTATTTTGTCCTTTATTTTGTTTTTTTTCTAATATATCTTTTTTCTAAAAGAAAATAAAGAAGAAAAAAAGGAAAATAAAAAGAAAGTAAAAAGAAGAATAAAAGTAAATAAGAAGATAAAAAAAGAAATAAAATTATAGATGTTTTATTTTCTTTTATAATTTAATTATTTCTTCATTTTTTTCTTGATTTCTTTTTCTCTCTTTTCTTCTTGCTCTTCTTTCTTTAATTTCTTTTCTTTCTTTTTTCTTTTTTTTCCCTCTTTTTTCTTTCTTTCTTTTTTAATCATATATATCTTTAATTTAATTCTTTATTTATTTCTTCTGTTTTTTTTTCTTTTTCTCCTCTTGTTTCTTTCTTTTCTTCCTTTTTACTTTCTACATGTCTTTATTTGTTCTTTTATTTCTTTTCCTCTCTTTTCTTTCCATTTTTTTCCATTCATTCATTCATTCTTTTTTCTTTCTTGCTTCCTTTCTTTTTTCTTTTCTTTTTTTCTTTATTTAATTTTTTCTTATCTACTTTATTTCTTTTATTTTTGTTTGTTTGTTGGTTTCTTTCTTTCTATCCTCTTTTTTTTTTCTTCTCTCTCATTATTTTATTGATTAATTCATTCTTTTTCCTTTCACACTTTTTTTTAATTCAATTTTTTTCTACTTCGTCTCTACTTTTTTTTAAATATACTTATCACATATCTTTATTATGACGTTCCAATTCCGTTTTTGTAAATCCCTACCCTCCAATGAAGATATAGATGAAGGCATAATTTTTCAGCACCTAATTCCATTCTCTAGAATTCGTTTTTTCAAAGATAACTTTTCGTCAACAAGTTTACTCAAATCAGAAACACAAAGTACAGATTTTAAAATTAATAACTTAAAAAAGGCTAAGGTTAATATGGAGTCACGAACAAACTAAGGATAACGAAACTTATTTCGCAAGCTCGTAGGGAATGAACTTACTAGAAAAAACAACTTTGACATCTGTTCGCAAAGAAACCAATTAAATTTTCATGAAGCGGTGATAATCACTTGAGGATGTTCGTGTACGTGCCGCTTTGTGGACACTAGCTAAATTCAGATGTTGAGTTGATTGTCATATTTAATAGGTGAAAAAGGAAAAACGTAATTGCTTTCTTTATTAATTTGCACTATCCTAACGTATATACGTTTCCCTGTTAATTTAAGGCACGGTAAAACCTTAAAACCTTGGTTTGTTGAGGTGTATTAGTTGAAGACCAAAAAGGAACTGTATTTTTGGGAAAGCTAGTGAAGATGTTTGACCGAGAACATACTAAAGTTCTTTCATTGGAACTTGCTCACAGATGTCTGATCCAAGTCACTGCAGAGACGGTCATCCTTGCTGTTTTGGCACTAACAGCATTATTATCAAACGTTTGCGTGTTATTCGTGTTTTATAAGTCTCCGCGTTCTCGAAGTATTACCAATTACTACCTCATGACTCTAGCTACAACAAACCTTATCTTTGTTATCACAATAATGCCTTTGACGATAGTAGTATCTTTGTATGGAAAAGACGTCTTGGGTAACAAAGCTGGTGAAGTTATTGGATTTATCGGCGTCTCTTTAGTCTTTGGCTTGGTTCAAACTACATCTCTCATCGCGATCAATCGATTTTTTTGCGTCGTGAAACCTTTGCTCTACAAAAAATACTTCAGAACCAAACCAGCAATACTCATGATTATTGGAGTTTGGGTATTTTCAGTTTTGAACGTTACTGCTGTCTATTTTAGTGGAGCAGCAGACTTTGAGTTTTACCCTGGAAGACTTGTACACATGCTTGTCTTCAAAGACCAAACTACAAGTCGAATATTTGCTGCCATTTTTCAAGTCATGTTCACAGTATTCCCAATGACAATAACAGGGGTTTGTTATTGGAAAGTCTACAGAACTGTCAAAGGACACAGTGCAAGGGTATCTTCCTCTCTTAACACATCATTAACTAAAGAGGACATTCATATTACAAGGTCTGTCCTTCCACTTGTTTGTGGGTTCATCATCTGCTGGATTCCGTGTTCAACGGTGTTCCATCTTGCTGTTTATGTCAATCTACCTCGTTCGATTGAAATGTGTTTTACATTTTCTGCTTATTCAAGTTACGTTATAAATCCAATTGTCTACAATATTTTTAACAAACCTTTCAGAAAACAGTTTATCAAGGTAATTTTCCCAAAACTGCGTTAATCTGAACGAAATTCCAGGTTATAGGTTACAAGGTCACAAGTGTAATAAAGGTTGGGTCACAAGTGTAATATAAGTCACTAGTGTATTAAGGGTTGGGTCACAAGTGTAATATAAGTCACTAGTGTAATAAGGGTTGGGTCACAAGTGTAATATAAGTCATTAGTGTAATAAGGGTTGGGTCACAAGTGTAATATAAGTCACTAGTGTAATAAGGGTTGGGTCACAAGTGTAATATAAGTCACTAGTGTAATAAGGGTTGGGTCACAAGTGTAATATAAGTCACTATTGTAATAAGGGTTGGGTCACAAGTGTAATATAAGTCACTAGTGTAATAAGGGTTGGGTCACAAGTGTAATACAAGTCACTAGTGTATTAAGGGTTGGGTCACAAGTGTAATATAAGTCATTAGTGTAATAAGGGTTGGGTCACAAGTGTAATATAAGTAACTAGTGTAATAAGGGTTGGGTCACAAGTGTAATATAAGTCACTAGTGTAATAAGGGTTGGGTCACAAGTGTAATATAAGTCACTAGTGTAATAAGGGTTGGGTCACAAGTGTAATATAAGTCACTAGTGTAATAAGGGTTGGGTCACAAGTGTAATATAAGTCACTAGTGTAATAAGGGTTGGGTCACAAGTGTAATATAAGTAACTAGTGTAATAAGGGTTGGGTCACAAGTGTAATACAAGTCACTAGTGTAATAAGGGTTGGGTCACAAGTGTAATATAAGTCACTAGTGTAATAAGGGTTGGGTCACAAGTGTAATATAAGTCACTAGTGTAATAAGGGTTGGGTCACAAGTGTAATATAAGTCACTAGTGTAATAAGGGTTGAGTCACAAGTGTAATATAAGTCACTAGTGTAATAAGGGTTGGGTCACAAGTGTAATATAAGTCACTAGTGTAATAAGGGTTGGGTCACAAGTGTAATATAAGTCATTAGTGTAATAAGGGTTGGGTCACAAGTGTAATATAAGTAACTAGTGTAATAAGGGTTGGGTCACAAGTGTAATATAAGTCATTAGTGTAATAAGGGTTGGGTCACAAGTGTAATATAAGTCATTAGTGTAATAAGGGTTGGGTCACAAGTGTAATATAAGTCATTAGTGTAATAAGGGTTGGGTCACAAGTGTAATATAGGTCACAAGTGTAAAAAGGATACTTGTTACTCCAAGTGGAAAATAATTTTCCTCAATTTCACTTAAAATAAAATAAAAAAAATTATCTGACCCTAAGAGTTTACGTATAGTTTCTCAGGAATTTCTTCTTTTACTTCCCCTTTATGTATGTAATTCTTATAAATCTTGCTCAAAGGAGGAATATATTCTTTGAATAAGTTCATTATAATAATACTTTACGGTCTGAATGATCTTGATTTATTTTTCCTAAACGTTTTGATGAAAAAGTAACAAAAACCAACTTTCTACATGAAAATTCATAACGGCACTGATATGATGAACTATTTTTTTCTTCAGAACACCTAAATTAAATATATTTTACAAATATAAGTCAAAACAGTTTCAAAAGTTTGAGTAATATAGTCAAAAAAAAAATGTATTCGCATTCCCCTTGACAATATTTGTCTAAAGCAGGGTGCAAAGTAACACCCCTGTCATTTTTTTCAAACTTTTTCAAAAGTTTTTTTTTTATGTGCTCTTCTAGAAGTTAAAAAAAGGATAGGCTTTTTCCCTGTTGAATTTTAAAACGCGTGTGGTTCTTCAATGAACGGTTTTCGGCAGTTTTTGTGTGCCCACTGGCACATCGTGGCGTCAAATTACCTGTTTCATGGCGTCATTGCGATTGCGTAGTACTATGCGCAGTAGCTTTATATTTCTATAGTAGACAGTCACCTTAAAGCTGGAAAAAATAATTTCCGATGAGATACAGGATTCAAGAAAAAGACTCGTCTTTTTCTTGGCACTTGAATCCAGTATTTCCGTAGCCATGTAGCTCTTTGTAATCTGAATCAGCGGCTGGGCTTAAAGGTTGGTAATCAGCATCGTTTTCTGGAACGTAATCTGCATAGACTCTTGAATCAGAATCGTCTCTCCCTTCGTATACGTTGCTTTTTGTTGATGAGTTCATATCTTCGTAATCATAATCATCTTCGCAAGATGCAGGCTCACTCAGCTTTGTTTGAGCTTGTGCAGCATCCAGCATTTCTTTGTTGATGAGGGATTTTGGAGCTTTCTCATGTGCTTCCAATGGTTGATCTACTTCGGCATATTCATCTTCATCAATAGGCAAGTCAGCCTGGACGGTGTTTGTCCGATCCGAAGTAGATACCTTCCTCTCATCTAATGTGTTAGTATTAGCTTCAGGCTGAGCAACAGCCCTTGGATTTTGACCTGGGGTACTACCAACCTCAGGTCTCCACTCGCTGTCTATTTGTTCGTACACATCTTCAGTAATAATGTTAGAAAGGTCTCTTGTGTTCTGGGTGGAATGATATGGATGGTCTTGCATTGCCATATTCTGCACAACAAAATAAACAAAAATTAACGGTCTATATAGTAGAAATAATACCGAAAGCTGGAGATGAATTAAAAGATCATAAAATCCTTTTTTGGTCGAGATTACAGATTTGAAACAAAGTTGCATTTGTTTCGTGTCAACTATATGCTGACTATTGATTGCTATGGTTATGAATTCTCCTGTAGTTGTCGTTGCTGCCGCCATTGCTATTGATGTTTTTGCTGCTAATAGTATTGTTGTTGTTGATGATGATGATGATGAAAATGTTGATGATGTTGAATTAATGGTTGTTAGTAGCATTGTTATAGGTGTAAAGCAAATCTTGCCTCAAACTTGACGTCTGTCGTTTTAGATCTTGAAGAAATCCTAAAAACAAACCATACCACATTTTACCACATCAGATAACAAATATGCTTAGATCAGATCAGTCTAATTGTAAAAAAAATTATATGCTGCCCAACTACTTTTCCTTTTAATAGGCAAACTGTAACCCTGGTAATTTTCAAGGTTACCCTACTGTATAGCTGTAATCATATGCATATTTGTAACATGACAACAGAAATGGATTCAAACTATTATAACTGCATTACCTTTGGCAGACTTTCAAATTTCCTGGAAAAGAAAATTACATATTTAAAAAAAAAATAATAATAATAGTAATAAGTGGGGTGAAAGTCAAAAGACAAAAGACATGCCCAATTCTCCATTTTGGTTGATCTACATAACATTGACGAGATATGATATTAAGTCTATTTCTTTAAAATGACTGTGACGCAACCTACATTGGTGAGACTGGGAGAAACTAAATACTAGACATACTGAAGTAAAGTAAAGTAAAAAAAAAAAAAAAACAATAATGAATACAAAAGTGCAACAAAAAAGGGAGACCATAACAACCACATCGCTGTACATTACAAATAAAACTGAACATGTTATTGACTTTGCAAGATATCATAAAATCGAAACAAATGGACAAACGTATATTTTACTTACTGTTTTGCCTTCTAAGCCTCCGACTATAAATCAATAGAACAATAATAATGAGAGCTAGCGTTCCAATTACTGCAAAGGTAACTAAAACAAAAACAAAAACAATCAAAACAAAACAATCTTAACCAAAGAAATCAAATAAGCAAAGTCGCAAAAAAATAAAAATACCAAATAAGGTGCCACCGGCGATTGACGATCGTTGAGGTAAAATAACCAAGTAAAACTACTGCCTAACGCCTTCACTGAATGGTGGAGGCATCTCACAATTCGTTTTTGTGCAATTGCCAATCACCATTCGCAGTTCACCCCCTCAGCCTTTTTTTGAAATAGCTGTATACTCATTTTAATATAATCAGTCATCTCAAACGCCTCAAAGGTGAGACCTCCAATTACAATTTCATCTCCTGTGGGTACCTACAAGCTGCAGTTCGTATTACAGTGAAGACACACTAACCGCGATCACTTGAACAAAATTGACCGATCAGATAACACCTCAAAACAATGACATTCCCCCCCAAAAAAACTGTGTGGGCCAATCAGCTACAAGCATTTAAAACTGTTATTTTTCTGGGAAACTGGTTTTGATGGCAAACTTTATTGAGATAAATTCATTGATAAGTTCTGATCTGATTGTTGCGTTTTATTCACGAACGCTTTGTATTGTGACTCGAGGGCCCAATTTGTATGTTTACTCATTTTTTTTTCCAATTTAACTATATATATATGTGATTTTAGCATGAATATCAAGAAACATTCGTAGTGAGGTTTCAGTAAGAAAATAAACAAATAAAACTAACTGTAAAGTATCGTCCTGTCACTTTGCGATGAATCCTGTCTACTGCCTTTGTTATTTCCTTTACTTCCTTCCTCTGGGGAGAAATGTACACAGTGAATTGCAAAGTTATTGTCAGGTTCAAGAAAAAATATAGAAGCTGAACCAAAAGCTAGGTATAAAAATCACACCCAGTCGAGATCTTGAATACACGGACCGAGACTGTAAGGCCAAAGGCACAGTTTTCCTTATGCGGAGCATCTTTAAAATGGTAAATAACTTTTTTTCCAACCGCCTTGCATTTTAGTTTGTTGTTTAGCAATCCGTTAACTCATTCGCGCACGTGTACAACGTCAAACAGCCAATGGGAACAACAGATTTTTTAGGATACTTGATCGGAAAAAATCAGTTTATTTAGACATGGCTTTTTAATCATTTATTAAAACAATTTCCACGAAGCAGGAAATAGCCTATAGTCGTAAATAGTAAATAGGACAAAGGCTGCCATGCATGTATTTCTATGTACCGTTAGGCATACCCACCTGCTAAATGACTCCTAGCGATCACACTTATTGGACCAAACAAATCCTTAAAAAAATTAATTTTAAAAATGTGAGTAAAATGAGGCAGTGGCAGTGGCAGTGACAGTGGCAGCAAAAGCAGAAGCAGAAGTAGAGGACGAAGTAGCTAATCCTTGCAAAGACTAATCACCTGTGTTTCGCCAGTCAGCGCTCTTTCTGCTATCTCATACATTTTGTCTTCATCCAGTTTTACATTGTTGAATTTTCCATAGCGTTTCCCATCACCAAGAACAAATTCAGGATTGTCTTGAAATGCATCAAGTTTTAACTCAGCTGTAATATAGTAATTCAGACCCTTTCCTTTTGCTGTTTTGTAATCTGTTAATCTTGTTGCATCAAATGATGGTGATTTGACCATTTCCTTGACAATCACCTGGTACTTACTAAGAAAGAAATTACAAACATAATTAGCTATAAAACCTAAATTAACTTTCTGCTCATTGTTGTTTTTAAGAAAGCAAACACTTTCTGTATTTTCAGCTCTATGACTGGATGTATCAGGAAGTATCATGTGATTGGAAACCCCCCCCCCCTGTATTGTATTCCTGCAATTATTCTCCATCCGAAACTAAAACTGAATTACCTTATTTGTCCATTGATGTTAGATGCTGGCCATAAGGTAATCTTGACGTTTGGCGACGTTATGTTTACAATAGATGCATTCAAAAACGGCCTTGGTGGGGCTGAACAAAAAATATATGTATTTTCAAATTGTTTGTTTATAACTTTATATTGGTCAAAAAGTAATATTCAAATGGCAGGAAAGAGGCTGGGTAGAACTGAATTATAAGTATATAGGCATGTAATATTCTATTTATACTTGTTGTTACGCACAGTTGCACATTAAATAGTGTGCCTGTCTACACAAAGTGGGCTAGCATAGATCTCTTGTTTTTCTTCCAATAAATAAAAGAAATTGGTGAAACAACAGTTTGCGTATGTGATACGAATCAATAGACTGTCAAAAAATAGGAAACATTTGATGATTACAGCTTACCAGCTAACTTAGTAGTAGCAACGACAGCACTACTTTTTTCTCCTCTTCCACATCTTGTTATAGCTGACACTTGGAATTTGTAGTTCGTGTCTGGATATAGATTATCAACTTGAAATTTCTCTAAGGAATTGGTAGAATCCCTTTCTTCGCTGTGCAGAAAGGTATTATTATATGTCTTTGTCCCCAGTAATGTTATCTGTAGTAAATAATTAGGCAAAAACTTTATGATGTTAAATTTTTGATAGGAGTTTGAAAGGCAATGCCTCAGGCCTCAGTATAACCTAATTTATAGTGAGAGCAGCCCGAATATGGTTGCTGTAGTGTGATGAATGTCGCTGAGAGGAGTAGTGGAAGGTACCCAGTTAAAATAGCTTGTGCAATATATCTTAATGCGCTTGAATTTGAGCGATTTGGGTTCCCAGAGTAAAGATTGATTATGTACTTGCTATAGATGCTGTTACTATTTCCAGGAAAAGACTACGAAGATCTAGAGCTACAGATCAAGCTCAGTAATTATTGGAGTTCTTTGTTTATCCTCCTGTACCAACAATTTATAAGACACCTGGGTCTTGGCCTGCCGTCTAACTGTTGTCAAATTGATGTATGAAAGCAATCTGAATTAATGGTATATACTAGGAAGTCGTCAACAACAACAACAACAACTACAACAAAAAGCGAACGTAATCGATTACTACTTACAGCATATTTTTCAAATTGTTCTAAAGCTGACGGCTCTTTCCATTGCAAAACCACTTCTCTTTTCTCAGCAGTACCAAGTATCGAAAGTTGCTGTGGAGCACCAGGGGCTATTGGAAGTAGTAATGAAATGTAAGCAGCATTAAATATTTAGTAACAACGCAACTGCCCCAAAATACAATCGAGCTCCTCAGTAAGAAATGAATTAAGATAACCAACAAATGCGCTCGATATTAATGTTATTAGGGCCGTAAGTTAGATAACCAAATGTGTTAATACGTCACCCTCTCTAAATAAAAGTTTATTGTATTAGTGCTTTCCAAAACAGAGCAGGCACTATCTGCAAGTCTATAATTGTGAATCATATTCTTTCTAAAAGCATCCAGAACGATGTGTGATCTAGAACGATTTCAAGGAGAAGACAGATGCTGTTACCTATAATGGTATCCTAAAACTTCCTTTTGGGGTTTTATCTTATTCTTTTTTAAATTTATTTTTCAACTTTAAAGGGGGTGTCTACCCAATATGCTAACCAATCCAATCCTTTCCTGGGTCTGCCCTTTTGAACTTGTAAATGTCACGAAAGTTTAATCTTGCATTCTCTACAAATCTTTTCCTTGAAGTGATTCAAAAAGGCACATAATTCAAAGTACCTACCAGACGTAAATATTTTCATTGGCTGACTATAAGGTCCAGGTCCAGCAGTTGTGTATCCTCTCATGGATACATCAAATCTAGAACATTCCTCCAGGTTCTCAAGAGTTGTCTCAGATACATTAGAGTTAACCACCTTTCTAATGATTGTGGGTTTGGATGAAGATCCATCTATAGCTATTTTAGTCCACTTAATCTCGTACTTTATTAATGGTCCATTGGCTTTCTCTAGTGGTATTGTTTGCCATGATAAAACAAACGTCGAAGAATCTTTCTTGGACGTAGATAATCCACGAGGTGGGGCACTTGGTTCTAAAAGAAAGAAAGAGAGCAGTTAAATAATAACTTTAATAAGTTCAGAAAATGTGTGGGTATTTAGTTTGCAGCAGAGAATAAAAAAAAATGAAGCTGAAGACCAAACATTCTTCTTCTCAGGACACAACAATTTCTCGCCTTTCGTTTTCTCAAGGTGGCACGAGCAATTTTTTTCCTAGATACAATTTCGTTATTATTGTTGCTGCTGACGTCGGTGGTGATAACAATCATGATCATAAATGCTGAATCAAAATTGCTCCTAAGTAATACAAGAGAATGTAACGGCTTTTAAAACGTATATTTTATACAAGGAATAGTTCAATAGCCTAGATGCAAATGATTTTTTTTTTGAATTGTTTCTCTTCTGTTTCTCCTTTGACTGATGCCTTTCTCTTTCTCCCAATTTCCAGTTTCAATTTCAAAGTTGAATCTTATTTCAATCTTAGTAGAGGAAACGCTACATTTTTCTCTGTCTTATCTCTTTTTGCTACTTACTATAAACATGAATGGATACGTGAAGCTTGGAAGTGTCGTCGCCTTTCTTGACAATCACACCCCTCACACGAAACCAGTAGTCTTTCCCACCCAAGACAGTTGTATTAAAAGTTGTGGAATCTCCGTCCACCTCATTTTGCCTAAGCACCGAAACTTCTTCTTTGAGACCGAACGATACAATATATTTCCTAATTATTCCATTTGGAACGGCCGGAACATCCCAGGTTAATAGCAGCTGTGGTCTTGAATTGGCAGTAGGTGGGATTTCTTTCGAGCGAAGTCCAAGGGGAGCGGAGGGAGCTGAAAATAGAAGAAAAGAAATGAGAGCTTTCATTGTACAAATATGTGAGTAAGTTGAAACTACAGTCCTTACATTACACAGCTCTTGTTGCTGAAGATAACACTAAATTGTATGACTTTTATGAGCAGTTGGTTCTACTTCCATTACTAAATGAACATATTTTGGCGCAATATCTTTTTCTATTTATCATATCCATACAAAGTTGGTTTGATAAAAGATGATGCCCACAAGAAAATTGTGAAGACATATTTCATTCACTAGAAGCATGAGTACTTTTACTTCGTTACCCATCGACCCAAAGAAAAATTTAAAAAAAATACAAAATTAATAGAAACATAGCCACTTAGTGTACTGGCTCGACTTAGTTATCAATACAAAGACGAATAAATCGTCCATCGATCTACTCACCAACTCCAACTTTAACCCCAGAACCTTTTACCCCATCAGCCTCAGTTTGAGTTTTTCCATACATCGCTCTACAAGCGAAAGGCTTAAAACACGATTCCCAGCCTAGTTTGAAACAGCTGCAAAACAAGGGCACAAAAAGATTATGAATAGTTTACGATTGCAAGTCTCGGTTCTGTTGGGGATGGAACCGCCATTTTAGGTGGTCGTCCGAGCCGCGTGAAAGAAAGTTTTGCTATTCGACATATAGTGTATAAATATCCATCGAAAGATTTTTCTCCCAATGAAATGAATCCATTTCAAGTTTTCTCGAGGAACTATTTACCTGAAAGTACTGACTACATCAGCATCAGATGTGTAGTTGACTCTCAGTGTAGATTGCTTGACTCCATTAGCACCACGCACCAGACCAGTAGATTGACTAGTGATGTCAGTATTACCAGTGTACCATTTGATGTACTGTATTAATGGTTCTTGTACAATACACACCAGATCTACATAGCTATTGGATGCTGCTGTCAGGTTTTGATTGGTCAGACCTGATATCACTGGTCTGGTAGCTGTACAGACAGATAAAAGAATAATCAAGATATGATGAGATACAGGTTATCTGATAGCTGGAGAAAGGAAGAGTGACGTCGTTGCATTTAATAACTATTGATAACATTCTTACCATAGTCACATCCATACAGTTCTATTCTCATACATGTACCAGTGTTCCATGTCTGTACTTACCATAGTCACATACATACAGTTCTATTCTCATACATATACCAGTATTCCATGTCTGTACTTACCATAGTCACATCCATACAGTTCTATTCTCATGCATATACCAGTATTCCATGTCTGTGGTGTAACTCGGACATGCCTTGCTGTAACTGGGTGGCTCAGCCATTGCACTCTTACACTTGTTCTGTTGCTGTTGCCTTGGAATATCTGATGAAATGCCAATTAATTTTAACACAGCCTCAATGTGAAATTGAGTCTCATATCTAATATGGCTACTATAATGACAATATTTATTCCTGCAGCTATCAAGTTTAATAGCTACTGGAATTTTTGGATGAGGCCGTGAAGAGTGAATTATTCGATTGTAATCTTTGACATCTAACCTCTACCTTATCACTGTTACCCCCAGCTTTTCAATATGAGTAAACTTCACTATAATATTTTACGTCAATTTGTACCTTAACAGTGTTGCTCCTAGCTTTGTAGGTGTTCCACAGATTACCATCCATACTATAACTGATAGTGTAGGTGGTGACCCACTTATCCATGGTGTGGTCACCCTGTGTTGCTATACCTGTCACCGTCATCACTTGTCCCAGGTTAATCTGTATGTACTCAGTATTAGATTGCGTGCTACTACACCATGCACTGTTGCCATAGAGACGACCATCTGAGGCAGTATGGTTGTTGTCAAGGTTAGATGATGACGTCATTTGGCTGTTCTGAATGTTGCCAGATACTTCAAGTCCGACAGGAGAACTACAAGCTGTAAGGAAGGACACATTTTACAAGCGATTAGTGTTTTTTCTTTGAGGTCGTTCATGGGCAAAGATTAATTTTACCTCTCCTGATTTTCTTAAAATATTCCATTATAAAATCGAACTAAAACAGGCAAATAGAGGCGGCCACAGTACCTATAACCCATCAACAGCTTCTACCATTATTTTTGTAACATTATCAGAGAGATTTCCGTATTTGTTGGGCGGACGTGTAAAGTATTTGTTGGTTTGTGTAAAAAAGAATTACTGACAGGGGTAAATAGGAGATGGCACAAAAATGGCACTTTTGGCGTGCAGTCATAGTATTACTACAAAATGTGCTTATTTGAGAAGTTCTATCGTCAATGACTACCTTACGATTTCCACAAGGAAGTACTTTTTCGACCTTTCAATATACGTAATACAAAATAGGGATCGTCAACTTTCTTCCAGAGTTTCAAGAATTAGAACTTTTTTCCTTGATATTTTGCCCATCAAAACATTTGAGTGAATTCATTTCATTGAGTTGATGGCTATCTGTCATTATAACCCAACGATGAATTTTCGCGCGCTGTCATTGGTTCAAATGAGTCACGTGTAGGACGGGTATCAGGCGATATCCCCCGTCCGAAGTGATATTCGTCCAGCAGAAGGTAAAAACGTTAAAAAAGAAAAGAAAAAACACGGAAAACAAAGAAACTCGGTTTTTACAAACAAGTCAGAATAAAATACAAATACTGGTTGAGAAAACTACGCCAGGAAACACGAAAAAATCAACAAAATATACTGTAAATGTCTTCAATGGTAAGCATCCATGTTTCGTGAATGAAGTTTTTGGTTTGTTTTCGAAATTGTTTTTATAAACTACTAAAAACCAACAAAGAATTCGACAACAAATGTCAAATATTATAATAGTTCAATGTCAAACAGCTTTCATTTACCAACTGAAATAATTGTTTTTATATCCAGCTTGGAGACGAGAGAGAATTATTTTTTGAAAACTCTGGAGATGACGAGTCAATGCAGTTTGCTGAATTCATTTCAGTGAAGTCGTTGGGTTATAAAATGAATAAACTCCCTCTGGCTCACTGGAATATCGGTTGATAATTTCCTTGGATGAGAAATGGTCCTCAAAATATCACATTTACCCTCGAAGCTTCGCTTCTCGGCCAAATGTTCTTTTTTCGGACCATTTCTCATCCTCGGACATTATCGGCAGCCGATATCCCAGCCGTCAGGAGGGGTTTATTTACTAATTATGGATACTAACCTGATGATATCCCATACACCTCCGCCCTCATAGACGGCCACTTTGATTTATAATCCAGGGGATAGAATCGTATAAATTTGGCCTTGATTGGATTGGCAAGGTTGTTTGTCACAACGGCGTCTTTATTTACATTGCCAGTAAATGTCTAAAACGAAGACAATCAAGTGAAAGTCTGTTATGGTAAATAAATAATTCCAATAGACCCTTTTCAAATATGGCGTCGATGACGTCAAAGAGGATTGGCCGTCTTATTATCTATTTCTTACATCGTCGGTAGTTGGAGAACCTTTTTATAAGGTTTCACTCACAACATCCGGGACATCCCAGGATAAATCCTCGTTTGACGTCATCGGCGCCATATTCGGGTCTATTCACGTTATGTTAGGACTTTCTTATTTCTTATCTTGTTATGTATTAACCTTGTCAATATAATTTTCCTGGTAATAATTCCAATTCTTATCATCTAAGGACACTCTTTGTATATTGTTAGGTATTCACCTTATCAGCATTATGTTCCTGATAATAATCCCAGTTCATATTATCCAATGACACTCTTAACTTGTATGATTTCATCCACTCAACAGAACCACTAGCCCCATAGCCTTGTGTAGCCACAGCACACACGAAGACCACAGAACCAAGGTCTATCTGCAGCCAGTCACCACCATCCTGTGTCTTTGGTGTCCAACCTTTACTGGAAGTTAAAAGTCTTGCAAAGTTTGGTAGGTAACCGCTGTAATGAGAACTGGCGGTAAACCTGTGATCTGGTATGATACTAGAGTATGACAAACCAACGAACATGTTTGTACAACCTGTCGAGAAATAGATCAAAACTAAATTTCCTTCTTTATTGTTTGGTAAGAGTATAAAACCATTTTAACATTTTTATTTCTGTAATTACTCTAGAAAGTAGATAATGAAAAATGCCCCCTATGGCTAACTCGCGAATGGATGCTTCTTGCACTGTTTAGAGATTAGGTTCCCTGTGCTATTCCTGTGTATGTTGACTTGCCTACGTAAACAGATCAAATATTCGCTCGATGTCTAATCTAACTGGTAAGATGACCAATTGGCCTTATTTTTTCCTTCCAACTTGTACTTTGCTTATTTCGAATTCTTTGTTATTTTGTAGGGTTAACGTTTACAAGCTAACCATTTAATAAATTGAATTTAATAAACTTCACGAAAGAGTTTGCTTGGCGAAAGCATAAGGAGCCCATAGCCACTGCTAGAAGAGCTCGGTGGCGTTTCCGGATTGGTTGAAGTTCAAGTCTGAATATATAGCTCAACCGGGAATTCACATGTACATGGCGCGCGTGGTATTAAGAAGTTTCTCTCTCTAATTTATGCTCTCTTGATATTAGGAAAAGGAACTTGAATATTACCGTTATAAAATCAATAAGTATGAGAGAATAAAGACGGATATTGGAAGAACGTTTGTCTTTGTTGGCTAATGGAATTCATACCTCCGTCGTGTTTCATCCCATACAGTTCTGTTCTCATGCAGTTTGTACTCCCATAATGACTTGTAGGTGCAACACGTATGTACTGACCAACAGTTCCATCATACAAGAGATTCTTGACTGCAGTATTAGAGTCGTAGTTACCTGTTAATGACTATTAAGAAAAGTGTTTTGGAGTCAAAAAACGTAGAAATAAAATTAAAAGGAACTGAAAAACGCCGAAGCTATTTCATGCGGGACTTTCCAAACAGCCTCCATGAAAGGAGTTAAGCGTAGCACTAGAAAGGGCGGAGTACAGAGAAATGTAAAGGCAAGTTGTAGTGATATAGCTTTAAAGAAACCCAACAATAATAGAGCGGTTTTCGTATGAGTGGGAACATATGGAATTGACTTACAGCACGTACATGCCGTAACATTGAAATGGCTTCCCATTGTCTGCCGGTGATGCACCCAATCACAACGGTTAGTCACGGATACGCTAAGATACGGTACGACTACAGTACGACTACGAATCGCCGTATCATTCCCACTCATACGTTTCCCCATGCCCTATTTAAACCCACCACCCTCGGATATATACTACCGATGGTCTACCAGCTGAAATACGAGGTCAGACTGGAAAGGACCTTAATGATTAATTATTCTACCTCAAGTAATATTATTGTTGGATTATTTGAGGGCCATAAGTTAGAAAACTGTTAATGGTTATTATGTATCCCTCCGTAAATAAAGTTATTGTATTGTTTCTTTAGCACTACAACTTACCGGCTTTACAATTCTGTCATAAAAAATGTTGGATCTAGTTTCATCGTTCATGGCTATATTTATATACCCTAGTGAAAAAGCATTTCTTTAGCTTGTTTACCTTCACTTGGTTATTTTCCATATATTTAGTAAACGAGGCCCCATCACTTGAATTGAGCATGTTGTAAGACTGTACCCACTGATCTGTCATGTGGTCACCCTGTGTTGCTATACCACAAATGATGTAAGGTGATCCTAAGTTAATCTGCAGATATGGAGAAGAGTCACTTGTAGCAGAACACCATGATGATCCTGCTGTGTATTTCAATCTTGCCTTGGATGGTGATGTGGTGCTATTGTAAGATGATGATGACGTCATATCACTGTCTGGTATCTTTCCACTACCAATACCAACTGGTAAAGAGCTGCACGACAAACCTAAGATGTAATAAGTTCACAAATAAAATTAATTAAATAACAAAAAAGCTATAACATCAGAAATTAGGAGTCAACTCTTACCTCTGCGAAGACCATAAGCTTCAACACGAAGTACCTTATAACCGGAAGACCTCGTGGGTATAAACCTAATGTATCTGAGCAGAACTGGATAATCTAGGACATTCTTGACAACAGTATTACCATCTGTATTACCAGGAAACAACTAGAAGAAAAATAGCAACATCTAAGACATTCTAGACAACAGTATGACTAACTGTATCACCAGGAAACAACTAGAAGAAAAATAGCAACATCTAAGACATTCTTGACAACAGTATTACCATCTGTATTACCAGGAAACAACTAGAAGAAAAATAGCAACATCTAAGACATTTTTTACGGCAACACTTGGAAAACACCATATAGAGAAAATTAGCGACATCCAATACATTGAGCATGACGTGGTATACCTTGCTGCCATTTCTATAAGTAGTCCATGTGCTGTTATCAACGGATGTTGAAATCTTGTATTGTGTAGTCCATTCAGTGCAGTCAGTGCATCCTTGTGTAGCCACAGCACAGATAACAAATATCTGACCCAAGTCTATCTGTAAATAGTCATTAGCGTCGATATTTGTTTTTGGTCCCCATCCTCTGCCGATCGCTCCATTCAGACGTGCATTCTTTGGTTTATAACGAGTATCGGCAGCATTATTGGCGTAATATGAAGATGCGGTGAATCTGTCATCTGGTATAATACTACTGTCTGATATACCAACAGGACTGTCCTGACAACCTGTTACAAAGTAAAAGTGAACGATATTGCGAAATGATTGCAAACTATTCTGCACCTCCAAGGGCCAATAGTTACAAGCAGAATTTGAAGCGTTAGCTAATTATCTTTCCTAATCCTGAGCACTCAGGATTAAAAAAAAATAATTAGCCAACGCTAGCTAGACTCGGCCACCTCTTCTTTCCGCCAAGTGTTGGATACAAGAAAACTTATTTCACCATGTTTAATGGAGGATCATTACATATACGATGTACCAACATTTAAATCAACATTAATTTTGTTTTGCTTCACCTTCACAAATTTAGTAGGGGATTAACATACTTGCACACAGTGTTTACGGACAACGGACTTTCGACCACACACAGTCGTGAGTGTTAGCTCATTTAGGCTAAAATAAACTACAAAACTCCAAGGTAAACTCGTTTTACTAAGACATTTTCATACTCTTGTCCAACCCGAAGACAAATGAGTTCTCTCACTCACGTCTCTCTCTTCTAAGACTCGGTCCAGTCTCTCACATGAGCACGTGACGGTGGGACATAGGAAAGCCCATAGTCTCTAGTGAGAAGGCTGAGAACTACAACAGCTGGTAGCCGATTATTGTGGACCATTTCTTTCTATATTTTAAATACATACTACTTATACAATGGTTTAGAGTGGTATACCAGGGCATATCCCAAGCGTCACTTGTATTTTCTAGTATACGCATGAGTCTTTAGGCGAGAAAGCATTGTATAACAATTTTATTCCACACCATAGAAAATTCAAATGTGATATTCGACGCGCAGCGCATGATGGGAAAGAAGAGTGAATTACCGACGAATATACCGACGAACAGCTTCCCTGCATTCTGAACGAGCAAGGCTTCTTGGAGAATTACATTTTAGACATTTCTTTCTAAATATTTTTCTGAAAAAGCGTGGGTTTTCACAATCATAACTGACTTCTAATAAGGTAAAATTTTATAGGTATTACTTACATATGAGATCTATACATTTATAATATTTATCTAAACGGACAATTCGCAAAAAGTGAGAATACTGATCAGACGTTTTATTAGCATGCATAAATATACTTCCATTTGGATTGCGATAATGAAAACGAAAATGCATTCCAAAGCGTGACACCAGTATACCCTGTTAAAGAGTTCGTGACAAATACGTACATATATCGCATATAAAATCTAGAAATTAAGTAAAGCGATAATGAAAACGAAAATGCTTTCCAAAGCGTGACACCTGTATACCCTGTTAAAGAGTTCGTGACAAATACGTACGTATATCGCATATAAAATCTAAGAATTAAGTAAATAATGAAACTAAATATAAGAAATTACTGTGGTTTTTTATCAATCATAGCCAGCAAGTCTGGACGTAACAACAAAGAAACTATTTTTCTCACAAGATGTACCCAAAATAGATTTTGATTCTGGGGGATTTTATCGAATGAAGACACGATTTTTTTCCGCAATTTTTTCTTCTTTTTCTTTTCAAATCATGCATTAATGCTATAGATGTCTTAAAGAGCATTAAAGTGCCTGATGTCACCTTCATTAATCGAATATGACAAAAATAAACTTTAATCAGTTCAAAACACATCACTCAATCATTGAAGCATCAAAAGATCGGATCATCGAACAGCTCACCTCATGTAGATTCTATACTAAGAATATTGTCAATGTGTCTTAAAATTTAAAATTTAAATAGCAAAAAAAGCAAGAAGTTAGTTTTAAAGAGATATTCTGGTATCCGTTTCAATATCATCATTATCATTATCATAGAAATAAAAGTACACTACTATATATACACATTGTCTTATATTTTTCTAACTACATGCTTCATCAGCTATAGAGAGCTAAGATCGAAAATACTTATTCGATGTCAACTATTCAATAATATATTTTCCAAAACTGAATGCAAATTTCCGGGGGAATATTTGTGTTGATTTACTGATCGTTTTGAGCCCAACTTTCACGACAAAACCAAAGAAACCTGATGAAAAGAATATATATACCACCAAAAATGCTATCAAATCGCACCAGGCTTATTATTACTAGTATTACTAGTACTCCGATTCTCAATATTCTGCGAACTCAGACATTTTAATGGCTTTTTGTGAAATTGGTTTTTCGCTGCCGTCAATCAAAACTAATCAGTCGGTACCTTTTATATTTTTGACTGGCGGCAGCGAAAAACCAACTTCCAACGGGAAATTCGCAAATCCCGAGTTCTCAGAATATTGAGAATCCCAGTAACAATAACAACTATGAATCTGCATGCCACGGTTTTGTTATTGAAAGAAATGTGTAATTACTTACTCGATTTAAAGTAGATTAATTTAGAGTCTCTAAAGGTTTAGTATCTCATAAAACATATCTTAATTTCAAAGAAAGAAATGTGTAATTATTTACTCGATTTAAAGTAGTTTAATTTAAAGTCTCTAAATGTTTAGTATCTCATAAAACATATCTTAATTTCAAGCTAGCAAGCCAAGGATAAGAATCATTGGTCGTCAAGATTAAATTAGTGGTTGTTGTTTTGGTGGATGAATTTTAGCTTACTCTAACTTGCTGACGTGAGCTATGCTTCATAGATGGATATCACTTCATTTAAATAATTACTATGTATAATAAGAATGAAAACTTACCATTAGATTGGTGTATGACGATAGATATAAAAACGGTAAGCCTTTTGAGGAAACTTCGGTTGGATGAGAAGCTCTTCATGATAAATAAGTACGCTGTTATAAAACCACTAAAAGCATGACCAGGAAGTCTTTGAATCCGTACTTGAGGCCGAAGCCAGTGCGTGACGAAACATGTGACCTTGATGCTCCAATCGTAAAGCTGGAAATGGACATGAAGTGTCTTGTTTCTTGGTTAATTCACTTTCTATATAAACAAAACTATTAGTTGACATTAAATGTCAATTTGCAGTCTAATCAATCCTTTTAGACTGAACGCTTCTTTTTTCCTGTCTTATATTTCATTTTCCATATCAAAAAAAAAAAAAAAAAAGAAAAAAAAAAGTTAAATTCTGGAATATTTAATTTATTTTTTTGGGAGTATTGCTTCCATTTTAACTTCAAAAAATCAATATTTGAATAGTGAACTAATAAAAACAATTAGTACTATACGTAAGCTTTTAATTTAGAATTCTTGCTGCCTTTTATAACTGCAATTTGATATCTGATAGTTCTGAAAATACTTTCCAGAAATTATTCTGATTAACAGAAGATATCACCCATTTACCTTGCGTATTCTAATGAAAGGAATTTGGAGTCGCTTATTTAATCTATGAATAAACAATTACTATCTTCCTTGACTTATAGGGTGACTCAGTGTCGACCATCAGCTCCATTATACCTTTACTGGTTAATTAAAAAAACTTTTTTTAGCGAACGTCATTTTTGTTATAAATTACATTATTTAACCATTTTTCATTTCAAGTAGTTCCAAACCTTGATAAAAAATTACTCGAATTTGATTAGCTTAGAGGATTGCAGTTCAAGTGTAACACAATGCAAAAATCTGTAACACAGTGCAAATAAAGTGTAACACAGTGCAAATTACATTTTCCGAAAACGGTCTTGAAACCATTTTTTTATTTTTTTATTCTGCTCTTGATAACATTATTAACCATCAAGACTATGCATTTTCCGATCGCGAAGGAGCAAGTTTAAGCGGTGAAAACGGCTAAAAAATTGGGGACTTTGTTTGTTTTTGAATAATTTTTTGTCGGTTTCAGTTGAAGAGCGCGTGCTGCTGACGCTATCTCACGTCATTGAGCGCGCGCTCAGAGTTTTTTCTTGAGATTTTCAATGTCAGACGGTAATGTGTGTAAGGTTTTTCATGTATATCATTAACAAGTAATCATATGGTTTGTCGTTCAATTTGGGATAATTCGCACTCGTGTGTTTTTCAAGGAGTACAAATTGCACTCGACCTACGGTCTCGTGCAATTTGAACTATTTGAAAAACCAACTCGTGCATATTAATCCCAAATTTAAGTCGAAACCATATTATTACCTATACTTGACGCACTAGACCTTTTTGCTCTATCACTATTTTCGACTTCGTGTGCTTTAAGAACAATAGGTGCATCAAAGATTGCACGAAATTTGAACATCTTTAGAATTTGAACAAAAGATGCTAGTATTCCTTTGTTGTTGGACAATAGTTGTAGTCAAGTCATGACTTCAACATACGTAAATGTTGTGCATTGGTATGGCGCGACTCGTTGTTAATTACAAGCATCTTTTGTTCAAATTCTAAAGATGTTCAAATTCCGCACATTCTTTGATGTCACCTATTATTTTTAAAGCGCACGAAGTCGAAAATAGTGATAGAGCAAAAAGGTCTACTTAGTCAAACTTTTTAAACTTTTTCTAAGGAACTAGTTTCGTGTCATGCTAGGCCTTAAAGTTCGTAATTTACAGTCGTACGAGAATTTAAAAAAAGATCTAACGCTTGCTTTCGCTCGCTCTAGATAATACATAGCTTTTACCTAAGTATGAAGGCTTTCGTAAACCGGTTTAGTCTGGTTTTCCTGTACCAGGGACTGATACGTAGGTTGCGACGAAGAAACTGTGTCATTTTCAACCATATTTTCAGGATTCTGTGATAGTGCTTTTGGTTGAATAGTTTCATATATCTGTAGATTAGGATTGGATTTGCTTTCTTCGTTAATTGATTCATAGATTTCACCAACTGTATCAGTTGCTATGGTGTTGGAGCTGGTAACCTCGGTCTGTACATCTGATGGATCTACTGTACCATGTAAGTCAATCTGCTCGTATGTAGAGCCTGCCTGGGCAGGTAAAGGGGCCATTTGAAGTCCTTCTCCTGAACTATTTGCAATTATGACCTGTTGAGATGAAGTAAACCACAACAACTAAATACATATTTATAAACCTTAGTTAAGGTTAATTTGATAAGAGGAAAAAGAAACATTTACCACGTATGAGTGATCAATAATCGTGTGAAAAGAGAAATAGTATGGATAAAAAGTTAAATTTTACACCGTAAAAAATAAGAGAGATCACTTACTGACGTTTTGGACGCTAGCCTTCGTCGGAGTAAAAGCAACGACGGAGTAAAAGTCCGACGAAGGACTAGCGTCCGAAACGTCAGTAAGTGATCTCTCTTATTTTTTACGGTGTAAAATTTAACTTTTTATCCATACTGTTTCATTAGAAACAACGACGCAGCCCACACTAGCTTACCGCTAGTTATCATCTCTGAAAAGAGAAATGTTGCTTATGATTCTGATCAGATGGTATATTAGTTATGTTTGCTTGTTTGCGCTCTCGCTCATGATCAACTCACCGAATAAATATCTTGTGTAAAAGCAGACCCAGGTCTAGAAAAAAAAGTCAATAACATCAAGATTATTTCACCGCCAACATCAAAAAATGGCAACAGAATTCAAATTGAATTCCTTAATAAACTAAGGCTATAAGGGGGGATCGGGACCCGGTTCTATATTTTGATAATATTCATTTATCAGTTATGTATCTTGCTTGACCTCCTCTTATTTTGAAGCGCGAGAAATCTCTTAATTGCTTTAGTCTTCAAAAAAAATCGTTTTTTTTTTTAATAAGTACATAATTTTTACCTGCTTTTCGCTTTCTTCATTTCGTCTGCAATTATAAAAAAAGATCGAATTAGCATGCTTTTAAAAAGGTCAGTTGACGGCCGCTTTAAATAACTGTTGATCGATAGGCCATTTCAAAAACGAGCAAGGGACTGAGCAGGGTTTTTTTAATTTTAATCTAATAAGCAAAAAAGTGTCTTTTGAGAGAGAATCTCAAGATGTCAAGTTAAATAAATTTGAACATATTTGAATAAAAAAATCAAGAGGTAGAAGCTTTCAAAAGTATCAAAAATATACAAAGAGTGTATGTTTACAGGAGACATGCGCTACATCATTCTTAATACAGCCTTTCATCATGATGATGATGATGATCATCATCATCACCATCACCATCACTATCACCATCTTCACCATCCCAATCCCCATCATCATGATCATGATTAATGATTATCATTATCCTCCCCATCCCCATGACCATCATCATCATCATCATCATCACCATCACCATCACTATCACCATCTTCACCATCCCAATCCCCATCATCATGATCATGATTAATGATTATCATTATCCTCCCCATCCCCATGACCATCATCATCATCATCATCATCATCATCTTCATCATCATCATCATCATCGTTGTCGTCGTCGTCATTTTCATCATCATAATCATCAAATAACAAGTAATCAGTTGCGTAGAATATATAAAAATGAATTATTTTGATCTTCACTTACCAAGTTGTTTCTTAAGCTTTCTGTTGTACCCTACAACTAGGACAATGATAATGAAGAGAGCTAGGTTGAATGCCAAACTAACAGCGAAAACTGAGGAGTCTGGAAAATATTAGAATAGACACAACAGGTTATTTTCACCATATTTTAGAATTACAAGATAATATGAAATTACAGGAGAAAAAAAAAAACTATTAAATGGCTGCAATAATAACCACGTGAGGCTATGGCTGAATAGACCTTTACCGAATTCGATTGGATGATCACGAAACAATGGTTCCAAGTCGAGACTGATCTTAATTATATTTATCAAGGCCAACCTCGACTTGAAACCATTGTTTCGTGATCATCCAATCGAATTCGGGAAAGGTCTACTCAATCAGACAGCAGAATAGAACACATTTTCAAAAAACTCAGTTTTCTTTCAATGCCAATAGAAGCATACACTGGGTATGAATAACATCTGTTATGCAGGAGTTATGAGAGCTTTGAACATACCTAGACCTAAACAAGCTGTTTCCATCTGCGAATGCTTTCCAGAACATGACTCTAAATAAAATACAGATACAAACTTATTCATTTAGGAATTGAAATTTCAAAACGATCATCTATGCCTATGATTTAAAAAAAATTCGTGTTAAAAGTAAAATATGAGCAAAAAAAGATCACAAAAAAAGGAAGTGTTTGTGAGAAAAGTGATGGCGCAAAATATGCCCTAGCAAATCACTTTAATTGCAAAAATGTAGAAATGTAGAAATTGCAATAGCTGTTATTATGGATCGAAGGCATACAAGTGAGATGCACATGAGACAACAAGCATTGTACCGACCCGATAGCCTCACTTGTATGATTCTTAAAACAAAAGAATATCTCATTTGCATGCATTTGTATTAACAGCTATTAGAATATCGTACGTACGAACAATTTATAGATTCATATTTATTATTGATATATTTTGTAGGTTATTTATTTGTTTTATTATTTCGTGTTATTTTGCTATTTTCCAATAACACTTGATTTAAGCTAATAAAATAATTTTACTGATGGAAAATTAAATTTAGATTGAAAACATATATTAAAGTAATTAAAAGTATGTTGTGGTTTAAAAGTGTTTGTTTTAATATGAAAATGAGGAATTAAAAAAAAAAAAATAATCATAGCGGACTCTACACGAGGTCGCCCGGCCACGAGCATGCGTAACATCGACATGAAATAACAGGCGGAAGTGGATACTTCCGGAAGTGAAACTATAACAAAGTCATTTCAAAGATATCGATATTATTGATGATGATCTATAATCATACCTTTAATGTCGAGTATCTTCCCCCTTGCTATCAAGGTGCTTGGACCCGCCAAGTACTCCTAAATTTCCGTTAGGTAGAGAGGAAAGGAAAACGATGATCAAGTGCATTCCTACATAAGGTACGTTAAGAATGTTTACTAATTCTGAGTCCAAGTAACATTTTTACTCTAAAATTGAAGTAAAAATATTTTCTTGTTGACGAGTGGATTTTGATGTTTGCAACATTGAAAATAGTGTGAAATAGAAAATCATTTTACCTTTTTTTCATCTTGCGTCAGAGCTCTTTGCAGCACGTTATATGTTTTTCCATAACTGATTTTGACATTTTTGTATCCGTTGTACTCTTTCTCGTCTCCAAGAATGAAAACTCGTGGGAATTTTTTATCACCGTCTGCTTTTATTTCTGCTGTTATGTAGTAGTTGAGTTCTTCTTTCTTTGCTTCTTCGTAGCTTTTCAGTTTTCTTTCATCCAAACTTGAAGAGGTTTCATCCACTCTTACAACAATAAACTGATAAGCCTCGATTTGTCCATTGATGTCAGCACTTTCCCAAAGTGTGATGGTGATCACTTCGGCAGTAATGTTACCAACTAATCCAACCACAGGAGCAGGTGGAGCTGTAAATGAATGAATATGGTAATTTTAACGTTCACTTATCGATAATTGGCGGATGTTTTAATCATTATTGTTTTGCAATGGTGCTAACTTACTGATAGAACAGGTTTCGAGTGTGGAAATTCACGGTACACGGAAAGGCTACAGCGCGCCACGAAACAGCACCGAATCTAAATGTGGTAATGATGGAGTCACGACAAGGCCAAGCCCGTTTTTCTTAGTCATATGAAAACTTCTAAATAGTAATTTAATCTTTTTACTTACATCATAGTTGATAGAGGGGGGACTATGCTTACGTACTAAGGAAATTCCTAGCTTATGTAATTTTTTTATTTCAGTGTTCTGAGTGCCTTGATTAATTCTAATTTTGCAATGTTTCGATAGGAATTTCCATTCCGGCTAGTATCTTAGGATCATAACTCACCATCAATCTTTGTAGTGCTGGATGACGGTAAGCTGTTGTCTCCCTTACCGCAAGCAGTGGTGGCAGACACTCGGAATGTGTAACGAGTATCTGGATACAAGTTTGTAACCTCTTTAGTTGTGGATGATACAGACAGGCTACCAGTGTGTAAAAAGCTACTGTTGTAGTCTTTTTTTCCTTCAAATAAAATCTAATGAGAAACAAGAAGTATACATCAACCAAACCATGGATAGTTATGATTTTTCAATAACATTAAAAGTTGTTATAGTTGTACATGTACATTGAAAATAGGGTTTTGACCATAGCGCTTGGAAATGTACTTTTGAAATAGAAATGGCAATTGTTTTGTCATTTCAGCTTTCATTGAACTAGTCTATTTGTATTAAGTAGTGAATATATAGCTTGTGTTTAGTTAGTGTTATTGGGGAAGCAAGGGTGGCGTAGTGCGTAGGTTCTCGGCTCTCGCCGCTATGGTCCCAGGTCGGATTCCCTGACTCGGCACCTTCAGTGAGTTGAGTGCTAGTTTGTTGGTTCTCTCCGTTGCTTACAGGGTTTTTTTCCCGGGTTTTCCAGTTGTCCCCCTCCGTAACAATCCGAACCCTAATTTGATCTTAGTTATGCTCCTTGGACAGACATGGCGGCTGCCTTTGGTGCCTATGTTTGCCTTCGATTCGGCCAAGTTGAGCTTGCGTCCTTTGCAATTCAGCTGTTAGAGCTGCAAGAAAGGATGATTAGCCACTCTAAATATATTTATTTCTTTAGTGGTCATACAAGTGCAGCCTACACACCGTATACGTCTCTATTGCTTCTGTAACTGATTCAGGTTTTTGCCATGTTAACGAAATCTCTCTTTTCTTGGTTGTCTGGATGTCAAGTTCAACGGGAGGACCTGGGACTGAAACGAGAAAGAAAAACGTCACCAAGAAAAATATTAACTAAAATTACAATTATTGTTCTTCAAGGACAAACACTAGGTTGATTTGTGAAAGTGCAGTAGAACGGAGAAGGGAGATGGAGAAAGGAACAACGGAAGAAGGTATATCTTAGAGAGGAGAGAGTTGCAGAAATGAAGGGAGAAAATGAAGGAAGAGTGGTTGGTTGAGGTAATTTAACCAAATTTTTGAATGTAAAAATCTCATGCGATAATGATTACCAGACGTTTCCAGGGATTTGATGTCACTGGAAGGTCCTGCACCAGCACTTGTGTATCCTTTTATTGATATGTGATACTCAGCACAAACCAGTAGATCATGTAAATAATGACTACAACAAGAGGAGTTCATCATATTCACTTGTCCTACAGCATCAATAGATCTTCTAGCTCTTCCCCTTCTCACTAATGTTTGGTTAACTTCATAGGCAAAGACAACGCCATTAGATTTGCTTCGCGGAATTTTGTTCCAGGACACTCTGAATGTTGTTCTATTGACGTCGCCCAGTGTTACGTTAGAAGGTGAAACACTTGGTACTGGAGATTAGGGGAAAAAAAGCAAATTTGGCAAGGTAATCACAGTCCGTAGAATTGAAATAAACTTAATATTCTTTTTTTTAATTAATGAAACTATTCACAATTATTAATTATTTCATAATTATTTTATAAATAAAATGAATAAGTGGGATCACCGAATTCGTTTTTTTATATACATTAGTCTTTACCTATTAGCCAGAAAACAGTTTGTAGAATAATAATGTTGATAATATCTCAGTCAAAATCTGAATATACAGTCTCGTTGAAACACAAGTATATATGTGACAGCTACCCTTGGTAAAAAAATCCATTAAATAAAATACAAAAAAGATATATCACCGTGACCGTTAAAACGCTACCAGTGGCGGATCCAGGGTTTTTCAAAACGGGGTCCAGATCGGGGAATAGATTGCTATGACGTCATATTGACGTCCTATGATGTCAAAGTAGAAAAAAAAATGGCGTTAAAAAAAAAAAACGGGTGCAGCAGACCCCGTCGCACTACCCCTAGATCCGCCACTGGCTACGCATCGCTATAAGTGCTATTACTGCAAAAATAACCATTGATAAATTTTAGGAAATTTCATAAAGCTTCATGGTCATCCGTTATAACATCTTATACTAAACAAAGTTTTTCAGCATCAGATTCGGCGCGGGTATCATCAATTCCCCTCTCCCCAAGCCGAATATAGGTTGAATGAATAAAAATCATCGATCACTCTATAACTTATCAAACTGAACCCACCCAGCACAATAACTTTAATAACTTCTACTCGCAATACAATAAGAGTCCGACATTAATTTTACTCACCATAAACTGGTATCACAACCATTTTTGTGGGTGTGTCTGGTCCTTCCTTGTTGGTGACCCCCCTGACTCGGAACCCGTACGTCACCCCTCCCCAGACAGGAATCGTTACAGTCAGTTTGTTCTTATTTACAGTTTCCACCTTCAAAGTAGGATCTTCATCATGGTTGTATGATACTTTGTAGTAGCGAACATTATCACCACAAACCACAGGTTTACTCCAAGCTAGCGTTACTTGTGTAACTGAAGGACTGTTTGGTTGAATGATGTTTTCCAAAAGATTAGTAGGAGCAGATGGAGCTGGTGAGGCGAATATAAAGAACATAGCTAAAGTTTTCTAAAAACCGAGGAAGAAGTTATTCTAGCTGACGTACCGCCAACCAATACATACCACACCCTTTTGACTATTTAGATGATTTGACCTCAAAAGACTCAAATTTAGGCAGTCGGGTTTCGATGGCGAAAACCTCAAAAGCATTTACATCACAGTAATCACTTGTTTTATTTGCAGTGCATAGCTAGGCCATTGCGTAAAATTTAAAGAGGCCATAAAATGGAAATATATATCTAAATATATATCAAATCTTACCATCTTCTGCTGTAGTTTTCTGGATCAAAGATGTATATGGACCATCACTGATCGTATAGGCCAAGATTTTGAAGGAGTATTGAGTACACTTGTCCAGACCATTTAGTAGGTACGAAAGAGTCGTCTTTCCGGGGAAATTCTTTTTTGAAGAGTTACCAGCTTTTTCATAGAGCAACTTGAACCCTCTTATGATGCCATTTGTTTCGCTTGGTAAAGCCCAAGTCAGTCGAACACCAGTAGAACTTATAACAGTGACTTGAAAAAGTTGCGGCTGTCCAGGAACTGTTTCAAGTATACATTTGATTCATGAGCGAGTAACAGAAAGCGAGTGACAAAAACTAACAGGGGAGCAGAAAAAATAATTGAAATAATATAATGCACCAGGGCTCCTTAGCCTCCGTAGGATTCACCTATGTATTCTGTATTCCCTTTAGTGGGCTATCTGTTCACAAGTTCCATGTCCTGAAATCTTCCTTAGGAAGCCAGAATATAAAATAGATGCTTGCAAAGGAGAACAGATTATCAACTAAACCATCTATATGACTTGGGATGTTGCATACATCTAATAATGGCAACACCACATGAATGGAACTCTTTCGCATAATTTAAGAACAATTTCTACTTATGATTGTTTTAAGCAGTACTGTACCTGAAAACATGTTTGTTCCGTATACCATATGATTTATGATTTTTATGTGCTTTCTATATTCACTTAAGATAAGATTTTGAAGCATTTTTATCAAGCGCTTGAAATAAGTTATTGAACACATCTGAACATCATAAACATGCCAATTTGCTCTCTCTATATGTTATGATCGTTATTATTATTATTATGTTATTATTAATATTATTATTATTATTATTATTATTATTATTATTATTATTCATCTGAAGCAACTCACCATCTTCTAATGTTTGTTTGATCACAAAGGCATTGATAGGCCCATCTCCCTTATCGTTACGAACAACTACTGTGACGTTGTACACTGTCCACTTTCTCAAACCACTGAACGTGTGACTGGTTTGTCGAGGAGTTGCAGAAATTTCACGTCTATGACTCCCTGATATGCAAAATACTCTGTATCCAAGAAAAGGACCATTGATCCCAGATGTAGGTGTCTTTAAAAACAGTCAAATGCAAATGTTAAACAAACCTAAATTATATATGTATTCTTTTTTTACTCAGAATTATCTAACACACTCATTAAGATTTTTTCTTCCTGGGTCAAGGCCGGAATTTGTGATATGTGAACAATCAGTTTGAGTTTCTCCCTATATTTGAGGGATTCTCCCATTTTTTATATCTATTTTCAAATTTTAATCTGCGAGTTAGCCATACCATCCCTTATAGATTACAAGTTATTAACAATAACCTCATAAGTATTACTTTCTCTGCCAATCAACTCGGACAATCATCTGATTGCCATAGTAAATATGTCTAAATATGTCATATATATTATATACATTATGTGAAATCTCTTGGTTTAATTAGGTTATTCCTTAAAAAAGATGATATTGGTTTTGCTTTGCAATCTGCAGTCACATCTACTGCAGTTTTCAAAGCAAGTGCTAATACAGTGAACTCCCTCAATGCGGACACCCCTGTAAGGCGGACATCTGTCTAGGACGGACACCTTTGCCTGGTCCCGGTAGATTTGCAATTGGTATATTCTCTGTAATGAAACTGCTTCTAAGGCGGACACCTCACTAAAGCGGATACTAAGAGCTGGTCCCAAAGGTGTCCGCCTTAGAAAGAGTTCACTGTAATTATATTTCCTTTCGTTTTCAGTCGCCTTTCTACGCAAATAAAATTACCTTCCAAGTAATACGTATACTTTAATTAAGGCTGGAAACAAGATTGTACAAATATAGAACCTTGACTTACCTGCCAAGTAACTCGTAGACTCTGTGATGTTAAGGCTACTGCTCTAATCGAGGTGGGGAAACCCGTTGGAACTGAAATATATAATTCACAAGTCACACAAGTCACACAAGTCACACAAGTCACACAAGTCACACAAGTCACACAAGTCACACAAGTCACACAAGTCACACAAGTCACACAAGTCACACAAGTCACACAAGTCAAATAATATTTCATCCAAATTAGAACATAATATTTGGGATCTATCAATGAATCGAGAAATTGCAGTACTTACCAAGTGAATCTGTTCTGACGCTCAGTGGTTGACTCCATTTTCCATCACCTACTATACTAACAGCTTTGGTTTTAATATTGTAACTACTGTAAATCTCTAGGCCTGTGATCACGAGGCTTAGCGCTGACATCGTTATTGTCTTGGAAAATGTGTCATTATTGTAAACTAACACATATGACGTTACAGGTTTCTGGAATTTATTTAATGGGAGCTTCTGCCATACTATTCCTACTACTGTAGAGCTACGAAATTTAACCGTCGGTTTTGGTTGTGTAGACGGGTAGTCTGTGGAAAAAGACAAAACCGTACTTAAGATACACTCACACGAACCGCACATATGGAAATGTCGTTGAAAATACTCACCATATCTTACTTTTACTTCAGCACTTTTTATCCCATCAGCGTCTATATTAGTTTTTCCATACATTGCTCTACAAGTGAAAGGCTTAGAGCACAACAACGAAAAATTAGAACTGAAACAACTGCAAGAAGAAAAAATAGGTTAGTCAAATGGAATATGTTGTGCTGCTGCTCACTTCTCGAGGCAATCAACTTGTGGGCTGTGTTTATCGAAGCTATGCAAGAGAATGGCATAGAAAGTCTCTGTCCATGAACGTCAGCATCGTATATAGGCGTATGATGTGAAGAAAGAAGTTATAGTGGACATATATATGTACAGGTTCTAAAAGTAACTGACTATCACTCATTACTACTGTACTTACTTATAGGCATTGAGTACATCAGCAGCAGTTGTGTAGTTTACTCGCAATGTCGATTGCTTGACTCCATTAGCACCACGCACCAGACCAGTAGATTGACTAGTGATGTCAGTATTACCAGTGTACCATTTGATGTACTGTATTAATGGTTCTTGTACAATACACACCAGATCTACATAGCTATTGGATGCTGCTGTCAGGTTTTGATTGGTCAGACCTGATATCACTGGTCTGGTAGCTTTAAGACAGTTAAAGAATAAAATAAGCAAACGCACTACAAGATACACGGTATCGCATTGATAGTTGTAAGTGACAATGGTAGTGACATCCATAATTTTTACTCAGTACAATTCTAACTCCCATACAACTCCATTCTTATACATATAGAAGTATAGAAGTATATTCCATGTCTGTACTTACCATATTCACATCCATACAGTTCTATTCTCATGCATGCATATATCAGTATTCCATGTCTGTACTTACCATAGTCACATCCATACAGTTCTATTCTCATAGATATAGCAGTATTCCATGTCTGTACTTACCATGCTCACATCCATACAGTTCTACTCTCATGCATATACCAGTATTCCATGTCTGTGGGGTAACTCGAACATGCCTTGCTGTCACTGGGTGGCTCAGCCATTGCATTCTTACGCTCTCCTTGTCAATGTTTCCTTGGAATATCTAATGAAATATCAGTATATTAGCATACATAAGTAGATATGTAACTTGTCTTCATGGGTAACCTGTTTTCAAAGTTGTTTCAGTTCTTAGGGTTTGGTGTTGGCCGTGTAGGACCTTCTGTTATTGCGAGAAGCTATCCTTTTTTTGCCTCTTGTGTTATGTACGAAATCTTAGAAACAGTAGTTTTTTTTTGTAATTACTTAATATTTAATTTGTATTTACTTTTTATTTCTATTAGATGCTATATTAATTGTACGCCGACCAACTTAACAAAAATAACGTATAGTAATATGGCTTTCAGGCATTTTTAGCTTCGTAGTTATTTCTGAAAGCCAATACCCTTATATATTTGCAATAATCAAGTATGAAATATTTTGCAAGAAAGAAATCCTTTGGGTACAATAAATTATCGTTGTTTTTGTTGTTGTTGTTGGTTGTGGCCAGCGCAAGCACAGTACTTTAAATATATAGTCCCCTTAACAGGTCCCTGCGCCCTCTTTAATCTCTTTCTTCATCTAGATATTTATTTACTTATTTATCCTTTCTTTCTTTTCTTGTCTAATTATAAATTTTATTATATATATAACTTATTATTTAACTCATATTTTTTACATACTTTACATATACAATTAACTTATATTTTTACATATTAGATAGATAGTTTAGGTAGGATGGGAAGTGAAGAGCCACTATGTGGATATATTGTCAATAAACCATTATTATTATTATTATTATTATTATTATTATTATTATTATTATTATTATTATTATTATTATTATTATTATTATTGTAAGGTAGACGGGCCTTTGGATCAAGACCAGACGAACGATGACCTTGCAATGGTAGAAATCTTTTTTAAAACTTTGGACAATCATTCAAATGCCTCTATCATTGTAAGCTCACTGTTCACTCCGATGCAAAGGCACTGCTACCTTTCAAAATAGCGCAGGGAATTTTAAAGGGGTCTATTGCCAATTATGTAGCTTCATATGAATGATGAAAAGAGGCCACATAAATATTTCACATTGATTTTTACCTTATCACTGTTGCTCCCAGCTTTGTAGGTGTTCCAAAGACTGCCATCCATACTGTAACTTATAGTGTAGGTCCAGGCCCACTTATTCATGGTGTGGTCACCCTGTGATGCTATACCTGTCACTGTCATCACTTGTCCCACGTTAATCTGTATGTACTCTGTGTTAGATGGTAACCTACTACACCATGCACTGTTGCCATAGAGACGACCATCTGAGGCAGTATGGTTGTTGTCAAGGTGAGATGATGACGTCATTTGGCTGTTTTGAATAACGCCAGGTACTTCAAGTCGCACAGGAGAACTACAGACTGTAATGTACGTTTTATACTCAAATTATTATTTTTCTATTTGTGTCTTAAAAAATCATCATTAAAGAATGGAACAACCTAAGTGACGTTGTTAAACAATCTTCAAAAAATTCTCAATTTAAGTCTATTTTTTCTGAATGAACTCTTTAAGTATGCTATTTGAATTTTACATTTTTGCATAATTGTAATTTTTCTCATTTTGTATCGATAATTTGCCTTCTACTTTTTAACTCCATTATATGATGCATAAAAAGTAGTTTACAGAACCTTCTTGAAAATCGCTAAAGTGAAGGAGCATCCTGTTAAAATATCAATTTAAATAAATAAAAATCAACAATTAATACTAACCAGTTGATAACCCATACACTTCAACTCTCATGGTTGGCCATACATGAAATCTCGAGGGGTAAAATCGTATAAACCTTGCCTTGATCGGAATGGAGAGACTGCTTTTCACAATGTCGTCTTTATTTGTGTTGCCAGTAAATGTCTAATTAGATAAAAATATAACACTTATTTAAAAAAATACTAAAAGTATGAATATATACCAAAATACATCGCTTGGCAAAAAGCCTAGTAGGGTAAAACTAGTGCATTGGCAATCAGTATTCGCCTCTATTCTCTACATTCACTTTTTGGGATAGGTAATAAACACAAGTGAGGATCTATTTAAAACAACCCACTCGACTCAAATGATCATTAGGTCTAGAAAACATTTATCTCGTATTTTATACGTATTTACCTTATCAATATTATTTTCCTGGTAATAAATCCAATTCACATTATTTAGTGATACTCTAATCTTGTATGTTGTTACCCACTCCATATTAAGGTAGCCAGCACCTTGTGTGGCTACTGCGCACACAATCATGACATAACCAAGATCTATCTGCAGCCAGTCAGGACCAACGTCTGTTAGCGGTGCCCAAGCTTTCAGGTGTGCTTTTAGTCTAGCATTGCTTGGTATGTACCTTGCATCATATAAAGAACTGGCAGTAAACCTGTGATCTGGGATTATACTAGAGTACGATAAACCAACGAACATGGCTGTGCATCCTGTCAACAAAGTATAAATATACATCTTTAGCCAAAATTGTACAGTTGGTTTTTATTTTATTTATTTTTTATTAAAATATTCTCGTTTTATTTTGATCATTCTGCTTTATGTTTTTCTCTTTCTAATTTCATTTTCCTATGAATCCTGTAAATCAACAATTTACAACAGTCGTTCAGTTTTTTTTCTGTTCAACAAGATAATTAATTTTTTTTCAGTCATCTATAAAGGTTCTTAAAAGTTTTAGCTTTCATGTGTTTCTATCCAACGGAATTTGGCGAGAATTCCTTATTAGTTCAATAACTAAGGTTTAAAATAATTAAGAAACCGAGTCCACATGTACCTCCATTCTGTTTTATTCCATACACTTCAGTTCTCATGCAGTTTGTAATCCCATAATGACTTGTAGGTGCAACACGTATATACTGAACAACAGTAACATCATACAAGAGATTCTTGACTGCAGTATTAGTGTCGAAGTTACCAGCAAATGACTAGATAATAGGAAATAATAATATATTTTGTTCACATGAGGCTCCAGGGATATCCCAGTGCCGGTTTTTGTGCATCTTTCTGTGATGACTAATAGTAAGGGGTTGCAGAGCTACTGTCATGGGCTACCCTAATAAAGTCTTTATTATTATGTTATTATAACAGTACTTTCAAGTTTTGTACTGATCCTACAGCTTCTTACTTTTATTTGCCAAATTATTCAAACATATTCATTTTATGCTAAAACATGGTACTCAAATATTCAAATGTTCAAGTATTTTGACGAGTACATTTTTTTCAATTTCATTTTTTTTTTTTTAATTTCGAAAATAATAATTTCAGCTGTTAAAATGGAAAAGTTTTACATCCCACTCACAATGCATGATTGGTATAGTCTTGGATCCTCCTCTGGATTTAGTTAAAACAAATGCTAGTCATGTAAAAAGTGTCATATACAAATAATCTAAATAGAAAGGATTTTAAACGCAGATGTTTATTCATCAATATAATATCCTATTGCTGTTTCAATATCGTTTTTGTTTTGTTTTGTTTTTCTTTCTTTTTACCTTAATTTGGCCATTTTTCATATATGTAGTAAATGTAGACCCATCATTTGATGTGAGCATGTTGTAAGACTGTACCCACTGATCTGTCATGTGGTCACCCTGTGTTGCTATACCACAAATGATGTAAGGTGATCCTAAGTTAATCTGCAGATATGGAGAAGAGTCACTTGTAGCTGCACACCATGATGATCCTGCTGTGTAGTTTAGTCTTGCCTTGGATGGTGATGTGGTGCTGTTGTAAGCTGTTGATGACGTCATATCACTGTCTGGTATCTTTCCACTAGCAATACCAACTGGTAAGAAGCTGTAATCTGAAAAGAAATTATTATTTTATAATTATTTATTTAAGCTCAGGAATAATTCATAGGCCTTTGGTTCAATTGGAGTGCCTTCATACGAACGTGCATGTACCTTCAAACCTGATAGAGTAACCTTTAATTAAAGACACATGTCCCTATATAAAGAATACTAATGAGGATGAAGTGAATGCAAGTGAAATAATAAACCTGTCTTATCTGATAACAATAGTTTCGGCACATGAGAAGATTGACGTTTGAACTGGCGACCCACAAAGTCAATTCGACTACTGCTCCCTTTTTGAGTTTGACATGCTATCTTCAACATGTGAGAGTAACTCATGGCGTATGACACTGAAGTACAACCCGTTATCATAGCATCAAAGTTCACGTTTCGCCCCAGGTTAGAACAGGGCTTTTTTATTAGTTCAAAAAACTCGCAGAGATGCAAGATCGTGTTTTGTCAGGTCTAAAACCACTTGGCTATGCCTCATGCTTTTATACCTGATAAAACACTACTGCTCATTGTTCTGAACACTACATTATAGTACAAGTAAATAACGAAAATTGAAGTCCAAAGCGGAAACAAAGGAACGAATGAAAAAAAAATCTAGAAAAATGCTATATTTTTTATAAAGACAAATTAATCAACATTCTGACTAGTACTTTTCTTAGTGCCTGCTGCTAGTATGACATGTTTTGTTTTCCATTCAAGGTTAATAGATGAACCAAAATTAAATATCAATTAGCATATTTCACTTAAAAATGAATCCTATAATAATGCTGTATAAAGAAAAATTATCAGTAATTTTGACTTGTCTGGTGCTGCAAAAATGGGACAGGTTGACTCCAAAATGCTTTTTGAACTTGCCCATGCACCTACCTTAAAACAAAAGCGGTTTTTAGCGGAGCTCCCGCGCGAAAGAAAATTTTTGAAGACCAATTACTAACAAAGAAACTTGTTATTTTGCATTAATAAATCTGTCTTTTGTTGCATGTGAAGTCCAACTAAATTTGCTGAATAATATTTGCTGAGTAAAATCCTTTGTTCTATACATGTCAGGTATTCATATGTTCTATGATCTATAATTATTTTCAAGTTCTACGAACTGAATAAGTTTTCTGATGCTTTTGAAGGCTTAAAATATGAGTTTTTTTCTCTAAGTTTTTCCTTCTCGTAAAATCAGAAGAAGTGGTCACGCTGTTTCGTAACCGTTACGCCACGTCACACAATGTCACGTATTTAACACTATATATACTATTGGAGCTCCTTTTTTAGGCAGTGCCTAAATACATATATTGAATCTAATGCATTTACCTTTTCCAAAACCATAAGCTTCCACACGTAATGCCTTCCAACTGTTATACGTTGTGGGAATAAACCTGATGAATCTCACCAGAACTGGATAATCTAGGGCATTCTTGACAACAGTAGACCTATCTGTATTACCAGGAAACAACTAGAAAAATTATAACACAATCTAAGACAGTTTTAATTACAGTATGACGTCTATCTATGTTAGAAGAAATAGCAACTACGATACTAGGACAGGTATACCTTATCTGTGCTACCATTTTTAAGTGTAGTCCAATTGACATTATTTACAGATGTTGATATCTTGTATTGCTCAGTCCGTTCATCGTAACCTTGTACACCATAGCCCTGGGTAGCCACAGCACAGATAACAAACACTTGACCCAAGTCTATCTGTAGGTAGTCATTAGGGTCGGTTGTTGTCTTTGGTGCCCATCCCCTGGCACCATTGAGGCGTGCATTTTTTGGAACATATCTATGGTCATACTGTGAAGATGCTGTAAATCTGTCATCTGGTATAATACTACTGTCTGCTATACCAACAGGAATGTCCTTACAACCTGTAGTGGTATGGGACATCATAAATTTCATCATGTTAGAAAATTATATTGTCATCTCTTATCTAATACCAGTGAATTACAGTATGCTGTGTTAGTCACTGAGTCAATGCTTGATTACAAAAAAAGCATAACGCCGGAATGCACGAGTATGCGGTAAACGATGACAATAACGATGGATAATCAAATAAAAAAGCCCTAAGCGAAATCATTTCAAACTCATGTTTGAAGGTATTAAAATTATTTTTTCACCATTATGAAGTTATTTGAAAACAATGAAATTTCAGTTTTTTAAAGTTCAAACATTATATAAAACAGTTTTTTTAAAGAATAAAACATGTATTAATGCTTCCCACCCCTTATCTTGTACTAAAGAATGACAGTACAACAGTTTGTGGGGTAAAGAGGCATGGAGAATAAGTACTCCATTTGCATGGCCGCAAAGATACTGGTCACACGACTTGACTAGCGTCCGGCTTGAACTAAACTATGGAATATACCAACCGCCTGACAGGAAATGTGTGCTATGCCGTGATTGAACTGTCTTTATTAGAGGCACCTAGACAGCCCATGGATAAGTGACCCTTGCACTCACGTACCTTCTCAGCAGTATATCACATGATATTTTGTTTGCATTTACGTAAGTACGTGATTGTAGCTAGAGATAATGGTTGAACCATTAACTATAATTTACATGAATATAAATTTGCTGTATTTTTACAAAGGCACGCGAGGCCCCGAAGTTGGAATATATTTTGGCTCTATTTTGGGTCAATTATGGACAAATTAGTTTTTCTCGTATTTCTCGGAAATAATGCGATATTTCGAAAAATGAAATATATCATGTATTTTTTCGGAAATAGGCCTACCTAATACCGAAATATGAGCGAAATCGAACTTTCGGCTATTGCCGGCAATTTTTTTTTCGATTTTTGCCGACATCTTCTCCTAATTGTTCTTGCATTGTTTTGTAACAATTTTCTTTTATTCATTACTAATTTATTGATCATGCATTAGGCTTGATGCTCGCTATTCGAAATAATCATCCTAGTCACCCGTTGTTGCACCTAGAAGAAGGTTTGGAAAGGTTTTCACCACCGGTGTGGTTCTTAAGTTATGAGTTTTTTTAAAGTTTCGATCGAATAACGCGTGAAATGTTTGAAAAAGAAGAATACCCCTTCCAGCCTTCTTAAGGGGTAAGTTATACTTATAAATTTAGTTCGGGTCATAACATTACCAATTACATCATTTCGTAAGACTTTTTTTAGTTCCAGCCTTGTAATCATTAAAACACAATTCAATCAGCTTAACTTCAACACAATAGTTCCGTAATCTTTTGATCTCTAAATCCCGCCTTTCAGTAAAATGATTCAGTCACAAATGCACAGTTCACGAAGGAACGTCTCTCATGAAAGGTAATCCACACTTTGTTATTCCCTCGAACTTAGAGCAAATCGTAAAACAATGGTTCTATTTACTACTGTCAATACTTGGTAGAAGAACTAACATTTACCAAGACCCACAACGTACGTAGACCTTCTCTGGCTAAAATTATTAATGAAAGAAGCTTTACACTTATATAAGTGCTACCCTCGTAAAAAAACAAGGACCGGAGTTTTTCCATCCTCAGGTCTTATCAAACCAGAGAACGTCTACGTTGTCGATGTCATCGATCTTGGTTACGCCTCTATTTCCAAATGAACTGAGACATCTCCCTCTTGTTTTCTAGCAATTAACAGTTAGAAACTTACCTTTCAAATCTTGGACTAAGAAAGCAAATAATATGAAAAAAAGGTAAGTTCTTTGTGTGATAAAAGGATATGGATTATCATGAATCTCCATCTTGTTGTCGTAAACCATTCAACGAGCCAAGGAATTTGACACGGAAGTTAAAGTTGAGTATCTGTTTTGACAGGATTCATCACTGTGCGTCACGCTAATTGACAACCAAGGGTGGAAAAAGGTTGACCTTGATAGCTTTTTGGTCTTCCTATCGAATTCCCGCTCCAAGAGCTTCTAATTTGATTTAAATGACAACAGTTACTTTAAAGCTCGTCTCCTAATACTATCTGCAAATTAGTAGTGATTCCCGCGCTAGCAGTACGTAATATTTTGACCGGACAATGATGAAGGAATTTGATATGATTCGCCTAACAATTTCAAGATATATTTCCAAGTCAACGCAACTTCATTCCGAGATCTTCCTTTTTGGATTCAAATCCCTTAAGCTTAGTATTCCCCGACTTTAACTTCGGTTGCCGGTATACATCAAAATTTCTATACTTCACCAAAGAAAAATTTACAGTCTCAAAAAAATCATAGATTATTTTAGCGAGTTCTGTAAACCATTATTTATCATACATGGTATTTTTATCAGTTCACAAGAATTCGTTAATATTTCGATGCACATGCAGGTAAATAGCCAGTTTCTTTTCATTTAGATTGCAGACTGACTATCGGCACTTCATTGGCTCCTCTAGAACTCAGCGGCATATACTTATTGGTATAAACTAATTGCATCATCGTTGGTGCTGTGATTCATAATTATTCAATTATTCTGATTCATATATCGTAGTCCTGGGTCGGAGCCTTATTGATTTTCGTGTTTCCATAAGTATGAAGACTTTCGTAAACCGGTTTAGTCCGGTTTTCCTTCGTCAGGGATTGATATGTAGATTGCGGCGAGGAAGCTGTGGCATTTTGGAGTTGTTTAGGATTCGGAGCTTGTGATTCCGGCTGAACAGTTTCATATATCTGTTGCTTGGGTTTAGGTTTTGGCTTGGGCTTGGACGGGTTTGGTTTGTTAATTGATTCATAGTATCCACCACTTTTATCAGTCGTTGTAGTATCATGGTGGCCAGGGACTTCGGTCTGTACATCTGATAGATCTACTGTACCATGTAATTCAATCTGCTCGTAAGTAGACCCTGTTTTGGCAGGTAAAGGAGCCATAGGCAGTCCTTCTTCTTGTTTATTTGCAATTGCGTTCTGTTCAATCATTAAATGACAAGAAAAAAATGTCTGTAAACTTTTTATAGCTAACAGGAAAGGGATATGATTGTGACAAGAAATAGAGGACAATAGAAAGATGGTGAGAGGATGCTACCTTGTTATCAGTCGCACAGGTTACATTTTTTTTTTCGTTTCCTTGTTTTCATTTGTTATATTTTCGTTGCTCGTTTATTCTGATTCCTTTGCTTGTTTAATTGTTTCTTTGCAGTCACTCACCTCATAAACATCTTGTGTTGTAGTAGTAGGCGCTTGTCTATTTAGAAGAGTCATGACGATACGTTAGTACCAATCATCGTATCAAGTAATCAGAAGGAAAAGAAGCTATATACAAAAGTTGGAATATTTGTCGTGGATTCAGTGGGAAAATGGTTACTCAGCTATGTTTTTTTTCTATGTCCCAATGCATATTATATTTTCTTCATCTCTATTTTTTTAAGTACAAACTATTTGTTTTTTGGAATAAATAGGTTTTACCTGTTTTCAACTTTCCGTTTTGTTTCTTCTGCAAATATACAGAATATACATGATTAGCTTTGTGAAAAAAAGAACGGCGATATGGCCGTATTGAGCGGTTTGGGCAGTTCTGCCTTAGTCTCGCCCATGTAATAACTTTAAAGAAGAAATAATATTTTGATTTAACAGGCCTAGATTATATTTTACTTACCAAGTTGTTTCCTAAGCTTTATGATGTACACTACGAGTAGAACAATAAAAACCAAGAAAACTACGTTGAATGCCAAACTAACAGCAAAAATTGGTGAATCTGAAAAATATCAGAATATAACCTTTTACGAATACAATATGTTTAAACGAGTAAAATTCTAAACAGGATGATGACCGGATTTTCTCTTTCGTTCTGTTAGTGATTTACTACCGACTTACCTGTACATGATTTTTCTTTCGTCGTATGATGCTCGTCTGAACGCGACTCTAATGCAGAAAAATGAATGTTTAAAAACTTCAAAAGTGTAAAAGAAAAAAAGTCGAACTCTAAGCGATTATATTCATCATCGTGGTATTTGATTGTGCCTCGTGAGACAAAAAAGAAGCAATTTCTTGTAGCAATCGTAACGATGAAAAATAAGCTGTTAAAGTAAATAACTTAAAGCAGAATTCACAACCAATTATAAAATGAGCGCCATGATACCTATATATGTAAAACTGTACGAGTAATTAACCCAGCAAATGGAGCGCTTCTTACTATTATTTGGTTTTGCATTTTTAACTGTTTAATCAAGCAAACAATTCTGTTTGTAGAACATTTTGAATCGCAGAACCATTCAAATAATTGTTATGGCAAAATTTTAAAGCATTCCCAAACTTTTCAAACCTTCATTATTTGGAATTTTCCCTTTTGCTATCAAAGTGCTTTCACCAGCCAAGTACTCCTAAAATTTAGCAAAGAAAATAAAGAACATGAATATAAAAAGATTTTGCGAATGCAAATTTTAGATTGTGATTCCTTCAACTTTTTTTTAAATCAATAAAAATGCAATAATATTGCAAAATACAATATTATGTTCAAGCTCGAAGGCTCATTTTCATTTTCTTGGCGAGTGAATGTTGGTGCTAGCTTATAATATTTGGAAATTTCAAATCATCATCATTTGCCTTACCCTTTTCTCATCTTGCGTCAGAGCTCTTTGCAGCACCTGCGTTTTCCCAACCTTGATTTTGACATTTTTGTATCCATTGTACGTTTTATCGTCTCCAAGAGTGAAAACTCGGGGGAATGTCTTGCCTGAGTCGGCTTTTATTTCTGCTGCTATGTAGTAGTGCAGTTTTTCCCTTTCAGCTTCTTCGTAGCTTTTCAGTTTTGTTTTATCGAAAGAACTGGTTTCATCCACTTTTAGAACAATAATCTGATAGGTCTTGATTTGTCCATTGATGTTAGAACTTTTCCAAACTGTGACGTTGTTCACTTCTGCAGTAATGTTACCAACCAATCCAACAAATGGAGCAGGTGGAGCTGCAATGAATAAATTAATACTTTAAGAGACTGTATATGTAAGGATCGAGCAAAATTGGAAAGGGCTCAAAAATCGCCCTACCTCAAACTTTGTCCCAACAAAGCCTATCATCCAACTCATCTAACGAACTGTTAAACAGTTTATATGATTTAGTTTTCCCCGATAGTAAAAGTTAATCCTGTTCGCTTCCTCTTTACTCGCAATAACGTAGTGACTGACGTCAGGAAGAGCCCCAGGAACTGAATCAGGAAGTGTAATACTATCGGGGAAAACTAAATCATATAAACTGTGTAACAACTCGTCGTATCGACATCGCAGCTTCGATCAACACTTTCTGGCCGGTATCCCAAGATCACCGATCACTCACCATCGACCTTTGTAGTGCTGGATGACGTTGAGCTGTTGTCTCCTTTACCGCAAGCAGTGGTGGCAGACACTCGAAATGTGTAACGAGTATCTGGATACAAGCTTGTAACCTCTTTAGTTGTGGATAATACAGACCCCCTGCCGTTATGTGAAAAACTGGTGTTGTAGTCTTTCTTTCCTTCGTATACAATCTAATGAGAAACAAGAGGCATATATCAGCATGTTAATTTTCATTTTTCACTGAACACTTTAAGTCTCAATTTTAGATTTTCAGCAGGTTTTGGGTGGTTATCAGGATGAAAACAATTCAATGTTTGTATTCCTTCCAGGACATTTACAACGTACATACCGTATAGGATTCTATTTTTTCTGTAATCGATTTAGGTTTTTGCCATGTTAACAAAATTTCTCTTTTCTTGGTATGCTGCACGGTAAGATCTACCGGGGAACCTGGAACTGGATAGAAAACAACCAATTATATAAATTTCTAAATCCAAAAGTAATCTACAATTAAGACTGCGATCGGGATTAAAATTGTTAGAAAGCAACCACAGATGAATAGTTTCTTGGTGGTGGAATAGAGGACGGAGACAGTACGTTGGAAGTAGACAAAGGAAAAAAAATAAATAATGAAAGAAGAAATGTCAATAGAGAGAAGGAGGAGGAAGCATGCAATAAAGAAAGAAAATAAAGAAAAACGACTTTCAACAATTACCAGAGGTTTCCAGGGATTTGATGTCACTGGAAGGTCCTGCACCAGCACTTGTGTATCCTTTTATTGATATCTGATACTCAGCACAAACCAGTAGATTACGTAAATAAAGACTACAACAAGAGGAGTTCATCATCTTCACTTGTCCTACAGCATCAATAGATCTTCTAGCTCTTCCCCTTCTCACTAATGTCTGGTTAACTTCATAGACAAGGACAGCACCATTAGATTTGCTTCGTGGAATTTGGCTCCAAGAGAATTTGAACGTTTTCTTATCAACTTCGCTGAATGTTATGTTAGACGTTGAGACACTGGGTGCTGGAGATGGAAAATAAAATAAACATTTATAGAAGTGATAGAACAACTTACATCGCTATACAACCTGGTAAAAACGTACGCAATACGATAAGGTCTGACATTATTTTTACTCACCATAAACTGGTATCACAACCGTTTTTGTGGGTGTGTCTGGTCCTTCCTTGTTGGTGACCCCCCTGACACGAAATCCGTACGTCACCCCTCCCCAGACAGGAATCGTTACAGTCAGTTTGCTCTTATCCACAGTTTGCACCTTCAAAGTGAGATCTCCACCATGGTTGTATGACACTTTGTAATGAAGAACATTATCACCACAAACCACAGGTTTTTGCCAGGTTAGTGTTACTTGTGGAACAGAAGGACCGCTGGGTTTAATGATGTTTCCCAAAAGATTAGTAGGAGCAGAGGGGGCTAAGAAAGGAAGGAACATCTCGTGTCAATATTTGAAAGTTATAACAATAATTAAGAGTTCGTGCATTACACTAAATACTGGCATCTTCTTACAAGAAGTTCGGACAAATAACATATAGGCTGGACTATTTAACAATTAGTCCTCGAGTCCGAATGGTCTACGAGTCAATAGCCCATGAGGCCAAAGGCCGAATGGGCTATTGACTAGTAGGCCATGAGGGCGAGAGGTCTAATTGTTTTAGTAAAAACCTACTAATCGGTCCAATAAAAGGATGCAAAAAGGATTTTGCTTTAATTTTTTTTTTTTTTTTTTTGGCTTTTCGCTACTAGAGGTCTATCACTAATAGACCCCTAGTAGCTCAGCCAATCACAGGGCTCGATTGGCGATAGACCATTAGTAGGTTTTTTCTAATGTCATTTAGAACTTGATTTGAACCAAACATGCATGGAAGTCATTGAGTTTACACAAATAAGCTAAGTTTTTATTACTGTCAGTTTTCTTCGATCAATTTTTGTTTTTCCAGATTAGCATGCGTTTTTGGATTACGGCAAGAAATAGCAGGATTGATTCGATCTAAGCAGATTACCAATCTGATTGGCTAACGGATCATATCACGATCAAATCACTTTGATCAACTACCTCCAATTTAAAACGAAATACAACAAAGCAGCATAAAAGTTAATCATATCAATACTTACCATCTTCAGCTGTAGTTCTTTGGATTTCGGGTGTATAAGGGCCACCTTTGATTGTATAGGCCAATATTCTGAAGGAGTACAGAGTACACTTGTCCAGCCCAGTCAGTGTGTATGACAGGGTCGTATTCCCTGGAATCCTCTCATATTCTGCTGAAGAGCTACGAGCTTTTCTATAACTCAATTTAAACTTTCTTATGATACCATTTTGTATTGTTGGCAAAGCCCAACTCAGTCGAACACTAGTAGAATCCCGAACAGTCACTTGGAAGTTAACAGGCTGACCAGGGGCTGTTTAAAGTAAAGAAAAGGGGTTTGATTCTTGGGTGAGTTGAAATGAGGCATAAGGATAAGCCGTGCTGCAGAACTTTTTCTGTGTTGGTAATGCCGAAAAGACGTAAGATGAGAGAAAGAGAGCACAAGGACAATGATGGACGGCATGCCCTGTTGGCAATTCAAGTGGTATAGTAGTACTAGTGGGTTCGATTCTCAACTGAAAGTGATTCTCAGTTCCGTAATGATAATGTAAAAGTGTAGTGTTTTAAGGATATCATACGTAGTGGTAGTGTATGTGGAGTGATTTTCATGGTCGTAAAATCTCACACTACCAAAATAAAAAAAGAAAGAAATATGTATTAACGATTTCGGGGGTTACGTTCTAGACGACGTCTTATATGTCATTGGAAGAAACTTACCATCTTCTAATGTTCGCCTGGTCACATAGACATTGATAGGCCCATCTCCCTTATCGTTACGAACAACTACTGTGAAGTTGTACACTGTCCACTTTCTAAGACCACTGAACGTGTGACTGGTTTGTTGAGGATTTACAGTACTTTCACGTCTATCACTTTCTGAGATACAAAATACTCTGTTCGCAAGAAAAGGACCATTGATTCCAGATGCTGGTTTCTTTAAAAAATCAATCAAGGCCGTTCAACCAATCTATACAGTATGGGCTGATCTAAGGCAGGGCATGACTAACTCAGAGATCAAACGCCCTGAAACAACCTCTGGGCTGATCTTAGTCAGGGTACGGCTAACCCATAGAACCAACCCTGAAACAACCTCTAAGCTGATCTAAATCAGGGCACGACTAACTCACAGATCCAACCCTGAAACAGCCTATGGGCTGATCTAAGTCAGGGCACGGCTAACTCACAGACAAAACCCTGAAACAACTTCTGGGCTTATCAGGATGCGGCTAACTCGCGCGCAGATTGAATTAAGGTGACTGACTACTTTAGCAAGGAATAATTACAAAATGTTGTTAGAAAGATATTTTACACATTATAGTACGCACGACAAAATTACTCGATTCTGATTGGTCTAGAGGAATACAATTAGAGCGTTAATTGGTACTCCGCGGGAGTACCAATTAGGTCGCTATGGAAACACGGCCAAAAGCGGCAAATTTCCCCAGTGAAATGAGTGAAATTCCCAAAAAAATAAGTGTTTTATAGATTAAAATGCAAAAATTTCAGAAAACTGTTTAATACACACATAGGAAGGCCTCAAATTATGATAACTAGACAAATTCAAGACGTAATAAATCATGTTTTGTAGTAGATAGTCGTTTTTTCTTTCTAGTTTTCGCCAAACAATTTGAGTTTGAGTTTTGAATGTTCTCGTTTTACTACATTGTCTTCTGTGGTCTTCTCGAAAAATATATTCAACCGACCACATCTACAATAATTGTACAATATGTAGAAAACAGCTAACAATAGTTCTAAAGCAAATTTCTTTCCGTTTAGCGAAAAAACACAGCGAGTAGAGGCTCGTTTTTTGTTTTGAAAATAGTTAAGATCAAATCTTACCGGCAAACTGTCGAGTAGTTGTAGAGAGACGAATTCAGCTATTTATCACAAGTTAATTGATCCTAAGTTGTCAATCCAGTCTTAAAATAATAAAATCTTCAGATAATTCACCATTCAAAGAAAATAGCAGCGAAATTCTTCAAGCTACAGGAGGGAATAATATCCAAAGCACATGGTCTGATCACTGGCGACTCGTTCATCTATGAGTTAGCCATGCCCTGAATTAGAGAAGGCCAGAGGTTGTTTCAGGGCTCGATCTATGAGTTAGCCATGCACCGACTTAGATAATCCCAGAGGTTGTTTCAGGGTTCGATCTGAGAGTTAGCCATGCCCTGACTTAGATAAGCCCAAAGGTTGTTTCAAGGGTCAGGAAGTGTGTGGTTTTTCTGCGTCTTATTTAATAAGACATTTCGATTTTTGGAGTGTCAGTGGAAAAGCGCACGGCTGTTAAGACTCAATGTTAAGGGTCAATGTTTTTCACGTTGCACTGAAATCTCTGTCATTTTCGTGACAAGGAGGAATTCATGAGCGAGAGATTCATTAGTTTATTCTTGCCAACGTTGGATAACCAGCATGACAACTCTTTTAGGATTTTTTTTCAAAACTATTTGAGCTGGCTTATCCAGGCTCTCGAGAGGCCTCAACATCGCCTATAAGAAAACTAATTTTCGAAATAAGGCACTAGCTCAGTGGAATGAATCATGGAACGTACACGGCAGATAGAACATTACTTACCTGCCAAGTAACCCTGACATTTTGGGATGATAAGGCTTCTGCTCTAATCGAAGTAGGAAAACCCGTTGGAACTAAAAAAATACAATACACAGGTCACACAATGATTCAAGCATACTACAACAGAATATATGAATTTCAGAGAAAGGATTCACTTTATGTCATTGCGCGGTACATACTGGCTGACTTTGTTGTGAAGTTATTTGGTTGACTCCTTTTACCATCACCTACTCCACTAACGGCTTTGATTGTAATAATATAACTGGTGTAGATCTCTAGGCCCGTAATATCGTGACTCAGTGCTGGAGGCTTCACAGTTATTGTCTTAGAATATGTGTTATTTTGGTAAACTAATACATATGACGTCACAGGTTTCTGGAATTCATTTAAGCTACGCCTTTGCCATTCAATTCTTACTGCTGTCGAGCTAAGAATGGTAACTGTTGGTTTCACGGTAGACGGGTAGTCTGTTGGCATAGAATCGATAAAACAGTATTTATAAGGATAATTATTCGAACACATTATACCCACAATATTTTATTAATTCTATTTCTTCTGTGTGTAGCTGAGAGTATACATAGAAATGTATTTGTGGATACTCACCATATCTTACTTTGACCCCAGCACTTTTTATTCCATCAGCATCTATCTTGGTATTTCCATACATTGCTCTACAAGTGAATGACTTGTAACACAACAACGAGGATTCAGACCTGAAACAACTGGACGAAGGAAATACAACAAGTTACAAATAAGGAAAGTTACATTTAAGGTATCAGGATATGATTAGGACCCCTCTACGCGCTACCTCAAATTTCGCACGGGCTTTACAATATTTTGCCATAAAAGTATACATTTTCTGAAAGCTAAATAAATGTAGTTTTCGAATATCTAGTTATAATTGTCTGTTTTGGAACACAAAACAAATCTTTGGGTTCAAAGTAACATTCTACCTCACTTCATTCGACGACTTCCCGCAGGGTCCGAATTTCCGCTATGTCGATCAAAATCACATTAGCATACTCTGTGGATAATGAGCTTCAAAACAGTGTCTCAGATTTTTGATATCTTTGTTAGATCGCGCGCAATAACGCATTAAATCCGGAAGTTTGAAATTTCGGTGGTTATGATTACAAAATAGACAATATATTTTGAATGAAAAAACATTTCAAAAATCTGAGACACCTTTTTTAGATCGTATTGTTATTTATCATAATCCAAAGTTTCAGTTCGATCCAATGTAATCCAAAAGAGCTACAATGTTTTTAAAACGATATTTTGGTCACACAAAAATTGCGGAGAAAGCCAATAACTTTTTTTGTGTCGCGAAACAGAAAATTCCATATTGATTTTTGAAAACTACGTTTATTTGGCTTTTAGAAAATGTATACTTTTATACAATAATATTGAAAAGGCAGCGAGAAATTATGGTCGCGAGAAAAGTAATCTCGAAGGCCTTAAACGTATTCTGATACCTTAAATACCGTATTATTGTACCATGCAATAAGAGATTTAGATATTGATTCGGCTCATTCAAATGTCTCCAAGCTTACTCATAGAAAAATGCAGAGTTCAAACATTACATTTAGATATGGATGAATAATTTTATCACAAAATGAATGTAAAGGTTAGTAGAATTCATGCCCGGGGGGGGGGGGGGGGGACTTCCTTATATAATGGGTAGGTATGCTCGACGGACGGATTGAAAAATGACCCTAAAAGGTACGCATAAATTAATTCAGGTATCGATTCCAGACTCTAAAAGGTACGACCACATTTAACAGTTTTTTTTAAATTTAAAATTGATAAATATACACTAATTTCATCAAATACACTTCGCTTTCCGAACATTCCCGGACTTCGTAAAAATATAATACTTCCCTTCGGAATATCAAGAAAAAACTTTAACCAGTGTTTACTAGACCCTTAGAGATTATTCCAAGAAAGTTTCAGCCGAATTAAGTTTTGAGCGATTTTCGTACTAGTCCCCCTTTAAAAGTAGTGTCATAATACTGAGCGCATGGGAACGCTGTGTATGGTACGCGATCGGGATCCCTGTTGGCCAATCATGCTCCTCGACGGCAACATACAGAACAAGATTGCGGCACCCAAGACATCAGCGTAGAGACTACGATGTTTTAGGTAAAATCTACTGTCCGTAAGGTTGATTATGTCGGCATTAGAAACAAAAATATACAGATTAAAGGCAGATAAAACAGTAAAACAAGTCTTCTTACTCCAAACGAGTAAAAAAGTCAACATGTAAGTCAACTTTGCGTGTCGATGTCATTGTACAGCCTGTGTGCAGGGTTGGTGTGGTGTGTAGTATATGAAGTAAAACATTGACATATGTACTTACTCATAGGTAGTGAGAACATCAGCTTCAGATGTGTAGGTGACTCTCAGTGTAGACTGCTTGACTCCATTAGCACCACGCACCAGACCAGTAGATTGACTAGTGATGTCAGTATTACCAGTGTACCATTTGATGTACTGTATTAATGGTTCTTGTACAATACATACCAGATCTACATAGCTGTTAGCTGTTGCTGTTAGGTTTTGATTGGTCAGACCTGATATTACTGGTCTGGTAGCTGAAAAGCGACACAAAACAATAAATTATAAACAAGATATTACAAGATTTTGATTATGTAATACTGGGAGAAGTACATTTAACAATTATTCGTATTATTCTGAATTTTTACCCAGCCGCGAGTCGGTAATATTCAAACAGGTCATTATTCGAAAACATCGATTTATTTTTGCAACATAGATAGTTTTCGTATTTTGCAAGCGGCTCGTCTCAAGAAACAAAGCGCGCGCAGTCCTATATTCAGTATTTCATGTTGGTACTTACCATAGTCACATCCATACAGTTCTAATCTCATACATATACCAGTATTCCATGTCTGTACTTACCATAGCCACATACATACAGTTCTATTCTCATACATATACCAGTATTCCATGTCTGTACTTACCATAGTCACATCCATACAGTTCTATTCTCATACATATACCAGTATTCCATGTCTGTACTTACCATAGCCACATACATACAGTTCTATTCTCATACATATACCAGTATTCCATGTCTCTACTTACCATAGTCACATCCATACAGTTCTATTCTCATACATATAGCAGTATTCCATGTCTGTACTTACCATAGTCACATCCATACAGTTCTATTCTCATACATATACCAGTATTCCATGTCTGTACTTACCATAGTCACATCCATACAGTTCTATTCTCATACATATACCAGTATTCCATGTCTGTACTTACCATAGTCCCATCCATACAGTTATATTCGCATACATATAGCAGCATTCCATGTCTGTACTTACCATAGCCACATACATACAGTTCTATTCTCATACATATACCAGTATTCCATGTCTCTACTTACCATAGTCACATCCATACAGTTCTATTCTCATACATATAGCAGTATTCCATGTCTGTACTTACCATAGTCACATCCATACAGTTCTATCCTCATACATATAGCAGTATTCCATGTCTGTACTTACCATAGTCACATCCATACAGTTCTATTCTCATACATATAGGAGTATTCCATGTCTGTACTTACCATAGTCACACCCATACAGTTCTATTCTCATACATATAGGAGTATTCCATGTCTGTACTTACCATAGTCACACCCATACAGTTCTATTCTCATACATATACCAGTATTCCATGTCTGTGGTGTAACTCGAACATGCCTTGCTGTCACTGGATGACTCAGCCATTGCACTCTTACACTATTCTTGTCGCGATTGCCGTGGAATATCTGGTGAAAGACCAATTATTGAGCACAGCATGCAATGTGAAACCCAATCTCATGGATAACCGACATTTTGCAATTGTGATCAATTTAACGAATAAAACAGCTTTTTCCTTACTCTGTTCAGTAATAGAGCACGCAGGGAGTGACGTAAGCACGAAAGAAGTGTTAACGTCCCGAGTGCTTTCGTCAGAAACCATGTTCCGTTCACTAATAAAGCACAGTACTATACTAATCATTGCGTGCATACTATCCAAACTATATAATAAAATGTTATAATGATATCGTTGCTGCTAAGTATCTGTAGCCTCGAATTGATAGCTACAGGAAATTATAGTAAAAATCAGTATGGGATGGTGAAAAAACCATTCCTTGCAGTAAAAGTTTATATCCTTTTATTGCCTTATGCAATCTCCACGCTTCGTACTATTTGTTATTATAATTAGTCCTGGGTGCAAGAGTACCTTGTTTAACCCTTTGGGTTGTCTCTCTTGCACCCTCCACCTATTCAATTCCATTTTACACTGTAAATTTATCTTTTGTGTACATGTGGTAAATAAAAACCTTGAACCTAAACCTTATCAATTTTTACCTTATCAATGTTGCTCCCAGCTTTGTAGGTGTTCCACATATTGTTGCCATCCATACTGTAACTGATAGTGTAGGAGGTGACCCACTTATTATTGGTGTGGTCACCCTGTGTTGCTATACCTGTCACTGTCATCACTTGTCCCAGGTTAATCTGTATGTACTGAGTGTTAGATTGCGTGCTACTACACCATGCACTGTTGCCATAGAGACGACCATGTGAGGCAGTATGGGAGCTGTCAAGGTGAGATGATGACGTCATTTGGCTGTTCTGAATGTTGCCAGGTACTTCAAGTCCAACAGGAGAACTACAAGCTATAATTAAGTACACATTTTACAAACGATTGCTGTTTTTTCTTTGAGGTCGTTCATGGGCAAAAGATTAATTTTACCTCTTCTGATTTTCTCAAAATTTTCCATAATAGAAATAAAACAGGCAAATGTAAACATGCGGGAACAGTACCTATAACCCATCCACAGCTTTACGTTTTCTGTATAGAAGACTCGAAAATAGCTGATAACCTCTTTTGCAGTTTCGAATTTGGTCCATTCGTTTCCTAGATATAGCTCTTCAAACATTGCTATTTGCTGGGAAAAAAACTGCATATAAAGAGGATGGGACGGGAATGTGACAAACTGAAATTTATTTTTTCTATATTTATTTGTAAACACATCCATCTTGCATTTTTCTCCCTTCGACGATATTAAACAACAGAATGAGTGACTTCCGTCCCTTAGGTGACGTCATGTTATACAGGAACCAGACCCTTCGCAATTTCCGGAAATTTCTGTCACGGGAAATTTAAATAGAGCTTTTGTGATGTTTGAAGAGCTATATCTCGGAAACGAATGAACCAATTTGTAAACTGTAAAATGGCTTATAAGCTATTTTTGCGTCTTCTACAAGTGGGCCATATTTGTTGGTGGAAAAAACAATATATTCCTACCATTATTTTCCTAAAATTATCAGAGAGTTTTATTTGTTGGACGGACGTGTAAAGTATTTGTTGGTTTGTGTAAAAATAATTACTGACAGGGGTAAATAGGAGACCTCAAAAATGGCACTTTTGGCGTGCAGTCATTGTATTACTACAAAATGTGCTTATTTGAGAAGTTCTATCGTCAATGACTACCTTGATATTTTGCCCATTAAAACATTTGAGTAAATTCATTTTATTGAGTTGATGGCTATCTGTTATTATGGATACTAACCTGATGATATCCCATACACCTCCGCTCTCATAGACGGCCAAACACTAAAAGCCAAGGGATAGAACCGTATAAACTTGGCTCTGATTGGATTGGCAAGGTTGTTTGTCACAACGTCGTCGTTATTTATATTGCCAGTAAATGTCTAAAACAAAGACATTCAAGTGAAAGTCTCTTATGGTAAATAAATAATTCCAAAAGACCATTTTCGAATATGGCGTCGATGACGTCAAACGAGGATTCGCCATCTTATTATCTATTTCTTACATCGTCGATGGCCGGAGAACTTTTTTATCAATTAAAACAGCAATTCACATTAAAAAAATCTGAAAAATGTCAGTCTACACGAATAAAAAATAGTCATAAGAACAAGGTTTCACTCACAATATCCGGGACATCCCAGGATCAATCCTCGTTTGACGTCATCGGCGCCATATTCGGGTCTATTCACATTATCTTAGGACTCTCTTATTTCTCATCTCGTTATGTATTTACCTTGTATATGTATTATCTAAGGGCACTCTTTGTATATTGCTACGTATTTACCTTATTAGTATTATTTTCCTGATAATAATTCCAGGTCACATTATCCAATGACACTCTTAACATGTATGTTTGCATCCACTCATTAGCAATTCTACTGCCTTGTGTAGCCACAGCACACACGAACACCACAGTACCAAGGTCTATCTGCAGCCAGTCACCGCTATTCTTTCTTTTTGGTGTCCACGCTTTGCTGGAAGTTAAAAGTCTTGCAAAATGTGGTAGGTACCTACTGTCGTAATAAGAACTGGCGGTAAACCTTTGATCTGGGATGATACTAGAGTATGACAAACCAACGAACATGTTTGTACAACCTGTCGAGAAATAGTTCAAAACTAAATGTCCTCCTTTATTGTTTGAGAAGAGTATAAAACCATTTTAACATTTTAATTTCTGTAATTACTCTAGAAAGTAGATAATGAATAAAATGCCCCCTCGTGTATGGATACTTCTTGCACTGTTTAGAGATTGGGTTTCCTTTGCCCTTCCTGTGTATGTTGACTTACCTACGTAAACATATAAATATCCGATCGATTTAAATGTTTAATCTAACTGGTAAGATATTGACCAATTGAACTTATATTTTCTTTTCTTTTTTATTTTGTAGGATTTAGAAGCTAACCATTTAATAAATTGAATTTAATAAGCTGCACGCAAGAGTTTGCTTTGCGAAAATTCAGGGAGCCCACAGGCACTGCTAGAATCAGTGTTTAAAATAAATCATAAATATATCATGCGTGAAAGCTCGTGCTCCTGCACGAGGTCGGTGGCGTTTCCGGATTGGTTGAAGTTCAAGTCTGAATACATTATCAGCTGCCTTAAATAGTGTAGAATATAATGACAAGGGGTAAAAATTTCAAAATGTTTGCTCATATTTGCGCCTCGAGTAAGGGGGGACGGAAGCGAAAGAGGCCAATAGTGGCGGAAGTGAGCATGCTCCATTCAAATCGATCAATACAGTATTTTTTTAATTATTTAATTCTTCAGGCTTAACAAGAATTACTCCTAAGTGCAAGATAAATTTGAAAACGGAATTCTTTAAATGAAAAGGCAACAAAAGTTTTCCGTCCACACTAGAAAACGGATAAAATGTTTTGCAACCACACTACAACGATCAGAGGCGGCAAAAACGTTTGAAAGCATGCGCATATCATGTATGAAGTTCCAAAAGGGTGCCCCTAGATGTCCTAAAGGTTCTCATGCAATTCATTAAGAATAACAACTTCGTTTACAAAATCGTCGTTCCTTGTAAGGTTTGTATCACCGTTGAACTCGTTGAGGGCCCTTTAATAACAGTAATGGACACAAATCACTCCTTATAAATACTCCGTATTGAAGGCATGTTATAAAGAACGATGTTTAATTCCAAACAAGCAATCAAAGTATATATTATAAACAACAACATGGTTATCGCGTCATCCGCCTAGATGGATTTATGATCGAGAAAGACTCGGGGGAGAAACCACGTGAAAAATCATGACGTCAGCGTTTTCGAAAAGTTCTCCTTCCACACTAAGACGCTTAGCCTGCGTTTTTAAATTTATCAACTCTGGAGACCGTTTTCGAAAAGTTCCGTTTTCGGTGGAGAATTTATCCGGATTGTATATGGCAGATACCAATATGGTAACTAAATTGTAAATTGTTAGGATAACTTCCGGCAACATTCACGCGAAATACAAATATCAACTTTCCAAAAACATCATGCCCGATTTTCCACTTTTTTTCATTTCAGCCAATATTCTTTCTAAGGATAAAGAACAACTCATAAAGCTGCCGATAGAGGAATTGCAATTTAGTAATTGACGTTAGTAACTTAGGAACATAGGAATTTCTGGCCATGCCGACAAGAAGGGACTTTTTTTGCCATTTTTACATACACCTCTTCAGGAAGTCCAAACGTTTGAAAACAAATCTCAGTGCGCGGAAACGCAATAGTTACAGATCAAATAGATATATACAAGAGAGCATAAATAAGAGAGGAAAACTTCTTAATAATAACACGTAAATATTTTTTTTGGGAAAAACATAAATATCGCGTCTTTTTGAGTGTTCAACAGCCTCAATCGTGTTTTGTCAGGGAACATAACAAAGCCAATCCTGATATTTTTGCTTTAACTAATAGATTTTGTCCGGCGAAAAAAGTGAGAAAAATCAACCAAAAGCATGTTGTGTTTTTGCATCAACGCCATCAATAAAATTGGATGCTAAAAATAGCCCAACCGGCAATTCACATGGCGCGCGTGGTATTAAGAAGTTTCCCTCTTTTATCTATGCTCTCTTGATATTAGGAAAAGGAACTTGAATATTACCGTTATAAAATCAATAAGTATGAGAGAACAAAGACGGAGATTGGAAGAACGTTTCTCTTTGTTGGCTAATAGAATTCATACCTCCGTCTTGTTTTATTCCATACAGTTCTGTTCTCATGCAGTTTGTACTTCCATAATGACTTGTAGGTGCAACACGTATGTACTGACCAACAGTACCATCATACAAGAGATTCTTGACTGCAGTATTAGGGTCGAAGTTACCTGTTAATGACTATTAAGAAAAATGTTTTGGAAACAAAAAAACGTAGGAATAAAATTAAAAGGAACTGAAAAACGCCGAAGCTATTTCATACTGGACTTTCCAAACAGTCTCCATGAAAGGAGTTAAACGTAGCACTAGAAAGGGTGGAGTACATTGAAATGTAAAGGCAAGTTGTAGTGCTAAAGCTTTAAAGAAACCCAACAATAATAAGGCGGTTTTCGTATGAGTGGGAACATATGATATTGACTTGCATCACGTATATGGTACATGCCGTAATATTGAAATGGCTTCCCATTGTCTTCCCGTGATGCATCCAATCACAACGGTTAGTCACGGATACGATAAGATACGGTACGGCTACAGTACAACTACGAATTTGCCGTATCATTCCCCACTCATTCGTTTTCCCATGCACTATTCTGAGCATTGCTCTTAGAATACGTCAGTGAAAACAATCACCGACCTTGATGGGGTTAAAACCCACGACCCTTGGATATGTACTACCGATGGTCTAACAGCTGTAATACGAGGTCAGACTGGAAAGGGCCTTAATAATTAATTATTCTACCTCTTTGGAATATTATAGTTGGGTTTCTTTAGCACTACAACTTACCGGCTTTACAATTCTGTCATGAAATATGTTGGATCTAGTATCATCGTTCATGGCTATATTTATATACTCTAATGAGAAAGCATTTCTTTAGCTTGTTTACCTTCACTTGTCTGTTTTCCATATATTTAGTAAAAGTAGATCCATCATTTGATGTGAGCATGTTGTAAGACTGTACCCACTGATCTGTCATGTGGTCACCCTGTGTTGCTATACCACAAATGATGTAAGGTGATCGTAAGTTAATCTGCAGATATGGAGAAGAGTCACTTGTAGCAGCACACCATGATGATCCTGCTGTGTATTTCAGTCTTGCCTTGGATGGTGATGTGGTGCTATTGTAAGATGATGATGACGTCATATGACTGTCTGGTATCTTACCACTACTAATACCAACTAGTAGAGAGCTGCACGACAAACCTGTGATAATATTAGCAGTGCTAGTTAACTTTCTTAACACTTCCTAGAAAACATTCTTAATAAGACGGACCTCTGCGAATACCATAGGCTTCAACCCTGAGTATCTTCCAACTGCTATACGTTGTGGGTATAAACCTCATGTATCTGACCAGAACCGGATAATCTAGGACATTCTTGACAACAGTAGTTCTATCTGTATTACCAGGAAACAACTAGAAGAAAAATAGCAACATCTAAGACATTCTTGACAACAGTATTACTATCTGTATTACCAGGAAATAACTAGAAGAAAAATAGCAACATCTAAGACATTCTTGACAACAGTATTACTATCTGTATTACCAGGAAACAACTAGAAGAAAAAAAGCAACGTCTAAGACACTCTTGACAACAGTATTACTATCTGTATTACCAGGAAAGAACTAGAAGAAAAATAGCAACATCTAAGACATTCTTGACAACAGTATTACTATCTGTATTACCAGGAAAGAACTAGAAGAAAAATAGCAACATCTAAGACATTCTTGACAACAGTATTACTATCTGTATTACCAGGAAACAACTAGAAGAAAAATAGCAACATCTAAGACATTCTTGACAACAGTATTACTATCGGTATTACCAGGAAACAACTAGAAGAAAAATAGCAACATCTAAGACATTTTTGACAACAGTATTACTATCTGTATTACCAAGAAACAACTAGAAGAAAAATAGCAACATCTAAGACATTCTAGACAACAGTATAACTATTTGTATTACCAGGAAACAACTAGAAGAAAAATAGCAACATCTAAGACATTCTAGACAACAGTATTACTATCTGTATTACCAGGAAACAACTAGAAGAAAAATAGCAACATCTAAGACATTCCTGAAAACAGTATTACTATCTGTATTACCAGGAAACAACTAGAAGAAAAATAGCAACATCTAAGACATTCTTGACAACAGTATTCCTATCTGTATTACCAGGAAGCAACTAGAAGAAAAATAACAACATCTAAGACATTCTTGACAACAGTATTACTTTCTGTATTACCAGGAAACAACTAGTAGAAAATATCAACATCTAAGACATTCTTGACAACAGTATTACTATCTGTATTACCAGGAAACAACTAGAAGAAAAATAACAACATCTAAGACATTCCTGACAACAGTATTACTATCTGTATTACCAGGATACAACGAGAGGAAAACTAGCAACATCTAATACATTCTTGACAACAGTATTACTATCTGTATTACCAGGAAGCAACTAGAAGAAAAATAACAACATCTAAGACATTCTTGACAACAGTATTCCAATCTGTATTACCAGGAAGCAACTAGAAGAAAAATAACAACATCTAAGACATTCTTGACAACAGTATTACTTTCTGTATTACCAGGAAACAACTAGTAGAAAATATCAACATCTAAGACATTCTTGACAACAGTATTACTATCTGTATTACCAGGAAACAACTAGAAGAAAAATAACAACATCTAAGACATTCCTGACAACAGTATTACTATCTGTATTACCAGGATACAACGAGAAGAAAACTAGCAACATCTAATACATTCTTGACAACAGTATTACTATCTGTATTACCAGGAAGCAACTAGAAGAAAAATAACAACATCTAAGACATTCTTGACAACAGTATTACTATCTGTATTACCAAGAAACAACTAGAAGAAAAATAGCAACATCTAAGACATTCTAGACAACAGTATAACTATTTGTATTACCAGGAAACAACTAGAAGAAAAATAGCAACATCTAAGACATTCTTGACAATAGTATTCCTATCTGTATTACCAGGAAACAGCTAGAAGAAAAATAGCAACATCTAAGACATTCTTGACAACAGTATTCCTATCTGTATTACCAGGAAACAACTAGGAGAAAAATAACAACATCTAAGACATTCTTGACAACAGTATTCCTATCTGTATTACCAGGAAACAACTAGGAGAAAAATAACAACATCTAAGACATTATTGACAACAGTATTACTATCTGTATTACCAGGAAAGAACTAGAAGAAAAATAGCAAGATCTAAGACATTCTTGACAACAGTATTACTATCCGTATTACCAAGAAACAACTAGAAGAAAAATAGCAACATCTAAGACATTCTTGACAACAGTATTACTATCCGTATTACCAAGAAACAACTAGAAGAAAAATAGCAACATCTAAGACATTCTTGACAACAGTATAACTTTCTGTATTACCAGGAAACAACTAGAAGAAAATATAAGATATTCATACCTTATCTGTGTTACTAGATTTGTAAGTAGTCCAAATGACATTGTTTACAGATGTTGATATTTTGTACTCTGTAGTCCATTCATTTTTTCCAGGAACACCGTAGCCTTGTGTAGCCACAGCACAGATAACAAATATCTGACCCAAGTCTATCTGTAAATAGTCATTATCATCATCTTCAGTTTTAGGTGCCCATCCATAGGCACCATTCAAACGTGCATCTCGTGGTTCATAATTAGCGCTATAATATGCAGATGCTGTAAATCTGTCATCTGGTATAATATTACTGTCTGCTATACCAACAGGACTGTCCTGACAACCTGTAGTGATATGTGATATCATAAATGGATGTATCAAAGAGACATAATTAATCTCATTTCAATCTACTTCTTTTTCTTAGGATTCGCGATTCAAATTAACATCAGGATTATAGCAAAGAAGTAGATTGTTTACACGAAGCTAGATAATGACAGAAAACTAATCGCACTGGGTTGTCCGGCCCACGACATCTGCAGCATCATAAAGCTAAGCTTGTCAAATGATCACAGTAAATTTTACAGAAGCATAGCGATATTATTGCTATAGTATAATGGAATTATTTTGCAAGTAAAACTCGATTAGCTGAATTTCCTTGTGTTCACCAGGTCATCCATCGTGCGTTTGGATTTTGCTTTTTGACATTTTAACAATAATTTAAGGTATCAGGACACCTTTGAAACCTTCGAGATCACATTACTGGTGAGCCAAAATTCGCACTGCCTTTCAATATTATTATACCTTCTCTGAACGTTCATAAACGTAGTTTTGACAATTAATTAAGGCTTTTCTATTTTGCAAAATTAACAAAAACTAGTATTTGGTTTTTCCACAGTTTTTGAGTGCCTAAATAGGGACCTTAAGCAACTTGAAATCTCGAATGGGACGTGAGATCTGAGGTTTCAGAACTGTGATTTAGTGATAGAGAAAGATCTGGAAATAGGTGTTACTCCTTGATCTCAAGACGTGAACGACATGCACATGTTGAATATAGCATTCTGGCGAGAACGATACCGTCTTTTCTCGTTCAGATACTGACGTTCCCCTTCTAGATTTCGAGTTGCTTAAGGTCCATAATATCTCCTTTAAAACGTTCTAGCTCATTCGAATTATACACCGGATTGAAATGAATATTTGTATTATTATAGATAACCACGCGATCTAGAAAAAAAAGTTTCAGATTTTGCAAATCATCATCATAATCATCGTCGTTGTCGTCGTCGTCGTCGTCGTCGGCGTCATCATCATCATCATCCAAAAGATATTGTCTATTTTGAATCATAACCATCGAAAACTCAAACACCCGGATTTAAAGCGTAATTGCACTTGATCTAAAAAAGTATCAAAAATCTGGTACACCACTTTCAAGCACATTATCCACAGAGTATGCTAGTGTGCTCATGATCGAAATAGCGAAAATTATGGTGTTACGGGAATTTGTGAAATGAAGTGCATTCAGTAGAATGTCATTTTGAACCCAAAACCATTTTTTGTGTGTCTCAAAACAGACAATTCTAGACAGATTTTTGAAAATTACGTTCATTTAGCTTTCAGAAAATGTTTACTTTTAGGGCAAAATATTGTAAAGTCCGTGTTAGCGCGTATACGGGTCCAAATCCCCTCCTGATACCGGCCTCATTCTAATCACCGTACCCATGAAAATAATAAAAAGGGGGTTAAAGAGGCTGTGTACAGTTTTTCTTGTGCTCTTCTATTTGATTTTGAACGGCTGTAGATTTTACATCTAAGCATCTATTATTCTGAAAATTCACCCACGTACTTTATAAGGGATGAATTTTTTTCAACGATGTATATTTCATTGAAAACGGAGTTACCATAACGTAACAAGAAACAGTTTTAACTGTTAAATTAAAACTCACTGTTTTTGATTAGCAGCAGTTTCACGCGTTATTCAATCTTTATATTAAAATGACACACTAGACGCTAGGCAGAAGGTTCTTATCCATAAAATTCACAGTTTCTCGTTTCTGTTAAAAATATCCACGGTTGCAAAAAAACGCTGACTTTAACTTCTTGCTATCAATCACGTGATGTTTTACGTAGTTGACTGGGGGCTACAATGGCTGACTGGGGGCAACTAGCGGCTGTTAAGTCAAATCATGTCAAAATAACTCCTCATATAATTTTATCTGACTATTCCTACAACATGAAAACAGAAAACAAGATACACAGACAACCTCCTTCATTCAGATATTCACAATCAAAATGCAGATATTACCGGAAGTGACGTCAATTGATAGTAAGCTATCAGCTGTATAACCCAAACGTTTAAATATTGGGAAGGCATTAGGCTACTTCTATGCGAACATTTTAGATTATAAAGTGCCTTCGATGTCCGTTTGTGTGCATCAACGTAAACATCGCATTTTCTGGAATATCATTAAAATTCGTACCCATAACGTCTGCCGCTTCCGATTAAAATAATGTTGATTTTTCCCCTTACACCAGTGAGGTAAATTTTTACCTTATTTATACTCTCCGAGCGCCGAAGTATGCTTCTTTTTTTAATTTCTTCAAATCAATATTGAAGGCTTGACACTCGCATGCCATTATGAAGAATCTAATCACCATATTCATTACAAATATTTCAAAGGGTTTTAAAGTTAACTTATATATCGTAGTGTAAAACATAACATTGTCATATTATTACATGGTCAACCATTAAAAAGAAAATCTTAGACTACTTTCTTACGTTTACTTGTAAGACTTTTGAACAAGGCTTGTGATAACCGAAATATTCCATCAACTAGATCTGTGTACATACCACAGTAGGCCCGCAACTATCGTTTGAGCTCGGATTCCCGCTTTATATATGATTCAATCACTTAAAGAATATACAACTGCACAGATCAAGAAGAAATGACTTTCGAAAAGGTCGGACTACACTTCTCCTTATTTGCTCGAAAGTCGCTTAACAATGACTTTATTTAGTAGCTTAACTCACAATACTTGATCGAATTTACCAAGACATTTCCCTTCGTCAGTCGTACTCTAATATTGAATGTAATGTGAAATTAGAGACTTACCGATTACATCGTGAGCTAAGAAAGCGAATGACACGAAGACCAGATAAATCTTAACCAAGTAACAAGGTATTTTAACAGGATTAAAATGAATCTCCATCTTGTTTTCTTGCGCTCATTAAACGAGGCACCTCAACGGTGAAGTTTGACACGGAAGTTAATAGTTTCTCTTTCGACGGATCACATTACTTATGTCACGCAACTTGAAAACCAAGAACAATTGTCCTATTTAACAATGACGTCACATAACGATCACGGTCGCCAGAGGAGGCAAAATAGCAGTTAAACAAATTAAATTACAATAAAATATCCCTAATGAAAGAAGATTTAGCCTAAATTTCTATTATTCTTGTCCATGTAGACAAGCTGTGACGTCATAGTGAATGAGGACAACTAAAATAATAACCTTGATAAATGAATATTGAATGCGGTAAAGGAAAGCTAGGCTCCCTGTGCCTTGATACTCACTCGAGTTTCTAGGCTTCCGGGCTTCCTTTATATATTTTCTCAAAACACCAAAGAAGTATGGTTTTAAGCATCGGAATATAATTCCATTGACTTAATATTAACTCGTGTACACATGATAATGTACCGCTTGCTTTTAATTCTTTCTTAATTCTTAGTCGATAGGAAAACTATTTTTAAGCAGCTTGGATGCACAACCAACATACACTAAATGATACCATGAGATAGCACTGAATAACTTTTAAAAGAATTTTTAACGTGACTTCAAGTTTTATCCATACCTTGAACATCAATCTCTGGTCTAATCCAAGTCAAAGCTCGGGTAACTCACAATCGAATTCGAAATCATAACAACGTAATAAGACAAAGTCAAAAAATGAAACAACTAGTTATTAACCGCCAAGAAGAATCGGGAAGAGAAAAACTGTATTAAACTCATTACATATTTATTCCCATTAACTATAACCAGTAAAGGTTCTATAAAATACATTAAAGTAATGGAATGTTATGAACAAGACTAAAACGAGCAAATATACGAAAAAAACATACTTACGAAGCAAAAACTGAGGCACAAAATCCGTGAACGAGTCCTGTGAGCTTGAAAGTTAACCGAGAACTGAATTACCATAGAAAAAACTAAACACTAAGTACTGGACATTTGAATAAAGACAAAGAAATGAACTAACAGAAGTGACAAAACTAAAAGCGTGACCGGAAAGAAAAACTAAACAAAGACCTTGAATACTTTATCCTAAATATCTGAGTGCGGCATTTACCGGTGCCCGAGGTCTTGAATATACCGTTTTCAAGGACAAGGGTACAGTTTCTCCCTATCTGAACATAGACAGAAACTAACAGCTAACCTATTCTCTCTACAAACTTGTTTAAGCAACAAATCAGAACGCACCATATTCAAGAACAAATCAGAACGCACAATAATATTTTAATGGACTCGAGAAAAAAAAATTGTTGTTATTGTGTTACTTTCTTTAATAGTTCATGTCATAATCTCCTTCTCAGTTTCCGTGACGGTCGGCATATAAGTGTGGATACCTTAGAAGTATAAACAAATTGGAAGTACAAACCTTTATAACTTAAAGATGCAGCACTCAAATGAAAAAAATATTTCACCATTAAAATATTCACTTCATGTAGAATCAATACTGAGAATATTTTATCAGGGGTTAGGTGCATTTTACCAGATAAAAGATGAGAAGCTAGAAACAAATGATAAAAAGTTATTCAGAAGACACTATATAGCTTCTACAGGGCTCGGAAAGAAATCCAAATCCACCTATCAGGAATCGAACCCGTGACCTTCAGGACATATGTCAGATGTTCTACCACTGAACTATACAGGGAAACTAATGTTAATTGGGTTTACTTCGAGGTTTTTTTGATATTTTTTTCATATGATTCGCCTAACCATTTCAAGATATATTTCCAAGTCAACGCAACTTCATGCCAAGATCTTCCATTTTAAATTCAAATCCCTTAAGCTTAGTATTCCCGGACTTTAACTTTGGTTGCTGGTAGACATCAAAATTTCTTTACTTCACCAAGGAAACATTTTCAGTCTCAAAAAAAATCATATATTGTTTAACCGAATTCTGTAAACCATTATTTATCATACATGGTATTTTTATCAGTTCACAAGAATTCGTTAATATTTCGATGCACATGCGAGTAAATAGCCAGTTTCTTCTCATTTGGATTGCAGAGTGACTATCGGCACTTCGTTGGGTATAAATTGATTGCATCATCGTTGGTGCTGTGATTCATAATTATTCAATTATTCTGATTCATATATCGTAGTCCTGGGTCGGAGCCTTATTGATTTTCGTGTTGCCGTAAGTATGAAGACTTTCGTAAACCGGTTTAGTCCGGTTTTCCTTCGTCAGGGACTGATATGTAGATTGCGGCGAGGAAGCTGTGACATTTTGGAGCGGTGGTTTGGGATACGGAGCTTGTGATTTCGGCTGCACAGTTTCATATATCTGTTGCTTGGGTTTAGGTTTGGGCTTCGGCTTCGGCTTGGATAGGCTTAGTTCGTTAATTGGAATTGATTCATAGTATCCACTACCTTTATCAGCCGTTGTAGTATCATGGTGGCTGGTAACTTCGGTTTCTACATCTGATGGATCTACTGTACCATGTAAGTCAATCTGCTCGTATGTAGAGCCTGTATTGGCAGATAAAGGGGCCATAGGCAGTCCATCTTCTTGGTTACTTGCAATTGCGTTCTGTTCAATGAATGACAAAAAAACTGAAACTGTTTGCGATCTTTTTTTTCTTTATAGCTAACAGGAAAGGTCGGTGTTGGTGACAACAGATGAAGAACATTAGATAAATGATGATATGATGCTCCACATGCCCTCAGTTGCACTGTTTTATCGCTCTTAACACATTTTTTCGGTTTAAGTATGTTTGTGTTTCATTTGATTTCACTTTTATCTTTACTTTGATTTTTTGTTGTTGTGTTTTTTTTTTTTTTTTTTATATAATTATTTGTTTGCTTGTTGATTCTTTCGTTTGCTTGTTTTCATATTTCTTAATTTTAGTTGTTCATTTATTTTAAACTTATTTGTTATTTTTCTTGGTAGTGACTCACCTCATAAACATATTTTGTAGAACCAGTCGATGGTCTATTTAAAACAACAATTGACGCTACGTTAGTACCCATCAGCATATCAAATAATCAGTCGCACAGGAAAAGTTAATAGAAGCCAACCGATCACATTCCATTCAATGGTAAAAAATAGTTGCAGTCGTGGATCTAGTGGTTTACTTCCATAATATATATTTTTTTATTCCTTTTTTGGAGACCAGAACTCCCCTTCCACTGTAAAGCTCGACCAAAAATATTTTATTTGAATTATTTAAAATCTTCAAAATAGATGCTCTTCACCTGTTTTCCGCTTTCTTCGTTTCTTCTGCAAAATATGCAATAGCATGGTTTTAAAGTTAGGACACGTGGATCTTAATATATTAAATTTCGCAAACTAATTATTTTTCCCTTTGCTTCAAACTTTTTTTTTCCTACTTGGAACGTAAAGGGCTTACGCTTAATCCATAAAACAATATTCAGCGTTTGAGCAGTGTTTCCTATTAAAGGCGAGAGAATGTATTGATTAATACACTTTAAAAGTTTTACTTACCAAGTTGTTTCCTAAGCTTTATGATGTACACAACGAGTAGAACAATGAAAACCAAGAAAGCTAGATTGAATGCCAGACTCACAGCAAAAATGGAATAATCTGGAGAATATCAGAATAAAAGCTTTGTATTAAGGATGTATGAAGGGAATAGCTTTCGCCATCTGGGTTTCATTTGCATAAGTTATTACTTATTAAAGCTTATTACAGCTATGAGTTATTACTGACTTACCTATGCAACCTGACTTGTCCGTCTTCTGAAAATTCTTTCCTACGACTCACAAAATAAAATAAATTAAAAAATAAGAATAAAAATAAGGTAGAACAAGAAGCAGGTTTTTGTAGCAATGGTGACGACGAAAATAAGCAACGCAAGCAAATGACTTTAAGCAGCTGATATCACAAGCAATTCTAATATGAGAGCCATGACCATGTATATCAAGTAAGATTAAAAAAGTATTTCATTCATGATGACTAAATGCAGCGCTTTTTTGAATATTATTCTATTTTGCGTTTTTGATGCTTAAACTTACATTTGAAAATCAAGCAAAAAATTATATATGTTTGCAAAACATTTTGAAATGCGAAACCATTAATCAAATAAATGTAATGACAAAATTCAAAATATTTTAAAACTTTCCAAACCTTTATTTTCGGGAATTTTCCCCTTTGCTATCACAGTGCTTTCACCAGCCAAGTACTTCTAACATTTAGCAAAGAAAATAGAAAAATGAAATATAAAGAAATATTTGCAAATTCTGAGACTGTGATTTTTTCAACGTATTTTCACATATACAATATTTTTTTCATGCTCGAAAGCTCACTTTTCTTTGCGAATGGATAAGTTAGTGCTTATAATATTTGGACATTTCAAATGATAGCCATTAGCCTTACCTTTTTTTCATTTTGTGTCATGGCTCTTTGTGACACTTGATACTTTGTGCCAGACCTCAGTTTTACATTTTTGTATCCATTGTATTCTATTTCGTCTCCAAGAACGAAAACTCGTGGGAATTTCTTGTCAGGATCTGCTATTATTTCTGCTGCTATGTAGTAGTGCAGATTTTCCTTCTCAGCTTCTTCGTAACTTTTCAGTTTTGTTTTATCGAAAGAACAGATTTCATCCTCTTTTACAACAATAATCTGGTAAGCCTTAATTTGCCCATTGATGTTAGAACTTTTCCAAACTGTGATGTTGTTCACTTCTGCAGTAATGTTACCAATTAATCCAACAAATGGAGCAGGTGGAGCTGTAAATGAATGAACTTTGTTTGCTTCGTCTTTGCTCACAATTACGTATTTACTGATGTCAGGAAGAGTCCCTTTCGGGGAATGATAGTTGTGAAATATACAGTTTTGTTTGAAGTGTTATCCTATCGGGGAAAACTAAATTGTATAAACTGTTTAGCAACTCGTCAACACTTTCTGGCCGGCATCCTAAGATCATCACTCACCATCAACCTTTGTAGTGCTGGATAACGGTGAGCTGTTGTCTCCCTTACCGCAAGTAGTGTTGGCAGACACTCGGAACGTATAACGAGTACCTGGATACAAGTTTGTAACCTCTTTAGTTGTGGATGACAGAGACACCCTGCCGTTATGTGAAAAACTGGTGTTGTAGTCTTTCTTTCCTTCATATACAATCTAATGAGAAACAAGAGGCATATATCTGCATATTGATTTTCATTTTCACTAAACACTCATATGTTAAGCCTCAATTTTAGATTTTCAGCAGGTTTTTGGTGGTTATCAAGGTGAAAACAATTCAATGTTTGTATTCCTTCAAGGACATTTACAACGTACATACCGTATAGGATTCTATTTTTTCTGTAACCGATTCAGGTTTTTGCCATGTTAACAAAATTTCTCTTTTCTTGGTTGTCTGCACGGTAAGATCTACCGGGGAACCTGGAACTAGATAGAAAACAGTCAATTATATAAATCTCTAAATCCAAAAGTAATCTACAGTTAAAACTGCGGAAGTAAAATTGTTGGAAAGCAAGCACAGTTTAATAATTTCTTGGTGGTGGAAAAGAGGACAGAGACAGTACGTTGGAAGTAGAGAAAGGAAAAAAATAAATAAAAAATGAAAGGGGAAATGTTAATAGAGAGAAGGGGGAGGAAGCATGCAATAATGAAAGAAACTAAAGGAAAACAACTTTCAACAATTACCAGAGGTTTCCAGGGATTTGATGTCACTTGAAGGTCCTGCACCAGCACTTGTGTATCCTTTTATTGCTATGTAATACTCAGCACAAACCAGTAGATTATGTAAATAAAAACTACAACAAGAGGAGTTCATCAGCTTCACTTGTCCTACAGCATCAATAGATCTTCTAGCTCTTCCCCTTCTCGCTAATGTCTGGTTAACTTCATAGACAAGGACAGGGCCATTAGATTTGCTTCGTGGAATTTGGCTCCAAGAGAAATGGAAAGTTGTTTTATTAACGTCGCTGGTTGTTAAATTAGAGGGTGAGACACTGGGTGCTGGAGATGGAAAAAGAAGGCACATTTATTGAAGTAAAAATAACATCACTGTACAGCCTTTCAAAAATCTTTGAAAGTAACCCAATAAGGTAAATACGATATACTTACAATAAACTGGTACCACAAATGTTTTTGTCGGTGTGTCTGGTCCTTCCTTGTTGGTGACCCCCCTGACACGAAACCCGTACGTCACTCCTCCCCAGACAGGAATCGTTACAGTCACTTTGCTTTTATCGACAGTTTCCACCTTCAAAGTGAGATCTTCACTATGTTTGTATGACACTTTGTAATGTTGAACATTATCACCACAAATCACAGGTTTACGCCAGGTTAGTGTTACTTGTGGAACAGAAGGACCGCTGGGTCGAATTAGGTTTCCCACAAAATTTGTAGGAGCAGAGGGGGCTAAGAAAGGAAGGAAAATCTCCTGATCACATTTGAAAGTTAACAATAATTAAGAGTTCGTGCATTACACTAAATACTGGCACCTTCTTACCAGAAGTTCGGACAAATAACATATAAGCTGAACTATTGTCATTTAGAACTTGATATGAACCAAGTTTTTGTTACTGTCATTTTTCTTCGCTCAATTTATTTTCCGGATTAGTATGCGTTTTTGGATTTTCGGCAAGAAATATCAGGATTGATTCGCACTAAGCCGATTACCAATCTCATTGGCTAACGTAACGGATCATATCAAATCACTTTGATCAACTACTTCCATTTTAAGACGAAATACAACAAAGCAACATAAAAGTTAATCATATCAATACTTACCATCTTCAGCTGTAGTTCTTTGGATTTCAGTTGTATTAGGACCATCTTTGATTGTATAGGCTAATATTTTGAAGGAGTACAGAGTACACTTGTCCAGCCCAGTCAGTGTGTATGACAGGGTCGTATTCCCTTGAATCTCCTCATATTCTGCTAAAGAGCTACTAGTTTTTCCATAGCTCAATTTAAACTTTCTTATGACACCATTTTTTGTTGTTGGCAAAGCCCAACTCAGTTGAACACTAGTAGAATCCCGAACAGCCACTTGGAAGTTAATAGGCTGACCAGGGGCTGTTAAAAGTAAAGAAAACAGATATGATTCTTGGTTTGGTTGAAATGATGGATACGCCAAACTGCAGAATTTTTTATCGGGTTTCAATTGATTGACGACACATGTAGAAAGAGATAGCACAAGGAATGATAGACAGCATGTCCATGGCAAGTCGGGACTACTGTAGGTAGTGGGGTCGATTTTGAACTAATAATTCTCTACTCATAAAAACGTAAGAGTGCGGCTGAGTGTTAAGAATATTAATCGTAGTTGTTCTGCACGTGGAGTGATCGTCATGGAAACTGATGTTCATTAATTAGATATCAAACTAATACGTAAAAACAAATAACTGAATTCGAAGGTTACGTTCTATCTAGACGACATCTAATATTCCATGCGAAGAAACTTACCATCTTCTAATGTTCGCCTGATCACATAGCCATTGATAGGTCCATCTCCCTTATCGTTACGAACGACTACTGTGACGTTGTACACTGTCCACTTTATCAGCCCACTGAACGTGTGACTGGTTTGTTGCGAAGTTGCAGTACTTTCATGTCTGTCACTTCCTGAGATACACAATACTCTGTATCCAAGAAAAGGACCATTGATTCCAAATGCCGGTGCCTTAAAGAAAGACAAACAAGACCGTTCAACCAAACTATACAGTATAAGCATGATTTTAATTCAATCTGTGAGTTAGCCATGTCCTGACTTAGATCAGCCCAGGGGTTGTTTCAGGGTTCAATCTGCGAGTTAGCCGCGTCCTGACTTAGATCAGCCCAGAGGTTGTTTCAGGGTTCAATCTTCGATTTTGGGAGTGTCAGTGGAAAAGCGCACGGCTGTTAAGACTTCTGGTGTCAATGTTTTTCACGTTGCACTGAAATCTCTGTCATTTTCGTGACAAGGAGGAATTCATGAACGAGATATTCATTAGTTTGTTATTGCCAACGTTGGATAACCCCCCCCCCCCCCGGGTGGATAACCAGCATGACAACTCTTTTAGGAGATTTTCTTAACTATTTGAGCTGGCTTATCCAGGCTCTCGAGAACCCACAATATCGCCTATTTGAAAACTAAATTTTGGAAATAAGGCATTACCTCAGTGGAACGAATCAAGTACAAAGATGAAACTTTACTTACCTGCCAAGTAACTCGTAGACTCTGTGATGTCAAGGCGACTGCTCTAATCGAGGTGGGAAAACCCGTGGGAACTATAAAAATACAACACACAGGTCATATAATGGTTCAAGCATACTACAACAGAATACTGATATTTGAATTTCAGAGAAACGATTCACTTTATGTCATTGCGTGGTACATACTGGATGACTTTGTTGTGAAGTTCTTTGGTTGACTCCATTTACCATCACCTACTATACTAACAGCTTTGATCGTAATATTGTAACTGGTGTAGATCTCTAGGCCCGTGATATCGTGACTCAGCGCTGGAGGCTTCACAGTTATTGTCTTAGAATATTTGTTATTTTGGTAAACTAATACATTTGACGTCACAAGTTTCTGGAATTCATTTAAGCTACGCCTTTGCCATTCAATTCTTATAGCGGTCGAGTTAAGAATGGTAACTGTTGGTTTCACGGTAGACGGGTAGTCTGTTGGCATAGAATCGATAAAACAGTATTTATAAGGATAACTATTCGAATTAACAAATCGAAGTGACTTTTTCGATAGCAGTGACAGACCATTGAAAAATCCCTTCGATTTGTTTTTTACCATCACAGGCAAAGAAAAGATCCAAAAACGAAGAAAAAGTTTGATAGAAAAAACCGTTTCAAGCGCGCGCTAGCTACGTGCGCGAGCGATTCGTCATCTTATCGGTCCGTCCTCTTATCGAACATGGCTCTCAGCCAATCAGCGCGCGAGAAATTTACAAGTTATGCTAAAACACATTATACCCACAATATTTTATCAATTGTTATATTTCTTCTGTGTGTAGCTGAGAGTATATATAGAAATGTATTTGTGGATACTCACCATATCTTACTTTGACCCCAGCACTTTTTATTCCATCAGCATCTATCTTGGTATTTCCATACATTGCTCTACAAGTGAACGGCTTAGAGCACAACAACGAGGATTCAGACCTGAAACAACTGGACCAAGGAAATACAACAAGTTACAATTAAGGAAAGTTAAAGTTAAATACCGTATTATTGTTCCATGCAATGAGAGATTTAGGTATTGATTCTCATTCAAATGTCTCCAAACTTTACATTTAGATATGGATGAATGATTTTATCACAAAATGAATGTAAAGCTGAGTAGAATTCATGGGTGCTGTGCTGTTCACTTCTATAGTCCTTCGTTCTAAGGGATTGAGGTTAAAAACCGTCACCATGTGAACCGCTTTTATTAGTAGTATCGCAAGGGGTACGGATAAGAAGTCTCTCTCCATAAAATTAGTGTCATAATACTGAGCGCATGGGTACGCTGTGTATGGTACGTGATCGGGATTCCTGTTGGCCAATCATGCCCCTCGGGGGCAACATACAGAACAAGATGGCGGCACCCAAGACATCAGCGTAGAGACTACGATGTTTTAAATAAAATCTACTGTCCGTAAAGTTGATCATGTTGCCATTAGAAACAAAAATATACAGTTTAAAGGCAGATAAAACAGTAAAACAAGTCTTCTTACTCCAAACGAGTACAAAAGTCAACATGTAAGTCAACTTTGCGTGTCGATGTCATTGTACAGCCTGTGTGCAGGGTTGGTGTGGTGTGTAGTATGTGAAGTAAAACATTGACATATGTACTTACTCATAAGTATTGAGAACATCAGCATCAGACGTGTAGTTGACTCTCAGTGTAGACTGCTTGGCTCCATTAGCACCACGCACCAGACCAGTAGATTGACTAGTGATGTCAGTATTACCAGTGTACCATTTGATGTACTGTATTAATGGTTCTTGTACAATACACACCAGATCTACATAGCTATTAGATGCTGCTGTCAGGTTTTGATTGGTCAGACCTGATATCACTGGTCTTGTAGCTGAAAAGAGACACAAAACAATTAATTATAAACAAGATATTACAAGATTTTGATTATGTAATACTGGGAGAAGTACGTTTAACAATTATTCGTATTATTCTGAATTTTTACACAGCCGCGAGTCGGTAATATTCAAACAGGTGATTATTCGAAAACATCGAATTATTTCTGCAACATAGATATTTTTCGTATTTTGAAAGCGGCTCGTCTCAAAGAAACAAAGCGCGCGCAGTCCTATATTCAGTATTTCATGTCTGTACTTATAATAGTCACATCCATACAGTTCTATTTTCATACATATAGCAGTATTCCATGTCTGCACTTACCATAGTCACATCCGTACAGTTCTATTCTCATACATATACCAGTATTCCATGTCTGTACTTACCCTATAGTCACATCCATATAGTTCTATTCTCATACATATACCAGTATTCCATGTCTGTACTTACCATAGTCCCATCCATACAGTTCTATTCTCATACATATACCAGTATTCCATGTCTGTACTTACCATAGCCACATCCATACAGTTCTATTCTCATACATATACCAGCATTCCATGTCTGTGGGGTAACTCGAACATGCCTTGCTGTCACTGGATGACTCAGCCATTGCACTCTTACACTATTCTTGTCACGATTGCCTTGGAATATCTGGTGAAAGACCAATTATTGAGCACAGTATGCAATATGAAACCCAACCTCATGGATAACCGACATTTGGCAATAGCTCTTATTCCAGATCCGCATCCGTAGCAAAAATTCTTATCTATGCAGCAAGCATTTTGAGCCTGAATGTTTCCTGAAGTCTCTAGGAGGACAACGAATGCGATTGAAACCGGAATCTATTCCTACGAAGTTTATTTTCTTCTAATATATAGATTTAGGCACTGCCTAAAAGCGGAGCTCCGATAAATAGTATATTTAGTGCTAAAAACGTGACAATTGTGTGACGCGGCATAACGCTGGTTATAGCGTTACCACTTCGTTTGATTTTACGAGAATCCAAGAGGAAAAATTAAAAGAAAAACCATTATTTTAAGCCTTCATAAGCATTAGAAAACTTTTCAATTCGAAGAATAATAATTATAGATTGTAGAACATATGAATACATGTATAGAACAAAGGATTTTATTCAGCAAATCTTAGTAATCAAAGTTGTAAGTTTTTTAGGTGTGTGAACTACACTGAAAATTACATTCACTTGAACTTCACATGAGAAGAGACATGTTCATTAATGCAAGATATATGATAATTTTCTTTGTTAGTAAGTTGGTCTTTGAAAAGTTTTTTTTTTCAGCTGATTTATTTTTAACTTTATTATCGAGCGAAATATCTTAAAAAAACATAAGTTTATCCATAAAAAAAAACAAGATCATCACTTTTGCGATTGTGTAATAGTAATAGCTGGAAAAGCCCGATAAATAGCAAATATTTGGTGTGATATGTATTCCTTTTTTATATTTCATTCAACATTAAAATAAATTATCTAAATGTCAAAATATTCATATGATATTATGAAACTGGAATCTTGTTTTGACTTCGCGTGAGGTTCGCTGGCCGTCAAATATATTTTTTCAAAGAACCAAGTCTTTTTACTAAGTCTTAGCCTTTTTTCTTGAAATGGGATCAAAAACAAAAAATCAAAGCTTCAAATATCGCTTTCTTGGTTCACAAGTATTGAAGAAAAAGATGATAAAAATCTAGAATGCAGTAAAAACGACAAACTATCCAAGTTTTTCTGACAATGTTTGCAGAACCAACGTCCTTGGCTTGTCTGAGAGTTTCTCCAGCTAGTTTACACATTTCTTTTCGATTTTTTACGAAATATAAGTTAAAATTAATGAATTTACTTTCTATGAAGTGTTTTCTACGGAACTGAAATATCATTCTTGCAGTATAATCAGGTTATTCTGGTCTACAGGCCACTTTTTCTCTCACTGAAGTTTCAGTCACGAAACTGCATCGTAAAATAATTAAGAATCTTCCCTCGCTTTCCCTCGCTAAATCTTCTTTAACAAGTCGCTTAAGTCGAAAAATTGTTTTTGTTCACTTTAAGACAGACATGACTTCGATTAAACGTATTTTTTCGCATTGCAAAAATAAGAAAAATTACTTCTTGATCCATCATGTATGTATGTATGTATGTATGTATGTATGTATGTATGTATGTATGTATGTATGTATGTATGTATGTATGTATGTATGTATGTATGTATGTATGTATGTATGTATGTATGTATGTATGTATGTATGTATGTATGTATGTATGTATGTGTGTGTGTGTGTATGTATGTATGTATGTATGTATGTATGTATGTAGTAAGTATGGGAGCCCCGCTATAAACGAACTGCAACAACACAGCACTGCCATCTTTGGCGGTTTCACGCGGACATTTACCGCTTAATAGTTTGACCTTTTCTTCCGCTGATAAAAACGCTGATTAATATTTTGGAAATATTTTTAAATTTTCGACGCTCATTCTAGTCTTGACTATAGTTCTTCTTGTAATCTCCCGGGAAGCTCAACCCGATAGCCTCGCTCTCACCTACGCTAATATACGAAACCGCTGCCCATCAAAACTACGGACGCGGATATGGAATAAGAGCTATTGTGGTCAATTTAATGAATAAAACAGCTTTTTCCTTGCTAGGTTCAGTAATAAAGCACGCAGGGAGTGACGTAAGCTGTTAACTTCTTAAGTGCTTTCGTCAGAAACCATGTTCCGTTCACTAATAAAGCACAGTACTCTACTTGTCATTGCAAACATACTATCCAAACTATATAATAAAATGTTATAATGATATCATTCCTACTGAATGTCTGTAGCCTTGAATTGACAGCTGTAGGAAATTATGGAAAAAAATCAGTATGGGATGGTGAAAAACATTTCCTTTCAGTAAGATTTTATATCCATTTCTACCTTATCAATGTTGCTCCCAGCTTTGTAGGTGTTCCACAGATTGCCATTTATACTGTAACTGATAGCGTAGTTCGTGACCCACTTATTCATGGTGTGGTCACCCTGTGTTGCTATACCTGTCAATGTCATCACTTGTCCCAGGTTAATTTGTATGTACTCAGTGTTAGATGAAGTGTTACTACACCATGCACTGACGCCATAGAGACGACCATGTGAGGCATTATGGGAGCTGTCAAGGTGAGAAGATGACATCATTTGGCTGTTCTGAATGTTGCCAGGTACTTCAAGTCCAACAGGAGAACTACAAGCTGTTATAAAGGACACATTTTACAAAAGGTTGCTGTTCTTTTCTTTGAGGTCGTTCATGGGCAAAATATTAATTTTACCTCTTCCGATTTTCTCAAAATTTTCCATAATAGAACTAAAACAGGCAAATATAAACAGGCGGCAACAGTACCTATAACCCATCCACAGCTTTTTCATTTTCTGTATAGAAGACTCAACAATAGCTGATAACCTCTTTTGCAGTTTCGAATTTGGTCCTTTCGTTTCCGAGATATAGCTCTTCAAACATTCAAACAAGGCTGGGACGATAATGTGACGAACTGAAATTCATTTTTCTATATTTATTTACAAACACATCCATCTCTCATTTTTCTCCCTTTGACGATAACTAAACAACAGAATGAGAGACTTCCGTCCCTTAGGTGACGTCATGTCATATAGGAACCAGACCCTTTGCAATTTGCGGAACTTTCTGGCTTGGGAAATTAAATAGAGCTTTTCTGATGTTTGAAGAGCTATATCTCGGAAACCAATGAACCAATTTGGAAACTGTAAAATGGCTTATCAGCTATTCTTGCGTCTGTTACAAGTGGGCAATATTTGCTGGTGGAAAAAAACAATATATTCCTACCATTATTTTCGTAAAATTATCAGAGAGATTTATTTGTTAGGCGGACGTGTAAAGTATTTGTTGGTTTGTGTAAAAAAGAATTATTGACAGGGGTAAATAGGAGACCTCAAAAATGCCACTTTTGGCGTGCAGTCATAGTATTACTACGATATGTGCTTTTTTTGAGAAGTTCTATTGTCAATGACTACCTTAGTATTTCCACAAGGAAATACTTTTTCGACCTTTCAATATACGTAATACAAAAAAGGGATCGTCAACTTTGTTTCAGAGTTTGAAGAAGTAGAACTTTTTTCCTTGATATTTTGCCCATCAAAACATTTGAGTGAATTCATTTCATTGAATTGATGGCTATCTGTTATTATGGATACTAACCTGATGATATCCCATACACCTCCACTCTCATAGACGGCCAAACATTAAAAGTCACGGGATAGAATCGTATAAACTTGGCCTTGATTGGATTGGCAAGGTTGTTTGTCATAACGCCGTTTCTATCTACATTGCCAGTAAATGTCTAAAACGAAGACAGTCAAGTGAAAGTATTTTATGGTAAATGAATAATTCCAAAACACCCTTTTCGAATATGGCGCCGATGACGTCAAACGAGGATTGGTCCTCTTACCATCTATTTCTTACATCGTCGATGGTTTGTGAACCTTTTTATCAATGAAAACAGCAATTCACATTAAAAAAAAAATCTGAAAAATGTCAGTCTACACCAACTCAAAAGAGTCAAAACAACAAGATTTCACTCACAACATCCGGGACATCCCAGGATCAATCCTCGTTTGTCGTCATCGGCGCCATATTCTAAAAGGGTCTATTCACATTATCTTCAGACTCTCTTATTTCTTATCTTGTTATGTATTTACCTTGTATATGTATTATCTAAGGGCATTCTTTGCATATTGTTATGTATTTACCTTATTAGTATTATTTTCCTGATAATAATCCCAGGTCACATTATCCAATGACACTCTTAACATGTATTTTTTCATCCACTCATCACTAAGGCTATTGCCTTGTGTAGCCACAGCACACACGAACACCACAGAACCAAGGTCTATCTCTAGCCAATCACCACCTCTCAATGTAGCTGGTGTCCAACCTCTACTAGAAGTTAAAAGTCTTGCAACTTTTGGTAGGAATTCACTGTTGTAATGAGAACTGGCGGTAAACCTGTGATCTGGGATGATACTAGAGTTTGATAAACCAACGAACATGGCTGTACAACCTGTCGAGAAATAGTTCAAAACTAAATGTCTTCTTTTATTGTTGGGAAGAGTATAAAACCATTTTAACATTTTTATTTCTGTAATTACTCTAGAAAGTAGATAATGAAAAAGTGTCCCTATGGTTTACTCGTGCATGGATACTTCTTGCACTGATTTAAATGTTTAATCTAACTGGTAAGATGACCAATCGGCCTTATATTTTCTTTCCAACTTGTACTTTACGTATTTCGAATTCTTTGTTATTTTGTAGTGTTTAGAAGCTAACCATTAAATAAATTTAATTTAATAAGCTGCACGCAAGAGTTTACTTGGCGAAAGCACAGGGAGCCCACAGCCACTGGTAGAATCAGAGTGTTTAAAATAAAATATATCATGTGTAAAAGTTCGTGCTCCTGCACGAGCTCGGTGGCGTTTTCGGATTGGTTAAAGTTCAAGTCTGAATACATTATCCGCTGTCTTACGTTCCTAGTGTAGAATATAATGACAAGGGGTGAACATTTCAAAATTTTCATTATCTGCGCCTCGAGTAAGGGGGAACGGAAGCGGAAGTGGCCATTAGCGGCGGAAGTGAGCATGCTCCATTCAAATCAAAACAGTATTTTTTGTGTGTAAAGCTACGTCTACATTTTTCTGGATAAATTTGAAAGCGGAATTCTTTAAATGAAAACGCAACAAAAGTTTTCAGTCTCCACTAGAAAACGGATAAAATGTTTTGCAACCACACTAAACCGACCAGAGGCGGCAAAAACGCTTGAATGCACCTTTGAGCATGCGCATATTACTATCAAGTTTCAAAAGCGTGCCAGTCTAAGTATCCTAAATATTTTCACGCAATAGTTCAACAAGGTCTTGTTCAAAATCGTCGTTCCTTATAAGGTATGTATCACCGTTGAGCTCGTTGAGGACCCTTAGATAACAGCGTAATGGACGCAAATTACTCCTTATCAATTGACGTATCGAAAACATGTTATAAAGAACGATGTATAATTCCAAACAAGCAATCAAAGTAGATATTATGAAAAACATCATGGCTATAGCGTCTTCCGCAATGATGGATTTATGATCTAAAAAGACTCGGGCGGAGAAATCACATGACAATCATGACGTCAGCGTTTCGAAAAGTTCCGTTTTCAAAATGTTCTCCGTGCACACTAAGACGCTTAGCCGGCGTTTTCAAATTTATCCACTCTGGAGACCGTTTTCGAAAAATTCCGTTTTCGGTGGAGTATTTATCCGGATTCGTGCGGATTAGTCTGGACGTAAGACCTAACCGTATCAATAAAGCTGCGTTTTCATATTTATCCGGCATAGTGTGCACGGGGTCTAAGCTGTACAAGATAAATACAAGCAAGGATTCTTTTCGGATAGGGAGAATCGCTTGTCTGTTCACGGGCGCCAGAGTCGCCTCCTCGTTTGGATTAAAACTAACGCTTTATTTTGTTTCCAACAGTCGAATAAATCTGCTTCGGTACGGCTGACCTTTAGCAGTGATAAAACATCTAGCTCCGATTTCATATCTCGTGATGTTTGTCTGTTTAATATTAAGAACCGATCGTGGGTCACTCGGAATTAATCGGTAACGTACCTCATGAGGTCCCGAAGGAGAGAAGAGGACCAGGATACGAAGGTAGCCTTAATCCTATTGTTTTCAGTCTGCCGAAATCCGTACTAGGTTTACGTCACTGCTATGGACAGTGATGACAGATTCTTTCTAAGGATAAGAACAACTCATAAAGCTGCCGATAGAGGGATTGCAATTTAGTGATTGACGTTAGTAATTTGATCATGATGACGTATTAAGCTCCTCCCACTGTGATTCGGAATTTCTGGCCATATCGACAACAAGGGACTTTTTTTGCCATTTTTACATACACATTCTCAGGAAGTCCAAGCGTTTGAAAACAAAACTCAGTGCGCGGAAACGCCATAGTTACCGATTAAATAGATATATACAAGAGAGTATAAATAAGAGAGAGAGAAACTTCTTTATATCGCGCGCGCCATTTGAATTCCCGGTTGGGCTATTTTTAGCATTCGCATAAAGTCTATTTTCGCTTCACCCTACTCCAGTGCGTCAAAAATTGTGCCCTTCATCCAAACCTGGAAGTAGCAAAACATGTAAACGTTTTTGGGGAAAAACATAATTTTTGCGTCTTTTGGAGTGTTTAACAGCCTCAGTCGTTTTTTTTATCAGAGAACAGAACATGGCCAATCCTGATCTTTTTGTTTGATCTAAAGATCTTGTTGAAAAAGTGAGAAAAATCGACGAAATGTATGTTTTTTAGCGGCGCGCACACGTCCACGCCATCAAAAAATTAAAAACCAAACGAATTTGGATTCTGAAATAAGCCCAACTTCGATTTCACATGGCGCGCGTAGTATTAATTTTTGATTTATGCTCTCTTGATATTAGGAAAAGGAACTTGAATATTAACGTTATAAAATCAATAAGTATAAGAGGACAAAGACAAACATTGGAAGAACGTTTGTCTTTGTTGGCTAATATAATTCATACCTCCGTCGTGTTTTATCCCATACAGTTCTGTTCTCAAGCAGTTTGTACTCCCATAATGACTTGTAGGTGCAACACGTATGTACTGACCAACAGTACCATCATACAAGAGATTCTTAACTGCAGTATTAGGGTCGAAGTTACCTGTTAATGACTATTAAGAAAAGTGTTTTGGAAACAAAACGTAGATATAAAATTAAAAGGAACTGAAAAACGCTTTCCAAACAGCCTCCATGAAAGGAGGTAAGCATAGCACTAGAAAGGGCGTAGTACATAGAAATGGAAAGTCAAGTTGTAGTACTATAGCTTTAAAGAAACCCAACAATAATAGAGCGGTTTTCATATGAGTTGGAAACATATTGGTATTGACTTACATGGTACATGCCGTAACATTGAATGGCTTCCCATTGTCTTCCCTTGATGCACCGGCCCAATCACAACGGATAGTCACGTATACGGTAAGATACGGTACGACTACAGTACAACTAAAAATTGCCGTATCATTCCCCACTCATACGTTTCCCCATGCACTATTCTGAGAATTCCTCTTAGAATACGTCGGTTAAAAAAATCACCGACCTTGATGGGGTTTAAACCCACGACCCTCGGATATGTACTACCGATGGTCTAACAGCTGAAATACGAGGTCAGACTGGAAAAGGCCTTAATAATTAATTATTCTACCTCTTCGGAATATTATTGTTGGGTTTCTTTAGCACTACAACTTACCAGCTTTACAATTCTGTCATAAAAAATGTTGAATCTAGTTTCATCGTTCATGGCTATATTTATATACTCTAGTGAGGAAGCATTGATTTATTTTACTTGTTTACCTTCACTTGGCTATTTTCCATATATTTATTAAACGTAGACCCATCACGAGAATTGAGCATGTTGTAAGACTGTACCCACTGATCTGTCATGTGGTCACCCTGTGTTGCTATACCACAAATGATGTAAGGTGATCCTAAGTTAATCTGCAGATATGGAGAAGAGTCACTTGTAGCAGAACACCATGATGATCCTGCTGTGTAGTTTAGTCTTGCCTTGGATGGTGATGTGGTGCTATTGTAAGATGATGATGACGTCATATCATGGTTTGGTATCTTACCACTACCAATACCAACTGGTAGAGTGCTGCACGACAAACCTGTAATAATATTAGTAGTGCTAATTAACTTTATTAACACTTTCAAGAAAACCTTCTTAACAAGACGTACCTCTGCGAAGACCATAAGCTTCAACACGAAGTACCTTATAACCGGAAGACCTCGTGGGTATAAACCTGATGTATCTGACTTGAACTGGATAATGTAGGATGTTCTTGACAACAGTATTACTATCTGTATTGCCAGGAAACAACTAGAAAAAAATAGCAACATCTAAGACATTCTTGACAACAGTATTACTATCTGTATTACCAGGAAACAACTAGAAGAAAAATAGCAACATCTAAGACATTTTTGGACAACATCATATAGAGAAAAATAGCAACATCCAATACATTGCGCATGACGTGGTATACCTTGTCTGTGCTGCCAGTTTTGTAAGTAGTCCATATGCTGTTGTCAACGGATGTTGATATCTTGTACTGTGTAGTCCATTCAGAGCTGTCTCTGCCCCCTTGTGTAGCCAGAGCACAGATGACAAACACTTGACCCAAGTCTATCTGTAGATAGTCATTAACGTCGGTGTTTGTACTTGGTCCCCATCCTTTGCGAGCACCATTCAGACGCGCATTCTTTGGTTCATAACGAGTGTCACCTCTACTACTACCATAATATGAAGATGCTACAAATCTGCCATCTGGTATAATACTACTGTCTGCTATACCAACAGGACTGTCCTGACAACCTGTAGTGATATGTGTGACGCATCGTATAAATCACAAGTCATATAAGTGGATGTTAGCGACATGCTTCATCTTATTCCAATGTGCATATTTTCTCCCGTTTGGTTCTCGATTCCATTTAACATCATAATTATAGCATAGGACTAGACAATGTTTATTAATAAAAGCTTTTGTTGGCATATATTGTTTACACGAAGCGAGACAATGACAGAAAACTAAACACTTATCAGCGTCAATCGGTTGCTTGGCCCGTGACATGCGCAGCTTTATTAAGCTTATCAAAAGTCCACGGTACATTTTACAGAATTATGGCGATTCTATTACAGCGCGACGCGCCTTACCGTGGCCACCCTGCCAAAGTTTCGTACAAGTACGATAAATCACTTCTTCCAAAGAATTTCCACATGAAAAAGACTGCCTACGAAAGTATTAAGTGTTAGCGAGCCAAAAGAGCAAAACTGGTTTTAGAAATAGAGATTTTTAAGCATTTTTAAAGATTTTTAAGCAAGTTCTTGTTCCGAAGTTCAAATATTTGCGGTAACAACAAAGCAAGTTCACGTGCAAATTGGCTAACTTGTAAAAAAGTTTGTTGGGTGGCTACACGAAGTCAACGTGTCTCTATCAACGGAAGAAGTTCAGCATCACAAGCGGTGTGCCTCAAGGAAGCTGTCTAGGGCCTCTCCTCTTTATCATTTACGCCAGTGATCTGTTTAAGATTCTAAACAAACACTCAGTTAAAGCTCATGCTAATGCAGATGACAGCCAACTGTATCTCTCGTTCAAACCAGGAAGCATGGTTAACCAAAATGAAGCTACGGATACTATGACGAACTGCATCAGAGATATTCAAGGATGGATGACATGCAGCAAATTGAACATGAATGATGGGAAGACAGAGTTCATGATCATTGGCACGCGACAGCAAGTGTCCAAGCAATCAATAGAGCAGCTCACTGTTGGCAATTCTTCAATCAAGCCATCATCTTCTTTCAGGAATCTTGGAACTATTTTTGACACTAACTTATCCTTAGATAAGCAGATAGCAAGCATATGCAAATCTTCTTTTTATTATCTATATAATATTAGAAAGATCAGGAAATTCCTATCTCCCGATTCTTGCGCTACTCTAGTCAATGCTTTCATAACCTGTCGCATAGATTACTGTAATAGCTTATACTATGGGCTACCTGGTTATCAACTAGCTAAACTGCAACGCATACCGAATGCTGCCGCTCGTTTAGTGTCTTTGACCCCGCGCTTTTCGCATATTACTCCTGTCTTAGCTGATCTCCACTGGCTACCAGTGAGATTTAGAATACGCTTTAAGATACTTATTTTTGCTTTTAAGGCTATCCACGGTCTTGCTCCTAGTTATTTATCTGATCTAATTTCTATCAAAAATCAGTCTAGTTATAATCTTAGGTCTAATAATGAGCTTCTATTAGCACCTCTACCCACTAAGCGTCGACCTACTCTTGGTGGTAGGACTTTTTCATATGCTGCGCCAGTAGAATGGAACTCTTTACCATCTAGTATTAGGCATATTACATCATTAGCTACTTTTAAAGAACACTTGAAGACATATTTTTTTTAGGAAAGCCTTTTTATAGCGTTTATGACTATGATTTATTATTTTTGTATTCAGCGCAGATGAACATTTCATGCTAATTTGCGCTTTATAAGTGTAATTAATATGCAAACTTCGTACGCTGAACAAAATTCAAGCAGCTCATTGGCTAAAATCGATCACGTGATATCGATGTATTTGAGGACAAAGCGCTTGTCGTGATGTTATAAAGTTTATTGCACGCTTCGAGTGCATTATAAGAAAATGGATTTAGAAAATGAAAGATTCGAAGAGCTAAACGATAAGGAAATTGAAGGATTTATAGATGGAGCCATTCCAATTGCTACCAAGCGACAAACAAAGTGGGGAATTTCCCTTTTCAAAGGTAAAACCATACAACTGTACATTTGTAATTCAAAACAAAACATTTTTTTGTAGCTTTGTCGAAAGCTAGCTTTCAACTGATGAATGAGAATTTTTTGTTTGAAGCGTTAACTTAAAAATAAAACCTTTATTTTGTTTTTCAATGCAGAATGGCTTCATAAGAGATATAAAGAAGAAATTAAAATACTTTTTGATTCAATACGTTCAAATTCGTAAATGACACGTAAAAAATGTCGCGCCTGCTCTTCAGCGTACTCAGTTTGCATATTAAAAGGGTTATAGACTTGTAGTTCGTGTTTTGTTGGAGAATAAATGCACTTGCTTACTGTATAATGAACTCGAAATTTCTCATACTGCACTCGGCTTCGTCTCGTGCAATATTAAAATTTCTCGTTCATTATACAGTCAGCGCGTGCATTAATTCTCCAACAAAACACTCACATCAGTCTCTAACCCCTAATTATTATTAATACGGTAAGGTGCGTTGCGCTGTAATTTAAGGAATATAAAACAGCGAGCATGTCTATATACTGTGTAATAAACACGCTGGGAGCTGTAGAGCGAGAGTTTCTTTGACTTCTCGAGCTAATTCTCTACAGCTCCCACTCCCCAGAGTGTTTCTATCGCAGTATATACTGAGAAACAAATGGACGTTCTATTTTGCCTTTATACTAATGTTTTGAAGTATTTACGACAATAAAATTAAAATTCTCCCTACTCAGTATTAAAAACAAGGAGCTTCATATGACAAAAGTTCAGTGACAGCAACCAAATTCCTTAGCCGACAGAAATGGATTTCAATCTTTCACCTCGTGGTGTACGCGTGATGTTCGGAAGCCGACAAGGACTGTAAGTTTATTATTATTGTAAGAAAGATTAAGATTTTTCAATGCATTAGTGAATTTTACATGGTCGCTCGGAGATACGAATTTTATTTTCGAGTGTTGATATTATCTCTCACGAGTGAGCGAGCTTTTTATGATATGAAATCTTCAACGAAAAAAAATGGAGAATTTGAGAAGCTGAGCAAATAGTCGAAAGTTGTCACCACCAGTGTTGATAAAAATCGTAGTTAGTGTTTATTCCCTTCTTTCGAGTTTCAGTCGAACAAATAAAGCAGCGATCGCTTTTGAGGATTTACGGCGTTTAAACTCAGATCAGACTTGACACTTCTGTACGCGCGAAAGCACAATATTTACACTTTTTGAAGCTCTGACTGGCGTAATAGGATACCATAAGTTTGATCTGATTGGCGCAATCAATACAATGAGAAAGGAATGTAGTTCGAATGAGAGCAGCCGTTAGTGGGGAGAGAGCGTTGCGTGACGAACCTAAAAACGGCTGCGGGGGAGACTAGCTTGACACTCGCTTGACATAGGAATCCTAATTACCATATTCATTAAAATATATATTGATCAAGAGCTTATCAAGTTAACTTACATATCAAAGTGGGTAGATAACAATGCTATAATTACATTGTCAAACCATTAAAAAAGAAATCGTAGACTTCTTTCTTACGTTTACTCGTAAGACTTGTGATCAAGCCTTGTGATAACCGAAATATCCCATCAGCTAGATATGTGTACATACCACAGCAGACCCATAACTATCTTTTGAGCTCCGATTCCCGCTTTATATATGATTTAATCACTTAAAGAATGTACAACTGCACAGATCAAAAGTGAAATGACTTTCATAAAGGTCAGGCTTCTCGTTATTTGTTCGAATTTGAAGCACGTTAAGTCGATTAACAATGCGGACTTTATTTACTACCTACGTACTGACAATACTTGATCAAATTTACCAAAACATTTCCCTTCCTAAGGTGTAATCTAACATTGAATGTAATGTAAAATTAGAGACTTACCGATTACATCGTGTACTAAGAAAGCGAATGACATAAAAACCAGATAAATCTTAACCAAGTATCCAGGTATTTTAACAGGATTATAATGAATCTCCATATTGTTTTCTTGCGCTTATTATACGAGGCAACTCAAGTGTGAAGAAGTTTGACACGGAAGTATATATTTTTAATATCTGTTTCGACCGATCACAATACTTACGTCACGCAACTTGAAAAACAAAACATAAAATAATAATCTCGATATACTCACTAGAGTTTCTTGGCTTCCGGGGTTCCTTTGAAATTCCGAGTTTTACTAAGTCGACTAAAAGAACGCATTCCATAGTGTGCCATACAGTTGGATCATCAATTTTTTCAAAGTACATTCAAGTTTTATCCATACGTTGGCAACAATAGATGGTCCAATCCAAGTCAAAGCTCGGGTAACTCACAGATCGAATTAGAAATTATAACATCGTAACAAAACAAAGTCAAAAAAATTAAACGACTAGTCATTAACCAGCAAGATTGCATGGGTCGAATAGGAAAAAACTGTGCCTGTAACTTCGGTTCGTCCAAACACGTTACATATTTATTTAACTACATTTATTTATTTACATAACTATAACCAGTAACATTAACGGTTTCTATAAGATACATTAAAGCAATGCTTAAGCATGAAAAGTTATGAACAAGACTAAGAGCAAATATACGAAAAATATACTTACGAAACAAAAATTGAGGCACAAGATGAAAGAGTCCTGTAAGCTTGAAAGTCAACCGAGAACTGAATTACCATAGAAAAAAACTAAACACTAAGTACTGGACATTTGAATAAAGACAAAGAAATGAACTAACAGAAGTGACAAAACTAAAAGCGTGACCGGAAAGAAAAACTAAACAAAGACCTTGAATACTTAATCCTAAATATCTGAGTGCGGCATTTACCGGTGCCCGAGGTCTTCAATTGCTTGGTTTCACTTGACGTCATGTCCTGTCTCGTGTAGAATGTTCATCTGCTGAAACACAAGTTTTCAATAGAATTCTTTCAGTGTTTGACCATCATTTGGAGCAGATAATGAGATTCAAAGAGTTTTATCAGCTGATTGAAACCCAGCTATATGCCGTTTTCAAGGACGAGGGCACAATTTCTCCCTATCTGGACTTACTGTAGGACAGTAACTAACAACTAACTTATTATCCCTAATATAGTTTTTAAGAAGCAAATCAGAGCGCACAATATTTAAGAACAAATCAGAACGCACAATAATATTTTACCGGATTCGAAAAAAAAATCTAGATGTTATTGTGTTGACTTTTTTTAATAGTTCATGTCATAATCTCCTTCCCAGTTTCCGTGGCGGTTGGCATAATTGTGAAGATCTTGGAATTAAGTATAAACATATTGGAAGTATAAACCTTTATGACTTTAAAAAGATGCAACACCAAAAATATTTCACCATTCAAATATTCACTTCATGTAGAATCAATACTGAGAATATTTTATCAGGGGTCTGGTGCACTTTAACAGATAAAAGATGAGAAGCTAGAAACAAATGATAAAAAGTTATTCAGAAGACACTATATAGCTTGTACAGGGGCTCAGAAAGAAATCCAAGTTCACCTGACAGGAATCAAACCCGTGACCTCAGGTCACGTGAACATACGACCTATGTCCTAAAGTTTAGGACATAGGTCGTATGTTTTACCACTGAACTACAGGGAAACTCATTTAATAAATTGGGTTTACTTCGAGGTTTTTTTGACATTTTTTTTTCATGTGATTCGCCTAACCATTTCAAGATATACTTCGAAGTCAACGCAACTTCATGCCGAGATCTTCCCTTTAAATTCAAATCCCTTAAGCTTAGTATTCCCCGACTTTAACTTCGGTTGCCGGTATACATCAATATTCCTTTACTTCACCAAGGAAAAATTTTCAGTCTCAAAAAAATCATAGATTATTTTACCGAATTCTGTAAACCATTAGTTATAATACATGGTATTTTTATCAGTTCACAAGAATTCGTTAATATTTCGATGCACATGCAGGTAAATAGCCAGTTTCTTCTCATTTGGATTGCAGACTGACTATCGGCCCTTCTTTGGCTCCTCTAGAACTCAGCGGTATATACTTATCGGTATAAACTAATTGCATCATCGTTGGTGCTGTGATTTATAATTATTCAATTATTCAATTATTCTGATTCATATATCGTAGTCCTGGGTCGGAGCCTTGATTTTCGTGTTTCCATAAGTATGAAGACTTTCGTAAACCGGTTTAGTCCGGTTTTCCATCGTCAGGGACTGATATGTAGATTGCGGTGAGGAAGCTGTGGCATTTTGGAGTTGTTCAGGATTCGGAGCTTGTGATTTCGGCTGCACAGTTTCGTATATCTGTTGCTTGGGTTTGGGTTTGGGCTTCGGCTTCGGCTTCGGCTTCGGCTTGGATGGGTTTAGTTCGTTAATTGGTATTGATTCATAGTATCCACCACTTTTATCAGTCGTTGTAATATCGTGGCCAGTAACTTCGGTCTGTACATCTGATGGATCTACTGCACCATGTAAGTCAATCTGCTCGTATGTAGAGCCTGTATTGGCAGATAAAGGGGCCATAGGCAGTCCATCTTCTTGGTTATTTGCAATTGCGTTCTGTTCAATTATTAAATGACAAAAAAACTGTTTGTGATCTTTTTTTCCTTATAGCCAACAGGAAAGGTCAGTGATGGTGACAACAGATAAAGAACATTAAATAAATGATGATATGATGCTCCACATGCCCTCAGTCGCACTGTTTTATCGCTCTTAACACAATTTTTCGGTTTGAGTTTGTTTGTATTTCTTTTGATTTCGCTTTTATCTTTCCTTTGATTTTTTTTGTTGTTTTTTGTTTTGTTTTTTGTTTTATATAATTATTTTGTTTGCTTGTTCATTCTTTTGTTTGCTTGTTTTGATATTTCTTAATTTTCGTTGTTCGTTTATTTTGAATTTATTTGCTATTTTTCTTGGTAGTGACTCACCTCATAAACATTTGTAGAAGCAGTCGATGGTCTATTTAGAACAATTGACGCTACGTTAGTACTCATCATCATATCAAATGATCAGTCACACAGGAAAAATTAATAGAAGCTAACATCATATTCCATTCAATGGTAAAAAATAGTTGCAGTCGTGGATCTAGTGGCTTACTTCCATAAAAAAATATTTTGTATTCCGTTTTTGAAGACCAGAAATCTCCTTCCACTGTAGAGCTCGACCAAAAAATATTCTATTTGAATTATTTAAAATCTACAAAATAGATGTTCTTCACCTGTTTTCCGCTTTCTTCGTTACTTCTGCAAAATATGCAAAAGCATGGTTTTAAAATTAAGACACGTGGATCTTAATATATTAAATTTCTTAAACAAATCTTTTTTTCCTTTTCCTTTAAACTTTAATTTGTTCTACTTGGACAGTAAAGGGCTTACACTTAATCCATAAAACAGTAGTAATTGAAACTGCAATATTGGATAGTACATTTAACAATTGATACTGGTTCCCTTTTTACTCCGATGAAGGACTAGCGTCCGAAACTTAAGTAAGTGATCTTTCTCATTTTTTTACGGTGTAAAATTTATCTTTTTTATCACAACTGTTTTATAGGGTTAATCAGCACTCTAATGTCGAAATTTGCAAAATTGAATTGTAATGTTTTTTTTTTTAGGTTTGCATCCAGTATAAAAAATACCAAACTTAAAGAAGAACATATCAAGCAAATGACGATTATTAAATCTTACACTGATTTGGTTTTATAAATTAATAAATAAATAACTTTTGAATGACACATATGACAATAGTCAGCGTTTGAGCAGTGTTTCCTATTAAAGGCGAAAGAATGTATTGATTAATACACTTTAAAAGTTTTACTTACCTAGTTGTTTCCTAAGCTTTATGATGTATATTACGAGTAGAACAATGAAAACCAAGAACGCTAGATTGAATGCCAGACTCACAGCAAAAATGGAATAATCTGGAGAAAATCAGAATAAAAACTTTGTATTAAGGATGTATGAAGAGAATAACGTTCGCCATCTGAGTTTCATTTGCATAAGTTATTACTTATTAAAGCTTATGACAGCTATGAGTTATTACTGACTTACCTATGCAACCTGACTTGTCCGTCTTCCGAAAATTCTTTCCTACGACTCACAAAATAAAATAAATTAAAAAATAAGAATAAAAATAAGGTAGAACAAGAAGCAAGTTTTTGGTAGCAATGATGACGACGAAAATAAGCAACGCAAGCAAATGACTTTAAGCAGCTGATACCACAAGCAATTCTAATATGAGAGCCATGACCATGTATATTAAGTAAGATTAAAAAAGTATTTCATTCATGATCTCTAAATGCAGCGCTTTTTTGAATATTATTCTATTTTGCGTTTTTGATGCTTATACTTACACTTGAAAATCAAGCAAAGAATTATATATGTTTGCAAAACATTTTAAAATGCAAAACCATTAATCAAATAAATGTAATGACAAAATTCAAAATATTTCTAAACTTTCCAAACCTTTATTTTCGGCAGTTTTCCCCTTTGCTATCATAGTGCTTTCGCCAGCCAAGTACTTCTAACATTTAGCAAAGAAAATTGAAAAATGAAATATATAGAGGATATTACACGGTGGCGCGAACATATGAAGTTTATCTTCGAGTGGAAAAAAAGATTTCACGAGTGAGCGTAGCGAACAAGTGAAATCTTTTTTCCACGAGAAGATAAACTTCATATGTTCAAGCCAACGTGTAATTTTCTTTTTATTATATGGATATGAGTGTTTTTCTTTCGTACGCCAAGGACAAACCTGACTGCAATTCTTTCGGAGGAATTGTATGAATCTCTCGGTTTACCTGTTCACTTAGGAGAAATTCGTTGAATATTCTCAGGTCATAAAGTGTCTTTTTCTTTGTATTTTCGTTCTCCTGTTGTTCGCTGAAAGATTTGATGTATTCGTCTGTGACTTTTACAAATCTCGCCATTTTGTCTGACTAGTGTTTTGACAACTCGCGCCGAAATGAGCGGGGAAAACCAAGGAATGACGTCATCGATATCCTCACTAGTGAGGATATGGAAAATATGTCCACCGTACCCCGGATGTAGTTTCGTATGAGATCTACGAGTGGCGTATTTTACAGTAAAACACTCATATCCATATAATAAAAAGAAATATTTCCAAATTCTGAGACTGTGATTTTTTCAACGTATTTTCACATATACAATATTTTTTTTCAACCTCGAAAGCTCACTTACATTTTCTTGGCGAATGGATATGTTAGCGCTTATAATATTTGGACATTTTAAATGATAGTCAATTGCCTTACCTTTTTCTCATTTTGTGTCATGGCTCTTTGTGACACTTGATACTTTGTGCCAGACCTCAGTTTTACATTTTTGTATCCATTGTATTCTATTTCGTCTCCAAGAATGAAAACTCGTGGGAATTTCTTGTCAGGATCTGCTTTTATTTCTGCTGCTATGTAGTAGTGCAGATTTTCCTTTTCAGCTTCTTCATAGCTTTTCAGTTTTGTTTTATCGAAAGAACAGATTTCATCCTCTTTTACAACAATAATCTGATAAGCCTTAATTTGTCCATTGATGTTAGAACTTTTCCAAACTGTGATGTTGTTCACTTCTGCAGTAATGTTACCAACTAATTCCACAAATGGAGAAGGTGGAGCTGTAAATGAATGAACTTTGTTTGCTTCGTCTTCCTTTGCAATTACGTATTTACTGATATCAGGAAGAGCCCCTTTCGGGGAATGAAAGTTGTAAATATAATTTTTTGTTTGAAGTGTTATACTATCGGGGAAAACGAAATTGTATAAACTGTTTAGCAACTCGTCAACACTTTCTGGCCGGCATCCTAAGATTATCACTCACCATCAACCTTTGTAGTGCTGGATAACGGTGAGCTGTTGTCTCCCTTACCGCAAGTAGTGTTGGCAGACACTCCGAACGTATAACGAGTACCTGGATACAAGTTTGTAACCTCTTTAGTTGTGGATAATACAGACATCCTGCCGTTATGTGAAAAACTGGTGTTGTAGTCTTTCTTTCCTTCGTATACAATCTAATGAGAAACAAGAGGCATATATCAGCATGTTGATTTTCATTTCCACTGAACGCTGAGTTCCACTGAGTCTCAATTTTAGATTTTTAGCAGGTTTTTGGTGGTTATCAGGATGATAACAATTCAATGTTTGTATTCCTTCCAGGACATTTACAACGTACATACCGTATAGGATTCTAATTTTTCGGCAACCGATTCAGGTTTTTGCCATGTTAACAAAATTTCTCTTTTCTTGGTTGTCTGCACAGTAAGATCTACCGGGGAACCTGGAACTGGATAGAAAACAGTCAATTATATAAATCTCTAAATCAAAAAGTAATCTACAATTAAAACTGCGATCGGATTGTTGGAAAGCAAGCACAGTTTAATAGTTTTTTGGTGGTAGAAGAGAGGACGGAGACAGTGCGAGAAAGGGAAAAAAATAAAAGATGAAAGAGGAAATGTCAATAGAGAGAAGCAGGAGGAAGCATGCAATAATGAAAGAAAATAAAGGAAAACGACTTTCAACAATTACCAGAGGTTTCCAGGGATTTTATGTCACTGGAAGGTCCTGCACCAGCACTTGTGTATCCTTTTATTGATATGTGATACTCAGCACAAACCAGTAGATTATGTAAATAAAAACTACAACAAGAGGAGTTCATCATCTTCACTTGTCCCACAGCATCAATAGATCTTCTAGCTCTTCCCCTTCTCACTAATGTCTGGTTAACTTCATAGACAAGGACAGGGCCATTAGATTTGCTTCGTGGAATTTGGCTCCAAGAGAAATGGAAAGTTGTTTTATTAACGTCGCTGGTTGTTAAGTTAGAGGGTGAGACACTGGGTGCTGGAGATGGATAAAGAAGGCACATTTATTGAAGTAAAAATAACATCACTGTACAACCTTTCAAAATCTTTGAAAGCAATACAATAAGGGAAATACGATATACTTACAATAAACTGGTACCACAAATGTTTTTGTGGGTGTGTCTGGTCCTTCCTTGTTGGTGACCCCCCTGACACGGAACCCGTACGTCACCCCTCCCCAGACAGGAATCGTTACAGTCACTTTGCTTTTATCGAAAGTTTCCACCTTCAAAGTGAGATCTTCACCATGGTTGTATAACACTTTATAATGGCGAACATTATCACCACAAACTACAGGTTTACGCCAGGTAAGTGTTACTTGTGGAACAGAAGGACCGCTGGGTCGAATTAGGTTTCCCACAAAATTTGTAGGAGCAGAGGGGGCTAAGAAAGGAAGGAAAATCTCCTGTTCACATTTGAAAGTTAACAATAATTAAGAGTTCGTGCATTACACTAAATACTGGCACCTTCTTACCAGAAGTTCGGACAAATAACATATAAGCTGAACTATTGTCATTTAGAACTTGATATGAACCAAGTTTGTATTACTGTCATTTTTCTTCGCTCAATTTATTTTCCGGATTAGTATGCGTTTTTGGATTTTTGGCAAGAAATATCAGGATTGATTCGCACTAAGCCGATTACCAATCTCATTGGCTAACGTAACGGATCATATCAAATCACTTTGATCAACTACTTCCATTTTAAGACGAAATACAACAAAGCAACATAAAAGTTAATCATATCAATACTTACCATCTTCAGCTGTAGTTCTTTGGATTTCAGTTGTATTAGGACCATCTTTGATTGTATAGGCCAATATTTTGAAGGAGTACAGAGTACACTTGTCCAGCCCAGTCAGTGTGTATGACAGGATCGTATTCCCTTGAATCTCCTCATATTCTGCTAAAGAGCTACCAGTTTTTCCATAGCTCAATTTAAACTTTCTTATGACACCATTTTTTGTTGTTGGCAAAGCCCAACTCAGTTGAACACTAGTAGAATCCCGAACAGCCACTTGGAAGTTAATAGGCTGACCAGGGGCTGTTAAAAGTAAAGAAAACAGATATGATTCTTGGTTTGGTTGAAATGATGGATACGCCAAACTGCAGAATTTTTTATCGGGTTTCAATTGATTGACGACACATGTAGAAAGAGATAGCACAAGGAATGATAGACAGCATGTCCATGGCAAGTCGGGACTACTGTAGGTAGTGGGGTCGATTTTGAACTAATAATTCTCTACTCATAAAAACGTAAGAGTGCGGCTGTGTGTTAAGAATATTAATCGTAGTTGTTCTGCACGTGGAGTGATCGTCATGGAAACTGATGTTCATTAATTAGATATCAAACTAATACGTAAAAACAAATAACTGAATTCGAAGGTTACGTTCTATCTAGACGACATCTAATATTCCATGCGAAGAAACTTACCATCTTCTAATGTTCGCCTGATCACATAGCCATTGATAGGTCCATCTCCCTTATCGTTACGAACGACTACTGTGACGTTGTACACTGTCCACTTTATCAGCCCACTGAACGTGTGACTGGTTTGTCGAGGAGTTGCAATACTTTCATGTCTATCACTTCCTGAGATACACAATACTCTGTATCCAAGAAAAGGACCATTGATTCCAAATGCCGGTGCCTTAAAGAAAGACAAACAAGACCGTTCAACCAAACTATACAGTATAAGCATGATTTTAATTCAATCTGTGAGTTAGCCATGTCCTGACTTAGATCAGCCCAGGGGTTGTTTCAGGGTTCAATCTGCGAGTTAGCCGCGTCCTGACTTAGATCAGCCCAGAGGTTGTTTCAGGGTTCAATCTTCGATTTTGGGAGTGTCAGTGGAAAAGCGCACGGCTGTTAAGACTTCTGGTGTCAATGTTTTTCACGTTGCACTGAAATCTCTGTCATTTTCGTGACAAGGAGGAATTCATGAACGAGATATTCATTAGTTTGTTATTGCCAACGTTGGATAAACCCCCCCCCCCCCCCCCCGGGTGGATAACCAGCATGACAACTCTTTTAGGAGATTTTCTTAACTATTTGAGCTGGCTTATCCAGGCTCTCGAGAACCCACAATATCGCCTATTTGAAAACTAAATTTTGGAAATAAGGCATTACCTCAGTGGAACGAATCAAGTACAAAGATGAAACTTTACTTACCTGCCAAGTAACTCGTAGACTCTGTGATGTCAAGGCTACTGCTCTAATCGAGGTGGGAAAACCCGTGGGAACTATAAAAATACAACACACAGGTCATATAATGGTTCAAGCATACTACAACAGAATACTGATATTTGAATTTCAGAGAAACGATTCACTTTATGTCATTGCGTGGTACATACTGGATGACTTTGTTGTGAAGTTCTTTGGTTGGCTCCATTTACCATCACCTACTATACTAACAGCTTTGATCATAATATTGTAACAGGTGTAGATCTCTAGGCCCGTGATATCGTGACTCAGCGCTGGAGGCTTCACAGTTATTGTCTTAGAATATGTGTTATTTTGGTAAACTAATACATTTGACGTCACAAGTTTCTGGAATTCATTTAAGCTACGCCTTTGCCATTCAATTCTTATAGCGGTCGAGTTAAGAATGGTAACTGTTGGTTTCACGGTAGACGGGTAGTCTGTTGGCATAGAATCGATAAAACAGTATTCATAAGGATAACTATTCGAATTAACAAATCGAAGTGACTTTTTCGATAGGAGTGACAGACTATTGAAAAATCCCTTCGATTTGTTTTTTACCATCACAGGCTACGAAAAGATCCAAAAACGAAGAAAAAGTTTGTAAGAAAAAAACGTTTCAAGCGCGCGCTAGCTACGTGCGCGAGCGATTCGTCATCTTATCGGTCCGTCCTCTTATCGAACATGGCTCTCAGCCAATCAGCGCGCGAGAAATTTACAAGTTATGGTAAAACACATTATACCCACAATATTTTATCAATTATTATATTTCTTCTGTGTAGCTGAGAGTATATATATAAATGTAATTGTGGATACTCACCATATCTTACTTTGACCCCAGCACTTTTTATCCCATCAGCATCTATCTTGGTATTTCGATACATTGCTCTACAAGTGAACGGCTTAGAGCACAACAACGAGGATTCAGACCTGAAACAGCTGGACCAAGGAAATACAACAAGTTACAAATAAGGAAAGTTAAAGTTAAATACCGTAGTATTGTACCATGCATTTAGATATTGATTCTCAGTCAAATGTCTCCAAACTTACTTATATAAAAAAACAGATTTCAAACATTACAGTTAGATATGGATGAATGATTTTATTACAAAATGAATGTAAAGGTTAGTAGAATTCATGGGTGCTGTGCTGTTCACTTCTATTTTCCTTCGTTCTAAGGGATTGAGGTTAAAAACCGTCACCATGCGAACCGCTTTTATTAGTAGTATCACAAGGGGTACGGATAATAAGTCTCTCTCCATAAAAGAAGTGTCATAATACTGGGCGCATGGGTACGCTGTGTATGGTACGCGATCGGGATTCCTGTTGGCAAATCATGCCCCTCGGGGGCAACATACAGAACAAGATGGCGGCACCCAAGACATCAGCGTAGAGACTACGATGATTTAAGTAAAATCTACTGTCCGTAAGGTTGATCATGTTGCCATTAGAAACAAAAATATACAGTTTAAAGGCAGATAAAACAGCAAAACAAGTCTTCTTACTCCAAACGAGTACAAAAGTCAACATGTAAGTCAACTTTGCGTGTCGATGTCATTGTACAGCCTGTGTGCAGGGTTTGTGTGGTGTGTAGTATATGAAGTAAAACATTGACATATGTACTTACTCATAAGTGTTGATTACATCAGCATCAGACGTGTAGTTCACTCTCAGTGTAGACTGCTTGACTCCATTAGCACCATGCACCAGACCAGTAGATTGACTAGTGATGTCAGTATTACCAGTGTACCATTTGATGTACTGTATTAATGGTTCTTGTACAATACACACCAGATCTACATAGCTATTGGATGCTGTTGTCAGGTTTTGATTGGTCAGACCTGATATCACTGGTCTTGTAGCTGGACAGAGAGACAAAAAAGAAGATACAAGGTATTGTAGGATGCAGGGTATATGATACTTTGGAAAAAAAAAGAGTGAGACCCATACATTTTATAAATACTGACAATAGTATTATCATCAGTGTACCATTTGGTGTGCTGTACTAATGGTTGCATCTATATAGTTCTATTTTCATGCATATAGCAGTATTCCATGTCTGTACTTACCATAGTCACATCCATACAGTTCTATTTTCATGCATATAGCAGTATTCCATGTCTGTACTTACCATAGTCACATCCATACAGTTCTATTCTCATACATATAGCAGTATTCCATGTCTGTACTTACCATAGTCACATCCATACAGTTCTATTCTCATACATATACCAGTATTCCATGTCTGTACTCACCATAGTCACATCCATACAGCTCTATTCTCATACATATACCAGTATTCCATGTCTGTACTTACCATAGTCACATCCATACAGCTCTATTCTCATACATATACCAGTATTCCATGTCTGTACTCACCATAGTCACATCCATACAGCTCTATTCTCATACATATACCAGTATTCCATGTCTGTACTTAATACCATATTCACATCCATACAGTTCTATTCTCATACATATACCAGTATTCCATGTCTGTACTTACCATAGTCACATCCATACAGTTCTATTCTCATACATATACCAGTATTCCATGTCTGTACTTACCATAGTCACATCCATACAGTTCTATTCTCATACATATACCAGTATTCCATGTCTGTGGTGTAACTCGAACATGCCTTGCTGTCACTGGATAACTCAACCATTGCACTCTTATACTCTTCCTGTCACTATTGCCTTGGAATATCTAATGAAATATCAGATAACAATGTAACATGCAACTTGAGTTGATGAATTGCGGATCATGAAATAAACGCAGCAGTAACTTTGTTACTAAGTATCTAGCTTGAAAGCTACAGGAATATAAAGATGGAAATCTTGGAGTGTTCAAATATTTTACTGGTGGATTTAATATTGTTTTCTACCTTATCAATGTTGTTCTCAGCTTTGTAAGTGTTCCACAGATTGCCATCCATACTGTAACTGATAGTGTAGTTCGTAACCCACTTATTATTGGTGTGGTCACCCTGTGTTGCTATACCTGTCACTGTCATCACTTGTCCCAGGTCAATCTGTATGTACTGAATGTTAGATGTCGTGTTACTACACCATGCACTGTTGCCATAGAGACGACCATGTGAGGCATTATGGGAGTTATCTAGGTGAGATGATGACGTCATTTGGCTGTTCTGAAAATTGCCAGGCGCTTCAAGGCCAACAGGAGAACTACAGGCTGTAATAAAGGACACACTTTACAAACGAGTTCTGTTTTTTTCTTTGAGGTCGTTCATGGGCAAAAGATTAATTTTGCCTCTTCCGATTTTCTCAAAATGTTCAATAATAGAACTAAAACAGGCAAATATAAACAGGCGGCAACAGTATCTATAACCCATCCACATCTTTTTCATTTTCTGTATAAAAGACTCGACAATAGCTGATAATCTCTTTTGCAGTTTCGAATTTGGTCCATTCGTTTTCGAGATATAGCTCTTTAAACATTGCTATTTGCTGGAAAAAAACTGCTATTAAAAAGAGGCTGGGAGGAGAATGTGACGAACTGAAATTCATTTTTCTATATTTATTGGCAAACACTTCCATCTCGCATATATCTCCCTTCGACGATATTAAACAACAGAATGAGAGACTTCCATCCCTTAGGTGACGTCATGTCATATAGGAACCAGACCCTTTGCAATTTCCGGAAATTTCTGGCACGGGAAATTTAAATAGAGCTTTTGTGATGTTTGAAGAGCTATATCTCGGAAACCAGTGAACCAATTTGGAAACTGTAATGCTTTAGAAGCTATTCTTGCGTCTTCTACAAGTGGGCCATATTTGCTGGTGGAAAAGCAACAATATATTCCTACCATTATTTTCGTAAAATTATCAGAGAGATTTATTTGTTGGGTGGACGTGTAAAGTATTTGTTGGTTTGTGTAAAAAAAGAATTAATGACAGGGGTAAATAGGAGACCTCAAAAATGGCACTTTTGGCGTGCAGTCATAGTATTACTACAAAATGTGCTTTTTTGAGAAGTTTTATCGTCAATACCTACCACAAAGAAATACTCTTTCGACCTTTCAATATACGTAATACAAAATAGGGATCGTCAACTTTGTGTCAGAGTTTGAAGAAGTAGAACTTTTTTCTTTGATATTTTGCCCATCAAAACATTTAAGTAAATTCATTTCATTGAGTTGATGGCTATCTGTTATTATGGATACTAACCTGATGATATCCCATACACCTCCGCTCTCATAGACGGCCAATCATTAAAAGTCACGGGATAGAATCGTATAAACTTGGCCTTGATTGGATTGGCAAGGTTGTTTTTCACAATGCTGTTTCTATCTACATTGCCAGTAAATGTCTGAAACGAAGACAATTAAGTGAAAGTCTCTTATGGTAAATAAATAATGTCAATAGACTCTTTGAGTAATTCCTATTCATATCAATTAAAGACACTCTTTGTATATTGTTACGTATTTACCTTATTAGCATTATTTTCCTGATAATAATCCCAGTTCACATTATCCAATGACACTCTTAACATGTATGATTTCATCCACTCAGTAGAACTATACCCAGAGCCTTGTGTAGCCACAGCACACACGAACACCACAGAACCAAGGTCTATCTGCAGCCAGTCACCACCTCTCAAGCTAGCTGGTGTCCAACCTCTACTAGAAGTTAAAAGTCTTGCAAATTTTGGTAGGTAATTGACGTAATTAGAACTGGCGGTAAATCTGTGATCTGGGATGATACTAGAGTGTGACAAGCCAACGGATATGGCTGTACAACCTGTCGAGAAATAGTTCAAAGCTAAAGTTCTTACTTTATTGTTTGGGAAGAGTATAAAAACAATTTTAACATGTTTATTTCTGTAATTACTCTAGATAGTAGATAGTGGAAAAAAAAGCCCCCTATGGCTAACTCGTGCATGGATACTTCTTGCACTGTTTAGAGTTTGGGTTCCCTGTTCCCTTCCTATGCATGTTGACTTGCCTACGTAAACAGATCAAATATTCGCTCGATTTAAAATGTTTAATCTAACTGGTAAGATGACCAATTGGCCTTATATTTTCCTTCCAACTTGTACTTATTTTGAATTCTATGTTATTTTGTAGGATATAGAAGTTAACCATTTAATAAATTGAATTTAATAAGCTGCACGCAAGAGTTTACTTGGCGAAAGCACAGGGAGCCCTTAAAAACTAGTAGAATCAGTGTTTAAATAAAAAGAAAAATCTATCATGCGTAAAAATTCGTGCTCCTGCAAGTGCGCGGTGGCGTTTCCGGATTGGTTGAAGTTCAAGTCTGAATATATTATGAGCATGCTCCATTCAAATCAATCAAGTATGTTTTGTGTGTAAAGTGACGTCTACACTATGCTGGATAAATTTGAAAACGGAATTCTTTAAATGAAAACGCAACAAAGTTTAATTCCGTCCACACTAGAAAACGGATAAAATGTTTCGCATCAACACTACAACTATCAGAGGCGGCAAAAAACGCTTGAATGCACCTTTGAACATGCGCATATTACATATCAAGTTTCAAAAGCGTGCCTCTAAGTATTCTAAAAATTTTCACGCCATTCATCAAGAATAACAACTTCGTGTACAAAGTTTTTCCACCACGCACCAGTTCAACCAGGTCTTGTTCAAAATCGTCGTTCCTTGTAAGGTTTATATCACCGTTGAGCTCGTTGAGGGCCCTTTGATAACAATGGACGCAAATTACTCCTTATAAATTGACGTATCGAAAACATGTTATAAAGAAAGATGTATATTTCCAAACAAGCAATGGAAGTAGATATTATGAACAACATCATGGCTATTGTGTCTTCCGCAATGATGGATTTATGATCGAAAAAGATTCAGGCGGAGAAATCACATGACAATCATGACGTCAGCGTTTGGAAAAGTTCCGTTTTCAAAACGTTCTCCGTGCACACTAAGACGCTTAGCCGGCGTTTTCAAATTTATCCACTCTGGAGACCGTTTTCGAAAAACTCCGTTTTCGGTGGAGAATTTATCCGGATTCGTGCGGATTAGTGTGAACGGAAGACCTAACCGTATAAATAAAGCTGCGTTTTCATATTTATCCGGCATAGTGTGGACGGAGCCTAAGCTGTACAAGATAAATACAAGCAAGGATTCTTTTGGGATAGGGATAATCGCTTGTTTGTTGTTCTAGAATAAAATCTTGTAAATGCAAGAGAGAACAAATTCTTCGGATATCAATACTAAATATTCTCCAAGGTGTTGTTAGTATTTGGTTATGATGCCAGTTCGGTAACTAAATCGTAGATTGACAGGATAACAGCCGGCAAAATTCGCGCGAAATACGAATATCAATATTACAAAAACATCATGCCCGATTTTCGACTTTTTTTTCATTGCAGCCAATATTTTTTCTATGGATAAATAACAACTCATAAAGCTGCCGATAGAGGGATTGCAAGATCGTGATTGACGAATTTCTGGCCATATCGACAACAAAGGGACGTTTTTGCCATTTTTACACACACCTCTTCAGGAAGTCCAAACGTTTGAAAACAAAACTCAGTGCGCGGAAACGCCATAGTTACAGATCAAATAGATATATACAATAAAGCATAAATAAGAGAGAGAGAGAAACTGCTTAATATCACGCGCGCCATGTGAGTTTCCGGTTTTAGCATTCGCATAATGTCTCTTTTCGCTTCCCCCTTTCCCAGTGCGTCAAAAATTGTGCCCTTCATCCGAACCTGGAAGTGACGAAAACATGTCAAGATTTTTGGGGAAAAACATAAATTTCGCGTCTTTTCGAGTGTTTAACAGCCTCAGTGGTTTTTTTTTTTTTTTTTTTTTTTTTTTAAATCAGAGAACAGAACATGTTCAATCCAGATCTTTTTGCTTTATCTAATAGATCTGGTCGAAAAAGTGAGAAAAATCGACGAAAAGTATGTTTTTTGCCGGCGCGCACACGTCTACGCTATCAAAAAAAAAAAAAAAAAACCAAACGAATTTCGATGCTAAAATAGCCCAACCGTTAATTCACATGGCGCGCGTGGTATTAAAAAGTTTACCTCTCTTGCTTATGCTCTCTTGATATTAGGAAACGGAACTTGAATATTACCGTTATAAAATCAATAAGTATAAGAGAACAAAGACGGATATTGGAAGAACGTTAGTCTTTGATGGCTAATAGAATCCATACCTCCGTCTTGTTTTATTCCATACAGTTCTATTCTCATGCAGTTTGTAATCCCATAATGACCTGTAGGTGCAACACGTATGTACTGACCAACAGTACCATCATACAAGAGATTCTTGACTGCAGTATTAGCGTCGAAGTTACCTGTTATTGACTATTAAGATGTTTTTGAGAAATAAATTAAAAGGAACTGAAAAACGCCGAATCTATTTCATACGGGACTTTCCAAACAGCCTCCATGAAAGGAGTTAAGCGCAGCACAAGAAAGGGCGGAGTACATAGAAATGTAAAGGCAAGTTGTAGTGCTATAGCTTTAAAGAAACCCAAAATTAATAGAGCTGTTTTCGTATGAGTGGGAAACATACGGTATTGACTTGCAGCACGTACATGGTACATCCCGTAACATTAAAATGGCTTCCCATTGTCTTCCGGTGATGCACCCAATCACAACGGTTAGTCATGGATACGGTAAGATACGGCACAGCCACAGCACAACTACGAATTTGCCATATCATTCCCACTCATACGTTTCTTCATGCACTATTCTGAGCATTGCTCTTAGAATACGCCGATGAAAAAAAGTCACCGACCTTGATGGGATTTAAACCCACGACCCTTGGACTATTACCGATGGTCTACCAGTTGAAATACGAGGTCAGACTTTAAAGAGCCTTAATAATTAATTATTCTACCTCTTCGGAATATTATTGTTGAGTTTCTTTAGCACTACAACTAACCGACTTTACAATTCTGTCATGAAAAAATGTTGGATCTAGTTTCATCGTTCATGGCTATATTTTTATACTCTAGTGAAAAAGCATTTCTTTAGATTGTTTACCTTCACTTGGCTATTTTCCGTGTATTCAGTAAACGTAGACCCATCACTTGATGTGAGCATGTTGTAAGACTGTACCCACTGATCTGTCATGTGGTCACCCTGTGTTGCTATACCACAAATGATGTAAGGTGATCCTAAGTTAATCTGCAGATATGAAGAAGAGTCACTTGTAGCATCACACCATGATGATCCCGCTGTGTAGTTCAGTCGTGCCTTGGATGGTGATGTGGTGCTATTGTAAGATGATGATGACGTCATATTACTGTCTGGTATCTTACTACTACTAATACCAACTGGTAGAGAGCCGCACGACAATCCTGTAAGTAATATATACAATATGAGTGGCCGTGTTGTATCAGATATACAACCACGAGCCGAAGGCGAGTGAATGTATATCTGATACAGCACGGACACGAATATTGTATATTACTTATGAAACGTCTAGGTGTATACATTCATGTTCTACTAAAATTTTAAAGATAAAATTGAATTTGGCTGAGAAAATTGGAGTCAAAGTTTATGCAAATCAGGACGATTTCGTATCAGATATACAACCTCCTCCACGGACAATGATTTCTATTGTGTTTTCCTCATTAATTATTCATGAGTTTTATAATAATATTTATCATATTTACTACTAACTCATTAGGGTGAGACCCAATGAAATCGCACGAATGGGGTCACATGACAACACTGTAAACCCCATACAGCTCAGCTAATTAGTATTCGGTATCGGATTTACTATACAGAATACTAATTAGCCTAATTAATATTCTGTAAGTCCGATATAAAATGCTAATTAGCCTGTAGGTCCAGCATAAGGTGAATGGTTTCCCAGAGCCTTTTCAAAAGCCAGTCCCACCAACTCAATCAAAAACCCTGCAAAATTGCTTTGTTAACCTAAGCACGATATTTAGTGTTCGATGTCCGTACCAAACAATGCGTGACATCATAAAACATTGTACGCATGCTCCTTAGAAATATAACTATTACTTATAAAACTCATGAATAATTAATGAGGAAACAAAATAGAAATCATTGTCCGTGGAGGAGATTGTATATCTGATACACAATCGTCCTGACTTGGATAAAGTCAAATTTTTTTCAGCTAAATATTCAATTTTATTTTTAAAATTTTAGTAGAACGTATACACCTAGACGTTTCATAAATAATAAACAATATTCGTGTTCGTGTTGTATCAAGTATACAATTACTAGTAGTAATTACTTGTATATATTACTAGTAGTGCCACACTGGGGAAATTCGGGTCATTTTAGACCACCCCTTGAATTTGCTAATTTTTGCCTAATTAGTATTCAATTCTGGGTAATAGGGGACATTATCACTGTTATCATTTCAACCCCTTGGGCCATTTTTAGTCACTTTTGGGCTATGAAGAAGCCGCCATTGTGTAGAGACGACTGTAAGCTTTATTTTGATACCAAATACGCCTATTTTTCTTACTTTTTGTGGAATTTCGTATAAATCAGGTAAGTCTTATGTTCATAAACTTTTTTGAGGCATTTATTGAAAAGAAATGCATTTTTTTTCTTATTTTAACCCCTATTTTGCCAATCCAAAACGATAGGAATTAAGTTGGAAGCTTCAAGGAAAATTTCGAAGAAAATAAACGTGTTTTGGAGATTTTAAACCATGCATGATGAAACGCGCCAGAAGCAAGGAAAGATTCCCTATTGGAGAATGGGCTAGAGATAAGAACATTGTGTTATTAGTTTATCTTATTTTCAGGAGTGGATCAATAGCTAGTCAAAAAGTGGGGCTTCTGATAAAAAAAACATGTTTAAAGCTGTGGCTGACCAGCCCTTCCCCTCTGGATCCACCCCCTAATTAGTTACTGTTGTACATTATTTATAACTTTTTATATATTGCCTTTATATCTATTTAACTTAGATAAGCTTTTTTTTTTAATGAACATATTTAAAATATTGATAAGCTTTATTCTTCCTGTCAGCTAGAGTGACTTATTTACCCAGTGAAATAAATGAAAATTGAAATAAATGAAGAACAAACTTCTTTAAAATAGAATTTCATAATTGTTCACTGTCAGGTCAATTAAGTCACTCTGAAGCTCAGTAATTGGAGAAGGTTTTGAATTGTAAGCATTGCATTGAATAAAAAGTAAATAAAAGACCTTGTTTCTAAGTTATAAGTTACTTTTGGTCCCATTTGCTAGTTGTTGGAAAATAACCTTTAGCATTTAAAGCCAGAGAGAGCTGATTACTGGACTATATTTTTGGCAAGGTAAACACAATTCATTCTAAAGCACCTATCAACATTAAGTCCCAGGGGGCCTCCACCTAGGGGCTTAACATCAATAGGTGCATAGTGTGAATGGTCTTCAACTCTTAAAACGTAAGTTATAAGAATTGGGGAACTCCATCAGCATTCCATGAGCCATAATGCTCCATTATTCTGATAATTTCTGCTTTGTAGTTGAAGGTACAAGTAAATGGCTTGCTGTCAGAAATAGTCAGATCTACAAATCCCTTGTCACCTGAGATTTTTCTAAATCCTGTGTTCCCTTCACTTGATCCACAAACATGATCAAAAAACTGCTTGAGTTTCCTTGGCTCAGTTATCTTTAGGACCCTTTCCTTTGCATTTTCTTCAACAAGAACACCATACATGAAAAAACATGTCAACATTTCTAAAATATGATTGAAGACTTGTTGAAAAAGCCTTGAGGTAAAATCAATAAGCCAGGGATGTGCATGTCTTGCCTTAAAGAACATTTTCCTTTGGATTGATTTTTTCCAAAATACAACTTCAGAGAAAGACAAGCTATGCAAATTTGTACACTCCGATGCCAATTTTTCGCGAGGAAAAGAACTTGAATGCTGCTTTACGGCCTGTTCAGAAAGCCCCGAAAGCGTTTTAAAGAAATCACGTACTGCAATCTTCTCCTTGATAGCTTGGTCAGGTAAATTTCCCCAATACTTCAATTCAAGTTGTTTATAAAACTGACTTATATCCTTAGAAATCTCCTTGATCGCATGATCAGCCATGCTTCCCGCCGCCATTTTAAATTTATTCAAGTAACATCGAGAAGATAAACCTCGATTTCGTGCTTAGACGATTCATTTCGATTTTTCCCCAGTGTGTGCTAATTAACTTTATTAACACTTTCTAGAAAACATTATTAACAAGACGTACCTCTGCGAACACCATAAGCTTCAACACGGAGTACCTTATGACTCCTATAAGTTGTGGGTATAAACCTGATGTATCTGACCAGAACTGGATAATCTAGGACATTCTTGACAACAGTATTCCTATCTGTATTACCAGGAAACAACTAGAAGAAAAATAGCAACATCTAAGACATTCTTGACAACAGTATTATTATCTGTATTACCAGGAAACAACTAGAAGAAGAATAACAATATCTAAGACATTCTTGACAACAGTATTACTATCCGTATTACCAGGAAACAACTAGAAGAAAAATAGCAACATCTCAGACAACAGTATCACTGCATTACCAGGAAAGAATTCGAACTGGAAAGAACTGGAAAAAGTCTACTAATAATAAACTAGACAATATGTTATTATCAAGATGCTGATATCTTGTACTGATACCTTTTACTCCGACGAAGGACTAGCGTCCGAAACGTCAGTAAGTGATCTCTCTTATTTTTTACGGTGTAAAATTTAACTTTTTATCCATACTGTTTCATTAGAAACACCGACGCAACCCACACTAGCTTACCGCTAGTTATCATCTCGATATCTTGTACTGTTTAGTCCATTCATTGCTTACATGCGAACCTTGTGTAGCTACCGCACAGATAACAAACATATGACCCAAGTCTATCTGTAGATAGTCATTAGGGTCGTTGCGTGTCCTTTGTCCCCATCCTCGACCGATCGACTTTTCGATCAATCAGGGTGCGCTTTGTGTCTCAATTATCTTAACTGCCAATTGGAAATGTTTGTACTAACAGGCCACATGACCCTTACTCCCTTAATTAAAACTATTAGCTGTGTCAAAATGTCAAACTTTTGAAAATAAAGCCTTGATAATGGAGTCACGATGACTCCGAAACGTCGGATTTACGCGTTAGTTTTTATTTTAAGTACGTTTTCTAAATCTCTTTTACTTAAAATGAATATTAGAAATAAAAAGAGCACCTAAATATCACAGAAGGTTTCACGAAACTTTGGCCACTCCAATTCCGAACTTCCCAAGTTGTCATCAAACTTCGGGACGTCAAAGTGAAATTGGTTAGAGATCTTTCTAACTGATAACACTGTAGCTTCAGAAGAAACTTCGGATTCGGAGCGGAAAACGTTTCATGAAATCCTCTGCAGCAAGAAGGAAAATTGCAGGACGTATTTCATGAACACATACCCTGAACACAAGAAATGGCATTAAAAATAAAATCAAACATGTATTTTCGAATTTGCAAGCCATACATTTTCCAGAGAAATCTTTATGAAATATTGGATTTTCTATTTAATACCATTCTCGTATAGTCGACATTAGGGGCAGATACTTTGCCTTCTCACTAATATCGATGTGCTCTTTTGCCGGTGTTTATTTTGACATAACCGCTGGGTTTTTAAAAGGAAGTCAAGTGACGTGTTAGTGCAAGTCGTCCATTACACGTTACATAATTCAGGTTTACCTTGACTGTGCTACCAGTTTTGTAAGTAGTCCATGTGCTATCATCTACAGATGTTGATATCTTGTATTGTTTACTCCATTCAGAGATGTCTCTGCCCCCTTGTGTAGCCACAGCACAGATGACAAACACTTGACCCAAGTCTATCTGTAGATAGTCATTAGGATCGCTGATTGTACTTGGTCCCCATCCTCTGCGAACACCATTCAGACGTGCATTCTTTGGAGCATATCTTTGGTCATAATATGAAGATGCTGTAAATCTGTTATCTGGTATAATACTACTGTCTGCTATACCAACAGGACTGTCCTGACAACCTGTAGTGATATGGGACATATTATGAGTCACATAAGTAGATATCGATGTAGCAGATATGCTTCATCTTATTTAAACCTGTTTTTTTTTCTTCCCCCTTTTGATTCTCCATTCAATTCGACATCATAATTATAGCACAAGACTAGACAAATTGTATTGTTTAGGGAAAAGAGGGTGCGTCTGTCGCCAATCTCACGTAAATAAATTTGATCGAGGTGATGATTGGCTAAAAAGTGACATAGGCTTATCTGATTGGTCCAGTATTGACAGGTAATGACCGCTCTGTACAGCTTGGCACATTATTGGTTTATCGGATTTCTTAAACAAGAAACAAGCTTTGTTTGTAAATTTTAGTAAGAATTCCATACAAAACAGATATTTTAAGTGCTGGTAGGAACTGATATCAAATATGGAGAGTTTGAAAAACGTTTTCAATGTTTAAAGCTAATGAGTTTATTTTTATCAGTTTTCAGGAAGCTTCATTAGTAATACAGCTTTTATTTTTGTGCATTACAGTTTTTAGGTTTACGAAAAGCGTTTCTCTCAGAAGCGATTATTTCTTATAGCAGAAAAAAAGCTCACAAGTCTTACGAGTAAACGTAAGAAAGTAGTCTACGATTTCTTTTTCAAAAGTTTGACAATATAATTATAGTAATGTTATCTACCCACTTTGATATGTAAGTTAACTTTAAAAGCCCTTGATAAATATATATTTAATGAATATGGTAATTAGAATTTGTATGTAAGGCGATTGTCAAGCCTTTACGATTTGAGACAAAAAGAAATTATGCAAATATCGGCCCGTGGACAGTGTTTTGCAAAAATGGCGAAATTCTGGAAAGTAAGATGTTTACGTTGACGTACGCCAACAGCTATCGAAGGCACCTTATAATCTAAAATTTGCAGAGAAGTTACCTAATGCCTTCCCAAGATTTAGACTTAAATTTAAATTTGCTGCATGACGTCAAACCCCGACGTCGGGATCGTGACACTCGGCACGTCACGCTTCACAACTCACTTCAAAGGATGATTTCTTCGTTATTCTAGAATCGCTTGATTTAGATTTATTTTTTATAATATAGATCAATGAAAAAGAAAAGAAAAGTTTTTCCGAAATATTCCATCAACTAGATCTGTGTACATACCGCAGTAGACCCATAACTATCTTTTGAGCTCCGAGTCCCGCTTTATGTGTGATTCAATTACTTAAAGAATGTACAACTGCACAGATCAAGAAGAAATGACTTTCATAAAGGTCGGACTACACTTCTTATTTAATTTCCTCGAATCTAAAGCACGTTAAGTCGCTTAACAATGACTTTATTTAGTAGCTTAACTCACAATACTTGATCAAATTTACCAAAACATTTCCCTTCGTCCGTCGTACTCTAATATTAAATTTAATGTAAAATTAGAGACTTACCGATTACATCGTGGACTAAGAAAGCGAATGATATGAAAACCAGATACGTCTTAACTAAGTAACAAGGTATTTTAACAGGATTAAAATGAATCTCCATATTGTTTTCTTGCGCTTATGAACGAGGCAACTCAAGTGTGAAGTTTGACACGGAAGTATATATTTTTGATATCTGTTTCGACCGATCACAATACTTACGTCACGCAACTTGAAAACCAAGAAGAATTAAAATAATAATCTCGATATACTCACCCGAGTTTCTTGGCTTCCGGGCTTCAGGGCTTCCGGGCTTCCGGGCTTCCGGGCTTCCGGGCTTCCGGGCTTCTGGGCTTCAGGGCTTCCGCTGAAATTCCGAGTTTTACTAAGTTGACTAAAAGAACGCATTCCATAGTGTGCCATACAGTTGGATCATAATTTTTTTCAAAGTACATTCAAGTTTTATACATACCTTGGCAACGATCTCTGGTCCAATCCAAGTCAAAGCTCGGGTAACCGTTACTCACAATCTAACAGATCGAATTAGAAGTTATAACAGCGTAATAAAACAAAGTCAAAAAATTTTAACGACTCGTTATTAACCAGCAAGATTGCATGAGTCGAATAGGGAAAAAAACTGTGCCTGTAACCTCGGTTCGTCCAAACACGTTACATATTTATTTAACTACATTTATTTATTTACATAACTATAACCAGTAACATTAACGGTTTCTATAAGATACATTAAAGCAATGCTTAAGCATGAAAAGTTATGAACAAGACTACAACGAGCAAATATACGAAAAACATACTTACGAAACAAAAGCTGAGGCACAAAATCAGTGAACGAGTCCTGTAAGCTTGAAAGTCAACCGAGAACTGAATTACCATAGAAAAAACTAAACACTAAGTACTGGATATTTGAATAAAGACAAAGAAATGAACTAACAGAAGTGACAAAACTAAAAGCGTGACCGGAAAGAAAAACTAAACAAAGACCTTGAATACTTAATCCTAAATATCTGAGTGCGGCATTTACCGGTGCCCGAGGTCTTGAATATACCGTTTTCAAGGACAAGGGTACAGTTTCTCCCTATCTGAACATAGACAGAAACTAACAGCTAACCTATTCTCTCTACAAACTTGTTTAAGCAACAAATCAGAACGCACCATATTCAAGAACAAATCAGAACGCACAATAATATTTTAATGGACTCGAGAAAAAAAAATTGTTGTTATTGTGTTACTTTCTTTAATAGTTCATGTCATGATCTCCTTCTCAGTTTCCGTGACGGTCGGCATATAAGTGTGAAGACCTTGGAAGTATAAACAAATTGGAAGTACAAACCTTTATAACTTAAAGATGCAGCACTCAAATGAAAAAAAGTATTTCACCATTGAAATATTCACTTCATGTAGAATCAATACTGAAAATATTTTATCAGGGGTCTGGTGCACTTTAACAGATAAAAGATGAGAAGCTAAAAACAAATGAGAAAAAAGTTATTCAGAAGACACTATATAGCTTGTACAGGGCTCGGAAAGAAATCCAAATCCACCTGACAGGAATCGAACCCGTGACCTTCAGGACATAGGTCAGATGTTCTACCACTGAACTATACAGGGAAACTCATGTTAATTGGGTTTACTTCGAGGTTTTTTTGATATTTTTTTCATATGATTCGCCTAACCATTTCAAGATATATTTCCAAGTCAACGCAACTTCATGCCGAGATCTTCCCTTTTAAATTCAAATCCCTTAAGCTTAGTATTCCCGGACTTTAACTTTGGTTGCTGGTAGACATCAAAATTTCTTTTTACTTCACCAAGGAAAAAAATTCAGTCTCAAAAAAATCATATATTGTTTAACCGAATTCTGTAAACCATTAGTTATCATACATGGTATTTTTATCAGTTCACAAGAATTCGTTAATATTTCGATGCACATGCGGGTAAATAGCCATTTTCTTCTCATTTGGATTGCAGACTGACTATTGGCACTTCATTGGCTCCAGTAGAACTCAGCGGTATATACTTATCGGTATAAACTAATTGCATCATCGTTGGTGCTGTGATTTATAATTATTCAATTATTCAATTATTCTGATTCATATATCGTAGTCCTGGGTCGGACCCTTATTGATTTTCGTGTTTCCATAAGTATGAAGACTTTCGTAAACCGGTTTAATCCGGTTTTCCTTCGTCAGGGACTGATATGTAGATTGCGGCGAGGAAGCTGTGGTATTTTGGAGTTGTTCAGAATTCGGAGCTTGTGATTCCGGCTGAACAATTTCATATATCTGTTGCTTAGGTTTAGGTTTTGGCTTGGGCTTGGACGGGTTTGGTTTGTTAATTGATTCATAGTATCCACCACTTTTATCAGTCGTTGTAGTATCATGGTGGCTGGTAACTTCGGTCTGTACATCTGATGGATCTACTGTACCATGTAATTCAATCTGCTCGTATGTAGACCCTGTTTTGGCAGGTAAAGGAGCCATAGGCAGTCCTTCTTCTATTTTATTTGCAATTGCGTTCTGTTCAATCATTAAATGACAAGAAAAATATGTCTGTAAACTTTTTTATAGCTAACAGGAAAGGGATATGATTGTGACAAGAAATAGAGGACAATAGAAAGATGGTGAGAGGATGCTACATTGTTATCAGTCGCACAGGTTTCATTTTTTTATTTTTTTTTCGTTTCCTTGTTTTCATTTGTTATATTTTCGTTGCTCGTTTATTATGATTACTTTGCTTGTTTAATTTATTCTTTGCAGTGACTCACCTCATAAACATCTTGTGTTGTAGTAGTAGGTGCTTGTCTATTTAGAGAGTCATGACGATACGTTAGTACCAATCATCATATCAAATAATCAGAAGGAAAAGAAGCTATATACATTTGATTTTAGGCGGGTACAAAAGTTGGAATATTTGTCGTGGATTCCGTGGGAATCAGCTATGTTTTTGTATATCCCAATGTTATGATTCCTTCATCCCTATTTTTTAAATACGAACTTTTTGTTTGTGGAATAAATAGGTTTTACCTGTTTTCAACTTTCCGTTTTGTTTCTTCTGCAAATATACGAAATAAACATGATAAGCTTTATGGAAAAAAAACCCGGCGAACTTTGGTTAGGTTCTTGGTCAAACGCTTAACATAGTTCCATGCATAATTTAATACTTTCAAAATATCCTGAGCATATCAGTGCATAGTGTTACTTTTTCCCATATTTCCCATGCAGACGGCATTTAATTCATAATGTAACAAAATCTGCCCTGTAAGGCCTAATGAATTACTTCTGAATTACAGATATGGCCGTCATAGTATTGAGCGGTTTGGCAGTTCTGTTTTAGTCTTGCCCATGTGATAACTTTAAAGAAGAACGAATATTTTGATTTAACAGGCCTAGATTATATTTTACTTACCAAGTTGTTTCCTAAGCTTTATGATGTACACCACGAGTAGAACAATAAAAACCAAGAAAACTACGTTGAATGCCAAACTAACAGCAAAAATTGGTGAATCTGAAAAATATCAGAATATAACCTTTTACGAATATAATATTCCTAAACGAGTAAAATTGTAAACAGGATGATGACCGGAGTTTCTCTTTTCGTACTGTTAGTGATTTACTACCGGCTTACCTGTACATGATTTTTCTTTCGTCGTATGATGCTCGTCTGAACGCGACTCTAATGCAGAAAAGTGAATGTTTAAAAACTTTAAAATTTTAAAACAAAAAAGTCGAACTTTAAGAGATTATATTCATCATCGTGGTATTTGATTGTGCCTCGTGAGACAAAAAAGAAGCAATTTCTTTTAGGAATGGTAACGATAGAAATTAGATGTTGTCATAGTGTATAACTTCAAGCAGAATTTAGAACCAACGGGCACGCAGTAATTGGCCTACCACGGCTTTTACGGTTACCCGGCCTTACATTGTTCGTATTATGTTGTTTTTTTTTCTTTTTTTCTTTTTTTCTTTTCTTCTTGTTTGTACATAATTACTGATTTGGCGAAGCTAATAAAATAATAAAAATTAAATAAAATAGAATGAGCGCCATGATACCATAGATGTAAAACTGTACCAGTAACTGACCTAGCAAATGGAGCGCTTTTTACTATTATTTTGTTTCGCATTTTTTACTGTTTAATAACACTTGGAAATCAAGCAAACAGTTCGGTTTGTAGAACATTTCAAATCGCAAAAACCATTCAAATAATTGTTGTCGCAAAATTCTAAAGCATTCCCAAACTTTTCAAACCTTCATTTGTTGGAACTTCCCCCTTTGCTATCAAAGTGCTTTTACCAGCCAAGTACTCCTAAAATTTAGCAAAGAAAATAAAGAACATGAATATCAAAAGATTTTGCGAATGAGTGCAAATTTTAGATTGTGATTCCTTCAACTTTTTTTTACATCAATAAAAATGCAATAATATTGCAAAATACAATATTATGTTCAAACTCGTAACCTCATTTTCTTGGCGAGTGAATGTTGGTGCTTATAATATTTGGAAATTTGACATCATCATTATTTGCCTTACCTTTTTCTCATCTTGCGTCAGAGCTCTTTGCAGCAACTGCGTTTTTCCACCCTTCATTTTGACATTTTTGTATCCATTGTACGTTTTATCGTCTCCAAGAGTGAAAACTCGGGGGAATGTCTTGCCTGAGTCGGCTTTTATTTCTGCTGCTATGTAGTAGTGCAGTTTTTCCCTTTCAGCTTCTTCGTAGCTTTTCAGTTTTGTTTTATCGAAAGAACTGGTTTCATCCTCTTTTAGAACAATAATCTGATAGGTCTTGATTTGTCCATTGATGTTAGAACTTTCCCAAACCGTGACGTTGTTCACTTCTGCAGTAATGTTACCAACTAATTCAACAAATGGAGCGGGTGGAGCTGCAATAAATACATTAACATTTTAAGAGACTGTATCTGTAAGAATCGAGCAAAATTGGAAATGGCTCAAAGATAGCCCTACCTCAAACTTTGTCCCAACAAAGCCTATCATCCAACTAATCTAAGGAATTGTTAAACAGTTTATGATTTAGTTTTCCCCGATAGTATTACACTTCCTGATTCCTGGGGCTCTTCCTGACATCAGTCACTACGTTATAGTGACTGATGTCAGGAAGAGCCCCTTTCGGGCAATGATGATTGTGAAACACTTTTTTGTTCATTGGAAGTGTAAAACTATCGGGGAAAACTAAATTATATAAAGTGTTTAAGAATGCGTCGTATCGACATCGCAACTTCGTTCAAACCTTTCTGGCCGCTATCCCAAGATCACTGATCACTCACCATCGACCTTTGTAGTGCTGGATGACGGTGAGCTGTTGTCTCCTTTACCGCAAGCAGTGGTGGCAGACACTCGGAATGTGTAACGAGTATCTGGATACAAGTTTGTAACCGCTTTAGTTGTGGATGATACAGACACGCTGCCGTTATGTGAAAAACTGGTGTTGTAGTCTTTCTTTCCTTCGTATACAATCTAATGAGAAACAAGAGACATATATCAGCATGTTGATTTTCATTTTCACTCGACACTTTAAGTCTCAATTTTAGATTTTCAGCAGGTTTTGGGTGGTTATCAGGGGGGAAACAATTCAATGTTTGTATTCCTTCCAGGACATTTACAACGTACATACCGTATATGATTCTATTTTTTCTGTAACCGATTCAGGTTTTTGCCATTTTAACAAAATTTCTCTTTTCTGGGTTGTCTGCACGGTAAGATCTACCGGGGAACCTGGAACTGGATAGAAAACAGTCAATTATATAAATCTCTAAATCCAAAAGTAATCTACAATTAAAACTGCGATCGAAAGTAAAATTGTTGGAAAGCAAGCACAGTTGAATAGTTTTTTTGGTGGTAGAGAGGACGGAGACAGAGCGAGAAAGGAAAAAAAGATGAAAAATGAAAGGGGAAATGTCAATAGAGAGAAGGAGGAGGAAGCATGCAATAAAGAAAGGCAATAAAGGTAAACGACTTTCAACAATTACCAGAGGTTTCAAGGGATTTGATGTCACTGGAAGGTCCTGCACCAGCACTTGTGTATCCTTTTATGGATATGTGATACTCAGCACAAATCAGTAGATCATATAAATTGAGACTACAGCAAGAGGAGTTCATCAGCTTCACTTGTCCTACAGCATCAATAGATCTTCTAGCTCTTCCCCTTCTCACTAATGTCTGGTTAACTTCATAGACAAGGACAGGACCATTAGATTTGCTTCGTGGAATTTGGCTCCAAGAGAAATGGAAAGTTGTTTTATTAACGTCGCTGGTTGTTAAGTTAGAGGGTGAGACACTGGGTGCTGGAGATGGAAAAGGAAGGCACATTTATTGAAGTAAAAATAACATCACTGTACAACCTTTCAAAATCTTTGAAAGCAATACAATAAGGGAAATACGATATACTTACAATAAACTGGTACTACAAAGGTTTTTGTGGGTGTGTCTGGTCCTTCCTTGTTTGTGACCCCCCTGACACGGAACCCGTACGTCACTCCTCCCCAGACAGGAATCGTTATAGTTAGTTTGCTCTTATCTACAGTTTCCACTTTCAGAGTGAGATGTCCACCATGACTGTATAACACTTTATAATGAAGAATATTATCACCACAAACCACAGGTTTTTGCCAGGTTAGTGTTACTTGTGGAACTGAAGGACTGCTGGGTTTAACGATTTTCCCCTCAAAATTACCAGGAGCCGATGGAGCTGTGGAGGGAAAACGTAACAGATAAGCCGCTCTTATACCAGACACATATTTGTAAATTAACAATAAGCGATCACTGCCGACTGAATTTGTGGTGCATCATTTTATAACATAATGACAGCAATTTGTCATTTAGAACCCAACATGTGTATACTAAGAGTTATAAAATGAATGGATCGTTGAAGGCGATAATACAATAAATAAAATACAACTAAGATAAAACGTTTGATAATTAAAAATGTCACTTCAGCTCCGGTAACAAAAAGCGGTTGAGATATCGAGAATATTGCAAGAAATCGAATATGTAAACATAATCGTAGTAGGATCTAACAGAGATAATATCCCTTGCTTTCTTGCATTTAGCATGTGTATTGGTTCGAAGTTTAGCCCGCAGGTATTATCCTATAATACCTCCTTGACTTGTATATCCTTTCTCATCTATTTCCCTTGATGACTGATTTCGGATGATGTCGAAACGTAGTAATCTTTGTGGGTTCTTTTTTCTAATAAATATTATTACACATGAAAAGGGAAAACGTCCAAACCCATCGTAACTCATTTTCAAAGAGGAATACAAGAAGCAATAAAAAAGTTGAAGATATCAATGCTTACCATCTTCAGCTGTAGTTCCTTGGATTTCAGGTGTATATAGCCCATCTTTTATCGTATGGGCCAATATTCTGAAGGAGTACAGAGTACACTTGTCCAGTCCAGTCAGTACACATGACAAAGTCGTATTCCCCTGTATCTCCTTGTTTGATGAAGGGCCACCTGTTTTATCATAACGTAATTTAAACTTTCTTATGATACCATTTTTTGTTGTTGGCAAAGCCCAACTCAGTCGAACACTAGTAGAATTCAGAACAGTAACTGCAAATCTTTCAGGTTGACCAGGAGCTGAAGAATTAAAGGGCATCAAGTTAATGCGTGAGTCTGAAATGCAACTGCTAAATATATAAATCATTCACCCTTTTTTCGGAAAATTGCAAAAGTTTCAGCTATATGCAAAGTATTAAGGAACCAGAGAGAGTAATCAGTCTGGGTCTCGCTGGTAACTAAGCAAACAATTTCTCAAAATAAAAAGTTAGGGGTGTCCCCTTCTGACTGGCAACTGAGACTGACAGACTGAGAAAAGGGGCAGTAACGTTACTGTAAAGAAAGACAATATATATATATCGCTTCGTATTTCAATTACCATCTTCTTTTGTGCGAACCACAGCTTCTGCACTTGGAGGACCATCTCCCTTAACATTGTAGCATTTCACTGTGATACGATAGAAGGTCCATATTTGTAGATTATTGATGTTACAGCTAGTACGTCCAGCCTTGACATCGACAAAGTTGTTACTGCCGGACCCATAGAACACTTTGTATCCAAGAAGGGCACCATTGATTCCAGAACCAGGTTTCTGTAAGAACAAAAAACACATGGCTACTGAGGGCTTGTGGCAGGAAAAAGGACTTTTCCTTATTAACCCTATTCGGTCTGGCTGGACTGTGTTTTGGGTACAAAATGGCGGGAAAAAATGCCTTAATTTTTTGAACATGCAGTGATGTGATGGCATGGTGACGTCATCGGATATAAGGCCATGAATACCTACGAATGATTCTTGTTAATAATAATATCCAATAATAATATCCATTTTCCTTGAAAAACGTGATCCAAATCTGTATTTAAAAAAATCGGGAAAGCGTACGAGAAAACCGTTGCCATGGAAATGTCAATAATCTTATAGTTATCTTATACGCTAAATATCACTATAAAAAGTAACACGTATACTTTGGCATGTTAAGACATTAAATGGAACCAAGATTGTACACAGATAGAAACTTAACTTACCTGCCAAGTAACACGGATACTTTGGGATGTTTGGGCCACAGCTGCAACAGAAGTTGGAAAACCCACAGACACTAAAATAAAAGAAATGCAAGTCAACCATCATAAAGTGGTCTTAAGATACACTGTTATCTATCTGAGAATATGAATCTTCCAGTTGTTCAAAAATAGGAATACGCTAAATAATATACTGGAACCAAGAAGAAAACGCCATATAGACGACGCATCAAACGATACCAGCATGTAATGCTATCATTAGATTAGGATATGTTACTCTTACACGTCTGCCGACAATAACTGATAATTAGAAGCATTTCAACTTACCAGCTGAGTCTGTTCTGAAATTTCTATTCGCACTCCATTGTCCAGGACCAACCCTACAGATCGCTTTTATTTTAACACTGTAGTTAGTATAGACAGCAAGACCAATGATCACGTGACTCGTTGCAGGAGCGGAAACATTTAAACTTTGTGTATGTGTGCTGTTCTGGTAGTGTAGCAAATATGACGTCACTCTAGCCTGGGATATTTTCGGTGGGAGCTGGGTCCATCTTAGTGTTGCTGATGTTGACTTGATGTCATTGACTGTTGGTGCTGCAAGGGTCGTTGGGTAATCTGTAATGTTAAAAACGTAACAGAAATGACTGAATAGCACCTGGTGGGCTCACAGTTCTTATCGGTAAGGATTTCTACGATTTAGAACTGAATATTCTGACAGAACGCCGTTCTGAACACAACAGTTCATCCTCAGGTCTAAGTCTTGATCAGTCTTGATGAAAGATGACTTTAAATAACATTGCAGATATCTATTTTGACAATTTTCAATAATAATATTATATACAAAGACAAACTTAACACTATTAGTGTACTTTAGCCAAGTTTGAATATGAAATAAAAGTGCCGAAAGTATTTATCTCGACTTGTTTCGTTCCAATAACTCAGTATAATATAAACAAATCGCAATGCATTACGGTAAGTGACCATGGGTCAACCATTACAATACTGATTGACTTCCACAGTACAGCTGGGAATAAGTATATTGATGATACAAGGCTTTTTCTTGCAAATAATGAAGTTGTTATTTCACGATTTAAACATCCTGAAAATCCAAGATCTTGTAAAGTTTCAAACAGGTACCTTCATGTATGACTATCAACATGGACACCTTCCCGAAGTATTCAAAATGTACTTTACACATGCAAGTACTAAACATAAATACAACACAAGATTTGCTAGTAAAAATAATTATACTCTCCCCCTCGTAAAAACCAATTATGGTAATTTTAACATGAGATTTGCTGGTGCAATATTGTGGAATTCATTGAATGAAAATCTGAGAAAGGAAAAAAGAGCTAGTTTTAAGAGTATTATTTTCTACTTTCATCAGTGTATATAATTCATAATTCACACTGATTTGTAAACAACTTTATTACCTCACATGTGTTGCCTATTTACTTTTTGTTCTTTATAACTATATTTCTATTTTTGCCTAACCATTATTTTGTTTCTTTCTCTTCTATACTCATTATATTTATTATATATATACACCTACTTGCAAGAACGTTGTCATACAACATTTGAACATTTGTAGTTTAGTGGATTAGGAATAAATTAAAAGTACAAAAGAAGATCATTGAAGCAGAACTCTTTCTTTTGTACTTTTAATTTATTCCTAATCTTGAAACTACAAATGTTCAAATGTTGTATGACAACGTTTTTGCAATTAGGTGTATAATATATATATTTATTTAATACTTTGTATTATTTACAAAATCGCTCAAGACTCTTTTCTTGCCTAACATTGTAAACAACTTTTGTGGGTAATTGTGTAGATCAGTCTTCCAGCTGTTACAATTAACCAATGTCCATATAATACGTAAATTTATTCCTTTATATGTAAATGCAGTAATCTGTGACATAATTAAAAGAACCTTGAATCTTTAATCCTGTTATATCAATATAGTTATATAGTTATATTTAAAGCGGCATTTTTTTCAAATGGCTTACCTAGTTTTACGGTCACCCTTGCTTTTTTTATTTCATCCGCGTTAGTCTTAATCGCTTTACAGACAAAGACTTGGCTGCACACTGAGCCCTTACAACTGTGGAGATACAAAATTGGATCCTGACGAGTGCCTTCATAATTACGTACTTGTTGTTTATTTAGAACTTACAGTATTTATAGCTACTGCTTTATATATAACAAGTCTCAATCATTTCAATTCTTATATCATGACCTATAAGAAATTTCTGCAATTTGATTGGCTGAGAGCAGTGGTATTTCAACGAAATTTGAAATACCTACATGTAGGTATTTCAAAATAACCTTTTCTGATTGGATAGAAAAAAAAACATATTTTTCTCATCCAATCAGCGTGCGCAATAGGATTCCCATATTGTTTTTATGTAGGGAAGATAAAATTTAGAAAATTTGAAAACTTGAGCTACCCGCCATCTTTGTTTGATTAGAAAATCGTCGCTTAGGCATTTATTCGTGCTTGTATTGGATTTCATCATTCTAACTTACTCATAAGTATTGACTACATCATCAGCAGTTGTGTAGTTGACTCTCAGTGTAGACTGCTTGACTCCATTAGCACCACGCACCAGACCAGTAGATTGACTAGTGATGTCAGTATTACCAGTGTACCATTTGAAGGACTGTATTAAAGGGTCGTGTACAATACACACTAGATCTACATAGCTATTGGATGCTGCTGTCAGGTTTTGATTGGTCAGACCTGATATCACTGGTATGGTAGCTGGACAGACAGATGAAAGAATGATCAAGACATTATAACAAGATACAGAGTGTCTGATAGTTTGAGAAGGGAAGAGTGACGTGATGCGTTTTATGACTATTAACAACATTCTTACCATAGTCACATCCATACAGTTCTATTCTCATACATATAGATGTATTCCATGTCTGTACTTACCATAGTCACATCCATACAGTTCTATTCTCATACATATAGCAGTATTCCATGTCTTTACTTACCATAGTCACATCCATACAGTTCTATTCTCATACATATAGCAGTATACCATGTCTTTACTTACCATAGTCACATCCATACAGTTCTATTCTCATACATATACCAGTATTTCATGTCTGTACTTACCATAGTCACATCCATACAGTTCTATTCTCATACATATAGCAGTATTCTATGTCTGTACTTACCATAGTCACATCCATACAGTTCTATTCTCATGCATATAGCAGTATTCCATGTCTGTACTTACCATAGTCACATCCATACAGTTCTATTCTCATGCATATAGGAGTATTCCATGTCTGTACTTACCATAGTCACATCCATACAGTTCTATTCTCATACATATACCAGTATTTCATGTCTGTACTTACCATAGTCACATCCATACAGTTCTATTCTCATACATATAGCAGTATTCCATGTATGTACTTACCATAGTCACATCCATACAGTTCTATTCTCATACATATAGCAGTATTCCATGTATGTACTTACCATAGTCACATCCATACAGTTCTATTCTCATACATATAGCAGTATACCATGTCTGTACTTACCATAGTCACATCCGTACAGTTCTATTCTCATACATATAGCAGTATTCCATGTCTGTACTTACCATAGTCACATCCATACAGTTCTATTCTCATACCTATAGCAGTATTCCATGTCTGTACTTACCATAGTCACATCCATACAGTTCTATTCTCATACATATAGCAGTATTCCATGTCTGTACTTATCATAGTCACATCCATACAGTTCTATTCTCATACATATACTAGTATTCCATGTCTGTACTTACCATAGCCACATCCATACAGTTCTATTCTCATACATATACCAGTATTCCATGTCTGTACTCACCATAGTCACATCCATACAGTTCAATTCTCATACATATAGCAGTATTCCATGTCTGTACTTACCATAGTCACATCCATACAGTTCTATTCTCATACATATACCAGTGTTCCATGTCTGTACTTACCATAGTCACATCCATACAGTTCTATTACCATACATATAGCAGTATTCCATGTCTCTACTTACCATAGTCATATCCATACAGTTCTATTCTCATACATATTACAGTATTACGTGTCTGTACTTACCATAGTCACATCCATACAGTTCTATTCTCATACATATAGCAGTATTCCATGTCTGTACTTACCATAGTCACATCCATACAGTTCTATTCTCATACATATACCAGTATTCTATGTCTGTACTTACCATAGTCACATCCATACAGTTCTATTCTCATACATATAGCAGTATTCCATGTCTGTACTTACCATAGTCACATCCATACAGTTCTATTCTCATACATATAGCAGTATTCCATGCCTGTGGGGTAACTCGAACATGCCTTGTTGTCACTGCATGACTCAGCCATTGCACTGCTATATTCTCCTTGTCACTGTTGCCTTGGAATATCTAATGCAATATCAGATAACAATGTAATATGTAACTTGATTTGAGGGATTGCTGATATCGAACATGCAAATGCAACAGTAACTTTATTTAGTAAGTAAACCATGTGGAGAAATTATGGACATCCGTTTGGGAATGGGGCGAGTAGTACACGCGTAGTATGTTAGAACAAAAAGATCGCAGTCATCGTTCAGTAGGCTTTTTTAAAGACCTAAACTGCATGTCAACTGCAGATTTTTTTCCAAAAAATAAGAAAAGACGTTTAACTGTGGAGGGGGGAAGGTATTTCGAAGTCGATAGGATAGTTGCAAGCTTCTTACACTGTCTTTAGCTGACAAATCACATGGTCTGCCCAGGTTTTTGTAGACCAAAACGAACAATTATGACCTGCAAAGCCTGGGAGCTAATAAACGTCTATGAAAGCAAGATGGCGGCCAAATAAGCTTAATATCCACAAGAAACTTCCAAAATTAGACGAGTTTTGGGGCTTCACGCGCAAGAAATCGCCATGTTTACTACATGTCGGCATCAAAATTCCACGGGAGTTGAGTTCATTTTACCGCAGAGCAAATATCTATCAGGTATTTCAAAGTTATTTGATGTGAAAGAGTCGAGTTTATTAAATATGAATTCGATTGAACAAGTTTTGTATGTCTCTTATTTTTTTACAAAATCGTCTCCTTTCAACCCCTGTTATTTCAATTTCTTTCAATTTCTTCAATTTCCTTAACCTAAAATGCTTATTACCGCAAAGAATACTCTATACACTTGTTGATTTTTTTATTGTTTATTGAGCTTTTGAATTGTATAATACGATTCCGATTGAACAAACCTAATATACATCGAGCGAAAAGAACTATCTCACAAACAAAACTTATTAAGGTCAAAACCCAATGAATTTAATCCGCCATTTTGATATTTTTTTTATAGAGCAACTGATGATATTGCGCATGCGTGTCCATAATTTCTCCACATGCTCCTTCTGGCGGCTGGGATCAAATATCGGCTGATAATTTCCTTGGATGAGAAATGGTCCTCAAAATATCACATTCGCCCTCGAAGCCCTCTGTCAAATGTTCTTTTTTTTGGACCATTTCTCATCCTCGGACATTATCAGCCGATATTTCAGTGAGCCAGAAGGGGTTTATTTATTTTATAACCCAACGATTGACAGGAATGGATTCAGCAAACTGCATTGAAAAAATATTCTCTCTCGTCTCCAAGCTGGATACAAAAACATCTTATCTTGGTAAATGAAGGCTATTTGGCATTGAATATTCTATTGTTTGACATTAGTTGTCGAATTGTTTGTTGGTCTATAGTAGTTAATAAAAACAAATTATTTCGAAAACAAACCAAAAACTTTATTCACGAAACATGCATGGATGCTTATCATTGAAGACATTTAAAGCATATATTGTTTATTTGTTCGAATTCGTGTTTGCTGGCGTATTTTAAACAACCAGTCTTTGTATTTTACTCTGACTTGTTCGTAAAAACACAATTTCTTTGTTTTCCGTGTTTTTTTCTTTTCTTTTTATACGTGTTATATCGCCTGATACCCTTCCTGCACGTGACCCATTTGAACCAATGACAGTGCGCGAAAATCCATCGTTGCGTTATAATACTGAGTATCTAGCTTGAAAGTTACACGAATATAAAGATGGAAATTTTGGAGTGTTAAAAAATTTCACTTGTGGATTTCATATCGTTTTCTACCTTATCACTGTTGCTCCCAGCTTTGTACATGTTCCACAGATTGCCATCCATACTGTAACTGATAGTGTAGGAGGTGACCCACTTATCATTGGTGTGGTCACCCTGTGTTGCTATACCTGCCACTGTCATCACTTGTCCCAGGTCAATCTGTATGTACTGAGTGTTAGATAATGTCCTACTACACCATGCATTGTTGCCATAGAGACGACCATGTGAGGCAGTATGGGAGCTGTCAAGGTGAGATGATGACGTCATTTGGCTGTTCTGAATGTTGCCAGGCACTTCAAGTCCAACAGGAGAACTACAAGCTGTAATGAAGGGCACATTTTACAAACGATTGTTGTTTTTTTCTTTGAAGTCATTCATAGGGAAAAGATTAATTTTACCTCTTCCGATTTTCTCAAATTGTTCCATAATAGAACTAAAACAGGCAAATATAAACATGCGGCAACAGTACCTATAACCCATCCACAGCTTTACGTTTTCTGTATAGAAGACTCGAAAATAGTTAATAACCTCGAATTTGTTTCGAATTTGGTCCATTCGTTTCCGAGATATAGCTCTTCAAACATTGCTATTTGCTGGAAAAAAACTGCAAAAAAAAGAGGCTGGGACGAGAATGTGACAAACTGAAATTCATTTTTTCTATATTTATTTGGAAACACATTCATCTCGCATTTTTTTCCCTTCAACATTAAACAACCGAATGAGAGACTTCCATCCCTTAGATGACGTCATATCATATGGGGACCAGACCCTTTGCAATTTGCGGAAATTTCTGGCATGGGAAATTTAAATAGAACTTTTGTGATGTTTGAAGAGCTATATCTCGGAAACTAATGAACCAATTTGGAAACAGTAAAATGGCTTATCAGCTATTTTTGCGTCTTCTACAAGTGGGCCATATTTGTTGGTGGAAAAAACAATATATTCCTACCATTATTTTCGTGAAATTATCAGAGAGAGATATTTGTTGGGCGGACGTGTAAAGTATTTGTTGGTTTGTGTATAAAAGAATTACTGACAGGGGTAAATAGGAGATGGCACAAAAATGGCACTTTTGGCGTGCAGTCATAGTATTACTACAAAATGTGCTTTTTTGAGAAGTTCTCACTATCGTCAATGACTACCTTACGATTTCCACAAGGAAATACTTTTTCGACCTTTCAATATACGTAATACAAAATAGGGATATTGTCAACTTTGTTTCAGAGTTTGAAGAAGTAGAATTTTTTTCCTTGATATTTTGATGATCAAAACATTTGAGTGAATTCATTTTATTGAGTTGATGGCTATCTGTTATTATGGATACTAACCTGATGATATCCCATACACCTCCGCTCTCATAGACGGCCACTTTGTTTTATAATCCAGGGGATAAAATCGTATAAACTTGGCCTTGATTGGATGGGCAAGGTTGTTTGTCACAACGCTGTTTCTATCTACATTGCCAGTAAATATCTAAAACGAAGACAATCAAGTGAAAGTCTCTTTGGGAAATAAATAACTCCAATAGACCCTTTTCGAATACGGCGCCGATTACGTCAAACGAGGATTGGCCGTCTTATTATCTATTTCTTACATCGTCGATGGTTTATGAACCTTTTTATCAATTAAAACAGCAATTCACATAAAATAAGATCTGAAAAATGTCAGTCTACACCAACTCAAAAGAGTCAAAACAACAAGGTTTCACTCACAACATCCGGGACATCCCAGGATATATCCTCGTTTGTCGTCATCGGCGCATATTCGAAAAGGGTCTATTCACATTATCTTAGGACTCTCTTATTTCTCATTTTGTTATGTATTTACTTTGTATATGTATTATGTAAGATCACTCTTTGTATATTATTACGTATTTACCTTACTAGTATTATTTTCCTGGTAATAATTCCAGTTCATATTATCCAATGACACTCTTAACTTGTATGATTTCATCCACTCAGTAGAACCACTAATCCCATAGCCTTGTGTAGCCACAGCACACACGAACACCACAGAACCAAGGTCTATCTGCAGCCAGTCACCACCTCTCAAGCTAGCTGGTGTCCAACCTCTACTAGAAGTTAAAAGTCTTGCAAGGTTCGGTAGGAATTCACCGTTGTAATGAGAACTGGCGGTAAACCTGTGATCTGGGATGATACTAGAGTATGACAAACCAACGAACATGTTTGTACAACCTGTCGAGAAATAGTTCAAAACGAAATATCCTCTTTTATTGTTTATGAAGAGTATAAAACCATTTTAACATTTTTATTTCTATAATTCCTCTTAAATGTAGATAATAAAAAAATGCCCCCTTTGGCTAACTCGTGCATGGATACTTCTTGCAATGTTTAGAGATTGGGTTCCCTGTGCCCTTCCTATATATGTTGACCTACTTACGTAAACAGATCAAATATTCGCTCGATTTAAAATTTTTAATCTAACCACAGGGAACCCAATTTAGATAAAAGTAAAAGGTGAAAATGAAATCGGAAAAAAATCGCGTTTTAATTTTTTAAATTCCAGGTCAAGATAATGTCCTCTATGATACGAACGAGCAAAAATATCCGTAAAAAAATGCACCAGAACATTTTTTTTCGCGCGCGCCTTTGTTTTCCAATGTAATTTCCCTATGGTATCCTAGCGGCGGAAGTGAGCATGCTCCATTCAAATCAATACAGTATTTTTTAATTTTTTAATTCTTCAAGCTTTTATGTGTGTGTAAAGCTACGTCCACACTATGCTGGATAACTTTGAAAACGAAATTCTTTAAATGAAAACGCAACAAAAGTTTTCCGTCCACAATACAGAACGGATAAAATGTTTTGGAACCACACTACAAAGATCAGAGGCGACAAAAACGTTTGAATACACCTTGAAGTATTGAATACATGTTATACAAAACGATGTTTAATTCCAAATAAGCAATCAAAGTAGATATTATGAACAACATCATGGCTATCTCGTCGTCCGCCATGTTGGATTCATGATCGAAAAAGACTCGGGCGGAGAAATCACATGGCAATCATGACGTCGGCGTTTTCGAAAAGTTCCATTTTCAAAATGTTCTCCGTGCACACTAAGACGCTTAGCCGGCGTTTTCAAATTTATCCACTCTGGAGACCGTTTTCGAAAATGCCGTTTTCGGTGGAGAATTTATCCGGATTCGTGCGGATATGTTTGGAGGGAAGACCTAACTGTATTAATAAAGCTGCGTTTTCAAATTTATCCGGCATAGTGTGGACGGGGCCTAAGCTGTACAAGATAAATACAAGCAAGGATTCTTTTCGGATAGGGAGAATCGCTTTTCTGCTGAAGAATGCATTCGCCGGACTACCAGACAGTACGTTCTAGAATAAAATCTTGTTCAAGAGAGAACAAATTCTTCGAAGATCAATACTAAATATTGTCCAAGGTGTTCTTAGTATATGGCAGATGCCAGTTCGATAACTAAATCGTAGATTGACAGGATCAACAGCCGGAAAAACTCGCGCAAAATTTGAATATCAACTTTCCAAAAACATCATGCCCGATTTTCGAGGTTTTTTCATTTCAGCCAATATTCATTCTAAGGATAAAGAATAACTCATAAAGCTGTAGATAGAGGGAATACAATTTAGTGATTGACGAATTTCTGGCCACATCGACCAGAAGGGACTTTTTTGCCATTTTTACATACACCTCTTCAGGAAGTCCAAACGTTTGAAAACAAAACTCAGTGCGCGGAAACGCCATAGTTACAGATCAAAAAGATATATACAAGAGAGCATAAATAAGAGAGATAAACTTCTTAATATTGCGCGCGCCGTTTGAAATCCCGGTTGGGCTATTTTTAGCATTCGCATAAAGTCTATTTTCGCTTCACTTTACTCCAGTGCGTCAAAAACTGTGTGCGTCATCCAAACCTAGAAGTAGCGAAAACATGTAAAGATTTTTGGGAAAAAAAACATATTTTTTTGCGTCTTTGTGTTCAACAGCTTCAGTCGTGTTTTATCAGAGAACAGAGCATAGCCAATCCTGATCTTTTTGCTTTATCTAATAGATCTTGTCGAAAAAGTGAAAAATATCGACAAAAATTATGTTTTTTAGCTGCGCGCACACGTCCTCGCAATCAAAAAATTAAAAACCAATCGAATTTGGAGGCTAAAATTAGCCCAACCTCTATTTCACATTGATATTAGGAAAAGGAACTTGAATATTACCGTTATAAAATCAATAAGTATGAGTAAAAAAGACGAATATTGAAAGAACGTTTGTCTTTGTTGGCTAATAGAATTCATACCTCCGTCTTGTTTTATTCCATACAGTTCTGTTCTCATGCAGTTTGTACTCCCATAATGACTTGTAGGTGCAACACGTATGTACTGACCAACAGTACCATCATACAAGAGATTCTTGACTGCAGTATTAGGGTCGAAGTTACCTGTTAATGACTATTAAGAAAAATGTTTGGGAGTCAAAAAACGTAGATATAAAATTAAAAGGAACTGATAAACGACAAAGCTATTTCATACGGGACTTTCCAAACAGCCTCCATGAAAGGAGTTCAGCGTAGCATTAGAAAGGGCGGAGGACATAGAAATGTAAAGGCAAATTGTAGTACTATAGCTTTAAAGAAACCCAACAATAATAAAGCGGTTTTCGTATTTGCCTTGCAGCACGTACATGGTACATGCCGTAATATAGAAATGGCTTCCCATTGTCTTCCCGTGATGCATGCAATCACAACGGTTAGTCACGGATACGGTATTAAGATACGGTACGGCTACAGTACAACTACGAATTAGCCGTATCATCCCCCACTCATACGTTTCCCTATGCACTATTCTGAGCATTGCTCTTAGAATACGTAGGTGAAAAAAATCACCGACCTTGATGAGGTTTAAACCCACGGCCCTTGGATATGTACTACCGATGGTCTAACAGCTGAAATACGAGGTCAGACTGGAAAGGGCCTTAATAATTCATTATTCTACCTCTTCGGAATATTATTCTTGGGTTTCTTTAGCACTACAACTTATCGGCTTTACAATTCTGTTATGAAAAAATGTTGGATCTAGTTTCATCGTCCATAGTTATATTTTTATACTCTAGTGAGAAAGCATTTCTTTAGCTTGTTTACCTTCACTTGGCTATTTTCCATATATTTAGTAAACGAGGCCCCATCACTTGAATTGAGCATGTTGTAAGACTGTACCCACTGATCTGTCATGTGGTCACCCTGTGTTGCTATACCACAAATGATGTAAGGTGATCCTAAGTTAATCTGCAGATATGGAGAAGAGTCACTTGTAGCAGCACACCATGATGATCCTGCTGTGTAGTTTAGTCTTGCCTTGGATGGTGATGTGGTGCTATTGTAAGATGATGATGACGTCATATCACTGTCTGGGATCTTACCACTACCAATACCAACTGGTAGAAAACTGCACGACAAACCTGTAATAATATTAGTAGCGCTAATTAACTTTCTTAGCTCTTTCTAGAAAACATTCTTAACAAGACGTACCTCTGGGAAGACCATAAGCTTCAACACGAAGTATCTTCCAACTTCTATACTTTGTGGGTATAAACCTGACGTATCTGACCAGAACCGGATAATCTAGGACATTCTTGACAACAGTATTCCTATCTGTATTACCAGGAAACAACTAGAAGAAAAATACCAACATCTAAGACATTCTTGACAACAGTATTACTATCTGTATTACCAGGAAACAACTAGAAGAAAAATAGCAACATCTAAGACATTCTTGTCAACAGTATTACTATCTGTATTACCAGGAAACAACTAGAAGAAAAATACCAACATCTAAGACATTCTTGACAACAGTATTACTATCTGTATTACCAGGAAACAACTAGAAGAAAAATAGCAACATCTAAGACATTCTTGTCAACAGTATTACTATCTGTATTACCAGGAAACAAATAGTAGAAAATATCAAGTGCTAAAGATATAATATATTCATACCTTATCTTTGTTACCAGATTTGTAAGTAGTCCAACTGACATTATTTACAGATATTGATATTTTGTACTCTGTAGTCCATTCATGTCTTCTAGGTAAACCGTAGCCTTGTGTAGCCACAGCACAGATAACAAATATCTGACCCAAGTCTATCTGTAGATAGTCATTAGGGTCGGTTGTTGTCTTTGGTGCCCATCCATAGGCGCCATTCATACGTGCATCTCGTGGTTCATAATCATTATTATAATATGAGGTTGCTGTAAATCTGTCATCTGGTATAATACTACTGTCTGCTATACCAACAGGACTGTCCTGACAACCTGTAGTGATATGTGACATAAATAGATGTACTAAAGAGACAAAATTAATCTCATTTCAATCTGCTTCTTTTTCTTAGGATTCGCGATTCAAATTAACATCAGGATTATAGCAAAGAAGTAGTAGTCGTCGTCGTCGTCGTCATCATCAACATCATCCAAAAGATATTGTCTATTTTGCAATCATAACCATCGAAAACTCAAACACATGGATCAGTTAAAGCGTAATTGCACTTGATCTAAAAAAAGGTATCAAAAATCTGGTACACCATTTTCAAGCACATTATCTACAGAGTATGCTAGTGTACTCATGACCGAAATAGCGAAAATTATGGTGTTACGGGAATTTGTGAAATGAAGTGCATTCAGTAGAATGTCATTTTGAACCCAAAAATTTTTTTGTGTGTCTCAAAACAGAAAATTCAAACGTCTAAATTTTGGAAAGGCATTAGGCTACTTCTCTGCAAACATTTTAGATTATAAAGTGCCTTCGATATCCGTTTGCGTACGTCAACGTAAATATCACATTTTCATTAATTTCATCAAAATTCGTACCCATAACGTCTGCCGCTTCCGATAAAATAATGTTGATTTTTCCCCTTACTCCAGTGAGTTAAATTTTTACATCATTTACACTCTCCGAGCGCCGAAGTATGCTTCTTTTTTTCTTCAAATCAATAATGAACGCTTGACACTCGCTTGACATTATGAAGATCCTATTCACCATATTCATTACAATTATATCAAAGGGTTTTAAAGTCAACGTAGTGTAAAACATAACATTGTCATAATATTACATCGTCAACCATTAAAAAGGAAATCTTAGACTACTTTCTTAATTACGTTTACTTGTAAGACTTGTGATCAAGCCTTGTGATAACCGAAATATCCCATCAGCTAGATCTGTGTATATAATAATTCGATCTGAGCTGTGCTCCGTGGTCAGACATGAGTCGTATGGTGGCAGCCCGAGGCGCCTTCGTATGCCTTCGACTCGACCACGTTGAGTTGCGTCCTTCGTAATTCAGCTCTTTAGCTGCAAGCAAGGATGATTAGCCCCTCCAAATTAATTAATTAATTAATTAATTAATTAATTAAATTATACCACAGTAGACCCGTAACTATCTTTTGAGCTCCGATTCCCGCTTTAGATGTGATGCAATCACTTAAAAAGCTAATGAATAATTAATAAGGAAAACACAATAGAAATCATTGTCCATGCAGAAGGTTGTATATCTGTTAAAAAACTCATGAATATTTAATGAGGAAAACACAATAGAAATCATTGTCCGTGGAGGAGGTTTTAAATCTGATAAAACATCCTCTTCATTTGCATAAACTTTAACTCGGATTTTCTCTGGTAAACCTGGTTCATTCGTCAAAAATTCAGTAGAAAATGCGAAGATACACCTGAGGTTTTTTAAGCTGTTCAATAAACTCGCAGATCGTGTTTTATCGGGCTTAAAACCACTCGGCTTCGCCTCGTGTTTTAAATCCCGATAATACACTCCTGCTCGTTTATTAAACAGTACATACAAAATCGTCCTGATTTGCATAAACTTTAACTCCAATTTTCTCAGCCAAATTCAATTTTATCTTTAAAATTTTAGTAGAACATTAATGTTCCATAAGTAATATACAATATTCGTGTCAGTGTTGTATCAGATACTGACAATCACTCGCCTTGGGCTCGTTGTTGTATATCTGATACAACACGGCCACTCATATTATATATATTACTTAAAGAATCTACAACTGCACAGATCAAGAAGAAATGACTATCATAAAGGTCGGACTACATTTCTCCTTATTTCCTCGAATTTAAAGCAAGTTATATGTCGCTTAACAATGACTTTATTTAGTAGCTTAACTGACAATACTTGATCAAACTTACCAAGATATTTCCCTTCCTCCGGCGTACTTTAATATGTAATTTAATGTAAAATTAGAGACTTACCGATTACATCGTGGACTAAGAAAGCGAATGATATGAAAACCAGATACGTCTTAACCAAGTAACAAGGTATTTTAACAGGATTATAATTGATCTCCATATTGTTTTATTGCGCTTATTAAACGAGGCAACTCAAGTGTGAAGTTTGACACGGAAGTTAATATTTATATCTGTTTCGACCGATTACAATATTTACGTCACGCAACTTGAAAAACAAGAACAATTAAAATAATAATCTCGATATACTCACTCGAGTTTCTTGGCTTCCGGGCTTCCTTTGAAATTCCGAGTTTTACTAAGTTGACTATAAGAACGCATTCCATAGTGTGCCATACAGTTGGATCATCAATTTTTTCAAAGTACATTCAAGTTTTATCCATACGTTGGCAACAATAGATGGTCCAATCCAAGTCAAAGCTCGGGTAACTCACAGATCGAATTAGAAATTATAACATCGTAATAAAACAAAGTCAAAAATTTAAACGACTAGTCATTAACCAGCAAGATTGCATGGGTCGAATCAGGGAAAAACTGTGCCTGTAATCTCGGTTCGTCCAAACACGTTACATATTTATTTAACTACATTTATTTATTTACATAACTATAACCAGTAACATTAACGGTTTCTATAAGATACATTAAAGCAATGCTTAAGCATGAAAAGTTATGAACAACACTACATCGAGCAAATATACGAAAAAATATACTTACGAAACAAAAACTGAGGCACAAGATGAAAGAGTCCTGTAAGCTTGAAAGTCAACCGAGAACTGAATTACCATAGAAAAAAGCTAAACACTAAGTACTGGACATTTGAATAAAGACAAAGAAATGAACTAACAGAAGTGACAAAACTAAAAGCGTGACCGGAAAGAAAAACTAAACAAAGACCTTGAATATTTAATCCTAAATATCTGAGTGCGGCATTTACCGGTGCCCGAGGTCTTCAATTGCTTGGTTTCACTTGACGTCATGTCCTGTCTCATGTGGAATGTTAATCAGCTGAATCACAAGTTTTCAATATAATTCTTTCAGTGTTGGACCACCGTTTGGAGCAGATAATGAGATTCAAAGACTTTTATCAGATGATTGAAACCCAGCTATATGCCGTTTTCAAGGACGGGGGCACAGTTTCTCCCTATCTGGACTTACTTTAGGACAGTAACTAACAACTAACTTATTATCCCCAATAACGTTTCTAAGCAGCAAATCAGAAAGCACAATATTTAAGAACAAATCAAAACGCACAATAATATTTTACCGGACGCGAAAAAACAAAATATAGATGTTATTGTGTTACTTTCTTAAATAGTTCATGTCATAATCTCCTTCCCAGAGTTCCATGGCGGTTGGAAGTGTGAAGATCTTGGAAGTATAAACATATTGGAAGTATAAACCTTTATAACTTAAGGATGCAACACTCAAATGAAAAAAAAAAAAAAAAAATTTCACCATTCAAATATTCACTTCATGTAGAATCGATCCTGAAAATATTTTTTATCAGGGGTTAGGTGCACATTACCAGATAAAAGATGAGAAGCTAGAAACAAATGATAAAAAGTTATTCAAAAGACACTATATAGCTTGTACAGGTGCTCGGAAAGAAATCCAAGTCCACCTGACAGGATTCGAACCCGTGACCTTTAGGACATAGGTCAGATGTTCTACCACTGAACTACAGGGAGACTCATGTAATTAATTGGGTTTACTGCTAGGTTTTTTTGACATTTTTTTCCATATGATTCGCCTAACCATTTCAAGATATACTTCGAAGTCGCTGCAACTTCATGCCGAGATCTTCCCTTTTAATTCAAATCCCTTAAGCTTATATTTAGTATTCCGCGACTTTAACTTTGGTTGCCGATATACATCAACATTTCTTTACTTCACCAAGGAAAAATATTCAGTCTCAAAAAATTCATAGATTATTTTACCGAGTGCTGTAAACCATTATTTATCATACATGGTATTTTTATCAGTTCACAAGAATTCGTTAATATTTCGATGCACATGCGGGTAAATAGCCAGTTTCTTCTCATTTGGATTGCAGACTGACTATCGGCACTTCATTGGCTCCTCAAGAACTCAGCGGTATATACTTATCGGTATAAACTAATTGCATCATCGTTAGTGCTGTGATTTATAATTATTCAATTATTCTGATTCATATATCGTAGTCCTGGGTCAGAGCCTTATTGATTTTCGTGTTTCCATAAGTATGAAGACTTTCGTAAACCGGTTTAGTCCGGTTTTCCTTCGTCAGGGCCTGATATGTAGATTGCGGCGAGGAAGCTGTGGTATTTTGGAGTTGTTTAGGATTCGGAGCTTGTGATTCCGGCTTAACAATTTCATATATCTGTTGCTTAGGTTTAGGTTTTGGCTTGGGCTTGGATGAGTTTGGTTTGTTAATTGATTCATAGTATCCACCACTTTTATCAGTCGTTGTAGTATCATGGTGGCCAGGGACTTCGGTCTGTACATCTGATGGATCTGCTGTACCATGTAATTCAATCTGCTCGTAAGTAGACCCTGTTTTGGCAGGTAAAGGAGCCATAGGCAGTCCTTCTTCTTGTTTATTAGCAATTGCGTTCTGGTCAATCATTAAATGACAAGAAAAATATGTCTGTAAACTTTTTATAGCTAACAGGAAAGGGATATGATTGTGACAAGAAATAGAGGATAATAGAAAGATGGTGAGAGGATGCTACCTTGTTATCAGTCGCACAGGTTTCATTTTTTTGTTTTGTTTCCTTGTTTTCATTTGTTATATTTTCGTTGCTCGTTTATTCTGATTACTTTGCTTGTTTAATTGTTTCTTTGCAGTGACTCACCTCATAAGCATCTTGTGTTGTAGTAGTAGGTGCTTGTCTATTTAGAGAGTCATGACGATACGTTAGTACCAATCATCATATCAAGTAATCAGAAGGAAAGTAAGCTATATACATTTGATTTTAGGTAGGTACAAAAGTTGGAATATTTGTCGTGGATTCAGTGGGAAAACTCAGGTATGTTTTTCTATATCCCAATATTATGATTCCTTTATCTCTATTTTTAAAATACAAACTATTATTAATATTTTTTTTTGGAATAAATAGGTTTTACCTGTTTTCAACTTTCCGTTTTGTTTCTTCTGCAAATATAAGAAATAAACATGATTAGCTTTGTGGAAAAAAAAGAACAGCGGACCTTGGTTAGGTTACTAACATATCCCATGGATAATTTAATAATTTCAAAATATCCTTATCATAGCAGTGCATAGTGGGACTTTTTCCCATATTTCCCATGCAGACGGCATTCAATTCATAATGCAACAAAATCTGACCACTAAGGCCTAATGAATTACTTCTGAATGGCAGATATGGCCGTCATAGTATTGAGCGGTTTGTGCAGTTCTGCCTTAGTCTCGCCCATGTGATAACTTTAAAGAAGAAATAATACTTTGATTTAACAGGCCTAGATTATATTTTACTTACCAAGTTGTTTCCTAAGCTTTGTGATGTACACTACGAGTAGAACAATAAAAACCAAGAAAACTACGTTGAATGCCAAACTAACAGCAAAAATTGGTGAATCTGAAAAATATCAGAATTTAGTATAAATACAAAGGTGATTATACAAAATCGCGCGCTCTGATTGGTTTTCTATCTCGGATTATCAGCCGATAATCACCTTTTCGGACAAAATGGCTGTCGTTTTGTCACTTTCAATGTTGTTTTCTTCTTTCTTTTTTGAAATAATCACCTTTTTATTTATTTATACTAAAACAATTATTCACCTCAGGCTCAGTGATTATCGATGAATATTTACCTCGCAGCTCGAAGACTCGCCGCTCGGTAAATATTCATCGATAATCACTTCGCCTTCGGCGAATAACTGCTAAATAACCTTTTACAGACACAATATTTTTAAATGAGTAAAATTGTAAACAGAATGGTGACCGAAGTTTCTCTTTTCGTACTGTTAGTGATTTACTACCGACTTACCTGTACATGATTTTTCTTTCGTCGTATGATGCTCGTCTGAACGCGACTCTAATGCAGAAAAGTGAATGTTTAAAAACTTCAATTGTAAAAGAAAAAAGTCGAACTCTAAGCGATTATATCTGTCATAGTGGTATTTGATTGTGCCTCGTGATACAAAAAAGAAGCAATTTCTTATAGCAATGGTGACGATAAAAATAAGATGTTAAAGTATATAACTTCAAGAATAATTTAGAAACAACGGGCCCGAAGTAATTGGCCTACCACGGCCGTTGCGGTTACCCTGCCTTACATTGTTCTTGTTGTACATGTGTGTTTTCTTTTTGTATATGATTAGTTATTAAGCGAAGTTAAAAAAATAAAAATAAGAAATAAGATAAAATGAGCGCCATGATACTTACGTAAAACTGTACGAGTATTTGACCAAGCAAATGGAGCGCTTTTTAATATTTTTTTGTTTTGCATTTTTTTAATGTTTAATAAAACTTGGTAATCAAGCGAAGAATTCTGCTTGTGGAACATTTTAAATCGCAAAACCATTCAAATAATTGTTATAGCAAAATTCTAAAGCATTCTCAAACTTTTCAAACCTTTATTTTTGGGAATTTCCCCCTTTGCTATCAAAGTGCTTTTACCAGCCAAGTAATCCTAAAATTTAGTAAAGAAAATAAAGAACATGAATATAAAAAGATTTTGCGAATGAATGCAAATTTTAGATTGTGATTAAATTTTCCTTCAACTTTTTTAACATAAATAAAAATGCAATATTTTTGAAAAATACAATATTATGTCCAAGCTCGAAAGCTCACTTTCATCTTCTTGGCAAGTGAATGTTGGTGCTTATGATATTTGGAAATTTCAAATCATCGTTTGTCTGCCTTACCTTTTTCTCATCTTGCGTCAGAGCTCTTTGCAGCACCTGCGTTTTTCCAACCTTCATTTTGACATTTTTGTATCCATTGTACGTTTTATCGTCTCCAAGAGTGAAAACTCGTGGGAATGTCTTGCCTGAGTCGGCTTTTATTTCTGCTGCTATGTAGTAGTGCAGTTTTTCCCTTTCAGCTTCTTCGTAGCTTTTCAGTTTTGTTTTATCGAAAGAACTGGTTTCATCCACTTTTAGAACAATAATCTGATAGGACTTGATTTGTCCATTGATGTTAGAACTTTTCCAAACTGTGACGTTGTTCACTTCTCCAGTAATGTTACCAACTAATCCAACAAATGGAGCAGGTGGAGCTGCAATAAATAAATTAACACTTTAAGAAACTGTATCTGTAAGGATCGAGCAAAATTGGAAATGGCTCAAAAATCGCCCTAACTCAAACTTTGTCCCAACAAAGCCTATCATCCAACTTATCTAAGGAATTGTTAAACAGTTTAATGATTTATTTTCCCCCGATAGTATTAAATTTCCTGACTCCTGAGGCTCTTCCTGACATCAGTGACTACATTATTGCGAGTAAAGAGGAAGCGAACAGGATTAACGTAGTGACTGATTTCAGGAAAGGCCCCTTTCGGAGAATGATGATTGTGAAAGTTTTTTTTATTATTATTATTTTTTATTTTCATTGGAAGTGTAAAACTATTGGGGAAAACTAAATCATATAAACTGTTTAACAATTCGTCGTATCGACATCGCAACTTCGATCAACACTTTCTGGCCGGTATCCCAATATCACTGTTCACTCACCATCGACCTTTGTAGTGCTGGAGGACGTTGAGCTGTTGTCTCCTTTACCGCAAGCAGTGGTGGCAGACACTCGGAATGTGTAACGAGTACCTGGATACAAGTTTGTAACCTCTTTAGTTGTGGATGATACAGACACCCTGCCGTTATGTGAAAAACTGGTGTTGTAGTCTTTCTTTCCTTCGTATACAATCTAATGAGAAGCAAGAGGCATATATCAGCATGTTGATTTTCATTTTCACTGAACACTTTAAGTCTCAATTTTAGATTTTCAGCAGGTTTTGGTCGGTTATCAGGATGAAAACAATTCAATGTTTGTATTCCTTAAAGGACATTTACAACGTACATACCGTATAGGATTCTATTTTTTCTGTAACCGATTTAGGTTTTTGCCATTTTAACAAAATTTCTCTTTTCTTGGTTGTCTGCACGGTTAGATCTACCGTGGAACCTGGAACTGGATAGAAAACAGTCAATTATATACATTTCTAAATCCAAAAGTAATCTACAATTAAAACTGCGATCGGAAGTAAAATTGTTGGAAAGAAAGCACAATTGAATAGTTTCTTGGTGGTAGAAGAGAGGACGGAGACAGTACGTTGGAAGTAGAGAAAAGGGAAAAAATTTAAAATGAAAGGGAAAATGTCAATAGAGAGAAGGAGGAGGAAGCATGCAATAAATAAAAAGAAAATAAAGGAAAAGGACTTTCAACAATTACCAGAGGTTTCCAGGGATTTGATGTCACTAGAAGGTCCTGCACCAGCACTTGTGTATCCTTTTACTGATATGTGATACTCAGCACAAACCAGTAGATTATGTAAATAAAGACTACAACAAGAGGAGTTCATCATCTTCACTTGTCCTACAACATCAATAGATCGTCTAGCTCTTCCCCTTCTCACTAATATCTGGTTAACTTCATAGGCAAGGACAGGACCATTAGATTTGCTTCGTGGGATTTGGCTCCAAGAGAAATGGAAAGTTGTTTTATTAACATCGCTGGTTGCTAAATTAGAGGGTGAGACACTGGGTGCTGGAGATGGATAAAGATGGCACATTTATTGAAGTAAAAATAACATCACTGTACAACCTTTCAAAATCTTTGAAAGCAATACAATAAGGGAAATACGATATACTTACAATAAACTGGTAACACAAATGTTTTTGTGGGTGTGTCTGGTCCTTCCTTGTTGGTGACCCCCCTGACACGGAACCCGTACGTCACTCCTCCCCAGACAGGAATCGTTACAGTCAGTTTGTTCTTATTTACAGTTTCCACCTTCAAAGTAGGATCTCCACCATGGTTGTATGACACTTTGTAGTAGCGAACATTATCACCACAAACTCCAGGTTTTAGCCAGGTTAGTGTTACTTGTGGAACTGAAGGACCGCTGGGTTTAACTATGTTTCCCTTAAAACTAGTAGGGGCAGATGGAGCTGTGGAGGGAAAAAGTAACAATTAAGCCGTTCTTATACCAAACACATAGTTGTGAATTAACACGGAATAAGCGATCAATTTGTGGTGCATCATTTAATAACATAATGACAGGAATTTGTCAATTAGAACCCAACATGTGTAAGAATTATAAAATAAATGGATCGTTGAAAGCGGTAATACGATAAATACAATACAATTAATTATAAGATAAAACGTTTGATAATTAAGAATGTCACTTCAGTTCCGGTATCAAAAAGCGGTTGAGATAGAATATCTAGAGTATTGCAAGAAATCGAATATGTAAACATAAGCGTAGTGGGATATCTAACAGAAATAATATCCCTTCAAAATATTATACAATCAGCGTTGTTTTCTTGCGTTTAGCATGTGTATTGGTTTGAAGTTTAGCCCGCAGGCATTATCCTATAATACCTCCTTGACTTGTATATCCTTTCTCATCTATTTCACTTGATGACTGACTTCGGATGATGTCGAAATGTAGTAATCTTTTTGCTTTCGTTTTTCTAATAAATATTATTACAAAACGGAAAAAAATCCAAACCCATCGTAACTCATTTTTAAAGAGGACCACAAGTAGCAATAAAAAGATTGAAGATATTAATGCTTACCATCTACATATGTAGTTCCGTGGATTTTAGATGTATATAGCCCATCTATTATTGTATGGGCCAATATTCTGAAGGAATACAGAGTACACTTGTCCAGTCCAGTCAGTACATATGACAGAGTCGTATTCCCCCGTATCTCCTTGCTTGATGAAAGGCCACCTGTTTTATTGTAACGTAATTTAAACTTTCTTATGATACCATTTTTTGTTGTTGGCAAAGCCCAGCTCAGTCGAACACTAGTAGAATTCAGAACAGTCACTGCGAATCTTTCAGGTTGACCAGGAGCTGAAGAATTAAAGGACAGTAAGACTGAGAAAAAGGGTTACTGTAAAGAAAGACATAATATATATCGGTTCGTATTTTAATTACCATCTTCTTTTGTACCAACCACAGTTTCTGCACTTGGAGGACCATCTCCCTTATTATTGTAGCATTTCACTGTGATACGATAGTAGGTCCATATTTGTAGATTATTGATGTCACAGCTAGTACTTCCAGCCTTGACATCGACAAAGTTGTTACTGCCGGACCCATAGAACACTTTGTATCCAAGAAGTGCACCATTGATTCCAGAACCAGGTTTCTGTAAAAAAAAAAAAAAAAAGTGGCTACTGAGGGCTTGTGGCAGGAAAAAGGACTTTTCCTTATTACCCCTACTCGGCCTGGCAGGACTGTGTTTTGGGTACAAAATGGCGGAAAAAAATATCTAAAAAAAAATCGAAGATGCTCTTATTTTTTTGAAGATGCAGTGATGTGGTGGCATGATGACGTAATGATTTATGATTTATATAGCGCCGACACTAGAGAAAAACGTTTGCGCATGCGTGCCTTTCAGCACGCTTTACAAGAATTTATAGAGCTTTAGTGAGAAAATAAATGCTTGTTTTCTCCGAGTATACAAAAAGTTTCGCTGGTATACTTTTGTGAGACCAAGATAATGTGTTAATAAAGACAATATGAAAGAATTAGCATTAAGTTTCAAGAACTGATCTTAAGTTTTGGCATTTTGTAAAGACTATTCTTCAGGCAAGTGTGAAAGTCAAATTTGAATATTTTTACAATAGCACGAAGACGCTTTCGACTAATTTGCATACGGACTTAGAGCATGCGCAGACGTTTTTCACGCGTGTCTATAGCGCCCTTTCTATGAATATATTCAAAGGCGCTTTTACAATCAATCGTCATCGGACATAAGTCCATGAATACCTACGAATGATTCTTATTAATAATAATATCCAATAATAATATCCATTTTCCGTCAAAAACGTGATCCAATTCTATATTTACAAAAATCGATAAAGCTTTCCATTGAAAATACCGTTGCCATGGAAATGTCAATAATCTTATGGTTATCTTATACGCTAAATATTACTATACAAAGTAACACGTATGCTTTTGAATGTTAAGGCATTAGTTGGAATCAAGATTGTACACAGATAGAACCTTAACTTACCTGCCAAGTAACACGTATACTTTGGGAAGTTTGGGCAACAGCTGCAATTGAAGTTGGAAAACCCACAGGCACTAAAATAAAATACAAAAATGGATCCGGAAGTCAACCCTCATTAAGTGGTCTTAGAATACACTGTTATCTACTTGAGAATATGAATCTTCCATTTGTTCAAAAAAAAGCAATAAGCTAAATAATATATACTGGAACCAAGAAGAAAACTTCAGATAGACGACGCATTGAACGATACCAGCAGGTAATGCTATCATTTGACTAGGTTATGTTACCCTTACACGTCTGCCGACAAAAAGTAATTAGAAGCATTTCAACTTACAAGCTGAGTCTGTTCTGAAATTTCTATTCGCACTCCATTGTCCAGGACCAATCCTACTGATCGCTTTTACTTTAACACTGTAGTTAGTATAGACAGCAAGACCAATGATCACGTAACTTGTTGCAGGAGCTGATACATTTAAGCTCTGTGTATTTGTACTGTTCTGGTAGTGTAGCACATATGACGTCACTCTAGCCTGGGATATTTTCGGTGGGAGCTGGGTCCAAATTAGTGTTACTGATGTTGACTTGATATCATTGACTGTTGGTGCTGCTAGAGTCGTTGGGTAATCTGTAATGTCAAAAACGTAACACAAATGACTGAATAGCATCTGGTGGGCTAACAGTTCTTATTGGTAAGGATTTCTACGATTTAGAATTGAATATTCTGACAGAACTGCCGTTCTGAACACAACAGTTCATGCTCAAGTCTAAGTCTTGATCAGTCCTGAAGAAAGATGACTTTAAATAACATTGATATCTATTTTGACAATTTTCAACAATATTATTATATACCAAGACAAACTTAACAATATTAGTTTACTTTAGCCAAGTTTGAATAAGCAATAAAAGTACCGAAAGTATTTATCTCGACTTGTTTCGTTCCAATAACTCAGTATAATATAAACAAACCGCAATGCATTACGGTACGTGACCATGGATCAATCATTACAATACTGATTGACTTCCACAGTACAGCTTGGAATAAGTATATTGATGATACAAGTTTTTTTTCTTGCAAATAGTGGAATTGTTATATCAACTTAGTTATATAGTTATATTTAAAGCAGCATTTTTTTCAAATGGCTTACCTAGTTTTACGGTCACCCTTGCTTTTTTTATTTCATCCGCGTTAGTCTTAATCGCTTTACAGACAAAGACTTGGCTGCACACTGAGCCCTTACAACTGTGGAGATACAAAATTGGATCCTGACGAGTGCCTTCATAATTACGTACTTGTTGTTCATTTAGAACTTAGAGTATTTATAGCTAGTGCTTCATAAATAACTAGTCTCAACTATTTCAATTCTTATATCATGACCTATAATAAATTTCTGCAATTTGATTGGCTGAGAGCAGTGGTATTTCAAAGTAATTTAAAATACCTACATGTAGGTATTTCAAAATAAGCTTTTCTGATTGGATAGAAAACAAATATTTTTTCTCATCCAATCAGCGTGCGCAATAGGATTCCCATATTTGTTTTATGTAGGGAAGATAACATTTTGAAAATTTGAAAACTTGAGCTACCCGCTATCTTTGTTTGATTAGAAAATCGTCGCTTAGGCAATTATCGTGCTTGTATTGGATATCATCATTCTAACTTACTCATAAGTATCGACTACATCATCAGCAGATGTGTAGTTGACTCTCAGTGTAGACTGCTTGACCCCATTAGCACCACGCACCAGACCAGTAGATTGACTAGTGATGTCAGTATTACCAGTGTACCATTTGATGTACTGTATTAATGGTTCTCGTACAATACACATCAGATCTACATAGCTATTAGATGCTGCTGTCAGGTTTTGATTGGTCAGACCTGATATCACTGGTATGGTAGCTGGACAGACAGACAAAACAATGATCAAGACATTACAAGATGCAGAGTGTCTGATAGTTTGAGAATGGAAGAGTGACGTTGATTCGTTTTATGACTATTAACAACATTCTTACCATAGTCACATCCATACATTTCTATTCTCAGACATATAGCAGTATTCCATGTCTGTACTTACCATAGTCACATCCATACAGTTGTATTCTCATACATGCATATAGCAGTATTCCATGTCTGTACTTACCATAGTCACATCCATACAGTTCTATTCTCATACATGCATATAGCAGTATTCCATGTCTGTACTTACCATAGTCACATCCATACAGTTCTATTCTCAGACATATAGCAGTATTCCATGTCTGTACTTACCATAGTCACATCCATACAGTTCTATTCTCATATATATAGCAGTATTCCATGTCTGTACTTACCATAGTCACATCCATACAGTTCTATTCTCATACATATACCAGTATTCCATGTCTGTACTTACCATAGTCACATCCATACAGTTCTATTCTCATACATATACCAGTATTCCATGTCTGTACTTACCATAGTCACATCCATACAGTTCTATTCTCATACATATACCAGTATTCCATGTCTGTACTTACCATAGTCACATCCATACAGTTCTATTCTCATACATATACCAGTATTCCATGCCTGTGGGGTAACTCGAACATGCATTGTTGTCACTGGATGACTCAGCCATTGCACTGCTATATTCCCCTTGTCACTGTTGCCTTGGTATATCTAATGCAATATCAGATAACAATGTAATATGTAACTTGATTTGAGGGATTGCGGATATGGAACATGCAAATGCAACAGTAACTTTGTTTGGTAAGTAAACCCCTTCTTGCGGCTGGGATCGGATATCGGCTGATAATGTCCTTGGATGAGAAGTGGTCCTCAAAATATCACATTAGCCCTCGAGGCTTCGCTTCTCGGTTAAATGTTCTTTTTTCGGACCATTTGTCATCCTCATTATCATCCGATATTCCAGTGAGACAGAAGGGGTTTGTTTATTTTATAACCCAACGATTCACAGGAATGGATTCAAGAAACTGCATTGACTCATCATCTCCAAAGTTTAAAAAAAAAAATTCTCTCTCGTCTCCAAACTGGATAGAAAAACATCTTATTTTGGTAAATGAAGGCTGTTTGGCATTGAATATTCTGTTTGACATTAGTTGTCGAATTGTTTGTTGGTCTATAGTAGTTAATAAAAACAAATTATTTCGAAAACAAACCAAAAACTTCATTCACGAAACATGGATGCTTATCATTGAAGACATTTAAAGCATATATTGTTTTCTTGTTCGAATTCGTGATTGCTGGCGTAGTTTACACAACCAGTCTTTGTATTTTACTCTCACTTTTTCGTAAAAACACAGTTTCTTTGTTTTCCGTGTTTTTTTTTTTTGTTTTTTTTTGACAGCACGCGAAAATCCATCGTCGGGTTATAATTCTGAGTATCTAGCTTGAAAGCTATAGGAATATAAAGATGGAAATATTGGAATGTTAAAAAAATTCACTGTAGGATTTTACATTGCTTTTACCTTATCCCTGTTGTCCCCAGCTTTGTACATGTTCCACAGATTGCCATCCATACTGTAACTAATAGTGTAGGAGGTGACCCACTTATCATTGGCGTGGTCACCCTGTGTTGCTATACCTGTCAGTGTCATCACTTGTCCCAGGGCAATCTGTATGTACTCAGTGTTAGATGATGTGCTACTACACCATGCACTGTTGCCATAGAGACGACCATATGATGCAGTATGGGTGTTGTCAAAGTGAGATGATGACGTCATTTGGCTGTTCTGAATGTTGCCAGGTACTTCAAGTCCAACAGGAGAACTACAAGCTGTAATAAAGGACACATTTTACAAACGATTGCTGTTTTTTTCTTTGAGGTCGTTCATGGGCAAAAGATTAATTTTACCTCTTCCGATTTTCTCAAAATTTCCATAACAGGCAAAACAGGCAAATATAAACAGGTCCATTCGTTTCCGAGATATAGCTCTTTAACCATGCTATTTGCTGGAGAAAAAAAACTGCAAATAAAAAGAGGGTGGGACGAGAATGTGACGAACTGAAATTCGTTTTTTCTATATCCTTTGACGACATTAAACAACACAATGAAAGACTTCCGTCTTTTTCTGTCACGGGAAATTTAAGGGGGGACTTACCTATTTACCAGCCACGGTTGCTATGGAAAGTATTTAAAAATGCCTAAGAGGTTTTTGTAATGTTTTAAGCTCATGATGAAACCGATTTGTGAAATGAACCATTTTTTGATATGTGTGATGACGTCATCACTCTTGCGTCATTAATGACGTCATATTTCATAAAAAGTTAAAAAACAAGCGTGCAATAGGTTTAATTTTGTTTGACCCAAAAATAAGCGAAATTATAGCTTACATGAATTGGAACAAAGTTAAGCATGGATTTTAATCTACGTTAAGAGAGTGGGAAAATATTTAGATTTTCATCGTTTTCAAAAATAATGCTTAACTTCGTTTCAATTCATATTAGCTATGATTTTGCTAATTTGTGAGTCAATCCGACCAAATACACACTTGTTTTTTAATTTTTAATGAACTATGACGTCATAAATTGCGTAAGAGAGATGACGTCATCGCACATATCAGAAAATTATCCATTTCAGAAATTGATTTTATCTATGAAGTTATAATATAAAAATAAACTTTTAGAGATTTAAATCCTTTCCATAGCAACCGTGGCTAGTAAATAGGTAATTCCCCCCTTAAATAGAGCTTTTGTGATATTTGAAGAGCTATGTCTCGGAAACGAATGAACCAATTTTGAAACTGTAATGGCTTATAAGCTGTTTTTGCATCTTCTACAAGTGGGCCATATTTGCTGGTGGAAAAAAACAATATATTCCTAGCATTATTTTCGTTAAATTATCAAAGAGATCTATTTGATGGGCGGACGTGTAAAGTATTTGTTGGTTTGTGTAAAAGAGAATTACTGACAGGGGTAAATAGGAGACCTCAAAAATGGCACATTTAGCGTTCAGTCATAGTATTACTACAAAATGTGCTTTTTTTGAGAGGTTCTATCGTCAATGACTACTTTATGATTTCCACAAGGAAATACTTTTTCGACCTTTCAATATACGTAATACAAAATAGGGATCGTCAACTTTGTTTCAGAGTTTAAAAAAGTAGAACTTTTTTCCTTGATATTTTGTCCATCAAAACGTTTGAGTGAATTTATTTCATTGGGTTGATGGCTATCTGTTATTATGGATACTAACCTGATGATATCCCATACACCTCCGCTCTCATAGACGGCCACTTTGTTGTATAATCCAGGGGATAGAATCGTATAAACTTGGCCTTGATTGGATGGGTAAGGCTGTTTGTCACAACGCTGTTTCTATCTACATTGCCAGTAAATGTCTAAAATGAAGACAATCAAGTGAAAGTTTCTTATGGTAAATACATAATTCCAATAGACATTTTTCGAAAATGGCGCCGATGACGTCAAACGAGGATTGGACGTCTTATTATGTATTTCTTACATGGTCGATGGTAGGAGAACCTTTTTATCAATTAAAACAAGATCAGAAATCCACATTTGCGCAATTTTCAACTCCTCAATTAACCAAGGCCATGTCCCTTCACTCTGGAAATGTGCTAATGTCATACCGTTAAAGAAGGTTCCTCGACCAAGCTCCATCAACACTGACTTCAGACCTATATCATTAACTCCTGTTCTGAGCAAAATCCTCGAGGGGTTCGTCTTTGAGTGGCTGGCAACTATTGTAATGCCTCATGTTGATCCATATCAATACGGCTGTGTGAAAAAGTCATCCACAACTCACGCTCTAGTTCATCTTATTCACCAATGGCTGAGCACGACTGAGACTCCACGAACTGTGATTAGATCTTGCATGATTGACTTTTCTAAAGCATTCGACCGTATTGACCACAACATCTTACTACACAAGCTACAATTACTCAACGTTCCACAATTACTTCTGAATTGGTGTGCCAATTTCCTCTACGACCGCCAACAGCGCGTCCTTCTTCACAACTCCTTATCATCCTGGAAACATGTACGGGCTGGTGTTCCACAAGGCACGAAGCTTGGACCCCTTTTCTTCCTTGTTATGGTTAATGACTTACGAACTGATCTACCACTTTATAAATATGTTGACGATCGTACAATCTATGAAGTTGTATCTACACCTTTGTCTCAACCATCAATACTCCAAAACGAACTGAACAAGATCATCGAATGGACTGATTCCAACAACATGAAGATCAACGTCATTAAAACCAAGGAACTTTCAATTTCTTTCCTAAGGAACAACCAAACTCTTGATCGTCTCATAATGAGTGACCAACCGATTGATCTAGTTAATTCGACTAAACTACTTGGAGTCAATGTGTCAGCAGATCTTAAATGGGCTATTCATGTAGATGAAATCTGTGCTAAGGCCAGCAAGCGACTCTATGCCCTAAGAACTCTTAAGCGTAGTGGCGTGCAATCTAAAGATCTTCGATCCGTCTACTGCTATTTTATAAGACCTTTATTAGAGTATGCCTGCCCCGTCTGGCATCCTTCTTTGACATGTAAACTTAAAGACCAACTTGAAGCCATCCAGCGTCGGGCGCTTCGTATAGTGCACCCTCAATTGTCATATATGGACGCTCTCAATGAATTAAACCTCACCACTCACTATGAGAGACGTGAACATTTGTGCAGGAAATTTTACAATAACATTACATGTACCGATAATAAACTGAACTTCCTTTTACCTAAACCTGTATCTAAAAACTACAGCCTTAGAAATCCCAGGAGAATCCCACTACTCAAGTGTAGGACTAAAAGATATCAGAATAGTTTTATACCAAGTTCAATAAAGAAATGGGACTAATTTTAACTAGTACTTTTACCTAAAATTATATATATATATATATATATATATTTCAATCATGCAAATATTTTAGATATATTTTAAAACTATGTAAATATTGAGTTTTTCAATTCTTTCGAATTGCCAGTCAATTTTATCAATAAAGTTACTATTATGAAAAAAAAAAAAAAATGAAAAATGTCAGTCTACACGAACGCGGCAGAGTCAAAACAACAAAGTTTCACTCAACATCCGGGACATCCCAGGATCTATCCTCGTTTGACGTCATCGGTGTTACATTATCGATATCTTAAGACTTTCATATTTCTTATCTTGTTACGTACTATGTACTTTGTCAATATAATTTTCCTGGTAATAATTCCAATTCATATTATCTAAGGGCACTCTTTGTATATTGTTACGTATTTACCTTGTCAGCATTATTTTCCTGATAATAATCCCAGTTCATATTATCCAATGACACTCTTAACTTGTATGATTTCATCCACTCAGTAGAACTAGTCTTATAGCCTTGTGTAGCCACAGCACACACGAACACCACAGAACCAAGGTCTATCTGCAGCCATTCACCACTATTCTTTGTTCTTGGTGTCCAAGCTTTACTGGAAGTTAAAAGTCTTGCAAACTTTGGTAGATATCTACTGCTATAATAAGAACTGGCTGTAAACCTGTGATCTGGGATGATACTAGAGTATGACAAACCAACGGACATGTTTGTACAGCCTGTCGAGAAATAGTTCAAAACTAAATTTCCTCCTTTGTTGTTTGTGAAGAATATAAAACCATTTTAACATTTTTATTTCTGTAATTGCTCTTGAAAGTAGATAATGAAAAAATGTCCCCTATGGCTAACTCGTGCATGGATACTTCTTGCACTGTTTAGAGATTGGGTTCCCTGTGCCCTTCCTATGTATGTTGACCCACCTACGTAAACAGATCAAATATTCGCTCGATTTAAATGCTCAATCTAACTTGTAAGATGACCAATCGGCCTTATATTTTCCTTCCAACTTGTACTTTGTTTATTTCGAATTCTTTGTCTTTGTTATTTTGTAGGGTTTAGAAGCTAACCATTTAATAAAATGAATTTAATTAGCTGCACGCAAGAGTTTACTTGGCGTAAGCACAGGGAGCCCACAGACACTGGTAGAATCAGTGTTTAAAATAAAATCTATCTGCGTAAAAGTTCGTGCTCCTGAAAGAGCTCGGTGGCGTTTCCGGATTGGTTGAAGTTCAAGTCTGAATATATTATCAGCTGCCTTACGTTCCTAGTGTAGAATAGAATGACAAGGGATGAAAATTTCAAAATTTTCATTATCTGCGCCTCGAGTAAGGGGGGACGGAAGCGGAAGTGGCCAATAGCGACGGAAGTGAGCATGCTCCATTCAAATCAATACAGTATTTTTTTAATTATTTAATTCTTCAGGCTTATCAAGAATTACTCCTAAGTGCCTGGGGCATATATGTGTGTATAACGCTAAGTCCACACTATGCTGAATACATTTGAAAACGACGGAATTCTTTAAATGAAAACGCAACAAAAGTTTTCCGTCCACACTAGAAAAAGAACAAAATGTTTTCAACCACACTACAACGATCAGAGGTCAGTGGCAAAAACGTTTGAATACACCTTTGAGCATATGCATATTACCTATGAAGAATCAAAAGGGTGCCTCTAGATATCCTTACAATTTTCACGCCATTCATCAAGAATAACAACTTCGTTTACAAAATCGTCGTCCCTTGTAAGGTTTGTATCGCCGTTAACATTGCCAGAAATATGGGACATGAGCCTGCTCATACATGCGCAATTATGCGTTTCAGCTTACAAAATAGCCGCCGAGTCTTATAGGAAATGTATGGGGAATATAGAGCTTCCTCTATTTACGGCGAATAGGGTTTTATTTACTCTGAGCTCCACATCGCGATAAACAACCCACCCTACAAGCTACTAAATAAGCGTAAAATGATCATTGAATCATGCGACATATTGGTTCCCGGACTACTTGCCTTTGAAAGGCTTCGAAAGCTCTAGATTCCATACATCGTCTATAAATCTGGCCACACTTGACCCCAAAATCGTCTTATTTGAAGTCGAAAAAATTTATAAGTAAAAGAGCTCCTCCTCGATATCACCAAACGAGTGTTTAATAATTCCAAAACCGCTCAAAATAGACAGTATGCCTGCAAAATGTTGGTTCCCAAGAAGCTTGAAGTTAGGTTAAATTTTAAGTGATTCGACCCGTTATTAGCTCGTAGTTTTCAGTTAAAAATGACAAGAAACCACAGAGGACTGCTCCAAACAGCTTCGAAACCCCCTAAATATCGCCATTTTGGTTTTACAAGCTCCTATTGACTGCTGAGATGCAATAAGGAAGCTTAAAGTAACGATTTACGTTTGAAACTTGTTTCTTGTCCTTCATGGGCTTCCTGTGGTGAGGCTTATCAACAGAAAAATAATAGTTGTTCTTTTGATTGTCAAGTAACTATTTTTTGGCAAGAATTGTTTTACTAACATCATAGTTGAATATAAATATGTGCTTGGAAACCATGTAGTTATAATTTTCCTATAGAAAACCACTTCATTTTCATTCATGCGTAACACCGCTGACAATGTCCAATATTTCTGGCAATGAGCTCGTTGAGGAACCTTAATACATGACATACTTGACAAACTTGAATACATGTTATAAAGAACGATGTTTAATTCCAAACAAGCAATCAAAGTAGATATTATGAACAACAATATGGCTATCGCGTCGTCCGCCATGATGGATTTATGATCGAGAAAGACTCAGCCAGAGAAATCACATGATAATCATGACGTCAGCGTTCGAAAAGTTCGGTTTTCAAAATGTTCTTCGTCCACACTAAGACGCTTAACCGGCATTTTCAAATTTCAGATTAGTGTGGACGGAAGACCTTACCGTATAAATAAAGTTGCGTTTTCAAATTTATCCGGCATAGTGTGGACGGGGCCTAAGCTGTACAAGATAAATACAAGCAAGGATCGATTCTATTCGGATAGGGAGAATCGCTTGTTTGTCAGAGATTACGTTCTAGAATAAAATCGTGTAAATGCAAGACAGAAGAAATTCTTCGGATTTCAGTACTAAATATTGTCCAAAGCGTTCTGAGTATATGGCAGATACCAGTTTGGTAAATAAATTGTAGATTTACAGGATAACAGCCTCAAAAACTCGCGCGAAATACGAATATATATCAACTTTCCAAAAACATCAGGCCCGATTTTCGACTTTTTTCATTTCAGCCAATATTCTTTCTAAGGATAAAGAACAACTCATAAAGCTGCCGATAGAGGGATTACAATTTAGTGATTGACGTTAGTAACTAAGGAACATAGGAATTTCTGGCCATGTCGACAACAAGGGACTTTTTTTGCCTTTTTTACATACACCTCTTCAGGAAGTGCAAACGTTTGAAAACAAAACTCAGTGCGCGGAAACGCCATAGTTATCGATCAAATAGATACATGCAAGAGAGCAGAAATAAGAGAGGGAAACTTCTTAAAAATAAACATGTAAAGATTTTTTGGGAAAAACATAAATTTCGCGTCTCTTTGAGTGTTCAACATAAATCGATCAATAAATGAACGAACGAACGAACGAACGAACGAACGAACGAACGAACGAACGAACGAACGAACGAACGAACGAACGAACGAACGAACGAACGAACGAACGAACGAACGAACGAACGAACGAAGGAAGGAAGGAAGGAAGGACGGAAGGAAGGAAGGAAGGAAGGAAGGAAGGAATGAATGAATGAATGAATGAATGAATGAATGAATGAATGAATGAAAGAATGAAAGAACCAACAAGAAACTCTACTCTCCATACGACACCAAGCTCGGCGGGACTTGAACTCGGGTCGCCTTGGTGAAGTGCGAGTTCTCACACCGTTACGCTACCCATGCTTCCGAAACGGCCTCAGGCGTTTTTTTAGTCAGGGAACAGAACAAAGCCAATCCTGATCTTTTTGCTTTATCTAATAGATTTTGTCGAAAAAAGTGAGAAAAATCGACGAAAAGTATGTTGTTTTTTTTAGCGGCGCGCATAGGTCCACGCCATCAAAACATTAAAAACCAAACGAATTTGGATGCTAAAAATAACCTAACCGGGAATTCACATGGCGCGCGTGGTATTAAGAAGTTTCCCTCTCATATTTATGCTCTCTTGATATTAGAAAAAGGAACTTGAATATTACCGTTATAAAATCAATAAGTATAAGAGAACAAAGACGGAGATTGGAAGAACGTTTGTCTTTGTTGGCTAATATAATTCATACCTCCGTCATGTTTTATTCCATACAGTTCTGTTCTCATGCAGTTTGTACTCCCATAATGACTTGTAGGTGCAACACGTATGTACTGACCAACAGTACCATCATACAAGAGATTCTTGACTGCAGTATTAGGGTCGAAGTTACCTGTTAATGACTATTAAGAAAGGTGTTTTGAAGAAATAAAATTAAAAGGAACTGAAAAGCGCCGAAGCTATTTCATACGGGACTTTCCAAACAGCCTCCATGAAAGGAGCTAAGCGTGGCACTTGAAAGGGTGGAGTACATATAAATGTAAAGACAATGCAAGTTGGAGTGTTATAGCTTTAAAGAAACCCAGCAATAATAGAAAAGTTTTCCTATCAGTTGGAAGCATATGGTATTGACTTGCAGCACGTACATGGTACATGCCGTAATATTGAAATGGCTTCCAATCACAACGGTTAGTCACGGATACGGTAAGATACGGTACGGCTACAGTACAACTACGAATTTGCCGTATCATTCCCCACTCATACGTTTCCCCATGCACTATTCTGAGCATTGCTCTTAGAATACGTCGGTGAAAAAAATCACCGACCTTGATGGGGTTTAAACCCGCGACCCTTGGATATGTACTACCGATGGTCTACCAGCTGAAATACGAGGTCAGCCTGGAAAGGCTCTTAATAATTAATTATTCTACCTCTTCGGAATATTATTGTTGGGTTTCTTTAGCATCATAAGTTACCGGCTTTACAATTCAGTCATGAAAAATGTTGGATCTAATTTAATCGTCCATGTATATACTCTAGTGAGAAAACATTTCTTTAGCTTGTTTACCTTCACTTGGCTGTTGTTCATGTATTTAGTAAAAGTAGACCCATCATTTGATGTGAGCATGTTGTAAGACTGTACCCACTGATCTGTCATGTGGTCACCCTGTGTTGCTATACCACAAATGATGTAAGGTGATCCTAAGTTAATCTGCAGATATGGAGAAGAGTCACTTGTAGCAGCACACCATGCTGATCCTGCTGCGTATTTCAATCTTGCCCTGGATGGTGATGTGGTTCTATTGTAAGATGATGATGACGTCATATCACTGTCTGGTATCTTTCCACTACCAATACCAACTGGTAGAGAGCTGCACGACAAACCTAAGATGTAATAAGTTCAGAAATAAAATTGATTAAATAACAAAAAGCTATGACATCAGAAAATACAAGTCAACCCTTACCTCTGCGAAGACCATAAGCTTCAACACGAAGTACCTTATAACCGGAAGAACTCGTGGGTATAAACTTGATGTATCTGAGCAAAACTGGATAATGTAGGACGTTCTTGACAACAGTATTACTATCTGTATTACCAGGAAACAACTAGAAGAAAAATAGCAACATCTAAGACATTCTTGACAACATTATTACTATCTGTATTACCAGGAAACAACTAGAAGAAAAATAGCAACATCTAAGACATTCTTGACAACAGTATTACTATCTGTATTACCAGGAAACAACTAGAAGAAAAATAGCAACATCTAAGACATTCTAGACAGCAGTATTACTATCTGTATTACCAGGAAACAACTAGAAGAAAAATAGCAACATCTAAGACATTCTTGACAACATTATTACTATCTGTATTACCAGGAAACAACTAGAAGAAAAATAGCAACATCTAAGACATTCTTGACAACAGTATTACTATCTGTATTACCAGGAAACAACTAGAAGAAAAATAGCAACATCTAAGACATTCTAGACAGCAGTATTACTATCTGTATTACCAGGAAACAACTAGAAGAAAAATAGCAACATCTAAGACATTCTTGACAACAGTATTACTATCTGTATTACCAGGAAACAACTAGAAGAAAAATAGCAACATCTAAGACATTCTTAACAACAGTATTACTATCTGTATTACCAGGAAACAACTAGAAGAAGAATAGCAACATCTAAGACATTCTAGACAACAGTATTACTATCTGTATTACCAGGAAACAACTAGAAGAAAAATAGCAACATCTAAGACATTCTAGACAACAGTATTACTATCTGTATTACCAGGAAACAACTAGAAGAAGAATAGCAACATCTAAGACATTTTTGGACAACACCGTATAGAGAAAATTAGCAACATCCAATACATTGCGCATGACGTGGTATACCTTGTCTGTGCTGCCAGTTTTGTAAGTAGTCCATATGCTGTTATCAACGGATGTTGATATCTTGTACTGTGTAGTCCATTCAGAGCTGTCTCTGCCCCCTTGTGTAGCCACAGCACAGATGACAAACACTTGACCCAAGTCTATCTGTAGATAGTCATTAGCGTCGGTGTTTGTTTTTGGTCCCCATCCTGTGCCGATCGCTCCATTCAGACGTGCATTCTTTGGTGCATAACGAGTATCGGCAGCATTACGGGCGTAATATGAAGATGCTGTAAATCTGTCATCTGGTATAATACTACTGTCTGCTATACCAACAGGACTGTCCTGACAAGCTGTAGTGATATGTGTGACGCATCGTATAAATCACAAGTCACATAAGTGGATGTTAGCGACATGCTTCATCTTATTCAAATGTGCATATTTTCTCCTTTTTGATTCTCGATTCCATTTAACATCATAATTATAGCATAGGACTAGACAAATTTTATTAATAAAAGCTTTTGTTGGCATATATTGTTTACACGAAGCGAGACAATGACATAAAACTAAACACTTATCAGCGTCAATGGGTTGCCCGGCCCGTGACATGCGCAGCTTTATTAAGCTTGTCATAAGTCCACGGCATATGTTACAGAATTATGGCGATTCTATTAATTCAAGGAATATAAAACAGCGAGCATGTCTATATACTGTGTAACAAACACGCTGGGAGCTGTAGAGCAAGAGTTTCTTTGACTCCTCGAGCTAATTCTCTACAGTTCCCACTCCCCAGAGTGTTTCTATCGCAGTATATACTGAGAAACAAATGGACGTTATATTTTGCCTTTATACTAATATTTTGAAGTATTTACGACAATAAAATTAAAATTGTCCCTACTCAGTATTAAAAACAAGGCGCTTCATGTGACAAAAGTTTCATTCAGACAGCAACCAAATTCCTTAGCCGACAGAAATGGATTTCAACGAGTCACTGACTGAATCATTTAAAAATCTTTCAAAATTATAGCGACAATTTTTTTGAAATGTTTATGAAACTAGTCGAAAGACGAAAATGTACTGAAAATGAAGGAAGATTTGTTTTTATAAGATCAAAAAGGTGAAATATTGTTCGCAAGCTACAAGGACTATAAGTTTATTATTTTTGTAGTAATTAGAAAGATTAAGAATTTTCAATGCATTAGTGAATCTTACATGGTCGCGTGGAGATACGAATTTTATTTTCGAGTGTTGATATTATCTGTCACGGATGAGCGAGCTTTTTATTATATGAATTCTTCAACGAAAAATAATGAAGAATTTGAGAAGCTGAGCAAAAAGTCGAAATTTGTCACCACCACGGTGTTGATATAAATCATAGTTACTGTTTATTCCCTTCTTTCGAGTTTCAGTCGAACAAATCAGTAAAGCAGCGATCGCTTTTGAGTATTTACACGTCGTAAAACTCAGATCAGGATTGATACTTCTGTACGCGCGAAAGCACCACGTTTACACTTTTGGAAGCTCTGACTGGCGTAATAGGATACCATAAGTTTGATCTGATTGGCGCAATAAATACAATGAGAAAGGAATGTAGCTCGAATTAGAGCAGCCGTTAGTGGGGAGAGAGCGTTGCGTGACGAACCTAAAAACGGCTGCGGGGGAGACTAGCTTGACACTCGCTCGACATAGGAATCCTAATTACCATATTCATTAAAATATATATTTATCAAGGGCTTTTAAAGGTAACTTACATATCAAAGTGGATATATAACATTGCTATAATAACATTGTCAAACCATTAAAAAAGAAATCGTAGACTTCTTTCTTACGTTTACTTGTAAGACTTGTGATCAAGCCTTGTGATAACCGAAATATTCCATCAGCTAGATCTGTGTACATACCACAGTAGACCCATAACTATCTTTTGAGCTCCGATTCCCACTTTAGATGTGATTTAATCGCTTATAAAACTCATGAATGATTAATGAAAAAACACAATAGAAATCATTGTCCATGCAGGAGGTTGTATATCTTATACAAAACCGTCCTGTTTTGCATGAACCTTAACTCCAATTTTCTCAGCCAAATTCAATGTTATCTTTAAAATTTTAGTAGAACATTAATGTTTCATAGGTAATTTACAATATGAGTGTCCGTGTTGTATCAGATATACAATCACTCGCCTTCGGCTTGTAGTTGTATATCTGATACAACACGACCACTCATATTGTATATATTACTTAAAGAATCTACAACTGCACAGATCAAGAAGAAATTACTTTCATAAAGGTTGGACAACACCTATCCCTATTTCCTCGTATTTGAAGCACGTTAAGTCGCTTAACAATGACTTTATTTACTACCTACTGACAATACTTGATCAAATTTATCAAAACATTTCCCTTCCTCCGGCGTAATTTAATATTGAATATAATGTAAAATTAGAGACTTACCGATTACATCGTGGACTAAGAAAGCGAATGACATGAAAACCAGATACGTCTTAACCAAGTAACAAGATATTTCAACAGGATTGTAATTGATCTCCATATTGTTTTCTTGCGCTTATGAACGAGGCAACTCAAGTGTGAAGTTTGACACGGAAGTTAATATTTTTAATATCTGTTTCGACCGATTACAATACTTACGTCACGCAACTTGAAAAACAAGAAGAATTAAAATAATAATCTCGATATACTCACTCGAGTTTCTTGGCTTCCGGGTTTCCGGGCTTCTGGGCTTCAGGGCTTCCGTTGAAATTCCGAGTTTTACTAAGTTGACTATAAGAACGCATTCCATAGTGTGCCATACAGTTGGATCATAATTTTTTTCAAAGTACATTCAAGTTTTATACATACCTTGGCAACAATCTCTTGTCCAATCCAAGTCAAAGCTCGGGTAACTCACAGATCGAATTAGAAATTATAACAGCGTAACAAAACAAAGTCAAAACAATTAAACGACTAGTCATTAACCAGCAAGATTGCATGGCTCGAATAGGAAAAAACTGTGCCTGTAACCTCGGTTCGTCCAAAAACGTTACATATTTATTTAACTACATTTATTTATTTACATAACTATAACCAGTAACATTAACGGTTTCTATAAGATACATTAAAGCAATGCTTAAGCATGAAAAGTTATGAACAAGACTACAACGAGCAAATATACGAAAAATATACTTACGAAACAAAAACTGAGGCACAAAATCAGTGAACGAGTCCTGTAAACTTGAAAGTCAACCGAGAACTGAATTATCATAGAAAAAAATAAACACTAAGTACTGGACATTTGAATAAAGACAAAGAAATGAACTAACAGAAGTGACAAAACTAAAAGCGTGACCGGAAAGAAAAACTAAACAAAGACCTTGAATACTTAATCCTAAATATCTGAGTGCGGCATTTACCGGTGCCCGAGGTCTTCAATTGCTTGGTTTCACTTGACGTCATTTCCTGTCTCGTGTGGAATGTTCATCAGCTGAATCACAAGTTTTCAATAGAAGTCTTTCAGTGTTTGACCACCATTTGGAACAGATAATGAGATTCAAAGACTTTTATCAGCTGATTGAAACCCAGCTATATGCCGTTTTCAAGTACGAGGTCACAGTTTCTCCCTATCTGGACTTACTGTAGGACTGTAACTAACAGCTAACTTATTATCCCCAATAACGTTTCTAAGCAGCAAATCAGAAAGCACAATATTTAAGAACAAATCAAAACGCAAAAAAAAATATATTTTACCGGACTCGAAAAAAAAAAATATATATAGATGTTATTGTGTTACTTTCTTAAATAGTTCATGTCATAATCTCCTTCCCAGAGTTCCATGGCGGTTGGCATAAGTGTGAAGATCTTGAAAGTATAAACATATTGGAAGTATAAACCTTTATAACTTAAGGATGCAACACTCAAATAAAAAAAATATTTCACCATTCAAATATTCGCTTCATGTAGAATCGATCCTGAAAATATTTTATCAGGGGTTAGGTGCACTTTAACAGATAAAAGATGAGAAGCTAGAAAGAAATGATAAAAAGTTATTTAGAAGACACTATATAGCTTCTACAGGGCTCGGAAAGAAATCCAAGTCCACCTGACAGGAATCGAACCCGTGACCTTTAGGACATAGGTCGGATGTTCTACCACTGAACTACAGGGAATCTCATTTAATAAATTGGGTTTACTTCGAGGTTTTTTTGACATTTTTTTCATATGATTCGCCTAACCATTTCAAGATATACTTCGAAGTCACCGCAACTTCATGCCCAGATCTTCCCTTTTAAATTCAAATCCCTTAAGCTTAGTATTCCCCGACTTTAACTTTGGTTGCCGGTATACATCAAAATTTCTTTACTTCACCAAGGAAAAAAAATCCAGTCTAAAAAAAAATTATATATTATTTTACCGAATTCTGTAAACCATTATTTATCATACATGGTATTTTTATCAATTCACAAGAATTCGTTAATATTTCGATGCACATGCAGGTAAATAGCCAGTTTCTTTTCATTTGGATTGCAGACTGACTATCGGCACTTCATTGGCTCCTCTAGAACTCAGCGGTATATACTTATCGGTATAAACTAATTGCATCATCGTTAGTGCTGTGATTTATAATTATTCAATTATTCTGATTCATATATCGTAGTCCTGGGTCGGAGCCTTATTGATTTTTGTGTTTCCATAAGTATGAAGACTTTCGTAAACCGGTTTAGTCCGGTTTTCCTTCGTCAGGGACTGATATGTAGATTGCGGCGAGGAAGCTGTGGCATTTTGCAGTTGTTCAGGATTCGGAGCTTGTGATTTCGGCTGAACAGTTTCGTATATCTGTTGCTTGGGTTTAGGTTTGGGCTTCGGCTTCGGCTTCGGCTTGGATGGGTTTAGTTCGTTAATTGGAATTGATTCATAGTATCCAACACTTTTATCAGCCGTCGTAGTATGGTGGCTGGTAACTTCGGTCTGTACATCTGATGGATCTACTGTAGCGTGTAAGTCAATCTGCTCGTAAGTAGAGCCTGTATTGGCAGGTAATGGAGTCATAGGCAGTCCATCTTCTTGATTACTTGCAACTGGGTTCTGTTCAATTATTAAATGACAAAAAACTGTTTGTGATCTTTTTTTCTTTATAGCTAACAGGAAAGGTCGGTGATGGTGACAACAGACGAAGAACATTAGATAAATAATGATATGATGCTCCACATGCCTTCAGTTGCACTGTTTTATCGCTCTTAACACATTTGTCGGTTTAAGTATGTTTGTGTTTCTTTTGATTTCATTTTTAAATCTCCTTTGATTTTTTTGTTGTTGTTTTTTGTTTTGTTTTTTGTTTTATATAATTATTTGCTTGCTTGTTCATTCTTTCGTTCGTTCGTTCATCCGTTCGTTTGCTTGTTTTCATATTTCTTAATTTTCGTTGTTCATTTATTTTGAATTTATTTGCTATTTTTCTTGGTAGTGACTCACCTCATAAACATCTTTTGTAGAAGCAGTCGATGGTCTATTTAGAACAATTGACGCTACGTTAGTACCAATCATCATATCAAAAAATTATTAGAAGCTAATATTATATTCCATTCAATGGTAAAAGATAGTTGCAGTCCTGGAGCTAGTGACAATATCGTAAATCAGCTAGATTTATTTCCATAATATACATTTTTTGTATTCCGTTTTTGAAGACCAGAAATCCCCTTCCACTGTAAAGCTCGACCAAAAATATTTTGTTTAAATTATATAAAATCTTCAAAATAGATGCTCTTCACCTGTTTTCCGCTTTCTTCGTTTGTTCTGCAAAATATGCAAAAGCATGGTTTTAAAATTAAGACACATGGATCTTAATATATTAAATTTCGCAAACTAATTATTTTTCCCTTTCCTTCAAACTTTTTTTTTTTTCTACTTGGAACGTAAAGGGCTTACACTTAATCCATAAAACAATATTCAGCGTTTGAGCAGTGTTACCTATTAGTATAAATACAAAGGTGATTATGCAAAATCGCGCGCTCTGATTGGTTTTCTATCTCGGATTATCAGCCGATAATCACCAATTCGGACAAAATGGCTGTCAGCGTGACCGTCGCGCTTTTAAAAAATAAAATATTTTCACTTTCAATGTTGTTTCCTTCTTTCTTTTTTGAAATAATCACCTTTGTATTTATACTAAAACAATACTCATACTATACTCGAAGACTCGCCGCTCGGTAAATATTCATCGATAATCACTTCGCCTTCGGCGAATAACTGCTAATTAAAGGCGAGAGAATGTATTGATTCATACACTTTAAAAGTTTTACTTACCCAGTTGTTTCCTAAGCTTTACGATGTACACTACGAGTAGAACAATGAAAACCAAGAAAGCTAGATTGAATGCCAGACTCACAGCAAAAATGGAATAATCTGGAGAATATCAGAATAAAACCTTTGTATTAAGGATGTATGAAGAGAATAACTTTCGCCATCTGGGTTTCATTTGCATAAGTTATTACTTATTAAAGCTTATTACAGCTATGAGTTATTACTGACTTACCTATGCAGCCTGACTTGTCCGTCTTCTGAAAATTCTTTCCTACGACTTACAAAATAAAAGAAATTAAAAAATAAGAATAAAAATAAGGTAGAACAAGAAGCAGGTTTTTTGTAGCAGTGGTGACGACGAAAATAAGCAACGCAAGCAAATGCCTTCAAGCAGCTAATATTACAAGCAATTCTAATATGAGAACCATGACCATGTATATTGAGTAAGATTAAAAAAGTATTTCATTCATGATCACTAAATGCAGCGCTTTTTTGAATAGTATTCTATTTTGCGTTTTTGATGCTTATACTTACACTTGAAAAGCAAGCAAAGAATTATATATGTTTGCAAAACATTTTGAAATGCGAAACCATTAATCAAATAAATGTAATGTAAAATGTAAAATATTTTAAAACTTTCCAAACCTTTATTTTCGGGAGTTTTCCCCTTTGCTATCATAGTGCTTTCGCCAGCCAAGTACTTCTAACATTTAGCAAAGAAAATTGAAAAATGAAATATAAGGAAATATTTGCAAATTCTGAGACAGTGATTTTTTCAACTTATTTTCACACATACAGTATTTTTTTTCAAGCTCGAAAGCTCACTTACATTTTCTTGGCGAATGGATATGTTAGCGCTTAAAAACATTTGGACATTTTAAATGATAGTCATTTGCCTTACCTTTTTCTCATTTTGTGTAATGGCTCTTTGTGACACTTGATACTTTGTGCCAGACCTCAGTTTTACATTTTTGTATCCATTGTATTCTATTTCGTCTCCAAGAACGAAAACTCGTGGGAATTTCTTCTCAGGATCTGCTGTTATTTCTGCTGATATGTAGTAGTGCAGATTTTCCTTCTCAGCTTCTTCGTAACTTTTCAGTTTTGTTTTATCGAAAGAACAGATTTTATCCTCTTTTACAACAATAATCTGATAAGCCTTAATTTGTCCATTGATGTTAGAACTTTTCCAAACTGTGATGTTGTTCACTTCTGCAGTAATGTTACCAACTAATTCCACAAATGGAGAAGGTGGAGCTGTAAATGAATGAATTTTGTTTCCTTTGCAATTACCTTTTTACTAATATCAGGAAGAGCCCCTTTCGGGGAATGAAAGTTGTAAATATAATTTTTTGTTTGAAGTGTTGTACTATCGGGGAAAACTAAATTGTATAAACTGTTTTGCAACTCGTCAACACTTTCTGGCCGGTATCCTAAGATCATCACTCACCATCGACCTTTGTAGTGCTGGATGACGTTGAGCTGTTGTCTCCTTTACCGCAAGTAGTGTTGGCAAACACTCGGAACGTGTAACGAGTATCTGGATACAAGCTTGTAACCTCTTTAGTTGTGGATGATACAGACACCCTGCCGTTATGTGAAAAACTGGTGTTGTAGTCTTTCTTTCCTTCGTAAACAATCTAATGAGAAACAAGAGGCATATATCAGCATGTTGATTTTCATTTACACTAAACACTTTAAGCCTCAATTTTAGATTTTCAGCAGGTTTTTGGTGGTTATCGGGGGGGGGGGGGACAATTCAATATTTGTATTCCTTCCAGGACATTTACAACGTACATACCGTATAGGATTCTATATTTTCTGTAACCGATTTAGGTTTTTGCCATGTTAGCAACATTTCTCTTTTCTTGGTTGTCTGCACGGTAAGATCTACCGGGGAACCTGGAACTGGATAGAAAACAGCCAATTATATAAATCTCTAAATCCAAAAGTAATCTATAATTAAAACTGTGACCAGAAGTAAAATTGTTGGAAAGCAAGCACAGATGAATAGTTTCTTGGTGGTTTAATAGAGGACGGAGACAGTACGTTGGAAGTAGATAAAGGGAAAAAAATAAAAAATGAAAGGGGTAATGTCAATAGAGAGAAGGAGGAGGAAGCATGCAATAAAGTAAGAAAATAAAGGAAAATGATTTTCAACTATTACCAGTGGTTTCCAGGGATTTGATGTCACTGGAAGGTCCTGCACCAGCACTTGTGTATCCTTTTATAGCTATGTGATACTCAGCACAAACCAGTAGATTATGTAAATAAAAACTACAACAAGAGGAGTTCATCAGCTTCACTTGTCCCACAGCATCAATAGATCGTCTAGCTCTTCCCCTTCTCACTAATGTCTGGTTAACTTCATAGACAAGGACAGGACCATTAGATTTGCTTCGTGGAATTTGGCTCCAAGAGAAATGGAAAGTTGTTTTATTAACGACGCCGGTTGTTAAATTAGAGGGTGAGACACTGGGTGCTGGAGATGGATAAAGAAGGCACATTTATTGAAGTAAAAATAACATTACTGTACAACCTTTCAAAATCTTTGAAAGCAATACAATAAGGGAAATACGATATACTTACAATAAACTGGTACCACAAATGTTTTTGTGGGTGTGTCTGGTCCTTCCTTGTTGGTGACCCCCCTGACACGGAACCCGTACGTCACTCCTCCCCAGACAGGAATCGTTACAGTAAGTTTGCTCTTATTTACAGTTTCCACTTTCAGATTGAGATCTCCACCATGACTGTATAACACTTTATAATGAAGAATATTATCACCACAAACCACAGGTTTTTGCCAGGTTAGTGTTACTTGTGGAACTGAAGCACTGCTGGGTTTAACGATTTTCCCCTCAAAATTACCAGGAGCCGATGGAGCTGTGGAGGGAAAACGTAACAGATAACGCCGCTCTCATACAAAACAGATATTTGTAAATTAACAATAAGCGATCATTGCCGACTGAATTTGTGGTGCATCATTTAATAACATAATGAGAGCAATTTGTCATTTAGAACCCAACATACTAAGAGTTATAAAATAAATGGATCGTCGAAAGCGGTAATTAATACGATAAATAAAATACAATCAAGATAAGACGCTTGATAATTAAGAATGTCACTTCAGCTCCAGTAACAAAAAGTGGTTGAGATAGAATATCGAGAAAATTGCAAGAAATCGAATATGTAAACATAATCTATAGGATATCTAACAGAAATAATATGCCTTCAAAATATTGTGCAATCAGCGTTGTTTTCTTGCGTTTAGCATGTGTATTGGTCTGAAGTTTAGCCCGCAGGTATTATCCTATAATACCTCCTTGACTTGTATATCCTTTCTCATCTATTTCACTTGAAGACTGACTTCGGATGATGTCGAAACGTAGTTTCGTGGGTTCTTTTTTCTAATAAATATTATTACACATGAAAAGGGAAAACGTCCAAACCCATCGTAACTCATTTTCAAAGAGGAATAAGAGAAGCAATAAAAAGGTTGAAGATATCAATGCTTACCATCTACAGATGTAGTTCCTTGGATTTCAGGTGTATATAGACCATCTTTGATTGTATGGGCCAATATTCTGAAGGAGTACAGAGTACACTTGTCCAGTCCAGTCAGTACATATGACAGAGTCGTATTCTCCCGTATCTCCTTGTTTGATGAAAGGCCGCCTGTTTTATCGTAACGTAATTTAAACTTTCTTATGATACCATTTTTTGTTGTTGGCAAAGCCCAGCTCATTCGAACACTAGTAGAATTCAGAACAGTCACTGCGAATCTTTCAGGTTGACCAGGAGCTGAAGAAGGATATTATAAGGTAATGCGTGAGTTTGAAATATCTGCTAAATATGTAGATCGTTAATTAATCCATTTTTTTTTCTTGGGAAAATCAGACAACGCCTCAACTTTACCAGGTATAAATTATTCAGGAACCAGAATTATTAACAATAATGATAATATCACAGTCGTCTTCGTCGTCATCATTTATTTTTTATTTTATTTTATTGTTTCAAAAAGTATTAATGAGATGTTATATTTAAGGGAGTAAAGAAAGAAGATCGTATTCTTACCATCTTCCTTTGTACGAACCACAGCTTCTGCACTTGGAGGACCAACTCCCATATTATTGTAGCATTTCACTGTGATACGATAGAAGGTCCATATTTGTAGATTACTGATGTTACAGCTAATACGTCCAGTCTTGACATCGACAAAGTCGTTACTGCCGGAACCGTAGAACACTTTGTATCCTAGAAGGGCACCATTGATACCAGAAACAGGTTTCTGTAAAAACCAAAAATTATATCGCTATTGAGGGCTCGTGGCAGGAAAAAGTACTTTATAATATACATTTTCTTATTTTAAAGGGGGACTAGTACGAAAATCGCTCAAAATTTAATTCGGCTGAAACTTTCCTAGAATAATCTCTAAGGGTTTAATAAACACTGGTTAAAGTTTTTTCTTGATATTCCGAAGGGAAGTATTATATTTTTACGAATCTTTAACGGAGTCAGTGACGTCATTTACTCAACACTAAACACCGCTCCATACATTTCTTTGTAAATAACTTCTTGATTTATTTTATTTCTATGAAACCCAAAGGTCGACTGACGGACTTGACTTACATTTGTTGTGATTACAATTGATTTTTAAGTCTCTTTTTTTCAGTATTGAGTATGAAACGAGCGAATATTTTGATCACAAAATAAAGGGAAATGTATGGAGCGATGTATGGTGTTGAGTAAATGACGTCACTGACTCCGTTAAAGATTCGTAAAAATATAATACTTCCCTTCGGAATATCAAGAAAAAACTTTAACCAGTTTTTATTAGACCCTTAGAGATTATTCTAGGAAAGTTTCAGCCAAATTAAATTTTGAACGATTTTCGTACTAGTCCCCCTTTAAGGGCATAAGGTCTGATTAGATTTGAGGAAGCGACACAGGCAATCATTACTTTCTTGAAGAGTGGGAACCCACTCATCCCCCCCCCCCCCCCCCCCTGCAAATAGGATTTTGCCAGAAATGTGAAAATTTGAAGAAGAAAAAATTGTATGAGATAGTAGATAGTAAGTAAAAAGGTGGTAAGTCGAACCTTTGTTAACTTACCTGCCATGTACCACGTATGCTTTGGTATGTTAAGACATTACATGGAACCAAGCAGATTGTACACCGAGATAGAACCTTAACTTACCTGCCAAGTAACACGTATACATTGGGATGTTAAAGCATTAGATGGAACCAAGCAGATTGTACACCGAGATAGAACCTTAACTTACCTGCCAAGTAACACGTATAGTTTGGGATGTTTGGGCCACAGCTGCAACAGAAGTTGGAAAACCAACAGGCACTAAAAGAAAACATACAGTGACGGCCATTAGTGATAAAGAAGTTTCAACCCAAATTTTGCTATCATTTAACTGAGTTATGTGCATATATCATCTGATCTGACATGTCTGTCGATATTCGCAAAATTGAAAGATCCTATTACTCAATGGTTTTGGTAAAACGAAGAATTAGAAGCGTTTCTTCAACTTACAAGCTGAGTCTGTTCTGAAATTTCTATTCGCACTCCATTGTCCAGGACCAACCCTACTTATCGCCTTTATTTTAACACTGTAGTTAGTATAGATAGCAAGACCAGTGTTCACGTGACTTGTAGCAGGAGCTGATACATCTATTTCCTGTGTATGTGTACTATCCTGGTAATGTAACACGTATGATGTTACGCTAGCCTGGGATGCTTTCAGTGCAGGTTGGATCCATCTTACTGTTACTGATGTAGACTTGATATCATTGTCTGTTGGTGATGCAAGGGTCGTTGGGTAATCTGTAATGTTAAAAACGTAACACGCATACCTGTAAGTGTCAACTCGGATAAAACTCGTTCATGAATCGTCATCAAGGTAGGTTCCAGGAATTAACAAGAGGGGAGTGAGAGTTACCTAAGTTATCTAAGTTACCTAAGCATTTTTTCCATTTTAGACCTCCAAAATCCTGGATGAATCGAATCGACATGAGATTTGTATTTCATCATATATAGAGGATATTACATGGACGCGCAGAGATATGAATTGTATACTCGAGTGTTGAAAATACTGATCTCTCACGAGTGAGCGCAGCGAACGAGTTACATATTTTCAACACGAGAAGATAAAATTCGTATCTCTAAGCACCCATGTAATATTTTTTTTATTATATAATCATCAATGAAAAAGAAAAGAAAGCATTTTTGAGCTTTTTTTTCTGCTATAAAAAGTATGTTACCATAGTGATGATATCTTCACATGTGAAAATAACATGATATCTTCAAATGTAAAAATATCGGCAAATTTTCGAAATAGAGAAATATAGGTAATTTATTAATAATCATATAATGAAAACAATTATTAGATGAGGTTGAGCATAATATCGTATATTATCAAGAACATATATATGTATATGTCGAAATCGTAGACTGTTATGCGAAAACCGAATTCCACAGCGTTGTTGGAATCTTGACGATTGGGAAACCTGTTTTTTTGTATGGCAGAAAAATATCTCGATTCGTACGATTCGTGTCACTGCCTGAGGGTGATTCGATTACGTATGCGATACGCATGTTCAGCGGTGTTCGTCATAAATGCTCGTGTTACTTCGCTTACGTTCAAAGCGCGTCGCTCTAGCTTGGATGATCTTCGAGGCTTCGCTTAATTCTTCAAATCGACCGAGGTAAGTCTTCTTTTTTGCAGTTTAATCATGACAAATTCAAATTTATTTATTGCTGGAAGCATTCATCAAGGTCAAAAGGTATAATGACGTTTCACGGGGAAAGCAATGTTCTCTCATGAGCTTTTCAGCGCAATTATGTGCTCAGAGTGTGCCAATCGAACGATGGACCGCCGCCGCCACTGTAGAGCAACTGATGTTTCTTTTTGAGCAATAAGAAGCATGGAATCACGGGCTTGATATAATCTTGCATCAGCATCAAAGTTAATTTTATCTCATCTGCCTATGAAGTAATCATAACTTTTTCTCTATAGTAAAAGCCGTGGCAAACCTGAACACTCTCCTCAAGTGCTAGTATGCTACCTTTTTATAAACTTTAATGAGTCGCAGCATTGTTCGTTTTAGCTCCTTTCCTAGTGGTAACTAAATAACCAATATCATGATAACTACTATATATGCAACAACTTACCAAGTTTTACAGTCACTCCTGCACTTTTTATTCCATCAGCCTTAGTATTGGTATTCTCATACATTGCTTTACAGATAAAGGCTTTACTGCAAACTAACTTCTTACAGCTGTGGAGACAATTATTAAATGTGACATTAACGAGTGCCTTCATAATTCCGCACTTTCCATTGCTTATTTAGCAAATTAGAATATTTAATTCAGTTACTTACACATAACCACATAACAAGCCTAAGTTAATTCAACTGTGCACTTACTTATAAGTATTGACTACATCGTCTGCAGATGTGTAGTTGATCCTCAATGTAGATTGCTTGACTCCATTAACACCACGAACCAGACCAGTAGATTGACTAGTGATGTCAGTGTTACCAGTGTACCATTTGATGTACTGTATTAATGGTTCTTGTACAATACACACCAGATCTACATAGCTATTGGATGCTGCTGTCAGGTTTTGATTAGTCAGACCTGATATCACTGGTCTGGTAGCTGGACAGAGAGACAAAAAAGACACAAGGTATTGTAGGATGCAGGGTATCTGATAGTTGGAGAATAGGGTAGAGTGACGTTGATGCATTTTATAACTATTAAAAACATTAGTCACATCCATACAGTTCTATTCTCATACATATAGCAGTATTCCATGTCTGTACTTACCATAGTCACATCCATACAGTTCTATTCTCATACATATACCAGTATTCCATGTCTGTACTTACCATAGTCACATCCATACAGATCTATTCTCATACATATAGCAGTATTCCATGTCTGTACTTACCATATTCACATCCATACAGATCTATTCTCATACATATAGCAGTATTCCATGTCTGTACTTACCATATTCACATCCATACAGATCTATTCTCATACATATAGCAGTATTCCATGTCTGTACTTACCATAGTCACATCCATACAGATCTATTCTCATACATATAGCAGTCTTCCATGTCTGTACTTACCATAGTCACATCCATACAGTTCTATTCTCATACATATAGCAGTATTCCATGTCTGTGGGGTAACTCGAACATGCCTTGCTGTCACTGGATGACTCAGCCATTGCACTCTTACACTATTCTTGTTACGATTGCCGTGGAATATCTGGTGAAAGACCAATTATTGAGCACAGCATGCAATATGAAACCCAACCTCATGGATAACCGACATTTGGCAATTGTGGTCAATTTAATGAATAAAACAGATTTTTCCTTGCTAGGTTTAGTAATAAAGCACGCAGGGAGTGACGTAAGCCGAAAAAACCATGTTCCGTTCACTAATAAAGCACAATACTCTACTTATCATCGCGCGCATACTATCCAAACTATATAATAAAATGTTATAATGATATCATTCCTACTGAATGTCTGTAGCCTTGAATTGACAGCTGCAGGAAATTATGGTAAAAATCAGAATAGGATGGCGAAAACATTTCCTTTCTGTTAGATTTTATATCAATTTCTACCTTATCAGTGTTGCTCCTAGCTTTGTAGGTGTTCCACAGATTGCCATCCATACTGTAACTGATAGTGTAGTTCGTAACCCACTTATTCATGGTGTTGTCACCCTGTGTTGCTATACCTGTCACTGTCATCACTTGCCCCAGGTTAATCTGTATGTACTCAGTGTTAGATGACGTGTTACTACACCATGCACTGTTGCCATAGAGACGACCATGTGAGGCAGTATGGGAGCTGTCAAGGTGAGTAGTTGACGTCATTTGGTGGTTCTGAATGTTGCCAGGTACTTCAAGTCCAACAGGAGAACTACAAGCTGTAATAAAGGACACATTTTACAAACGATTGCTCTTTTTTTCTTTGAGGTCGTTCTAGGCCAAAAGATTAATTTTACCTCTTCCAATTTTCTCAAAATTTTCCATAATAGAAGTAAAACAGGCAAATATAAACAGGCGGCAACAGTACCTATAACCCATCTACAGCTTTACGTTTTTTGTATAGAAGACTCAAAAATAGCTGATAACCGGTTTTTGAATTTGGTCCATTCGTTTCCGAGATATAGCTCTTCAAACATTGCTATTTGCTAGGAAAAAAATGCAAATAAAAAGATGCTTGGACGAGAATGTGATGAACTGAAATTCATTTTTCTATATTTATTTGCAAACACATCCATCTCGCACATTTCTCCCTTTGAAGATATTAAACAACAGAATGAGAGACTTCCGTCCTTTATATGACATCATGTCATATAGGAACCAGACCCTTTGCAATTTGCGGACATTTCTGGCACGGGAAATTTAAATAGAGCTTTTGTGATGTTTGAAGAGCTATGCATTGCCAGAAATATGGGACATGAGCCTGCTCATACATGCGCAATGATGCGTTTCAGCTTACAAAATAGCCGCCGAGTCTCATAGGAAATGTATGGGGAATATAGAGCTTCCTCTATTTTGCGGCGAATAGGGTTTTATTTACTCTGAGCTCCACATCGCGATAAACAACCCACCCTACAAGCTACTAAATAAGCGTAAAATGATCATTGAATCATGCGACATATTGGTTCCCAGACTACTTGCCTTTGAAAGGCTTCGAAAGCTCTATATTCCATACATCGTCCATAAATCTGGCCACATTTGACCCCAAAATCGTCTTATTTGAAGTCGAAAAAAATTATAAGTAAAAGAGCTCTTCCTCGATATCACCAAACGAGTGTTTAATAATTCCAAAACCGCTCAAAAGAGACAGCATGCCTGCAAAATGTTGGTTCCCAGGAAGCTTGAAGTTAGGTTAAATTTTAAGTGATTCGACGCGTTGTTAGCTCGTAGTTTTCAGTTAAGAATGACAAGAAACCACAGAGAACTGCTGCAAACAGCTTCAAAACCCCCTAAATATCGCCATTTTGTTTTTACAAGCTCCTATTGACTGCTGAGATACAATTAGGAAGATTAAAGTAACGATTTACGTTTGAAACTTGTTTCTTGTCCTTCATGGGCTTCTTGTGGTGAGGCTTATCAACAGAAAAATAATAGTTGTTCTTTTGATTGTCAAGTAACTATTTTTTTGGCAAGAATTGTTTTACTAACATTATAGTTGAATATAAATATGTGCTTGGAAACCATGTAGTTATAATTTTCCTTTAGAAAGCCACTTCATTTTCATTCATGCGTAACACCGCTGACAATGTCCAATATTTCTGGCAATGGTCTCGAAAACGAATGAACCAATTTTGAAACTGTAATGGCTTATAAGCTATTTTTTGCGTGTTCTACAAGTGGGCCATATTTGCTGGTAGAAAAAACAATATATTCCTACCATTGTTTTCGTGAAATTATCAGAGAGACGTGTAAAGTATTTGATGGTTTGCGTAAAAAAGAATTACTGACAGGGGTAAATAGGAGACCTCAAAAATGGCACTTTTGTCGTGCAGTCATAGTATTACTACAAAATGTGCTTATTTGAGAAGTTCTATCGTCAATGACTACCTTAGGATTTCCACAAGGAAATACTTTTTCGACCTTTCAATATACGTAATACAAAATAGGGATCGTCAACTTTGTTTCAGAGTTTGAAGAAGTAGAACTTTTTTCTTTGATATTTTGCCCATCAAAACATTTAAGTGAATTCATTTCATTGAGTTGATGGCTATCTGTTATTATGGATACTAACCTGATGATATCCCATACACCTCCGCTCTCATAGACGGCCACTTTGTTTTATAATCCACGGGATGGAATCGTATAAACTTGGCCTTGATTGGTTTGGCAAGACTGTTTGTCATAACGCCACCTGCATCTACATTGCCAGTAAATGTCTAAAACGAAGACAACCAGGTGAAAGTCTCTTATGAGAAATAAATATTTCCAATAGACCCTTTTCCAATATGGCGTCGATGACGTCAAACGAGGATTGGGTATCTTAATAATAAGAATAATATATATTTCTTCATCGTCGATGTTCGGAGAACCTTTTTATGAATTAAAAACAGCAATCCATATGAAAAAATGTCGATCTAAACGAACTCGGAAGAGTCAAAATAACAAGGTTTCACTCACAACATCCGGGACATCCCAGGATATATCCTCGTTTGACGTCATCGGCGCCATATTCGAAAAGGATCTATTCACATTTATTATCTTAGGACTCTCTTATTTCGTATCTTGTTATATATTTACCTTGTAGCGGAGCACCATACTTAAGTTACATACATACATACATACATACATACATACATACATACATACATACATACATACATACATACATACATACATACATACATACATACATACATACATACATACATACATACATACATACGTACATACATACGTCGTCCGTCCGTGTACCACTCTTTACACAGGGTTTCCGCGCGCTTTGCTTACTCACAAATACACAGAAAAATTGCAATAATGTAGACAAACCTGAATATACTGCAAGAATAATATTTCAATTCCGTAGAAAATACTTCATAGAAGGTAAATTCATTATTCATGTTAACTAATGTTTTGTAAAAAAAATCGACAACAAATGTGTAAACTAGCTGGAGAAACTCTCAGACAAGCCAAGGGCGTTGCTTCGGCAAACATTGTCAGATAAACTTGGATAGTTTGTCGACGTTTTTACTGCATTTTAGATTTTTATCATCTTTTTCTTCAATACTTGTGGACCAAAAGAGCGATATTTGAAGCTTTGAATTTTTGTTTTTGATCCCATTTCAAGAAAAAAGGCTAAGACTTAGTAAAAAGACTTATTTTTTTGAAAAAATATATTTGACGGAAAGCGAGCCTCACGGAATTCTGATGTCAAACTATAATTCCATATTTCATAATCATGAATATTTTGACATTTTTATAGATATTTGATGAATTATATATTTTTAAACAGAAAGAAATTTGCTTTAAAACTATTGTTAGCTGTTTTCTACATATTGTACAATTGTAGATGTGGTGTTAAATTTATTTTTCGAGAAAACCACAGAAGACAACAGGTAATAAAACGAGAACATTCAAAGCTCCAACTCAAATTGTTTGGCGAAAACTAGAAAGAAAAAAAGACTTTCTACTACAAAACATGATTTATTAGATCTTGAATTTTCCTAGTTATCATGATTTGAGGCCTTCCTATGTGTGTATTGAACAGTTTTCTGAAATTTCTCCATTTTAATCTATAAAACACTAATTTTTTGGGAATTTCACTGGGGAAATTTGCCGCTTTTGGCCGTGTTTCCATAGCGACCTAATTGGTACTCCCACGGAGTACCAATTAACGCTCTAATTCTACATCTCTAGACCAATCAGAATCATGTAATTTTGTCGAGTGTACTATAATTTAATAAATACTTTTGTATTTATCACAAATTTAGTGTCTGTCTAGTATGATTTCAAAAAGGATATAATAAAGTGATAATTGAACTTCGTGTCGTGCAATTTTGGTCTGATATCAAGCTTGCGAATACAAATCACACTCCCGCTACTCGGTCGTGTGATTTTGATATTTTGCGCATTTGATATCAGACCAAATTGCACTCCACTTAGTTCAATTACCATTATAAAATCCTTTGCTCAACACATATATATATTCATATGTTCTATAATCTATAATTTTTTTTTTTTATTGAAAAAGTTTTCTAATGCTTTTGAAGAATTGAAATAATGGTTTTTCTTTCAGTTTTTCGTTCTGGGTTCTGATTAAATCAAAAGAAGTGGTCACGCAGTAACCGGCGTTAATTATTCCGCGTCACACAATTGTCACGTTTTTAGCACTATGTATACTATTTATGGGAGCTCCGATTTTAGGCAGTGCCTAAATCTATATATTACATGTATTATCTAAGGGCACTCTGTATATTGTTACGTATTTACCTTATTAGTATTATTTTCCTGATAATAATTCCAGTTCATATTATCCAATGACACTCTTAACATGTATGATGTCATCCACTCAGTAGAACCAGTCCCATAGCCTTGTGTAGCCACAGCACACACGAACACCACAGAACCAAGGTCTATCTGCAACCAGTCACCACCATTCTTTGAACTTGGTAACCAACCTTTACTGGAAGTTAAAAGTCTTGCAAAGTATGGTTTGTAACGATTATCATAATATGAACTGGCTGTAAACCTGTGATCTGGGATGATACTAGAGTATGACAAACCAACGGACATGGCTGTACAAGCTGTCGAGAAATAATTCAAAACTAAATTTCCTCCTTTATTGTTTGGGGAGAGTATAAAACCATTTAACATTTTTATTTCTGTAATTAATCTAGAAAGTAGATAATGAAAAAATGCCCCCTATGGCTAACTCATGCATGGATACTTCTTGCACTGTTTAGAGATTGGGTTCCCTGTGCCCTTCCTATGCATGTTGACTTGTCTACGTAAACAGATTAGATATTCGCTAGATTTAAATGTTTAATCTAACTGGTAAGATGACCAATCGGCCTTATATTTTCCTTCCAACTTGTACTTTGCTTATTTCGAATTCTTTGTTATTTTGTAGGATTTAGAAGTTAACCATTTAATAAATTGAATTTAATAAGCTGCACGCTAGAGTTTGCTTGGCGAAAGCACAGGGAGTCCACAGCCACTGGTAGAATCAGTGTGTTTAAAATAAAATCATGCGTAAAAGCTCGTGCTCCTGCACGAGCTCGGTGGCGTTTCCGGATTTGTTTAAGTTCAAGTGTGAGTATATTATTAGCTGCCTTACGTTCATAGTGTAGAATATAAAGATAAGGGGTGAAAATTTCAAATTTGTTGGTTATATCTGCGCCTCGGGTAAGGGGGCGTAAGTGGCCAATTGCTGCGGAAGTGAGCATGCTCCATTCAAATCAATACAGTATTTTTTTAATTATTTAATTTTTCAGGCTTATCAAGAAATACTCCTAAGTGCCTGGGGCATTTATGTGTGTGTAAGGCTACGTCCACGCTATGCCGGATAAATTTGAAAACGGAATTATTTAAATAAAAACGCAACAAAAGTTTTCCGTCCACACTAGAAAAAAAATACGATGTTTTGCAACCACACTCAACGATCAAAGGCGGCAAAAACGTTTGAATGCTCTTTTGAGCATGCGCATATTACCTATGAAGAATCAAAAGGATGCCTCTAGATAACTCTCAAATTTTCACGCCATTCATCAAGAATAACAAATTCGTGTACAAAGTTTTCCCACCACGCACTAGTTCAACCAGGTCTTGTTCAAAATCGTCGATCCTTGTAGGGTTTGTATCGCCGTTGAGCTCGTTGAGGACCTTTTGATAACCGCGTAATTACTCCTTATAAATCGAAGTATTAAATACATTTTATAAAGAACGACGTATAATTCAAAACAAGCAATCAAAGTAGATATTATGAACAACAAAATAACTATCGCGTCGTCTGCCATTATGGATTTATGATCGAGAAAGACTCGGGCGGAGAAATCACACGACAATCATGGTGTCAGCGTTTTCGAAAAGTTACGTTTTCGGTGGAGAATCTATCCGGATTCGTGCGTATTAGTGTGGACGGAAGACCTAACCGTATAAATAAAGTTGCGTTTTCAAATTTATCCGGCATAGTGTGGACGGAGCTAAGCTGTACAAGATAAATACAAGCAAGGATTCTATTCGGATAGGGAGAATCGCTTGTCTGTTGAAGAACGCATTCGAAGGACTACCAGAGAGTACGTTCTAGAATAGAATCTTGTAAATGCAAGAGAGAACAAATTTTTCGGATATCAATACTAAATATTGCCCAATTAATTGCAAGGTGTTCTTAGTATATGGCAGTTGCCAGTTCGGTAAATAAATCGTACATTGACAGGATCAACAGCCGGAAAAACTCGAGCGAAATACAAATATCAACTTTCCAAAAACATCGTGCCCGATTTTCGACTTTTTTCATTTCAGCAAATATTCTTTCTAAGGATAAAGAAAAACTCATAAAGCTGCCGATAGAGGGATTACAATTTATATAGTGATTGACGTTAGTAACTTGATCATGATGACGTATTAACCTCCTCCCGCTGTGATTCGGAATTTCTGGCCATATCGACAACAAGGGACTTTTTTGCCATTTTTACATACACCTTTTCAGGAAGTCCAAACGTTTGAAAACAAACTCAGTGCGCGGAAACGCCAAATAGATATATACAAGAGTGCATAAATAAGAGAGAGAGAGAGAGAGAGAGAGAGAGAGAGAGAGAGAGAGAGAGAGAGAGAGAGAGAGAGACTTCTTAATATCGCGCGCGCCATATGAATTCCCGTTTGGACTATTTTTAGCGTTCGCATAATTTCTATTTTCGCCTCACCCTACTCCAGTGCGTCAAAAATTGTGTCCTTCATCCAAACCTGGAAGTAGCAAAACATGTACAGGTTTTTGGGGAAAAACATAAATTTTGCGTCTTTTGGAGTGTTTAACAGCCTCAGTCGTTTTTTATCAGAGAACAGAACATGGCCAATCCTGATCTTTTTGTTTTATCTAAAGGTCTTGTCGAAAAAGTGAGAAAAATCGACGAAAAGTATGTTTTTTAGCGGTGCGCACACGTCCGCGCCATCAAAAAATTAAAATCCAAACGAATTTGGATGCTAAAATAAGCCCAACTTCGATTTCACATGGCGCGCGTGGTATTAAGAAGTTTCCCTCTCTCATTTATGCTCTCTTGATATTAGTAAAAGGAACTCAATATTACCGTTATAAAATCAATAAGTATGAGAGAACAAAGACGGAGATTGGAAGAACGTTTATCTTTGTTGGATAATAGAATTCATACCTCCGTCTTGTTTTATTCCATACAGTTCTGTTCTCATGCAGTTTGTACTTCCATAATGACTTGTAGGTGCAACACGTATGTACTGACCAACAGTACCATCATACAAGAGATTCTTAACTGCAGTATTAGGGTCGAAGTTACCTGTTAATGACTATTAAGAAAAGTGTTTTGGAGACAAAAAACGTAGAAATAAAATTAAAAGGAACTGAAAAACGCTTTCCAAACAGCCTCCATGAAAGGAGTTCAGCGTAGCACTAGAAAGGGTAGTACATAGAAATGTAAAGGCAAGTTGTAGTGCTATAGCTTTAAAGAAATCCAACAATAATAGAGCGGTTTTCGTAAGAGTGGGAAACATATGTCATTGACTTCCAGCACGTACATGGTACATGCTGTAACATTGAAATCACTTCCCATTGTCTTCCTGTGATGCATCCAATCACAACGTTTAGTCACGGATGCAGTAAGATACGGTACGGCTACAGTACAACTACGAATTTGCCCGTCAGTCCTCACTCATACGTTTCCCCATGCACTATTCTGAGCATTGCTCTTAGAATAATTCGGTGAAAAAGATCACCGACCTTGATGGGGTTTAAACCCACCACCCTCGGATATGTTCTATCGATGGTCTACCAGCTGAAATACGAGGTCAGACTGGAAAGGGCCTTATAATTAATTATTCTACCTCTTCGGAATATTATTGTTGGGTTTCTCTAGCGCTACAACTTTCCGGCTGTACAATTCTGTCATAAAAAATGTTGGATCTAGTTTCATCGTTCATAGTTATATTTATATATTCTAGTGAGAAAGCATTTCTTTAGCTTGTTTACCTTCACTTGGCTATTTTCCATATATTTAGTAAATGTAGATCCATTATTTGATGTGAGCATGTTGTAAGACTGTACCCACTGATCTGTTATGTGGTCACCCTGTGTTGCTATACCACAAATGATGTAAGGTGATCCTAAGTTAATCTGCAGATATGGAGAAGAGTCACTTGTAGCAGCACACCATGATGATCCTGCTCTGTAGTTTAGTCTTGCCTTGGATGGTGATGTGGTGCTGTTGTAAGATGATGATGACGTCATATCACTGTCTGGGATCTTACCACTACTAATACCAACTGGTAGAGAGCTGCACAACAAACCTGTAATAATATTAGTAGTGCTAATTAACTTTCTTAGCTCTTTCTAGAAAACATTCTTAACAAGACGTACCTTTGCGAAGACCATAAGCTTCAACACGAAGTACCTTCCAAAGTCTATACGTTGTGGGTATAAACCTAACGTATCTGACCAGAACTTGATAATCTAGGACATTCTTGACAACAGTAGACCTATCTGTATTACCAAGAAACAACTAGAAGAAAAATAGCAACATCTATAAGACATTCTAGACAACAGTATTACTATCTGTATTACCAGGAAACAACTAGAAGAAAAATAGCAACATCTATAAGACATTCTAGACAACAGTATTACTATCTGTACTACCAGGAAACAACTAGAAGAAAAATAGCAACATCTAAGACATTCTTGACAACAGTATTACTATCTGTATTACCAGGAAACAACTAGAAGAAAAATAGCAACATCTATAAGACATTCTAGACAACAGTATTACTATCTGTATTACCAGGAAACAACTAGAAGAAAAATAGCAACATCTATAAGACATTCTAGACAACAGTATTACTATCTGTATTACCAGGAAACAACTAGAAGAAAAATAGCAACATCTAAGACATTCTTGACAACAGTATTACTATCTGTATTACCAGGAAACAACTAGAAGAAAAATAGCAACATCTAAGACATTCTTGACAACAGTATTACTATCTGTATTACCAAGAAACAACTAGAAGAAAAATATCAACATCTAAGACATTCTTGACAACAGTATTACTATCTGAGTGTATTACCAGGAAACAACTAGAAGAAAAATAGCAACATCTAAGACATTCTTGACAACAGTATTACTATCTGTATTACCAAGAAACAACTAGAAGAAAAATAGCAACATCTTATACATTCTTGACAACAGTATTACTATCTGTATTACCAGGAAACAACTAGAAGAAAATATCAAGTGCTAAAGATATAAGATATTCATACCTTATCTGTGTTACCAGTTTTGTAAGAAGTCCACATGACATTATTTACAGATGTTGATATTTTGTATTGTGTAGTCCATTCATTCCTTGCAGATAAACCGTAGCCTTGTGTAGCCACAGCACAGATAACAAATATCTGACCCAAGTCTATCTGTAGATAGTCATTAGGGTCGGTTGTTGTTCTTGGTCCCCATCCTATGGCCGCTCCATTCAGACGAGCATTTTTTGGAGCATATATATGGTCATACTGTGAAGATGCTGTAAATCTGTCATCTGGTATAATACTACTGTCTGCTATACCAACAGGACTGTCCTGACAACCTGTAGTGATATGTGGCATCATAAATGGATGTATTAAAGAACCAGAATTAATCTCATTTCCAGCTGCTTATTTTTCTTTTGATTCTCAATTCAAATTAACATCAGGATTATAGCGAAGAAGTAGGAATAGATTGCTTACACGAAGCTAAACAACAACAGAAAATCAATCGCTCATCAGCTTGCACTGGGTTGTCCGGCCCACGACATCCGCAGCATTATAAAGCTTGTCAAATGATCACAGAAAATTTTACAGAAGCATAGCTATCTTATTACTATAGTATAATGGAATCATTTGCATCTAAAACTCCATTAGCTGAATTTTCTTGTGTTCAACAGGTCATCGATCGTGCGTTTGATTTTGCTTTTCGAGATTTTAAAAATAATTTAAGATATCAGGACACCTTGGAAAATTTCGAGATCACTTTACTGGTGAGCCAAAATTCGCACCGCCTTTCAATATTATTATACAATTTCTGAAAGCTAGATAAACGTAGTTTTGGAAAATTAGTTAAGGCTTTCCTATTTTGCAAAACAAAAAATTGTACTGTAGTTTTTCAGTGCCTAAATAGAGACATTAAGCAACTCATCATCATCATCATCCAAAAGATATGGTCTATTTTGCAATCATAACCATCGAAAACTCAAACACCCGAATTTTAAGAGTAATTCCAATTGATCTAAAAAAAGTATTAAAAATCTGGTACACCGTTTTCAAGCACATTATCCACAGAGTATGCTAGTGTACTCATTATCGAAATAGTGAAAATTAGTGCATGCAGTAGAATGTCATTTTGAACCCAAAACTATTTTCTTTGTGTGTGTCTCAAAACAGACAATTCTACACAGATTTTCGAAAATTACGTTCATTTAGCTTTCAGAAAATGTTTACTTTTATGGCAAAATATTGTGAAGTCCGTGCGAAATTTGATTAGCGCGTATAGGGGTCCAAATCTCCTCCTGATACCGGCCTCATTCTAATCACCGTACCCATGACAATAATAAAAAGGGGGTTAAAGAGGCTGTCTACAGTTTTTCTTGTGCTCTTCTCTTTGATTTTGAACGGCTGTAGATTTTACATCTAAGCATCTATCATTCTGAAAATTCACCCACGTACTTTATGAGGAATGAAATTTTTTTAACGATGTATATTTCATTGAAAACGGAGTTACCATAACGTAACAAGAAACAGTTTTAACTGTTAAAACTCACTGTTTTTGATTAGCAGCAGTTTCACGCGTTATTCAATCTATACTTTATATTAAAATGACACACTAGACGCTAGGCAGAAGGTTCTTATCCATAAAATTCCCAGTTTCTCGTTTCTGTTAAAAATACTGGAGGTTGCAAAGAAACGCTGACTTTAACTTCTTGCTATCAATCACGTGACATTTTACGGAGTCGGACTGGGGGCTAAAATGGTTGACTGGGGGCAAATAGCGGCTGTTCAAATCATGTCAAAATAACTCCTCAAATCATTTTATATGACAATTTCTACAACATGAAACCAGATCAGAAAACAAGATACACAGACAATCTTCTTCATTTAGATATTCACAATCAAAATGCAGATATTACCGGAAGTGACGTCAATTGATAGTAAGCTATCGGCTGTATAACCCAACCGTTTAAATCTTGGGAAGGCATTAGGCTACTTCTATGCGAACATTTTAGATTATAAAGTGCCTTCGATGTCCGTTTGTGTGCGTCAACGTAAACATCGCATTTTCTGGAATATCATCAAAATTCGTACCCGTAACGTCTGCCGCTTCCGATTAAAATAATGTTGATTTTTCCCCTTACTCCAGTGAGTTAATTTTTTACATTATTTATACTCTCCGAGCGCCGAAGTATGCTTCTTTTTTTTCTTCAAATCAATAGTGAAGGCTTGACACTCGCTTGACATTATGGATTGACTTTAACTTACACATATCGTAGTGTAAAATATAACATTGTCATAATATTACATCGTCAACCATTAAAAAGGAAATCTTAGACTACTTTCTTAATTACGTTTACTTGTAAGACTTGTGATCAAACCTTGTGATAACCGAAATATCCCATAGGCTAGATCTGTGTATATACGACAGTAGACCCGTAACTATCTTTGAGCTCCGATTCCCGCTTTATATGTGAAGCAATGCTTATAAAACTAATGAATAATTAATAAGGAAAACACAATAGAAATCATTGTCCATGCAGGTTGTATACCTGATACAAAATCGTCCTGATTTGCATAAACTTTAACTCTAATTTTCTCAGCCAAATTCAATTTTATCTTTAACATTTTAGTAGAACATTAATGTTCCATAAGTAATATACAATATTCGTGTCCGTGTTGTATCAGATACTGACAATCACTCGCCTTGGGCTCGTTGTTGTATATCTGTTACAACACGGCCACTCATATTGTATATATTACTTAAAGAATGTACAACTGCACAGATCAAGAAGAAATGACTTTCATAAAGGTCGGGCTACACTTCTTATTTAATTTCCTCGAATCTAAAGCAAGTTAAGTCGCTTAACAATGACTTTATTTAGTAGCTTAACTGAAGATACTTGACCAAATTTACCAAAACATTTCCCTTCCTCCGTTGTACTTTAATATTGAATGTAATGTAAAATTAGAGACTTACCGATTACATCGTGGACTAAGAAAGCGAATGACACGAAAACCAGATAAATCTTAACCAAGTAACAAGGTATTTTAACAGGATTATAATGAATCTCCATATTGTTTTCTTACGCTCATTAAACGAGGCAACTCAAGTATGAAGTTTGAAGCGGAAGTATATATTTTTGATATCTGTTTCGACCGATCACAATACTTACGTCACGCAACTTGAAAACCAAGAAGAATTAAAATAATAATCTCGATATACTCACCCGAGTTTCTTGGCTTCCGGGCTTCCGGGCTTCTGGGCTTCAGGGCTTCCGTTGAAATTCCGAACTTTACTAAGTTGACTATAAGAACGCATTCCATAGTGTGCCATACAGTTGGATCATATTTTTTTTCAAAGTACATTCAAGTTTTATACATACCTTGGCAACAATCTCTGGTCCAATCCAAGTGAAAGCTCGGGTAACTCACAGATCGAATTGGAAGTTATAACAGCGTAATAAAACAAACAAAGTCAACAATTTAAACGACTAGTCATTAACCGGCAAGATTGCATGGGTCGAATAGGGAAAAACTGTGCCAGTAACCTCGGTTCGTCCAAACTCGTTACATATTTATTTCCATTAACTATAACCAGTAACGTTAACAGTTTCTACAAGATACATTAAAGCAATGCTTAAGCATGAAAAGTTATGAACAAGACTAAAACAAGCAAATATACGAAAAATATACTTACGAAAAAAATCTGAGGCACAAGATGAACGAGTCCTGTAAGCTTGAAAGTCAACCGAGAACTAAATTACCATAGAAAAAAACTAAACACTAAGTACTGTACATTTGAATAAAGACAAAGAAATGAACTAACAGAAGTGACAAAACTAAAAGCGTGACCGGAAAGAAAAACTAAACAAAGACCTTGAATACTTAATCCTAAATATCTGAGTGCGGCATTTACCGGTGCCCGAGGTCTTGAATATACCGTTTTCAAGGACAAGGGTACAGTTTCTCCCTATCTGAACATAGACAGAAACTAACAGCTAACCTATTCTCTCTACAAACTTGTTTAAGCAACAAATCAGAACGTACCATATTCAAGAACAAATCAGAACGCACAATAATATTTTAATGGACTCGAGAAAAAAAAATTGTTGTTATTGTGTTACTTTCTTTAATAGTTCATGTCATAATCTCCTTCTCAGTTTCCGTGACGGTCGGCATATAAGTGTGGATACCTTAGAAGTATAAACAAATTGGAAGTACAAACCTTTATAACTTAAAGATGCAGCACTCAAATGAAAAAAATATTTCACCATTAAAATATTCACTTTATGTAGAATCGATCCTGAAAATATTTTATCAGGAGTTAGGTGCACTTTACCAGATAAAAGATGAGAAGCTAGAAACAAATGAGAAAAAAGTTATTCAGAAGACACTATATAGCTTCTACAGGGCTCGGAAAGAAATCCAAATCCACCTATCAGGAATCGAACCCGTGACCTTCAGGACATATGTCAGATGTTCTACCACTGAACTATACAGGGAAACTAATGTTAATTGGGTTTACTTCGAGGTTTTTTTGATATTTTTTTCATATGATTCGCCTAACCATTTCAAGATATATTTCCAAGTCAACGCAACTTCATGCCAAGATCTTCCATTTTAAATTCAAATCCCTTAAGCTTAGTATTCCCGGACTTTAACTTTGGTTGCTGGTAGACATCAAAATTTCTTTACTTCACCAAGGAAACATTTTCAGTCTCAAAAAAAATCATATATTGTTTAACCGAATTCTGTAAACCATTATTTATCATACATGGTATTTTTATCAGTTCACAAGAATTCGTTAATATTTCGATGCACATGCGAGTAAATAGCCAGTTTCTTCTCATTTGGATTGCAGAGTGACTATCGGCACTTCGTTGGGTATAAATTGATTGCATCATCGTTGGTGCTGTGATTCATAATTATTCAATTATTCTGATTCATATATCGTAGTCCTGGGTCGGAGCCTTATTGATTTTCGTGTTGCCGTAAGTATGAAGACTTTCGTAAACCGGTTTAGTCCGGTTTTCCTTCGTCAGGGACTGATATGTAGATTGCGGCGAGGAAGCTGTGACATTTTGGAGCGGTGGTTTGGGATACGGAGCTTGTGATTTCGGCTGCACAGTTTCATATATCTGTTGCTTGGGTTTAGGTTTGGGCTTCGGCTTCGGCTTGGATAGGCTTAGTTCGTTAATTGGAATTGATTCATAGTATCCACTACCTTTATCAGCCGTTGTAGTATCATGGTGGCTGGTAACTTCGGTTTCTACATCTGATGGATCTACTGTACCATGTAAGTCAATCTGCTCGTATGTAGAGCCTGTATTGGCAGATAAAGGGGCCATAGGCAGTCCATCTTCTTGGTTACTTGCAATTGCGTTCTGTTCAATGAATGACAAAAAAACTGAAACTGTTTGCGATCTTTTTTTTCTTTATAGCTAACAGGAAAGGTCGGTGTTGGTGACAACAGATGAAGAACATTAGATAAATGATGATATGATGCTCCACATGCCCTCAGTTGCACTGTTTTATCGCTCTTAACACATTTTTTCGGTTTAAGTATGTTTGTGTTTCATTTGATTTCACTTTTATCTTTACTTTGATTTTTTGTTGTTGTGTTTTTTTTTTTTTTTTTTTTATATAATTATTTGTTTGCTTGTTGATTCTTTCGTTTGCTTGTTTTCATATTTCTTAATTTTAGTTGTTCATTTATTTTAAACTTATTTGTTATTTTTCTTGGTAGTGACTCACCTCATAAACATATTTTGTAGAACCAGTCGATGGTCTATTTAAAACAACAATTGACGCTACGTTAGTACCCATCAGCATATCAAATAATCAGTCGCACAGGAAAAGTTAATAGAAGCCAACCGATCATATTCCATTCAATGGTAAAAAATAGTTGCAGTCGTGGATCTAGTGGTTTACTTCCATAATATATATTTTTTTATTCCTTTTTTGGAGACCAGAACTCCCCTTCCACTGTAAAGCTCGACCAAAAATATTTTATTTGAATTATTTAAAATCTTCAAAATAGATGCTCTTCACCTGTTTTCCGCTTTCTTCGTTTCTTCTGCAAAATATGCAATAGCATGGTTTTAAAGTTAGGACACGTGGATCTTAATATATTAAATTTCGCAAACTAATTATTTTTCCCTTTGCTTCAAACTTTTTTTTTCCTACTTGGAACGTAAAGGGCTTACGCTTAATCCATAAAACAATATTCAGCGTTTGAGCAGTGTTTCCTATTAAAGGCGAGAGAATGTATTGATTAATACACTTTAAAAGTTTTACTTACCAAGTTGTTTCCTAAGCTTTATGATGTACACAACGAGTAGAACAATGAAAACCAAGAAAGCTAGATTGAATGCCAGACTCACAGCAAAAATGGAATAATCTGGAGAATATCAGAATAAAAGCTTTGTATTAAGGATGTATGAAGGGAATAGCTTTCGCCATCTGGGTTTCATTTGCATAAGTTATTACTTATTAAAGCTTATTACAGCTATGAGTTATTACTGACTTACCTATGCAACCTGACTTGTCCGTCTTCTGAAAATTCTTTCCTACGACTCACAAAATAAAATAAATTAAAAAATAAGAATAAAAATAAGGTAGAACAAGAAGCAGGTTTTTGTAGCAATGGTGACGACGAAAATAAGCAACGCAAGCAAATGACTTTAAGCAGCTGATATCACAAGCAATTCTAATATGAGAGCCATGACCATGTATATCAAGTAAGATTAAAAAAGTATTTCATTCATGATGACTAAATGCAGCGCTTTTTTGAATATTATTCTATTTTGCGTTTTTGATGCTTAAACTTACATTTGAAAATCAAGCAAAAAATTATATATGTTTGCAAAACATTTTGAAATGCGAAACCATTAATCAAATAAATGTAATGACAAAATTCAAAATATTTTAAAACTTTCCAAACCTTTATTTTCGGGAATTTTCCCCTTTGCTATCACAGTGCTTTCACCAGCCAAGTACTTCTAACATTTAGCAAAGAAAATAGAAAAATGAAATATAAAGAAATATTTGCAAATTCTGAGACTGTGATTTTTTCAACGTATTTTCACATATACAATATTTTTTTCATGCTCGAAAGCTCACTTTTCTTTGCGAATGGATAAGTTAGTGCTTATAATATTTGGACATTTCAAATGATAGCCATTAGCCTTACCTTTTTTTCATTTTGTGTCATGGCTCTTTGTGACACTTGATACTTTGTGCCAGACCTCAGTTTTACATTTTTGTATCCATTGTATTCTATTTCGTCTCCAAGAACGAAAACTCGTGGGAATTTCTTGTCAGGATCTGCTATTATTTCTGCTGCTATGTAGTAGTGCAGATTTTCCTTCTCAGCTTCTTCGTAACTTTTCAGTTTTGTTTTATCGAAAGAACAGATTTCATCCTCTTTTACAACAATAATCTGGTAAGCCTTAATTTGCCCATTGATGTTAGAACTTTTCCAAACTGTGATGTTGTTCACTTCTGCAGTAATGTTACCAATTAATCCAACAAATGGAGCAGGTGGAGCTGTAAATGAATGAACTTTGTTTACTTCGTCTTTGCTCACAATTACGTATTTACTGATGTCAGGAAGAGTCCCTTTCGGGGAATGATAGTTGTGAAATATACAGTTTTGTTTGAAGTGTTATCCTATCGGGGAAAACTAAATTGTATAAACTGTTTAGCAACTCGTCAACACTTTCTGGCCGGCATCCTAAGATCATCACTCACCATCAACCTTTGTAGTGCTGGATAACGGTGAGCTGTTGTCTCCCTTACCGCAAGTAGTGTTGGCAGACACTCGGAACGTATAACGAGTACCTGGATACAAGTTTGTAACCTCTTTAGTTGTGGATGACAGAGACACCCTGCCGTTATGTGAAAAACTGGTGTTGTAGTCTTTCTTTCCTTCATATACAATCTAATGAGAAACAAGAGGCATATATCTGCATATTGATTTTCATTTTCACTAAACACTCATATGTTAAGCCTCAATTTTAGATTTTCAGCAGGTTTTTGGTGGTTATCAAGGTGAAAACAATTCAATGTTTGTATTCCTTCAAGGACATTTACAACGTACATACCGTATAGGATTCTATTTTTTCTGTAACCGATTCAGGTTTTTGCCATGTTAACAAAATTTCTCTTTTCTTGGTTGTCTGCACGGTAAGATCTACCGGGGAACCTGGAACTGGATAGAAAACAGTCAATTATATAAATCTCTAAATCCAAAAGTAATCTACAGTTAAAACTGCGGAAGTAAAATTGTTGGAAAGCAAGCACAGTTTAATAATTTCTTGGTGGTGGAAAAGAGGACAGAGACAGTACGTTGGAAGTAGAGAAAGGAAAAAAATAAATAAAAAATGAAAGGGGAAATGTTAATAGAGAGAAGGGGGAGGAAGCATGCAATAATGAAAGAAACTAAAGGAAAACAACTTTCAACAATTACCAGAGGTTTCCAGGGATTTGATGTCACTTGAAGGTCCTGCACCAGCACTTGTGTATCCTTTTATTGCTATGTAATACTCAGCACAAACCAGTAGATTATGTAAATAAAAACTACAACAAGAGGAGTTCATCAGCTTCACTTGTCCTACAGCATCAATAGATCTTCTAGCTCTTCCCCTTCTCACTAATGTCTGGTTAACTTCATAGACAAGGACAGGGCCATTAGATTTGCTTCGTGGAATTTGGCTCCAAGAGAAATGGAAAGTTGTTTTATTAACGTCGCTGGTTGTTAAATTAGAGGGTGAGACACTGGGTGCTGGAGATGGAAAAAGAAGGCACATTTATTGAAGTAAAAATAACATCACTGTACAGCCTTTCAAAAATCTTTGAAAGTAACCCAATAAGGTAAATACGATATACTTACAATAAACTGGTACCACAAATGTTTTTGTCGGTGTGTCTGGTCCTTCCTTGTTGGTGACCCCCCTGACACGAAACCCGTACGTCACTCCTCCCCAGACAGGAATCGTTACAGTCACTTTGCTTTTATCGACAGTTTCCACCTTCAAAGTGAGATCTTCACTATGTTTGTATGACACTTTGTAATGTTGAACATTATCACCACAAATCACAGGTTTACGCCAGGTTAGTGTTACTTGTGGAACAGAAGGACCGCTGGGTCGAATTAGGTTTCCCACAAAATTTGTAGGAGCAGAGGGGGCTAAGAAAGGAAGGAAAATCTCCTGATCACATTTGAAAGTTAACAATAATTAAGAGTTCGTGCATTACACTAAATACTGGCACCTTCTTACCAGAAGTTCGGACAAATAACATATAAGCTGAACTATTGTCATTTAGAACTTGATATGAACCAAGTTTTTGTTACTGTCATTTTTCTTCGCTCAATTTATTTTCCGGATTAGTATGCGTTTTTGGATTTTCGGCAAGAAATATCAGGATTGATTCGCACTAAGCCGATTACCAATCTCATTGGCTAACGTAACGGATCATATCAAATCACTTTGATCAACTACTTCCATTTTAAGACGAAATACAACAAAGCAACATAAAAGTTAATCATATCAATACTTACCATCTTCAGCTGTAGTTCTTTGGATTTCAGTTGTATTAGGACCATCTTTGATTGTATAGGCTAATATTTTGAAGGAGTACAGAGTACACTTGTCCAGCCCAGTCAGTGTGTATGACAGGGTCGTATTCCCTTGAATCTCCTCATATTCTGCTAAAGAGCTACTAGTTTTTCCATAGCTCAATTTAAACTTTCTTATGACACCATTTTTTGTTGTTGGCAAAGCCCAACTCAGTTGAACACTAGTAGAATCCCGAACAGCCACTTGGAAGTTAATAGGCTGACCAGGGGCTGTTAAAAGTAAAGAAAACAGATATGATTCTTGGTTTGGTTGAAATGATGGATACGCCAAACTGCAGAATTTTTTATCGGGTTTCAATTGATTGACGACACATGTAGAAAGAGATAGCACAAGGAATGATAGACAGCATGTCCATGGCAAGTCGGGACTACTGTAGGTAGTGGGGTCGATTTTGAACTAATAATTCTCTACTCATAAAAACGTAAGAGTGCGGCTGAGTGTTAAGAATATTAATCGTAGTTGTTCTGCACGTGGAGTGATCGTCATGGAAACTGATGTTCATTAATTAGATATCAAACTAATACGTAAAAACAAATAACTGAATTCGAAGGTTACGTTCTATCTAGACGACATCTAATATTCCATGCGAAGAAACTTACCATCTTCTAATGTTCGCCTGATCACATAGCCATTGATAGGTCCATCTCCCTTATCGTTACGAACGACTACTGTGACGTTGTACACTGTCCACTTTATCAGCCCACTGAACGTGTGACTGGTTTGTTGCGAAGTTGCAGTACTTTCATGTCTGTCACTTCCTGAGATACACAATACTCTGTATCCAAGAAAAGGACCATTGATTCCAAATGCCGGTGCCTTAAAGAAAGACAAACAAGACCGTTCAACCAAACTATACAGTATAAGCATGATTTTAATTCAATCTGTGAGTTAGCCATGTCCTGACTTAGATCAGCCCAGGGGTTGTTTCAGGGTTCAATCTGCGAGTTAGCCGCGTCCTGACTTAGATCAGCCCAGAGGTTGTTTCAGGGTTCAATCTTCGATTTTGGGAGTGTCAGTGGAAAAGCGCACGGCTGTTAAGACTTCTGGTGTCAATGTTTTTCACGTTGCACTGAAATCTCTGTCATTTTCGTGACAAGGAGGAATTCATGAACGAGATATTCATTAGTTTGTTATTGCCAACGTTGGATAACCCCCCCCCCCCCCCCCCCGGGTGGATAACCAGCATGACAACTCTTTTAGGAGATTTTCTTAACTATTTGAGCTGGCTTATCCAGGCTCTCGAGAACCCACAATATCGCCTATTTGAAAACTAAATTTTGGAAATAAGGCATTACCTCAGTGGAACGAATCAAGTACAAAGATGAAACTTTACTTACCTGCCAAGTAACTCGAAGACTCTGTGATGTCAAGGCGACTGCTCTAATCGAGGTGGGAAAACCCGTGGGAACTATAAAAATACAACACACAGGTCATATAATGGTTCAAGCATACTACAACAGAATACTGATATTTGAATTTCAGAGAAACGATTCACTTTATGTCATTGCGTGGTACATACTGGATGACTTTGTTGTGAAGTTCTTTTGTGGACTCCATTTACCATCACCTACTATACTAACAGCTTTGATTGTAATATTGTAACTGGTGTAGATCTCTAGGCCAGTGATGTCGTGACTCAGCGCTGGAGGCTTCACAGTTATTGTCTTAGAATATTTGTTATTTTGGTAAACTAATACATTTGACGTCACAAGTTTCTGGAATTCATTTAAGCTACGCCTTTGCCATTCAATTCTTATAGCGGTCGAGTTAAGAATGGTAACTGTTGGTTTCACGGTAGACGGGTAGTCTGTTGGCATAGAATCGATAAAACAGTATTTATAAGGATAACTATTCGAATTAACAAATCGAAGTGACTTTTTCGATAGCAGTGACAGACCATTGAAAAATCCCTTCGATTTGTTTTTTACCATCACAGGCAAAGAAAAGATCCAAAAACGAAGAAAAAGTTTGATAGAAAAAACCGTTTCAAGCGCGCGCTAGCTACGTGCGCGAGCGATTCGTCATCTTATCGGTCCGTCCTCTTATCGAACATGGCTCTCAGCCAATCAGCGCGCGAGAAATTTACAAGTTATGCTAAAACACATTATACCCACAATATTTTATCAATTGTTATATTTCTTCTGTGTGTAGCTGAGAGTATATATAGAAATGTATTTGTGGATACTCACCATATCTTACTTTGACCCCAGCACTTTTTATTCCATCAGCATCTATCTTGGTATTTCCATACATTGCTCTACAAGTGAACGGCTTAGAGCACAACAACGAGGATTCAGACCTGAAACAACTGGACCAAGGAAATACAACAAGTTACAATTAAGGAAAGTTAAAGTTAAATACCGTATTATTGTTCCATGCAATGAGAGATTTAGGTATTGATTCTCATTCAAATGTCTCCAAACTTTACATTTAGATATGGATGAATGATTTTATCACAAAATGAATGTAAAGCTGAGTAGAATTCATGGGTGCTGTGCTGTTCACTTCTATAGTCCTTCGTTCTAAGGGATTGAGGTTAAAAACCGTCACCATGTGAACCGCTTTTATTAGTAGTATCGCAAGGGGTACGGATAAGAAGTCTCTCTCCATAAAATTAGTGTCATAATACTGAGCGCATGGGTACGCTGTGTATGGTACGTGATCGGGATTCCTGTTGGCCAATCATGCCCCTCGGGGGCAACATACAGAACAAGATGGCGGCACCCAAGACATCAGCGTAGAGACTACGATGTTTTAAATAAAATCTACTGTCCGTAAAGTTGATCATGTTGCCATTAGAAACAAAAATATACAGTTTAAAGGCAGATAAAACAGTAAAACAAGTCTTCTTACTCCAAACGAGTACAAAAGTCAACATGTAAGTCAACTTTGCGTGTCGATGTCATTGTACAGCCTGTGTGCAGGGTTGGTGTGGTGTGTAGTATGTGAAGTAAAACATTGACATATGTACTTACTCATAAGTATTGAGAACATCAGCATCAGACGTGTAGTTGACTCTCAGTGTAGACTGCTTGGCTCCATTAGCACCACGCACCAGACCAGTAGATTGAATGGTGATGTCAGTATTACCAGTGTACCATTTGATGTACTGTATTAATGGTTCTTGTACAATACACACCAGATCTACATAGCTATTAGATGCTGCTGTCAGGTTTTGATTGGTCAGACCTGATATCACTGGTCTTGTAGCTGAAAAGAGACACAAAACAATTAATTATAAACAAGATATTACAAGATTTTGATTATGTAATACTGGGAGAAGTACGTTTAACAATTATTCGTATTATTCTGAATTTTTACACAGCCGCGAGTCGGTAATATTCAAACAGGTGATTATTCGAAAACATCGAATTATTTCTGCAACATAGATATTTTTCGTATTTTGAAAGCGGCTCGTCTCAAAGAAACAAAGCGCGCGCAGTCCTATATTCAGTATTTCATGTCTGTACTTATAATAGTCACATCCATACAGTTCTATTTTCATACATATAGCAGTATTCCATGTCTGCACTTACCATAGTCACATCCATACAGTTCTATTCTCATACAAATAGCAGTATTCCATGTCTGTACTTACCATAGTCACATCCATACAGTTCTATTCTCATACATATAGTAGTATTCCATGTCTGTACTTACCATAGTCACATCCATACAGTTCTATTCTCATACATATAGTAGTATTCCATGTCTGTACTTACCATAGTCACATCCATACAGTTCTATTCTCATACATATAGCAGTATTCCATGTCTGTACTTACCATGGTCACATCCATACAGTTCTATTCTCATACATATACCAGTATTCCATCTCTGTGGTGTAACTCGGACATGCCTTGCTGTCACTGGATGACTCAGCCATTGCACTCTTACACTATTCTTGTCATGATTGCCTTGGAATATCTGATGAAAGACCAATTATTGAGCACAGTATGCAACGTGAAACCCAACCTCATGGATAACCGACATTTGGCAATTGTGGTCAATTTAACGAATAAAACAGCTTTTTCCTTGCTCCGTTCAGTAATAAGGCACACAGGGAGTGACGTAAGCCGAAAGTGTTAACTTCTTGAGTGCTTTCGTCAGAAACCATATTCCGTTCACTAATAAAGCACAGTACTATACTAATCATTGCGCGCATACTATCCAAACTATATAATAAAATGTTATAATGATATCGTTGCTGCTGAGTATTTGTAGCCTCGAATTGATAGCTGCAGGAAATTATGGTAAAAATCAATATGGGATGGTGGAACACATTTCCTTTCAGTAAGATTTTAAATCCATTATTACCTTATCACTGTTGCTCCCAGCTTTGTAGGTGTTCCACATATTGTTGCCATCCATACTGTAGCTGATAGAGTAGGAGTTGACCCACTTATCCATGATGTGGTCACCCTGTGTTGCTATACCTGTCACTGTCATCACTTGTCCCAGGTCAATCTGTATGTACTGAGTGTTAGATGACGTGTTACTACACCATGCACTGACGCCATAGAGACGACCATGTAAGGCATTATGTGAGCTGTCTAGGTGAGAAGATGACGTCATTTGGCTGTTCTGAATGTTGCCAGGTACTTCAAGTCCAACAGGAGAACTACAGGCTACAATAAAGTACACATTTTACAAACGATAACTGTTTTTTCTTTGAGGTCGTTCATGGGCAAAAGATTAAATTTACCTTTTCTGATTTTTTCAACATTTTCCATAATAGAACTAAAACAGGCAAATATAAACAGGCGGCAACAGTACCTATAACGCATCCACAGCTTTACGTTTTTTGTATAGAAGAATCGAAAATAGCTGATAACCTCTGTTGCAGTTTCGAATTTAGTCCATTCGTTTCCGATATATAGCTCTTCAAACATTGCTATTTGCTGGAAAAACTCTTCCTATCAAATAAAAAGAGGCTTGGACGAGAATGTGACGAAATGAAATTCATTTTTTCTATATTTATTGGCAAACACTTCCATCTCGCATTTTTCTCTCTTCGACGATATTGAACAACACAATGAGAGACTTTCCTTGACATTTTGCTCATCAAAACATTGCCAGAAATATGGGACATTAGCCTGCTTCCAAATGCGCAATGATGCGTTTCAGCTTACAAAATGGCCGCCGAGTTTTGGAAATGTATGGGGAATAAAGAGCTTCCTCCATTTTGCGGCGAATAGGGTTTTATTTACTCTGAGCTCCTCATCGCGACAAAAAAACTACCCTACAAGCTACTAGATAAGCGCAAAGTGATCATTGAATCATGCGACATATTTGTTTCCGGACTACTTGCCTTCGCAAGCTTTAGATTCCAGAATAAGTCGAAAAAAATTATAAGTAAAAGAGCTCCTCCTCGATATCACCAAACGAGTGTTTAATAAATCCAAAACCGCTCAAAATAGTCAGCATTCCTGCAGAATGTTGGTTTCCAAGAAGCTTGAAGTTAGGTTAAATTTTAAGCGATTCGAAGCGTTTTTAGCTCGTAGTTTTCCAGGTTCAGTTAAAAATGACAAGAAACCACAGAGAGCTGCTCCAAACAGCTTCAGAACCCCCTAAATACGCCATTTTGTTTTTACAAGCTCCTATTAACTGCTGGGATGCAATAAGGAAGCCCAAAGTAACGATTTACGTTTGAAACTTGTTTCTTGTCCTTCATGGGCTTCCTGTGGTGAGGCTTATCAATAGAAAAATAATAGTTGTTCTTTTGATTGTCAAGTAACTATTTTTTGGCAAGAATTGTTTTACTAACATCATAGTTGAATATAAATATGTGCTTTGAAACCATGTATTTATATTTTTCCACTTCATTTTCATTCATGCGTAACACCGCTGAAAATGTCCAATATTTCTGGCAATACATGAATTCATTTCATTTCTGTTATTATGGATACTAACCTGATGATATCCCATACACCTCCGCTCTCATAGCCGGCCACTTTGTTTTATAATCCACGGGATAGAATCGTATGAACTTGGCCTTGATTGGTTTGGCAAGACTGTTTGTCACAACGCTGTTTCTATCTACATTGCCAGTAAATGTCTAAAACGAAGACAATAAAGTGAAAGTCTTTTATGGTAAATAAATTATAATTCAAATAGACCCTTTTCCAATATGGCGTCGATGACCTCAAACGAGGATTGGGCATCTTAATAATAAGAGTGATATATATTTCTTAAATCGTCGATGTTCGGAGAACCTTTTTATGAATTAAAAACAGCAATCCATATGAAAAAAAATGTCAGTCTAAACGAACTCGGAAGAGTCAAAACAACAAGATTTCACTCACAACACCGGGACATCCCAGGATATCCTCGTCTGTCGTCACCTTGTATATGTATTATCTAAGGGCACTCTTTATATTGTTACGTATTTACCTTATTAGTATTATTTTCCTGGTAATAATCCCAGTTCACATTATTCAATGACACTCTTAACATGTATTTTTTCATCCACTCATCATCAAAGCTACTGCCTTGTGTAGCCACAGCACACACGAACACCACAGAACCAAGGTCTATCTGCAGCCAGGCACCACCTCTCAATGTAGCTGGTGTCCAACCTCTACTAGAAGTTAAAAGTCTTGCAAAGTTTGGTAGGTAATCACCGTTGTAATGAGAACTGGCGGTAAACCTGTGATTTGGGATGATACTAGAGTTTGACAAACCAACGAACATGTCTGTACAACCTGTCGAGAAATAGTTCAAAACTAAATGTCTTCTTTTATTGTTTGGGAAGAGTATAAAACCATTTTAACATTTTTATTTCTGTAATTACTCTAGGAAGTAGATAATGAAAAAATGTCCCTATGGTTTACTCGTGCATGGATACTTCTTGCACTGATTTAAATGTTTAATCCAACTGGTAAGATAACCATTCGGCCTTATATTTTCCTTCCAACTTGTACTTTGCTTATTTCGAATTCTTTGTTATCTTATACGGTTTAGAAGCTAACCATTTAATGAATTGAATATAATAAGCTGTAGCGCACGCAAGAGTTAACTTGGCGAAAGCACAGGGAGCCCACAACCACTGGTAGAATCAGTGTTTAAAATAAAATCTAGCATGCGTAAACTTTCGTGTTCCTGCACGAGCTCAGTGGCGTTTCCGGACTGGTTGAAGTTCAAGTCTGAATATATTTATCAGCTGCCTTACGTTCCTAGATTAGAATATGATGACAAGGGATGAAAATTTCAAAATTTTTGGTTATATCTGCGCATTGAGTAAAGGGGGACGGAAGTGGAAGTGGCCAATAGCGGCGGAAGTGAGCATGCTCCATTCAAATCAATACAGTATTTTTTTAATTATTTAATTCTTCAGGCTTATCAAGAATTACTCCTAAGTGCCTGGGACATTTGTGTGTGTGTGTGTAAGGCTAAGTCCACACTCAGTCGTGTTTTATCAGAGAACAGAACATAGCTATTCCTCATCTTTTCGCTTTATCTAATAGATTTTGCCGAAAAAAGTGAGAAAAATCGATGAAAAGTATGTTGTTTTTGAGCGACGCGCACACGTCCTGTTAGAATTGCATTGATTGACACATGTAATTGTATATGACGCTTGCATAATTAAACACAAATACACCACACGCCCATGCCATCAAAAATTAAAAACCAAACGAATTTGGATGAAAAAAATAGCCCAACCGGGTATTCACATGTCGCGCGTGGTATTAAGAAGTTTCTCTCTCTAATTTATGCTCTCTTGATATTAGTAAAAGGAACTTGAATATTACCTTTATAAAATCAATAAGTATAAGAGAACAAAGAAGAAGATTGGAAGAACGTTTGTTTTGGTTGGCTAATAGAATTCATACCTTCGTTATGCTTTATCCCATACAGTTCTGTTCTTATGCAGTTTGTCCTCCCATAATGACTTGTAGGTGCAACACGTATGTACTGACCAACAGTACCATCATACAAGAGATTCGTGACTGCAGTATTAGGGTCGAAGTTACCTGTTAATGACTATCAAGAAAGGTGTTTTGGAGAAATAAAATTAAAAGGAACTGAAAAGCGCCGAAGCTATTTCATACGGGACTATCCAAACAGCCTCCATGAAAGGAGCTAAGCGTAGCACTTGAAAGGGTGGAGTACATAGAAATGTAAGGCAAGTTGTAGTGATATAGCTTTAAAGAAACCCAGCAATAATAGAGTAGTTTTCCTATGAGTGGGAAGCATATGGTATTGACTTGCAGCACGTACATGGTACATGCCGTAATATTGAAATGCTTCCCGTGATGCATCCAATCACAACGGTTAGTCACGGATACAGTAAGATACGGTACGGCTACAGTACAACTACGAATTTGCTGTATCATTCCCCACTCATACGTTTCCCCATGCACTATTCTGAGCATTGCTTTTAGAATAATTCGGTGAAAAAGATCACCAAACTTAATTAATGGGGTTTAAACCCACGACCCTTAGATGTGTACTACCGATGGTCTACCAGCTGAAATACGAGGTCAAACGGATAGGGACTTAATAATTGATTATTCTACCTCTTCGGAATATTATTATTGGGTTTCTTTAGCACTACAACTTACTGGCTTTACAATTCTGTCATGAAATATGTTGGATCTAGATTCATCGTTCATGGCTATATTTATATACTCTAGTGAGAAAGCATTTCTTTAGCTTGTTTACCTTCACTTGGCTATTTTCCATATATTTAGTAAATGTAGACCCATCATTTGATGTGAGCATGTCGTAAGACTGTACCCACTGATCTGTCATGTGGTCACCCTGTGTTGCTATACCACAAATGATGTAAGATGATCTTAAGTTAATCTGCAGATATGGAGAAGAGTCACTTGTAGCAGCACACCATGATGATCCTGCTCTGTAGTTTAGTCTTGCCTTGGATGGTAATGTGGTGCTATTGTAAGATGATGATGACGTCATATCACTGTCTGGGATCTTACCACTACTAATACCAACTGGTAGAGAGCTGCACGACAAACCTGTAATAATATTAGTAGTGCTAATAATTAACTTTCTTAACACTTTCTAGAAAACATCCTTAACCAGACGTACCTCTGGGAAGACCATAAGCTTCAACACGAAGTACCTTCCAATTGTAATACGTTGTGGGTATAAACCTGATGTATCTGACCAGAACTGGATAATCTAGGACATTCTTGACAGCAGTAGTTCTATCTGTATTCCCAGCAAACAACTAGAAGAAAAATAGCAACATCTAAGACATTCTTGACAACAGTATTACTATCTTTATTACCAGAAAACAACTAGAAGAAAAAAATCAACATCTAACACATTCTTGACAACGGTATTACTATCTGTATTACAAGCAAACAACTAGAACAAAAATAGCAACATCTAAGACATTCTTGACAACGGTATTACTATCTGTATTACAAGCAAACAACTAGAACAAAAATAGCAACATCTAAGACATTCTTGACAACAGTATTACTATCTGTATTACCAGAAAACAACTAGAAGAAAAAAATCAACATCTAACACATTCTTGACAACGGTATTACTATCTGTATTACAAGCAAACAACTAGAACAAAAATAGCAACATCTAAGACATTCTTGACAACAGTATTACTATCTGTATTACCAGAAAACAACTAGAAGAAAAAAAAAATAGCGACATCTAAGACATTCTTGACAACAGTATTACTATTTGTAACACCAGGAATCATCTAGAAGAAAAATAGCAACATCTAAGACATTCTTGACAACAGTATTACTATCTGTAACACCAGGAATCATCTAGAAGAAAAATAGCAACATCTAAGACATTTTTGACAACAGTATTACTATCTGTATTACCAGCAAACAACTAGAAGAAAAATAGCAACATCTAAGACATTTTTGACCACAGTATTACTATCTGTATTACCAGCAAACAACTAGAAGAAAAAAAGCAACATCTAAGACATTCTTGACAACGGTATTACTATCTGTATTACCAGCAAACAACTAGAAGAAAAATAGCAACATATAAGACATTCTTGACCACAGTATTACTATCTGTAACACCAGGAATCATCTAGAAGAAAAATAGCAACATCTAAGACATTCTTGACAACAGTATTGCTATCTGTATTACCAGTAAACAACTAGAAGAAAGATAGCAACATCTAAGACATTCTTCACATTAGTATTACTATCTGTTTTACCAGGAAACAACTAGAAGAAAAATAGCAACATCTAAGACATTCTTGACAACAGTATTACTATCTGTATTACCAGCAAGCAACTAGAAGTAAAATAGCAACATCTAAGACATTCTTGACAACATTATTACTAGAGTGCTTACACTATGTGCATGAAATAAAATCTAAATAGTTACTGCCTAATAGTTTTTATTTAGTGACTATTAGTCACTATCACTCAACTGGAACAGCTTCAGTAACAACAAAGTATGCCTCTATCAAATAAAGTATTATCTTTTCATTGTCTTGAGTATTTGATTTTCCTTGTGTATTGTTACTAAAGCTGTTCCAGTTGAGTGATACTGACTAATAGTCACTAAATAAAAACTATTAGGTAGTAATTATTTAGATTTTATTTTATGCACATAGTGTAAGCACTCTATCTGTATTATCAAAAAAAAAAAAAAAAAAAAAAAAAAAAAAAGGTAGGAAAAATATCAAGTACTAATTATAAAAACATGACATTCATATACCTTATCTGTGTTACCAGTTTTGTAAGTAGTCCAAATGACATTATTTACAGATGTTGATATCTTGTATTGTGTTACCCATTCCTTGAGGCCTCTGCATCCTTGTGTAGCTAAAGCACAGATAACAAACACTTGACCCAAGTCTATCTGTAGGTAGTCACTGGGTTTGTTCCATTCCTTTGGACCCCATCCACTTCCGGTCGCTTCATTCAAACGAGCATACTTTGGTTTATATAGAGTAGCGCTATTACTGCTATCATAATATGAAGTTGCGATGAATCTGTCATCTGGCATAATACTACTGTCTGCTATACCAACAGGACTGTCCAGACAACCTGTAGTGATATGTGTGACGCATCGTATAAATCACAAGTCACATAAGTGGATGTTAGCGACACGCTTCATCTTATTCCAATGTGCATATTTTCTTCTTTTTAATTCTCGATTCCATTTGACATCATGACTATAGCATAGGACTAGACCAATTTTATTAATAAAAGCTTTTGTTGGCATATATTGTTTACACGAAGCGAGGCAACGACTGAAAACGAAACTCTAACCCTATCAGCGTCAATGGGTTGCCAGGCGCGTGACATGCGCAGCTTTATTAAGCTTGTCAAAAGTTCACGGTACATTTTACAGAATTATGGCGATTCTATTAAAGGGATATAAAACGGCGAGCATGTCTATATACTGTGTAAACACGCTGGGAGATGTAGAGCAAGAGTTTCTTTGACTTCTCGAGCTAGTGCTCTACAGCTCCCACTCCCCAGAGTGTTTCTATCGCAGTATATACTGAGAAACAAACGACCATTCTATTTTGCCTTTATAAAATATTTTGAAGTATTTACGACAATAAAATTAAAATTCTCCCTACTCAGTATTCTCGGCTTTCATGTGACGTCATCAGAATCCTGACCCACCAAAAATATTCCCTATAAAAGCATTTCTGTAGTATGTTGTAGACATCTGTGATATAAGTCTTGCCTGAAAGTTCTGAACCAAAATTACTTTTACCGGGCGAGTTACAGCGTCTTGAATTATGTCACGCAATCCACGTCACGTATTTAAAATCGAAGCAAAACTTGCTGATAACTTGAAATAAATCTAAAATTTTACTTTAATCATGTTTAAACCTCGAAATTAATTCAAAAATAGCCACAATTTCTAACACAAGACTGAATTTTAGCTCAATTCACGATACATGAATTCTGTCGGCCATGTTGGTGCACAGCTCTTGTACACCAGCATGGTGTCTCCCATACATTTTAACCAAATACGGCCTCATATTTGTTTGCTCATAACTCGAAAGCCAAATGTCCTGCTTTCTTCAAAATTGGCCAAATTGTTGGCTTTTAATCTCTTTACAATGTTTTGGACATGTTATTTTGTCTAGACATTCTATAAAGCTCTAAGAACAGTAATATCCGTATGCGAAATCTCAAGTTCGTCGCATACATTCTTACTAAAATTACAACATTTTCGCTCGCTCATAATTCGGCCGCCAAACCATCTTTAAGCATAAACTTTGTATGATTGTTAGTTTCTAGATATTCTTCAAGACTGTTATCAGTAATTGATATTTTACTTTAGATTTAAGCTAAACGAAGATTTTCAATTTAGTCACGTGATCAGTGAAAACCGAGAATACAATGAGAAAGGAATGTAGTTCGAAATGAGAGCAGCCGTTAGTGGTGAAAGAGCGTTGCGTGACGAAACTAGGAACGGCTGCGGGGGAGACTAGCTTGACACTCGCTTGACATAGGAATTTATTTACCATATTTATTAAAATATATAATTATCAAGGGCTTTTAAAGTTAACTTACATATCAAAGTGGGTAGATAACATTGCTATAATTACATTGTCAAACCATTAAAAAAGAAATCGTAGACTTCTTTCTTACATTTACTTGTAAGACTTGTGATCAAGCCTTGTGATAACCGAAATATCCCATAGGCTAGATCTGTGTATATACCACAGTAGACCCATAACTATCGTTTGAGCTTCGATTCCCGCTTTATATGTGATTTAATCGCTTATAAAACTCATGAATGATTAATGAAAAAACACAATAGAAATCATTGTCCATGCAGGAGGTTGTATATCTGATACAAAACCGCCCTGATTTGCATAAACTTTAACTCCAATTTTCTCAGCCAAATTCAATTTTATCTTTAAAATTTTAGTAGAACATTAATGTTCCATAAGTAATATACAATATTCGTGTCCGTGTTGTATCAGATACTGACAATCACTCGCCTTCGGCTCGTTGTTGTATATCTGATACAACACGGCCACTCATATTGTATATATTACTTAAAGAATCTACAATTGCACAGATCAAGAAGAAATGACTTTCAAAAAAGTCGGGCTACACTTCTTATTTAATTTCCTCGAATCTAAAGCAGGTTATGTCGCTTAACAATGACTTTATTTAGTAGCTTAACTGACGATACTTGATCAAATTTACCAAAACATTTCCCTTCCTCCGGCGTACTCTAATATTGAATTTAATGTAAAATTAGAGACTTACCGATTACATCGTGGACTAAGAAAGCAAATGATATGAAAACCAGGTACGTCTTAACCATGTAACAAGATATTTCAACAGGATTATAATGAATCTCCATATTGTTTTCTTGCGCTTATTAAACGAGGCAACTCAAGTGTGAAGTTTGACACGGAAGTTAATATTTCTAATATCTGTTTCGACCGATCACAATACTTACGTCACGCAACTTGGAAAACAAGAAGAATTAAAATAATAATCTCGATATACTCACTTGAGTTTCTTGGCTTCCTTTGAAATTCCGAGTTTTACTAAGTTGACTAAAAGAGCGCGTTCCATAGTGTGCCATACAGTTGGATCATAATTTTTTTTCAAAGTACATTCAAGTTTTATCCATACCTTGGCAACAACATATGGTCCAATCAAAGTCAAAGCTCAGGTAACCGTTACTCACAGGCTCACAGATCGAATTAGAAATTATAACAGCGTAATAAAACAAAGTCAAAAATTTAAACGACTAGTTATTAACCAGCAAGACTAATCGAATAGGGAAAAACTGTGCCTGTAACCTCGGTTTGTCCAAACTTGTTACATGCATATTTATTTCCATTAACTATAACCAGTAACGTTAACGGTTTCTATAAGATGCATTAAAGCAATGCTTAAGCATGAAAAGTTATGAACAAGAATACAACGAGCAAATATACGAAAAATATACTTACAAAACAAAAACTGAGGCACAAGATGAACGAGTCCTGTAAGCTTGAAAGTCAACCGAGAACTGAATTTAACCATAGAAAAAACTAAACACGAAGTACTGGACATTTGAATAAAGACAAAGAAATGAACTAACAGAAGTGACAAAACTAAAAGCGTGACCGGAAAGAAAAACTAAACAAAGACATTGAATACTTAATCCTAAATATCTGAGTGCTGCATTTACCGGTGCCCGAGGTCTTCAATTGCTTGGTTTCACTTGACGTCATGTCCTGTCTCGTGTGGAATGTTCATCAGCTGAATCACAAGTTTTCAATAGAAGTCTTTCAGTGTTTGACCACCATTTGGAACAGATAATGAGATTCAAAGACTTTTATCAGCTGATTGAAACCCAGCTATATACCGTTTTCAAGGACGAGGTTACAGTTTCTCCCTATCTGGACTTACTGTAGGACAGAAACTAACAACTAACTTATTATCCCCAATAACGTTTCTAAGCAGCAAATCAGAAAGCACAATATTTAAGAACAAATCATAACGCACAATAATATTTTACCGGATTTGAAAAATTATATCGATGTTATTGTGTTACTTTCTTTAATAATTCATGTCATAATCTCCTTCACAGTTTCCGTGGCGGTTAGCATAAGTGTGAAGACCTTAGAAGTATAAACATATTGGAAGTATAAACCTTTATAACTTAAAGATGCAACACTCAAATAAAAAAAATATTTCACCATTCAAATATTCGCTTCATGTAGAATCGATCCTGAGAATATTTTATCAGGGGTTAGGTGCACTTTACCAGATAAAAGATGAGAAGCTAAAAACAAATGATAAAAAGTTATTTAGAAGACACTATATAGCTTCTACAGGGGCTCGGAAAGAAATCCAAGTCCACCTGACAGGAATCGAACCCGTGACCTTTAGGACATAGGTCAGATGTTCTACCACTGAACTACAGGGAGACTCATGTAATTAAATGGGTTTACTTCGAGGTTTTTTTGATATTTTTTTTTTTTTCATATGATTCGCCTAACAATTTCAAGATATACTTCGAAGTCGCTGCAACTTCATGCCGAGATCTCCCCTTTTAATTCAAATCCCTCAAGCTTAGTATTCCCCGACTTTAACTTTGGTTGCCAGTATACATCAACATTTCTTTACTTCACCAAGGAAACAAAATCCAGTCTAAAAAAAATTCATATCTTATTTTACCGAATTCTGTAAACCATTATTTATCATACATGGTATTTTTATCAGTTCACAAGAATTCGTTAATATTTCGATGCACATGCGGGTAAATAGCCAGTTTCTTCTCATTAGGATTGCAGACTGACTATCGGCACTTCATTGGCTCCTCTAGAACTCTACTATGATGCTTATTTGTGTAAATTAATTGCATCATCGTTGGTGCTGTGATTTATAATTATTCAATTATTCAATTATTCTGATTCATATATCGTAGTCCTGGGTCGGAGCCTTATTGATTTTCGTGTTTCCATAAGTATGAAGACTTTCGTAAACCGGTTTAGTCCGGTTTTCCATCGTCAGGGACTGATATGTAGATTGCGGTGAGGAAGCTGTGGCATTTTGGAGTTGTTCAGGATTCGGAGCTTGTGATTTCGGCTGCACAGTTTCGTATATCTGTTGCTTGGGTTTGGGTTTGGGCTTCGGCTTCGGCTTCGGCTTCGGCTTCGGCTTCGGCTTGGATGGGTTTAGTTCGTTAATTGGTATTGATTCATAGTATCCACCACTTTTAACAGTCGTTGTAATATCGTGGCCAGTAACTTCGGTCTGTACATCTGATGGATCTACTGCACCATGTAAGTCAATCTGCTCGTATGTAGAGCCTGTATTGGCAGATAAAGGGGCCATAGGCAGTCCATCTTCTTGGTTATTTGCAATTGCGTTCTGTTCAATTATTAAATGACAAAAAAACTGTTTGTGATCTTTTTTTCTTTATAGCCAACAGGAAAGGTCAGTGATGGTGACAACAGATAAAGAACATTAGATAAATGATGATATGATGCTCTACATGCCCTCAGTTGCACTGTTTTATCGCTCTTAACACAATTTTTCGGTTTGAGTTTGTTTGTATTTCTTTTGATTTCGCTTTTATCTTTCCTTTGATTTTTTTGTTGTTTTTTGTTTTGTTTTTTGTTTTATATAATTATTTTGTTTGCTTGTTCATTCTTTTGTTTGCTTGTTTTGATATTTCTTAATTTTCGTTGTTCGTTTATTTTGAATTTATTTGCTATTTTTCTTGGTAGTGACTCACCTCATAAACATTTGTAGAAGCAGTCGATGGTCTATTTAGAACAATTGACGCTACGTTAGTACTCATCATCATATCAAATAATCAGTCACACAGGAAAAATTAATAGAAGCTAACATCATATTCCATTCAATGGTAAAAAATAGTTGCAGTCGTGGATCTAGTGGCTTACTTCCATAAAAACATATTTTGTATTCCGTTTTTGAAGACCAGAAATCTCTTTCCACTGTAGAGCTCGACCAAAAAATATTCTATTTGAATTATTTAAAATCTACAAAATAGATGTTCTTCACCTGTTTTCCGCTTTCTTCGTTACTTCTGCAAAATATGCAAAAGCATGGTTTTAAAATTAAGACACGCGGATCTTAATATATTAAATTTTTCTAAACAAATCTTTTTTTCCTTTTCCAAAAAACTTTAATTTGTTCTACTTGGACAGTAAAGGGCTTACACTTAATCCATAAAACAGTAGTAATTGAAACTGCAATATTGGATAGTACATTTAACAATTGATACTGGTTCCCTTTTTACTCCGATGAAGGACTAGCGTCCGAAACTTAAGTAAGTGATCTTTCTCATTTTTTTACGGTGTAAAATTTATCGTTTTTATCACGACTGTTTTAAAGGGTTAAGTATCAGCACTCAGTGTCGAAATTTGCAAAATTGAATTGCATTTCTTTTTTTTTTAGATTTGCATCCAATATGAAAAATGTCAAACTTAAAGACGAACATATCAAGCATATGACGATTATTAAGTCTTACACTGATTTGGCTTTATAGATTAATAAATAAATAATTTTTGAATGGCACATACGACAATATTCAGCGTTTGAGCAGTGTTTCCTATTAAAGGCCAAAGAATGTATCAATGAATACACTTTAAAAGTTTTACTTACCAAGTTGTTTCTTAAGCTTTAAGATGTACACTACGAGTAGAACAATGAAAACCAAGAAAGCTGCGTTGAATGCCAAACTAACAGCAAAAATGGAATAATCTGGAGAATATCAGAATAAAAACTTTGTATTAAGGATGTATAAAGGGAAGTAATACTTTCGCCATCTGCGTTGGTTAGCATTTGCATAAGTTATTACTTATTAAAGCTTATTACAGCTATGTGTTATTACTGACTTACCTATACAACCTTTCTTTCCTGAAGACGACTCAAAAAATAAAATAAATTAAAAAATAAATTAAAAAATAAGGTAGAACAAAAACCAAGTTTTTGTATTTTGTATTTTGCGTTTTGTATGCTTACTAACACTTGAATATCAAGCAAAACATTTTGAAATGCGAAACCATTAATCAAATAAATGTAATGGCAAAATTAATAATATTTCTAAACTTTTCAAACCTTTATTTTCGGGAGTTTTCCCCTTTGCTATCACAGTGCTTTCACCAGCCAAGTACTTCTAACATTTAGCAAAGAAAATTGAAAAATGAAATATAAAGAAATATTTGCAAATTCTGAGACTGTGTTTTTTTCAACGTATTTTCACATATACAATATTTTTTTTTCAAGCTCGAAAGCTCACTTACATTTTCTTGCCGAATGGATATGTTAGCGCTTATAATATTTGGACATTTTAAATGATAGTCATTTGTCTTACCTTTTTCTCATTTTGTGTCATGGCTCTTTGTGACACTTGATACTTTGTGCCAGACCTCAGTTTTACATTTCTGTATCCATTGTATTCTAATTCGTCTCCAAGAATGAAAACTCGTGGGAATTTCTTGTCAACGTCTGCTTTTATTTCTGCTGCTATGTAGTAGTGCAGATTTTCCTTGCCAGCTTCTTCGTAGCTTTTCAAATTTGTTTTATCGAAAGAACTGGTTTCATCCACTTTTAAAACAATAATCTGGTAAGCCTTGATTTGTCCATTGATATCAGAACTTTCCCAAACTGTGATGTTGTTCACTTCTGCAGTAATGTTACCAACAAATCCAGCAACAGGAGCAGGCGGAGCTGTAAATAAATAAATGTTCTGTTTGCTTCGTCTTTGCTCACAATTACGTATTTACGGATGCCTGGAAGCTCCCCTTTCGGGGAATGATGGTTTAAAATATATATTCTTATTTGAAGTGTAAGAATATGGGGGGAAACTGAATCGTATTAACTGTTTGACATTTCGTTCTATCGACATCTCAACTTTAATGAATATTTTTTGCCGATATCCTAAAATGATCACTCACCATCAACCTTTGTAGTGCTGGATGACGGTGAGCTGTTGTCTCCTTTACCGCAAGCAGCTGTGGTGGCAGATACTCGAAACGTGTAACGAGTACCTGGATACAAGTTTGGAACTTCTTCGTTTGTCGATGATACAGCTAAACTACCGCTGTGCTCAAAGCTAGTATTGTAGTCTTTCGTTCCTTCATATGCAATCTAATGAGCAAAAAGGGACATGTACTGCTGAGGAGGTTGATTTTTATTTTCACTGGATACTTAGTCTTATTCTTGGATTTTCAGCAGGGTCTTGATAGTTAACATGCAAGGAAAAACAAATAAATGAATGTGTTCAGTGGTTATTTACAACTTACATACCGTATAGGTCTCTATTTTTTCGGTAACCGATTTAGGTTTTTGCCATGTTAACAAAATTTCTCTTTCCTTGGTAGCCTGCACGGTAAGATGTACAGGGGAACCTGGAACTGGATGGAACACAGTCATTCAGAAATTAACATACATGCGTAAATCCACGATTAATCTACAATAGTCTTTGAAGTAAAACTGTAAGAAAGAAAGCACTGGTGACTAGGTTGTTGGTTTTGTAGGATGGAGATGCGCACGACAGGTGGAGAAAGATGGGCACAACAGGTGGGGGAAGGAGACAAGGAAAAAGCAGGAAATATACGATACATAGAAAGAGGAGCAATTAACAGAGAAAATGCTTCGCGGGTTACTACATATTCGCAAAAAAAAAAAAAAACATGACCTTCCATAATTACCTGAGGTTTCCAGGAATTTTATGTCACTAGAAGGTCCTGCACCAGCACTTGTGTATCCTTTTATTGATATGTGATACTCAGCACAAACCAGTAGTTCATATAAAGAAAGATTACAACAAGACGAATTCATCAGCTTCACTTGTCCTACAGCATCAATAGACCTTCTAGCTCTTCCCATTCTCACTAATGTCTGGTTAACTTCATAGGCAAGGACAGGACCATTAGATTTGCTTCGTGGAATTTTGTTCCAGGACACTCTGAATGTTGTTTTATTAACGTCACTAAGTGTTAGGCTTGACGTCGAGACACTAGGTGCTGGAGACGACAAAATTAAAAAAAAAGATACATTTGTTGTCAAAGTGAGAAAAAAAACTTTGTTGAAATGGAAAAAAAGCGCACACAAGTACGAAATGGAATAAAAAATACATTTCTTCATGTAAAAATAAAACATAATTGCAGAACCCATAAATAGCGAACGCAGAACAATAAGGTCCGACATTACTTTTACTCACTATAAACTGGTATCACAACCATTTTTGTGGGTGTGTCTGGTCCTTCCTTGTTGGTAACCCCCCTTACACGGAACTCGTATGTCACTCCTCCCCAGACAGGAATCGTTACAGTCAGGTTGTTCTTATCGATAGTTTCCACCTTCAAAGTAGGATCTTCATTATGGTTGTATGACAAGTTGTAGTAGCGAACATTATCCCCACAAATCGTAGGTTTTTGCCAAGTTAGTGTGACTTGTGGAACTGAAAGGCCAGTGGGTCGAATGATGTTTCCCAAAACATTAGTAGGAACAGATGGGGCTGAGGAAGGAAGAAAGTTTAGAGCACAAAACACATATTCGTAAATTAATAATAAGCTATCATTACACTGCATAAGTATATCTACTTATAAGACTCCGGTGCTTCATATTTTAGAATAACATAAGTACAGAAATTTAGAACACAACATGTAAGAGCCGCTTTGCTTAGAAAAATATCAATGCTTACCATCTATATCTGTAGTTTTTTGGATTTCAGGTGTATAAGGACCATCTTTAACTGTATGGGCCAATATCCTGAAGGAGTATTGAGCACACGAGTCCAGTCCAGTCAGTATGTATGACAGAGTCCTATTACCTTGAAAATCACTTTCTGCTAAAGAGCTACCAGCTTTTCCATAACTCAATTTAAACTTTCTTATGATCCCATCTTTTGTTAATGGCAAAGCCCAACTGAGTTGAACACTAATAGAATCCCGAACAGTCACTTGGAAGTTAATAGGCTGACCAGGGGCTGTTTAAAGTAAAGAAAACGGATTTGATTATTGGTTGAGTTGAAATGATGGATACGCCAAACTGCAGAATTTTTGTCGGGTTTCAAATGATACGACACATGAAGAAAGAGATAGCAAAAGAAATGATGGATGACATGCCCGTGGCAAGTCGGTCCTAGCTAGTGGGGTCGATTTTGAACTAATGATTCTCAGCTCAGTAGAAATGTAAGAGTGTTGTGTGTTAATAATATTAATCGTGGTTGTTCTGCACGTGGAGTGATCGTCATGGGAACTGATGGCTGTAAATTAAATATCAAACTATTGCGTAAAACAAAATAACTGAATTTCGAAGGTTACGTTCTATTTATACGACATCTTATAATGTCATCCGGAGAAGCTTACCATCTTCTAATGTTTGTCTGATCACAAAGGTATTGATAGGCCCATCTCCCTTATCGTTACGAACAACTACTGTGACGTTGTACACTGTCCACTTTCTCAGACCATTGAACGTGTGACTGGTTTGTTGCGCAGTTGCAGTACTTTCACGTCTATCACTTCCTGAGATACACAATACTCTGTACCCAAGAAGAGGACCATTGATTCCAAATGCCGGTGCCTTTAAGAAAGTCAAACAAGATCGTTCAACCAAACTATACAGTATAAGCATGATTTTCTCTCTTTTTAATCCTTTTTTTAATTCAATCTGCGAGTTAGCTTTGCCCTAACTTAGATCAGCCCAGAGGTTGTTTCAGGATTCGATCTGTGTTTTTCACGTTGCACTGAAATCTCTGTCATTTTCGTGACAAGGAAGAATTCATGAGCGAGAGATTCATTAGTTTGTTATTGCCAACGTTGGATAACCAGCATGACAACTCTTTTAGGAGATTTTTCCCAACTATTTGAGCTGGCTTATCCAGGCTCTCGAGAGCCCTCAACATCGCCTATTTGAAAACTACATTGCCTATTTGAAAACTAAATTTTGGAAATAAGGAATTAGCTCAGTGGAACGAATCAAGTACCAAGATAAAACTTTACTTACCTGCCAAGTAACTCGTAGAGTCTGTGATGTCAAGGCGTCTGCTCTAATCGAGGTGGGAAAACCCGTGGGAACTAAAAACATACAATACGCAGGTGGCATTATGGTTCAAGTATACTACAACAAAATATTTGAATTTCGGTCAAAAGATTCACTTTATGTCATTGCGTGGTACATACTGGCTGACTTTGTTCTGAAGTTCTTTGGTTGACTCCATTTACCATCACCTACTCCACTAATGGCTTTGATTTTAATATTGTAACTGGTGTAGATCTCTAGGCCCGTGATGTCGTGACTCAGCGCTGGAGGTATCACAGTTATTGTCTTAGAATATGTGTTATTTTTGTAAACCAACACATATGACGTCACATTTTTCTGGAATTCGTTTAAGCTAGGCGTTTGCCATTCAATTCTTACTGCTGTCGAGCTAAGAATGGTAATTGTTGGTTTCACGGTAGACGGGTAGTCTGTTGGCATAGAATCAATAAAACAGTACTTATAATATTCTTACATATCATACCCACAATATTTTATCGATGGTATTTCTACTATGCGTAGGGGACCGCACATAAATAAATATATTTGTAAATAATACTCACCATATCTCACTATTACCCCAACACCTTTTATTCCGTCAGCGTCTGCCTTGTTATTTCCATACATTGCTCTACAGACGAATGGCTTAGAGCACAAAAACGAGGATTCGGACCTGAAACAACTATACGAAGGAAATTCAACAAGTTACAAATAAAGAAAGTTAAAGTTAAAACCCTTTCTGTGATACGATGCAATTAAAGATTTGTAAACTGATTCTTAATCAAATGTCTCCAAACTAACTGATAAGAAAAAACAGGGTTCAAAGATTAATACAGCTAGATATGGATGACTGATTTATCACCAACTACAATGCACTGCGCACCGAAAACAATACAATCTGCCATTTTCTCTCCCAGGCAAATTGATAAGTAAAACCATCTTAAATTAAAACTTAAAACCATCAAGATATAATGATAATTAGTAAAATTCTACTACTATACTATTGCAAATCCTGCATTCTGATTGGCTAACGTACTCACTATCTATCAGCCGATAGATAGTGGGTAGAGAAAGCCGGCTTTGTTTTGAAAAAAATGGCGGCTTTCCCTTCGCGATTTTGTGAAGTTTCCTACGAAGAAATTCGTTGAGAATTTTACTAAAACAATTAGAAGACTCACTCTCGATTTCTATCGGCTTTGATAGTTGACTCGGCGCCGGAGCCCCTCGTCAACTATCAGCCGATAGAAATCTCGAGTTCGTCTTCTAATTGTTAATTAGTTATTTTATGATTTTCGGAAATAGGTATTTAACCGAATATCATCCATCACTGCTGTACTTACTGATAGGTATTTAGAACATTAGCATCAGACGTGTAGTTGACTCTCAATGTTGACTGCTTGACTCCATTACCACGACGCACCAGACCAGTAGATTGACTAGTGATGTCAGTATTACCAGTGTACCATTTGATGTACTGTATTAATGGTTCTTGTACAATACACACCAGATCTACATAGCTATTAGATGCTGCTGTCAGGTTTTGCTTGGTCAGACCTGATATCGGTGGTCTGGTAGCTGGACAGACAGACAAAAAAATGAACAAGACATTACAAAATGCGGGGTACCTGATAGTTGCAGAAGGGAAGTGTTGATGGGCCACTACTTTATCAGTAACCCAGAGTTACTGTCACGTGTTTCACCCAAAAAAAATCGTTATTATTATCATCATCATCATCATCATCATTATTATTATTATCATTATTATTATTAATATAGGTAATCATATGGTTTCGAGTTCAATAGACCATTTTAGCTTCGTTGTTTGTTGTGCCCATTTCAGACCATGTGATGCCACTCTTGTGAGTTCATTCTTTCATGTGTAAATATTTTAAACAAAGAGCATTTTTCAAGGGAATGTCATGTGATCGGAAATAGGTAATTTGCATACGAAGCTAAAAAGGTCTATTTGGGATTAATTCGCACTAGTGTGTTTTTCAAAGAGTACGTAGTTCAAATTGCACGAGACCGTAGGTCGAATGCAATTTGAGGTCTTTGAAAAACACACTAGTGCGAATTATCCCAAATTGAACGAGAAACCATATGATTACTTGTTAATAATATACATGAAAAACCTTACAAACTTTACCGTCCGACATTGAAAATCTCGAGAAAAACTCTGAGCGCGCGTTCAATGACGTGAGATAGCGTCAGCAGCGCGCGCTCTTGAACTGAAGCCGACAAAAAATGTATTCAAAAACAAACAAAATCACCAACTTTTTAGCCGTTTTCACCGCTTAAACTTGTTCCTTCGCAATCGGGAAATGCATAGTATTGATGCTTAAAAATGTAATCAACAGCAGAATAAAAAAAAAATTGGTTTCAAGACTTTTTTTCGGAAAATGTAATTTGCACTGTGTTACAGATTTTTGCACTGCGTTACACTTGAACTGCACTGCTCCTAGCCAATCAAATTTGAGTAATTATTCCATGTATATTATTATCATTATTATTATTATTATTATTATTATTATTATTATTATTATTATTAATGTAATGTCGATGCATTAAACGACTATTAACAAAATTCTTACCATAGTCACATCCATACAGTTCTATTCTCATACATATAGCAGTATTCCATGTCTCTACTTACCATAGTCACATCCATACAGTTCTATTCTCATACATATACCAGTATTCCATGTCTCTACTTACCATAGTCACATCCATACAGTTCTGTTTTCATACATATAGCAGTATTCCATGTCTGTACTTACCATAGTCACATCCATACAGTTCTATTCTCATACATATAGTAGTATTCCATGTCTGTGGGGTAACTCGGACATGCCTTGCTGTAACTGGGTGGCTCAGCCATTGCACTCTTACACTGTCTTTATCACTGTTGCCTTGGAATATCTGATCAAATACATATTATTTAGCAAAGAAATGTTGAATGTAACGTGAATGATAGATAACTGATATTGAGCATTTGTGGTCAATAACGTAAAAACAATATCTTTGCTGTCGAGTATCTAGTTTGACAGCTCGAGGAAATAATGGTGGGAATCTTGTATGGTGAAAACAGTTCACAGGAATATTTTATGTCACTGAGTTTCTACCTTATCACTGTTGTTCCTATATTTGTACATGTTCCACAGATTGCCATCCATACTGTAGCTGACATTGTAGTTTGTGACCCACTTATCATTGGTGTGGTCACCCTGTGTTGCTATACCTGTCACTGTCATCACATGTCCCAGGTTAATCTGTATGTATTCTATGTTAGATGACGTCCTACTACACCATGCACTGTTTCCATAGAGACGACCATGTGATGCAGTATGGGTGTTGTCAAAGTCAGATGATGACGTCATTTGATTGTTTTGAATAACGCCAGGCGCTTCAAGTCCAACAGGAAAACTACAAGCTGTAATAAAGTACACGTTTAACAAACGATTGATGTTTTTTTCTTTGAGGTGTTCATGGGCAATAGATTAATTTTTCCTCGTTAGAATTTCTTAAAATTATCCATACTAGAATCAAAAGAGGCAAAGAAAACCAGGCGGTCACAGATTTAGTTAAGCATTCTTGCTCATGTTTGCATAATACCCTCTCGCCCAATGAGAGTATGAGAAAAATGAACTTTTACAGTTGGCATATAACAATCAATGATAATTGCTGAGCCTGAGGTGAATACTTGTTTTAGCATCATTACACTGGTGATTATTCGAAAACATTGATTTATTGCTGAGTGAATGGATTGAATAGTAGGTAAGAGAAAACTCCTTAGACCTCATTTTACAGATGTCCAGAGAAAAGAAGGTAATAAGTAAAACATTGAAGAAATCGAGATGGAAATGGCTTTTTGAACTTAGCGATTTTAAAGGTTCGACAGGGCAGTGCTCGCGATCCTTAGCTTGTATTGCCGGACATCTTGTCTTTGAATTTTATAATTATACTAGTCGTTGCATAATGCACTTAAAATGCTGCTAGTGTTGTGTAAATTGGCATCCGAGTAGCTGTATTATCAGTATTATAGCTTACTACATGATTATAGACCCCTTGCACGTGACGTCAGAGCAGCTCAATTAGGAGGGCAAAACAAAATAATTTGAATCTCCTGAGAATTGGAACCTATTGTTTTGCCCTCCAAATTGTAGTGAGCGGCTCCGTATGCTTATAATCCGCATGTGTCTACATGTCATTTATCCATGATGGGGTAGCTGACCACAATAATACTAATATAGTAGTATAGCTGTCTCTGACAATATATATAATATACACCGATTCCGAACATGGCGGACACAAACGGACGGCCTGGATCGAGGGGGCGAGTCTAGTCAGTAATTCATTATCTGTGTGCAAGCTTCATCTTTGTTACTGGTGTTACATGGTGTTTACATGGTGTTTACATCCATTAAGAATCGTTTTTAGTGATGTCTAAGGAAAAAGCCAGCTTTCCACAGATCACGGACGACTGACTAGCCTCGTTTTTGCCTCCTCGATCCGGCAGGAAAACAGCGTATGTCCGCCATGTTCGGAATCGGTGTATATATACTAAAAACGATTATAACAGAGGAAGAAATTGCTATATATCAATTTTGAAAGCTATGCAAATTTAGTCTTGTTTTCTTAAAATGGGATTGAAAAACAAAAACTCAAAGCGTCAAAAATCACTTTTCTCTTACTAGTAATGAAGACAAAGATGATCAAAGTGTAAAATGTAGTAAAAACACCAAAAAACAACCACAGTTCAAGTATTTGTCCAAATATCTCAATATCTCAAAATAGAGAGTTTTACGCATTTTTATGTCGATTTTTTTTAGGAAATCTTAGTTAACATCAATGAATGTACCTTCTATGAAGTGTTTTTCTGGTCTTTAGGTCACTTCTTCTCAGAGCTACAACCACAAAATGGCTTCGCAAATCTTCGCGCGCTTCAAATGTTTTTGTTTTGTTTTGTTCTTTTTTTTTTCAAACTTTTTCTTCGTTTTTGGATCTTTTATTTGAATTTCCGATGGTTTTGCGTGGTATGTCCTCTTATTTACCACGATATAACGTCAAAAGTTGGTATCCACATTTAAACCATCGGAAATCTGTTAAAGTTCGAGTTCTCGACCAATCAGCGCATTCGATTTTCTATAATCGCCTAGGCAATGATGCTAACTTGTATTAATGTATACTAACCTGATGATATCCCATACACCTCCACCCTCATGGACGGCCAATTTCCATTTGTATCGGGAATAAACCGTATAAACTTGGCCTTCAATGGATGGGCAAGACTGTTTGTCTTTACTCGGTCTTTATCTGAGTTACCAGGAAATATCTAAGATGAAAATATATCAAGTGAAAGTCTCTTATTTAGAAAAACCGGTACTAATTCCAATTCACATTATCTTACGACACCGGCTCTAATCTTGTATCTTGCAATTGTTACATATTTACCTTGGGATTATTATTTTCCTGGTAGTAATTCCATTTTACATTATCCAAGGACACTTGTATCTTGTATGATCTTGCCCATTCATTAGCAAGAGGCCCTGCACCTTGTGTAGCTACTGCACACAAAAAGACCACAGAACCGAGGTCTATCTGCAGCCATTCACCACCATCCAGTGTCTTCGGTACCCAAGCTTTAAGGGAAGTTAAAAGTCTAGCATTGCTTGGTATGTAATCTCCACCATATGAAGAACTGGCAGTAAACCTGTGATCTGGGATGATACTAGAGTATGACAAACCAACGAACATGTTTGTACAACCTGTCGAGAAATAGTTCAAAACTAAATTTATTCCTTTATTGTTCGTGAAGAGTATAAAACCATTTTAACATTTTTATTTCTGTAATTACTCTAGAAAGTAGCTAATGGAAAAATGGCGACTGGAAATGTATAACTTGTACGCATGTACACTGATGGTTGATGAACAAAGCAGGTGTATATTTTTCAGTAATATAAATAAGCTATATATATAGCAGTCTTCCCCCTTATAGGTTCTCTATAGGTGGTTCTGCCTTAGCTCGAGAGGGAGTGACTTGGAGAACAAGTGAATTTTTTGCCAATTTATATACACCTTCCTCTTCAGGAAATCCAAGCGTTTGAAAGCAAAACTCAGTGCGCGGAAAATCATAGTAACCGATAGTAGAATCGATAAGTATATAAGACGACGAAGATGGAGATTGGAAGAACGTTTGTCTTTGTTGGCTAATATAATTCATACCTCCGTCATGTTTTATTCCATACAGTTCTGTTCTCATGCAGTTTGTACTCCCATAATGACTTGTAGGTGCAACACGTATGTACTGACCAACAGTACCATCATACAACAAATTTTTGACAGCAGCTTTAGGGTCAAAGTTACCAGCGAAGGACTGTTGAAAAAAAAAGAATATTGAGGAAAAAAGAATTTAGATAAAAACAATATAAACCTTAAAAGCAAGTGCAAGACATTCCTGACTACAGTATTAGGGTCGAAGTTACCTGTTAATGACTATTAAGAAAAGTGTTTTGGAGACAACAAAAAAACAACGTAGAAATAAAATTTAAAGGTTACTGATAAATGCCGAAGCTATTTCATACGGGACTTTCCAAACAGCCTCCATGAAAGGAGTTAAGCATAGCACTAGAGAGGGTGGAGTACATAGAAATGTAAAGGCAAGTTGTAGTGCTATAGCTTTAAAGAAACCCAACAATAATAGAGCTGTTTTCGTATGAGTGGGAAACATGCGGTATTGACTTTGTAAGGAGAGATTTTTCCTAAGGGACGGGACGTGAATAAGAAAATACGGTAAACAGATATTGTTGGTAGCCGTGGTGCATTAAAGTCTGAAAAGAGGCACGGATCGATATTTGATTCCAGGATGGAAAGCATGAAATAACATGACAGACATAAAAGGTCATGTTGCAGATCAAAGTATCAAGACTTGGTATCACGGCAACTAATGGATTAGGGACATAGAAAGACTGACAGCTTGTAATAGTGTCTTTGTTTATTGACGCTGGTTAGATCCAACTGCCTAATACAGGTGGATGTTATTTACGATATTCCAGTGAGCCAGAGGGGATTTATTTATTTTATGACCCAACGACTTCACTGGAATGAATTCAGCAAACTGCATCGACTCGTCATCTCCAGAGTTTTCAAAAAAATAATTCTCTTTCGTCTCCAAGCTGGATATAAAAACAATTATTTTGGTAAATGAAAGCTGTTTGACATTAAATTATTCTATTGTTTGACATTAGTTGTCGAATTCTTTCTTGGTTTTTAGTAGTTTATAAAAACAATTTCGAAAACAAACCAAAAACTTCATTCACGAAACATGGATGCTTACCAGTGACGATATTTACAGTGTATTTTGCTGATTTTTTCGTGTTGCCTGGCGTAGTTTTCTCAACCAGTCTTTGTATTTTACTCTCACTTGTTTGTAAAAACTGATTTTCTTTGTTTTCCGTGTATTTTTCTTTTCTTTTTTAACGTTTTTACCATCTGCTGGATGAATATCACTTTGGACGGGGGATATCGCCTGATACCCGTCCTGCACGTGACCCATTTGAACCAATGACAGTGCGCGAAAATTCATCGTTGGATTATAATAGAAGATATCCAGTGGTTTTACGGAGCAAACCCGTTTTAGCCCTTCGCAAGTTTGCACATGCGTACTGGGAATGGTAGCTCTGTTTACTCAACAAACAAACACTCGACAGGCTATTTTCTAAGCTCTGTCTTAGAGGTGTTTCAGTAGAGGCACCGGAATCCCTATATCGTAAAATATTCTATACTAGTTCAGCTAGCGAATTCTATCGCCGGTTTGGATAGGACGAGTCTTGTGGACAAGTGCTCTTGTTTTTTCACTAAGTAAATAGCTGCTCTCAAGCCTTACGTCATTGCGACATAATTAGTTGTGCCCAGTTTAACTTGGCACAAAACGGTTATGTGACGTAAGCCCCTAGCAGAGCCCATATATATGAGTTTGCTAGTTGCTACTAGAGTCAGTCAAGCAGTCTTAGAAGAAGAATACAGTAGAGACTTAGAGAGAAAAAGCGTCAAGAATCAGTAAAAGAACAGAAAGTATCGATCTTCGGTGTCACGGAGGACGAGCCAGCCCTCTAAGAAAGAACGCCGGTTCGTGAAAGCTTACAGCACGTGCACGGTACATGCCGTAACATTGAAATGGCTTCCCATTGTCTTCTCGGGATTCATGCAATCACAACGTTTAGTCACGGATACGGTAAGATACGGTACGGCTACAGTACAACTATCGAATTTGCCGATAGTGCCCATGCACTATTCTGAGCATTGCTCTTATAATACGTCGGTGAAAAAAATCACTGACCTTGATGGGGTTTAAAGCCACAACCCTTGAATATGTACTACCGATGGTCTAACAGCTGAAATACGAGGTCAGACTGGAAAGGGCCTTAAAAATTAATTATTCTACCTCTTCGGAATATTATTGTTGGGTTTCTTTAGCACTACAACTTACCGGTTTTACAATCCTGTCATGAAAAATGTTGGATCTAGTTTCACCGTTCATGGCTATATTTATATACTCTAGTGAGAAAGCATTGATTTATTTTACTTATTTACCTTCACTTGGCTATTTTCCATATATTTAGTAAATGTAGATCCATTATTTGAATCGAGCATGTTGTAAGACTGTACCCACTTATCTGTCATGTGGTCACCCTGTGTTGCTATACCACAAATGATGTAAGGTGATCGTAAGTTAATCTGCAGATATGGAGAAGAGTCACTTGTAGCAGCACACCATGATGATCCTGCTGTGTAGTCCAGTCTTGCCTTGGATGGTGATGTGTTGCTATTGTAAGATGATGATGACGTCATATCACTGTCTAGTATCTTGCCACTACCAATACCAACTGGTAGAGAGCTGCACAACAAACCTGTGATGATATTATTAGTACGAATTAACTTATCAAAAAGCAATTCAAAACGGACTAAAAACATTAATACCAAGGCTTACCTCTGCGAACACCATATGCTTCAACACGAAGTACCTTATCACTGCTATAAGCTGTGGGTATAAACCTGATGTATCTGGTCAGATTTGGATAATTTAGGACATTCTTGACAACAGTATTACTATCGGTATTACCTGGAAACAACTAGAAGAAAAATATCAACATCTAAGACATTCTTGACAACAGTATTACTATCTGTATTACCAAGAAACAACTAGAAGAAAAATAGTAACATCTAAGACATTCTTGACAACAGTATTACTATCTGTATTACCAGGAAACAACTAGAAGAATAATAGCAACATCTAAGACATTCTTGACAACAGTATTACTATCTGTATTACCAGGAAACAACTAGAAGAAAAATAGTAACATCTAAGACATTCTTGACAACAGTATTACTATCTGTATTAACAGGAAACAACTAAAAGAAAAATAGGAACATCTAAGACATTTTTGACAACAGTATTACTATCTGTATTGCCAGGAAACAACTAGAAGAAAAATAGGAACATCTAAGACATTTTTGACAACAGTATTACTATCTGTATTACCAGGAAACAACTAGAAGAAGAATAGCAACATCTAAGACATTCTTGACAACAGTATTACTATCTGTATTACCAGGAAACAACTAGAAGAAAAATAGTAACATCTAAGATATTCTTGACAACAGTATTACTATCTGTATTACCAGGAAACAACTATAAGAATAATAGCAACATCTAAGACATTCTTGACAACAGTATTACTATCTGTATTACCAGGAAACAACTAGAAGAAAAATAGTAACATCTAAGACATTCTTGACAACAGTATTACTATCTGTATTACCAGGAAACAACTAGAAGAATAATATGAACATCTAAGACATTCTTGACAACAGTATTACTATCTGTATTACCAGGAAACAACTAAAAGAAAAATAGGAACATCTAAGACATTTTTGACAACAGTATTACTATCTGTATTGCCAGGAAACAACTAGAAGAAAAATAGCAACATCTAAGACATTTTTGGACAACGTACACCATGCATAAAGAGAAAGTTAGCAACATCCAATACATTGCGCATGACGTGGTATACCTTGTCTGTGCTACCAGTTTTGTAAGTAGTCCATATGCTGTTATCAACAGATGTTGATATCTTGTACTGTGTAGTCCATTCAGACCTGCCAAAGCTCCCTTGTGTAGCCACAGCACAGATGACAAACACTTGACCCAAGTCTATCTGTAGATAGTCATTAGGATTGCTGTTTGTACTTGGTCCCCATCCTCTGCTAGCACTATTCAGACGAGCGTTCTTTGGTACATAACGAGTGTCGCCACTAACACTACCATAATATGAAGATGCTGTAAATCTGTCATCTGGTATGATACTACTGTCTGTTATACCAACAGGACTGTCCTGACAACCTGTAGTGATATGTGTGACGCATCGTATAAATCATAAGTCACATAAGTGGATGTTAGCGACACGCTTCATATTTTTCCAATGTGCATATTTTCTCCCTTTTGATTCTCGATTCCAATTAACATCATAATTATAGCATAGGACTAGACAATGTTTATTAATAAAAGCTTATTGTGGCATATATTGTTTACACAAAGCGAGACGTTGACTAGCCGATATTTTTTCTTACTATTTGTGACGTAATCAAGACGGTTTGAAAACACTTCATTAAATACCGCTCTAGGCCAACCAAAGTGAATTAGAATAGAGCACCACGAATGAATGAATGCTGGTGCAATTCGCCATCGTCGCATTAAACAAAGGCAAATTGAACAGGAAATCTTTCACCTCGTGGTGTACGCGTGATGTTCGCAAGCTACAACGACTGTAAGCGTGTCTCTGTCCTCTGATATTGACACGGTAGCCAGCCAATCAGAACGCGCGTAGTATCTCAGATATTTTATAATCAACTTTATAATATAGCTTAGATAGTACGCGCGCCTTATTGGCTAATTCACTCCAAAAACCTATGCTCTATTTCACCGGTAAAGACATGGTTTGTGATTGACATCTCACAAATGAAAGTTTCTCTACTACATTTTAACTCCAAAATCTGCACAAAATGAGCAATTTCTGATTTAGTTTCAAAATTGTTTTAATCTTTCGTAATGAATTTTCATTCAACAAAGTTTTGTTTTCTTTTTTTAAATAAAAAGACAAAAGAGGCACAAAATAAACCTGTAGAGTGCCTGCTCAAGGTTGAAATTCTTTGCTGACTAGGCTTTATTGTTTACAAATACGCTTGAACAATTTGTTATAAGCTTAAACTAAAACTTCCTGTCAAATTTAAAAACCAAAGACCTACACTTTTCAACTAGAATACTGCTCTGAAAAGGAGTAAAAGAAGTAAAAGTCGAGGAAATACCTTGCGAAATTCTAGAGTAACTGGAAGTTTGCCGAAAAGATTTTTCGCCGAAGCAACTTCCAGCCAGTCAGTAGATCGAAAAGCGACGAAAACTACGGCCCGAAAACAGTCTGGTTTCACTTAGGAATGAAATGAAAAGGTTCCAAAACAACCCTCAAACAACAAAAATATAAAACTTACCCAGGATGTGAGGTTTGCTTTGTTGTAGATGTAGAAAAGAAGTTCAAAACGATCTGACAAAATCTAGTGTTGTTTTTGAAGTAGAGTCCAAAGTTGTGCACATAGCGTATAAATCTTCAGTTGAGGAACTGGCACTTCTGTTTGAATTTAAAGTCGGATTTCCCAAACCTTTTTGTATAATGTTGATGTTTACATCCTTTTTTATAATTTTTTTCAAGACAATTTTGTGAAAACTGAATTGCCATAGTTTGGAGAATCTCAATTTTGATCAGAAAATAAAACGTTTTTATAATATTCAAATATCTTCTGCCATCGCCTGAGGCTCGTAATTTTTAATGCTCTATTTCACTGGTAGAGTCATAACAACTTTGTTTCTATTGCTTAAATAATAAAATGATTTGGTTTTGCAAGTAAAACTCTGCCTTTAGTTGAATCTTACAATATATATCAATTTTCTTGTGTTAAACACGTCATCAGGCTCATGCGTTTCCTTTTCGACATTTTTAAAAGAAATTAATTCCAATAACCATATTCATAAAAAAATACTAACTAAGAGGTTATGGTGGCTGCCCAAAATATTTCTTTCGAATGTCTAAATCGTGTGAAGGCATTAGGATACTTCTCTGCAAACATTGGCGTACGACAATGTAAACATCTTCTTTTTTCGGAATTTCGTCATTTTTGCAAAACACTGTCCAAGCGCCGACATATGCATCATTTTCAGTTTTTAATCGATCGTGCAGGCTTGACACTCGTTTGACATAGGAATCCTAATTACCATATTCATTAAAATATATATTGATCAAGAGCTTATCAAGTTAACTTACATATCAAAGTTGGTAGATAACATTGCTATAATTATATTGTCAAACTATTAAAAAATAAATCGTAGACTACTTTCTCACGTTTACTTGTAAGACTTGTGATCAAACCTTGTGATAACCGAAATATCCCATAGGCTAGATCTGTGTATATACCACAGTATACCCGTAACTATCTTTGAGCTCCGATTCCTATATGATATCATATGACTTATATATGATTTAATCACGTAAAGAATGTACAACTGCACAGATCAAGATAAAAAAAAAATGACTTTCACAAAGGTCGGCCTACATTTCTTCTTATTTGCTCGAATTTAAAGCAAATTCGCTTAACAATGACTTTATTTACTACCTACTTACAATACTTGATCATATTGACCAAAACATTTCCCTTCGTCTGTCATACTCTAATATTAAATATAATGTAAAATTAGAGACTTACCGATTACATCGTGGACTAAGAAAGCGAATGACATGAAAACCAGATACGTCTTAATTAAGTAACAAGGTATTTTAACAGGATTGTAATTGATCTCCATGTTGTTTTCTTGAACTCATTCAAGAAGGCAACTCAAGGGTGAAGTTCGACGCGGAAGTTAATACTTTAAATATTTGTTTCGGCCGCCGATTACATTGTTTACGTCACGCAATAAGAACAACTCAAATAAGAGTTTGACTTTTGGTCACGGGTCGCGGGTCGCGGGTCGCGGGTCGCGGGTCGCGGGTCGCGGGTCGCGGGTCGTGGGTATGTGGTGCGGGTGCCGATTTACAAATAGCTAAATAAACAAAAAGGAAGTGATATGGACTAGATTAAACTAAACTAGCAATAATAAATACAAAAATCATAGCTATTTATTTATTTTCACGTTTTTAACTGAACCAGTATCGTCAATCATCAGGTTTAACCTACATAAGGAATAAGATTAAAATTAGGAGTAAAACTGCAGTCTTCATAAACTTTATTTAAGACAGCTTCCGGTCCTACTGTGGAATCTCCTAGTTTTACTAAATTGTGCCACACAGATAGATCATCAAACATACAAATACTTTTAAGTAAACTCCTTTTCGCATTTTGTTTTGTTGGTTTACCCAAAAAAAAACCGCAAAGAATTATGCTTTTTAACCTTCGAACAATTCCATTGATTTAGTAATAACTCTTGTACACATGATGATGTACCACTTTCTCAACTTTTATTTCTTTCTTAATCTGTTTTACTGAGTAGTCTCAAGATATAATCAAAATTTAGTCCATACTAAAAAAAAACAGCTTGGATGCACAACAAATATACACTAATTGATGCAATAAGATTGCACTGAATTCATAATCATCCCTTACAGTAACTAATAAAATAGTTCATCAAAGTACCTTGAAGTGTTATCCATACCTTGACATCAATCTCTGGTCTAATCCAAGTCAAAGCTCGGGTAACTCACAAATCGAAATCATAACAGCGTAATAAGAAAAAGTCAAAAAATGAAACAACTAGTTATTAACCAGCAAGATTGCATGGGTCGAATAGGGAAAAACTGTGCCTGTAACCTCGGTTTGTCCAAACTCGTTACATGCATATTTTTTCCATTAACTATAACCAGTAACGGTTTCTATAAAAGTTATGAACAAGACTAGAACGAGCAAATATACGAAAAACATACTTACGAAACAAAAACTGAGGCACAAAATCAGTGAACGAGTCCTGTAAGCTTGAAAGTCAACCGAGAACTGAATTACCATAGAAAAAACCAAACACTAAGTACTGTACATTTGAATAAAGACAAAGAATTGAACTAACAGAAGTGACAAAATACCTTGAACACTTAATTCTAAATATCTGAGTGCGGCATTTACCGGTGCCCGAGGTCTTGAATATACCGTTTTTAAAGGGGCACTTGGATCAAAACGCCCCATATTTTGAAAGTCCGAATACTTCAAATATTTGAGGATAAAATGACTCAATCATGATTAGGAAAACCAGATTGGCAAAATTTTTAGCCTGGGAGCCACTCGTAGTTGAGAAATTTTGGTTTAAAAACTAAAAGAACAATAGGGTTGAGTAAATGACGTCATTTACTCACAAATTAGATGCTGAAAAAATATATAATTTTTGTCCTCAAATTTTGACTGTGAAGAAAAAATGTTGCTTGGCTACTATTGGGGCCATATAGATAAGTTTAACCAAGTTTCAAGGCATTTCCAATTTTCATCGATTTTCATCCAAGTGCCCCTTTAAGGACGAGGGCACAGCTTCTACCTATCTGAACATAGTCTTTAGGACAGTAACTAATTAACAGCTAACTAAAACCCCATTCACACCAACTAAAATTGGTATTTATTAATCTATCTATCGCATTTCCTTCTTCATTTGGCTGCCACAAAGTAGTTTAGTTAAAGAAGGTTTGAAAGTTGTTTAGTTGGGCGTACAGGCTGTGTGGAAAGGCACTAGTTCAATGCAACTAAACAACCTTTCAACATGTTTAAAGGTCCGGTGTGAATGGGGTGTTATTCTCCCCCAATAACTTTTCTAATCAGCAAATCAGAAAGCACAATATTTAAGAACAAATCAGAACGCACTAGATGTTATTGTGTTGACTTTCTTTAATAGTTCATGTCATAATCTCCTTCCCAGTTTCCGTGGTGGTTGGCATAAGTGTGAAGACCTTGATAAACCGGTTTGGCCTGGTTTTCTTGTATCACGTACTGATATGTGAGTGGATGTACCAAAGAAGATGCAGAACGTTCTTGATGTTTCTCTGCTCGCTCTGCTCGCGGAACAGTGTCATAGGTCCGTTTTGCGTACATAGGTTTGGGTTTTGTTTGGGGCTTGACCCTGGCGCTGGAGCTGACTGTTTCATAGACACCAACATTTGCTATAGCATCATATCTTTCATCATATGGTGCAGCATGGTGGCCAGTTTGCACGTGTGGTGGATCCACTGCATCACACGAATCAATCCCCTCGTAGGTATTACATACACTTTCACGGGAAGGCAGTGGTGCCATAGGAACTTCTGATCCTACAGAGTTTATTGGAATTGTGTTCTGTAATCATTGTTATGAAAAATAAAAAGAATTCCCAGTGATTACTAATATATCTAAATAATTTTTTTTTAAATGAATGACCCAAAGCCGATATCCATCAAAATATATGGCACTCCCTGTACAGGGGCGGATCCAGGAATTTTCAAAAGGGGGGGCCGGACAGGATCAAATTAGGGGCGTAGCGTGGCCATTTTGATAAGACACCTTAAAAAATCGCCGAAGCAAAAAAGAAAAAAAAAAAAAAAAGGTGGCGCACTACAATGTTGACACTTTTCCAATTTCAAAAGGGGGGGGGGGGGGGGGGGGGGCAGGATAGGATCAAATTAAAAAATAAAATAAATTTCCTTAATGCATGAGGCAGTAGAAAAGCAAAAAAAAAAAAAAACCCGCCAACTAAAGAGGGGACCGCGGCCCCCCCGGCCCCCCCCCCCCCTAAATCCGCCCCTGCTGTATACATCATGCTTTTCCATTTGACAAAAAAAATACCCGTACCAATCGAAAGCAGATACATAAAAATTTAAAGATAGAATACTAAGTCACTCACCGAGTAAGTCAAATGACTAAAAGCCCTCATTGGTTTGCTTTGAGAAAGTAAAAAGGAACATTAACACATATGTTATTTATGTTATCACACGGCCTTGGCCTTGATAATTTACGATATCAACCCCAACCACATCCAATAATTGATTAATATCATATTATCATATTATCATGGTACATTTCTTCCCTCTAAGTTAGGCAGATCAGAATTTACCTGTTTTCTTCATTCTTCCGGTCTTCTAGAATTATTAAAAAAAAAGAAAAAAAGAACAAAGGGGTAAACGATTGATTCAACAGAATATCTGAATATCAGAATAACTGAAAGATGTTAGTCAATCGCTAGCCTGCGTAGCAAGCGCTCGCGAGGGGATGATCGCCTATCAAAGTAGATATATGAAAACAACAATATTTAGCTTGTTTGTATACTTACTGATTTTTTTACTACACCGCTTTTTGATGCACACTATAAGTAGGACAATCAAAACCAAGAACGCTGCAGCGTTGCATGAAATACTGACAGTAAAAAGGAGTGAACCTGAAACTAATAAGATTATTCATGATATTTTTTTTTGGTTTGGTTTGTATGGTTTTCATTTAGGTTTTTTTTTTTTTTTTTTTGAGATTTTTAATCAAAATTAATCACAATAATGAGTACAAATGTAAACTTATGAAAAATTGTAATTAGATAAATGGATAAAATTGCATTATGTACTGCACACGAATAATTATAATTAGAAAATTAGAATCGTAGTTAAACAGTGGAAGGAAATAACATTTGTTCATTGGTCCAGAAGTCTACTAGTGGAATATCATACTTAAGGAACCTGTAATAGCTTCGCCACTCAGAATGGAAGTTTGTTAATCAGAACAATAGTAAAATGACTTACCTAGGCAAACTATTTCGTCAAGAAACTTTCGTCCAATACACGGTGACTCTAAAATACAAACATATATAATGATATAGTCTCATATATATTATACAACTATTTCAAAAATGGTTGGAGAAGCTTTTGTTGCATGTTGCATGTTGCATGTTGCATGTTGCATGTTGCATGTTGCATGTTGCATGTTGCATGTTGCATGTTGCATGTTGCATGTTGCATGTTGCATGTTGCATGTTGCATGTTGCATGTTGCATGTTGCATGTTGCATGTTGCATGTTGCATGTTGCATGTTGCATGTTGCATGTTGCATGTTGCATGTTGCATGTTGCATGTTGCATGTTGCATGTTGCATGTTGCATGTTGCATGTTGCATGTTGCATGTTGCATGTTGCATGTTGCATGTTGCATGTTGCATGTTGCATGTTGCATGTTGCATGTTGCATGTTGCATGTTGCATGTTGCATGTTGCATGTTGCATGTTGCATGTTGCATGTTGCATGCTAAGTTTGAAATGTGCTGTACTCATACGTAAATAATGCCAGCACAGAAGTGTTACTTATGTGACTGAAGGAACGATGTTAACTTCAAGATTAGCAGTTGGAACTGGATATGTTAAGAAAAAAAGTCTTCTAAAATGTAATTGTACGTGGGGATAACCATATTGTTTATGTTTTCTTCCACGAATTTTGTCTCAGCAACTACACCGTCAGCAACAACTGATTGTTAACATTGAGGTAGTCAAAAAAACTAGTTTTCATAAAATTACTTTGAACAAAGATTGCATAGTCATTCGTATTATCGCAAAAAGAAGGTGCAAAGGACATTGCATAAAAGAGTGGATGGCATGCAGACATACATTACGCCTCAATAATACAACAAAACAACTTGTTACTTCTTTAAATGAAGGCTCAAAAAATATCGTTTCAATAAATTGAATTAATAAGCATATAAATTCTTACCATCTTTGACTGTTGTTTTCAGAATCGCAGAAGTTAAAGGACCATCTTTGATTGTATAGGCCAGCATTTTGAAGGAGTAATGAGTACGCTTGTCCAGTCCATTCAGTAAGTAAGATAAAGTCGTATTACCAGGTAAATCCTTCTCTGATGAGTTACCAGTTTTTTCGTAGCGCAACTTGAACCCTCTTATGATACCATTTGTTTCGCTTGGTAAAGACCAATTCAGTCGAACAGCAGTAGAACTTATAACAGTGACTTGAAAACTTTGTGGCTGTCCAGGAGCTATTTTAAGTATAGATTTGATTTATGAGTTAGTGAAAATGATACATAAAACAAACTGAAGAGACAGAGATCCGAGCTAGCGGTAATGGAAGGCTTTGTTTTGGTGACAAGCCTTGGGTCGTGGGTTCGATTCACAGTTGAAGCATATATATGATTGTTTAATGAGATGTCTTCTTCTTTGCCAGTAAATATCTATTGAGTATTTAACGCATTCTAAGCGTGTTCTTGCACAAGAACAACGGCAGCAACCAGCACAACAAAACAACGACAACGTTCAAGATTGCATCAATCAGTAGAAATGTTAGTTCATGTGAAGCACCCTACCATCTTCGAATGTCCGTCTGGTCGAATGGCCATTGATAGGTCCATATCCTTTGTCGTTACGAACAACTACTGTGATGTTGTACACTCTCCACTTTCTAAGACCACTGAACGTGTGACTGGTTTGTTGAGGTGTTGAATTACTTTCGCGTCTATCACTTCCTGAGATGCAAAATACTTTGTATCCAAGGAAAGGGCCATTGATTCCAGATGATGGTGTCTTCGAAAAAGTCAAATGCCAACTCAAATATATATGAACTTAAACGGACGGGTATAATGTTTTCTTACTACAATTGCTCAGCTTACTTTTAAGTCTACTTTTCACCAACAATTTACGGTGACTAGGCAAAATCGATCGGAAACCAAGTTAATGGATATAGATAGAACCTTAACTGCCAAGTAACACGTATACTTTGGGAGGTTAAGGCATTAGATGGAACCAAGATTGTACACAGATAGAACCTTATAACTTACCTGCCAACTAACACGTATACTTTGGGATGTTAAGGCATTAGATGGAACCAAAATTGTACACAGATAGAATCATAACTTACCTGCCAAGTAACACGTATACTTTGGGATGTTAAGGCATTAGATGGAACCAAGATTGTACACAGATAGAACCTTAACTTACCTGCCAAGTAACACGTATACTTTGGGATGTTAAGGCATTAGATGGAACTAAGATTGTACACATATAGAACCATGGGCTAGAATACCGGTCATCTCGCGGGCGCGCCATCAGCGGTTTTCCTTCTGAATGTAGGGTAGGCTGCCTTGAAGAAGCGTTTACAGTTCTTTTGTACTTTTGTATTTTTCGAAATATTGTGTATTTTAGGTGAAAAATGGACGATGTTAGCTTTTATCGATAGAACTTAAAATCACCTATTATGTCTACAATTACAGGTTCTTCCAAAATCTGGGTGGACAATTTAGATTCAGTGAACAGAAGATAACCAAAATACGATGAAAATTTTCCAATTTCACTATTTCTTTGTTTACTATTGGGAATGACAGGCGATAATTTCCAAAACTCACCGGTAAGTTTGGACGTTGAATTTCATATCGTGGCAGCATGAAATGTACTTCATAAGAATTGTCATATAACACTGGGGGAGAGTCGACGTGGACAAATGCTACAAATGCTCAAGTACGCTATTTATTGCTATATTATTTTTTCTCTCGAAGGTTTTTTTCAGTACCGCCGCCATCTTGGTTTGACAAATATTCGCGCATGCTCAGTTACGATGACCGGTATTCTAGCCCATGATTTAACTTACCTGCCAAGTAACACGTATACTTTGGGATGTTAATGCATTAGATAGAACCAAGATTGTACACATATAGAACATTTAACTTACCTGCCAAGTAACACGTATACTTTGGGATGTTAAGGCATTAGATAGAACCAAGATTGTACACAGATAGAACCTTAACTTACCTGCCAAGTAACACGTATACTTTGGGATGTCAAGGCTTCTGCTTTAATCGAAGAGGGAAAACCCGTGGGAACTGAAATACATAATGCATAAATCACATGGTTCAACCAAATTACACTTTCAAATTTGTGATATCTAATTCAATGAAAATATGCAATTTGTGTCGTTGTGCAGCACTTACTAGTTGACTCTGTTGTTAGGTTCTTTGGTTGACTCCATTTACCATCACCTACTATACTAACAGCTTTGATCGTAATAGTGTAACTGGTGTAGATCTCTAGGCCCGTGATTACGTAACTGAGTGTTGAGGCTGATACAGTTATTGTCTTGCGATATGTTCCATTTTGGCAAACTAACACATATGACGTCACAGGTTTCTGGAACTCATGTAATGGAAGCTTTTGCCATGCTACTTCTACCGCTGTCGAATTAAGATCTTTAACTGTTGCTTGTGGAATTTTTGACGGATACTCTATTGAAAATAGTAAAAAAGTACTTAGAATATTAGAGTGCTTGTAATATCCTTACACATTATATTCACAAAATTTGATAATATATATTTCTTCTATAGGTGTATAGTTGAACGTATAAATAGGCATTTATTTGTAAACACTCACCAAATATTACTTGGACTCTAACACTTTTTATTCCATCAGCGCCTGCCTTGTTATTTCCATACATTGCTCTACAAACGAATGGCTTGGAGCACAACAACAAAGATTCGGATCCGGACCTGAAACAGCTGGACAAAAAAATAAAGGTTAATAGAATGGGTGATGTACAGTTCACTTCTCAATTCACCTTTTTGGCGCAAGGCTTTCACGTGGTGGATCGTGTTACGGTCACCAAAAAGTTCGGGCATTGTTGCTGAATTGCCAAACGATCGTACTGACTTTTATACAATTTATTGGCTTGATTTGTTTCTTCTGTTCTCAATTTTTTATCAAAACTTCTTTAAAAATAAGGTGTTTAGATAGTTTCACTAACACTTTGAGAACAGCATAAACCAATCAAGCAGATAAATTGTAAAAAAATTAGTACGATCGTACGACAATTCAACAACAATGTCTGAACTTTTTGGTGACCGTAACACGATCCATCACGTGAAGACCACGTGAAAGCCTAGCGCCGAAAAGGTGAATCGTAGATTAAACCATGATCTCGTAATCCGCCGTTACTGATGGTATTCAAAGGGGTAAGGTGCGGATAAGAGTTCTCTTTCCATAAAAGTCGTTTTGATCTCAGTGTAGAATAGTCGTGGCGTCTAATATAAAGTGAAAAAAGAACCACACACATATATGTTAGTTGAATCACTGCTGTACTTACTGATAGGTATTAAGTACATCAGCATCAGACGTGTAGTTGACTCTCAGTGTAGACTGCTTCACTCCATTAGCACCATGCACCAGACCAGTAGATTGACTAGTGATGTCAGTATTACCAGTGTACCATTTGATGTACTGTATTAATAGTTCTTGTACAATACACACCAGATCTACAAAGCTGTTGGATGCTGGCGGTGTCAGGTTTTGATTGGACAGACCTGATATCACTGGTCTGGTAGCTGAAAATAAAACACACAATGGCGGATCACGAATTACTTTTTGTTACAAGATGTTAGGGCCGGATTGGAAAAAAAGAGACCGTATTTAGCTGTGTAATAAAGATTGATTGATTGATTAGATCTACTTACCATAGTCACATCTATACAGTTCTATTCTCATACATATAGCAGTATTCCATGTCTGTACTTACCATAGTCACATCCATACAGTTCTATTCTCATATATATACCAGTATTCCATGTCTGTACTTACCATAGTCACATCCATACAGTTCTATTCTCATACATATACCAGTATTCCATGTCTGTACTTACCATAGTCACATCCATACAGTTCTATTCTCATACATATACCAGTATTCCATGTCTGTACTTACCATAGTCACATCCATAGAGTTCTATTCTCATACATATAGCGGTATTCCATGCCTGTGGCGTAACTCGGACATGCCTAGCTGTCACTGGATGACTCAACCATTGTACTCTTACACTCTTTTTGTCGCTGTTGCCTGGGAATATCTGACGAAAAACAAATTGTTTAGCTCAGCAATGTGAAATTAAACCCAATGGACAACCAATATTGAACAAGTGGATCCATAAATGTAAAAAAAAAAACAACAATATATACTTGCCGTCGTGTTTGACAACTACAGGGAGTTTTGGAAGAAATATGAGTAAATTTCATTATTATATTTTATGTCAATGTCTACCTTATCAGTGTTGCTCCCAGCTTTGTAGGAGTTCCACAGATTGCCATCCATACTGTAGCTGATAGTATAGAAGGTTACCCATTTATCCATGGTGTGGTCACCCTGTGTTGCTATACCTGTCACTGTCATCACTTGTCCCAGGTTAATCTGTATGTACTCTGTGTTAGATGACGTACTGCTACACCATGAGTCATTGCCATAGAGACGACCATGTGATGCAGTATGGGTATTGTCAAGGTGAGATGATGATATCATTTGGTTGTTTTGAATCATGGTAGGAAATTCTACTCCAGCAGGAAAACTGCATGCTATAATGAATATTTTAGAACGAACTGGGTATTTTGTTGAATAACTATTTATATTGTTAGAAAATTAGACATACAATACATCTTTGGTTTTGCCTAACAAAAATATGGCACGCACTCTTAGAGTTCGTTCAGTTTCAAAAGGTAAACTGAATAAATTAGAACGAAATTTGGAGGCTCGTGTTACTCAAAGCACTCAGTCTCGGGTTCTCCAAATTTAATGCGTGCCTATATACGAATATAGATCAATACAGCGCGCGGGCCCGTTTTCCTTTATCCTTTCACTAACCTGATGATATCCCATACACCTCCACTCTCATGGATGGCCAAGTGTAAAACGTCACGGGATAAAACCGCAAAAACTTGGCTTTGATTGGATGGCGAAGACTGTTTGTTACGACCCCATCTCTATTTGCGTTGGCTGTAAATTTCTAGGAAGAAAGCACAGTTCAAGTGAAAGACGCTTTCTCTCTCTCTCTCTCTCTCTCTCTCTCTCTCTCTCTCTCTCTCTCTCTCTCTCTCTCTCTCTCTCTTATTTTGTAAAATGAAAAATATAATTTACAAAAAAGCACTCGCGCGGAGTTTGACTAGTTTAACTAGAATGCATATTGAGTCGTCAATCAGTCTTACCTCTTTTCTGCAAATTGTTGAGAAATGTAAAATACTAAACACAAACAGTGTATGGAGATTTCCTATAAAAAGATTCACTGGTCTTAAATTAACATTACGTCTAGTACACTATGATCTCGTATCTTGTTTCGTATTTACCTTGACATTGTTATTTTCCTGGTAATAATTCCAATTCTCGCCATCCAAGGACACTCCCATCTTGTATGATGTTATCCATTCATTAGCAAGAGTCCCTGCACCTTGTGTAGCTACTGCACACAAAAATACAACAGAACCGAGGTCTATCTGAAGCCGCTCCCAAACATATTTGTTACGCGGTGCCCAAGCTTTCCTGTCTGCTCTCAGTCTAGCATTACTTGGAATGTAATTTCCACCATATGAAGAAGTGGCAGTAAACCTGTGATCTGGGATCATACTAGAGTATGACAAACCAACGAATATGTTTGTACAACCTAGAAACAAAAATAAAAACATGCATCTTTAGAAAAATCTGCACAGTTGATTTCATGCATTTATTTTATTTTTATCTCTCTATTGTACTTTTATTTCTCTGTCAACCAAAATGAAAAGAGAGGCTGATAATGTTCATGTGCATCTGCCCTCTCTGACAATGATTTCCTTACTAGTTGCATCATTAAGGGTTTTTTTTTCAAGTATGAAGACTGGCAGACTGTATGTACCTTCGTGCTTGTGAGGGATGCAGGGGGTGCGCACGCCCCTCCCCTTCGGAACAACTTTGTCCCCCTATATTGAAGTTACCCAGTACGGAATAATGTTTTACTGATTTCTTTGATTCCGAGGGTTGCACCCTCTAGGCTGAATTTGGGCCCTTCAACCCTCCCTGAACAAAACCCTTGAAATACCTTCGTTCTGTTTTATTCCATACAGATCTGTTCTCATGCAGTTTGTACTTCCGTAATGACTTGTAGGTGCAACACGTATGTACTGACTAACAGTACCATCATATAACAAATTTTTGACAGCAGCACTAGGGTCAAAATTACCAGCGAAGGACTGTTGAAAAAATAATTATTGAGGAAAAAAACTTAGATAAAAACAATACAAATGTTATTGTGCTAATGAAAAAAGAAAAGTGAGTAAACTGTTTAATTTCATTGTCTACCTTATATTCAAAGATTTTAGTTTATTGGTTCTGCGAGCAGCAAAAAAATATATATATGTATATAACACTGTTTGATCACCTTGTCTTTATTATTTTCATTGTATGCTGTAAAAGTAGTCCCATCGTTTGATGTGAGCATGTTGTAAGACTGTACCCACTGATGTGTCATGTGGTCACCCTGTGTTGCTATACCACAAATGATGTAAGGTGATCCTAAGTTAATCTGTAGATATGGAGAAGAGTCACTTGTAGCAGCACACCATGATGATCCTGCTGTGTATTTCAGTCTTGCAGTTGATGGTGTTGTGGTGCTATTGTAAGATGATGATGACGTCATATCACTTTCTGGGATCTTACCACTACCAATACCAACTGGTAAGGATCTGCACAACAAACCTGTAATAACAGCATTAGTACTGCATGACCAACGTATTGAATCTATACCATATCAAATCAGACCAAAATTGACAACATTTACCTCTGCGAACACCATAAGCTTCAACACGGAGTACCTTCCAACTGTAATACGTTATGGGTATAAACCTGATGTATCTGACCAGAATTGGATAATCTAGGACATTCTTGACAACAGTATTACTATCGGTATTGCCGGGAAACAACTAGAAGAAAAATAGCAACACCTTGAACATTGTTTTTACCCATTTTAGACATTATTCTTACCTGTACACTAGGATGGCTAATTATTTAATGGATGAAGGAGGGGAAAGCCACCATTTTTGTGGGGAGGATCAGCAATTTTAAGCTCCATTAAGGGGAGGGTCGCAATTTTGTGAAGAAGAATTTGGGGGAGGGTAGCGAATTTTTTTGTACAAGTTGTCACTGACAGGAGATGATTAACATGATCTCACCACGTTAGGAGACTCACATTCTATTAGCAGTATATATGAGAAGTGTGATTATAAGCTTAACTTATTTGAACCGTTTGTTTTAAAGTACTTTGTTCGGACCTTGCAAAATCCCTGTTTTATTAAAGCACGCTTGATAAATATCAGTGTTTAAGAATATATGTAATTTCTTTTTGATCTTGTAATTCATATAGTTATATTATATTTGCTTTGCTTACTCGTTAATAATATGGGGTACGGCCACGATTGTTTAGACCTCGAAATAGGGATGGCTATGCATTTTTGAGCCTTAAGTACTGTTTGAGCCACAATTTTCTCACCACTCTTTTGCCAAAAACTGCCCCCCCCCCCCTCCAACCCCACCCCCATTAGATAATGAACGGTCCCTTAAGCCCAAAAGAATCGAAAACTAAAATTGCAGTTAAAGAAAAAAACCTCGGAGAAAAATAGAATTCATACCTTAACTCTTATGCTAGTTTTGTAAGTATCCCAAGTAACATTGTTTACAGAGGTTGATATCTTGTATCCTTCAGTCCATTCAGTGTTGACAAGTACACCGTAGCCTTGGGTAGCCACGGCACAGATAGCATAAACTTGACCCAAGTCTATCTGTAGGTAGTCGTTATCATCATCATTAGTTTTAGGTGCCCATCCGTATGCGCCATTCAAACGTGCATCCCTTGGTTCATAGTTACCGCTGTACCACGAGCTTGCTGTAAATCTGTTATCAGCTATGATGTTGCTGTCTGCTATACCAATAGGACTGTCCTGACAACCTGCAATGACATGTTTGACATCAAAGATAAATGTCAGCAACATGTTTCATCGCATCTGTAACCACTCCTTTCTCTTTTCTCAAATCAATTTGGTTATGGCTACATTAACTTCATAAGGATCAGGAACAAATAAAATATACGATTAGATATTATTCTCGAAACCAGTATTAAAATAAATATAGACTTATAGGATTACGTAAGAGATAAATACCGAGAATGGAGGCAATAAGCCATATAAAGGTCAAAGGTCGCTAGCCTGCTTTGCAGACTCGATTTTCAGTTTACGCTCACGTTTTTTTGTTTTTTTTTTAGCGAAATTTTTGAGCGTAATAAAGGCCAGAGGGTTTGATAGGCTTATTACTGACATTCGTGGTCATTGAGTCAGTTTCTTTTGTTCACTGGCGGTCTTTATCCTTCATATGCACCCAACGGCGGCTAATATCAGGTTGATATCTGGTTATCCACCCCGCCGTGATTAAGAAACTTGCTCAATGATAATATAAAGCGGTTATATACCTCACACCTCGGTGAATATGAGATATTATATCTCATATCCACCTCGGTAACGGTATATAACCTTTACATATCCCTCATTGACGTATTCATCGGGATGTATCAGAGATAAATCCCAATGAATAACAAAGAAAACCTTGTTAGGTATGCAATAACTAGGAAAATATCAGCAACATGCAATAGTAAATTTATTTCCGAAACCAGTATCTAAATAAGAAGCTATATCTTCTACCTCTAGATCGACTCAAATAACCGAAATTCTACTCGTCCTTTGGATTTGAATTTGAATTAGAAACCTCCGAGCTATATATTATATTATCTATTTGTCCTTGGAAAACATTTTTATAGATTATTTATAGCCTAGCCAGCCTTTATTTAGTCTCAATTACCAGTGGTTTCTTTGCACCTGCGATCCCCTGAGTGGGGAGAGGTTAGGTAGAAATAACACCCTCCAGGCTGACACGGAACCTAGCCTACATCTGTAATCGATGGTTCTGGATGCATGTGGGCTATTGTAGTTCCACTAATAATCTAGTTACATAACATTTGATGTAAATGATATTGTATTGTACTCATTATTATTATGTAATAATGAGTAAGGCTCAGGATTTATTTTAAGCTCCCTGCTTTGTGTGTCATGCAAATCTTTCTTTACTAATATATTCTATTATTTTTTATTTTATTACCGATTTGTAAAATTTATAATTGATGGTAAAATGTTATTTGGAAATACGACAACAAAAGAATTGGCATTGCTGGTTGAGTGTTCAATCTCCTTGGGTATATGGATATGTTTGGGCATATGTATATTTTTTTCATATTTTAAGGCTTCATAATCGCTATGAGCACGTGCCCGTAGGATGGGGGTGTGCGGTGGTTGCGGAAGCAGCCTTCCCACTTGGTGATGTTTTGCATTTTTTAAGGATTGGTGTGGTAGTGAAATCTTGATTTTCTCATAACAGGAACCAATTATCCTATAACACCCCCCTCCCCCTCCCCGCTCTTAAGTCTAAAGTACGCTACGGGCCCAAGATATATGAATCCTTATAACAATATTGATTACAATTTTTATCAGGGGTAAGTTATTTATAAATCTAATCGGAAGTATAACATTTTCATAATTATATAATGAATCATAAAACATCAAACAACATCATTAAAACATAAGAATACTTAATCACACTTAATCAAGCCTTGTACGTGCGATAACAACTGGACATGTCCGTACCCGTTTAAAGTGCACCTCCCCCCTGATACAAGGCGTTCAATATTGATTCTTCATGAAGTGACTAGTTGAATGGTGAAATATTTCTTCATTTGAGTGATGCGTCTTTGCGTAATATAGGTTTTTACTTCCAAAATGTTAATGACTGTGACGTCATCGCAGCCTTTTGAGTACATATTTTTTTTAGTTGTAATACTAAACATTGACCATAATGAGACCCCAAACTTGCAGAAAACCTTCTGGAAACCACGAGTACAATGATGGTGCTTTTCAAATACTGTCTGTGTCAGCCTGATAAAGTTTGTATATGACGTCACGGTCGTTAACATATTGGAAGTATAAACCTTTATAACTTAAAGACGCAACACTCAAATGAAGAAATTTTTCACCATTCAGCTATTCACTTCAAATAGAATAAATACTGAAAAAAAAATTATCAGGTGTCAGGTGCACTTTAATGTACAGTTATAAACCTACCGATCACAGCGTGGACTAAGAAAGCGACTATTATAAAAACCAGGTAATTCTTTGGTATCCTGTAAGTACCATGAGTCCCCATCCTGTTTTCGCAAGCGAAAAAGTTCTAATGACAAGGAAGCTTATGTTAAGTCTTTTGATCTCATAGCATCGATCATTTTGCGTCACTGTGTTTGCATAGGATCTTGGGTAGTATGAGTGGTGTCGCCTGTCAGCACTGTTGTTCCATAGGTTCGGGTTACAGGTTCGAGCCCTGCGGACACCGTGTGTGAATTGAGTTTGTTTGATGTGTTGTTCTTTGCTATGCTACGATGGTTTCTCTGGGTTCTTCTGTGCCCTCTGTAAAATTAACATGCTAGTAAGCATTGTGTGCATAGAATATCGAATGTAATGGTAGTGTGTGTGAGTAAAAAGTGTCCCCAATTAGTGCGAAAATTCTAGAACGAGTAGACTCTTAAATAAAGTGTTTTTTTTTTTTTCTTTTTTTTTTTTGATCGATCACTTTTCCTCACGCAAAACAAGAACCAAGAACAACACCAAAAGATTGACCTTGATATATGGTTTCTCGGTCTTCATGTGAGACTTCCAAGTTATATATTTCATATCATATCATATCATACCATACCATATAGAGTGCAAACAGTATATCCATGAAATACAAATATAGTACTTGCACTCTATAACTGATATTTATATAATAACTATATTAGACCAGGAGCAAAGTGCAGATAACTAGTATTTTTCCACGATAACTTGCTTTCGTAAAAGGTTTTTTTTGGTTGCGATTTCGTTTTCCAAATTCCATAATACTAGTCGTCTAATTTTAGCAACACATAGTTAAAATTACAAGCAAAATTCTACGCCGGTTCTTTGGTTTTAATTAATTTCAGTTAGGACCACGTAGGCGGTCGGGATCGGGGTCGAATGTTAAGTGAAATATGACCGCTCTCGTGTAGCTATACTAAGTTATATAACAAAAGTTTAGCCCTGACCGATATCTCAAAGTCATGCGTTCTAATCCCGTTCTAGGCCTGTTTTTTTTTTTTTTTTTTTTTTTTTTTCAGGCTTTAGCAGTATTAAGGCCGTATTCACTTACTTATTCTCTATCTATTTCTGCTGCTTATAAATGACTATCTATCTATTATTATACTCCTATTTCAATAAAGTTTGTCGCAGCCGAAAACAACAAGCAACGAGCAAAGACCACTTGCAAACAATCAGGGGCGGTAAGGGAGTTACGCGTGAATTCGTGAACGTTTTTTTCTTTACATACTATACAAATTTAAATAGACATCTATTAATGAAAGTGTTTTTAAAACGTTCTGTGTTCGTCCTTGGGAGCTGATAGTCGTGTCCCCTCTTTCTTAATACTCTTCTTCGCTTCGGTGGCAACATATCTTTCAGTGGATGTCCATCTATGGTGGTGATCTTTTGCTTCGGTGGCAACATCTCTTTCAGTGGATGTTCATCTATGGTGGTGATCTTTTGGAACAACTTTCGATCTTGTTCTTCAATCAGATTCGATATTTTAAAATCCGAATACGTGTTGTATCCATATCGGCTTGCTCGTCTGCAGAACTTGTCAACTCTGTTTAAGTATTTCTGAGGGGCCATTCCCCATAGCTCGGATGCCATACACAAACAAGGACGTGATAAGTGAATCAAACACGTTATAATCGTCGTGAATTATTAATTATCTTAAATTTGAATTTCCGTGATCCGTGGAAGTCCTTTTTTTAATTTCCGTAAACCGTGCCGAGACCCCCCCCCCCCCCCACCGCCCCCTAATAATGCTTTAATTTGTTTGAAGATTCGCGACAACACTTAAACAACCGAAACAATTGCACCCTATCATTACAAAACGATCAAAATAATCCTGTCTAAATGAATGATGATGAATAAGGAGTAAAATACAGATGTTCATTGCTGTGTTGTATTGTTGCTTGTTGCTTTCTGCTGCGACAAACTTTTTTTTGAAATAGATGTATATTATGGCTGGGGCCGACCCGATAGTCGATCTTACCTATAATATGAATAAGCGCTCTCCTATAGCTTAGATAGCTCAGATTTACCCCTTTGGCTTAGATAGTCCAGGTGGTTAGGTTGAAAACGTTTCACTGATACCGCAAAAGTCATAGGTTCAAATCCCGTTCTAGGCCTGTATTTTTTTCAGACTTCAGCAATATTAAGCCCGTATGACCTGAATATTAGTATGGGCACCGTATTGTTGGTCACCCCGCCTCGCCTCTCCTTTACACATACATTTATGTATATACAGCGATATGCAGAAATTCTCTTTGTATACAGCTGTTTCAAAAAACGTTGAATACTGGGTACTGAATACTGAATAATGCATTCCATTACCAAAGGGCATTGTGGGTCTCATGGATTACAAATAAAAAGTAAATATACAGCGATTACCTCTCTTTATGTAGGCAGTACAGTGTTTAGGATGGAATGTACTAAAAATAAAATAATTAAGTAATATTCATTTTACTTTAGACAATATTTATAAATGAACCAAAATGCATTGGAATGCACTATTCAGTAGTCAGCATTCAGTATTCAACGTTTTTTGAAATAGCTGTATACATAAGTATATCAAAAGTATACTAGAAATTATGGGATATCATTGCTGATATTTTTCGGGTTACCTATCACTACGGTTTTCCCAAAAAATAAAAAGTTATATCAGAGAAAGAATCAAGAATCAAGTTTAGTGTCGACTTGGATCTTTCGTGATCATCCAGGCGAATTCGCGCGGAAAAGGTCAATTTGGTCAACGCGCCTACTAGGCGTGATAATGATAATGATAGTGATAATGGACAACATGTTTGAAAGACTATGTGCCACAAGGTATCTATATACACTCATCAATAAAACACTGCACGCGAAATCAAAAACTTTTTGGAAGAAGTACTGCAAAATTGTGAAAATGGAAAAAATAATGATAATTACTAAGATATTGATATCATTTACTTGAACTGAAACTACATATCATATAGTGCATATGCCAGATTGTTAAAAAATCATGTCATGATCACGCCCCGAAATTCTAAGAATAATACCCAAGTACTTTCTATTTCTATAATTATTAATATTGTTAATCAAGCTCAACAACAGTAGCCAGTTCTTTTTAGGACTAATTTTGTGATCGCTGGCCTAATGTTAACGGCGTATAATTTTATTTTGAGCTTTGACGAGAAAAGGAATCATGGGTTACGTTGCTGATCAAATCTCAAATTACTTTTTTGTCGATGCCCCTTATCATATTTGGACAATCATCAATAGCTCATGCTGGTCCATCATGCTGTTTTTCTTCTCTTTTTGTCGGAACTTTTACCAACAAGCCTATACTCCTTCAGAGCAATGATACTTCAGCCCGTAGGGTTGCTCATGAGAATAGGAATATGCGAGAATTCGTCGTAATAAACCAGAAAAAGATAAAAAGTTTTCTGTAGGAAGCCAGTTGAATCAACAATTAGTTTACGTGCGTTTTATCTACCTGTGAACATGCAGTCGCGTCGTTCTGTCTCGCGACAGCAAACTTCAAAGTTGCTACCGCTCACGAAAGTATGTTTTTTCGGCGACTATGATTCGTTATGTGATACTTAAAAAAAAAACACGTTTTATCTTGAGATATAAACACGAGACCAAGGCCGAGTTTTCATATCTACGATAAATCACAAATGCGAGATTTTTACATGGCTTCTATAACCCATTAAAAGTCTTTAACCTTTGTTGAACATTTTAATTCAAGTCTATTAAAAAATTTATTTTGCCACAATAGGGTTTTCCAAATTAGCGGCTTTTGTTATTGCCAGCCCTTCAAATGATTATGATTTTATGATAAGTGACTGTAATTTGGTGATATAAAATCAATTAAGTGATATTCGAGAAAAATACGAACGCCAATAACAAATTACATGACTCGTCCAAGGCTTGAACCCCGCATCTTTCAACATCAAGGCAGCTTTTGACCTACTAGCTAGACGAAGCAATGCGACACTCTAAAACATGGCTCTCGCTATCTAACTTATGTATGTGGATTTGACGTGCAGTTTTTCATGTAATGTAACTAGTCCGCGGTGTATGTACGTACGCGGTGCACACTCAAACTTGAGTGAGCAAATTATTAAAGCGAATTAGCTTATTTTTTTCTTCTTCCATCCACGCCATCCCCAGAATGTATGTTTTGCGTTTTGAAGGCAACTAAAAGAAAATTATTTGAAAATTTACTTTTTGTCATGCAGATGCCGTGCTATCATCATCATGATTGAAAAATCCAGTATCAGTTTACTCAGACCTAATTCCACACGCATGGGAAAATGAAACGTTTGGTGTTACAGACAATCGGATAATGTGTGGACTTACTAAGAAATGTCATGATATTAATAGCTCATAAGGCTATTCAAATTTCTTTCTGTCTGGTTTTTTTTTTTTTTTTTTTTTTTTTTTATTCTAATAAATTCATAAGGGTTTCAGATGATTTCTCTTTAATTATTATTAATCTTCATCACGTACTATTCAACCGCGGGAACTCAATAGGTGCATACGTCAAATAGTATGCAGAATCAGTCGAAAGCAAATTTGCGTTCATTCCGGACCACAAGAGGAGCACGCAAACATAGTCTCAACGATAAACGCCCAGCGGCTAATGCACGCCAGGCGTGTAGTCAAGCCAGCACTGGTTCTGAGCTGTGGTTTCCATTGGAATGCAAAGAATTCTAGGAATGCACACTTAAGAGATTCGACAAGTGGTCAAATAGGTTTCCAACTATGCACTTTACGCGTGGTAGAATACGCGCTTTCGGTCAAAACGGGTAATCAGGGCATTGTACCGTGAAGATGAGTCGAGTTCAAGGTCAATTTACTGTAAAACAACTTATAAAAGGTAAGCTAAAATGAAAAAAAATATTAACATCCTTAAATGAAAAACTTTTCTATTTTTCGGACCATTTCTTATCCTGACGGACGTTATCAGCCGATATCCCAGCCGCCAGAAAGGTTTATTTACTAAATATATGCATAGTACATGTGTAATAAACGAATTATTACATTCCTTGCTAGAAGGCGAGAATAAAGCTTATGTTCTTTTAACAAAATTTTCAAAAATCATCTTTGCAAGTTTTGAGCTTATTTCCTCCAAACGTCATTGTCTTGTTTTTTGTTGTTGTTTTTTTGTTGTTGTTTTTTTTTTATTTTTTTTTTTTTTATGTTTTACTTATTAAAAAGGAAACAAAATTGATAACAGTTCATTAGACAGTTTAACCTGCATATATTGGTAATGGAAGCCCTGTGGTAAAATGGTGGTTTAAAGCTATCAGCAATAACAGAGATTAGATACGTATTTTAAAGCGGTCTTGTTCGTATTTTGATATATATCTTATTGCATGTAAGATTAAATAAACACTTACCTAATTGAGTTTTATATGGGATATTTTCACGCTTGAGAGCGTCAGCTTGGTATTTTGATCCCTTGAAGTACAGGACTCTGATAAGGCAACGTCAACAACACATGTATTAGTCGAAGGCAATCCATTTCCATCCTCGTCTTTAAAGGCTTCTCTGTTTTTCTTCTTCTTCTTCTTCTTCTTTTAAATCGTATTTTTTTTCCTATTTTGCTTCTAGGGTTCTAATTATTAGTATATTTTCCCCAAAGTAAAACAAAATTATTAACTGAACTAATACATGAGTAATGCAGCACTCACCAGCTTCTCTTTGAACGTTAAATCCTGCTTTGAATTGCTCTCAAGATATCTTATTCAAGGTGGAAAGCACGGATGATTTGGTCTTGGATTTAGAGCCTGGAAGGCTTCAATTTTCAGGTCGTCATTTGCCATAAAAATTCGAAAGATTCGCCCAGCAAAAATCATCCGTTGACTCATTGAATTTGAAATGCGCGCTCTTTGCAATTGAACACAGGAAGCCCAAACAGAACATTCGGCATATCAGTTTTCAAGTCAAAATTTAGGTTAAAAAACAACAGGCGCTCATAAGTTTCCCCTGCGTTTGCCATGAAAGATAATCTGTAAATGTTAGCCAAGTCAGAATTGTTAAGGAAAATGCTAGTTAAGTACGCGTAATCCTTTTACAGAATATCGCATGAATAAAGTCGGTAAAACGCAACATATGGAGACTATTATCGAATTTTGAATATTATTGAATTTTATCAGGTTACATAAAATTCTTGTTTCTGATTGGCTGATTGATTGAGAATTTTCTCTTAATCCGTGCAATTCATTAATTGTACAGTTCCATTAATTAATTGCACACATTTTTTACTTTTTTTCCCGTCTATGGGGCATAAGGTTGTGTATTTGTGGGGATTAGGTGTTCCTATACTTGTCACCTTTTGTCGCATAGAATCATGGTGCTAAACTCCTGGGGATCTATACCTCTCTGCCTTTGTTGCCTTTTACAGCCCAAAGAGGTCTCTCTTTCCAGCAAGCAAGCATGCGCAATACCGCATCTTGAAGAAAAAGAGTCGTGTACACAAAAATATTTATTTCTTAATTCATTTTACTATGATGTTCAACTTACTTGATAGGAAAACTATTTTTAAACATTTTATATGCACAACCAATATACACTAAATGATACCATAATATGGCATTGAATTTATAATCATCCCTTACAGCACAGGGAGCCCATAAGCAATTACGTAAAGAATAATGAATATTGAATGCGGCAAAGGAAAGCCGGGCTCCCTGTGCTTACAGTGCCTAATAAAGTACCCTTAAGTTTTATCGATACCTTGACATCAATCTCTGGTCTAATCCAAATCAAAGCTCGGGTAACTCACAGATCGAATAATAGCGTAATAAAGCCAGCTCAAATTAATCAATTAGTTAGAAATAGAGATTATCTACCGGCAAGAGGGTCCGTATAGGGAAAAACTGTTCCCGAGGCCTTGAATATACGGACAGAGGCCATTAGGGTAAGATCCGTTTATAAGGCCTAGGGACCGGCACAGTTTGTCGGTAAATAACTTATTTCCCCAAATAACACTGCAACTAGTTTTGCAATATTGTTGTTGTCGTTGTTTAGCAATCTCCTATCCCGTGTGCGCGTGCGGATGAGATCAGGAAGCCGGGCTGCAGGCGGATACTTAGAAAATACCGCCCGCTCAACTTGAACAGCCAGTCAGAACGTACACTTTTTAGGATACCGGAACCGAGAATATATTGATGTTATTATTGTGTTTCGGATTTTTGTTAGTTTATACGTCATAATCTCCTTCCAAGTTTCCTAGGAAGTTAGCATAATTATGAAGACTTTGGTAAACCGGTTTGACCTGGTTTTCCTGTATCATGGACTGATATGTGAGTGACTGTTCCAAAGATGCTGCAGAACTTTCTTGAGGTGTCTCTGCTGGCGCTTGCTCTTCTGGCTGAGCAGTGTCATAAATCCAACTTTGCTCGGGTTTAGGTTTGGGCTTTGGTTTGAGGTTAGGTTTTGGCTTGGCCCTCAGGCGCTGGAGTCGACTGTTTCATATACACCAGCATTTATAGCATCATATCTTTCATCATATGGAGCAGCATGATGGCAAGTAACCCCAAATTGCACCCCCTCGTAGGTATTACATACACTTTCACGGGAAGGCAATAGTGCCATAGGAACTCCTGAGGCTTCAGAGTTTATTGGAATTGTGTTCTGTAATCATTGTTATAAAAAAATTGCCAGTAATTATTAATATATCTAAATATATTTCTTCTGAATAAAAAAATTAATAGCAGAACACCGAAAACAGAAATCAATCAAAATATATGTTATACAATCTGTATATGCAATGATTTTTCCTTCGACGCAAAAATATTCGTACCCATCCAAAGGAAATATACATATATAAATTTAAAGATAGAATATCAAGCCACTCACCGAATAAGTCACTTGACTGAAAGCTCTCGTTGGTTTTCTTTGAGAAAGTAAAAACAATTAAGCAGTAACAAAATTGTTAATAGTTAATATGTAGATGTGATTGACACTAAAGAAAAACGTTGCGCATTCGTGCCTTTCAGCACGCTTTCCAAGAATTTACATAAGTTTTTGTGAGAAAATAAATGCTTTATTCTCCAAGTATACAAAAACGTTCAAGGGTATACTTTTGTGAGACCAAGATACTGTATCAATAAAGATAATATGAAAGAATTAGCCTTAAAGGGGCACTTGGATGAAAACGCCCCATATTTTGAAAGTCCGAATAGTTCACAATCGAGTTGAGTAAATGACGTCATTTACTCACATTTACTCACTTCTCTTCTTTTCTCATTTACTCACAATTTAGATGCTGAAAAAAATATATAATTTTTATCCGCAAATTTTGACTGTAAAGAAAATATGCTGCTTGGCTTATTATTTGGGACATATAGATAAGTTTATCCAAGTTTGAAGTCATTTCCAATTTTCATCGATTTTGATCCAAGTGCCCCTTTAAGTTTCAAGAACTGATTTTAAGTTTAAGCTGGAGAGATCAGTACTTACCTGTTTTCTTCGTTCTTCGAGTCTTCTAGAATTATAAAAAGAAGAAATAAAGGAATAAATGATTGCGTCAAAAGAATATCTCATCTAATTTCGAAAGATGTTAGTCAGACATTCAATTCGACAATATTTAGCTTTTTGGTACTTACTAAATTTTTCCCAGCGCCGCTTTGTGATGTACACTATAAGTAGGACAATAAAAACCAAGAAAGCTGTGTTGAATGCAATACTAACAGCAAAAATGGGCGAATCTGAAACTAATAAGATAATTCTGGGTAAAATTATATACATTATATTTTAAGGGAAAATGAATGTAATCATAAACTAACCCTATTTGTTTCATTACATTTTATTACTTACTATGGAATATGTACCAAAAAGGGACATTTTGCATGTGTGGCCGTAATGCTTTCCTAATTCGATTTCTGTATCACATCCTTGATGGATTTTTGAACAAAAGACAAACAAAGAACTCTTTCTCAAAAAAAGACAAACAATTACTGAGAAAAGTCAACTATTAAGACCATCCGTCCATCCATAGGAGCTAGACCTTTTATTGTTTGTTTTTTGAAATTTTAAAACGAAGTTTTTTTTTAAGATTTTTATTCAACTTACAAGACCTCTTTACTTTCGGTGTTTTATCCTTTGAGAAGCCTATAGAAGCTTCGCCACTAATAATAAACGTCTGATAATCAGAACCATATTACAATGACTTACGGGTGCAAGTTGTTTCCATTTTTGAGTACTGATTTCCAGCAATACATTGCGACTCTATAAAATACAAACATACATACATATATACATACATACAGGCACGTATTATACAGCTATTTAAAAAAAGGTTGGAGAAGGTTGCATGTTGCATGTTGCCCCGGGGGGTACTACCTCCCCAACTTGGGTGGGGGTGTACCGCCAGGTCCACAAAACCCTGACCCTATCCCAGACCTAGAATGTTGATTTCACATACCCTACCCCAGACTAAACCTAATTTTTTTTGACATGCAAAAAACGATTATTCAATAGATTTCAATAACTATTTGGCAATTGTTTAATTGAATTTAAATCGTTATTTTTTGTGCCGCCCCCCCCTCAAAACAACTAGTTTTTATAAAATCGCTTTGAAAAAATATTACATAGTCATTCAATTATCGCAAAAGAAGGTGCTAATGGCATGCAGACACATATTAAGGCTCAAAAAATATCGTTTCAATAAATTAAACAAACAAACAAATCAATTCTTACCATCTTCTGCTGCTGTTTTCAGGATCTCACATGTTAAGGGACCATCTTTGATTGTATAGGCCAGCATTTTAAAGGAGTACTGAATACACTTGTCCAGTCCATTCAGTACATAAAATAAAGTCGTATTACCAGGTAAATCCTTCTCTGACGAGTTACCAGTTTTTTCGTAGCGCAACTTGAACCCTCTTATGATACCATTTGTTTCGCTTGGTAAAGACCAATTCAGTCGAACAGCAGTAGAATTGATAACAGTGACTTGAAAATTTTGCGCATGTCCTGGAGCTATTTTAAGTATATATTTGATTTATCAGTGAGTGGAAATGATACATAAAACAAACTACAAAATTTACGACATATGAAGAGACAGAGAACAAAAGCGGATGCTTGACATTATTTAAGTGTCAAGGAGCTTTGGGTCGTGGGTTCAATTCGAAATTGATGCAAATTTTAAATTGTTCGATGAGCTGTTTTCTTCCTTCCCAATAAGTATATACTGAGTACTTGGCACAGTCAGAGCGTATTCTTACACAACAACAACAACAACCACAACAACAACAACAACAACAACAAAACAACGATAACGTTTAGGATTACATTAATCAATAGAAATGTTAGTCTATCTGATGCACCCTACCATCTTCTAATGTTCGCGTGGACACATAGGCATTCATAGATCCATCTCCCGTATCGTTACGAAAAAATACTGTGACGTTGTACACTGTCCACTTTCTCAGACCACTGAAAGTGTGACTGGTTTGTTGCGGAGTTGCAGTACTTTCACGTCTATCAATTTCTGAGATACACAATACTTTGTATCCAAAAAAAGAACTATTGATCCAAGAGGTTGCTACCTATTGAAAAATTTAATGCAAACGTTAAAAGAACTTATACTGTATAATAATTTTTTTCATACTAATATTAATCAGCTTACTTTAACTTTATTTTTACCAACAATACAGCCTTCAATTTTTATTCACTAGACATTTTCTTTCTGGAAACAAAGGCTCCTTCATTGTAGTGCACTCGCCTTTCATCACTGGGACCTTCAATGTTCATTGTTGTTGATGATACCAAAGTTTACTTTAGGATTCAATGAGATTGACATTTTTTCTTAGTATCAAACAACTCGACCTTTGCGATTTCGCTTTCAATGAACAAAATGGATTTGAAACCAAGATAATACACAGATAGAACCTTACCTGCCAAGTTACACGTATACTTTGGGATGTTAAGGCTTCTGCTTTAATTGATGGGGGAAATGCTGTTGGAAATGAAATACATAATACACCACTGAGTCACATAATAATTCAGCCAAAATTTAAGGGATACTAAAATTGGGGATCTTTCAATGAAAAGATTCGATTTTGAGATTTTGAGCTTACTGGTTGACTTTGTTCTGAAGTTCTTTCGTGGACTCCATTTGCCATCACCTACTATACTAACAGCTTTGATCGTAATATTGTAACTGGTGTAGATCTCTAGGCCCGTGATTACGTAACTGAGTGTTGAGGCTGATACAGTTATTGTCTTGTGATATGTTCCATTTTGGCAAACTAACACATATGACGTCACGGGTTTCTGGAACTCATGTAATGGAAGCTTTTGCCATGCTACTTCTACCCCTGTCGAGTTAAGATCTTTAATTGTTGGTTGTGAAAGTTCTGACGGATAATCTGTTGGGAACAGTAAAATAAAAACTTAGAATATCCTTACATATTATAGACATATAAAAATTTGATCAACTGAATTACTTCATCTAACGCATAAATAGGCACTCACCATATCTTACTTTGACCCCAGCACTTTTTATTCCATCAGCATCTATCTTGGTATTTCCATACATTGCTCTACAAGTGAATGACTTGTAGCACAACAACGACGATTCAGACCTGAAACAACTGAACCAAGGAAATGGGTTAGTAGAATGAGTTTTGTGCAGTCGATTCACTTCTCTAGGTGATTTTAAGTTAAAACACCATCTTTTGATCTGTCTTTATTGGTGGTATTGTAAGGGGTGTGGTGTGGAAAGGACTAAGTTTCCTTCAATAAACACTTAATGTAACACTTAAGCCAACTTTACGTTTCGATGTCAGTATGGAGCAGGTGTGGTGTCTAGCATAAAGTGAAAAAAGACGCGGACACGTGTGTTATTTACGTCACTGCTGTACTTACTCATTAGTAGTGAGAACATCAAAATAAGACGTGTAGTTCACTCTCAATGTTGACTGCTTGACTCCATTAGCACCATGCATCAGACCAGTAGATTGACTGGTGATGTCAGTGTTACCAGTGTACCATTTGATGTACTGTATTAATGGTTCTTGCACAATACAAACCAGATCTACATAGCTATTGGATGCTGCTGTCAGGTTTTGATTGGTCAGACCTGATATCACTGGTCTGGTAGCTGGACAGACAGACAAAAGAATAGTAAAGATATGACGAGATACAGGTTACCTGATAGTTGGAGAAAGGAAGAGTGACGTCGTTGCATTTAATAACTATTGATAAAATTCTTACCATAGTCTCATCAGTACAGTTCTATTCTCATACATATAGCAGTATTCCATGTCTGTACTTACCATAGTCACATCTATACAGTTCTATTCTCATACATATAGCAGTATTCCATGTCTGTACTTACCATAGTCACATCCATACAGTTCTATTCTCATACATATAGCAGTATTCCATGTCTGTACTTACTATAGTCACATCCATACAGTTCTATTCTCATACATATAGCAGTATTCCATGTCTGTACTTACCATAGTGACATCCATACAGTTCTATTCTCATACATATAGTAGTATTCCATGTCTATACTGGCTTACCATAGTCACATCCATACAGATCTATTCTCATACATATACCAGCATTCCATGTGTGTGGGGTAACTCGAACATGTCTTGCTTTCACTGGATGACTCAACCATTGTACCCTTACACTCGCTTTGTCGCTGTTGCCTTTGAATATCTAATGAAATACAATTTTTTTTCAAATATGAAATTAGGAATGTGAAATTAAACACCATGGATAACCGATATTATATTTGCTGTCGAGTTTGACAGCTGCAGGAATTTCGGAAAGAAATATGGGTTCATATCATTGTAATATTTCTACCTTATCACTGTTGTTCCTATCTTTGTAGGTGTTCCACAGATTGCCATCCATACTGTAACTAACATTGTAGGTCGTAACCCACTTATCCATGGTGTGGTCACCCTGTGTTGCTATACCAGCCACTGCCATCACTTGTGTTAGGTTAATCTGTATGTACTCTGTGTTAGATGACGTGTTACTACACCACGAGTTGTTCCCATAGAGACGACCATGTGACGCAGTATGGGAGTTGTCAAGCTGTGATGATGATATCATTTGGTTGTTTTGAATTATGGTAGGTAATTCTACTCCAGCAGGAACACTGCACGCTATAATGAACATGTTAGAAGGAATTGGATATTTTGTTGAATAACTATTTATATTGTTGTGTTAAACTAATATCATGTCTTTTCCTGCACGTCCTTCCATGACTTGTTGTTTGCTTCTTGTGTCGTGTCCATGTGCTGTGCTTTCCATGTGCTGTGCTGTGCTGTGCTGTGCTGTGCTGTGCTGTGCTGTGCTGTGCTGTGCTGTGCTGTGCTGTGCTGTGCTGTGCTGTGCTGTGCTGTGCTGTGCTGTGCTGTGCTGTGCTGTGCTGTGCTGTGCTGTGCTGTGCTGTGCTGTGCTGTGCTGTGCTGTGCTGTGCTGTGCTGTGCTGTGCTGTGCTGTGCTGTGCTGTGCTGTGCTGTGCTGTGCTGTGCTGTGCTGTGCTGTGCTGTGCTGTGCTGTGCTGTGCTGTGCTGTGCTGTGCTGTGCTGTGCTGTGCTGTGCTGTGCTGTGCTGTGCTGTGCTGTGCTGTGCTGTGCTGTGCTGTGCTGTGCTGTGCTGTGCAAAAAATTTTAACTCATTCTCTAACTGGGGATTAAAACAAAAGAATTCCTTTCTCTGATGTTAATGTTTTTCATTGTTTTGACCCCCAAATTGGTATTTAGTGCAAGGGGTCTAAATATGAAGATTAGTGCTTCTCATAGCAATCAGCCCCGGGATCTCAAATTTTCCTGTGTGCATAGGTTTTTTTGCTTGTTCCTCGTTGCATACCAACAACATACAAGTGAATTCTAGCAGCGAAAGGTCAAAAATGAGGAGGAATTTTCAAAAACTTTGTCGGCACGTTTTTCCAGCATATTTTTGTCTGTGCTGACATTATTTCCATATGAATATAACCCATATTAAGCTTGGTAAGCAACATGCAACATGCAACAAAACCTTCAGCAGCCTTTTTTTGAAATATCTGTATATATAAATTAACATAGCACGCCGACCCCTTTTTTGCTAACTTTTTACTAACCTGATGATATCCCATACACCTCCACTCTCATAGACGGCCAATTAAAATAATCCACGGGATGGAATCGTATAAACTTGACCTTCATTGGATGGCGAAGGCTGTTTCTAACAATCCCATCCCTATTTGTGTTAGCTCTGAATTTCTAGGACAAAGATATTTCAAGTGAAACACTCTCTCTTTAATGCTCTATTATTTAGTGCGTTAACTAGAATACATAATGAGTCGTTAATCAGTGTTTTTCTCTATTCTGCAAATTGACTCACTGCTCTTAAATTATCATTACGTCTAGTACACTATGATCTCGTATCTTGTTGCGTATTTACCTTGATATTGTTATTTTCCTTGTAATAATTCCAATTCTCGTTATCCAAGGACACTTCCATCTTGTATGATCTTATATATTCATTAGCAAGAGTCCCTGCACCTTGTGTAGCTACTGCACACAGAAATACTACAGAACCGAGGTCTATCTGAAGCCGCTCCCCAACATAGTTGTTACGAGGTGCCCAAGCTTTCCTGTCTGCTCTCAGTCTAGCATTGCTTGGAATGTAGTTTGCATCATATGAAGAAGTGGCAGTAAACCTGTGATCTGGGATCATACTAGAGTATGACAAACCAACGAACATTCTTGTGCAACCTATTAAAAAATAAAAACACACATCTTTAGACAAAATTGCGCAGCTAGGTTTTAAAGTTTCTTTTGAAATTACATAACACAGGACATCGAAATGAATTTCGCCTACCAATTGTTAAAACAAACTAGAGGGAGCATAGGCTACCATATCAAGCCCTTAAAGAATGGAACAAGTGACTATGTCTAAGTGACGTTGTTAAACAATCATCAAAAATTCATAAAATTAAGTCTATTTTTCCTAAATGAATTCTTTAAAGCATGTTATTTAAATTCTTACAGTTTTTGCCTAAAATTGTAATTTTTTTCATTTTATTTTGATAATTTTCCTTCAACTTTTTCATAACTCAAGACTTCCTTGAAAATCACTAGTGAAGGAGTGAAGGAGTATCCTGTTAAAATACCATTGTAACAAAATGGAATTTGACTACGTCGAAACATGTCAAAAATTAAAGTATTTCTGATCTTCATCAAAATTGTTATCAAGTTTCTGCTGCTTCGACCATTTAATTCAAAGATCGTTTTTGAATCAGATTTGATTTATGCATTTATGTTATTTTCATTTCATTTTATTTTTGGCCCTTCAGTTGTCAGTGAGGATTTTTCTCTCCACCAAAACAAAAACAAAAAAAAGCAGTTTTAAAGAAAAAGCGGTTTCATTCAATCGATCTTTGAAGTTGACAGTGTTCGAAGTGTATATCGGTTATTTCCTTACTAGCTGAATTGCTAAGGTTTTCAATTATAAATACTCGAAGTGTGTATGTACCTCCATCGTGTTTTATTCCATACAGTTCTGTTCTCATGCAGTTTGTACTCCCATAATGACTTGTAGGTGCAACACGTATGTACTGACCAACACTACCATCATACAAGAGATTCTTGACTGTAGAATTAGGTTCAGAGTTACCAGCGAAGGACTTTAAATGCAAATCAAAAGAAAAATCATTGCAAGGTATGAATATATTGAAGAATGAAAGGGAATAAGCTGTTTCTTTCTGTACCTTATGTTCAAAGATTCTAGCTTATTTTCTCCAGAAATCATGGTTTTGCAAGGAAGAAAAATTTGTTTTTTTAATGTTGGTTATTCACCTTAACTTGACTGTTGTCCATGTATTTAGTAAAAGTAGACCCATCATTTGATGTGAGCATGTTGTAAGACTGTACCCACTGATCTGTCATGTGGTCACCCTGTGTTGCTATACCACAAATGATGTAAGGTGATCCTAAGTTAATCTGCAGATATGGAGAAGAGTCACTTGTAGCAGCACACCATAATGATCCTGCTCTGTAGTTTAGTCTTGCCTTGGATGGTGATGTGGTGCTATTGTAAGATGATGATGACGTCATATCACTGTCTGGTATCTTACCACTTCCCATACCAACTGGTAGAGAGCTGCACGAAAAACCTGTAAAAATAGCATTAGTACTGACCAACGTATTGAATCTATGTCAGATAATATTAGACCAAAATTGTAAAGACTTACCTCTGCGAACACCATAAGCTTCAACACGAAGTGCCTTCCAACTGTAATACGTTATGGGCATAAACCTGATGTATCTGACCAGAATTGGATAATGTAGGACATTCTTGACAACAGTATTACTATCTGTATTACCAGGAAACAACTAGAAGAAAAATAGCAACATCTAAGACATTCTTGACAACAGTATTACTATCTGTACTACCAGAAAACAACTAGAAGAAAAATAGCAACATCTAAGACATTCTTAACAACAGTATTACTATCTGTACTACCAGAAAACAACTAGAAGAAAAATAGCAACATCTAAGACATTCTAGACAACAGTATTACTATCTGTATTACCAGGAAACAACTAGAAGAAAAATAGCAACATCTAAGACATTCTTGACAACAGTATTATTATATGTATTACCAGGAAACAACTAAAAGAAAAATAGCAACATCTAAGACATTCTTGACAACAGTATTACTATCTGTATTACCAGGAAACAACTAGAACAAAAATAGAATTCATACCTTAAATCTTTTGCCAGTTTTGTAAGTATCCCAAGTAACATTGTTTACAGAGGTTGATATCTTGTATCCTTCAGTCCATTCAGTGTTGACAAGTACACCGTAGCCTTGGGTAGCCACGGCACAGATAGCATAAACTTGACCCAAGTCTATCTGTAGGTAGTCGTTATCATCATCGTTAGTTTTAGGTGCCCATCCGTATGCGCCATTTAAACGTGCATCCCTTGGTTCATAGTTACCGCTGTACCACGAGCTTGCTGTAAAACTGTTATCAACTATGATGTTGCTGTCTGCTATACCAACAGCATTGTCCTGACAACCTGCAATGATAATCATGACATCATGCATAAAAAGGTGACAGCAACACGTTGGTTATGGCACAGGAAAAGGGGGTCGCGGGCCGAAAAAGCGGAAGCTGAAACGGCCGAAAGAGCGGGAAAAGAGCGGAATTTGCTGACATTCAATACATTTCATTATACTCCATTTTTTGTAATTGAATCCAAATGAATTTCTTAAACTTCAGAAATACTCATGTTTTATGAATAAGAATCGACTTCATATCAATCCAAAACATATCTATGAAATTAAACTGAATGAAAATTATCATCAAACGTTTTTGAAGGTGGTTTCGATTGTAAACCAATATATTTAAACAATTTCAACAAACGCCTTCCTATGTATGAAGGTTTTGGCCCATGTTCAAGTTCTGTTTCACGTTTCTTGCTTCAAGTCGTCCACTCTCTTTTCCTCTCCCTGTTTTAGGATGTACAGAAAATTTGCCGAGCGCGAAGCTCGAGCGTATTAAGAGCGACGAAGTCGCTAGTGGACGACTTGTTTCCCTTGGAGGGATTCGATTTCCGTTTCGGGCCAAAAATGTCGCCAATAAAGGACATAAACATAGTATTATTTCCATTCCATTCCATACTTAAGTGCTTTCTCTGACGCCATTTTGATTTCAATCTGGTCTAAGCTACTTTACCTAAATGATTGACACCTTTTCAGCAGGGCGTCCTCATTGGCTGTTTGATATAATTTATTCACCGACAGAAAAACTGTCGGTAAATTTGGCGCGGAGCAGAGATGAAAAGTCCTCAGCCCCACCAGCAAAAAAAAAAAAGTTTCAGAAATTCATGTTGACTTTAAACAAAAATTGGAGTATAATGAAATGTATTGAATTTCAATTCATGTGTATTTTTGTTCAAAAATTAAAGTTTAATCCTCCCAACCCATATAGAACATAAAGAAGGAACACCAGTTTGTGGGATAATGGGGTCTTTGGGGTTGAAGCATTCCATCCGAACTCACATTAGGCATACTGGTCAGTGGCATGGTAAAGAGAGGTCATAATCCTCTATCAATCTAAGGGTCATAATCCCTTAGGCCACCGAGGGGTCGTAATCTCCTCCTTGGGGTAATAATTCCCCAACATTTATGACCGGTGTCAGGCTGAAAACTGTCTTGAATAAGGGATTTCACAGCGGCTAGTTGTTCCTCTGTGAAGATGCTGTTTTGGGGGCGTTCCCGTATTCCATCGGTTTAGTCTTGAGGGATGTCGTTTTCCAAGCGACAAATCAATGCCTGACGGTTGCCCGAGGATGAAATCTTACGGGTACAACAGAGTTATGACAGCTGTTTAACCGTCATGGCGGCCAAAGCGTCTCGATAATTGAACATAGCTTGTTGTCTCGTAGGCTTGTACGCGGCATTTCGAAGAGTCACGGCTAATATAAACAACACGGCTTGATGCCTTAGGTGTTTTCAAGTGTTACTCCAGCTGAATTGCTTTCCACAAGGTATTGTATCGATGAAAATTCTTTAAATGCACAGAACAGAATGCCAGAAAACTATAAACTTTAGGCTGATACTGAGCTTTCGGCGAGCAGTGAACACAGTGAATTAACTGCAACGTGTCTGGTGTTAATTACAGCTTCAGTTGACATGCCACAACAAAAAATGATTGGCTGACCTAATTGGAAGCACGTGGATTGCGTGAGGTTAACTGACCCTTGTACCAACCATCCTTTATCCCAACAGCATATTATATTACAGTTTGTTTACATAACAATCAAAGGCCTCTTTGTTTCTCTTGATAACTAAGCGAGGCTTACACCACTACCATTGACCGATTCTAATGGTTGTATGATTAACTTTAATTTATATTGCTATAAATTCGCTATAATGAAATGTATTGAATTTCAGCTCTTTTCGCTCTTTCTGCTGTTTCAGTTTCCGATTTTTACCGCGACTGGGAAAAGCCATATTGAATGCTTTGGAAACCGTTATGATATCAGCTTTATATGTGTATATTTATATAGGATTAGCAGGACAAAGATCAGGAATAAGAAATAGATTATTAAATTTATTCCAAAACCAGTATTAAAACAGTTAGCCAGTTTGTCACTTCCGAAACTGAAATTACATTCGCCCTTCAGATAAGAGATTTTTATTTTGGAAAAACCACACCAAAACAAATTAGCTTTACAAATTGATCTCTTTGGGCATATCTTTCTCGTTATTCGCTAATTTAGTCTTTCGTGGATTGATACTCACTATGAGATATATGAATTCGAACGGACATATTATCAGGGAGTGAGTTAATCAAAAATCTAAGTGGAAATATGACATTTCCAATCATCAAGCCTTATCAAAACAGAGTGACCATGTAAGTACCCGTTTAATGTAGAGTTACATAGACTTACCGATCACATCGTGGACTAAAAGAACAATTATAAAAACCAGGTAAGTCATTGGTATCCTGAAAAGATTACCATGAATCTCCATCCTGTATTCTTTTGCCATTACACAAGCAAGCCACCTTGATCAAAAGCGAAACATTTTAATGATACGGAAGTTAATGTTGAGTCTTAAGCTCTAACAGCACTGACCACTGTGCGTCACTGAGTTTCCATTGGACTGATATAATAATGATAATAATAATAATATTAATGATAAAAGTAACAATAGTAATTCTTTATTAGATTCTCCCTACAGGGCTTTTCAGATACTAATTATATTTATCGATACATTTTGATTTTTTAGGCCTAAATATCTCTAATATATGTTTAATAATATCTAATAGCGCTCAAATCATATCTTTCATCTTCTTTATGGATATAAGAAAAATATCATTTTGTGAGATATGCACCAATTGGCAAAGGAACTTTTAATTTTTTCATGTTTTTGCATCTCATTAGGTATATGTATACATAGTCAGGTCTGTTAGCGAAAAGATCGTGCACTTTTGAGTACAAGCACCAAACTTGGCACAAATATTATTTGGGGCATACTAAACACATTTAGGGGTGGGTGCCAAAAAATGGCGGTCAGGGGAGGCACGCCATCCTCTCTGTGAAGTTTTGGTCATTTTGTCTTATTTTTACAGAAAAATTCTTTAATATATGTTTTGTAAACTGACTCTGTCCAGTCAATGGAAAATCGTCCGAATTCTTAAGGTTGTAATTATAGCTATTTAGATTAAGGAGATCCGATATGTAACCAGGATTTAAACTACTCTTAACTTATTTTGTACATAATTATCGCTGCAGCCTTCCTGCAGCCTTCGGTTTGATAATGTAGAATATTTAGCCCCAGCAAGAAGCGCTTTGTATGTGCTATTCTTATCACATGTACAGTAGATTGCTCTTAGTGCTCTCTCTTGTAAACGCTTAACCTTTCTACTATCAGAAGCTCTGATCCGTAAGATAAATTCACTGCCAACATATCATCTGTTGTTTCAAGTAAATTGTCGAAGTTTAATATGAAAATGTCTTTTCCTTTTTTTTCGTCTATGCGGCATATACATTGTGTATTTGTGGGGATTACGTGTTCCCATACTGGTCACCCTTTGTCGCATAGAATCATGGTGCTAAACCCCTGTGGATCTATACATCTCTGTCTTTGTTGCCTTATACAGCCCAAAGAAGTCTCTCTTTCCAGCATACGAGCATGCGCAATACCGCAACTTGAAGAAAGAGTCGTGTACACAAAAATATTTATTTCTTAACTCGTTTTACTAAGGAACCCCTTGATATGATGTTCAACTTAGTCTATAGAAAAACGTTTTTTTTAAACAGCTTATATGCACAACCAATATACACTAAATGATACCATAATATGGCATTGAAATTAAAATCATCCCTTACAGCACAGGGAGCCCGTAAGCAATTACGTAAAGAATAATGAATATTGAATGCGGCAAAGGAAAGACGGGCTCCCTTTTTTTTAAACAGCTTGGATGCACAACCAATATACACTAAATGATACCATAATATGGCATTGAAATTATAATCATCCCTTACAGCACAGGGAGCCCATAAGCAATTACGTAAAGAATAATGAATATTGAATGCGGCAAAGGAAAGACGGGCTCCCTGTGCTTACAGTGCCTAATAAAGTACCCTTAAGTTTTATCGATACCTTGACAACAATCTCTAGTCTAATCCAAATCAAAGCTCGGGTAACTCACAGATCGAATTGGAAATTATAACAGCGTAATAAAGCCAGCTCAAATTAATCAATTAGTTACATAGAGATTATCTACCGGCAAGAAGGTCCGGATAGGGAAAAACTGTGCCAGAGGCCTTGAATATACGGACAGAGGCCATTACGCTAAGATCCCTTTTAAGGCTTAGGTAAATAACTTATTTTTCCCAATAACTCATCCACTAGTTTTGCAATGTTGTTGTTGTCGTTGTTTAGCAATCTGTTATCCCGTGTGCGCGTGCGGATGAATTTAGGATGTCGGGTAGACTTTCGCAAAGTCCGCCGCAACAATTTCTAGGATACCGGAACCGAATATATATTGATGTTATTATTGTGTTTGGGGTTTTTCTATGTATATATACCTATAGTTTATACATCATAATCTCCTTCCAAGTTTCCTTGGAAATTGGCATAATTATGAAGACTTTGGTAATCCGGTTTGACCTGGTTTTCCTGTAACATGGACTGATATGTGAGTGACTCTTCCAAAGATGATGCAGAACTTTCTTGAGGTTTCTCTGCTGGCGCTTGCTCTGTTGGCTGAACAGTGTCATAAATCCCGCTTTGTTCGGGTTTAGGTTTAGGCTTTGGTTTGAGCTTAGGTTTTGGCTTGGCCCTGGCGCTGGAGTCGACTGTTTCATATACACCAGCATTTATAGCATCATATCTTTCATCATATGGAGCAGCATGATGGGAAGTAACCCCAGTTTGCACCTGTGAGGGATTTACTGCGACACACGAATCAATCCCCTCGTAGGTATTACATACACTTTCCCGGTAAGGCAATGGTGCCATAGCAACTCCTGATTCTTCAGAGTTTATTGGAATTGTGTTCTGTAATCATTGTAATAAAGCAAAAATAAAAATTACCAATGATTATTAATATATCTAAATACATTTAATCCCCAAAAAGTTATGAATGACCGAAAGCCCATATATGCAATGCCTTTTCCTTTGACGTAAAAATATTCGTACCCAATCCAAAGTAATTATACATATATAAATTTGCAGATAAAATACTAAGTCACTAACCGAATAAGTCACTTGACTGAAAGCTCTTGTTGGTTTTCTTTGAGAAAGTAAAAACAATTAAGCAGTAACAAAATTGTCAATTGTTAATATCATGCAGATGTGATTCAATGAATTACCCTATTTCACTATGACGTGACACCAAGGATCATGGTCGCAAGAGGGAGTAAAATATGATAGAGTGGAAAGTGAGAGCAGCTAAATATTACACTAAATATTCCAAACGAAATAAGATTTATTCTTGTCCATGTAAACAAGCTGTGACGTCAAAGTGAAATAGTGGAACATTGAAGATTAAAGTTCAAAGAAATGAACTTCCTTTAAGCTGGACAGATCAGTACTTACCTGTTTTCTTCGTTCTTCGAGTCTTCTAGAATTATTAAAAGAAGAAAATAAGGAATAAATGATTGCCTCAAAAGAATATCTGATCTAATTTCGAAAGATTTTTGTCAGACATTCAATTCGACAATATACACGCATAAAGCATTCCGCGCTACTGCTCTAAGCGCATGCTCAGGGGATTAAAAAGTGAGATAATATTTTGTAAAATATGTAATTTTTTGGTATATTGACTCAAAATTCGCTTAACGGTACATGATCTTGAATATTTAATGAAAATTGTGTTTGACAAGAAAAATACAACTAAAATATAACATGTTTTACAAAATATTATCTCACTTTTTAATCCCCTGAGCATGCAATTAGAGCAGTAGCGCTGAATGCTTGATGCATGTACTTAGCTTTTTGGTACTTACTAAATTTTTCCCTTCGCCGCTTTGTGATGTACACGATAAGTAGGACAATAAAAACCAAGAAAGCTGTGTTGAATGCAACACTAACAGCAAAAATGGGCGAATCTGAAACTAATACGATAATTCTGGGTAAAATTATATACATTATATTTTGATATTTTAGAAATGAATGTAATTATAAACTAACCCTATTTGTTTTATTACATTCTATCGAGCTGTAAGCTACTTGCATCTTTCGAATTACTTACTATGGAATATGTACCAAAAAAGAACATTTTGCATGTGTGGCCGTAATGCTTTCCTAATTCGATTTCTGTATCACATCTTTGATGGATTTTTGAAAAAAAAAAGACAAACAATTACTTAGAAAAGGCAATTATTAGACCATCCGTTGTCCAATGGTTATTAAACCATGAGGTGTGGTTTTCAGAGCCATAGGAGCAAGGCCATTTTTGTTTCTTCTTTGAAATTTTAAAACGTTGCTTTTCTTAAAGATTTTTATTCAATTTACAAGATCTCTTTACCTTCGCTGTTTGTTTTGCCCATTTCAGACCACGTGATACCACTATGCGAGTTGATTCTTTCATCTGTAATTTTTTTTTTTTTTTTTTATAAAAGAGGATTTCGAGACGGAATTGAATTAATGAAATGTGGTCTGATATGAGTTATTTTCATACGAAGATAAAGAAGTCTATTATACAACATGATGAGTACAAATGGAAAATTATGAAAAGTTCTAAAAAGAAAATTGGATAACATTACATTACGGCAAGTGAATAATTATAAATAATTAAAGAGTTGAACAGTATAAGGAAATATCATTTGTATATTGTCCGCACGAGTACTAGAGGAATATCATACTTTAAGAAGCCTATAGTAGCTTCCCCACTCATAGTAGACGTTTGATAATCAGAACCATATTACAATGACTTACGACTGCAAGTTGTGTCCTTTTGTGAGTACTGATTTCCGGCAATACATTGTGACTCTATAGAATATAAACATACATACATACATACATTAGGCCCGTATTTACAGCTATTTCAAAATAAGGTTGGGGAAGGTTTTGTTGCACGTAGCATGTTGCATACTGCATGTTGCATGTTGCTTACAAAACTTTGATGTGTGTTTTATTCATATGTAATATCATAAAGTATGCTGAAAAAGCCTGCAGAGGTTTGGAAAATATCATAGCGTGGTGACCTTTCGCAGCTTGAATTCACATCAGCTATACTGCAATTCGTGCTTGGTTTGCAGCATACAACAAGCAACAAAACCTTCATCACTCTTTTCTGAGATCGCTGTATATCATGCTATGATGAATGTTGTCATGTTATACGATTTATATTCAATGATGACATTTTCCCCAATGAATATTGTTCCGGAGGTAAACTGAATAAAGATTGCAAACGATAAGCTAAAACTACATGGCCAAGTGACTATGACAAACGTTAATGCTACTCGTGTGACTGAAGGGGTAATGTTATCCTCAAGCTTAGTAAGAGCTGAGGGATACTCACGTTTACTGAGGCAGTCAAAACAACTAGTTTTTATAAAATAGCTTTGAAAAAAATATTACATAGTCATTCTATTATCGTAAAAGAAGGTGCTAAGGGCATTGCACTCAATGGCACTCAAGGCTCAATGGCATGAAGACACATATTAAGCCTCAATATTACGAAACATATCGTTTTTTTAAACTAATTATAAATTAATAAGCATATTAATTCTTACCATCTTCTGCGGCTGTTTTCAGGATCGCACATGTTAAAGGACCATATCTGATTGTATAGGCCATTATTTTGAAGGAGTACTGATTGCACTTGTCAAGTCCATTCAGTACGTAAGATAAAGTCGTATTACCAGGTAAATCCTTCTCTGATGAGTTACCAGTTCTTTCGTAGCGCAACTTGAACCCTCTTATGATACCATTTGTTTCGCTTGGTAAAGACCAATTCAGTCGAGCAGCAGTAGAATTAATAACAGTGACTTGAAAACTTTGCGGCTGTCCAGGAGCTATTTTAAGTATAGATTTGATTTATCAGTGAGTAAAAAAAAAACACACAAAATCTACGACGTATGAACAGACAGAGAACAAAAGCGGACGGATGACATTGGTGGCAAGGAGCTTTTGGTCATGGGTTCAATTTGAGATTGATGCAAGTTTGAAATTGTTGGATGAGCTGTTTTCTTCCTTGCCAATAAGTATATATTGAGTACTTGGCACAGTCAGAGCGTATTCTTGCTCAACAATAACAACAACAGCAACAATCACAACAAAACAATGATAACATATAAGATTACATTAATCAAAAGAGATGTTACTCTATCTGAAGCAACTCACCATCTTCTAATGTTCGTCTGGTCACATAGACATTGAGAGGTAGATCTCCCTTATCGTTACGAACAACTACTGTTACGTTGTACGCTGTCCACTTTCTCAGACCACTGAACGTGTGACTGGTTTGTTGAGGAGTTGCAGTACTTTCACGTCTATCAATTTCTGAGGTACACAATACTCTGTATCCAAAAAAAGAACCATTGATCCCAGAGGTTGCTACCTATAAAAAAGTCAAATGCAAAAGTTAAAAGAACTTATACTGTATAATAATTTTTTTCTTACTACTATTAATCAGCTTACTTTAATTCTATTTTTACCAACAATACAGCCTTCAATTTTTATTCACTAGACATTTTGTTTCTGGAATCAAGGCTCGTCCATTGTAGTGCACTCGCCTTTCATCACTGGGGCCTTCAAGAGTCATTGATTAACTTGATGATACCAAAGTTTACTTTAGGATTCAATGATATTGGCATTTTTTCTTAGTATCAAACAACTGGACCGCGTTGAATGAGCAAAATGGATTTGAAACCAAGATAATACACAGATAGAACCTTACCTGCCAAGTAACCCGTATACTTTGGGATGTTAAAGCTTCTGCTTTAATTGATGGGGGAAAGACCGTTGGAACTGAAATACATAATACACTAGTCACAAAATAATTTAGCAAAATTTAAGGTATACTAAAATTGGGGATCTTTCAATGAAAAGCCCCATTTCGATTTTGAGATATTGAACTTACTGGTTGACTTTGTTCTGAAATTCTTTCGTGGACTCCATTTACCATCACCTACTATACTAACAGCTTTGATCGTAATATTGTAACTGGTGAAGATCTCTAGGCCCGTAAATACGTGACTGAGTGTTGAGGCTGATACAGTTATTGTCTTGTGATATGTTTCATTTTGGCAATCTAACACATATGACGTCACAGGTTTCTGGAACTCATGCAATGGAAGCTTTTGCCATGCTACTTCTACCGCTGTCGAATTAAGATCTTTAACTGTTGGTTGTGGAAGTTTTGACGGATAGTCTGTTGGGAACAGTAAAATAAAAACTTAGAATATCCTTACATATTATAGAAAGATAAAAATTTGATAAACTGAATTACTTCATCTAACGCATAAAAAGGCACTCACCATATCTTACTTTGACCCCAGCACTTTTTATTCCATCAGCATCTATCTTGGTATTTCCATACATTGCTCTACAAGTGAATGGCTTGTAGCACAACAACGACGATGCAGACCTGAAACAACTGGACCAAGGAAATGGGTTAGTAGAATGAGTTTTGTGCAGTCGGTTCACCATTTTAGGCGATTTTGTGTTAAAGCACCACCTTTGGATCTGCCCTTATTGGTGATATTGTAAGGGATAAGGTGTGTAAAGGACTAAGTTTCCTTCAATAAACATGTAACACTTAAGCCAACTTTACGTTTCGATGTCAGTGTGGAGCAGATGTGGCGTCTAGCATTAGTTGAATCACTGCTGTACTTACTCATAGGTAGTGATAACATCAGCATCAGATGTGTAAGTGACTCTCAGTGTAGACTGCTTGATTCCATTAGCACGACGCACCAGACCAGTAGATTGACTAGTGATGTCAGTATTACCAGTGTACCATTTGATGTACTGTATTAATGGTTCTTGTACAATACACACCAGATCTACATAGCTATTAGCTGCTGCTCTCAGGTTTTGATTGGACAGACCTGATATCACTGGTCTGGTAGCTGAAAATAAAACACACACAATGGCGGATCACGAATTACTTTTTGTTACAAGATGTTGGGGCCAGATTGGAAAAAAGAGGCTGTATTTAGCTGTGTAATAAAGATTGATTGATTGATTAGATCTACTTACCATACTCACATCCATACAGTTCTATTCTCATACATATACCAGTATTCCATGTCTGTGGTGTAACTCGAACATGCCTTGCTGTCAGTGGATGATTTAGCCATTGCACCCTTACATTCGCTTTGTTTCTGTTGGCTTGGAATATCTGATGAAATATAATTTTCTTTAAAATATTTAGCACAGCAATTTGAAATTAAACTCTATGGATAACCGATATTGAACTGCAATTGTGGTCCATAAATGTAACAATATATTTGCTATCGGGTTTGACAGCTACAGTAATTTTTGGAGGAAATATATATTGTTATATTATTACAAATACAATTTCAGATCAGTTTTTACCTTATCAGTGTTTCCCCCAGCTTTGTAGGTTTTCCTCAGATTGCCATCCATACTGTAACTGATAGTATAGGAGGTGACCCACTTATCCATGGAGTGGTCACCCTGTGTTGCAATACCTGTCATTGTCATCACTTGTCCTAGGTCAATCTGTATGTACTGAGTGTTAGATGACGTGCTACTACACCATGCACTGTTGCCATAGAGACGACCATGTGATGCAGTATGGGTGTTGTCAAGCTGTGACGATGATGTCATTTGGTTGTTTTGAATTATGGTAGGTAATTCTACTCCAGCAGGATAACTGCATGCTATAATGAACATAGAAGAATAAAATTTGGGTATTTTGGTGTACCATCCCCGCCAAAAATCGATATTTCAATTTGATATTGTACTTTTTGGATTTTGGACAACATTTTTTATTCTGTGTCTGACTGTTCTCATTATGAACACAACATTTAGAATTGCAAATTGTACTTTATCTATTGTAATTTATACACCGTACATTCTTATACCAGGCACTGTATTTCAACTTTGAGTCTCTGACATTGTACTCTTAGAATTGTTGAAAACCTTTCGAGGCGAATCAAATGTCAGGTTATCTCCGGTGATCATTTTCTCGAGTGCATAGGTTTTTTTGCTTGTTTCTTGTTGCATACTTATCCCGAAACGCAGTATGGGTGATGAGAATCCAAGCAGCAAAAGGTCAAAATGAGGAGGAATTTTCAAAAACTTTGTCTGCACGTTTTTCCAGCATGTTTTCGTCTGTGCTGATATTATTTACATATGAATATAATACATATTAAGCTTGGTAAGCAACATGCAACATGCAACATGCAACATGCAACATGCAACATGCAACATGCAACATGCAACATGCAACATGCAACATGCAACATGCAACATGCAACATGCAACATGCAACAAAACCTTCAGGAGCCATTTTTTGAAATAGCTGTATATATAAATTAACATAGCATGCGGACCCCTTTTTTAACTTTTCACTAACGTGATGATATCCCATACACCTCCACTCTCATGGACGGCCAATTAAAATAATCCACGGGATAGAATCGTATAAACTTGACCTTCATTGGATTGGCAAGACTGTTTGTTACTACCCCATCTCTATTTGCATTGGCTGTGAATTTCTAGGACGAAAATATTTCAAGTGAAAGACTCTCTCTTTCTCTATTATTTAGTACGTTAGTACGTTAACTAGAATGCATATTGAGTTGTCAATCAGTATTACCTCTTTTCTGCACATTGTTGAGAAATGTAAAACACTTATCACAAACAGTAAATGTAGATTTCTTATAAAAAGATTCACTGGTCTTAAATTATTATTACGTCTAGTACACTATGATCTCGTACTATCTTGTTGCGTATTTACCTTGACATTGTTATTTTCCTTGTAATAATTCCAATTCTCGTTATACAAGGACACTTCCATCTTGTATGTTCTTATCCATTCATCAGCAAGAGTCCCTGCACCTTGTGTAGCTACTGCACACAAAAATACAACAGAACCGAGGTCTATCTGAAGCCGCTCCCCAACAAGGGTTCTAAGCGGTGCCCAAGCTTTCCTGTCTGCTCTCAGTCTAGCATTGCTTGGAATGTGATTTCCACTGTATGAAGAAGTGGCAGTAAACCTGTGATCTGGGATGATATCAGAGGATGACAAACCAACGAACATTCTTGTGCAACCTATCAAAAAATAAAAACATTTAGCGTTAGACAAAATTGCACAGTTTGGTTTCGTTTGAAATTGAAAAATCGTTTTTGAATCAGATTTGCTTTATGCATTTATATTATTTTCATTTCATTTTATTTTCGGCCCTTCAGTTGACATTGTGGTTTTTGCTCTCCACCAAAACAAATAAAAAATGGTTTTAAAGAAAACGTGGTTTCATTCAATCGATCTTTGAAGTTGACAGTGTTCGACGTGTGTATCTGTGATTTCATTTCAATTATAAACGCTCGAAGTGTGTATGTACCTCCATCGCGTTTTATTCCATACAGTTCTGTTCTCATGCAGTTTGTACTCCCATAATGACTTGTAGGTGCAACACGTATGTACTGAACAGCAGTAACATCATACAAGAGATTCTTAACTGCAGTATTAGGGTCGACGTTACCAGCAAATGACTTTAAAAACAAATCATAAAAAAAACAATTGCAACTTATAACTATAATGTAGATAAGTAAAGTGACTAAGCTGTTTCATACTATATTATATTATATTAAAATATCCTAATATATTTTCTCCAGAGTTCACGGTTTTGCGAGCAAGTTTAATAGAATAGTTTTTTTTATGTTGGTTATTCACCTTTACTTGACTGTTGCTCCTGTATTTAGTAAACGTAGATCCATCATTTGATGTGAGCATGTTGTAAGACTGTACCCACTGATCTGGCATGTGGTCACCCTGTGTTGTTATACCACAAATGATGTAAGGTGATCCTAAGTTAATCTGCAGATGTGGAGAAGAGTCACTTGTAGCAGCACACCATGATGATCCTGCTGTGTGGTTTACTCTTGCCTTGGATGGTGATGTGGTGATATTATAAGATGATGATGACGTCATATCACTGTTTGGTATCTTGCCACTACCAATACCAACTGGTAGAGTGCTGCACAACAAACCTGTAATAACAGCATTAGTACTGTCTAACGTATCGATAATATATCAAATAAAATTAGACCAAAATTGTAGACTACCTCTGCGAACACCATAAGCTTCAACACGAAGTGCCTTCCAACTGTAATACGTTATGGGTATAAACCTGATGTATCTGACCAGAATCGGATAATCTAGGACATTCTTGACAACAGTATTACTATCTGTATTACCAGGAAACAACTAGAAGAAAAATAGCAACATCTAAGACATTCTAGACAACAGTATTACTATCTGTATTACCAGGAAACAACTAGAAGAAGAATAGCAACATCTAAGACATTCTTGACAACAGTATTACTATCTGTATTACCAGGAAACAACTAGAAGAAAAATAGCAACATCTAAGACATTCTAGACAACAGTATTACTATCTGTATTACCAGGAAACAACTAGAAGAAAAATAGCAACATCTAAGACATTCTTGACAACAGTATTACTATCTGTATTACCAGGAAACAACTAGAAGAAAAATAGCAACATCTAAGACATTCTAGACAACAGTATTAATAACTGTATTACCAGGAAACAACTAGAAGAAAGATAGAAACATCTAAGACATTCTTGACAACAGTATTACTATCTGTATTACCAGGAAACAACTAGAAGAAAAATAGCAACATCTAACACATTCTAGACAGCAGTATTACTATCTGTATTACCAGGAAACAACTAGAAGAAGAATAGCAACATCTAAGACATTCTAGACAACAGTATTACTATCTGTATTACCAGGAAACAACTAGAAGAAAAATAGCAACATCTAAGACATTCTAGACAGCAGTATTACTATCTGTATTACCAGGAAACAACTAGAAGAAAAATAGCAACATCTAAGACATTTTTGACAACAGCATTACAAACTGTTCACCTGCCGAAAAAAAAGAATTGATAAATTAAAGTTAAAGTTGATGGAAACAACTTGAAGAAAAAAAGAATTTATACCTTAACTCTTCTGCCAGTTTTGTAAACATCCCAAATAATATTGTCTACAGAGGTTGATATCTTGTATCCTTCAGTCCATTCAGTGTTGACAAGTACACCGTAGCCTTGGGTAGCCACGGCACAGATAGCATAAACTTGACCCAAGTCTATCTGTAGGTAGTCGTTATCATCATCATTAGTTTTAGGTGCCCATCCGTATGCGCCATTCAAACGTGCATCCCTTGGTTCATAGTCATTACTGGTGTAACTCGAGCTTGCTGTAAATCTGTTATCAGCTATGATGTTGCTGTCTGCTATACCAACAGGATTGTCCTGACAACCTGTAATATGTGTGACATTATATGTATATGACAGCAGCACATTTCATCTATTTTAATGAAATCATGATCACTCCTTTATTTTTCCTCAAATCAATTTAAAAACATGGTTATGGCACATAAATGACATATTATCTTAATATGCATCATGATACATGTATGTCTGAGTTGAAACTGTTGTCTTAACATCTGTATATGCATATGTTTATATACGATCAACTAGACAAATTGAGATCACAAATATAAAATATCCGTTTAAATTGAATTCCAACACTATCATTAAAACAGTCAGTTCGTCTACCTCTAGATTGGATCAGAAAACGAAATTACATTCGCCTTTGATATAGGGATTACCAGAAGAAGAAAAAATTAATTGATTATTGAAAAATTCGTAATTGCAATTGTGTCTGTGGTGGAGTTTTGGTTTGTTTATTTCTGAAACTTGATTGCATAAATTAATCACATGTTATTGAGCATGAGGTATTTGTCTTTGCTCGGTCGTCATTGCATCATTCCTTCGAAGTTCGTCGATACAGAATTACTTATTAGGGCTCTTTTCTTGGAATGAGGCTAGCAATTGTCTGTACAATGGAGTTTTAGTTTGTCTATTTCTCAAATATGATTGGATACATGTTGACAGAATTAATCAGATAATATAATTGAGCACGAGGTATTTGTCTTTGCTCGGTCTGCTCGGTCACCATTCCATCATTCCTTCGTCGATAAGGAACTACTTAGGGTTTTTGTGATCGAGGTATTTTGTCTGTAGGCATGTGGACTACCATTGTCTTTAACTTTTTTTATCGGAACGCTCAAACTACTTACTAAGAGATATAATTGAGCGATGTTGGAAAGGGTTGGCCCAACCAGGTCCACGTACATATAGAGAACTATGATAATCTATAAGCAAACTATGAGAATCTTAGAACTGTCTAGCAAAACTAGCCAATCTAGATCTTGCCAGATCTCAAGTAGAAAATAATCGAAAGGAAAACTCCTGCGCGAAATAAGTAAGCGGGATTAGCTTGGAGATTTGGCGAGTCTTGGAATGTTCATCATCGAGCTCTAGAATACTTGCAAACCCAACCCAGTGAACGCTCCAAGAGCGTCTAGTTTTCATTTTAAAAGAGTTAACAATAACCGATGATCTTAGCCCCGGCCCATATCAAGCTTTGACCAAATATGTGGCCCTAAATACCTAATAGAATGTTTACCATAACTCACAGTATCAAATCTAGGAATATTGAAATCATTATTTCTAAGTGTATATCGCGTATTTGTTTGACTGAATAGCTCGTTAATGATTCTAGACTATTTGCATCTCTTGGATTATACTAAGACACTGAAACTTATCTGAATTGGCTAAGAGAAAATTGTCTCTATACCAGGACATGGCTAGCTTGCCTTACGTGCTTAAATTTCACATGACAGTGTCATATTTTGTCCCTGCTGAATATAACTGGTGGTCATCAGCATACATTCTTCCATTCACTCACATGTTATCGAGTTTTACTTGATTATATCTTTCGTTAAGAAATGAGCGAATGAGATCAAGGGAACGACTATAAAGCCATATGCCTCCAATGTGGCCTACCATCAGTGTCTTTAGCTTTTTTATCGGTACGCTCAAACTACTCACAAAATTAAACGCACACACCGTACGTGGTAGACCTACACTATAATTTATAGTTGAGCGATTTTGGAACGGGTTGGTCCACGTACTCAAAAAGAGAACTATGAGATTCTATGAGCAAACTATGAGGATCTTAGAACTATCTAGTTTTTATTTGAGATACGACACCAAGAAAACTTGGCATTCCAGATTGAGTGTGAAATCGCTTTGGGTATGTCTGGGCATATTTATCAGGTTATTCGCTTATTTAGTCAAACTTACCGATCACATCGTGGACTAAAAAAACAATTATTAAAACCAGATAAGTCTTTGGTATCCTGAAAGGATTACCATGAATCTCCATCCTTTTTTCTTTTGCAATAGCACAAGTTAATCGATCGAAAGTTTAAAAATTCAAATGACACGGAAGTTAACGTTGAGTCTTAAGCTCTGATAGCACCGATCACTTATCGTCACTGTGTTTGCATAGCATTTTGTACTGTTTCCGCACGATGCGTCACGCAGCATAAGAACCAAGAACAACAACAAAAGTTCTATCTGTCAAAAATCGCATTAGTTTAAAGTCGCTGTTCTTTTAAAGCCCCAATTAGTAATATTCAGAGGGCTCAAAAATGCATTAAGTTTTATTTGCAACGAAAAAATGTAAGTAGCGGAAAAACGCCAATAAATACTAAGCCTTTAACTGTATCATTAATTCCTGTCGGGCTCAAAGTATTCAATTATTTGTCTTTTCCTTTATTCAAATAAACAATGCCTTCGCGTCATTTTGAATATTTTACATATCACCATTACTTTTTGTCATGTCACACTGTTGGACAACTTCGACAACTTACACGCACGCGCAGTAGCTGCTCGGAGTTTGCAAAACAAAATGGTCGATAAACGTATAGACGTTTTATGGAATAAAGGTCAAAAAGGATATTATCTCATGTGTCCAGTAATTTCCAAAATGTTCTATCTGATCTTGCTTGTAGACCCCGAGAGCAAACGGTCAAACACATAGATAGGATATATCCTTGTATATTCTTTGCGGTATGAGCACAATTTCTCCAAAGTAGAATCAAAAAGGCATTATAAGGCGATGATCCGCACCAGCATCATGGAATAAGTAAGTAATGCCATCTTTTCAAGAGAACACAAAGAGATTTGAAAGATGTTCTTTCTTCTCCAACTTGTCAAGTCGTTGCACCTCTTAGTTTAATGTTCCAAACATTCCAATAATAAATATCCGTTGCGATAGTTTGGATAGGATAAGCTGTAGAAATGTCTCCACATTGTAGATAAAGCTATGATCTATTGATGTATGAAGTTTAAAGAAAAAACTTGGCGCCGTTTGAAAGAGTTCGGCGAAATTGTGATTTTGGGAAAATTCTCATTTCGATATATCTAACGGCTTTTAGTAATTAAATCTTTATTTTATAAATGATTAAGATTTGAAGCTGATTTTTCGTGACTAATACGAATAATACCTACAAATACATATATCAAAAATTTAAGGTATCAGGATACGCTTGAGGCCTTCGAGATTATTTGACCCGCGACCAAAATTTCGCGCTACCTTTTCTATGTTATTATGTAAAAGTATACATGTTCTGAAAGCTAAATAAACGTAGTTTTTAAAAATCAATTTTGAATTTTCTGTTTCGCGATTTTTCTGTTTCATTATCCACAGAGTATGCTAATGTAATTTTTATCGACATAGCGGAAATTCTGATCCTGCGGGAAGTCGCCGAATGAAGTGAGGTAGAATGTCATCTTGAACCCATAACTTTTTTTTGTGTTCCAAAACAGACAATTATTATTAATAATTGAAAAAACTACATTTATTTAGCTTTCAGAAAATGTATACTTTTATGTCAAAATATTGTAAAGCCCGTGCGAAATTTGAGGTAGCGCGTATAGGGGTCCTAATCATATGATATCTGATACCTTAATGCAATTTATTAAATGGTGATCTATCTACGGCCTAGCCTGAGTATCAGGCCTTCGACGCGGAGGGCCTGGGGAGAGGGAAAAGGAAGGGGGAAGGGGGAGATATTTTGTATGCGTCAAATTTTCGGTTCCATTTTAGCCGGGATTTTAGACGGTCGTCATAACTTTTTTCCTGCCCAAAATTTACCATTCAAATGTGTACACAAACTGTACTGGTATTAGGTGTTAAGGTTCTGAAACGTTCAGAAAAATCGCACAGGAGCTAGGATGAGGAAAAAAAGCCAAGGACTAAAAAATAATGGTTTGAATAGCCGCCGTCGTAGGTCATCCACTTAGAAAATATGAAAATAAAGGACACTGGTCAAATATAGGATAATCAAATTACGATACAGTGGAACCAAGCTCTACGGCCACCCGGTTATTACGGACAGTTTTGTATACGTAGGTCCCGACGAAACACCCATAAACTTTCTATTAAATTTACCCGCTTAATACGGACACCGGCCAACGGCCATTTTTCTATGACCCGATTGACAGACTGTCATACAAAGTTAACCTCATATTACGGACACTGGTTATCTACGCTGTATATTTTCAATTGTCGCCATTAGGTACTAAAAGAGCGCCATTAGTAAACGAAATTTTAACAAGCATTGCGACTTTTTAGATGTCGATGTTTTACTGCAATCAGTTCTTGTTGGTTTCTTTCTCTTTGAAGTGTTTGTTCAGCCATTTATCGGTTGTGACGTAGAGGATACTGTATAGAATACAAACATACATATTAACATACGTATTATACAGCTATTTTAAAAAAGGTTGGAGAAGGTCCTGTCGCCTGTCGCCTGTCGCCTGTCGCCTGTCGCCTGTCGCCTGTCGCCTGTCGCCTGTCGCCTGTCGCCTGTCGCCTGTCGCCTGTCGCCTGTCGCCTGTCGCCTGTCGCCTGTCGCCTGTCGCCTGTCGCCTGTCGCCTGTCGCCTGTCGCCTGTCGCCTGTCGCCTGTCGCCTGTCGCCTGTCGCCTGTCGCCTGTCGCCTGTCGCCTGTCGCCTGTCGCCTGTCGCCTGTCGCCTGTCGCCTGTCGCCTGTCGCCTGTCGCCTGTCGCCTGTCGCCTGTCGCCTGTCGCCTGTCGCCTGTCGCCTGTCGCCTGTCGCCTGTCGCCTGTCGCATGGATACTCACGTTTACTGAGGCAGTCAAGACAACTAGTTTTTATAAAATAGCTTTGAAAAAATATCACATAGTCATTCTATTATCGTAAAAGAAGGTGCAAATGGCATTGCATAAAAGAGTCGATGGCATGCAGACAGATTAAGGCTCAAAAAATATCTTTTCTTTAGATAGATAAGCATATGAATTCTTACCATCTTCTGCTGTTGTTTTCAGGATCGCACATGTTAAAGGACCATCTTTGATTGTATAGGCTAGCATTTTGAAGGAGTACTGAGTACGCTTGTCCAGTCCAGTCAGTACGTAAGATAAAGTTGTATTACCAGCGAAATCCTTCTCTGACGAGTTACAAGTTTTTTCGTAGAGCAACTTGAACCCTCTTATGATACCATTTGTTTCGCTTGGTAAAGCCCAATTCAGTCGAACAGCAGTAGAATTGATAACAGTGACTTGAAAATTTTGCGGCTGTCCAGGAGCTATTTTAAGTATAGATTTGATTTATCAGGGAGTGGAAATGATACATAAAACAAATTACAAAATCTACGACATATGAAGAGACAGAGAACAAAAGCGGATGCTTGACATTGTTTTGGTGGCAAGGAGCTTTGGGTCGTGGGTTCAATTTGAAATTGTTCGGTAAGCTGTTTTCTTCCTTGCCAATAAGTATATATTGAGTACTTGGCACAGTCAGAGCGTATTCTTGCACAACAACAACAACAACAACAACAACAGCAACAATCACAACAACAAAAACAATAACGTTTAAGATTACATTAATCAAAAGAGAAGTAACTCTATCTGAAGCAACTCACCATCTTCTAATGTTCGCCTGGTCACATAGCCATTGATAGGCCCATCTCCCTTATCGTTACGAACAACTACTGTGACGTTGTACACTGTCCACTTTCTCAGACCACTGAACGTGTGATTGGTTTGTTGAGGAGTTGCAGTACTTTCACGTCTATCACTTCCTGAGATACAAAATACTCTGTATCCAAGAAAAGGACCATTGATCCCAGAGGTTGCTACCTATAAAAAAGTCAAATGCAAACGTTAAAAGAACTTATACTGTATAATCATTTTTTCTTACTACTATTAATCAGCTTACTTTAACTCTATTTTTACCAACAATACAGCCTTCAATTACTATTCACTAGACTTTTTTTTTCTGGAATCAATTAAGGTGCGTCTATCGTAGTGCACTCGACTTTCATCACTGGGGCCTTCAAGACTCATTGATCAACATGATGATACCAAAGTTTACTTTAGGATTCAAAGACCATTGTTTCTTAGTATCAAACAACTGGACATTTGCGATTTCGCGTTGAATGAGGAAAATGGATTTGAAACCAAGATAATACACAGATAGAACCTTACCTGCCACGTTACACGTATACTTTGGGATGTTAAAGCTTCGGCTTTAATTGAGGGGGGAAAGGCCGTTGGAACTGAAATACATAATACACGAGACACATAATAATTCAGCAAAATTTAAGGTATACTAAAATTGGGGATCTTTCTATGAAAAGCCCCATTTCGATTTTAAGATATTGAGCTTACTGGTTGACTTTGTTCTGAAGTTCTTTCGTGGACTCCATTTACCATCACCTACTATACTAACAGCTTTGATCGTAATATTGTAACTGGTGTAGATCTCTAGGCCCGTAAATACGTGACTGAGTGTTGAGGCTGATACAGTTATTGTCTTGTGATATGTTTCATTGTGGCAAACTAACACATATGACGTCACAGGTTTCTGGAACTCATTTAATGGAAGCTTTTGCCATGCTACTTCTACCGCTGTCGAATTAAGATCTTTAACTGTTGGTTGTGGAAGTTTTGCCGGATAATCTGTTGGGAACAGTAAAATAGTAACTTTAGTAACTTATAGTAACTTATGTCCTTACATATTATAGACATATAAAAATTTGATCAACTGAATTACTTCATCTAACGCATAAATAGGCACTCACCATATCTTACTTTGACCCCAGCACTTTTTATTCCATCAGCATCTATCTTGGTATTTCCATACATTGCTCTACAAGTGAATGGCTTGTAGCACAACAACGAGGATTCAGACCTGAAACAACTGGACCAAGGAAATGGGTTAGTAGAATGAGTTTTGTGCAGTTGATTCACTTCTCTAGGTGATTTTGGGTTAAAGCACCATCTTTCGATCTGCCCTTATTGGTGGTATTGTAAGGGGTACGGTGTGTAAAGGACTAAGTTTCCTTCAATAAACACGTGTTATTTACGTCAATGCTGTACTTACTCATTAGTAGTGAGAACATCAAAATAAGACGTGTAGTTGACTCTCAGTGTAGACTGCTTGACCCCATTACCACCATGCACCAGACCAGTAGATTGACTGGTGATGTCAGTATTACCAGTGTACCATTTGATGTACTGTATTAATGGTTCTTGTACAATACACACCAGATCTACATGGCTATTGGATGCTGCTGTCAGGTTTTGATTGGTCAGACCTGATATCACTGGTCTGGTAACTGGACAGACAGACAAAAGAAAAAACAAGACAGTACAAGATGTAAGACGAAAAGAGTGACGTCCATGCATTTTATTACATTTTACCATAGTCACATCCATACAGTTCTATTCTCATACATATACCAGTATTCCATGTCTGTACTTACCATAGTCACATCCATACAGTTCTATTCTCATACATATACCAGTATTCCATGTCTGTACTTACCATAGTCACATCCATACAGTTCGATTCTCATACATATACCAGTATTCCATGTCTGTACTTACCATAGTCACATCCATACAGTTCTATTCTCATACATATACCAGTATTCCATGTCTGTACTTACCATAGTCACATCCATACAGTTTTATTCACTTACATATAGCAGTATTCCGTGTCTGTACTTACCATAGTCACATCCATACAGTTCTATTCTCATACATTTAGCAGTATTCCATGTCTGTACTTACCATACTCACATCCATACAGTTCTATTCTCATACATATACCAGTATTCCATGTCTGTGGTGTAACTCGAACATGCCTTGCTGTCACTGGATAATTCAGCCATTGCACTCTTACACTCGCTTTGTTTCTGTTGGCTTGGATTATCTGATGAAATACAATTTTTTCTTTAAAATATCTAGCACAGCAATTTAAAATTAAACCCTATGGATAACCGATATTATAAAATAACTTTGATATTACATACGCGCGCTCTGATTGGTCAAAAAGCCATGTTTTATGAGAGTATAATACATGCCCGCGCTATTTTTTTCTCTCTCTCTCTCTCTGCTTCTTAAAAGCATTTGAGCGCTAGTTATCTTATAAAAGCAATAAAAAAACAGTAGTCGTGTTTGACAGCTACAGGGAGTTTTGGAAGAAATATAAGTAAATTTCATTATAATATTTTATGTCAATTTCTACCTTATCAGTGTTTCTCCCAGCTTTGTAGGTGTTCCACAGATTACCATCCATACTGTAACTGATAGTGTAGCTGGTGACCCACTTATCCATGGTGTGGTCACCCTGTGTTGCTATACCTGTCACTGTCATCACATGTCCCAGGTCAATCTGTATGTACTCTGTGTTAGATGATGTGCTACTACACCATGCACTGTTGCTATAGAGACGACCATGTGACGAAATATGGGAGTAGTCAAGCTGTGACGATGATGTCATTTGGTAGTTTTGAATTATGGTAGATAATTCTATTCCAGCAGGCACGCTGCATGCTATAATGAACATAGAAGAATAAAATTTGGGTATTTTGTATGGTGTACCATCCCAGCCAAAAACCGATATTTCAATTTGACATTGTACTTTTTGGATTTTCGACAACATTTTTCATTCTGTGTCTGACTTTTCTCATTATGAACACAACATTAAGAATTGCAAATTCTACTTTGTCTATTGTAATTCATACACCGTATATTCTTATACCACTGTATTTCAACTTTGAGTCTCTGACATTGTACTCTTAGAATTGTTGAAAACCTTTCTAGGCGAATCAAATGTCAGGTTATCTCCGGTGATCATTTTCTCGCGTGCATAGGTTTTTCTGCTTGTTCCTAGTTGCATACCTAGCCCGAAACGTAGTATGGGTGATGTGAATTCTAGCAGCGAAAGGTGTCTGCACGTTTTTACAGCATATTTTCTTCTCTGCTGACATTATTTACATATGAATATGATACATATTAAGCTTGGTAAGCAACATGCAACATGCAACATGCAACATGCAACATGCAACATGCAACATGCAACATGCAACATGCAACATGCAACATGCAACATGCAACATGCAACATGCAACATGCAACATGCAACATGCAACATGCAACATGCAACATGCAACATGCAACATGCAACATGCAACATGCAACATGCAACATGCAACATGCAACATGCAACATGCAACATGCAACATGCAACATGCAACATGCAACATGCAACATGCAACATGCAACATGCAACATGCAACATGCAACATGCAACATGCAACATGCAACATGCAACATGCAACATGCAACATGCAACATGCAACATGCAACATGCAACATGCAACATGCAACATGCAACATGCAACATGCAACATGCAACATGCAACATGCAACATGCAACATGCAACATGCAACATGCAACATGCAACATGCAACATGCAACATGCAACATGCAACATGCAACATGCAACAAAACCTTCAGCAGCCTTTTTTTGAAATAGCTGTATATATAAATTAACATAGCACGCGGACCCCTTTTTTGCTAACTTTTCACTAACCTGATGATATCCCATACACCTCCACTCTCATAGACGGCCAATTATAATAATCCACGGGATGGAATCGTATAAACTTGGCCTTGATTGGATTGGCAAGACTGTTTGTTACTACCCCATCTCTATTAGCATTGGCTCTGAATTTCTAGAACGAAGATATTTCAAGTGAAAGACTCTCCCTTTCTCTATTATTTAGTAAAAATTAAACAATATACTATACAGAAACGCACTCGCGCGGAGCTTAGTACCTTTACTAGAATACGTAATGAGTCGTACGTTTAGAGGGGACTTACCTATTTACCAGCCATGGTTGTTATAGAAAGGATTTAAATCTCTAAAAGGCTTTTGTTATATTATAACTTCATAGATAAAATCAATTTGTGAAATGGATAATTTTCTGATATGTGCAATGACGTCATGTCTCTTACGCAATTTATGACGTCATAGTTTATTAAAAATTAAAAAACAAGCTTGTATTTGGTCGGATTGACTCAAAAATTAGCAAAATCATAGGTGATATGAATTGAAACAAAGTTAAGTATTATTTTTGAAGACGGTGAAAAGGCCAGCTACCAAGCCATGTTGATTTTTGTTAAATCTAAATATTTTCGCACTCTGATACCGTAGAGTAAAATCCATGCTTAACTTTGTTCCAATTAAGGTCAGCTATAATTTCGCTTATTATTGGGTCAAACGCAACTATTGCGCGCTTGTTTTTTAACTTTTTATGAAATATGACGTTATTAATGACGCAAGAGTGATGACGTCATCACACATATCAAAAAATGGTTCATTTCACGAATTGGTTTCATCATGAGCTTAAAACAGTAGAAAAACCTCTTAGTCATTTTTTAAATCCTTTCCATAGCAACTGTGGCTGGTAAATAGGTAACCCCCCCCCCCCCCCCCTCCTTATACAGTATTTGCCTGTTTTCTGCAAATTGTTGGGAAATGTAAAATACTAAACACAAACAGTAAATGTAGATTTCTTATAAAAAGATTCACTGGTCTTAAATTATTATTACGTCTAGTACACTATGATCTCGTACTATCTTGTTGCGTATTTACCTTGACATTGTTATTTTCCTTGTAATAATTCCAATTCTCGTTATCCAAGGACACTTCCATCTTGTATGATCTTATAAATTCATTAGCAAGAGTCCCTGCACCTTGTGTAGCTACTGCACACAAAAATACAACAGAACCGAGGTCTATCTGAAGCCGCTCCCCAACATAGTTTCTACGCGGTGCCCAAGCTTTCCTGTCTGCTCTCAGTCTAGCATTGCTTGGAATGTAGTTTGCATCATATGAAGAAGTGGCAGTAAACCTGTGATCTGGGATCATACTAGAGGATGACAAACCAACGAACATTGTTGTGCAGCCTATCAAAAAATAGAAACATACATCTTTAGACAAAATTGCGCAGCTAGGTTTTAAAGTTTCTTTTGAAATTACATAACAAAGACATCGAAATGAATTTCGCCTACCAATTGTTAAAACGAATTGGGGGAGGCATTGGCTATCACATCAAGCCCTTAAAGAATGGAACAATCTGATTGACTATGTCTAAGTGACGTTGTTAAACAGTCATCAAAGATTTCTAAAATTAAGTTGTTTTTTTTTTCTGAATGAATTCTTTAATTCTTGAATTTTTACAGTTTTTGCATAAAGTTGCCTTCAACTTTTTCTTAACTCCATTTTGATGCACAAAAATTAGTTTTACAGGACCACGCTTGGCATAAATAGCCTCGATATCGCTCATTTCGCCATTGGTCATGATCAGCGGTTTCGCGGGTAAAGGTACAATTTATGCCAAGCGTGGACCTTCTTGAAAATCACTAAAGTGAAGGAGTATCCTGTTAAAATACCATTGTAAAATAATGGAATTCAAAGATCGTTTTTGAATCAGATTTGATTTATGCATTTATATTATTTTCATTTCATTTTATTTTCGGCCCTTCAGTTGACATTGAGGTTTTTTCTCTCCATCAAAACAAATAAAAAGCCGTTTTAAAGAAAAAGTGGTCTCATTCAATCGATCTTTGAAGTTGACAGTGTTCGAAGTGTGTATCGGTGATTTCCTTACTAGCTGAATTGCTAAGGTTTACAAATATATATTATCGAAGTGTGTATTTACCTCCATCGCGTTTTATTCCATACAGTTCTGTTCTCATGCAGTTTGTACTCCCATGATGACTTGTAGGTGCAACACGTATGTACTGACCAACAGTACCATCATACAAGAGATTCTTGACTGTAGATTTAGGTTTAAAGTTACCAGCGAAGGACTTTAAATGCAAATCAAAAGAAAAATCATTGCAACTTATGAATATAATCAAGAATGAAAGGGCCTATCATGCTGTTTCTTTCTGTACCTTATATTTAAATATTTTAATTTATTTTCTCCAGAAATCACGGTTTTGCAAAAAAGAAAAATATTTTTTTAAATGTTGGTTATTCACCTTAACTTGACTATTGTTGTTCATGGCTATATTTATATACTTATTCTAGTGAGAAAGCATTTCTTTAGCTTGTTTACCTTCACCTGGCTATTTTCCATATATTTAGTAAACGTAGTCCCATCATTTGATGTGAGCATGTTGTAAGACTGTACCCACTGATGTGTCATGTGGTCACCCTGTGTTGCTATACCACAAATGATGTAAGGTGATCCTAAGTTAATCTGCAGATATGGAGAAGAGTCACTTGTAGCAGCACACCATGATGATCCTGCTGTGTAGTCCAGTCTTGCCTTGGATAGTGATGTGGTGCTCTTGTAAGCTGATGATGACGTCATATCGTTTTCTGGTATTTTACCACTACCAATACCGACTGGTAGAGTGCTGCACAACAAACCTGTATAACAGTATTAGTACTGACTATCGTATTAAAACTATATCAGATAAAATCACACCAAAATTGTAAAGACTTACCTCTGCGAATACCATAAGCTTCAACACGAAGTGCCTTCCAACTGTAATACGTTATAGGCATAAACCTGATGTATCTGGCCAGAATTGGATACTGTAGGACATTCTTGACAACAGTATTACTATCCGTATTACCTGGAAACAACTAGAAGAAAAATAGCAACATCTAACACATTCTTGACAACAGAATTACTATCCGTATTACCTTGAAACAACTAGAAGAAAAATAGCAACATCTAACACATTCTTGACAACAGTATTACTATCTGTATTGCCAAAAAAAAAAATTTGAAAAATTGAAGTTAAAGTTGATGGAAACAACTAGAAGAAAAAAAGAATTCATACCTTAACTCTAATGCCAGGTTTGTAAACATCCCAAATAATATTGTCTACAGAGGTTGATATCTTGTATCCTTCAGTCCATTCAGTGTAGACAAGTAAACCGTAGCCTTGGGTAGCCACGGCACAGATAGCATAAACTTGACCCAAATCTATCTGTAGGTAGTCGTTATCATTATCATTAGTTTTAGGTGCCCATCCGTATGCGCCATTCAAACGTGCATCCCTTGGTTCATAGTCATTACTGGTGTAACTCGAACTTGCTGTAAATCTGTTATCAGCTATGATGTTGCTGTCTGCTATACCAACAGGATTGTCCTGACAACCTGTAGTGATATGTGTGACATTATATATATGACAGCAGCACATTTCATCCCATTTTAATGAAATGAAGTCGCTGTTCTTTTAAAGCCCCGACTAGTAATATTCAGAGTTCAAAAATGCGATCTACGAGAAAGCGAACTGCCAAGACAGCATGTTGAATATTTACATCGATGACAGAATGTGTCAGAGCACAGAAAATAAAAAACTGTAATTCACTAAAACTCAAGGTGAAATCGTTGTTTATATATGTAGTCATAATCGGTATTATTCTATTGAATTGCTGTATGTTTTAGGGCTAAATATCATTCGTTCAACTCACACTGTTGACGAGGCCTTTGAATATCAAACAATCGATGATTGGATCGAGAATACATTCAGTGACTGTGAAATCTTTGAGGAAGCTAGTCATTTATCTGTAACTGTACATAGTGGTGATAAACCTTGGAAAGTTTTACAGTGCATTCTCCGTGCATTTTAAACATCAAAAATGCAAGCAGTATACCCTTAAAGAAGCGCACCAAATGGTAAAATCAGTGTCAACTTACTTCAAGTCGACGGTTGAAGAAGTCAAAGCTACTCTGAGGTCAAACAGTGCTACTAACGGCCCACAAGGTACTATTGCGGCCAAGACTGCAACATCACTTACTCTTGTGGAGAAAGGGCTACAAAAGCTTGATACGAATTTTAGCAACTTGAATCCCACCTTCAAGATCAAGCCTGAAGTATGCCTTACACTTCAGGTAGAGAATGTACATGCTATTAGTCACGTCAAACATCCTACCTGTACTGTGCTAGAGTATGCAAGAGACTTCGGCAACACCATGCACGAAGCATTAAAACGCACAACGAAGTGGTCTGCCTACTACTTTACTCATCCGAAGTCGTATTATCCTGTTCCTCAAAACAAAATTGGTTTGGAGAACATACCAAAGATGAAAGCATTACCTATTAGGCCGATGTCTAAATGTGATCAGGATATCATGCGTCAGTGGGCGCGCGAGCATGGTAAGGCCGTACGACAGCAAACCGTCCGCCAGAGCAACACAAAATATGCAGCAGGAACTCTTCCTCTGCATATGTATCAGAGAGAATTGCCCATGGGAGATAGGGTCAACCATCCTCAAGACTCCGAGTACGACTCTGATTCGTCCGATGAAGAAGCAGAAGAAGAGCAAGATGAAGATACACCCATTGAAACGAGCGAGGGTGTAGAAATCGATTACACACCGGTGAACTTTTTGTCAAAAACAGTATATACACGTTCAGGGCGGGCTGTTACCCTTTCATATCGGAAAAATGTCGCGGGACGCGGGATTTCGGGAAAAAATGTAGCGGGATCCGGGATCCGGACCCCCCCTTCCAGACCCTGAATAAAGACTCAGTAAAATGACTTGAGGTCTAGTTATTCAAAGTTTAATTACTACAAGCTTAATAGTGTAATATGTGAACACTGCCATGCTTTAAGACTTGAATGCGAACCAAGCAGGACTAAAACATTTGCAGAAAATTTCTTTTCTTTGGTACAACCATATGACTACTTTGTGAGTGGGTGAAAATGCTCTATAACCAAAATTTCATTTTGATATAAAAAAGATTATTTGGCAGTGAGCAGTTCCGATCCTAAAATAAATACAGTTATCTCATCAGACATGCTAGTCTTCAAGGTAGTCTAGGTTAACAAGTAACTTAATACTCGTTAAAACGCGTTAGTAACGCAGTCAAACCTGTCCCCTACTAGAAAAGTAGGATAAAGGTTGTTCAGTCCACAGGAAAGGAAAACTCTTGCGTGAAATAAGTAAGCGGGATTAGCTTAGAGATTTGGCGAGTCTTGGAATGTTCATCATCGAGCTCTAGAATACTTGCAAAGCCAACCCAGTGAACGCTCCAACCGCGTCTAGTTTTCATTTTGAAAGAGTTAACATTAACCGATGATCTTTAAGCCCCATATCAAGCTTTGACCAAATATGTGGCCCTAAATACCTAATAGAATGTTTACCATATCTCAAAGTATCAAATCTAGGAATATTGAAATCATTATTTCTAAGTGTATATCGCGTATTTGTTTGACTAAATAGCTCGTTAATGATATTAGACTATTTGCATCTCTTGGATTAATACTAAAACACTGAAACTTATCAGAATTGGCTAAGAGAAAATTGTCTCTATACCAGGACATGGCTAGCTTGCCTTACGTGCTTAAATTTGACATGACAGTGTCATATTTTGTCCCTGCTGAATATAACTGGTGGTCATCAGCATACATGGTAAGATTGGCGTCTTGGACCAAGAACGACATGTCATTTTGAAACAAGTTCAAATTAAAAGAACAGGCCCGAACGAGGAGCCTTGAGGACATCCACGTACCATCTTTTTCAATTCACTCGTGATGTTAGCGAGTTTTACTCGATTATATCTTTCGTCAAGAAATGAGCGAATGAGATCAAGGGAACGACTATTAAAGCCATATGATTCCAATGCGGCCTACCATTGTCTTTAGCTTTTTTATCAGTACGCTCAAACTACTTACAAAATTAAGCGCGCACACCGTACGTGGTAGACCTACACTAAAATATATAGTTGAGCGATTTTGGAACGGGTTGGTCCACGTACTCAAAAAGAGAACTACGAGATTCTATGAGCAAACTATGAGAATCTTAGAACTATCTAGTTTTTATTTGAGATACGACACCAAAAAAACTTGGCATTCCAGATTGAGTGTGAAATCGCTTTGGGTATGTCGGGGCATATTTATCAGGTTATTCGCTTATGTAGTCTATCATAGACTAAAATATATAGTTGAGCGATTTTGGAACGGGTTGGTCCACGTACTCAAAAAGAGAACTATGAGATTCTATGTGCAAACTATGAGAATCTTAGAACTATCTAGTTTTTATTTGAGATACGACACCAAAAAAACTTGTCATTCCAGATTGAGTGTGAAATCGCTTTGGGTATGTCGGGGCATATTTATCAGGTTATTCGCTTATTTAGTCTAACATAAACTTACCAATCACATCGTGGACTAAAAAGGCAATTATAAAAACCAGGTAAGTCTTTGGTATCCTGAAAAGATTACCATGAATCTCCATCCTGTTTTCTTTTGCCATAACACAAGTTAATCGATGGAAAGTGTAAAGATTCAAATGACACGGAAGTTAACGTTGAGTCTTAAGCTCTGATAGCACCGATCACTTATCGTCACTGTGTCTGCATAGCATTTTGTACTGTTTCCGCACGGTGCGTCACGCAACATAACTGAACCAAGAACAGCTACAAAAGTTCTAAGTCAGTTCTATCTGTCAAAAATCGCATTAGTTAGTCAAAGGTCGCAGTTCTTTTAAAGCCCCGACTAGTAATATTCGAAGAGCCCAAAAATACGATCTACGAGAAAGCGAACTGCCAAGACGGCATGTTGAATATTTGCATCGATGACAAGATGTGTCAGAGCACCGAAAATAAGAACTGTAATTCACTGAAACTCAAGGTGAAATCGTTGTTTATATATGTAGGCATAATCGGTATTATTCTATTGAATTGCTGCGGTATATTTTAGGGCACAATATCATTTGTTCAACTCACACTGTTGACCAGGCTTTCGTATATCAAAGAATCGATGATTAGGATCGAGAATACATTCAGTGACTGTGATATCTTTGAGGAAACTATGCATTTATCTGTAACTGTACATAGTGGTGATAACAAAGACTCAGTAAATGACTTGAGGTCTAGTTATTCAAAGTTTAATTACTATAAGTTCCCGGGGAGGGACTCCCTTATAAAAGGGGGCGGGGATCCTCGTCGTTTCTTTTAGGGTTTGAAATCAGTGTTTTGGTCCTGCTTAGGGTGATAATGACGAGAATGCCCACCAGCTGAGTTTTGTGGTCCCGCTTAGGGTATAAAATCAACAACAATGCTTCTTTTCAAAGATTGATTTTTATTTTAATCCCATTTTCGGATTGTGTCATTTATTGATTGGTCCCTCTTAGGGGTGAAATTTCATCACTACCACGCCCATCTTCTCAAAATACAGGCCCCTTTTAGGGGTCATTTTCAAAATTTCCGATGAGGACCCCCGTCCCCTTTTATAAGGGAGTCCCCCCCCCCCCCCCCCCCCAAGGCTATAACCTTAACAGTGTAATATGTGAACACTGCCATGCTTTAAGACTTGAACGCGAACCAAGCAGGACTAAAACATTTGCAGAAAATTTCTTTTCTTTGGTACAACCATATGACTACTTTGTGAGTGGGTGAAAATGCTCTATAACCAAAATTTCATTTTGATATAAAAAAGATTATTTGGCAGTGAGCAGTTTCGATCCTAAAATAAATACAACTATCTCATCAGACATGCTAGTCTTTAAGGTAGTCTAGGTTAACAAGTAACTTAATACTCGTCAAAACGCGTTAGTAACACAGTCAAACCTGGCGCCTTCTAGAAACTGTAGGATAAAGGTTGTTCAGTCCACAGGAAAGGAAACTCCTGCGTGAAATAAGTAAGCGGGATTAGCTTAGAGATTTGGCGAGTCTTGGAATGTTCATCATCGAGCTCTAGAATACTTGCAAAGCCAACGCAGTGAACGCTCCAACAGCGTCTAATTTTCATTTTAATAGAGTTAACAATAACCAATGATCTTTAAGCCCCATATCAAGCTTTGACCAAATATGTGGCCCTAAATACCTAATAGAATGTTTACCATAACTCACAGTATCAAATCTAGGAATATTGAAATCATTATTTCTAAGTGCATATCGCGTATTTGTTTGACTAAATAGCTCGTTAATAATACTAAGTATGACTATTTGCATCTCTTGGATTAATACTAAAACACTGAAACTTATCAGAATTGGCTAAGAGAAAATTGTCTCTATACCAGGACATGGCTAGCTTTCCTTGCTTGCTTAAATTTGACATGACAGTGTCATATTTTGTCCCTGCTGAATATAACTGGTGGTCATCAGCTTACATGGTAAGATTGGCATCTTGGACCAGGAACGACATGTCATTTTGAAACAAGTTCAAATTAAAAGAACAGGCCCGAACGAGGAGCCTTGAGGACATCCACGTACCATCTTTTTCAATTCACTCGTGATGTTAGCGAGTTTTACTCGATTATATCTTTCGTCAAGAAATGAGCGAATGAGATCAAGGGAACGACTATATTAAAGCCATATGCCTCCAATGCGGCCTACCATTGACTTTAGTTTTTTTATCAGTACGCTCAAACTACTTACAAAATTAAACGCACACACCGTACGTGGTAGACCTACACTAAAATATATAGTTGAGCGATTTTGGAACGGGTTGGTCCACGTACTCAAAAAGAGAACTATGAGATTCTATGAGCAAACTATGAGAATCTTAGAACTATCTAGTTTTTATTTGAGATACGACACCAAAAAAACTTGGCATTCCAGATTGAGTGTGAAATCGCTTTGGGTATGTCTGGGCATATTTATCAGGTATTTTGCTTCTTTAGTCTAACATAAACTTACCGATCACATCGTGGACTAAAAAAGCAATCATAAAAACCAGGCAAGTCTTTGGTATCCTGAAAAGATTACCATGAATCTCCATCCTGTATTCTTTTGCAATAACACAAGTTAATCGATCGAAAGTGTAAAGATTCAAATGACACGGAAGTTAACGTTGAGTCTTAAGCTCTGATAGCACCGATCACTTATCGTCACTGTGTTTGCATAACATTTTGTACTGTTTCCGCACAGTGCGTCACGCAACATAAGAACCAAGAACAACAGCAAGTTTTATTTGCATCGAAAAGATATAAGTAACGGGAAAACGCCGAGAAATACTAAGCCTTTACCTGTATCATTAATTCTTCGGGCCCAAAATATTCAATTATTTGTTTTTTTCCTTTATTTAACTAACTATGCCATCGCGTCATTTTGAATATTTAACATCTCACCATTACTTTTTGTCATGTCACACTGTTGGACAACTTCGACGCGCATTTCCAGTGGCGTAAAATGCCTCCCGGTTTTTTTCTTCTAATTATTATTAATGATTTCAACAATTAGTAATTTGTTTTCACTAAATATATATCCCTTTACTCTGTGTATAAATTCTATATTCTAGTGCTGTATAAAATGCATCTTTACTCAGTCAAAAATACTAGCTCCTATTAAATGAAAAAAATGTATATTTGTATTATTATAAAAAAAGAAATTCTCTAAGAGTGGTTTTAAAATTGCAAGTTGAAAAAGGCATTTGTGCCTTTACAGCATACTGCAGAAATAAAAGCGAGACATTTGCGAAATGCTTGCCTCAACTTGATAATCAAATTACAATGCAGTGGAACCTAGCTCTACGGCCACCCGCTTAATACGGCCACCCGGTTATTACGGACAGTTTTGTATACGTAGGTCTCGACGAAACACCCATACACTTTCTATCAAATTTACCCGCTTAATACGGACACCGGCCAACGGCCACTTTTCTATGACCCGATTGACCGGCTGTCATATAAAGTTAACCTCATATTACGGACGCTGGTTATCTACGCTGTATATTTTCAATTGTCGCCATTAGGTACTAAAAAGGCGCCATTAGTAAGTGAAATTTTCACAAGCATGGCGTTTCACTTTTTTGACTTTTTTAGATGTCGATGTTTTACTGCTATCAGTTCTTGTTGGTTTATTTCTCTTTGAAGTGTTTGTCCGACCGTGCTGTATCATTAAAACAAGCGGTTTAATACGGACACCCGGCTAATACGGCCACTTTCGCCTGTCCCTTTGGTGGCCGTATTAACCGGGTTCCTCTGTATATGAAAAATCTGTTAAATTGACGCTATAGTTTTGCTAAGCGAGAGAGAATAAAGTTGAGCAAAATTCGCACTGAATTAGTCGGAAGTCCAAACTAAATTTTCTTGTTTACTAAGTAGCATAATGTCAGCAGCTAATCAGAAGACACGATTCTGTGAAGATGACTGACAGCTGATCTTGTCATGAATAATAATCTCCGCCTTCTGATGTCCAAGATTTCTCGCCATGTTATATGTTATATTCTCCGTCCTTGTTAAACTTTCCTTTCGTGTTGGCATAAGTATGAAGACTTTGATAAACCGGTCTAGCCATGTTTTCCTTTATCAGAGATTGATATGTGAGTGATGATGCAGGCCTTTCTTGAGGGTTCTCCGCTTGCTCTGCTGGCTGAACAGTTTCATAAATCCTTTGGCCGGGCTTAGGTGTGGGCTTAGGTTTGGGGTTGGGCCTGGCACTTGAGTTGGTGTTGATTGTTTCATAGACTCCAGTACTTCCTTTATCAGATGGAGTATCATGTTGGTCAGTAATCCTAGTTTGCACCTGTGATAGATGTACTCCACTTGAGTCAATCGCCTCGTAGGTAGGCTTCTCATAGAAAGGCAATGGTACCATAGGAAGTCCTGATCCTTCGGAGATCACTGAGTTTGTGTTCTGTAAAACATTGGTATACACGTCAACGTTATGCATGTCGTTTGAAGCAAGAACATCCGTACATATGCAAAGCAAAGGTACTACACTTTAGAGAGTAAAGATAGAACACTAAATCACTCACCGAATAAAGCTCTTGACTGAAGGCAGTGGTTGGCCTACTAAAAATAATCAAAAACAGTCATTAACATAAAATATACGGTTATAGTTGCAGTAAGGCATATGAATGAGCTAAACAAGTAAGTTTACTCTGACTAAAAATGTTCTAAAAATCGGACATATTTTCATACATTATTTGAAAACATTCATATTTAGAAAACCTAAGGACCAACCACCAATAGACTCATCTACTGGGGTTTTGAGAAAGTAAAGCTGCATTGGTCAAACCAGCCGAGTGTTAAGGACCAGAATCAAAGAACACAAAAGAGCAGTATTGTTCCTTGGAGACCAGCACTCGCTATTGGCTTAAGCAACAAAAAAGAACACAACATGAATTTGACATCGAGAACACGTGCGTATCATCAGGGACCGCGGAGCGTAATTTTGATTGGGGAGGGGGGGGGGGGGGGCTAACGACCACCAAATACTGGAAGATCTAGGGGATTTGTGGGCATGCTCCCATTATTGGGGGGACTATAGCCCCCCAGTTCCCCCTGCTCCGCGGTCCCTGAGTCCGCAGTCCCTGGAGTCTTTTAGAGGCTTGGCATTCTGTTAAAAACAAAAATTCAATCAAAATATGCTCGTACCTAGTATTTACACATCTTTAGCCGGTGATCAGTTCTTAAGTCATGCTAATGAAGTTTCAGTTCCGATGCCGAAACGTTCGATTTTTTTTAGAATACCAGTTTTAATTCAGAGACAACCTTATTTTATTGAAAACGACAATAATGGAATACTCCAGTTTCACATTCGGTGGAAACCGCTGTTTTTGAAGAACACAGACTCATTTGCACAGGCTTAGCCTCGTTCATAAGTCATCTATTCAAATACACCATTAAAAGTCCGTGGGATTGGTATTATTCAACTTGCACATTTTTTACATTAGCAACAGTTGGCTGTTGCTAATGATTTGCAAAAGTCAACCGTAATGTAAAGAATTGGTAACTTGAACAATACCAATGTTTTGAAATCCCACGGACTTTTAATAACGTCGTTGAATAGCTGACTTATAAACGAGGCTAAGCCTGTGCAAATGAGTCTGTGGTCTTGAAAAAACAGCGGTTTCCATCGAATGTGAAACAGGAGTATCATACATCATAAACGATTATCATGGTACATTTACTTCCTTTAATATGGACAGATAGGAATTTACCTGTTTTCTGCATTCTTCGAGCGTTCGAATTCTAGAATTATTGATTAAAAAAAAAAAAGAGAACCAGTTTCACAATGTTATCGTACGATGTACGTCCTAAGTGATCAGACCGCTAAAATACTATTTATAGACCCTGCTTGCCAATGGTTTGAGCATCTGACCGGCAAACAGAAGGAGACAGGTTCGAATCCTGCCTGTGACTCGGATTTTTTTTTTTTTTTTTCCGGAAAACATTCAGCTTAAAGAAACATATTTTAGATCTCTAACTTACCAAGTTTTTTCCTAAGTCTTGCGTTGTACACTATGAGTAATACAATGAAAACCAAGAAAGCTACGTTGAATGCTAGACTAACAGCAAAAATCGAGGAATCTGAAAATAGTAAGATTTTTTAAATTTTTTTTTTGTGTGTGTTTTTGATAATGATATTTGTACGAACAAAAATGAGATGATGAATATATGAAATGTCGTTGTATTACACTTAATAAAGCTGTTACTAGCATTGTCTAATGCAAATTACTTACCATGGAATATGTATCTAAAAAAGATGGTGGCTATAATAGTTTTCCGTTTCATGTTACCTGCCATTCCTTTCATTTTTATTTCAAACACTATTTTTTCAGTGAAATGACAATAAGTATGAAATGGGAAGTTATCACAACTAAATGAAATCGGTATATTGGTGGTTCGTGGTCATTAGCCTAATGACCCTAGTTCATAGTACAATATAGTAGTGGGGCGTTTAATTTTTTTAGTATTGAGAAAGTAGTCGAACACTGTGAAAGGAAATAACCAAACCTTTGGTAGTTTGGCAAGATCAAACAAGGCAATTACACTTTGTCTCTGCTATTGGAGTATCACTAGCGAAGTTTTTGTAGCTTCGCCAATCAGAATGGACGTTTGGGTAATACAAAACATATTACAATTACAACTTACTTGTGTCGCTCTGAGACGCTCGTCCAATACATGGTGGCTCTGAAATATATAGCACAATAAGTAAAGGTTATCATACCGTTACCGAGGTGGATATGAGGATATGAACCCAAGGCGAAGCCGAGGGTTGATATATATCATATCCACCGAGATATAAGGTATATAACCGCCTTATATCATCATTGGGAAGGTTTCTTTTAAAAGCACAGGGTTGATAACTAGAACCTGCATGACTCAATGATGATATAATAGTATACATTATGCCGGTATTATATATCATGTCACGCTGTATGTTTTCATATTGTATGTTTTGTCTTTAATGATGACATTTCCCTATGAATATTGTTTCAATGGTGAATGATGATGGCTAACACCACGCTAAAACTAAACGGGTAAGTGACTATGATAACAGTAGAAGAACAGTAGCGTTGAATTTTGAGTCTCATACCTTGGATTGTGGGCACGTTTCCCTTTCCTATCAAAGTACCTGGACCCGCTAAAAATCCCTAGGTTGCACAAAACAAGGGGGGAAAAGCAAATTTAGTATGATTAAAAAGGAAATGCAAATTTATAGTGTTGTTGCTTCCACGAGAGAGTCATCAAAGTATGCTAGTCATTGATATCTGTTCACTGTAATTTGAAGTTGAAGTTGAAGTTAACTTTATTTATACAGGGTAGCCCGTTCAGCCATAGGCTGGTATCCATAGGGGCCCTGTCAATTGAAATGTTGAACATTATCACCACAAACCAGAGGTTTTCGCCAGGTTAGTTCTACTTGTGGAACTGAAGGACCGTTGGATTTAATGATGTTTCCCTCAAGTATGGTAGGAGCTGACGGATCTGGAGATCAAGAAGGAAAGAAAAAAGATCACACGGCAAAAAAAGGTCGCGTTTTACCGCGAGACGACGTAGGGATTATGTAGTCTTAACGTTACACAATCCCTTCATTGATCTGCATTTTATCGTTTTCATAACTCGCGTTATCCCTGCATCTTACCATCGGGATAATTTCAGTTAACGTACCGTTTTACTGAATTATCCCGTAAGAGATAATTCGTGGATTACATGCATTTTACCTGCATAATCCGGCAACGGGTAATGAAGGGATAATACGCGTTTTACTGAATTATCGCACCTTCGATTATGCTGGTAAAAGGAAATATAATCCAGCCAGGATAACGCATTGATAATGTATAATATGCCTACATTTTTTCATTGGGATAATCACGGGATTATGCGCATTTTACCGCATTTCTAGCGGAATTTATGAATGGCTAACAGATAGACTGATATCACCGCCATTTAGTTCAGGGAGTAAGCTTGCAGTACTTCATTTACCTATTTAATTTTGCGTCGCAATAATCCAAATCGACAGTTATAGACAAGTTCTCGATACTTAAAACATACTTTATTTGATTCTAAAACGTTCAATAATCTAATACTAACAATGATTTCGAAAATAAACCAAGTCAACAACAACTATATTTTTGGATCGGTTGTTCATCATAATCTGTCTTTATTCTTCCAAGAGGGAGGCTGACTCATCTGAATTCATTTCACTGAAGCTGACTGATGAAGACAGTGTGTTTCACTTTCCTTTCATCATGAACCGAATTCCTCTCTTAAGTCCCTTTAGAGCTTCAGTTTCTGTTGGTAATAAGATTATTAAAAAAAACATTAGCAATTTACAAAGGGGAACTGCAACATTAAATACAAATGGAAACTATTATATAGTCTTCTTCAGAAAGCTGGAACCCATGGCGGTTGAATTATTAATTATTATTAGTACAGAATTTTTTTAAAAAATCGCCGTGGTTAAGTGGCCGGAAACCGCCAAGGTTTATGATGCTGGATGTTAATATAACTTGCCTAGCAGTCAAGAAAATATTTCTTATTCATATCCAACAATCAATTGAATCTGTCTCACCCAAAATATCCAAATTGTATTCCCGTACGTTAAGCAAACTCGAAAAACTCTGTAGGTTAAATTTCCTACTTTTCATTGACACTGGGCATAGAGTATAAGATCAAGGTTCGTGACACTTGGTAAACATTGCCAACTGAGGAACGTTTACGAAGTGTCACAATCCTTGACTTCGTATTTTATAGGTTAAAAAACTGCTTGCAGAAATATCTGCCATGCATTGTATAGCTAGACTTGATTACAGTAAATATAACTTACCAAGCAGGAAACTTTGCGCCTTAATCGCAAGCTTTGATTGTCAGTCGATGAACAGCAAGTAGCCATTAATAGTAGACTGTGTTCGCTCTTTCGCAGCATTCCCTTCTTCCAAAACAATATCATTTTAAGTCATGATGATGCTTTCTACATTTCCTCCGCCATAGCCATTTTAGCATACAGAAGCAACATTACCAATTAAAACTTCCTGACTTCCACACGAATCGAACTCCCTTCCGAAGACCAGCTCAACGAACTTTAGAGTATGGCCGCCAAGCAGACATTTTTTTCAAATCTGTCACATGGTAAATTGCTTTGTTTTCATTGGTTACTTTTGCTTCTGCTCAAAGGCAGCCCAAAGTTGTTCGAAAATCAGTATGAAAGTAAATCAATTACTAAAAAGACCTTTTTTTTCCGCAACGGAGCTATTTTCCTGCGTAAGTGGTTTTAAATTGCCGCAAATTTTCTTTGAGTCATGCATTTATTGACCTTTCAGTAATCTGTTTCTCGGACTTTGGGGAATTTGAACTACATTTTGCCGCTCGGAATAATTCGTATATTATGTGCATAAGCACACTAGTAAAACAACGGTAAAACAACGATAAAATGCGAATTATCCCTTGGCAATATAACGTAGGTAAAACGCAACAAATGGGGGTTATTATTGGGGGTGAATTTGACCTACATTTTACCGCACGGTATAATTCGTATATTATGTTCATAATCCCATTTGTAAAAAGTGAGATTTGTAAAAAGAGATTACATGCATTTTCCTGTATTGGAAAACGCAAGGAAAATCTAGGGCAAATGTGAAGTTATTCTTACGTTTTACAAGTCGGTAAAACGAGTCGATAACTTGGATGGAAAACTCGGGCAAAACGAAGGGATAATAAGTTATCCCCGTTTAGTAAAACGTAGGGATAATGCGAGATTATTTTAGATTATTCCTCAGTTTTCCTTTTGGCAAAATTCGGGGGAAATGCGACCTTTTATGCCGTGTCACAGACTGATCCTTTGAGCGAAAAGGTGTTGCAGCATAACCGAAAACACAAAGTCGACGAGCTAGATGCTTTGGCTGATTGTTATCTATTTCAAATTTAGATTATTCAAAAATATTTTTTCAAGACAAAGACTCAAAGAAGATCGTGCGAAAAAATAATGTGTGCCTCGTTGACTCTAATTTCTCTGCCGTGCACTGCCAAATGCCATTTCCTCTCTAGTACCGTTCTTTCAGGGTATCATTAAAATTTGAAGGAGTCTTTGTGACCTTTTGGACTATAAACAAAACCAAGTTCAACCTATCAATTCTTACCATCTTCTGGCGTTGTTTTCAGGATTGCGGGTGTTAAAGGACCCTCTTTGATCGTATAGGCCAGCATTTTGAAGGAGTACTGAGTACGCTTGTCCAGTCCAGTCAGTACATAAGATAAAGTCGTATTACCAGGTAAATCCTTCTCTAACCAGTTACCAGTTTTTTCGTAGCGCAACTTGAACCCTCTTATGATACCATTTGTTTCGCTTGGTAAAGACCAATTAAGCTGAACAGCAGTAGAACTAAGAACAGTGACTTGGAATCTTTGTGGCTGTCCAGGAGCTGTTTCAATAGAGCATAGCAGATGTTTAATGATGTTTACACCATTTGCAGAATTTTTGTCGGTTTAGAATAATAAGGCATATAAAAGAGAGCACAAGGAAAAACATTTAGATTTTAATTTTATTTATTTATTTAGATTTTAATCTATTTTTGTCTCCTTGCCATGTAACTAATGTGGATTTTTCTTCGGGTTTCAGGTTTTTTCTAAGTCCCTCCTTATTTAAATATGTTAGTTCAGTGTTTTCCACTTCATAAATGTTAAAAGCAATGGTAATGAACGTGCATAAAACAAGCAGCTTACAGAACAACCCCTTAAAATAAGTGATAGTTGTAAAATATCATTTATAAAAAAGTAATGGTAAGTACCAAATGATATAAGTCCTGAGGCTGGCCACGGCGGTTTAATCGACATCCACTAAACAGAGGCTCATTGCGACTCATTTGACATTAGCTTTAGTATAATTAAAAAACGAATTAAAGGCAAAATAGTGCAAAAACAGGTACTGAGAAAAGCTGTAAATGGTAAAAAATCAGTTGCCTCGTCGCCGTGCCAGAGAATGACTCCGCGCATGCGTGCTGTCACAACTCACATCTGTCACAACTCACCATCTTCTAATGTTCGCAGAGTCACATAGGCATTGATAGGTCCATCTCCCTTATCGTTACGAACAACTACTGTGACGTTGTACACTGTCCACTTTCTCAGAGCACTGAACGTGTGACCGGTTTGTTGAGGAGTTGCAGTACTTTCCCGCCTATCACTTCCTGATATGCAAAATACTCTGTATCCAAGGAAAGGACCATTGATTCCAGATGTTGGTGCCTTATAAAAAAAGTCAATCGCAAACGTTTAGAAGACCTATATTGTATGCCTGCTTACAAAGAACTCCCATGATCAGTTTAGTTTATATATAAAGACGGAAGAAGACGTTGCATTGTTTTTATCTTCCATTTTGGGACCGTGACTGACTGATAAAGCTGCTTTCATCATGATTTTTAGTTAGAAGTAAACCAGACAAAGATGAGGACAACAAAAATGTTGAGAAGCAACTGAATTCTATTTTTGATCTTATCTAGTAAAAAAAAATAACTTTGGGATGTTAAGGCATCAGCTAAAAGATTGTTTACAGAAAAAAGTTAATTCTTTACATACCTGCCAGGTAACATGTATACTTTGTGATGTCGGAGAATATAATGTAACTGACATTGGAGAAGTCTCTGGTCCTGCATCACAAGAAACATATACAGGTATTTAAAAAAAAAAAAAAACAGGATGGTGAAGGTTTTTGATTTATGTTGCATGTTGTTTATCAAGCTTGAAATGCGTTGTATTTATATGCCAATAATGTTAGCAAAGAAAAAAATACACCGGGAAAACATGCAGACAAAGTTTGGTAAAATTCCATCAGTGTTTTGACGTTTCACTGATTGAATTCACATCAGCCTTAGTGCATTTCGAGCTTTGTATGCAACATGCAACAAAAACTGACCAACCATTTTTTTCTCTGTACACAACAGGGGATAATATATAATTCAAGATTCAAATCCTTAAAACAAATTAGGGACGTCGAGCCTAATTATTTTATTGCCTGCGCAAGGCTGAAATACAACATGTATTATACACCTAATGCAATCCAACTAAATTTGGAGGAAAATACCGTAAATGTAGATTTTCAGGAGAATACCCTTCTCTATTTTACTCTCACTATTGTCCTCTACATAAAACTGATGTACTGCACTGAAAATATGAGCTGCAAGGGCAGATCCAGGAATTTTTGAAAGGAGGGTGCAACCAGCTGGAGCAACTAGTGGAGTTGGGGGCATGCTTCCCCGAAAATTTTTGAAATTCAGAATATCTGAAATGCGATTTCCAGCGGTTTGAGAGGCATTAGACTCCATTCTCAAACTCATTAATAATTTATGAACTAATCAACCCATGTGAGCGCACCATTCGTACCACGTGTATGGGTTTGAAACCCTAATGAAACACGATTATAGGTTGGCCGGTGTTTGAAATATTTTAATCACTAGTGATGAAAATGCTTGTAAATCTACATAGTGGTGGGAAATCTCAAAAGAATTAGTATCCCCTAGTTAACAACCTCTCTATCTCCATTCCTGCATAATGAATTATTTTCTCGATTAAGAAGTCAATCCAAAAACTCGTGCTTCGTGTTTCATTAGGGTTTCCAAACACTCGAAAACAATAAAAGCACTCAGCTTGCGGCCTCGGGCTTTCAACTGTTTTCTAGTGTTTAGAAACCCTAATGAAACACTCGTACTCGTTTTTGAAATATTACTTCAAAAGTCGAATATTCCATTGAAGCTCGCTCGGTATTTTTTTGCCGTATTTGACGTTGCATGATATTTTTTTAAGGATCGAGACTTTGCTCGATATTTTTTTGGGGATTTGACTACCCCTCTCCCCCCATCAAGTATCAAATTGCCCGTCCCTAACAGTTATGTCAAAAATCATTTTTAGTTAGTGACCACTAGCAGACGAGTCACGCATAACGATCTGTACTTACGAGCTGAATCAGTTGAGAAGTTCGTTGAACAGCTCCATTGTCCATGACCAGTTTTGCTAACAGCTTTTATCTTAACACTATAGTTTGTATAGGGAGTAAGATCAGTGATGTTAGCACTAACTTCAGAACCAGATACATTCAATACCCCGGTGTTGTTGTTGTTTTCGTATTTTATAATAAAGGATGTCACATTTGCTTGGTTTGGTTTCCTCCACCTTACAGTAGCTGAGGTTGAAGTGAGATTTTCTACTCTTGGTGCTGGTGAGGTCCATTGGAGATCTACAATTCAATGGGTAAAAAATTAACACCGATCATGTAAGTACGTTATGATCAAAAACGACCATCTAGTGCGCGTCCTGGTCTCGACGTTCATTGATGTTCAAAGATCCATTTTTTGCTGCTGCTTACGGATAATCTTATTAAACTTAACGATTAATAATGCAGACGACTTTTCCTATCTCTTGTGCATACCTTTCATAAATCCATAGGCTTCTACCCGCAACGTCTTCCTAGTGTTGTAAGCTGTCGGTATGAATCTGATGTATCGTACCAAAACTGGAACATCTAAGACATTCTTGACAACAGTATTACTATCTGTATTACCAGGAAACAACTAGAACAAAAATACCATGATATTTTCAAAATAATATCACTACTTTCTACCAGTAAAATACTAAAAAATAAGCACATCATGTGATATGTTTTTATTATTATTTATATAATCGAAGGTGGTAATTATTAAGTTGATGGCTGCAAACATTCTCACAGTGGACACTTTTACGTCGTCACATTTATTATTGCGTGGCATCATTTCGTTTTGCTTTTCAATTTTAACAACTCATGATCAACTATTACCTTGTCTGCGATTCCATTTTTGTAAGTAGCCCATACGCCATTCACAGAGGTTGATATCTTATATTGAGTAGTTCTTTCAGAGCAGCCATTGCATCCTTGTGTAGCCACAGCACAGATAACAAAGTCTTGACCCAAGTCTATCTGTAGGTAGTCACTGGGGTCAGATGGTGTTCTTGGTGCCCACCCATAATCTGCACCATTCAGGCGTGCATCCCATGGTTGATTTCTATTATTGAACCAAGAGGATGTTGCTGTGAATCTGTTATCCGGTATAATATTTGGGTCCGCTATGCCAACAGCTGCATTGTACTTGCAATCTAAGGTTTAAAATATATCATGTTAGTGTTTGAAACATGCACGTGTGAATTAGAATATCGCGAATTGAAAGTTTCATTTTTCTTTCACAAAGTAAATTATTATTGAACAATTTCTGATATTTCAATCCAATAATGTTTTTAAAATTAAACAAATTTGACTGAATAGGATCAAATTAAAAACCTCACCGTTTTCAGCTGTTGTTCTTTGAATTGCATCAGTATATGGGCCATCCTTGATTGTATATGCCAACAGTTTGAAGGAGTACGGAGTACACCTCTCCAGTCCAGTTAGTAAATAACTTAAAGTTGCATTAGCGGACAAAGTCTCGTTGGTTGAGGAGCCAATGTTTTGCGTAAGGTTTTCGTAACGCAGCTTGAACCCTCTTATGATGCCATTTGTTTCAGTCGGCAAAGCCCATTCCAACTGAATAGAGGTGGAACTTAGAACCATTGCTTCGAAATTTTCTGGTTTACCTGGAGCTGAAGTACGTATAGATTCGATGAACTTGTGAATTTTAAATACATACATATGTAAATCACAGCGTACTATGATTTCGGCGGGTAGCCAAGCGCGGTCAAATCATGAATGGTGCAAAGAATTCAATGTTATGCTAAACTGGAGACAATGGAAATCCTAGAGCACCGAATCATCGAAAACTATGACATCGCTTCAATATTTATTCAAAATTGTGTTTATTTTTTAGGCAGCCTTAGAAGTTATCAATTAATATGAAAATCGGAGAAAGTGTGGTGTATTGATCAGATGTATTCGTATCAGTTGAAAAGAATCCGAGAAAAAAAATCGACGAGTTTTTGCATGATCGTAGTTTTCGTGAAAGTGCCTGTAAAATGACTGCGTGAAAAGTAAACAGATAAACATTGGGTTATCTTGCAAAATATATTTTGATATGCAATCCGATCTCTTAGAACAAATATAATGTTGTAGTTTAGTCTATGTGTAACATATGTGTTCTAGTGGATATGAAATCGGAAACAATCTCTTAGGCATATGAGGTTCAAAGTTGGAAGGTGCTCATGCAAAAATATTATTAATTTTTATTTTGTTCAGGTCCATTATCATAAAACCGCCACCTGGTTTGCTCTGTTAGTTGAGCACCGCACTTTCGTGCGGGACGTCGTGGGTTCTAGCCGCTCGCCGCTCTACCACTCAAACTCGAACAAAATTTGATGACCTACCATCTTCCAATGTACGTACAATGACTTCTACACTTGCAGGACCCTCTCCATTGTCATTAAAGCACTTTACTGTGATTCGGTATTCCGCCCACTTTTCTAGATTTGTGATGTTGTAGCTTGTTTGCTCAGCTTTTGTAGCATATTCCTTGGTACGATTCACGGATATAGGCGCACAGGATATTTTGTACCCTCTAAGAGGACCATTGGATCCACACTTTGAAGCCTTACAAAAATATTAAAGTAGTTATGAAAAAGAAGCATGCAATAGTTAGTGAAGTTTGAACTTTTTAATTTGTAAAAGTAAAAACAAAGTGGTAAAAGTTTTCAAAAACAAAAAAGTAATAATTGAGTGCTTCGTAGAAGGTATCACCTGGAACCAATATTGTACTTATATTGAACCTTGATCTAGATTCCTTAATTAAATCCCATACTTTAGGATGTTATTAAATGTCATGGCTGGAACTAAGATTGTACACAGATAGAACCATAACTTACCTGCCAAGTAACACGTATACTTTGGGATTTTAAGGCATTAGATGGAACCAAGATTGTACACAGATAGAACCTTACCTTACCTGCCAAGTAACACGCATACTTTGGGATGTCAAGGCATTAGATTGAACCAAGAACGTACACAGATAGAACCTCACTTACCTGCCAAGTAACACGCATACTTTGGGATGTGAAGGCATTAGATGGAACCAAGAACGTACATAGATAGAACCATAACTTACCTGCCAAGTAACACGCATACTTTGGGATGTCAAGGCATTAGATTGAGCCAAGAATGTACACAGATAGAACCTTAACTTACCTGCCAAGTAACACGTATACTCTGTGATGTTAAAGAATTCGCTGCAACTGACACTGGAAAAACATATGGTCCTGCATAAACAATATTGAGAAGAGTTCATAATATGAGGTTATATGAAGATGTATAACCAAGGGGCCATCATTGTTTTTGAATCAAAATTGAGTAGAGGGACCATTCAATAATAGGCCTAGGTGATGAATTTATTTTCATATTTAATAAACCAACCCCTTCTGCCGGCTGGGATATCGGCTGATAATGTCTGAGGATGACAAATGGTCCGAAAAAAGAACATTTGGCCGAGAAGCGAATCTTTATTTTCTGATCCCCATCTTACTTTATTATATCCAGAGTTCTCAAAACATATTTCTCTCTCGTCTCCAATTAAGCTGGATATATATTTGTATTATATTGGTAAATGAAATATGTTTCTATCGTTTGACATTAGTTGTCAAATTCTTTGTTGTTTTTTAGTAGCTTATAAAAATGATTTGGAAAACAAACCAAACTTCATTCACGAAACAATGGACGCTGCTTACCATTGACTGAGACATTTACAGCATATTTTGTTGATTTTTTGTGTTCACTGGTGTAGTTTTATTGACCAGTCTTGTTTGTAAAAACCGAATTTCTTTGTTTTCCGTGTTTTTTCTTGTCCTTTTTTACGTTTTTTTTTTTTTTACTGGACGAATATCACTTCGGACGGGGTTTATGGCCTGATACCTGCCCAGCATATGACCCATTTGAATTCATCGTTGGGTTATAATCATTATTGTTATATACCAAGTGTCAAAGTCCATTTTTCTTGTATTCTGATTGGGCGAAAGGGTATCACGAGAACGTGAACAAGTTTCGATGATTCCCTGGCAACGGCTGTTAGCGAGCAACAATATTTTATTTCCCAGGAAATAACCAAACCGAAAGTGATATCACCGGAAGCGTAAGAGTTTTCCTAAATTTCTAAATATTTATTTATTATAAAGTCAAATAATTAAAAAATCGAATAATTTTGTTGCGTTTTTGACACTTGGTATATAACAAAGTGTGTTGTGTTGTTCAAGATGGCGGCTTGACTTTCGTCCCTTGTTAAATTATATTGACCCAAATCCACACATAGAATACTATAGGGAAATTATATAGGAAAACAAAGGCGCGCGCGAAAAAAATGTTCTAATGCATTTTTTACTGATTTTTTTTTCTGCTCTCTCCTATTATAGAGGACATTATCTTGACCTGGATTACAAAAAAAATAATCAAACGCAATTTTTTCCCCGATTATATTTACGCCTTTTACTTTTATCTAAATTGGGCTCCCTGTGGCCGGGTAGTGAATGTCGTTACTTACGAGCTGAAGCTGTTCTGAAGTTCGTTGAACCACTCCATTGTCCATGACCAGCTGTGCTCATAGCTTTAATGCTAATACTGTAGTTTGTGTAGGGAGTAAGATCAGTGATGTTGGCACTAACTTCAGAACCCGATACATTCAATACCCCGGTATTGTTATTGTTTTCGTATTTTATGATAAAGGATGTCACATTTGCTTGGGATGGTTTACTCCACCTTACAGTAGCTGAGGTTGACGTGATATTTTCTACTCTTGGTGGTGGTAAGGTCCACTGATGATCTACAACAGAATGTGAAACTTATTGATTTTGATTTCATGACGATTTCCCCCATCAATAAAAGTTGATGTGGTGTATATGTTTAAAAAAATTATTTACTTCAGGCTCAATGAATTTTTAGTGAATATACCCCTTCTCGCGGCTGGGATATCGGCTGATAATGCCCGAGGATGACAAATGGTCCGAAAAAAGAACATTTGTCCGATCGAGAAGCGAAGCTTCGAGGGCAAATGTGATATTTTGAGGACCATTTCTCATCCAAGGACATTATCAGACGATATTCCAGTGAGCGAGAAGGGGTTTATACTCTATTTTATAACCCAATGCACGACTTCACTGGAATGGATTCAGCAAATGGCATTGACTCATAATCTCCAAAGTTTTAAAAAAAAATTATTTCTCGTCTCCAAGTTGGATATATATACATAAAAACAAATTAACTATTTTGGTAAATGAAAGCTGTTTGACATACTATTCTATTGTTTAACATTAGTTGTCGAATTGTTTGTTGGTTTTTAGTAGTTTATGAAAACAATTTCGTAAAGAAACCAAAAATTTCATTCACGAAACAACATGGATGCTTACCATTGAAGACATTTACAATATATTTTGTAGATTTTTTCGTGTTTCCTGGCGTAGTTTTCTCAACTATTCTTTGTATTTTACCCTCACTTGTTTGTAAAAACCGAGTTTCTTTATTTTCCGTATTTTTTTTTCTTCTTCTTTAACGTTTTTGACTTAGTATACTGGGCGAATATCACTTCGGACGGGGGGATATTATTTGATACCCGTCCTGTACGTGATCCATTTGAACCAATGACAGCGCGCGAAAACTCATCGTTGGGTTATAATGTCCAATATTCGCCTATATAGCGAACCAATTGCATTAATTTCATTTCATCTTGGCTTTTCTTGTTCCCTATGTTCTCATTTCAATTGGTACATACCTCTTTTGTGTCCATAAGCTTCTAAGCGCACCGTTTTCCATCCGTAGTAAGCTATTGGTATGAATCTGATGTATCGGACCAAAACTGGAACATCTAAGACATTCTTGACAACAGTATTGCAATCTGTATTACCAGGAAACAACTAGTAGAAAAATAGCAACATCTAAGACATTCTTGACAACAGTATTACTATTTGTATTACCAGGAAACAACTAGAACAAAAATAGCAACATCCAAGACATTCTTGACAACAGTATTACTATCTGTATTACCAGGAAACAACTAGAAGAAAAATAGCAACATCTAAGACATTCTTGACAACAGTATTACTATCTGTATTACCAGGAAACAACTAGAACAAAAATAGCAACATCCAAGACATTCTTGACAACAGTATTACTATCTGTATTACCAGGAAACAACTAGAAGAATAATAGCAACATCTAAGACATTCTTGACAAAAGTATTACTATCTGTATTAGCAGGAAACAACTAGAAGAAAAATAGCAACATCTAAGACATTCTTGACAACAGTATTATTATCTGTATTACCAGGAAACAACTAGAAGAAAAAATAGCAACATCTAAGACATTCTAGACAGCAGTATTACTATCTGTATTACCAGGAAACAACTAGAAGAAAAATAGCAACATATACAGCTTTTTGCAAAAATTATGGCCGTTTCAAGTATATGTACAAGTATATAAAAAGTGCATCAGAAATTATGGGATATCATTCCGGATATTTTTTTCAGAAAGCCCGTGTGATAGACAACTTATCAGGGATGATATCCGAAAATTTCTGATATGCTTTTGATATACTTGTATATATACTTGAAGCCGCCATATTTTTTGCAAAAGGCTGTATATATATATGGGGGAAATGCCCACATCCCCCCTCCCCCTACAATTTAAAAAAAAAATCCCTAGCGTTTTGAGACCAATTCCAACATATTTTTTTTGCAGTAAACTCATGCAAAAGCATTAGGCATTTCTTGAGAATTTTTTTAGGCTAGAAATTTGAGTGTAGGGATCGAGGGAGGGACATTTTTAGACCGTCTCCAAGGTCCCTGATTCCAGTAAAAAAAAAGTAATATCTCGATTCCATTTTTGGAACACAAAGATATATAACACGATTTTTTTTTATCGGGGCATTTCTCGATTTGCTAAGGGGTTGTCTTTAAATGAGAATCGGTTTAGTAGTACTAAATTATATATACACTTATGTTCAGGCAAGGGAGGACTTTAAAATTGTGTTTGTGTTAGAATGCGACAGGCGTTGCTCGTATCTGGTTAAGAAGCGCGCGCTGTAAGAGGAATCGTTATGCTACCGAACAAAAACCGAAATGTCTACGATTTGCGATCCGAGCGTGTAACTTGTTGAATGACGAGTATTATGGAGGGGAGTGAAACGGCCAGATTTCCATCGTCCTATGCTGATAGGAGATTGTTATGCACATAGCCTGTTGCTATGCAAGGGTCACATGGCTTATATTTTCACTTTCCTCCACTTAATACTCGTCGCTCCTCGCAAAATATTCGTCGTCAATTTTCGTCGGCCCGAACAGGTCAACGAGTAACACCTGTCCCAGGGACAGGGGATTGGGGGGGGGGGGGGGGATAACGACCGCCAAATACTGGAAGACCTAGGGGGTTTGGGGGCATGCTCCACTTATTGGGGGAATATAGCCCCCCAGCCCCTGCTCCGCGGTCCCTGTGTCTCATTCTTCTCGCAGCGCGCGCTACGTAACCAAATACTATAAGGAACGCCTGTCAAATTGTAGATTACTCGCACGCTAGGTAAACAAACGAATAACATAAACAAATTTTAATGTTCTCCCTTGGTTCAGGTTTGATATGTTCAGGTTTTACCTCATCATTCGTTCCATTTTTGTACATGACCCACGTATTGTTATCGATAGAAGATGATATCTTGTATTGTGTAGTCCATTCAATCCACCCACACCCGCTACATCCTTGTGTAGCCACAGCACAGATAAGAAACGCTTGACCCAAGTCTATCTGTAGGTAGTCACTGGGGTCAGATGGTGTTCTTGGTGCCCACCCATAATCCGTACCATTCAAACGTGCATCCCATGGTTCATTTTTAACATCTGACCAAGAGGACGTTGCTGTGAACCTGTCATCTGGTATGACACTGCTATTTGCTATACCAACAGGACTGTCCTGACAACCTGTGATGGGAAATTTTACGAAAAACATGACAGTACGATCAAATTTTAATTGGATGCTTTTTTTTTTTTTTTTTAAACAAAGTTTAATCCAAAGCGGCTTTAATTTGACAAAAGGTGTTGTAAATACTGTAACTCCAATATGGCGGACGATCGAGAGTCTAGCTTGAAAACGATGCACGAAGAGCCACATCTACAATCTTTCGGTGTTTTCTTATAATTACGCCGTAATATTATGTTCCTGATAGTAAGAAGGAAAGAAGAACCGAACATGTGCATTATTCGTATAGATGCCATATTGTTACTTTGCATTTGATCCTGGATGCCTCATTTTGACATAAGTTCCCTGGCCGTGCACCATATTGCACTTACGAGTATGTTCAATATATTCATATTCACAAATTAGCTAGACCGATATCGTAGACATGCGTAGGACACATTTTCAGGATTTGTAGCAAACTTTCCATTAAGGAAGTTCGCGGGCAGCCTCTCTTCACATGAATTAATGCACTCGTACTCATTAATGGCGTCATTCAAGTATATAATTTTGGGGGCGAAAACAAGTTTTTCAAGTTTTTCACTTCTATAAACTCTTATACCTCTTCTGAACGGTGACTTCCATTTATATTTCTAGCTAATACAGCTGTTAAAAAAAGATCGGTGAAGGTTTTGTTACATGTTACTTACCAAGACCAAAATGCACTATCCGTGATGTGAATGTCATTATTGAAAGGCCATAAAAATATGGAATTTTGTTTTTTGTTTTAACTACTAAATGACTCGTCACGTATAGGTACCAAAATGATCGACTTCTAAGTCATTTTACTCGCAGGATTGCACGGTGACCCCCTATTTTAGGAGCTTATTTTGTGTGTTTTATGTTGTTGTATCAACTGGCAAAGGTTCTGAAGTTAACATTTGTTTCGCATTTGCCCACGAACGTCCTTAAAAAGCACAATGGTCATCTTTCAACACAGAGGTCATTCGATCAATCATTGTTATGCATTGTTATCCAAGGATCATTACATAATGTCAAAATTTCTGTTTTAATTTTCATCAAAACTCTTTTGCATTAAGATGAAATATAGATTTATACTTTTTAAACTTTAGGATCTCATTTATTTTTGATCGCTGCAGTTATCTTTTTCAGTACCGATCTTGGCCTTGTCGGGACCCGTCGATAATCAAATCATATCAGTTGGGCATTTACAATGGTGAGCCAGTGACAGATCGGACACTTTATATTAATAGTGCAATGTCTATGACCTGAGTATAAAATTACATACTTCTATGTTTTTTTTTGTTTTTTTTTGTTTTTTTTTTGAGATTCCAGTAAGGTTGACCGAAAGCAACATCCTTCAAAGGATTGATGCAAATGAAGACGATTATATATCTTCTGATCCTCATAATTCCTTTTCTCTATTGTGTTTTCCTCAAGAAATATTCACAGTTTCATACTTATAATCAAATTATGAATAATTAAGGAGAAAAAACACAATAGAAATCAGTCGAGGTCATCCAGATAACTATGTAGTCTGTACATTGAATACAGACTCGTCCTCATTTTTATTAAAATTTGATGTAATTTCTCGGCCACTCACTCGAAACTTTTAGTATAAAACACGAAATTATACTCCTTGCTAGATATATAATATGAAATTCACAATATTCGCATCCGATCTAAGTCACTCATGTTGTAAATATTACTTTGCATAAGCTGTTTCCAAAAGACATTTTCCTTTTAGTTCAGTATAGTCACAGTCATTATTTTTTCTAACAATAGTATGGTAATTGTCGTTGTTATCAGGAACTTTTAAATACAAAAAGAAAGAAGAAAACAATGCAACATTTCTAGGCATTGTCATAAGTGTACATTCATGTTTATACATCACGTTTATAGTCTAAAGATGTATTATCGTAAACCGTTTAATAACTCCAAGTCCAGAGGTTAATTTATTGTATCAATCAAGCTTTGTTGGCTTGTGTATAAGGTTGAATTTTATTTACGGCTTCTTACTTATCAATTTAATTTAAAAAATCCACTGTCCAATATTGGATGTCCGACATTGTCACGCCAAATAAAAACCAGGTAAATTGTAAATAAGTATAATAAGTTCGAATTGAATTGATGCATTACTTCAGTATAATCATTACTGTGCTAGTGATTACTTATACAAGCAATTAAATTAATTCGTCATCAGTGCCTGATATTGGCGATTGGTTTCGGTTTCAGTTTGTCTGTTTATCAAATGATGATAATTCTTAAACTCATCTTCCTCATCGTTGTCAATACTTTTTCGCTTCATCATTAGGCGATCCATGATAGTTGCTTACATGTTTAATGCGATATAAGATTTAAATAAATGTTTCGCTTAGGTTTCCTCTCCAAACCAATCATTTGGTCTTCCTTAAAACTTGTTGGCATTCTACCTAATGTTCGCATAAACCAGATTACGAAATGTCTTTGATTTGTAGCGCCTTAATTCATCTTCAAATATAACTTATTGTATATAAGTTATCTTTAAAACTTACCCAATACTTGCGAGGAGAAGAAAATGATACTTGCAACAAGGTAAGTAGTCGATATTAAGGAAGTTCTTCCGCAAGCCTCCATCTTAATGTGGATCGATTAAGAAAACGCTGGTCAGTTTCCGCTTTTTACCGCGACCTATCCTAACTATCTATTTACATTCACCTCTAGGGGTGTCAATAATATTGTGAACAAAAGCTATATAAGGTCATTTTTCATAGGGCACCAGCATTTTTTTTTAATTTGCCTCGACGAAAATTTTGGTCCTCACTTGAAAGATCGCAAATATTTTCTCATTACGATATGTCTATCAAACAAACGAAAAAAAGATATAGAAGGGAAAATCATCGTCCGCACTGCGGCATGCGCAGGAGCCCTAAGTTATATATCAAACTATATGGGTTGTTAGAGTTAATATAACTCACTAAACCAGAGAGATAATAATTACTTCTTATGTGTAATAGTCATATAGACACAAAAGAAAACAATTAGGGTCTATTAATGTGCAATTAGTCTAAAAACTGGTCACTTTTTAAGTTACTTCATTCTAATACGTATACTTTTCACTTTTGATTGACAAATCTGTCACGTTTTTTGGCGTTTTACCAAAATAAAAACTGTGCGTGTCGTTTGGGGACTTTAGAAGTCGAAAAGGCATGATAAATACCTCAATATCGAGGTAAATCTGCAGTGAAAAAATTCAAGGCGAAAATTGGGAAAGAAAGGTCTGGATTTTTCTACTCAGTTTTAATCGTCAAAATCAGATTTTATTTGATTCACCTTTTCTCGGGGGACATGTTTCGGGATAAAGTGATGCGGTTTTATCGTCTTTTGGCAGGCCGTTAACATATTTACAATTTAGTATAAAACATTTGCCTCTTGTAGTTTTTCCTTCGGCGATGACTGTATTTTCAACTTCGTCTTGATGTAAAATGCTTTGTTCTGATTGGACAGCTAGTATTATTTTCTTTTGTCTTCGTAGTCAATCACAGAAAGTTGTTTTAACTTTTTGAACTGATATTTCTCATTTTTGGCACTGAGTGTTTCGATGAAAAAACACTGCTCTTAACCAATCAGAAGTGAGAAATTATTAAATTTGTTTCATTGATAAAAAGAAGGTTTGTGTAATTCCGGGATTGTGTCTTTACTCGCTCAGCAAAGTTCTCGTCAAAATGATGGTTTAATCGGCGTTATTTACTGATTAATTTTGAGATATTCAGCTCTTTTTTGTATGGGTTATGCGTTTCCATAAATGTGAAGGCTTTGGTATACAGGTTTCTCAAGAGCCTGATAAGTGGTCATTTGTGCTTTAGCCGATTCTTTGCTGTCCTCTTGAAGGCTTTGGTAATCAGGTTTTCTCTGTTCCTGTTGCAAAGCCTGATAGTTAGCGGGTTGTAAAGTGGAATTTTCTTCTTTACAATTATGGTTTACATATTCAGGCTGTTCTTTTGTCAATGACTGATACGCAGGTAATTGTGTCAGAGATTGCTTAAAATCCCCATCCAGGCTTTGATACACAGGTCTGGCTTGAGTTTTCTGGGGATATTGATTTGCAGTCATATGCCCCACAGCTTCTTTGTTGTTTTTCTTATAACTTTGGTTTATATATTCAGGGTAATGTTGCTCTCTCTGCAATGGCTGATATGAAGCTGCTTGGATATTCTTTCCTTTGTAATTTTCATGAAGATTTTGATATTCAGTTGTGGGTTTTTCTTTCTGATGATGCTGATGTGTAGCGTGTTGCAAAATTGAAGGTATTATATCATCTTTCTGAGGACTTTGCATATCTTTCTCTTGCCTGGGATTAACTTCAGGTTGACTCATTTCTTCAAAATCAATGGACTGATACAGACTTTTGCAAGCACGTGCCACAGGTTGATCTTTAGCTTCCTGAAGACCCTTCTGTTTTTCTTGTTGTAAATTAAGTTCTGGTTGACTTTCTTCTTCAAAATAGATAGACTGGTATAGGCTATTACAAGCACTACCCACAGGCCTATGAACAATTTCAGAATTAATAAGATCAATTTGTTCATAATCTGAGTTTCGCCCTTGAGATAAATACGTCATAGCGAGTCCTTCTTCTGCGCCGTCAGCATTTGGATTCTAAAAAATATCCAAAGAAAAGCTTTACTATGCAGTTTGAATTTTCTTTAAACTTTGTTTGTGCTAATACAGAAATAATTTCACAAAGAATCAAAATTTCATTTTCTATTTTCTGATATGATGCTCTCTAAAATACGTGTTACTGTTACCTAACTCCTCCGTGCCTCGTGGCACATAAGGCCTCGCTTTCTAAAATATACTTAAATATGGAAATGATACTTATTCGTTTGTCTTTATTACATGTCCACGATGAATAATATCTTTCATTGTATCAACATACTTCAAATTTGTAGAACCCAAAAATATGTCTTTTGGCAATTTCCTTTCTATCAACTAGGCTATGGGTAATTTACGTTTTGCTTCCATTATTGGTATCCAAATTGATTCCCTTTTACTTCCTTTCTTACCCTCTCTTTGTTTCTCTATTTTTTATTATTATCATTTTTTATTTTTTTTTTGCATCTTCTAAAGATTTTCATAGAATTGGAAAGCGAAAGGTGAAATCTAATGAAATTTTTAACTCACCTCATATACACCCTGCAAGGTGGTTGATCCTGTTACTTCACTGTTAAGAAATGGAAAGGAAAATGATAAAAATCATTGCTTGAATCAAAAGGGTGACAAATACTTATACTCACCTGTTCTCGGACCTCTTCTCTTCAACTGCAAACAAAACAAAAAAAAATTTTTTTAATTGTTAATTAAAATGAATGAAGATATCATATTAAAGTCTAACGGTAACTATATATGGATGATTTGTTTTGCAGAATATTTTTGTTTTAACTATTGCTTTACTATGAAACTTACCAAAATGGTTCTTTATACTTTTGATGTATAAAAGAAAAATTATGAAGATAACAACAAATGCGGCGTTAAATGCCAAGCTGATCATAAGGTACATGGAATCTGGATAAACAAACAAACAAACAACTAATTATCCCTTAATGCTAAAGAAGAGTTACCAAAACACACACACACACACACATCTCAATACACACCACTAAAATGACGGACTTTCTAACAGCGGAAGTCATTTCAAGGTTACCAATGCTTTCCTTACCATGAAAGTGTCTTCCTACCATGGAAGTGCCTTCCTTATCATGAAAGTACATGCCTTGCCATGAAAGTGCCTTCCTTACCATGAAAGTGCCTTCCGTACCATGAAAGTGCATGCTTTGCAATGAAAGTGCTTCCCTTACCATGATAGTGCATTCCTTACCATGAAAGTGCATGCTTTGCCATGAAAGTGCCTTCCTTACCATGGAAGTGCCTTCCTTACCATGAAAGTGCCTTCCTTACCATGAAAGTGCTTTCCTTACCATGAAAGTGCCTTCTTTACCATGAAAGTGCCTTCCTTACCATGAAAGTGCTTTCCTTACCATGAAAGTGCCTTCTTTACCATGAAAATTCTTTCCTTACCATGAAAGTGCCTTCCTTACCATGAAAGTGCCTTCCTTACCATGGAAGTGCCTTCCTTACCATGAAAGTGCTTTCCTTACCATGAAAGTGCCTTCCTTACCATGAAAATGCTTTCCTTACCATGAAAGTGCCTTCCTTACCATAAAAGTGCCTTCCTTACCATGAAAGTGCCTTCTTTACCATGAAAGTGCCTTCCTTACCATGAAAGTGCCTTCCTTACCATGAAAGTGCATTCCTTGCTATGAAAATGCCTTTCTTACCATGAAAATGCATGCATTGCCATAACAGTGCCTTCCTTACCATGAAAGTGCATTCCTTACCATGGAAGGAAGTGCCTTCCTTACTGTGAAAGTGCCTTTCTTGCCATGAAAGTGTCTTTCTTACCATGAAAGTCCATTCCTTGCCATAAAAGTGCCTTCCGTACCATGAAAGTGCATGCTTTGCAATGAAAGTGCTTCCCTTACCATGATAGTGCATTCCTTACCATGAAAGTGCATGCTTTGCCATGAAAGTGCCTTCCTTACCATGGAAGTGCCTTCCTTACCATGAAAGTGCCTTCCTTACCATGAAAGTGCTTTCCTTACCATGAAAGTGCCTTCTTTACCATGAAAGTGCCTTCCTTACCATGAAAGTGCTTTCCTTACCATGAAAGTGCCTTCTTTACCATGAAAATTCTTTCCTTACCATGAAAGTGCCTTCCTTACCATGAAAGTGCCTTCCTTACCATGGAAGTGCCTTCCTTACCATGAAAGTGCTTTCCTTACCATGAAAGTGCCTTCCTTACCATGAAAATGCTTTCCTTACCATGAAAGTGCCTTCCTTACCATAAAAGTGCCTTCCTTACCATGAAAGTGCCTTCTTTACCATGAAAGTGCCTTCCTTACCATGAAAGTGCCTTCTTTACCATAAAAGTGCCTTCCTTACCATGAAAGTGCCTTCTTTACCATGAAAGTGCCTTCCTTACCATGAAAGTGCATGCTTTGCCATGAAAGTGCCTTCCTTACCATGAAAGTGCATGCTTTGACATGAAAGTGCCTTCCTTACCATGGAAGTGCATTCCTTACCATGAAAGTGCCTTCCTTACCATGAAAGTGCCTTCTTTACCATGAAAGTGCATGCTTTGACATGAAAGTGCCTTCCTTACCATGAAAGTGCATGCTTTGACATGAAAGTGCCTTGCTTACCATGGAAGTGCATTCCTTACCATAAAAGTGCCTTCCTTACCATGGAAGTGCATTCCTTACCATAAAAGTGCCTTCCTTACCATGAAAGTACCTTCCTTACCACGGAAGTGCCTTGCTTACCATGAAAGTGCCTTCATTACCATGAAAGTGCCTTCCTTACCATGAAAGTGCATGCCTTACCATGAAAGTGCCTTCCTTACCATGAAAGTGCCTTCCTTACCACGGAAGTGCCTTGCTTACCATGAAAGTGCCTTCCTTACCATGAAAGTTCCTTCCTTACCATGGAAGTGCATGCCTTGCCATGAAAGTGACTGCAGAAAATTGAAATTCCCTCCTTATCTCAGATGTGCCTTGCTTACGAAACATAGCAGTGTCTTCCTTACCATGTAAGTGGCTCTATTTCTTGCCATGGAAATATTTTTCTTATAATTAAAGCACAATCACCATCCTGCAACTATCTTCCGGGTTATGAAAGATTTCATTGAAATTATAACATTGTTTTTCCAAATGTTTTCATCCCAATATACCATTTTCTGTTTACTTACCATTGCTCTTTACGTTTTTCTGTGATGGCTGTTTTACGATGCAAGGTCCTATGTGATAAAAAAGTTGTTTTTTTCAATATTTGCACTAAGTATTACAAACTCATTCCAATGAAAACGTTACAAACCTCCGGCTTTGTGTATTTTTCCTCTTCCTATCAAACTGGCTAGGCCCGCCAAGAATTCCTTTGTCAAACAAGAAAATAGACAGTTTTAATATTTGTATTTTTTAAAGTTCTAAATAAAAAATAAAAAACAGGAAATAAAAGTAATAACAGTACAAAGGAAAAACTACGAAAAGTAAAAACAAAAGCCGCGAGTTCAAAAATATTCAACTTGTTCGTGAAATTTACAGCTTCTACAATGCTGGATTTTTTGTTTGTGTTTCTTAAAGAGGCAGAGAGGACAGGGGAAAAGTCTCCTTCAAAGCTCCCTGCGCCATCTGCAGGTAGCTGGTACTTTGCATCGAAGCAAGACGAACGGTGACTGGGGAACGGTGACCTTTAAATGATAGAGGCCGCTTTGACACCTTGGACAATTATTCACAGGTCTCTATCATTGTAAGCTCACCGTTTGTCTCCCTTCGATGCAAAGGCACGCGGACTACCTTTCAGGATGGCGCAGGGAACTGTGAAGCGGTCTTTTCCTCATAAAAGAAAATACTTGGTAGTTGATAGATCTTAATCAACCCACCGACCACCGAAAATCCTTAAAAGCTGCACATTTAAATGCTTGTCATTCAGAATCAAAACATTCAAAAACAAACAGAAATCTTAGAATTTAATTTAATGAACTGCGATAAAACATCGAAAGCCAAATCTTAGTATCTGCTCTATACTCTTAAATTGCTACCTGTATTGTTTCTTCTTACCTTGTCTTCGTAAAGCGTCATAGCCCTTTGAAAAACTTGGTAACTTTTTCCGTTCGCAAGTTTCATGTTTTTGTATGCGTTATAAACGTTTTCGTCCCCAAGAATAAGAGTCCTTGGAAATGTTTGACCAGGTTGGGCTGTACTTATTTGTGCTGCTATATAGTAAGGCAATCCATTTTCTTTTGCTTTGTAGTAGTCTGTTAGTTTTGCGGCATCAAAAGAACTAACAGAATCGTCTATTACTTCAAGCACAATAACCTGGTATGCCCTAATATAATGACAAATAAAAGTAATGTTAAAAGGAAGTACTGATTACCTATAGCTGCAGGGTCTGCTAATGTGCAACACCGTCACCGTCACCGTCACCTTTTATGGCTTGAGTAATATTTACTCGTTTAGTAGCGTACCAGTGTACGTCTAGTATGCAGTATCAATGGCTATTATCGTAACATCATACCTTATTATACCATTTACATTAGAGGCTTTCCATAATGGAATGATGCTGGTGTTTTCATTGATGTTACTTATGTATTCAACAAGAGGCGAGGGTGGAGCTGTCAATTAAATAAAATAAGGTTTTATTTCAATCTAAATATATAGCTTCAAATATCGTCATTTTCTCCCTGCCACCCCCTACCCCACCCCACCCCTTCCTTGATCAATATCCTTCTTGTAGCAAAAATGAAGTGTGCGTGCAATAATATTTTGGTATGATGTAATTTAACTTTCCAGCCATACCAAAGATCTACCACACTAACACTATATTGCAATGTTCATAAGCATAGCGTCCACCAATTCTTGGAGTGCAGTGATTCTTTGGGTGGAACGTTAAAGCCACTATGTTGCCTGACGTCACAGCAGCTCAATTTGGGGGACAAAACAATAATTTCAATGTTCTGAGAATTGGAAACTTTTGTTTTGTTCCCCAAATTGAGCTGTATTCCGACGTGCTGCAAGGCGCCTAGAAAACTGGCTGATGAAAACGTTTCTTTCATATATATATACTAACCATCAACACTTGTATTTGCTGTTGTTATTTTGCTCTTCATTCCAGGTCCACATTCTGTCTCAGCGGATACTTGGAACCGATAATGAGTGGATGGGTTAAGTCCAGAGATGGTTGACGTCTCTTTTGCTGAGGTTTCTTGACCTCGATGCACTTCGATGTCTTTTTCCCAAAGATTAGTTCCATTGAAAGAAATCTTCAAGAGCAAAAGATACAGAATATTTTTTGGAGGAAACAAAAGATTTGAAAAAACTTGTCACTAACAGACAGACTCACTTTGTACTCAATGACTGGTCCAATAAGAACATCTGGTTTATCCCATTTTAATGTAACTCCTCTCTTTCCAACATTGGATATTTGAAGTCTCGTTGGAGGACCTGGTTCTGGAAAGAAATTCATGAATTCTATTTTATCAACAGGCTTGATACGTGTAGAGGAACATTGTTAATTATAATATATAAAGTTTCTAAGTATTTTTGTTCTAATGATCAACCATTATCGATAGAAATTAGGGTGAAAGCCTCTCTATCATAATTCTAACAGTCGGTACCACAGAACCGCCTACCCCACCACATTGTTATTGATTGATTAGTTCACTGAAGCTAAAAGTGTAAACTCCTTAGTCTCAGTTATATTAGTAGTGATCATGAAAATGCAAAGGCTACACCTATGTGAGTCCTTAAGTAAAACACGCAAAGATAACTCTCGTTTCTTTCCAACCATGCGATATTCAAATGTCTGTTTATGTATTACATTGCAGTTAAGATCAGCTAAGTATTTCTTACCTGATGTAAGCAAGGTGATTGGTTTGCTGGCAGGCCCAGGACCCGCATGTGAATAACCACGTATAGATATAGCATAGACAGAGCAAAGAGAGCGTCCATACAGAATGGCACTGCAACACGTAGCATTTATCTTTTCATACACATCAGTAGTATTGATCTGAGTAGATCTCAATGCTCTCTGTTTTATCTGCTTCTGGATGATCAATTTATACATCGTCACAGGACCGTTCGTTGTATTTAGAGGTTGCCATGTCACAATGAATGTCGTTGCATTGATCTCAGTGTATTTCAAATTTTGAGGTGCTGTTGTAGGCGCTGAAAAATTACAATAATTTTTTTTACACTCAACTCCTGAATTTACCTTGTTTCAGGGTGCAATCTGTGAGTTAACCGTGTCCTGACTTTAATCAGCCCAGAGGTTGTTTCAGAGTTTAATTCATTTGTGAGTTAGCCGTGCCCTGACTTAGATCAGCCAAGAGGTTCGATACGATTGAATATTTGCCAATATCTGGCCATTTTCTCTACTTGCATAAAAGATAAATTAGCTTCATGCATCTTACCGTAAATGCGGACAAAGATGTTCGTCGTGCTTTCATTTCCAAATTTAATAGTCTTTGCTTTGATACGGCACGAGTATATTAGTCCTCCAATCACAGGTAGGGTAACAGTTAGATCATTATGCAAATAAATGACAAAAGAACCATAGGTACTGTTGCAAAAGACAGCGTACGACTTGATGATTCCGTTCGGAGAATCTGGTTTATCCCATGTCAAATTTATTTGTGGTCCTGTTAGACCTCTTGGAGGAATGAATTGTGTCTGGATGTTTGTAGGAGGCGATGGTGCTGTTGAATAAAAAAATAATAGTGAAGAAGCCGTTGAGCTTCGTATGTTTCTGTTTGGATCAAAAATATTCGACCAAAGAAATCTGCTCGCGTGTTTCTATTTACGATCGGCTCATCGACAATAAACTATTACCAGAGTCTCACAGATGCCACAATTTAAAGAAGGTTATAGCTCAGATAGTTTTTCCTATTGAGGAACATTTTTATGGTGTATTCATTTCAAAGGAAGCCCTAAACAACATAGTATTACCGTCTTGAAGCGTAGTCTCTTCGATATTATTTGAATATGGACCTTTCCTGTTGGTGTAGGCCAATACTTTAAACGTGTATGTTGTATACTTTTCCAGCCCACCAATGACGTGTCGTAGAGTACCATTACCAGGAAGGTTCTTGACTGTTGCATTCTCATTGTTGCCAGTCTTTTTGCAGTAAATTTCGAATCCTCTTATGATGCCATTACACTGACTTATCAGTGGTAATCCCCAAGACAACTGGACGCTGGTAGAACTGAGAACAGTAACATTGAAGTACTGTGGAGGTTGACTTGGCGCTAGAAGAAAAGACGTTTCACTAGTAAAAATAGATCTTTTTAGCTTCGTATGCAAATTGCCCATTTCAGACCACATTTTATTCCCCTGAGAAATGTTCTTTTGTTAAGATATTTACACATGAAAGAATCAACTCCTAAGAGTGGCCTCACATAGTCTGAAATGGGAACAACAAACAACGAAACTAAAAAGGTATATTGCAAGTAACAATAAAAGGTGGTATGCGTTACTAATGCATGCATTGCCTCTAATCGCGGCGGTCGTGCCGTTCCTGTCATTTGTTAGTTCTGTCTCAGTTGTGAATGGGGTGTTTAATTTTTTTTCAAGTCCTCCGAACTCTTCACTTTGCAAAAAAATTTTGGCGCACCAGGGTATACGGGGTCTAGGGTTACCCATGCACTGCTTCCTAGCAAATTCATGCTCCAACAACAGAGGGAGCACCATTTGTGCAGAGGAAGGACAAACTCTTCAGTCTCTTATATTATGAAAGGACCAGGGATCCAAGCGGCAAGAAGCACTTACTCAAAGTTAAAACTTTGGAAATGGAAAAGGCATTAACGTACCATTCCAAACTTGCAGTCAGTATTCATGATTCAATGTAATTTAAAGTTGACTCCAACTTAAAATGTAATTTTTTTTGAACAGACGTTTCGGTCTAAACAAACACCTTCATCATTCTAGCGTCATTGCGCGTGCTATAAGATCTTTAAACTCGTGCGTGCATACGTCCTCAGTTACACTGATGAAGGTCTTTTTTTAGACCGAAACGTCTGTTCAAAAAATATACAATGAATTAGCGTACCATCTTCTAAAGTGCGTTCCCTGACATACACAGCAGGACCTTCTCCTTTATCGTTAAAAAGAGAGACACTGATATTATATTCTGTCCACTTTAACAGGTTTCCAATGATGCAAGTTGTTTGTTTCGTGGTAAGATTCATTATTACTTCCCCAGACGAAGGTGATGCTGGTGTAAAAACTACTATGTATCCCAGTATAACACCATGGATCCCAGATGTGGGTGCCTAATAAAGAAAAGGTACATTCTCTGGCATCAGGTTACTTTTTCTCTGATTAAATTCTGTTTTTTATCCATTGCAACTGAAACGTACCTGCCATGTAACACGTATACTCTGTGATGTCAGAACATTAGCTGTAACTGACAATGGGGACGCCACAGGTACTGCAAGAAAAATATTATTGATCCTAAAACAACTATTAATATTGACTGAAGCCATCGACTATTAAAAAGCACTTTTAACACTACATTTCAATAAAAGTTCGTAAGAATCTTGATTTTCTTACATGTTGAGTCCGTTGTGAAGTTCGTGGTCGCACTCCATTGTCCAGTACCAATTGTACTTAGAGCTCTTATCCTAACACTATATTTAGTAAAAACAGCAAGACCACTGATCACGCGACTCGACGTAGAACCTGGCACATTCGTTGGCTGCGTATGTGTACTGTTCTGGTAGTGTAATACGTATGAGGTCACTCTAGCCTGGGATGCTTTCAGTGCAGGTTGGATCCATCTTACTGTTACTGATGTAGACTTGATATTATCGACTTTTGGTGCTGCTAGGGTTGTTGGGTAATCTAGTTATGAATTAAGAAACCAGTTATTTACAAAACTATAATAAATAATAATATATAAATAGATTTATAAGAGAATTTCGTTTGGAATAACTAATACATTCAAAATTTGACTAGACATTGTCTTATTTCTCAAGACTAAAAGCCTAAGTTAGCTTCAAACGAAACAAAGGTCATAAGTTCCAGTTAGCTTGGAGGAAGTAAAATTCGGTGTCAATTATATAACAACATTGTGTGTTGCTGTTAAAAGATATATGGCACTAGGTTGATTGAACACTTGGCATCCTTGCCTATACCATAAATAATTCGACCGAATTTGTATTGTAGTTAACATGTAAGGTACTTTTGTTCGTACATTTTCATGATCTCTATTTATGTCAGTTATATTTTCTCTTAGTATTTTGTTTCTTATAATATATTTCTTCATCTATATTTTCTTTACTAAGCAAAATTTAGAAGAAATAGTCGTCGACGAATATTAGAATCTAAACTTTGTCAATTTGGACCCCAACTATCCGCATTCCGACAATGGATCACTTTAAAACAAATGGTCAAACTCTACTAACCCAGCCTTACTGTCACTCCAGCACTTTTGAAACTATCTATATCAGCATCGATGTGACTCGTTTTATTGATAGCCATTCTCCCTGTAACGCCCGAGTCTGTCGTGGCACTTGGATATATGTTATCGTCTACGTACATTGCTTTGCAAACGAAAGCTTTGAAGCATAACACAGTTTCTGATCTGACACACCTGTAACAAAAAGCACATACTTTCATTGATATATAGTCTAAAAGGTTTAAATAATGATAACTGTTGAAAAAAGTCTCCACAGAAAAGGCAACTGAAGAATGCAAATTAACTGAAGGTAAACTTTATCTCCCTTAGCTCCCCCGAAAAAAATTCTTGACGCTTCAAATGTGACGTTGCGCATGCTCAGTTGATGATAATCAGAAAACGGCTGGTGGCACGACTGCCCTGGATGTGGTACTTTTTCAGCTTTGATGTGAGATAGACATGACATAATAAAGTTTTTACAGTTTTCTTTTGTAGAAACAATAATGAGAGCTTGAAGTTTCGGCTGCATTGGTACAGTGCTGCCTTCTTCAGAATGAGACATACACGTAGTCCCACAAAATTGAACCAAAAATGCTAGGATCTTGGACAAGTATTGTTAGAGTGCACGGCTCTAAATAACTTAAGTTTCCTGGTTTTTGAACTTAATTTACGATTTTGAGCAGCCAGATATCTTATGGCAATTATTCGTGCTTGTATCAAATACAATCATTCTAACTTACTCATAGTTGTTTAAGATGTTATCAGCAGCTGTGTAATTCACTCTTAGTGTTGACTGCTTGACTCCATTAGCACCACGCACCAGACCAGTAGATTGACTAGTGATGTCAGTATTACCAGTGTACCATTTGATGTACTGTATTAATGGTTCTTGTACAATACACACCAGATCTACATAGCTATTAGCTGCTGCTGTCAAGTTTTGATTGGTCAGACCTGATATCACTGGTCTTGTAGCTGAAAAAATCACACACAATGGCGGATGACGTTACGGTTTTGTTACAAGATGTTATAAAGAAACTTTCGAATGAGAACTACTTACCATAGTCACATCCATACAGTTCTATTCTCATACATATAGCAGTATTCCATGTCTGTGGCTTAATTCGAACATGTCTTCCCGTAATTGGACGACCGAGCCATTGCACTGCAATACTGTTTTTGTCTTTATTACCCAGAAAAACCTAGCAGTCATGAATTAAATGATATTTCAAATTTAGAAATGTTTTTTGAAGGCCAATATTAATGTGCTCTTTTCGGACACTTTAACCTACCTTATCACTGTTGCTCCCAGCTTTGTAGGTGTTCCACAGATTGCCATCCATACTGTAACTGATCGTGTAAGTGGTGACCCACTTATCCATGGTGTGGTCACCCTGTGTTGCTATACCTGTCATTGTCATCACTTGCCCCAGGTTAATCTGTATGTACTCGGTGTTAGATTGCGTGCTACTACACCATGAGCTGTTGCCATAGAGACGACCATGTGATGCAGTATGGCTGTTGTCAAAATGAGATGATGACGCCAAGTCCCGGACATCTCCGTTTTCAAGACCCATTGGAGAACTACAAGCTAATGATTGAATTGATATTAGTATAGGAAATGCTTGACACATACCAATAAGCTGGGTATTTTCTAAAAAGAAAATTTACTAGAAAGAACAGCAAATAACAACTAGAGGGCAGGTCATTGCTATCATAGATCTTTTTTAGGTAGCTCGCAAACCAATAAAATTGGATCTAGAATTGATGCCCTCAATTTGTTTTTCACTCGCTTTGATTCTGTTGCCGAGAAGGAATTCTGAATTTGAATGTAGCAAAAAGAATTAGAAATGGCTTTATACCCAATACTCTGCTGTAATACAAACCTGTTGGTGTTCCATACACCTCAACTCTCATCGATGGCCAGCCTTTATCTGCTGTAGGATAGAACCTAATAAACTTTGCCTTGATTGGGTTGATTAGACTGTTCGTGGCAATACCATAATGGTCTGAATTCCCATTGAATTCCTGTAAACAAACGTAAACAGTACATGTGTTATTAACCTTAATGTTATCGCACAGCTAAGTCACAGATCGAAATTAAGTGGAACCCGGAGAAAAACTCTTGAATCAAATGAGAGACCTTATAAGCTCTTCATACATTGGATGGCAAATTGAACCCGAGACCACAAAGGCGAGTGCACTACGTACCGCTACGCCACCCTTGAAACCCGGGATTAACCGATCGAGTATAAAGACCGCTCCACTAAATGTGATGATCCCTATTTTCAACCACTACCATTATTAAAGGTTCGTTAATTATCAGGAGCTGTTCCTGGCAGCAGATTCACTTTAAGCGAGGCAAGTTTTACCGTTTTTGTTTTTTTCAACATGCAAAAGCCAATTGAGAATTTACGCTGTTCATGGTATTGCTACTGGTAGGGATACTCTCTTTGCGAAAGAGGATGACACTTATGGTTGGAACAACGTTTCTTGGTATAAAGACAATTTCCCTAACTAAGAAAATGTTAATTGTTTGAGTATAAGCGATGACACGATTTCACTTGAAGTGTAGTATCGCAAATAAACCTATTTGTATGAGAACGAATTCTTTCAAAGCAAACTTTCAAATCAGTTATCGAAACGCTAAAACAAGCTCTGGGTTGATCAGGGCGTGGCTTATAATAATATTATAATATTTAATACTTATATTGCGCATTTTAACATTTGAAATATGATCAAATGCGCATAAATATATTCGAAGATTGAATTAGAATTTCGGTTAGCGCGTTGGGTGATGCGAAAGGAAGAAAAGTGGAAATCCCGGAAAGAAACCCTCAAATCCGGAGACAGAGAGACCAATCTAAATAAATAATTAATCAATGAAGTTAAGATTCTGAACATACTTTTATTTGTACATAGTCTTTTACATATTCTCTATTTATTTTTCATATTATATTCGTTGTGGGTCTTTTCATGCGTATACTCGCTAAGGGACTCCTCATAAAGTAAGATCAAATATGAAGAAAACTAAACTAATTTAAATAACGAGTAATACAATAATCATATAAAGAAGAAGAAGAAGAAGAAGAAGAAGAAGAAGAAGAAGAAGAAGAAGAAGAAGACTAATTATCATATAAAATTAAGAATGGTGCGGGTCACACAACAGAGGTGGGCTCCAATTATAGTACACCCTAATAAAAGAAAATTATTTCAGATTGTACTTAGTGTGGCTTTGCATGAGACAAAGTGGTTTCAGTGGTGTGAAGTTAGCGCGTCTCGCCGCTATTCCACGCACCCATATGAATTATTTAAGAAGACCTATGTAAATGCACTTGTTTCTCTTGCATGGTTTTCAGGCAATTGCAACTTAAGTATTATTCTCAGTCTCAAGAAAACTGCCCGACGAAGATCTTGAATACGCCATAAATATAACACAGGATTTACTGAAGAATTCATCAGGGATATGATTTCACCTGTAGTTAATAACTTATAGGCTAGAAAAGATGAGCTGTCGTCGCCCAACTCTTGACCAGCTTTCACAGTCACTTCTGCTACAATACCACTAGCAACCAATGGTAAATAAAACAAAAACATGCAAAGAATAACGAGTAACATTGTGTTGAGCGATCTTCTGTATTTATTGACGTTGATGTTCTGATGTCCTGGAGTCGCTGCCTCGTGTGATGTATTGGTACTGGCTGATACTGATGAGGACATTTTCTTCAAGTAATAGAACGCCATGGAAGAACAAACCGTTAAAATCGTCAGCAAAACGGCCAGGTTAACCGCAACAATAACGATTTTTGATGATATTGAAAGATTGGGCAGAAGAATGGTTAAAAATACCACCAATCCTATACCTATCCATCCAAAAAGTATGACTGATGCAGTGCGTCTCGAAGTGACACAAGCACGATACCTGTTATTCAACTTGACAGCAAGGAAGCGATCAACACTCACAACAGTTACAGTATAAACAGAAAGAAACCCCAGCCAATATCCTATCGCCATACTTCCAAGCCATATTTGACAAAACATGCTCTTCCAGTTCATGATGATAGTCAAATGGAAGAGCATTGTTGCGGGCTGCACAAATGATCCATTTAAGAAGTCTGTGAGAGCAAGATTTGCTATCAGAATGTACGACGGCTTGTGTAAAGAAGGCGTCTTCCAAATTGAGAACAGAACAAGAGAGTTCAAAAGTGTCGATGTTATGGCTGTTATCCCAAGTATCGTGCATAATGATATTCGGTGGTCAGGTAGTTTAAGGTAAAAAATAGTGAATTGACAACTGCTTGTGTTCATTCTGAACCACTTACAATGTTGTCCGCGATCCTTAATCAACGTTTAGAGTTGCTGTACTTCTCTTTCGTATTTATGCAATCCCCTCAATCCAATCCAGCTGCTGTAGTTCTCTTTCGTACTTATGCAATCCAACGACTACGCAGTAAAATATTCTTGTGAAATATCCTTTTTCCAGAAAGACGTGTACGATAAGTGCTTTAAGAAGTTACTGCAATATCTTATTTTTTTAGCTTCTAGTTAACTTGGTTTTTAGAAAAATAAACCCGCTTCCATCTCTTTCGTGCAGCACTATCGGTAACCCAAATAAGATTTCTGTTTATCCTTTTATCTCAGAAAGAACAGATGGCTTTATAATTAATATTTTCAAATTGTTTTTAGTTTATTTTAATTGATATCTTATATTGTTAATTAAAACTAAATATTTTCTTGTGCAAATCAATGGGAAAGTCTTGCAGTGTCTGACAGGTAATATCAAAAATGTTACAATAAATGTTACGATCAGTCCAAGGGGTACAATGTGGATCCTTGCAGTATGTGTTATGTTTTGTTTTTCTTTTGTTTTTTTTATGTTTTTTTTTTAACTTTCTCAAAGACAGCAGGCGTATTTTTAATTAAAGTTTCATTCACAAATAAAAGACGAAGATGAAAATCAGGACTGGAAGTGAGTTAGCCAAACATTACGATATTATCGCTTTTCAACTATCATATCGTTAACTATTGAATCAGGGAACTTTAACAGATGACAAAGAAAAATCGAATTTAACATAACCTTTGAAAAATCATTGTTGTGTTAGCAAAAGCAGAATACGTACAGCTGCACGACGAAGCCTTTGCCAAGTGTGGCATAAAACCTTGCTATAATACAAAGATTGCAAATCTGGCTACAAAAGGCCTAGTTTTATCTGTCTGTCTGAAAACATATTACCGAAGGAAAATCTAGGACCAACTTAAATTTTCGATGAATTCCTTAGTCACTTTATAGCAATCTTTTTTTAACACTTTTGGAGGAATATTCTTTGCTGAAGTTTTTGTTCGTCTCCTCTTTGTACAGCTCTTAGCTTCGTCTTCGCTGTTTGAGAGAAGCCGTTATTGTGACAATTACTGAAAGCTTTAATTTAGTTTTTCAACCCTTTAGAAATCTCTTATCCTATATCTTTTTTTAATCGATCTGCACTTTAGCTTTAGCTTGCGGAGAACCAACTGTTAGCTTTCCGGCTAACTTCCACAAAAGGTTTAGCGCGATGTTACTATGGCAACTAAACATGCAACAAAATATGTACTGGTAAAATTTTATTTTAAGAAAATGGAATCGTGCAATTTTTTGAAGAAAAAAAACCCAAATAAAGAGTGCGCAAGATGAACAATACTAATCCCACGGACTTTTAATGATGTCGTTGAATTGCTGACTTATAAACGAGGCTAAGCCTGAGTAAATGAGTCTGTGGTCTTCAAAACCAGCGGTTTGCATCGAATTCGAATTTGGTGTATTGATCAATAACAAAGCCCCAAAACAACACCGACGACACTCTCTTACGATGAGCAGTCACCCATGCATCTTTGTTTTTAAAAGGCCACTAATATCAACCAATCAGATCACGAGATTTGTGCTCCTAGCCGGCAACCTGCAACATTGCTTTTTGTTGCGTGACAAGTTGCGTACGTGAGTGCTATTAGGGTCAAAATCGCTCTGCAACTTGCAATGCAACAATGCTGTGCGACAAGTTACACGATTTATTTGCGCGTATTACTGTATATTGTTACTTATTTACCTTGTCAATATTTTTTTCTTGGTAATATTTCCATATCACATTATCCAGTGACGCTCTTATCTTGTATCTTGTCACCCATTCCACACTGTATAAAGTCTCAATGCCTTGAGTAGCTACGGCACAAATGAACCCTACAGAACCAAGGTCTATCTGAAGCCATTTTTTACCAACCGCTGCTCCGGGTCCCCATCCTTTATTGGACGCCATAAGTCTTCCATAGCTTGGAATGTAATGGTTATTAAGATATGAACTAGCAGTGAATCGGTGGTCTGGTATCAGACTGGGATTTGATAGGCCAAATGGCCGAAGTTTGCAAGCTGAAAAAGAAATGCTAAATAATATAAAACTTTGATTTATTCATGGAAGGTTTTTTGTTTAACTAATGTTGCACATAACTTGTTCCATACAAATATATCTGAGTTTGACAAATAGGGTGCATTATTAAACACAAAAACAAACACAGATGAGCAAAATATGTTTGTGCGTAATCTGGGCCAGACTACATCATGTCTGGTTTGAAGTTGTATCGTATAAGACAAGGTTCAAAACCAAACCAAGTGTCAAGTGGTCTTGAACTAAATTCTCGCTCAAATGCCAGGTAATTTGAAACATTAGCATCATGTAAAAATGACGTTTTTCGAATATTCCTTGGGTGCGTGTTACGTCCCTTGCCGCCATGTTGGTTGTTGCATTTCTCATTGAGATTCTCTTGTCATATCAACCAAGATGGCGGCTGTTTCATTGTTATTTATATCTCGAGGGATTTTGAGTCACGTGGCTGAACCCTTAGAATTATCCTGCATATTGGTATGCAGCTTGCCAGGTACGATCTGGTATGCATATTGCTAGGTCACGTGGTCATACACAACTGTATCTACATTCCTAGAATTTTGAACAGGTATTTTTTTCAGATCCTGCTAATTACCTCCATTCTGTTTTATTCCATACAGTTCTGTTCTCATGCAGTTTGTACTCCCATAATGACTTGTAGGTGCAACACGTATGTACTGACCAACAATACTATCGTACAAGAGATTCTTGACTGCAGCACTGGAGTTATAGTTTCCAGAGAAAGACTACGAGAAGAGGGCATGAAAACAATCATGAAATGGTCTATCTAATAAAGGTTAAGCTCATAAAAATATAAATCTGCAACACTGACGAGGTTATAGTTCATCATCATAAGATATTTTTCGCGGTAAAACAAATTACATGATCTCGCTATAATTTTCGTGGAATTAAATTCTACTGATTCTAGATACTAAAGGCAAGTTTGAAAAACTTTGCAGATTTGAGTAATTTTTTTACGAAAGCCAAAAAAAATGTTTTCGTCTAAGTTGCTACGAGCATGCCACGTTCATGTTTTGTTTCATACATCTTGCCTTGCTCAAGCAAATTCCTCACCTTGTCTTTATTGTTTTCATTGTATGCTGTAAAAGTAGTTCCATCATTTGATGTGAGCATGTTGTAAGACTGTACCCACTGATCTGTCATGTGGTCACCCTGTGTTGCTATACCACAAATGATGTAAGGTGATCCTAAGTTAATCTGCAGATATGGAGAAGAGTCACTTGTAGCAGCACACCATGATGATCCTGCTGTGTAGTTTAGTCTTGCCTTGGATGGTGATGTGGTGCTATTGTAATATGATGATGACGTCATATCACTGTCTGGGATCTTACTACTACCAATACCAACTGGGACAGATCTACACGGCAAATCTATCAAAAAAAAGATATAGTGCCTATGAACAAATAGCTCTTGGTTGGTCAACGAACAACATAGATATAAAACTACAACAAAGTTTCGTGCATGAAGAAAAGGTACCCAGGGTTTCAGATGTCCTCTTGTTCTATAACATTTTGGTCGCATGCAGGTCTCCAATGTAAGAATGTTGAGAAAAAAATGGACCAAAAGAGCCTATTGCAACGATGAGGAGACGAATAAGAACGAAAAAACAAAAAAAGAGGATAATGGTGATGATAATGATGGTGAGGGTGATGATGATGATGAAAATGATGGCGTATGGTGGTGGTGGTGATGCTCATGATTATGCATGGCGATGACGGTGGTGATGCGTTGTGGTGATAAACATAATGATAATCTCAATTTTGATGGTGAGGATGCTGATAATGATGATGATGTTGTGGGTAGTGGTAGTAGTGATAATGATGATGATTGTAGAAAGGGGAGGAAGAGGAGAAGAAGGCAAAAAGGAGGGAAAAAAGCACAACCAACAACCAAAACAGCTATTTCTAGTGGCATCATAAGATGAAAATAGAAAGTGGAGAGATGAATGGAAGAGAATGAAGTTACTCAAGAAAGCATGAAAAGAAAGCCTTATTCACCTTTCATACGTCCGTAGAGTTCCACACGTAGCACTTTCCAAGAATAGTACGTTGTTGGTATGAATCTAATGAACTTTACCAGAACTGGAACTTCCAAAACATTCTTAACAATAGTATTCCTATCTGTATTACCAGGAAACAACTAGAAGAAAAATAGCAACATCTAAGACATTCTTGACAACTGTATTACTATCTTTATTACCAGGAAACAACTAGAAGAAAAATAGCAACGTCTAAGACATTCTTAACAATAGTATTCCAATCTGTATTACCAGGAAACAACTAGAAGAAAAATAGCAACATCTAAGACATTCTTGACAACAGTATTACTATCTGTATTACCAGGAAACAACTAGAAGAAAAATAGCAACATCTAAGACATTCTTGACAACAGTATTACTATCTGTATTACCAGGAAACAACTAGAAGAAAAATAGTAACATCTAAGACATTCTTGACAACAGTATTACTATCTGTATTACCAGGAAACAACTAGAAAAAGTCTATTAATAATAACCTACTTTTTCTGTCCTCCCAGTTTTGTAGGTAGTCCATATGTTATCATCAACAGATGTTGATATCTTGTATTGTTTAGTCCATTCAGAGATGCCTCTCCCCCCTTGTGTAGCCACAGCACAGATAACAAACACTTGACCCAAGTCTATCTGTAGATAGTCATTATCGTCGGTGTTTGATTTTGGTGCCCATCCTCTGCTAGCTCCATTCAGACGTGCATTCTTTGGTTTATAACGAGTATCGGCAGCATTACGGGCGTAATATGAAGATGCTGTAAATCTGTCATCTGGTATAATACTACTGTCTGCTATACCAACAGGACTGTCCTGACAACTACCTGATAAAGAAAAAAATTACAACTACTAAATAACATGCATAATTTTTGATTTTTTTTTTTCACTTAATTTTTGGCTTTTAGTACGGTAAATTGGAAAAAAATCCAGTTATACATGGTGGAGTAGACTCCTTGCAGCACGTCTGAATGCAGCTTAGTTTGGAGGAGTTTATTCAGTGGAAGAAGAGCCAATGACAAATGCAATGACCTCTGCTCAATTTTCAAATATATATCTTGTTTTTCCCTTTTACCTTATTATAGGAAATTGACTTTCGCGTTAATTATCTTAATTTGGAAGTATTTTTGCCCTCAATTCGAGTTAATTTTAAGTCACGCTAATTTCCAATTCTTAATTTTTTGCAGCATTGATTTACTATAATAAGGTATTCATTTCTTGTATTTTTGATTGATTTCTTAGAATGGTGTATTTTCCATGGATTAGTGACCCCAGGTCATCACATGTACATTCGTGTTTATCGTTTGGATTATAAAAATCTTGATTTCCTATTTTAATTTGATTTGTCATTAAAGGATATGGCTTTAGAAAATTGAAATGGTTGTATAAGGCCCAGTTTAGACGTGGAATTTCAAATCTGCCGAATATAATGCAAATGAGCAAAACTTATTGTCCGAGTTCATTTGCATTAGATTCGGCACATGTGAAATTCGAAGTCTGAACCGGGCCTTAGACGTGCTTTAAAATAAATTTGAAAAAAAAAAAAAAACACGCTATAATTTGCAATTGGAACCTGAATTAATAGTTATATGATATCTTAATATCAGAAACTATATATCTTCTTGAAACACCACTAGGTAATTCGTAACATGTTCGGTGCTTTCGAACATGCAAGGACAGAAGTCTGGCATTGAAATTAAAGCTGCCTTTGCACTTTCTCTGTGAAGCACAGAGCAATATATCTTACTAAAAATTAATCAAACTTACCATTGGTTCTGTGCAAAAATAAAGCCAGTACCAGAAAGAAAGAAGCCAGTTGAGTTTTGGCTTTGAAAAGCAATGTTTCCATAGCCTTGCAGTCGGGATGGAACGAATATTGGCATACCTTTGGAGGTGTGTCACGGAAGTTCCATTTTCACATGATGTTCATCGTGACTTGAAAGACCAACTGCTGTGCTCGGTAGATGATCTGTTTTGACTAGAACTTTTTGCTATAACGAAAATTTTTGACATTCTCAAAGTCTCGTGCTGTTGAAACAAAAGATGTGCAAATATTATTTTATGATTTTGTTATTTAGAAATAATAGAGTACAAACAAAATATCTGTGAAATACAAATTACTAAATAGTACAAAATAGTGCTAATTAAACAATAGAAAACAATAGAATTTTCACAAAATTGCACTACTTAGTATAACTAATGTTTCACAGATATATTGTTTGCACTCTAGTATAGTAGTATTGGTAATGATAATTATACTATTATAAATGTGGCATTGCTCGTGTGAAACGCTGATTCAGTTACGGTGAAATTGTGGTTTAAAGTGTGTTGTGTTGTTCAAGATGGCGACTGGACTTTCCTTCCTTGTTAAAGTATATTGACACAAATCCACACATAGGATACACGCATCAAGAGTTCCGCACTGCTGCTCAATGCGCATGCTCAGGGGATTAAGAAGTGGGATAAAATTTGTAAAATATGCTATATTTTAATTGTATCTTTCTTGTCAAGTACAATTTTCACTAAATATTCAAGATCGCGTACCGTTAAGCGAATTATGAATCAAATATACCGAAAAAATTGCATATTATACAAAATATCATCCCGCTTTTTAATCCCCTGAGCATGCGCATTGAGCAGCAGCGCGGAACTCTTGATGCGTCTATACCATAGGTGAATTATATAGGAAAACAAAGGCGCGCGCTAATCCTTAGTGCAGTTTCTAAACTTTTGTTTGCTCGATCTTATTATAGAGAAGATTATCATTAACCATACATAATATGGCCGCCCGGTTATTATTATTGTAGGTCCTAACGCAACACATTTTCTATTAAATTTACCCGCTTAACACTTTGGCCTGTCCCTTTGGTGGCCGTATTAACCGGGTTCCACTGTATTATGATTATTGTTATCCTCCTCCTCCTCCTCCTCCGAAGTCAAGATCGACTTGGCATCTTTCCACGGAAAAGATGAGATTTCTAAAACAGTAGATGCCAAGGATTTATTCTTTGCGATTGGTCGTGTTTGATTATTCTTTACTAGCAATAATTACTGCATGCTATAAAAAAAAAACACTTGAAAAATACATTTAATCAAATTCTGTCTTTTTTAATTCAGTACAACACAAATTTGGATTTCTGGTGATTTTTTCCGACCGATTAATTCCGACCTTCGCTCCCGGGGGGGGGGGGGGGGGTACTTCGGGTCGTTTCATACGGGGATGCTCCGCTCGGACTCTCGACCCCTTACCCTTTTCTATACCAAATTTCAGCAAAAAGTTACCCCTTTTATATACTTTTTTGCCTGAAAAGGTACCCCTTTCATATACTTTTGAAGAAAAGCTACCCTTTTTATGCCAAAACTCACAAATTCCCACCCCCTCATGTTTGAGAAATAGACATGTTTGAGAAATAGACAAACCAAAACTCCATTGGACAGACAATTGCTATGGTTACGAGTTTTGTCCAATCATGATCGCGACGGGGAAAAAGAGAAACCATGGCAACCCAGTAATTAGAAATGTTTAATGTGACACATGCGTTGAGTGGACTCAAAACGCTTCATCACGCTAGAGTGATGCTGTAAGATATTTGCTTTATAGGAAAAAGGAGTTTAGTATCAAATTTGTCACATTTATAATAGTAAAATTGCAAACGGTTTCGTAAAGATTGCCCATAAACATACGAGGATATTAATTTTTGAAACTATACATTTTTATAGCCGGAATTTTTTGGCAAATAATTTTAATTTTATCGTGGATATAACACGAGGAGTAGTGTTCTATAGACTACTTAAGAGGGAAATCCAGATTGTGAGAAATCAATATTGTTACGTTCGTGCGTGAAAATTTTCAAATTCTTCAGGAAACGTTAAACTTGTTAACTTTGTTAAAAACTACAATTTTTGCTATATAACACGACCAGAACCAAAAAAACTATCTCCTAAATCTGTTTTATGCTGTAAATCTTCTACTTCTTGGGCAGACCTATAGGAAGATTCTAAACTGATCTGGATTTCCTTGAGGCCTGCTTCTTTCATACTCTCTTCCACCAAATCCTTCGTCAAGTGAAAGGTGTAAAACTTATTAGATCCAACCATGTAATAGGTTTCTTCCAGGTCGCCAAGCATCAGCAAATATCCTCCTGGCTTCACAAGGTTTGCGAGCTTTCTCCAAGCCTTTTTGTAGTCTTGGCTGTTTTCCAAAACACATTCAATACAAAAAGCTGTAGCTACAACATCATACGGAGGAGAATACTTGTCCTGTAGGCCAACTGGAACTTCCAAGATCTTTTCTGCTCTGATATCACATGGAACAATGGCTCGTATCTTTTGTCGTAACTCATCTTCTTTTCTAGCAACCTCTTCTGGTTCTTTTCCCTCCAACTCTTGAATAATGAAATCAAAAGTTGGTCTCCAATTAAATGATTTCGGATCTTTATCAATCCATGCCTGAACAGCTTTACGATTGGACTCCAAATAATCAGCATGAATGAAATCTTTAACGTAAGGACAAGCGCTGACGAGTCGCGAAACAACTGGGCCGCCACCGTATTCTAAAACTCTGAAATCTTTTCCCTGGTGTTGACTCCAAAAGTTGATCAGTTGTTGATACCCAAACTTCATCTCTTTAGGTTTCGTGTAGAAGGTACTTAGGTATTCATCTGGGTGAAAAAAACGATCGAAATCCAAGGTAGAAGACATCTTTGAAAAAGCTTCTGAAGCTTAGCTTGTTTTCATGAATATTCAAGCATTCACATTAAATAGTAGCCTCCTACGCAGACCTTCTAAGGGTTCTTTGTAAATTTTCGAAACTTTTGAAGGCTTGTAACTCTGCTTCTTTTCATTCAATAATGTTCAAATTTGCCAGACTTGCTAATCTTGAGATGCTTTATCAGATATCAAAACTTCTCCAATGGTAATTAAACTCCGAAGCTTCGTACTAATTTTTGGTAAATTAGAAATCATTAATGTGCAAATGCGTTTAGGGACTCAAAACGCTTCATCACGCTAGAGTGATACTGTAAAATATTTGCTTTATAGGAAAAAGGAGTTTAGTATCAAATTTGTCACATTTATAATAGTAAAATTGCAAACGGTTTCGTAAAGATTGCCCATAAACATACGAGGATATGAATTTTTGAAAATATATTTTTATAGCCGGAATTTTTTGGCAAATAACTGTTAAGTGTCTACTTATCGTGGATATAACACGAAGTGTAGTTTTCTATAGACTACTTATAAAACTCATGAATGATTAATAAGGAAAACACAATAGAAATCACTTTCCGTGGAGGAGGTTTTATATCTGATACGAAATCGTCCTGATTTGCATAAACTTTAACTCCAATTTTCTCAGCCAAATTCAATTTTATCTTTAAAACTTTAGTAGAACATGAATGTATACATCTAGACGTTTCATAGGTAGTTCAATAAGCTCGTAGATCTTGTTTTATCAGGTCTAAAACCTGATAAAACATTCCTACTCGTTTATTAAACAGTACCGATAACACGATGCGTAGTGTTCTATAGACTACTTATCATATTCATTACTAATTCATTAGGGTGAGACAAAATGAACGAATGAGGATACATGAGAACACTGTAAACCCCATACAGCTCAGCTAGACACTAGAGAAAAACGTTTGCGCATGCGATGCTTTCACCACGCTTTTCAAGAATTCATAGAGTTTTAGTGAGAAAATAAATGCTTGTTTTCTCCGAGTATACAAAAAATTTCGTGGGTATACTTTTGTGAGACCAAGATAATGTGTTAATAAAGACAATATGAAAGAATTAGCCTTAAGTTTCAAGAACTGATCTTAAGTTTTGGCATTTCGTAAAGACTATTCTTCAGGCAAGTGTGAAAGTCAAATTTGAATATTTTTACAATAGCACGAAGACGCTTTCGACTAATTTGCATACGGACTTAGAGCATGCGCAGACGTTTTTTACGCGTGTCGCTCAGCTATTTAATTAGTATTCTTTATCAGATATAGAATACTAATTAACCTGTGGGTCCGGCTTAAGGAACGGATGGTTTCCCAGAGCCTTTTCAAAAGCTAGTCCCACCAAATAGATCAAAAACACTGTATCTTGCTTTGGTAAGCTAAATACAGTAATCAATGTGTTACAGTGGTTCATATTTTAATTGATGTTATTCATGGCCAGCGGTATGTCGATCGTAGTTAATGCAGTTGGTTTTAACCTTGCCAGCGGTAGTTCAGCTTTAGTCTATTTGATTGGTTCATTTATTCATGGTCAGCAGTTGTTCAATAATTATCTAATTGATGTTATTAATTCATGGCCAGCGGAATTTCAGTGCTAGTTATTTTAATCGGTATTATATATTCTTGACCAGCGGTAGTGGTTGCCTAATTGATTGATTCAAATATTCAAAGTCAGCGGTAGTTCAGTGGTGTTTAATTATCTAATTAATGTTATTAATTCATGGTCAGCGGGATTTCAGTGCTAGTTTATATCATAATTCTTTGGTTTATCAATATCTATATTCATGGTAAGCGGTGGCGTACGTAGTTCGGTGTTGGTTTATTTGTTGATTGATTGATATTCATTCATGATGGTCAGCGGTAGTTTATTGATAGTTTATTGTTTATCTTATTATTATATATTCATAGTCAGAGGTAGTTCCTCAGCAAGGTAGTACTCCTTGCTTAAGCTTCCTTACTCCACCTGCACTGGACAGCCAAGCGTTAAAACAAGCAGTGTATCTGACAATACATAAAAATAGTAAGATTTGAGTTTTTCTTCCTTCCTTTTTCCTTTCTTCTTTCTTCTCTTCCTCCTTCCCTCCCACCCTCCCTTCCTTCCTCCCTCCCTCTCTCCGTTCCTTCATTCCTTTCTTTTATCGTCTCTTCCTTGCTATAGTTTAATCTACTCGGTGTGCCCTTGCCATGAGGGTTTTCTCCGTGCTCTCCGTAAAAATCAAGACGTGATAGTTGCATGTATGCATAGAATGCTGAATGTTGAAGTTGTATGTATGAGTAAAAGTAGACAAAAATCGGAAACCAAGTGATGTTAATGATAAAAATTGTTCACCAACGATAAACAAGGAATTCAAATAATAAAATTTTACTTACGCGATGGTCGACCCCTCGAACTTGATGACAACTCTCTCCAGGTACCACTTGGTGATGATTGGGAGTCCGTTATGTCTTACATCAATCTTTGTTAGCATACCAAGGTCCTTGGTAACTGGGGCAATAAATGCTTCCATCGTACCATCGTTTATATCACGCCTACATTCACATATAATAATGAAATGAACCAAAACCGTATATACTGTATTTACTCGATTAAGCGCCGCATTCATTTACAATAACACGGCGCTTATTCGAGGCAACATTAGTCTGAATAGCCCTTCACAGTTCCCTGCGCCATCTTGAAAGGTAGCCGTGCCTTTGCATCGAAGCGAGAAGAACGCTCATCTCGCAATGATAGAGACATGCAGATAATTGTCTAACGTGTTAAAAAAGGTCTCTATCACTGCAGGCTCACCGTTCGTCTCGCTTCATTGCAAAGGCACGGCACTTTCGAGATGTCACAGGGAAATGTGAAGGGGATCTAAGGAGGCTGACAAACTGTATACAAATTCGGTAAGAATCAGTATAAACCAACCTTAACTTATTGACCTGTATTACGATTTTTTTAGTTCGAAATGGGCGTACTTCGTTGCGCCCCCATCTAACTCTCCAGAAATTTTGAAATTTGCAATGTTCCGTTTTAAAGAGCGCCGCCTTCAAATAAGCGCCGCCCCCGAATAAGCGCCGCAGCCGATACACTAGAAACTTAAAAAGAGCCAAAGGCGGTATAGATCGCGTGAATACGTTATTGTTCTTCTCCATTTTGTCCCCTTGTAAATAAGCTGTGACGTCAGACTTACTTTTTGAATCGGATGACGCCACTGTTGCCATTCGAACCATATATGGTAATGTGGATAGCAGACGAGATTCCAGCGAACCAACCATGGCCGGTTTTGAAGGTCACCTGATAGTGGAGAGCTGCGGCAAGAAAATGGATAGAGAAAAATGTCACAAAAAATCTGGCTTCTATAAGAAAAATACATAAAAAAGTTTTTAAGTCACAATTTTTTACCCCAACCTAACGGTGATTTCAATTCTGGAAAGAAAAAAACGGGAGCTCCAAGGTCATTTTTCAGATATACAGCTATTTCAAAAAAGGTTGGTGAAAGTTGTGCATGTTGTATGGTGCATGTTGCATATCAAGCCCGAAATGCACTTGGGTCATGTGAATGCAATCACGAAAGGTTACTACAATATGGAATTTCTCTAAACTTTGTCTTCACATGTTTTTCCGGTATAATTTTTTGTGTTCTGAATTAATAAGTTGCATATGAATATAATGACATTTCAAGCTTGGTAAACACCATGAAACAAACCCGTCATTTTGAAATAGCTTTATTTACGAATAAACACAAGCTTATCAACAAGTGTTTGAAGAAAAAAAGCGAAACCAAACTTTCTTTTTGAGAATTCTAAACAATGAAAGAGTATTTTGATATATTTCTACTTACAACAGAATGGCGTTTTCTCATTGGTGTACAGATAATGTTTCCCTACGGCTTTTCCCCTAGCTGCCTCGGCGCCGAACCCCATGCTAGGACACTCTTCACTCTGACACTTGAAGCAGAAACCACGTTCAAAGTCATACATGCTCTTGCAGGGGAAAGCCCGCATAGGACAGCTGGTACCAACGGCAAGCACTGATTGGTGGTAGTACTCTGGGGCTCGCATGTGATCACAAATGACGTAATCAACAGGACCTGATAGAGACATAAATTATAGAACTCTTAAGTGTAATCACATAAGAAACATAAAGCTTAAAAATTACGAGACCCACACAGCCCAAGAGGCCTGGATTTTGCCTTCTGTCAATCAAAATAAATATTGTAGCTCATTTGCATGATAGCATCATTTTACAACCGAGCTGCGTACAAAAAGCTTGTGAATTTTCTTTCTTATGAACCTTTCTCACGCGGCAGCCATGTTGATTGGAACAAAATGCCCCTTTCACCTGGCGTCAGCGTAGCTCAATTTGAAGGACAAAACAAAAGAATTTCATTCTCATGAGAATAGACCATTTTCGAGATGCGCGAGCGCTTTTAAAAACATCGCAGGCGCGTACATGATCTCGAGGCATTTTCGGGCAGAGTCAATAGCGCGTGTGATCTTGCCCGAAAATGCCTCTTTTTCATGTCTGCGCTTGCGATATTTTTGAAAGCGCTCGCGCATCTCGAAAATGGTCTATTGGAACCTTTGCTGTTTCCTCCAAATTGAACTGCATTCCGACGTGCTGCAAGGGGTCTATAGACTTTTTACCCTTATGCCTGTTCCCCACCTCCTTGACATACTTATTTTCTGTGCTGTACGTTCCTCTTACCATTGCTCAATCCTGTAGGACATCCTCTTTGATCCAGACCACCATTTGGATAGAAATCAATATGACCACTCTGTGTGAGTGATCCAAGGAAATCAATGTCTGTGTGCACGATATCAACGAAGTCAGCGTCAGTAGGGTCCAGTCTCACATCAAGATGCTCGGCCGTGAAGAACAAACTAGCTGGATCAAGACCTGGGAAGATATGTAAAACTTAATAATAGTATATGTAATGTGAAAAACGCTAGGTGGTGCACTTGAAGGTTGTGCATGCCTTACGAAACACATTAAATGAAGGGTGAAAAATGTGCACACAACGGCTCTACACGCACAGTAGTGAACACGCAAAACACACGAAACGCGAAACACATCACGCAACGAACACATGCAAAACACGAGACATGGGAAGCGTGGAATAAGTCGGATGACGTGTCACACAGTTAAATTAGCATAGCACAAGCAGATAAACACAAACCAGACGACACGCAACACACAACAAAACATGAGACATAAGCGTGGAATATTATTGCCAAGTATGTCATCTCACGCAGTGCGCACAACACACGAAAAACACTAGACAAGCGAAGCGCAGAATATTGCATGGTCCATGATGGGTGACACAGTGAGCATGAAGCACATGCAAATCACGAGACAAGCGCGCAGCACAGACATACCTCTGAACTTCGCATCTTTTTTCCCACTTCCTTCGCTCGTGACTATGTTAGAGTCTCAAAGTGATCAGCTTGAAGCAAGTCTACCTACCTGTTATTCTGCCAAGTTTTATGGAGCCAGAGTCTTTGATTCTTCTGCCCACGTAACCTGCGATATGAGCTCCCAAACTGAACCCAACCATATAGAACGATGAAGGGGCGTTGTCGGTACGGTTATTTAAGAACTTGATCAACTCGAACAACTAAACAGGATACAACAAAAAAGAGACTGAATTAAAAGAGATTGAATAAGCTATTAGGAACATTTTGACAATAGATTCCTCGTGATTATCGTGAAAATTGTTTGCGGATTCAGGGATTATTTGTCAGAGAACATTCAACGAAAAAAACTTTTTTTTTGGCCACTTTCCCCCATTTCAGGCCAGAAGTCATTCCCTTTAGTGTCATTTCTTTGTTAATGGTTCAGTGCGCAAGAGAAGACACATGACTATGGATACAACTCAAATAACGAATCTTATGAAATTACACCGAGACGAAACTCACCGTGCGCGAGCAATCTAGTTTTAGCGACGTCGGGTACAACTTCGCGCGTAAAATTGTTTCCCGTGTCCGCATCTTCATTCTCAAATAATAATTAACCGAAATGTCAAAAAAAAAATCTGAATTTGGAAAGCAATACGCCCAGGCTAAAGAAGCATCGCTGTATGCATTTCTGTAAGTCTTTTTTGCTGTACTGGCTCACCTGTGCTCCCACCATCCTAGTATTTGCAACAGCTGTTTCGTAAGGTATCTTTGCTCCTTTGTACCAGTCTACTTGAATAACATTGGCGTCTTCTTTTTGTAGTAGTGCCTGTCTGATGCGGTTCATCCATGGAATTTGTCCATGTTCTACGCAGAAAGTCAAGAAAGTATTGAAATATGTGTCATATCTAAAATGCAAAGCATTACTTCCAAAGTAACAAGGTTCGCATACTTTAATTTGTATACTTTTTATATTGTAAACATGACCCAAACCATTGATTCTAATAAGAATTTATAGTCATTTTCCCTGAACCCTGACACAACCTCTGGGCTGCTCCAAGTCACGTACGGCATTACCTCATGCAGAGATCGAACCCTGAAATATCCCCCTGGGCAAGTCAGGGCATGACCTATATCTCACAAATCGAATTAGAATCTAGTTTGCTTGGATTTTGTGGAGGGAGGCAAGCCCTGGAATCAAGAGAGAGAAGAGACCAAAAAAAACTCTACTCACAATAAAACTCACATGAAATGGCGAGTCCAAAAATGGAACCCAAGACCTCAGAGGTGAGAGGTGAGTGGAAAACCGCTGTACCACCGTTGAATGATTTACACCCATTTCAAATGACGTTGATATTGGGAATTGGTCGATCTGAGACCGATAGGAATTGTGGGAATTGTGTTTGTAAAATTACAAATGCATTGTCATAGTCACACCTGAATGGTACTGAATCACAGATACTAGTAAGTCAGAAGTAAGTATTAAATAAATATTCAGGCATGATTACAACAATGGATTTGTAATTTAATAGACTCCCACAATTCCTCTCGACCATTCCCATTATCAACGTCATTTGAAATAGGTGTATACAAAAATACTCGATAATATACCTACAAATCCGTGAATAATAAGGATAGTTCTCTTTTGTCCATCGTAGCCGGAGTTAAGAAGCTTGGCGTCGTCGCTGTCATCAATAATGGCGGAGTTTAGGGGACTGTCCCGGGTGTAAAGGCGGTACGTTGTTCCAATCAAATCCGCAGGGTTTGGGAATGGAACGAGAGGACGTCGGAATGGAGGATCGTTGTGGAAGCAGCCATACTTTGGATAGCAAATGCCTTTTTCTGGAATAAGAAATAAGATTTTTTAGCGAAAAAGAAAATGTTTACAGAGGAAGAAAAACCGGAGAACCCGGAGTAAAAGTCTCCAAAAAATGAATGAAATAAATGGGGATTAACAGTGGTTTCCATAGAGTGGCTCTTCTTGCAAGTGGATTTTGGCGGAGAAAGAAAAATCAGGAAAATATGAGAAAAAGCCCCGAAGCACAGGAGAGAACCAAAAATCAAATTCACTCACATACGACACAGAGCATGGCGGAGTTCGAACCCGGATCGTATTGGTGACAGGCGAAAGCTCTCACCGCTATGCCATCCGTGCTTCTCTTAAAAATGGAGAGAACGGCACATCAAACAAACTCACCTGAGATACGGTTCAGGGATATTCTCAAAGTCACATTCAAGAAAGAAAAAATACTCAAGGCTGGAGTATACTAACCTGCTGAGTACGAAGCGAATAAGCTTGACAAATAGATAAGAATCTGTTTGAACAACATGATGACGACGCGCTTTCTGTAGAAAAATAAGAGACAGTATTAGTTTGGGAACCAAGTGTAAGTATAGCGGTAGTGTAGTCTGGGGTATCGGGCTCGATTCCTGTACTTATCCAAGTCAGGGCTGCGTCTAACTCACAGATCGAGTTAGAATTTAGCTAATTGTAAGGATTTTCAGTGTGAGGAGCAATGGAGAACCTGGAGCAAAACTCTCTAGGGAATGATTTAAGGCGCGATTACACGGAGCAGTTTTCTCTGCAGCTTGTCTCCCAACTGCGATGCGACACAAGAACGACTTAAGGCGCGATTACACGGAGCAATTTTATCTGCAACTTGTCTCCCAACTGCGTTGCGACACAAGAAAGATCTAAGGCGCGATTACACGGAGCAATTTTATCTGCAACTTCTCTCCCAACTGCGTTGCGACACAAATTGCATGGGGCATTGCGGCGTGTAACCTACAGTGCAATTTGGAAAAAAAGTTGCGTGACAAGTTGCAGCAATCGTTGCGAAAACTAAGGTTCGTTTCTACTTTTGGCAACGACCGCGTCTCCGTTGCACCGTGTAAACCCTCTTGCAACTTGTGTCGCAACGTGTAATCGCGATTTTAGACCCTACAAACTCTACTCACATGTGATACCGAGTCTTGGGTTTGTCGTCCACGTCCAAGTTGAAATGAAATGTGATGCTTATTAAGCACGAGGAATCATTTTATAATGGAAGTACCGTGGGACTTTCTAGTGTGTGCTTCGAGTGTCTATTTGCTTGTTCTTGACGAAAACACTTCTGATATATAAGCAGGTTTGTGCAGCTGCAGTTTCTGGTACTTCAGGCCACGGAAGCAAAGGAAGAATAGCAAGCCAATAGATCACCTAAAACAGAAAAAGTGAAGATTACGTAAAGGGAGGGAGGGAGGAAGGGAGGAAGGGAGGAAGGAAAGAAGGAAAGAAAAGAAGGAAAGAAGGAAAGAAGGAAAGAAGGAAAGAAGGAAAGAAGGAAAGAAGGAAAGAAGGAAAGAAGGAAAGAAAGAAGGAAAGAAAGAAAGAAGGAAAGAAAGTGTTTTCTGAAATAAGAAAGTGCACATTGTATTTTTAGTAAAAATTACGCACTTTGCAAAATCATGAAAACATACAAAGCTGGCAAAACATAAGAATAACCACTTCCCAAGACCCAAAAGAATAAGGCAAACAATTATCACACAAAACACACAAACACTTGTGGGTTAGAGAGCTCACCTGTTTTGCTGCTTTTAACCACTTTGAACAGATTTAAGTAAAACGTATAGTAAGATTACATCATCCAAATTGTAACAATATAATTGCACGACTAAGGTTTTTGCCTTCCGTCAATAAAAATCCTTTAAAAAAGATCTTTGAAAATTTTATTTTGAAGTTCCCCTGAAAGAAAGATATCTTTGTCAGGCTCGCATGCATCTAACTAGTTCTTTTCCTTACTATAGAATATCAAACATATTTGGATAACCTTTTTTTTAGGATTTTGACTATAGCTTATTCAATTAATGTTGTCGCTGAATTAAAAAAAGGCCCCTTTTCGCTGGCGATTTCTGCTGTGATTTTTGAAAATATAATAAATTTTGTCTAATGCTTTCAAAGAGATATTTGCCAAGGTAATCTTGGTGTCTTGAACAAAATTTTACAAGTCAATCCTTTATCAAAAAAATCGCAGCTAAAATTGCTAGCGTAAACCTAAAGCTTTGAAAGCGGAATCATGGAAATTATTTCACCGTGGCATCATTACAATAAGAAACGTAACTCACTGCATGGTTATGAATTCTACGACTTGGACATATATTCTTTCATAGTTAATTCTCAGTAAAGTCTGTTGGTAAACAAAATAGAAATGATAGGTTTTAGCCTGCTTCTTTCAGCGACAACGTTAAGTTAATTAGCAATAGTTGTGCTAAAAAGGTAAATTTTACACCGTAAAAAATAAGATCACTTACTGACGTTTCGGAAGCTAGTCCTTTGTCGGAGTAAAATTAGCAATAATTAGCAATAATTAGCAATATACAATTTGATTAATAACGAGTCATGCCAAATTAAGTTTCTGCAATAATCTATTCCAGGAGTAGAAAGGTCCAAGAGAAAGTTCCACGACAAAAAGTCCTAGAAGCTCTAATGTTCGTTTTCACACCGAGTTTAGATCTTTCAATAAATTCTTCAAAAAAATACGTTTAATGGTTTTATTACCTGCGTTATCTAATCTAATATTATTTATGATTGGGATACATTAAAAAAATATTTTAGTGAAAGAATTTCAATGCTACCAGATACGAAATTTTACTCGAGACTTTTGTTGGAATTTTGCTGCAAATTTTGCTGCCACTCTTGTATCGTAATTGAGAAACATTTGAAAAAAATTGCATGAAATACTATCAAGTTCAGCACCTTTTATCGGGACAGAATTGCTACAAAAATTTCAAGTAACATTTCCTAGTTTACGTCGCTTGAAAAATGCTTTCACCCTAACTAATTTGCGAGGCAAGCTGTATTTCTACCCTCGCGCTTGCAGCGTTATTTTGGATTTTGTTACAGCGTCTATCGTGGCTATTGATATAAGTAAGCGAGTGTAATTTTCAAAATGTCGCAAAGAAAATTCCAAACATTTGAATTTTCTGCAACATTTTTTGTCGCGAGACAGCGATGCTGCTGTTGCTGTGGAGCTAACACAAGATTTCATACTACGTTGGGCAGACTACAGAAAATCTAAAATTTCACTTCCAGCACGAGTATCGGTATGGAGGTTTCTCACGGCAGCCATGTCAAAGGGCGAAACAACAGAACTTTCCTTCTTTGGGAAATCAATTTTTGTCATGCAAAAATATTGCATTATCATTCAATTTATGTTTTCCGTCGTTTTGATTGGTTGAGAGACCTTCAAATAACTGCCTACAAATAATGGTCTGCTCATGCGCATTACGGTACAAAGCCGTTTTGCTGCAAATGGTCTGCTCATGCGCAGTAACGTTGCATTTGTCAAATGGCCCTCTTCCCTGAGCTGTCTGAAAATAATTTGGCATGTTTGATAGACAGTAAAAACAGCCAAAACACAAAAAATAATTTGAATCATAAAACAATTATTGAACTCGGTTATCACAAAAAATCGTGATTTGTTAGCTTCTCGTCACTAACAAATCACGATTATCTTGCTCAACACCGTCCAATAATTGGTTATTGTCTCTGCCCTTAAACATGGCTGTCGTGAAAGACCTCCATAAGGGACTGGTCATAAAGTAAAGGGAGGTGGGGAGTGGGTGGGCCGGCAAAATTAGAATTTAATTAGCAATTTTTTATGATGGCCCACTATTAAATGCGGTTGAAAAAGGTGATGACCCCGACACTAGAGAAAAACGTTTGCGCATGCGTGCCTTTCAGCACGCTTTCCAAGAATTTATAGAGTTTTAGTGAGAAAATAAATGCTTGTTTTCTCCGTGTAGACAAAACATTTCGTGGGTATACTTTTGTGAGACCAAGATAATGTGTTAATAAAGACAATATGAAAGAATGAGTCTTAAGTTTCAAGAACTGATCTTAAGTTTTGGCATTTTGTAAAGGCTATTCTTCAGGCAAGTGTGAAAGTCAAATTTGCATATTATTACAATAGCACGAAGACGCTTTCGACTAATTTGCATACGGACTTAGAGCATGCGCAGACGTTTTTCACGCATGTCGATGACCCCAGGGCTCGAAATAGAAAAGATAAATGGCCAGGCAGTTTCTTATTTTCGGCAGGATAAATAATTTGGGAGCAAAATTCCCCTGCCATTTTATTTTCCATTTGGCAGTTCAAAATTGTTTTAGCCTGACAGTAGTAAAACTTGACCTGCATTTTGGCCATTGGCAGGCCCCTATTTCGAGCCCTGGACCCACCCCCAGTTTTTTAGCAAAAATGCATAGATGTTAGAGATGTTCAATTTCATAGATAGCCCACCCCTTTCAAGGAGTTCAAAATTATGTAGCCCTCCCCCTGTTTTTGCCGGCCAAACCACACTTTATTTTATGACCGGTCCCTAAGAATTCTATCATTTACTTTTTGGTAGCTATTATTCTACATCCTCCCATTTTTTTAGACTTAAAGCATTTATCAACCGTGGTGTAGAAATGATTCAAACGATCGTATGTTGCTTGACCAAACACACTGACATAGCGATCCTTTCCGGCATGAAAATCTTCAACTCTCTTTTTGACAAATGTGCACCATTCTTCTGTTAGATCTACAAACTAAGTAACAAGAAAAAATAATAGTTGATTCGCATTCTTAGTTTTGCGACCATTACTCAATGTGGCAAAGTTAGCATGCTCCTTTCCGTAGTCTTCTCGCAATCCCTTATGATCCCAGCGCGAGCTCGAGGTCAAGGTAAAATTTGCATATTTTTTATACATTTTTATGCAAATTTTACCCTGACCTCGAGCTCGCACTGGGATAATAAGGGATTGTGGGAAGACTACGGAAAGGAGCATTCGCTGCTACTGCGCTGTCTCTCACTGAGCACTGTATAGTTCAATCAATCAATTTGCCATTTGCCAGTGGTCAAATACTAGACTTCCCAAAAGTCCTCTGTCCCTTTCTTTCCTTTTTTTTTTTTTTTTTTTTTGCTGGTAGGACTGAGAACTTTTCATCTCTGCTTCGTGTCCGACGGGTTTTTTCGCCGGTGAATAAATCATAACAAACAGAAAATCAACCGAGATTGGCGACATTTTTGGCGCGAAACGGGAATCGAATTCCTGCAAGGGAAACAAGTCGTCCAACATTTAATTTTTTTTTTTGTTGGTTTAGTGTTTTTCTTGACAATGACAATTTATTTTATTGACTCTGTATAAATAATTGTACATGGGAGTCTGTAACCAATAAATGCTAGTTATACAATGGTTTCGAGTGGCATACCATGGAATATCCCACAAGTCAGTTTGTAGTATACATACGAGCCTTCAGTGTGTATACAAAGAAAATACAAGTGATGAGTGGAATATCCACGGTATGCCACGAGAAACTATTGTATAACCATTTAATCCCATACCATAGAAAATACAAATGCATAGATTCAACGAGCAGTGCATGATGGGAAGGAAGAGTGAAATACCAACGAATATACAACAGCTTTCCTGCTTTCTGATTGGTTTCTATAGTGTGGGGTCACAGCCCATTAAACTATGTCTTTTTCCTTTTTTCAAATGGGTGCCCTTCCAACGCCACCTCACCCCCCCCCCCCCCCAAAAAAAAAAAAGAAACTCCTGGATCTGCCCCTGACTTCAAGATACAGTAGTGTAAGGAATACCTGGATATCAGTGAATCCAGCTTGTTCCATCTGCTTGATATACTCATCCTTCTTAGGCAGATGTGGGATGTACAAAGCCTCCTTTATCACTTGACTAAAATTATCATCATAGTCATCGAGCTTGTAGTAATCCTCTGTGTACCTAGAAATAAATGGAACGAGTCTCAAGGGATGTTAATTTGTTGGGGGAGGGCAGGGGATCCAGTATTCAGACTTCTTGAGTCATTAAGAAGAATGGTTAACTTTTTAACTGGAAAACAAAGGGGGTTGTGGATTTAGGGGCTGGTCACAGGGTACCTGCGACACCTTTTTCTAGCTTGGAATTAGTTGGTACGTAAAACACCTCTAAGATTTCCCAATTTGATTTACCTATGAATGCTCCCAGTTTGAACTCTTTTAAAGATAGACATATTTTTATATAGATCCTATTACATATAATTATTTAATGATCACTGAACATTATGATTTTAAAATTATAGAGCATGTGAGTGATAGTGTGAGAGATTTCTATTATATATTAATACTACTAAGGAGAGTAGTTTTTACATGGGAATGCAGTTTCCCCCTACTACTATCCATTACCATTATTTATTTATTTTTTCCTGCTTTAATTTATATTCATTTATCTTCTGCTATTTTATTTTAGCTAATTACCTTGATTAGCTTTAAGGTTATTGTAATTATAGCTAACAACCAACTTCTAAGTTTTAATTATTATTTTTTGAATAGTTTGTAATAATAATCATGCAAGGTTGCAAATAAAATTGTTGTTGTTGTTGTTGTTCTGTAGTGGTATTTATAAAGTATTATTAAACTATTAGACTATTAAACTCCTGAACCCATCTGGTAGCCCAAACTTTTTACCTTGAGCATAAGGTTTACAAATTTCAGATCATGAGTCAGTCTGTATTATTCTTTGTTTGAGTTCCATCCATTTTCATGTGTGTTCTCATGACAGTGCAACCATTCAAAAAAGAAATGATACTCTAGGGAATGACACATGCTCTAAAAGGATACATTGTTACTTCAGTGAAACTACATACTTACAATTTCCCTCCTGGTTTGAGGAGTCTAGCACAGTTGTTAAAAAGAGTCTTGCGGTCTTCAATATGAAGGATAACCAGCCAGTTGACAAGGAAATCAAAAGATCCAGCCTCTAAAAGTTGGGATTAAATTAAATTACATAGTTTATATAGCCAATCTCTTCCAATAATTGCTTATTATTTGAATTGTGTCAAAACAAGGCACACTCTGTCTTTATGAAAACCAGTGTAAAACCACACAGAATTCATAACGTTATGAAATCAGTCCATATATTTCCAAAATCTTACAGTTTTGGACTTGCTTGATCTTAACTTTATTTTGAAGAAAGGTCAAAATCATGGAATTTTTTTTTTTTTTTTTTTTTTTTTTGGTGTCCTCTTTTTCAAAATGCTACAAAATGATATTTTTTTGATGAAATTTATCAATTTGTATCATAAAACCCATGAAATCTTAGATGGGTGCAAAAATGCAAAAACAGAGAGCACCATGTTGAATGATAATGCACTTTTTCAAGAAAAAAATAATACTCAAGAGAAAGACAAAATGAAATCTTGAGTTATAAACAATGAATTAGGTTTACATAATATTTTTAAAGAATTTTATCTCACCCATATCAAGCTTCAAGATATCTCCCCAAAGATGTTTCAGTTTTGCATCCAACTCACACCTTTTGGTCAAGTCCACAGCAGTCTCATTCAGATCAGCTTGCAATTCAACTGCAAGTAGTTCACAGTTTGTTTTGGCAACAATAAAACGAGCAGGACCTCCTAATCCTGATCCAAAGTCAAGAACCTTGTGGGAAGAGCTGGCAAATGGATAAAGCAATCAGTTAAAAAATGCAATGATTCTGAACATTGCAAACACAGGTAGACTGCCTAGGTCTAGGAGGCAAAAAAGAGTCTAGTCAGTCGTCCGTGATCTGTTGAAAGCTGGCTTTTCCCTTAGGAGCATAAATGGATGTAAACATGATGATAATGCTTGAATATTGAATAAAAGACACATAGATCGCAGATCATGGTTGACTAACTACCTGTAGCATCAATTTTGCTTCCTTGACCGACTCAGGCCATTCGTTTGTGTCTGCCATAATAGCATTAGAATTGGTGTATACAGTGGGAAATACACATTGTGATTTGTCAGCCTCTTTCTTTCATTTTTTTTTTTTTTTTTTTTTTGACAGCTGCACCTTCTAGTTAGTTAAAGCTATAAGGCTATGATAAAATGCTATATACTATACTATACTTACTTTATTCCCAGCTCTTTAATACAGTGCATTACAGCATCTGTCCCAAAGTAGTGATACTCATCAAACTTGTTTACATCCTCAAATTTTAATTTATCTGTTTTGCTGTATCCCAACTGAAGGATATAGTTGAAAAATAGAATTTAATATAAATACTAATTGTTAACATACATAAAATGGAGGCCCCTTATCCTAGCTGACACCCAGAAGCTACAGTAGGTTTGAGATCTATACTTAGCTGTCAGTGTTTATTTAGAACAAATATTTAGTTAGTCAACAAGGCTCAATAAGAATTAAGGAATAAAAAACAGTTTTCCATGTATTATACTCTGATAAAGACACGCGGGATGTGGAGAGAACACGAGAGAAGCATAGGAAACCATGACGAGTAGCGGACATGGAACATGGCTTTTTGACCAATCAGAGCGCGCATAATATCAAAGCTATTTTATAATACAGTCTATACTCAATATAATCAATCAGCACTTTTAATACTGTAATACTGTACGTATGACGAAAGTAATATTAATATTACCTGTTCAAGTTGTTTGTAAATCCTTTCCACATCGGAATCTAGAAATCAATCAGACAAAAACCTTCAATACATTACAATAGATCAGCAAGGGAAGTGGGAATAAGAAGGGGCAGGGAGAAGTTCTGAAATTTTCAACTATTGTTCATTCGAGGATTTGTAATGTCCTAAACATAATGAACTTTGTTAACTGTGAATTTTCTTAATTTGAATGCTTATTAATTTCCGCAAGTTGATATCATCCTTTTTTATAATTGCCATGAACCGTGCCTAGACCCCTCTTAAAGTTTATATAAATGTACACTGCCCATGTCCATTTCCATGTTACATCATGTACTAGGTGGTAATTAGCACAACTTCTTATGAGCACCACCAACATGGCCATCATGTCATTGTCATTTGACTCTTTTGGAATGCTTGCAACCCATCATCAATAGACCCCTATACTTATAGTATGTCAGAATACAACTCTATTTGGAAGACAAACCAGTAGATTCCAATTCTCAGGAGATTGAAATTCTCTGTTTTGTCCTCCAAATTGAGCTGCTTTGACGTCACGTGAAAGGGGTCTATACAAAATAGGTTAAAATCTTAATGTTACAAATTCTGACCTAGCTCCCCCTCCCCAAGCCCTCAAACATAGACAACAACTTAACCATTATATTCACATTCCCTAAATAATGATGAGATGCTTACTCAAATTAACCATAAGGAATGAATGAAATAATAGATCATAAACCAAATTAACTATGCTTGAGCTTATCTTAAACCAAGTTCAAACTTGTTCGAAAGAGCATGCTGTAAAAAAAATTGTTTGAAGATGCCCTCGGCTGATAGACTACGATTCATTCACAAGGCAGTTAAGGAATTCGAGCACAAATGCCTGAAAATCAAGGTATTTTTAGGATCTAAAGAAATGACTTATAGCCTTTTAGTGATCTGAAGGAAAGTGTTTCGCAAGAGTAAGCGGGTTTAGACTTGCACAGAAGCTTAAACTTATGTCTGATTTGATCCCCAGAGCGTGAAAATCAAAAGAAAAAACGAGATTTTTGATTCAATTTTAAAAAGCAAGAAAATTCAACTTACAAAGTTTCATAGTTTTGATTTCTTTCTCTGCATCCATGTTGGAAGGTCTCGAAGAAGATAGAAAATTAATTATTCGTGAAGCTTTCTTGCAGACGACTAGCTAGCTGTAGACACTGATACAGATATCAGGGCGGTGGAAGGCGGTGGGGGCTCGTTCGATCTGCAGGGTCTGGGATCACACAGGAAGCCCAGTATATCGGGAACAGTGGAACCAAGAACTGTGGGGGAGGGGGTTAGTCTGGTAAGAAATTTTAAAATTTGTATTCGTTTATTCCAGGTTTATGTTCCCTTTTTATTTCCTCTCCCTAATTTTCTGGGGTTTTTCTTCTTTTCTTCCTTCTTTTGTTCTCTATCTTCTTCATCCTATCATGATTACTTATTTCTCCTTCTCCCTCTTCCTTTTTTCCTCCCTTGCGACTAAACTCATTAAAGCTCTTTCAATTCTTTAATTTCTTTCATTCCTTTCTTTATCTCGTTCTTTGTTTTTCTTTCTCCTTTTTTCATTTCATGTCTTTCTTTCTATTTCTCTCCATTTTTTTCACTTGTCTTTCTTTCTTTCTTTCTTTTTTCATTTCTGTCTTTCTTTCTTTTTCTTTCTTTCTTCTTTTTCTCAATTCTTTTGATTGCAAAGCACATTTTCCTAGCATTCATTTTTAAATTGATAACACACAGAATCGAAATATGGTAACCAATTTAAATTACTATTGTTCTCAACTGACTAGCCCCCCATACACATGAAAACGCTTTTATGTTTCCACATGAACACAATGCTAGTCAGTCGAGAACAATAGTAGTTTAAATTGGTTACCATATTTCGATTCAATAAAGGACTAGTTAAATTTTACAGGGAATTAAGGGGCTGGGGGGTCCAGTGCATTTTGATTTTCACTTGCACAAATTTTTCTGACCTCTCCTGCTTAAGTGCCCTCTGCCTCTCTTAGCCCTGTCTTTTGTGGATAATAAAAAATGATGCCCCCCCCCCCCCCTCTATTTGCACCAGCCCCCCTGTAAATAATGACTGGTCCCTAACAAAATTATAATTAGTTTACATATTCTGGTCTGCAGTCAAAGTGTTACTATTTGGAAACAATGTTGTCCTAATACATAACAACTGTGGGATACTATTTTTGATTTTTTTTGCAAATCTCTTTTTAGCTCCACGTGCAGCCAGTTTTAGCTGCACATGCAACCTGAACTGAATCGGGATCCAAAAATACCTGTTCGCACAGCTAAAAAGTTTTTTTTTGATAATTATCATAGAGCTCGGAGATGTGCTCTCTTACTTCATATTCTCTTGAGTGAGTAAATTTTGCATGAAATGGCCTTGATACATTGAATCACTTGATTAGAATTTACTGCTACATAGCTATTACACAGCTGACCATCAAGATTCCAGTTATAGCATGTTCTGGAATGTCTAATTGCACCATCATTTATTTTACTGAACCCTGAAACAATCTCTCGGCTGATCAAAGTCACTGCACAGCTGACTCAACAATCAAATTGCAATTTTACGAAATTTTGGATTTTTGCACTCAGGGAGCAAAACTCGAGAACTCGGAGGGTTTAACCCTCAATTCCAGGGAGCAACCTAACAATTTCTACTCATATGTGAGGCAGACTCAAGGAATCAAACCCCCTGGGAAGGCCGGGATCAAACCCCCTGGGAAGGCTGGGATCAAACCAACCTGGGAAGGCCAGGATCAAACCCCCTGGGAAGGCCAGGATCAAACCCCAGATCTCAGAGGTGAAAGTCGAGTGCACTACTGAGCTGCTACACCACCTTTGATTCACAAAATCAATGCTCTTTAGGAAGCTAGAATACTCTGTCAGATTAATTGAAATAGCATCGGCAAAGTCTGATGCATAAGTTTTCTAGATTATTTTAGTAGATCAGAAATTTCTTTTAATGGTTAGAGTGTAGTTAATTCTAAAAATCATCGGCCACATGTATACACTATGTTTGGTATGTACTATTAGATAATATAAGGAAAAATAGCACGACGACGTCTTGGGTAATCTTTGAATTCTTTCTTGTAGTTACGATGCTTCCCTTCGGCCCAGAGGATCATCTGATAAGTTCCAGCCATTGTGAAGAATGCAGCTATGGCAAAAACAAACATGATGTTAGAAATACATTTTTGTATTTGAGTATAAAATATCATTTGGTAAACCAAGATCCAAATAATTTTGTATTATTTTATTTTATTCTATTTTATTCATTCATTTTTTTGTTAATTCATTTGTTCATTTGTTCCTTCATTTCTATGTTATTTGGTTGTATAAGCAGCAGACGAGTGGGGGGGGGGGGGGCTTAGTACCCCCCCCCCCCTTTTGACAAATTGCTATTCCCCCAATTGCAATTAACCACTTCCTTTTTTTCTTGTTTCCTATGTATATTCTGCTCATTTCCTGACATCTATAAGCCTACCTCATTAACATCTTTTATAATGCTCATGTTCAATTTATCAACTAATAAACACTTACTTCCTAAGGTTTGTGTCATGAAGGTAAAGCAGATCCATGCTCCAATCTGGTTCAAATGGTTTAAAAAGCAGTGAAATTAATAGGACTGACTGAAGATGAATTATAGTGAAAGATTCATGATGAACAATGAATGAAAACAATCTATCCATCTACACATTTATTAAATAAGTGGATGGATGGATGGATTGTGGTGGATGGATGGACAGATAGATGGATAAATGGATGGATAGAGGGAAAGATGGATGGATGGTAGGATGGACAGATGGAGCTCGAGGGAAGGACAGGTGGATGGAAGGACAGATGGATGGAAGGACAGATGGATGGAAGGACAGATGGATGGAAGGACAGATGGATGGAAGGACAGATGTATGGAAGGACAGATGGGTGGATAGATGGACAAGGTGATGGCGCAATCAAGTCTTGAAAAATCAGCTTGATGGGTTACCATTTTTTCTAATGTATGGTAGTCTGTTAAAAACCTTACCTCATAGGTGTAGTTCGGGCATGATACCAACTTGAACAATTGTGTCATTGGATTGCTGTTGGGGTAAGGAATCTTTCGCTCCTTTGATCCTGTTCAAGTTATCATAATTAAGATCATTATTTCCATCTATCTATTAGCTCAAATCAACATACATAATTTGCCCTTTTTGCCTGGAGCTCAGACCCTCCCCCCACCCCCTCCCAAGAATTACACACCTATGGTACGTAGGTGCCCAAGAGCATCATATCATTGAACCTGGCAGAGTTAGACATACCTGAAGGTCTGAGGTTCCTTAGAGCACAGTGGATAGAAAAGTTTCCAAGCTCATTAAACTATAAAGGAAAAAATATTATAATATTTAGATCATAAATATTGAAATTAGAATAATAAGATAAATAGCATTAGCAAACATGAAAAAAAAAATGGGATTTGTGAAGTAGATTCAAAGCACTAGGATATATCAGACATATGAGAGAAAGATTGAATATTAAATAGAATAAATTGAATATAAAATAATATGAATTAGAAAAAAACCTACTAATGGTCTATCACCAATCGAGCCCTGTGATTGGCTGAGCTACTATTAGACCTCTAGTAGCGAAAAGCGCCGGTTTTGAAAACCAAAAAATATATAATATTTAAAGCAAAATCCAAAACTTTTTGCATCCTTTTATTGGACTGATTAGTAGGTTTTTACTAAAACAATTAGACCTCTTGCCCTCATGGGCTATTGACTCGTAGACCATTCGGACTCGAGGACTAATTGTTAAATAGTCCCCTTCACAGCTCCCTGTGCCATCTTGAAAGGTAACCATGTCTTTGCGTCAAAGCAAGAATGAGGTGACCTTACAATGACAGAGACCTTTTCTTGAGGTCTCACTGCAAGGTACTGTAACCTCATGGCTCACTTCGATGTAAAGGCACAGCCATATACAGTACCTTTCAAGATGGTGCAGGGAACTGTAAGGGGGACTATTATGTGTTCACATGTGTATATTTACCAGAAATCCAGCCAGACCAGCATACACCTGGGCATCACCAAATTCTATTAAAATTTAAAATCAATTTTCAATAAAATCAGCTAACTTTGTAATTGTTTTTTAAGAAGTAGACAACTCTGTACAGTATATGACTGAGTGTTCATATTACTACTACAGTATGGAAATTTTCCACATGTTTATTTGAAATGGATAAGCCTCAATGATTTTACAGCTATGAAACTAAGAATTATGAGAGGAGAGGAGAGGAGAGGTTTGGGAGTTAGGTACAGTATCTCATTCAAAACCAGAGAGATTGAATGGACTTACTTGGTGGAGTGTATAGAGGATGGTTGATGAAGTAGCCCACAAGAAAACCAAATCCCCTACAAAAACAAAACAAAGTCACTGAATTAAGATGAATAAAAGATGGATTCAATATCATGAATAAGACAGACAGACTTACAGACAGACAGACAGACAGACTTACAGACAGACAGACAGACAGACCTGTAGACAGACAGACTTACAGACAGACAGACTTACAGACAGACAGACTTACAGACAGACAGACTTACAGACACACAGACAGACTTACAGACAGACAGACTTACAGACAGACAGACTTACAGACAGACAGACTTCCAGACAGACAGACTTCCAGACAGACAGACTTACATGTACAGACAGACAGACAGACTTGTAGACAGAACGAATGACAGAACAAACAAACAAATAAACAAATAAACAAACAGATCAATTCAGTACAATGGATAATTTCAGGCAACACCTTCATGAGGTAGGTATGTATATTTATAGGAATACTTACCAGTAATAGCTGCAATTCTAGAATAAGAAAAAAAAGAAAAAAAAGTTCAGACTCAGTATGTGATATTTGTGTATTTGGCAATCAATATAGGTTAATAGAAATCAGAATATAGCAGCTGCAATATATAGTATTGTTTAAATATAGGGGTTTAAATAATATTTGAAGTAGGCAGGAAAAAAAGTGTCAATAGTATTTCAGTTGCAAAAAAAAAAAATGTCAATTATTATATTATTTTGTCCTGAAAAAAATCTTTTATATTTTTGCACGTGATTTAAAATCTCTAGTCCCCAAAAAGGTGGATACAGGTACAGCTTACTATGAGCTGGCTGCAATTTCCAGTTTGGAGTTTTGATATGGAGGTAACTTACCTTGAAAAGATTAAAAATAGGCATGGTTCCTTTAGAGAAGCGATGGACAAACAGGGTCTCTAGGATTCTTTTGGCATAATGAAAACCCCAACATGCAGCAGCAATACTGGAAAACAATAGAAAAATAGACAAATTATGCAAACTGAAAAAAACTGACTGGGGACGAATTTCAATCTAATAAGCAAAAAAAGTTTTGTCATTTGAAAGAGCATCACAAGATTAGTAAGTCTAGCAAATTTTCACAGGTTTGAATGAAATGAACCAGAGTTACAAGCCCTGAAAAGTGTCAAAAATTTACAAAGAATGTATGGTTAGTGGGGGAGGGGGGGGGGGGGGTGGGGGACGCTTGTCCCCTGTAACCATATACATATACATTCTTTGTAAATTTTAGATACTTTTCAGGGCTTGTAAATCTGGTTCTTTTAATTCAAACCTGTTCACATTTGCCAGACTTACTAATTTTGAGATGCTCTTTCAAATGTCAAAATGTTTTTTCTAATAAGATTAAAATTCAAAACTCATTCCCAGTTGAGTTTGCAGCTCGTTTCTGAAATAGCTTATATACTCACTGTACTACTTGTGCTATGGGTTGCGTGCTAGCCTCTGCTCCATATATCAATGCAGGTCTGGTGTAAAGTAGAAGGTATAGTGCTAGAGGACCTGCATACTCAGCTACAAACACCTGGGCATTGAAGGGAAATGGGCTTAATATTGGCAATATTGATCAATTCATTGAATCATTGCAAACTTATAGTTTGTATCAAACCCTCTGATCAAAGTATGTCAAGTCTGGTTCACTTGGAGTCACAGGGCTCGAAATAGGAAACAATTATAGCCTGCCAGTCCAGTAAATTTTGCCTGCCTTTTTATTATTTTTATTTTCCATTTGGCAGTTCACCGTTATTTTTGCCTGCCAAACCTTAAGTTTTGCCTGGCTTTTGGCCATTGGTAGGCTGCTATTTTGAGCCCTGAGTCGTAGTTACAGTCATAACGAGTATTCTAGCTATTGTATTGCATTATCTATAATATACAATAGCAATAGACAATACAACTCACTGTTTTCCAGCTAATCTGTGGACCTGAAAAGAAAAGAATATCAACTTTCAAAAATTACACTTTAATTTCTAAAACATGCAAGTACTAAAGAACTTAGATTCTAATTGGAAATTCTAAACAATTCTAAACTGAAAATTATAAACTTCAAGGGGAAAAAAAATCCATATTTCTCACCCAAATCCTTCAAATATAGTTGCACTTCCTCATCTACTATCTGTAGAAATTTCAAGGTGTCCTCATCCTTCAATGACTTTCCTCCTAAATGTGCAGAATATAAAGTTTTTCATAATCAGAAAGAACCACAATTCAGAGCTAATAATTAGCATCCCCTCAACAAAGAATGTAAACCAGATCGAGACCCCATACATTATAATTAGGTCATCTCCCATAGTTAATAGCTTTCAAGAGAGAACTAACGCGTATTGCACAATTTCCATGTTGCAACTGTTTTCACAATCAGCATGTACCCTCAATGAAAATAGTGGTAAGCTACAGCGACACAGTACAACATGTTGCAGGTTAAAATTCAGTTTCTCAACCATGCTTGTAAATAGCCAACTGCATTGCCTGAATACCAGTTGGGATTCTTAAACACTTTATATTCTTATGATTTGTCCTTATTTCAGTTTATTTATTGAGCAAACCTCATGGAAGAGCCCCTTGCGGTGTCAGAGTGATGGTTGTAAAATGTATTGTATTGTAATCCATGTTGCGAGCAATGTCTCTTGACACAATTTGATGCACGCAATGTTGTGGAAGTAGAAATCGATCCTACACATACTTTATCAACATTGCCTGCAATATTGCACCATAAGTCCTCATCTTTACTATACTTATTACTATACTACGTATATAATCTAACGTAGGTCTAGTTAGTATAACTGATATACTTACGAGGTTCCAGTCTCAGGGATTGTCTACTTGGATACAGTTTTGGTTCTGTTGAAAACAAAAGTGAATCAGCTCTTGAAAATAAAATTCTTTGTTTGAATTGTATCAGATTCTGTTTACATATCTCCTCTAATGTGCAACTGTTAAACAAAGAAATGATACTCTAGGGAATTAGGTTGTCTGTAATCATGATAAAACAGTATGCCAAGCTAAAAAAAATTATATGGCTGTGAAATTGTTTTCTTGCTGCCTTGAATCAAAACGAATCAGTCGGTATCTTTTATATTCTTAACTGGAGACAGTGAAAAACCAAATTCCAATGGGCAACTGCCAACTACCAAGTTCACAGAATATTGAGATCTGCAATAATATAAGTGCACTTACTTATTGCATGAATTCGATCTTTTATTTCACCAATAGTGACTTCAGGCTTTAACTAATAATGAAAAAATATAATTAAGATTCAGTTCATATACATGTACACATGAATTATATACATTTATAGAGTCATAAAAATTCAATCTCCCATTAGACCAACATGACGTTAGAGCTGCACAGTTTGGAGGACAATGGAAAAGAATTCAATTTCCTGAAAATTTGAACCCTGTCGTTTTGAATGGTGTACAATCCCCGCCAAAATTCAACAATTTCAATTTCAGGCTCAAGTTTGCGTTCAAACCTTATCTTTTTGTTTGACATTCAAATAAATATATTGCGTCATGTCCAATGTTTTAGATGTAATTTTCATAGGTATTGAAGTTGTCCTTCAGTAGCATGGTTATATAATAAATAAGTTGAGATTTGGGGCCATACACTACTGTAAAAGGTTTTTATTTTCTTCTCGAGCTTTCGTCGGACGCCGACATCATCCGGAGATATTGATGATGTCGGCGTCCGAGGAAAGCTCGAGAAGAAAATAAAAACCTTTTACAGTAGTGTATGGCCCCAAATCTCAACTTATTTATTGTAATTTTCATGTTATCACATTCTACATTGAACATAAAGCATTCGCTGTTCATCTTTTTGAATTTGCCTTGCCTTTTTTTGACCTTTGTCCATGTCTTTTGTACTAACCGAATTGGATTAGATGACTTGGTTTTTGACATGTTATTCGATATCCATACCAACTCTGCCAAAATTCAAGTTTTCATTTTCAACATGCAAGTTTTCATTTTCAAGTACATCATCGTTGTAGATATCAAATATCGCACAGGCGTGACATATCACATATCCCAAAGGTAACATTTAATTAAAAAATTAAGTTAAGGATTAACACACATTTTGTAGTCCATGAACATCTTCATGGACGGTGTTGGTATGGTGTTGAATAACATTTCGAAAACCAAGTCACCTTCCAATATATTTATTTGTTAAACAAAAAGAGGAGGTTTGAATGCAAACTTGAGCCCGAATTTGAAAATGTTCAATTTTGGCTGGGATTGTACACCATAGTTTTGTCCTCCAGATTGAGCTGCATTCTGATGTCCTGCAAGGGGACTTTAGCTGGAGGTACTTCAGCTCTTGATCATTTTTCGTTTTAACAAATTAGAATATTTAGAAGGTGATTTGCTTAGGGGGGAAAAAACAGATAACCTGCAACCCTTGAATGAACCAACAAACTCACAGTGTAGAGGGGTGCAAGTGGAGAATGGAAGGGGGTAGACAGTGTAGAGGGGTGCAAGTGGAGAATGGAGGGGGTGGGGGGAGGGGGTGGAATGAGAGGATAGAACTTGCAAACTCTTAAATCATAATATGAATGCAAAAACAACCTCCAAAAATCTCTTGCCAATCTCATGTATTGTTTGCATGTTACTCTAAAAGAGTTAATACGCATAAGTTATGTTGAATATTGATAAGCTTAACTCTTGTTCAAAGATTTTACAATTCTAGCAACGTGACTTGCTTCACTTCTGAAAAGTCAAGTCAACACAGTCAACATATTATGTAAGCTTATAAATATACCTCGTCAAGAGAAGCAATCACCTTCAGAGTTTTTACCCCCAAGACGTCAAGCTGAAAACACAATATTAAATGAAATAAAAGCTGAGTTTTGATCATGCAAAAATGTTTGGGAAAAAAGGGTCAAAAATAATGCCCCATTTTTCAAAAAGCTTTTCACTATTCCATATTATAAATTCTAAATGATTGATATTATGATAAGAATTTTTATTTCTGCTGTATTTACCTTCATTTTGCTGTATTTTAAGTTCCAAAAAACTATGTTTCACAACTGCGTCTGACAAGATGGCGGCTGTCACGGAGTAACACGTGATATTACGGTCACCAATAACCACAGGTATACCATGCATAGGTGAGTTCCTACAGAGTGCAGCAACATTGAAATGGCTTCCCATAAAAATGTTTACGGTTGAGAGAGGGTAACAAACTGTCCTATAATCTGACCTAGAGAACGTACACGGACGGTACGACATAGTCTGACATTGAAATAGTTTCCCATAACAATGGTTACTTAACTGATTTACGACGTGCCATAGCATTGAAATGGCTTCCCATAAGAACCAGATTATGGTACGAGTGGGAAACGTACGGTATAGACTTACAGCACGTACACGTTACGACATGTCATAACATTGAAATGGCTTGCCACAAGAGTGGTTATACATGGTATGAGTGCAAAACCCGCGTACTGTACTGACTAACAGCAAGTACACGGCACGACATACCGTAACATTGAAATGGCTTCCCATATGAACATTGTCTTCCAATAATTCATCCAATCACAACGCCTTGTTACGGTTACAGCTACACGGTACAGCTGCGGATTTCTCGTATCGCTTCTCACTCTAACTACTACAGTTTTACGTACATATTCTGCGAACAGATATTCCAGCTGTTTATGATGAAATGGGTTTTTTGCTGCCGCCAATAAAAAATATGAAAGGTACGAAATATCAATTTTGATGGACGGCAGTAAAAGCCCATTTCACCACAAGCAGCTGGAATATCTGGGTTCGCAGAATATGTAAAACCGCAGCAAAGTTGATTTACATTTTCATTTACATACGAAAACTGCTCTGCAAATAAGAATAACAAATGGTTGCGAGCCTCCTTTTCAGATTAAAAGGTTATATTGCTCCACCCCCACCCCCTCATCCCCATATCTAGAGCTCCCTCCCATCTCAACTCTTGATGAACGACTATAATAATAATAATATTATTATCATTAAAAGCTTTATTTCATGAAGGTTTACTTTCAGCCAGAGGCTGGTTCACAAAGTGCCCTCAAAATGACTCCCAAGGATGAATCGGTAGATATATTTTCCAGGAATTTTCGACTACAATCTTACCATTCAATACAATCCTATGCCTCGTTTTCTAAGGAATTCTTGAAAATTGAAGAAATGTTATTTAAAATTGTACGTTAGCAGTCAATTATTTTTACACTTTTTAATTTCATTTAAGTATAATTTTCCAAACACTAATCAAGACCGCATAACTCGAAGAACAAAAAGACTTTGGTTTGGTACTAATTTACTGTTAATGAAGTCCTAATGGTTTTTTGGTTGGTTTGAGTCGTAGTTTTCAACAACATATTATAATGAAAACTAACTGCATTCCGAATGGCTAGGAACGATTGTTTATTTTCAAAATCATCACAATTCCGGAAAAAATTACATCTATAAACTTCAACATTGCATTATTGTGGCTGCTAGTGATTGGAAGTCGTTATAAAGGGATGTTATATAATTAACCTTCCTTGGATTGTATGGCAAGATGACATGTTGGGGATCATGTGCATGAGTGGCAGGTGTTACTCAATGGTTTCGACGTCAGGTACATATATATATATACACTCGAAAGTAAAAACATCGAATTCTGGTCATGAAATCTCGCTGAACCAACCAGTTAAGATTAAATTCATCAGAGAACGACAATATTCTGGCCAAGATAACGCTCACTTACTGGAAATAATAGCTTTTTTTTACAAAAACCCAGGTAAATAGCAAACGATCTTTCTTCTGGTCAGTAAGTAGAATAATTTTATTGCATAAGAAAGCAATGTTTTGAAATTATTCAAGGTCATTTTATGAACAGTATTGAAGAAAATACTTAATGCTTAAGAATTGAATATGAAACCTTGACTTTGAAACCTTAAATTCTCCGAGTCAGAAATATCGTTATTTAAAATTAGATTTTTTCAATTCATTTATTTTTGGAATGATCAATATTTGGCAACATACTTTTGCATTTTCCAAAGGCTTTGCCTTGAATTCAACCTGAATATTAAAAAGCTCTTTCATTCTAAGTCTATTTCTACTAACATGACTTGGAATATTTCTGTACATTCAGAACCTTTTACTGGCTTATTTACCGGCGCCAAACAAAAAAGTCAGTATCTTTCCAGCAAGGCCTAAGAGTTGGTAACTGTACATTTTATCACTCTTGTGTACAAAGCCGACTGTACTGTTTTCAAAAAATCTTGAAAACCCCATGCGGTGGAAATAAAATAACACTGCATACCGTTCAATTTTTAATGATAGCTAGCCCTGTTAATATTTCAATTAAGTACTTCGTCTGCACAGGAAAGACTGAATCCCGAAGTTCGATCCCCCTTCGCAAGTGGACAGAGAAGTCGTTTCACAGATTACGTTTCAGTTAATTTAAAGTTAAAATGCATAGCTAGAATCGTGCTCAACTGCACGCTGTACAGAATCAAAGAAAACACCTTTTTCTAACATTCTTCTAGGAGTCAGAAAACAGTATTATTTTTTCGTAATTCACGAGCGGTTTACGAAGAAAAACGGTGAGAAATGACCAAAGGTCGTCGTGGAAAAAATGTGCGTGCAGAATAATTTTCCCTAAAAACATTAATTTGCATATCGATTTTTCGCACTTAAAAATCATCTTAAAATCAAGATTTCAAATCTTCTAGAAATTCCACTACGTGACTTCTTAATAGATCAAAAACCAATACGAAAATCTTTTTTTATTAAGATAAGATTAAAACCTCTTTATAATAATCAATGTCTTGGGAATTTCCGTTTAGTTTTAGGAAAGATGCTGATGCTTCTAAATGCATCTTGAAGCTTAGATTTTTGTCACAGTTGTGTTTAAAATAAATAGAAATGACAGTGGACCATTCAGGTTGAGAACAAAGATGTTTTGAGAGCTATAACTCGAGGAGTTAGAGATTATACGATTTATTTCCTGGGCGAGTAGATGTTTTGACGTGCTTCAAAAGTACAGTTTGATATCATCTGAACTAAAATACTAAATACGATAAGAAAAAACCTAGAACAAACAGCTTTTCCACAACAATATTACACCTAAGGTAAGTTTTAACCAAATATAGTTATTTATTTATGGATTCCCTTGCGATTTTTTGCATTTTAGACGATACAATTTTAAGTATGATGTCTCGAGCACTGCATGTGATGAACCGCGTGATGGCCTTCAATTTAAGCTGCAAAACAAGTCATCTTCTAACTCAAAAAAACTGTCTTTACAAAGAGTTACATTTAGCGAATTTTTATGCTTTAAAGCTAGAAAATATCATATATATTAACTGGAATAGATGCTTTTATAGTTTCTTAATTAAACAACTAAATATATCAATCCAACTTTAATAAATTTATATCAATATTTGGTCAGACTGTGGAAAATGATACCGGAATTTTTCCTTCTCTTTACTGTCAGGAATGTATTTTTTTAATCGCGTGCTAAGCCAGTGAGCTCCAGAACAAACAACCATTTGAATTTCAGGTTGATTTTTTTATGCTGTAGATAGACGGTCCATAATCTCTAGAACAAATCAGGATCAGTGAACTGTCTTCGAGTCTTTGACGTGATTACTGTCAAATGAGATTGTTTCAGTGATATTATTCGCTATCTCTTTGATCAGATCGCACTAAACCCAAAATAAACTATATGACCGGACGACGTTATAATCATATGATCAATCCACTTTCATCATCATCATCATCTTTATCATGTCATCATCATCATTACCGTGTTAGCGGTTATCGGCATCATCAGTCATCACTGGATATGTTATGAATTGTCTCACTTGTAAGCATGCAATCGTTTGTGCCACTGGTCATCATCAACGTCATCGCCTTCATCATGCATCATCATATTTATTAACAATATCAAAAACAACAACAATATCATCATCAACAACAACATTGATAATATTTTCACAAACATAGAAGATTTCGAATGAATGATGAAAACGAAAAAGAAAAAGATTTAACCATTTCGATCTACACACTTGCTTTAGCGCCGCTGCATGTGACAGGAATGGATTTGTATAGTTAAAGGACTTAAGTAACATATCTTTCAAAGTCTCGCAGTAGCTTTAATTTACATAGGTTTAGAAACCATTGGTGACAGACAGCACGTACACGTTACAGCACGTTGCATGGCCAATGGACGTGGAAAAAAAAACGGCTACAGAATATGCCATATAGTGTTTACCGTATGGGTGTCCGGCTATACTGATCATGTTGAATGGGTTTTCTAATTGTTTAAATATTTTTCTTCTTACCTATCCATAGCCCTAAGAGAGAAAGCGGATTTGAGTTCTGCCATCACATATGAACGCGCAGTACAAACGCAACAGTCAAATGGCTTTCCAAACTCTGTGATTGGCTGATGCGCGCGCAATCTCTCGATTGAGCTTTTTTTCATTGCGATGTATACTGATTATTTTGGATGTGTTTTCTAATTGTGTGATATTTTTCTTTTTACCCGTCTATTAGAGAGAACGCGGATTTAAGTTGTGCCACGTTTGAACGTGCTGTAACAACAGTCAAATGGCTTCCCAAGTTCTGTGATTGGATGATGCGCGCAGCATCCCTCGATCGAGCTTTTCATTGGTGTAGACAGTGGAAGCCATTTCATAGCTAGCAAGAGGGCATCGATTCACCACCTCGATCGACCTCCCATATTTTTCTATGATTAGAATTCATTAAACCTTTTGTATATTTGTTTTTGACCAATTATTTCAGATCGATGACAGATCATGGAAGAATTCGAAATTCCGCTACCACCAAACATGAGCCCGAATCAACGCCGCAAAGCCACTGAACAAACAATCCAAGAAGAACCTTCAAAAGACGACCCTAAAACCACTCTATCGCAATCACCACGAGCAGCAGCGCGGGGCCCTCTAACCAAGCGATGGTTCCGCGAACAGTTTGGTCTAAGGAAAGGGAACATGAAGAATCCAAAAATCATTGAGCCGAGCGACGAAAGGCCAAAAAGACAACCCGGTCTTAGAAGAACAAGTTCACTACCCGACCTGGCGTCTTTGCTTGATGCGGCATCAACTGTTAAAGATGTTAAAGTTAGTACGTTATGTAGACACCGATCCATGAGGGAAAATCGGCCTGTTAGTGCTATAATAGCAAAGAACTGACCCTGGACAGACAGACGGATCCGGAAGTAGAAATTTATATAGAATCATGTGATGGACAATCAAAAGTGAAGACTCGCATTAGTAGACTAGTATCAACTGTATACATGTCAATTCAACTTGCTCGAGATCAGACAAAAAATGTTAAGTATGGACCCCTTGCAGCACGTCGGAATGCAGCTCAATTTGAAGGACAAAACAAAAGGTTCCAACTCTCGGGAGATCAGTGAACTTTTTTTATTTTGTAGCTGCTTTGACGTCACGTGCAAGGGATCTATGGGAGGGATGTAACTGGCAAGGTATTTCTTGGGAGGGAAAACCATTGACTTAAATCTTCAAAGCCAGTAAGAGGTACTAGATGGTAAGATAAATAGACGCTTGGACTGACGTGCAAATATGGAGAGATCTGCGGATTAGGAGGGGGGTAGGAAGATTTCTGAGGGAGGGAGGGGTAGGTAATACAAAAAACGTCTGCGAAAGGAAGAGCATTAGCAAAGCGAATGAAAATTTGTGGTTAAGGAGGGGGGGGGGTAGACTTTCTGGATATTTCTGGATACGGAGCTGTTACTATAGCTAATTTCTAAGGAATAGTTATCCTATACCAGGGTCGGGTATACGTAATGCGAAGGTTTCTATGATCAAATTAAAATGTGATATGGGGGTAGTAGGTAATAGAAGGTTACTAGGGTACTATAGGGAAATGTAGGATGCAAAGGTTTGTGGGAAGGAGCAAGTTTAGAATTGGGGGGGGAGGGGAGAGGGCAAGGTCGAGGTACTTGAAGCCGTCTTTCCTACGCGTGCATATGCACGTACACCAAAAGTCGCTCGCCGCACCTAGTGTTGGAAATTAATACTGATGTAACCGTGAATGCCTGTTGTCTACATATCGATATACCTGGGTTTCAATCAGCTGATAAAAGTCTTTGAATCTCATTATCTGTTCCAAATGGTGGTCAAACACTGACCACCATGTGCTGTCAGCCAGAAAGAATTATGTTGAAAACTTGTGATTCAGCTGATGAACATTCCACACGAGACAGGAAATGACGTCAAGTGAAACCCAGCTATTGCGTTGCGCATGAAGTCAAATAAGTGATGATAATGGATTGATTATATTTTATATGTTACTGATAAATAAATGCAATAAAGGCTGTAAATGCAAATTAAAAAATGTAATATTTATCTCTTTTACAACCACCACAACAACAAAAAAGATAAAATGTACGAAATCAGTGGCAGATTGAGAATGCTTTCAAGGGGGATGACTGGTACCTAGCAAGGCATTACATAGTGTCTTTTTTGTTCTTATCTTATCCTTTATCCTTAAATTCAACTCCAAGGGGAGGGGGTGACTAGTCACCCAATCTCCCCTGGATCCCTCCTTGGAAATATTGGAGTAATTTTGCTTGGCAAACAGTCAAAATTGAAACAAAATACAAAGGAATGGAATTAGTGCTTACGACCATCTATTATGCTTACGATTTTACCACCCCAACTAAAATCACTCTAGTATTTTCATGGATATTTACCATTTTTCCCTTTTCACGCATTAATTATTAGATTTTCACAAAATCCAGAGCTTGAAATAACAGCCGGTCAAAATGACTGGCCAAATACGTTTTAGCTTGGTCAAACCCCGCTTTTGGCTCAACGTTACTGGTCAAAATGACCAACAAGGCAAATAATTGACTGGACAAGTTTTTTGAATTCTGCCTGGACATTGTCCGATGACTGGCCGTTATTGCGAGCCCTGAAAATCTATCAAATTTTCATCACCACCAACCTCACTATATGTACAATTTAAATTTTATTGAAACATGTGGTAATACTGCATACGTTTTCTTTTGAATTTAGCTTTAAAGATGAATTTTTTCATTACCGGATATTTTTTTAAACACGGTTGCTATCAAAGCTATAGGCTCAGATATCAGCTGTCGGGGTTTCGTATGCACCCGCGACACTCTCGCGCGCCGTCACGGGGGAGAGTGTCACGGGGGAGAGTGTCACGGGGGAGAGTGTCACGGGCGCGTACGAAACTCCGATGGATGAAATCTGAGCCTATCAAAGTTACTGATCCTTTTTAACTTCATAAGAATATTTTCTAAACTTCTAGCTTAACATCCTCCAGCCAGCTATTCTCTTTCACCAACACATCAACCCCTTGAAACTCCGCTGCACAAGCCTTCAACACCTGGACTCCCAAAAACCACAAATCACTGATACTCTCCCAGTCTTTCTGACATGCAATACGCAATGGACTGGCAGCGGCATCATCACAATGCAAGGACCCATTTGCCTCCTTCAAAAAATTCACACTCGACTCAAAAAACTTCCTGAGTTCAGGTTTTGAGAAATCATTGGATGCCTTTTGATGTCGGGTCAATAGGAGTCCGAGAACTATCAAATGAGTAACTAAAACGACACTTTCTGGTGACTGAACTATCTTTGGCAAATTTACCAAAATGTGTCTTTGAATTTCAAGAAAACTTTGATCTTCTTTCGCAAGCGTTGGTTCTGTAACAGCAAAGTTTAATAACACGCCAAGCAAAGTTACCAGCGAAGTCTTGGAGTTAACACTTGTGGTTGAATCGTCGAGACACCGTTTCCAGAGAAGAGAGTAGTACTTGGCAAGGATGTGGTATGTGTGGTTGTCCACAAGGATTTTTCTTGATTCATCGTGGGCAGAAAAGTGACACATTGCGGGTAACATGAATGGTAACATTTCTATAGGTTGTTTTTCTTCTGTACTTTCCGTCTCCATTGGTTCTTCAAATGTAACTGTTTTGACAGTTTTGGTTTTAGCACCATTATCTAAAAGAGAAAAGAATGACATAGTTTTATCTTACAACTATTTTTATCACTGTGAACAACATGGCCCAAGATATGGTCTCCCATTCTCTACTTTCACATTTGCCCAAAATAGATTACAGATTTTTTTGGGGGGAGGGGAGGATAAAAACCAAGCATATCATGCTGAAGGCTGATCAGAAGATGTTGAAAATGCAGCTCAAGATATTTAACGATATATAAGAAACAGCCAGAAACAAAAAGAAAACAATTTTCTTGACATGTCGATACATTTTCTGTAACACTAAACTTCTTGATGTTCTGAGTGTGGGAAATTAACTTAGAATGGACTAATAATCAGAATTTTACATATAAAAGCAGGTACAGGTGCATAGTGTACATTCGATGGAAGAACGTTAAATTTTATGACATTTTTATTCAAATTTTATTCAACACAGGAAGCCCACTTCAGTATGTTTTCCCCTCTAAATGTTTTGACACTTTTCAAGATTTTTGCTTTGCAGTGATTTTTTCTTATTAACTTACACTGTAGTAAGGTTAGAAAAATGAAGTTATATGTCAAGGAGGAGAAGGAAGATGACAAAAATGAGGTGGAAGAGTGTAGAATTGAAAGGAGATGGACAAGACAGGGAGGGGTAGGACAAGGAAAAGGAGAGGTAGGAAGAGAACAAGGGGTAGGAGGAGGAGGAGACAGAGAAGAACAGTAGGAAAAGGAGAAGGAAATGGGAGAAGAAGAAGGAAAAGAGTACACTTGCAACTACATCATTAAAAAAATACTAAAATCTTTGGTTCAACTTGTCCAGGAATCTTACCTTCATCATCTGATTCCATCGTATCCTTAGCTAGTCTTATCAGAAAAGGCAACACCTTGTTCACTTCCTTCCTTAATGCCATGGATTCCTCAGCTAGCCAGGCACATAGCACTCTAGCTGATGCTATCACCAACTGCCTTTCCTCTACAGAAATCTCACCAGCTTCATAGCTCACAGCTCCCTGTTGAAGAAAGGCTAGAACAGACATCATTGCTTCTGTTACTTGGGCGTAGAGCTTTGATATCATTCCCTGGTCCAGTCGGGGTGTGGACTCTGCCGAGTGATTATGATTGTCATCTTCAGGATCAGCCATTGTTATCAAGTATGCTATGACATTTTCCAAGATGTTGTAGCACGACGTCAGGAGGGTTGACTTTTCAAGGATCTCTTCAGTGCTATTATCATCCAATATCATTCTTATTTCAACAGACACAGAAGTAACAACAAAAATAAAAAATGCAAATGTGTTACTTTCACTTCCTGCGTCATGACGAAAGACCCAATTCAGACCACACCCATTTAAATCCGTTACCACGGATACCAGCATTAAAGCAGGGTCTCTTTGTGCTGTAGTGACTTTACCCTGTAGGATTTCTCTCAGTCCAACACACAAATCAACGATCCATTCATCTGTGCCAAAAGAGTTTGATGCTTCTCTGAATGCCGACGTCTCAGCATGGGATAAAAGGGACAGCACATTTTTACATGTAGAAAATTTCTCCATGTCTTGAAGTGTTCTGATTTTATTGGCACTGAAGCTCAACAGATTCATCAAATCCTTGGGATACTTTAACCACATTTCTTTAGAAATAAATGTAGCCATATTCAGTAGCACAATCCAAGCCTTATTTGGATCTGAGAGTTCTTTGCTTATGTTTTCACATAAATATTTGACAGTTTCTTTATTCAGTAAGGCCTCAGAACCTCTGGATGTTGAGGAAAAAGAAACGAGTATCTGATGGGCATCGTCCAAGACTGGTTTCTCAGTTGAGGGAATCGAAATGATTTGATTCATCAAGGGAATCTTTGCAACCATTTGTGGATGATAGATTAACTCTTCATCCGTGGCAAAACAAGCCAAGATAGCAATAGCCAGGGACTGATAAACACCTCCAACACAGTCCTCAGGAACAGTTTTAGTATTCAAAAGCCTGTTAATAAACGTGAATCCAATAGCATCAAATAAAACTCGTCTCTGGGCGCCATCTATCTCACTTGACTTCACCAACCGGGTCACTAGGAGCAGAGAAGCAAATCTTTCATTGTCGTTCTTCGCTGACTTAAACAATGAAATACACTTCTGTATAGCAGCATTCTGGTCTATAGAAGCAGGAGCATCGCTTTCGTCCATTTTTGTAGCCATCTGAAGCTAAAATAATTTTTTTAAATGTCGTAAAATGAACGTCTAGATTTTTACACGTGGTCCGCCATCTTGGATTTTATTTTGCGCACGCATAAAATTTTAAACAACACCGCTGATCAATATTAAAAAGAATACCGCTGAGCACTAATCGCGAAGGCTCAAGAACACTTCAAAACAAGAAACCTTTATAAAAAATGTCATGGAGAAAAAATGCGTTTATATCCGTTAGAATAACTACGATGGGGAACTAAACGAGTCAGAAGGATGACTAGTATATTGGGGCATCTACATTTCTGGTCGATGAGAAAACTGGCCGCAGGAACTGGTAAAAAATCATAATCTTATGTTCGCCATATTTGTTTGTTGTTGTCAAGAGAAAATTTAGAAGTTCCAGTTCTGTATTATCTTCGTATATTCTTTCCATTTAGACTCAGATTTCTACTAAGTTAAAGTCTTGAAAGCTTATTATAATACAGTACGACTCATTCCTTTTATACATTCAACGAAGGAAGTGTAAAATTTATTTTGTAAAATTTCTTATCTGATAATTTCTTTGACTAAATTATACTTTGATATTTATAGGTCTTAATGTTGGTACAAATTGCTATCATGAGAAAACATCAGGTATAAAAAGCAACAAAGTACTGGTTATTGTTGAGTTGCATATGCGAAAAAGACATGGCGGCCATGTTGGTGGTATAAAGAATGAATACTAATGAGAAATCTTTTGTTAAATGACTATATACCAACATGGCCACAATAATGTAACATGCCAGCAAAGAATGCCTGCCTTGTGATTGACACCATAAGCTTACACCTGTCTTCATGATAGAGCAGTTTTAATTTGCTACATGAAATCGAGACTTAAGCCCTTTTGGCTGCAAGTTAAGTTTGATGGTTAAATAATTTTGGTTTTTCTAGGTAATGCAGGTGATGATGGTTATGCACAGTACAGGAGACTATGGGGAGAGCAGAGAGGAATCTCATGGACACCAAGAAATAAGAGGCCTGATAAACTAAGAGACAGTTTAAGAGAATGTGAGGTAAGTATGATCATCCATGGTTGAACCTGATCTTCATTCATTGTAGTGCACTATTTAGGAATCAAGGTAAAGAGTCTCTGTCCATCAAAATTTTTCTGTCCATCAACATTTCCATTACTGACTCCAGACCTCTGGGGTTTTAGTTTCCATCAAATCAATCAAATTTGAAACAAGTGCAGTTCGTTCTGATCGTGATGGATAAAGATATTCCAGTGTAAAAATGACTGTCTAGTCATGGGGTCTCCTTATCACTCGATTGGAATAAAATCAGCTGATCGTAAGTTTGATTAACAGAATTAAGTCAAAATGCCAGATGTCTAGAGTTGGTTAGGTCGCAGAAGTATGGAAAGTGCTGTAACTGGAAAACTTTTATTTAAAATATATTTTTTATAAATATAGGAAATGCTCCAAAACTACAAAGTAACATTTACAAGATGGAGAACTCTAAGGAATTTACAGGTATTGTATGAATGTGTGGGGTTTGTATACGTAATTTTGTTGACATGTTTCCAAGGCCACCACCTTGATTACAATGCATTTGTTTCCAAGGCAACTGATAAACTTTTGATATTAGTTTTAATTATATAATTAGATGTTTTTAATGTATCATTTCTCAGATAAACCTTTTCTAAGCTCACAAGATGCATTATGATCTGGCTTCAATACAAATAATACCACATTAGGTACTGTGAACAAAAGATGTTTGTCCTGAAGCTACACCACAATGCACCTTGTTCACTATCTCATGTTTTGTGCTACACATGTATTTCAGCCAATCACATGCAAGCATTCTGATATATGATAACAGTAGTTGCCTTGGAAACACTTTAATTAATAATTATTATGATCTCTATTTTTGTAGCTGTTATTGAGTAATGGCACAATCCTGTCATTCCTCGTGGCCAGTAATTCTGGTGATGTGGACGCAATATTTATTGATAAATCCCTGGTAGGAAAAATACCTGATCAGGTCTGCCATGGTAAGTGCAACAAGGATTGAACCAGGGGAAGTTACAGGGTAATTGTGTACTTTATGATCAACTGTCACCCAACTGTTGGTCAATAGTCTACTGAGTGTTGGCCGACTATCAGCCAATGATGTGTTGACCGAGCATTGGTCGACTATTGACAGTCATCTAAAACTTTGTCAGCTGCTCATAAGTTACAAGGTTACCCAGTTGTAATATGTAATATAACTGTAATATGTAAAAAGTGCCATATTTGGTGAGGTGACCAAGGGGCGTGGGGGAGGGGGAGGGACGTGAAGTCAAGTTTCCAAAGTTCCCTTTACATGTAAATCAATGAGTAACTCCATAACTATGAGCCATATACATATGATATATATTATATAATGTTACAAAAATACAATTTTTTTTTTCTCTTAATATTTTAGCTGTTATAACAGAAGGATTCCTGGTCTTCTCTTTCCTGGACAAAGCAAAACTGTTTTATGTTTATCTTGGGAAAAAATCAAGTTTTGACTTGAAAAAGGCTGAACGAATTGCATCCCTTGAACCAAAGGTATACATGCTTATAACATATAGGATGTACACTGTATGATAACATGAGTGGAAATAGATCATTGAAAGATCTTATGCATCATCAACAGTCTAGTACTAAACAGAACTGAGCAATACAATACAAATAGTATTTTATTCAGGACACAAATTATCAGTGACATACTAGAATAAAACATTTAAGAGAGTCAAAGCAGAAACTAACACGCAGCTAAAATAAATAAATAAAATAAGCATCCTGAAAGGAAGTTTGGAGGTTAGCCCTATGTGAGAACTCCCTAAACTCGAAACATATCCACACAGACAATCTATAATCTATATTCCAACCGCCATCCCCAACCAACAGCAACGCAGTCCCGGACGGATACCCCAACCCACAACAGACTAGTTCTCAGTACATTGAGATCACCAGCACTGCCAGTAGGGAATGACGGCCGCAACATAGTCTTTTGCTGTGATCTATCAAATATCGGAAATCATGATTAATTTTAACTGTTTTAGATGTCATATGCTGAATTTCCTGGCCCAAGTAACAAACGAATTGAAAGGCGTCTGTCAGTCAACCAGCGGCAAGACATGGTTAGTACAAAGTGTACATTTGTATAGTGCATAAACAATGTTAACTGTTGGTTAAACCAATATACTGGATTGGCATGGTATAGCCAAAGAAATCAAGGAATCAATGGATATTGAACCCACCCTAACTATGTATAGCTCCGTAATATAAGTCCCCCTCCCCACCCATTAGTTAGAAAATGTGTGCCAATTAAGGGACACAAGAATGTTTATCTGCCTGCTGTTCAAAGTCCATTTACATATCTAATCATATTAAGGCACAAGAAATAGTGTACTCATGCACAGTGCCAGTAAGATGACTTAGCTTGCAAATAAAATTAAGAAATAGTCCACTTTCAATATTCTGGTTATATACATTTGAGTTGATGCTCTAGGGAAATAAAATTATAATACTAATACTATACTATAATACTGGTACTAATGATTGTCTTGAATTGCTTTTTGCATGATCACTGAATCACTGAACCAGAATATTAAGAGTGGGCTCGAGTGGGCTGTTGTCTTATCTTTGAATGTGTACACTGTAGATTGCAGTTTGGTGGGCATCACAGAGTGATGAGGCATGGCCCTGGTCTCCCAACTCAGAAAGGGACAGATCAAATATGATTATTTTTGGACTTAATGGGTAAGTTTTCAAGTATGTATGTGTGCAATATATTAAGTACTGTACATATTCACAGAACTACACTGTACAGGTGCATTCCAAACTTTACATTCATTTTTCTTCAAAATTCAAAATTATACAAAAATTAATAAATATTAATTTAAAAGGAAATTTTTTTTCAGAAACAAGTTGGAAATGCTGTGTTATGTCAGAACAGAATGTGATCCTTTGGATTTGTCATTCAGGTATTATTAAAAAAGCACACAATCTCTATCTAGTGCAATAGAATTTAACTATCGAAGAAATAGATGTGTGTGATAAATGTGTGCGTGCTGTGTGCAGTTATGAAGCATGCAGGGATTGGCAGAACATGAGAGAAGTGTTAGAAGAAGCACAATTCATTCAAATCACTATTATTATATACAGTAGCTCCAACATCATTGTCATGAAGGCAAGATGGAAATCAAACTTAAAATAATAAACTGAATCTTTCAACCTTAATAGGAATGCTTGAGTAAGTTTGACTTACTTACTCATGCATTCCTATCAAGGTTCAATTGAAGGAGTACTATCTTTCTTATCTGGTAATTATAGTTACAACCAGCCTCACCATGTACATACAGTAGAGCAGTCATTACCAGGAGGAGACGTCTCAAGTATTGACAGCTGTATTTATGAATATACAAGAAATAAGGTACGTTTATAATATCTGATACCCCCCCCCCCTCGATAGAAGGAGGTTTGTCCTACAACAAGAATCCATTTCTAAATGTTTATTTCATTCTTTTTGTTAATCTTACAAAATTTTTCATACTTTTGTGACCTACTCTCCAGACATCTGGCATTTTGACTGCCATCAATGTAACTTACAGTACAATGGGCTGAGTTCATTCTGATAGAGTGATTAGGCAATTCCCTTGACTACAAAGCCAGTTTCACAAGGCTATTTCTTTATTGCTCACAATAGGGATGAATTCAGCCCATCATAAATATGATTGATGGAAGACAAGATTTCAGAGGTCTAGAGTTGGTAGGTCGAAGAAATATGAAAAGCGCTGTAAGCTAAAAATTATATTTTGTTTTGCTAGATTGAGAGAGTAACAGTAACAACTATTCCTATCAACTGTAAGTATGACGTCTTTGCCCACCCCACCCCACCCCACCCCCAGTGATTAGTTTTAATCAGGAAATTCCACATTTTCAACAGCACCTGTTACTGTACAACAAAGAAACCATGCGGAAGATAAACTGCTTCTTGGATGTCAAGATGGAACTCTTGTAAGCATCATGAATACAGTGTACATGTATACAGCTATTTCAAAAAAGGTTGAACGGCGAACGGCAATTGATATTCATATTCATACCTAAACAATGTCTGCGCTATTTTTTACATCACCAAGTGCCAATCAAAGATTGGCAGTCGCCGTTATCTCCTTCAACGTTTTTTGACATAGCATTATATACTATGCGATTTACCTGTCTTTTTTGTAGATCTGACATTATTATCATTTGTTTTGACTTTAAAATATGTCTTATTAGATGCTATATGACAGTCACAGGAGAATCACACAGATGACGAAAGCAGCAGTTGTAAGTACCATCCATCCATCCATTTACCCATCCATCCAGCCAGCCGTCCGTCCATCCATCTATTCATCCATCCATCTAATATCCATTTTCCATTCATTCGTTTAATGTATCTATTTGATCAATGCTTTTTTTTTCTTTTTTTTTTCTTTTTGGTATTTCACATTTTTCTATCATTCTACAATATTTCATCTATTCTTTCGTTTATCTACTTTCCAAAGATGCCTTCCCATATCCACTGGCACCCAGCAGACACCATTGTTCTTGTATGCAGCGAGAGAGGAGAAATCCAGGTAAAGTACATCCCTTACTGGTTCATGTTTGTTTACACGTTACTTCGCACATTGCGAATGTTGCTCGTATTCCCACACCGCGCGCAACAAATTTTCTTTGTTGCAGAGAGTAGAAAAGAGCTTCTACTTCTGTAACAACGTCGAGTAACAAAATTTTGTTGTTGCACAGGGTGGTAATACGAGCTACATTCACTCTGCATTTTGCAACGCAACAAAGTTGAAAGTTGAATGTTGAGAGTAGGAAGAGATTCTACTTCTGCAACAATATCGTGTAACAAAATTTTGTTGTTGCACAGGGTAGTAATACGAGCCACATTCACTCTGCATCTTGCAACGCAACAACGTTACACGAAAAGTTGCACGATTTTGTTGCTCGTGTTACCGCACCTTAAAGACACTCATTGGAACCAAAATTACCTATTTCTTTGCGTCCAGCCTGCTAACTATTCTGTCTGTTTTATTTCTGTTAGGTTTTTGACATGGCTTTAGCTCCAGTTACCGTTCAACTTGTTGCCGAGAATCCCAAGCCCAGGAAGATACTACCACTCTATCGATACTTCCAGTAAGGACAGACAACTGCTTTCCAATTTAGCCCACATTTAGGTCCCTCCCTTGATTCGAAGATTTTTTTCCTGGTTCTCCTGTTCTCCTGTTCTCCAGGCTCCACCGAACCGAACCGCTAAATCTCCAATTCGATCTATTAGTTATCCGTGCCCTGAGTTTAATCAGCCCAGAGGTTGTTTCACTTCAAGGTATCGATAAAACTTGAAGGCTTACTCTCACTCACTACCATGCACTACAATTAATATTCTATGCGTTACGGAGGAAGGAAAAGCGGAAAACCCAAAGAAAAACCCTCGTGGCAAGAAAGAGAACAGCGCATCAAGGAAACTCTATTGAGATATAATGTCCTCATGCAGAAATCGAACCCGCGACCCGCGACCCTACCCGTTTTACTGCCGCGACACTTGTGATCCCGCAAAAATGGATTGAACCCTGGAAGCTATTTCACATTTCTTTATTTGTTTCTAGGAATCCTGTTAAGTTGGATCTAGTTTCATGGTCATGTGAGGCCCCCATCATGAACATCAGCGAAGGCAGTGTCGGTTGCCATGACAATCTCTTGATAGTTTTTGACGGGTTAGTATTGGTTTGAAACGAATGAAATGGGCCTCGGGGACTGCTTCATGTTACTGCTGTGGTTTCCGCCAAAAAAAAAATAATAAAAATTTGAAATTCGCGTAGAATTTTTTTGGAATTGAGAACATCCATTCAGCCAATCACAGCGCACAAGATCATTCCTTATCCAATAAAAAATACTGCGACACAGCACGGTTACGGCACACGGTCACGTCACGTCTCGTCACGTCACGTCACGTCACGTTTCTCAGTCGTAGTAAGAAACGGCTTTGAGAATCTCCGTACCTGATCCAATTCGTGGTTTTGAAATAGCTACACAACCAATCAGAATGCTCCATTTTTACCCGGTTCTATCCACCTTTTAGTAAATGATATTACTAACTTGATATTTTCTCTGCATTAACTCCAGGGGTCCTGTTTGTATGTTAAGAGTTGAGCTGGGTGTTATGAGTCATGGTAAACTAGGTGCTGTTGAGCTGGTCTCGGAGTACATCAAGCACAGCCAAGGAGACGAGGTAGGTTTTTAGAGATATTTCTAGTACAGCAGAACCAATATTAATCGGCCATCTTGTAAGTGGACGGTAAATAGAGGTTGGTCGCTTAACAAAGGTTTAAATTGGTGCAAAAACCCTCTTTTGGACTTTGACAACTGAGGTGGTCACTAAATTAGAGGTTGGTCGCTTAATAGAAGTATAAATTAGTATACAAAAACCCTTAACAACTGGCCAGTAAATAGAGGTTGGCCGGTGTACTAGAGTCACAGAATTATTACTAAAACCCTCTTTCTGTCGCTTTTGACAACTGGTCGTTAATTACTGCTCTAAGGCGAACTGATTTTAAAATATATATATTCATCCTTGCAGGCAGTAAATTTTCTCAATAGCATGAACTGGAACACGGACGGCAATGCCTGTTTCGCATGTATGACGCTGATCATGAACTATCTGTTAAGACTTCCCCTCAACTCTGAGAGAGAAGGACTCCTGGAAGAGACGCTAGGGAGCTTCTATGCTCCAAGCAGACCACTCAGTGATGTGACTGTTTTACAGTTTAGAGATCCAATCAGTAGATTGTCAAGAAGGTTCTTCCATCATCTTTTGAGGTAGGAGGGATACCACGTGACAGTCATCTGTCGATCCATTCATTCATTTATTCCTCCTTTCCGTTCGTTCGTTGGTTCTGATGCATTCGTTCTTTCATTCATTTATCCATTCAATCCTTTCCATTCTTGCGCCGTTTGTTTATTAATCATGCATTCGTTCATGCATTTAATCGGTTGTTTGTTAAATATTTCATCCATCCATTGATCCCTCCATCCCTCCATCCCATCCATCCCTTCCGGCATCCATCCATCCATCCATCAATCCAACCCATTCATCCATTCATCCATTCATCCATTCATCCATTCATCCATTCATCCATTCATCCATTCATCCATTCATCCATTCATCCATTCATCCATTCATCCATTCATCCATTCATCCATTCATCCATTCATCCATTCATCCATTCATCCATTCATCCATTCATCCATTCATCCATTCATCCATTCATCCATTCATCCATTCATCCATTCATCCATTCATCCATTCATCCATTCATCCATTCATCCATTCATCCATTCATCCATTCATCCACTCATCCACTCATCCATTCATCCATTCATCCATTTATCCATTCACCCATCCATCCATCCATTCATCCATCCATCCATTCATCCATCCATCCATCCATTCACCCATTCATTTATTCACAGATACAAGAGATTCGAGAAGGCGTTTCTTCTAGCCGTTGACATTGGAGCCAAAGATTTGTTCATGGTTAGTTCCCATGCATTCAAACCTCAAAGTCTAGTTTTGCCAAAAAATAAAGTATTTCAATTGTATATATTTCAGGATATACATTACCTAGCAACAGATGTTGGGAATTATGCACTGGCCGATGTTGCTAAGCAAAGAGCCATACAGATAGATAACGATTCGCTGAGTGCATCAGGTAAGCAAAGTTTTTTTCTTTTTGGATTTGTTCAATTAACTTCCCTCTCCTCCCCTCCCAAGGCAACGGTCTGTAGATGAAATGTTTTAAAACGTTACTTCTGCTCATGTTCTGTTCTAGATACTGCTGAATCATATGAAGATGATGATTCCTACGAAGGCTCAGCTCAAGATGGAGAAGGCCTGGTCTCTAATAACCAACGGTCAAATGACCAGGAGCGGGTCAGCCAATCACGAGGCCAGCCTTTAGGAAGAGTTGATAATGATAGTACTGTCCTGGGGCTAGCCAATCCTAGAAGAGGTGAGTTGACTAGGTGATATTTATAGTGCGCAAATTGTATGAGCTCATTATTTTCAAATGCGCATTATACGGTGGAGTGGAAGAGGCGGTAATCAAGAGAAGCGACGTTTTTGAACCAGTAAGAAAGCCTTTCGGTATGTCTATGTACACGTCGTTGCCCAAGGCAATCAACTTCCAACTGGTCAGTGGTTATTTGTATACAGCTCGATTTTGGCCGAATGAACAAAACGTCGATGGGAAATGAAGATACTTGTGGAATATTCATTGTTTTCACGATTGTCCGGTTTCGAACCAGTCCTGAGTCTTGAGACACCTAAACATTTTGAAAATGCATGGTTTTGACCTATTTTGCCCAAAACTATCTCTTTCTTAGTTACGCTTAATTTTAACTGGAATACTTTTGTTTCAGTGGACACAACGCCTCAGGCTTCCTCAGATAATGATAATCCACAGGAGCCCCAAGCTGCTGGTGCTGCTTCAGGAACTGCTGGTGGAACCCTAAAAATCGTTCATTTTGGAGTAGTATGAACCAAGAGAACATAAATATGTTCTCTCATATGAACAAAATAGGGAATGGAAAATGGAATCCTCTCGATGATGATGTAACAGGAGCAAAGGCCTATTAGTGACGTGTATCCCTCCGATGAGGAGAAAAAGAGACAACACATGACCGCCATATTGGTCCACATATAACAATAGTCAAAGCAGCATGGCAGCTATGACGTCACATGCACCCAAAATGTTTCAAAGAACCAACTATCTGGTATAGAGCGTTTTCACTCACGTGACAAGGCGACCATACAATAAAACAGTTTTACACCAATATGCCGGCCGCTCTGACGTCACGTGAAAACGGTCTATTCGATGCCATGAAAATGAATTCATACATTGAAACCCGCAATGTTTTTCAATTTATGTATGACGTTTAAGCTATCTTATTAGAGGTCACATGAGTGCTATATTATAGGCTGTAAATTTTTGTAAAGGAGCACAAAATTTGCCTTTTAGATCTCAGTAAGAAGGCGCAAAAGATGTATAAATATTCTTAAATATAGATTAAATTTCAACAATTATAAATGCATATAATTAAATTGTATGTAAAATATAGGAATGAATCCTGCTAGGCACTTGGTTTGAATAGTCTGAGTTTTTGGAACCTAGAAATAGCCACTCCCTTCTCATGATCATGGTCTTGTCAGTGAAACAGACAGTATACAACTGTTTCAAAAAGGTTGGTTAACGTTTTGTTGCTTGTTTCATGTTGCATACCAAGGCCGAAATGCAGTATGGGAGATATGAATTCAAGTAGCGAAAGGTCAAAACGATATGGAATTTTACCAAACTTTGTCTGCAGGTTTTCCCAGCTTAGTTTCTTATGTGCTGACATTATTTAAATTTGAATATAGTACCTTTCATTTGAAGCTTGGTAAGCAGCATGTAGCCTGCAACAAGCAACGTGTAAAAACCTTCACTAACCTTTTCTGAAATAGTTGTATTCTTTTCTTGCTCGAGTAAGGCAACATAAGCGTGCTGGAAATATATACTACCCCTCAACCATCCTCTCTCCCCATTCTCCTGCGAGAAAATTTAATTCATGAAACCGAGACACTGTTGCCCAGTCACTAAAGACGTGGGTTGGAATTCAATTTGGCAAGCTAGCAATCACAAGTCGAGAGTTTTGGCAGCCTGTCAAGCATCTGGAACACCCGGCCTGTCCGGGTTGTTATCTCAACCAACAGTTGACATGACTTTTTTCATGTTTTTGTCATTTCTATCTCAGATTGTATTTCAGTCGTATAGTCATGTAAGTTTATTTTGTATATTTTCGTATCATTGGGAAATGATACGGCATCCGTAATCGTACCGTAAAGTTCTGTACTTACGATATCCAAACACTTCGATTATCTGTGCAAGTGGACGAAGTAAGTCAGAAGTGAACCTACTTCTCGCCAATAGGCAATGTCCATCAAAGCTCTCAAAGCACTCTGGGAAAGTGAGTCCTGTAAAAATGGAACAGGGAAACAGGGAAATCAAAGGAACTTTCAGAAAAATGTATTACTCTGTTATTTTCGTCTGCTGAAATACTTACATTTCCATAGAAAATGTCGAAGGAAAAATGGTCAGATGAATTTAGAGGAGCCAAAAAAGCGAAAGGACTCACTTTCCCATCATGCTTTGTGCTAGAATTTCGAGCTCATGTACATTGGCTATTGGACATGAAAATTACATCCTGGAAATTCTCGCTCTTGACAAATAACAAACCATTGTTTAGCTACCCGGCTACTAATATGATGTACGAGAATGGATGCATTTCCTATATGAGTGAGATGTTCTGGTCGCTTTTCCACAAAATTACTCTATTCAGCATATTCTTAGACGTACTGTATTCATTAATTTTATTCCTTTTCGGGTTAATTCTTATTCTAACAACCTTATGTCAAATCCATCTATTAACATTCCAGATCCACCACGTCGTCAAACGTAGCAACGGCGTACTACATAACAACATAAAGTGTTCAGCTCTGCTCACGAAGGGAAATCGTGTCTAAAAGTGCCGTCCCCTTTCACTCTCAAGGGCTGCCGAGACGAGTCCATTTCAGTTGTATAGATTCGGGATTGAATGGCCCTGTTATATCATTGACAGTATGAGACCATAATATAACGACCAGGTCATTTAATCATCATCTGTACTGTTCGTACGCAAATATCTACAATTACGTAAGTCATCTATCATGTCAGTCAAATCAGGCATCGATAGAGACCTCCGTCTCCGATCCAACTTAGGAGTCGTTGGTTTACCATGAGCTTCTAGAAGCTCTTCCACTGTCTTTTTTGTTTTCGGTTGGGCTTGATATAAACGTGAAAATACCTTCGTTTTTTCTTGTTTGTTTTTCGTTGTACTTTGTTTATTTGAGTTTCGTGATGGTGGTCTTATTGCTAGTCCTCTGTGAGCGATGGTGGGCGAGTTCGGCCCACTCGTAGGTGGGCTTGCACACGTAGTCACCCTTCGCTCTATCGGTGGAGAATTCTTGGGAAATTTTGCTGTTAAAATAGGCGAAGCTGTGCTGCTTCTCCCTAATTTATTCAAACTGTACCTAGGCGAGATCCTCTGGCAGTCCTTGGTACCAGAGCTTGGTCTGTCTTTGTCCGTTTCCCTTAAACTCGAAGCGCTCGCAGAGCTAAGAGAGTTTGTTCGAAGACTACGGAGAGCTCTAGGCGAATGAGGAGGTGAAGAAGAGCTTGAAAATATAGAAGGTGTTCGCCTGGACTTGGCAGATTGACTTCTTATCAATGGGAGGAACTGTTTTCCTTTTTTCTCGAGTTTAGAGTCGAATGAATCAGTTAACTCAGACTCGGTACATTCATCAATCGTATCTGTCTCCCCACCGGGTAAGCTTATCACTTTTCTAGCCTTCATCTTCGGCGAAGAACTGCCGAATTTGACCTCGTCTTTTTTTATCTGTAGTGACAGCATCTTCAAGTCTCTCTCGACTTCCAACTGCCTGACTGTTTTCCCAAGAGCATGGCCTTGATAGTTATTCGTTGTGATAGCGTTTCTCATAGAAGAGCTTAGGTTTCTTGATTCATAACCATCCATGTTTAAGCCCTCGAAAAGAAACGACTAGAGATTCTTGCCTTCAAGTTTATATACTTTCCTGAGAGATTTCTTGCAGCTGCGTCGTCGTCAAACGCCCAACGCAAGCGTAATGAGTTTTTCTAATATAATGGGATAACTTGAACACATGTCAACATAGCGACAAGGTCTTTACCGTACGACAGCGCTGTAATCAAATATTGAATCATACGTTGAAAGCCATTGGTTTGAAGGACAGTTGAAATAGGCTTTTAAGAGTGAAACATACTCTCTTCTCAGACATTATACGTTTTACATTCATTCATAGGTGCTGATATGTACAAAGGAACGCGAAGTCGGATTTAGTTCTGTTAATAGGATTACTAAACTTATTATCGTTTTTATGCAGGGTTTTTTTTGTTCCAAACCACAAAAGATATAATTATATTTTTTAATCAAACAAGCTCAGTTATTAATTTTAATGTCGCACATATAAAATTTTGCCAATATAATTGTCAAAAAAATGGAAGTTTGCCCTATGTTTTCAGAAATTTTTTTTTGGATCGCTTGCGACAACTCGGGCCAGGACTGACTTGTTATCTATGTCAACTGTGCTCAAAAATTATTAGAAAAACTTTGCCGGTTTTGTGAGTTGTTTGCAGATGGATTTAATGGTAATGACAACTAAAATTTATTATTAAAAAGCGGCAAATAAATCAGCTCGGTTCAGATATACTGCCGCAATATTCCAGAAAAAGGAATTGTTTTTACTTCTTGCTGCTAACAATTTTTTTTTTTTTTTTTTTTTTTGCTTTTCTAAAAGATTTAAATGATTTTCACCGTGAAATATAAGTGATGATCTTACAGTGCAAATCAAAAAAAACCCGTGGACACCCAGAAAGTTCAGAAATCGTTTCAGTATTGTTCGTGAAACAATCAGAAACAAGTAATAAGTTGAAGTGCCTTTTATCTGACTACGGACATCTGACTACAGCTCACCTAAACTTTTTTCAGTTTCTCAGTCGGAAATTTGTTTCAGATTGTTCGACGAACAAGATACGATTTCTGAAATAATTGGGTGCCTATGGTTTTTTGATTCGCAGTGTAATATGTCAAATCAGTCTTCAGTGAAGTGTGGTACTTCATGGAATATCATGATTACTGATCACATCTGTTATGAAAGCGAAATTCTAGCATAAATAGTCATAAATGACGTTTCTATCTGTTTTACAACATTTGATATTTTTTTTGTAGAGGCTAGTCAGTTAGTAGTCTCCTTCGCAGCCGTCATTAGTTTCGGTGCCAGATCCTCAAGGAGACTAGTCAGTTAGCAAACAACAACGTTACAATAGAATCTGCAGCAAGATATGATCTATATTTTCGTTTGAGATTTAGCAAAATTTTGACGCCTTATCCCAGAAAATTTGATGCATTAAACGTGACCCATTGAGTTTAGAGACTGAAAAATTTTTAATGACTGAGACGATTCGTTTCGAATTTTGATGGGAAAATATCCGAAAATATGGCTAAGCTGGTAAGAGCTTTTGTTGATTGAGCGGAACTTGGCTAAGAGGTCGTTCGGTACTTAACCTGTGATGTCACGATCTCTCGGTTCAGAATAGACGGTACCCCTTTCATGTGATGTCAAAGCAGCTCAATTTGGAGGACAAAACAAAAGAATTTCAATCTCCTAAGAATTGGAACCTATTGTTTTGTCCTCCAAATTGAGCTGCATTCTGACGTGCTGCAAGGGGTCTATAGACCTTTTCTGAATTCGCTCTAGTGATCACGAAATAATGGCTCCAAGAGGTTGGATTTGATAAAATACAGTCAATGTATAAATACATCAAGTCCAAACTCGACCTGGATCCAATGTTTCGTGGTCACTCTAGCGAATTCGGGAAAGGTCTAATCTTTAGTGTCCAATTCTAAACTAATACTTATAGTGTCAATATTGCGCTTTGACAGCAAACCTTATATCTTTTCTATTATCTTTGAAGTATAAAAGGAAATACAAATATTTCAAGTGTTTTGAGTGGGGATGAACAGAAAAAGGTCAGCTATCCATGTACTTAACTTTGCTTAACTCTAAAGCTTGGCCTTCTAAGAAACTTATCACAACTGAGTCACGTACAGGTTCATGAAATTGGCACAATAGTAACCGCCATGCATAGCAGTTAGCAAGATGCATGAAACAAATGGGGGAAAGGAGTGCCTTTGGTACAGTACCTGACCTCCTCTTTTTCATGGTCACATTTTCTTGTCCGATTAAGGAGGCTGCCTACCGTTTTTTCTATTGCTCACCCTTTTGACTATAAATGACTAATACTGAAGTTCAAGGGGGTGAGCTTTCACTAGAAAAATTGTTGGCAGCCTCCTTAAGAAGTTTGATCGATTAATGGTGCATGGTGTTGTACTTATTCTCAAAAAAAATATTCTTAAACTATAAATAAAATTGGTTTTGCCATGGAACGTATGTTGTTCTATCAAGCAGCAATCAATCCCTGTGCCTATTTCTGAAAAGTCTTTGCTGCAGGAAAACGGCATCAGCAAATAAACCGACCCAGAACACCAGGTGGAGATGGTAAGGAGGCCCAACATGCACACCACTTCACATCAATACCACTTCAGTCTAGGATGAACATCAACACTAGATGCACCAGAACACCAGGTGGAGATGGTAAGGAGGCCCAACATGCACACCACTTCACATCAATACCACTTCAGTCTAAGATGAACATCAACACTAGATGCACCAGAACACCAGGTGGAGATGATAACCAGGAATTCACACTGATGTACACTACCTCACATCAATACCACTTCAGTCCTGGATGAACATCAACCAGAGCACCAGGTGGAGATCAGGCCAGGAACCACATGTACAAAAATGTGCTGTCACTCATGACTAAGCTAGGTCTATTATTATGTAAATTATACAGATTTCAACAAATAAAAGAATGAAAGATTAGGGAGGTTAAATGATATTATTACATGTATATGAATAAAAGGACAAAAAAGCAGTCTCAACGTCAAGCCTGTAGGCTGAATTCTGAATGGAGGGGGGGGGGGGAGGGTGGTTCGTTTTCCAATAGGGTGGACCTGTGTCTTATATGTCTGGTTACAACTTGACAAAGTCTATAGTCAGTTGAATTATTTTTTATTACTCCATTTTGTGTATCTTGGGCTCATTTTAAATTTCACTTCATTTTACTTTTCTAAAGAGCCAAAAAAAGAGATCCAGACTGGACCTCAAGCACATGGGGGTTTGTCTGGACCCCAAAACCCCCCTCCTCAAGGCTACAGGCATGAATGTTCATGTTATTTTAACCAATATATCCACCAAAAACATAGTGTTTGATTCTTTATTCATCGACTTTGAAAAAGTGCTATATATACAAGTACCAATTATATATGAAAAGCTTATTAAAAAGAAAATAGTTATTGTTAGAACTACAAGGTTTATAATTGAATGGTGGAAGTTGTTACTAAGATAAGATACAGATAAAAGCAGAACTAGTAACATAGTTTTCTGGATTTAACAAATATTGATACAGAATTTGTTGATATTTACAAAGTAAAAAGTTGATGACAGACAGTAGTTTTGTTACTTGGTCCAACTGACTTTGGGGATGTCATAATGCTCAGTTAATTCATCCAGGTATTCATTGAATTTCTATACATAAAAACAGATGAGATTATTGGAAGAATGAAGGATGGAAGGATTGGAAGAATAAGATTATTGGAAGACAGAATTGTCATTTAATTCTTTAATATAAATTTTGTTTCCTGATTGGCTAAGTTACTATAGGTTGATTTCACTGACATTGTTATAAAATTTTCTGGTCCTCATATTGAAGATGATCGAATAAAAGGTCTGGCATCCGAAAGTGAGATCAACACAATGTATCTCAACCAAATTTTGAGTTATAACAAGCTTTCAATACTGAGATATAAATGATCAAATGTGCTCATTATTAAAATGTGCATGCTCATGTATGGGTCTGCCATCTTGGTGTACTACCTCCATGGTACACAAAAATGGCAATCTAATTACCAATGATCAAAATCATTTTAATATTGTAAATACCCTATTTTCTCAATAGAAATATTCATCAAATAAAAATTATTCATTATTTAAGAAGTCAAAAATGTACCATTTGAAAAGTATTTGCCACTTTCTCTGGCTTTAGAAAATGCATGACACTGTCGTGTGACAAAAATTGATTTATGATTTAATTAAAGCTAATAAGCATTTTGTGTGTGTGTGTGTGTGTGTGTGAAAACTTTCCTTGATGATATTAACAAAATATGTGTGATGAATAGTTTAGATCTTAGATTTTTGATGACATAATGTGAAGGTAGCAGTTCAAGAGGAATGGTGAGCTGGCAATGATAGAGAACTTTTAACACATTGGACAATTATTCACATGTCTTTATCATCCCAAGCTCACTGTTCATCTCGCTTCGAAGCAAAGCCATGGCTACCTTTCAAGACAGCGCAGGGAACTGTTTAAGGGACTTTTCCTAACCAGGGTATGGGAGCAGTAAAATATATACACTTTACCTCTACTCTTTGTTTGTGTGTTTTTTCAGCTTTTTTAAGAATTCTTTCGGCTGCCTTTGGAGGAAATACACAGAGAAAATGAATGATTTGAAATGACACTATCCCACAAGCATACCAAGCAAAATTTTATTTGAATACTCAAACGTGCCTCAATAATTTTTCTTACCCTCCTCTCTTGTATTTTATCGAAAGCTTTTTGTGCTTCGGTTCGATTATCTTTCTCTACTTCTTCTTCTTCAAATTGTTCTTTTGGTGAGCTTGTAGCTTTCTCTTTAGCCATACTTTTGATTGTATCTTCGATTGCTTTGTTTTTATTTTTCTTCTTTTTCTTCCTACAAAAGTCATAAATAAGTGTAAGAAAACGTGAAATAAATCTTTAAGTATTCTTGTTAGGTTTAAGATGTTAACTTACTTCTTTATTCCTCCATCTCCAACTCCTTTTAGCTTTAAAGATCCTTTCGTCACAGATTCATACTCATCCGCCATCTTGTATTTCATTCGACGTTCGATGTCGCAATGAATGATGGGATAAAATCAAGATAACACAGGAAGCCCAAAAACAGCGAAATGTCATTCACGCAAGCAGCACCGGCAAGCATAGCATCCAAAAAAGTTTGCATCGGTCAATAGAATAAGATAAAATCCGCTTGGATAACTTGAGTAATCTGGAAAGGACCTGGATCAGATTGGATAACCTATGTAGTATTACAAATTGAACTTACTACAGTCAACAAGGAAGGTGTACTTTTTCTGCCTCGACATTGCAAAATATTTTATTGCACTCAAAAATCGAAGTACAGTAAATATACACTTTGTTCATTCACCACTTTCCATACATCGGTTCACTGGTTAAACGCGAAGCCCTCAAGCGAGGCTTAATGGTAGTTTTAAATGATTATTCAAATTCGAACCTTGCACCCTCGACTGAATGCTTCGTGTTTGACCAGTGAACAGATGTATGGAAAGTGGTGAATCGAATAAGGAGTTTGACTCAAAATCGCTTCCTTTTCAGAGAAAGTGTCGGCCGATTCGTACATTGCTGATCTTGTTGGTGATATTTCTGAAGTTGTCTTTCCAATTGAGCCACCTTCTCTTTTAGAGAAGCGATATCTTTTTCGGACATTGATTTAGCAGCTTGAAGTTTCTGTTAAGAAAAATGAGACAATAAATTCGAAGATTCAGGGTTTTTTCGTGTGTGATTAATTAGTTCTTTTCTTCATATTATAGTAATTTAATAAATTAAGGTTGATGTTCTCACGAACCCCCCCCCCCCCCCCCCCCCCCACACACACACACACACACACGCACACACACACCCACCCTCACCTAATGTCACTGGGGTTTTCAATGCAAAGAGATTGAGCTGCAAAGCCAAGTGATGACAAAGATCGATAGAATTGCTGCAAGTGCTTACCTTGCGGAAGATGTCACTGTTTGAATGTGATGAGGGAGTATTTAAAGATTTGGCAACATTAGATTTTTGCAGCTTCAGAAGTTTGGCATCATACTGAAAGTTGACCAGAAAAGTAACATTCACATGACGTATACACAATGTATTAAACCATATATATAAACACAATAGCCCTCAAAATCAGTCGGGGAATAGTGTAAGTCTTTAATTATTATGGACCTTATCAGTTGGGTTGCAAAACCTTTTTGAGTCTACTATAAGTAAACCTCCCTCCACCCAAAACAATCTTCCACGCTCTATGTCCACCCCAAAACCATCAGAAGGATCACGTATCATGGGAAATCTTGAACAACAGCGTGACATCTATATCGTATATATCCCCAAATGCGCACTGCGAGTGCAGAGCGCATTGATCATAATGAATCTGTTCGTATTTGCATACCTCTAGCCTTAGTTTGACGATTTCTGTGTGCTTGTCCCTCGCCATGTCAGCTAGCTGTTTCTGTAAATGCCTCAATTCGCTATCTTTTTCTCGGAGGCTTTTCTCAAGGAGAGAAATTTCTCTTTTAGCTGTGAAAGAAACGTGCTAACATTAACTTGACTGTCACTGCACAATAACTGCTCTTTGCGAAAGATGTGAAGTCACATCTATCATACAAATAGCATGATGACGTAATTAGTTGCTGCGTCAATTAAAAACGAAATGATGACGAAGCATTTGATTATTGCCGAAAAAAATTAACAAGTTAAGGTTTCATTTCCTTGAGTTCTACTCCTCTTGTTTATCAGAGAAGAAGACTAATAATATAAATGATATTTTTATTATTATAGTTTACCTTGCTGCTGAGATTCCTCTTTCAGACGGCATATTTCATTTTTATGCATCTGATCTGATACTTGTATTTCTTTTATGGCTTCAGTGATTTGGTTTTTGTGTTCCTGAATGAGAATCAAAGGAGCTTAATCCGAATAAAATAAAGTTAGTGATATACAATATTTCATGACATGCATGTGCCCAGCAGTATTCCTACTCCTCCATATTTTTAATCTTCAGTCTCTTACCTGTTCAAGTGCATCAGCTGTTTTCTTCATTTGTTGAATCTGTTCCTTCAATTGAGCATTTTCGTCTGAAAACGTAACGAATTCAAATTGAACGCCTACCCGTAGTCTATACACTCTCAATTTTTCGCTTCCTAAACAGGGGCGGGTCCAGGGGGTGTCCTGCGATGCACTAGACACCCCCACCATATATATGTAAGTACAAAGTAAGTCAGATCAGTCAGGATTATTGATGACGTCACTATATCGTCACTTTTTTTCATTTCGGACACCCTCCCCCCTTATTATTGATGTCGTCACCATATCGTCTGGATTTTTCATTCCGCACCCCCTTTGCAAAATCCTGTTTGATTACGTTCAATCACGTGACAATTGTTTAGACGTCGATCATATCTTACCTTCAAAGTCACATCTTTTTGACAAAGTGCCTTGCAGCTTGTCCGCCATGCTCCTCAAGCTACTGCATTCTAAATTCACAAAGAAATCTTTAATTATTCAATTAAGATGTTGACTGGTATATGAAATCATGAAACGAGTTTACTTGCCTTCTAGAGCTGCTTTTTCAGCCTCTTGGATTGATTGTATTTGCTTGGTAAGGTTTCTTATTTGGGAGTGTAGTGAGGCGTTTTCCTTCGCTAAGTCAGAAGTTGCCTAAGAGACCGTCCACACATTGTGAATTTGGATCTGGATTCAACTTTTTGGTACCCCCCTTAATTCTGGCCTAATCCCCCCCCCCCCCCCCCCCCGGGATCTCCCCCTTTAGAATTTCAGATAAAAATGTTTACAATTATTAAGTCAGTAATCCGTTCATGAAATATATATTTCCACCCAAGAGACAGACAGACAGACAGACAGACAATATACTTTCTTATTTGTGCAAAATAATGAGCCATACACTCAGCTGGAAAAATAAGCTTGAAACTGATTTACAAACCATTTAAGCGTTAAGCTTATGTGAGTTTCATTAAGCTTATATTAGTCTTACCTTTTGCCAGTTTGAAAAGTCTTCGATGAGTTGATCGAGTTGGACTTGCTTTGCAGTAGTTGGAAGCATCTTATCTTTTACCCAGATTCTTATGAATATCTTGGCTGATAAGAAGAACAAAAGCTTAAAATCTAAGGCAAAATCGTCCGAGGTTTTGGAAAATAACCTTTGTCTTCGAGCGAGCTAAAAACTCGCCAAATTTTGACTGGAAAAAATGTCTTGACAGATTATATTTTTTGTGCCTTGGTAACTAATAGTTTTTGCGGCTTTTTACGGACCTGGTTTTCAGTATAACAACATAAATATCTAATAAAAACCTTTAAAAATACAAAATACAAAGCTGAAGCCAACGAATAGTTAGAAGCCGAAGGATCGAAAGAGAAGAAAAACATTTTGGCGGGAATTTTTTCCAAGCGCGCGCGCACGTCTTTTTTCCCGCCACTGACTAACACAGGTAGCCCAAAATAATTTTTCTGATTCGTCATGGAAAAAGGCGTAAAAAGTGGGAGGACTATACTTTTTTGACTGAGAAGTAAGGCAAGATAAGGCGAGGCCGACGCCATGATTTTTTCTTCGTAGTAAAATAGCTGTATAATAATGATAGAGGTTTTGATAGTGGTAATTTTTCAAACATGATCTTTCTTGTGAGGCACTAGAAAGAGTGCAAATCAAATTCACGTCCTTAAAAAGCAGTCACACCAACAAAGTTCTTTTGTCAATCATTATATTTTTATTACAATTAACTGCTTATTTCGAATCTAATATTTCTCAGTTAAGGGCCCAGTAACACGTACAACAAAATCCTGTTCTTTTTACATGACACTCCGAGTGGAGTACAACGCATGTTCTTTCATTTCGAACACCAAAGGTGTGGTAACAAATTCGTGCAACTTGTCGTGCAACATTGCTTGCGTTGAAAGTTGCAGAGACACAATTTCACTGTTGCACCAGCAGCAACACAATTTCATTGTTGCACAGAATAGAGCAAACAGTATATCCGTGAAACATTGTTACTACTAAATAGTACAATTTTATGCAAATGCTATTTGTTTTCTATTATTGAATTAGCACTATTTTGTGCTATTTAGTAATTTGTATGTCACGGATATATTGTTTGCACTCTACAAGCTGTCTCTCTACTCTTTGCAACAATGAAAATTTGTTGTCGTATTTTCTCTTTAAACGAAACAAGTTGCACGAATTTGATGCCCATATAACCGCACCTTAAAGAAAGGAGCTCTTCCGTGGAGTGGCCTGTATTCGCTCTCGGCTTTAACAACGAATCAATCACGATTTTGATGTTCGTGATACCCACCCTCAACCTATCGAAATCAATTTTTCCATTGATTTTACCATGTTTGATTAATTCACAACCTCAATGGTCCAGTACATCTAGACATTTTATGGCCAGTGACTGGATAAAATATTGTGGTATTTCACAACAATACAAGGTCATGTGGCCTTAATTGTTTAATACCATACATTTTTAAAAATTATTTTATCTAATCCTCAAAGTTAATTAGTACAAAATCCATTCAAACGTCAATCATTCTGAGCCTCATTCAAGTAAGGCACTATTGATTCTGATCCTAGCCTAGATATACATGGTTCCTGGTACTTACAAAGCCTGAACCGAACCCCAAATAACATTTATAAATTTCTTCGTTATGTTATTATTTTAACCCAGCTCGGATGTGACCTTCAAATAAAGCCCAAGGTCGACCAAACCCATCCATTTTTTTTAATACAAACATTTCATAGTTAGCAAGATAATCGTGACCCTTTTTAGAAAAAAGCCAACATGTTATGCGTTGATGGTGCACTCTGGTCTAGCTTGTCATGGTACACAAGTTTAGTTCATCATGCCTTACTTTATATAGTGTTAGTTGTACCAAAAGTACACCTCAATGCACCTAGAGTGAATTTAGTCACACTATTGGATAGTTAGATAAATTTATCTACCTTATATAGACACACGTGAAAAACGTCTGCGCATGCTCTAAGTCCGCATGCAAATTAGTCAAAAGCATCTTCGTGCTATTGTAGAAATATGCAAATTTGACTTTCACACTTGCCTGAAGAATAGTCTTTACAAAATGCCAAAACTTAAAGTCAGTTCTTGAAACTTAAGGCTAATTCTTTCACATTGTCTTTATTAATACAATAACTTGGTCCCACAAAAGTATACCCACGAATTTTTTTGTATACTCGGAGAAAACAAGCATTTATTTTCTCACTAAAACCAGGGAGGTGGGAGGTGGACCTCCCTGCTAAAACTCTTGTAAATTCTTGGAAAGCGTGCCGAAAGGCACGCATGCGCAAACGTTTTTCTCTAGTGTCCCTTAGATAACTATTTAGGTGACGTTACTAAAATAGTAAATGCGAGGCCAAAGTAACGGTCATGCAAATCCAGGGGGTTTACTTTACCAAAGAATGTTAAAGAGACAGTCACTTTTATCATTGTTTTTCCCCCTGATTTCAGTAGCCGTTTTACTTTACTCGTAAATTCAAATTTATGTGACGTCAACTATTCAACACCGAGTGTGACTACATTTACTCTACCATGTCACACTCCTAAATGGGCCAATTTGATTTACCTATTTTATATGCAACAAAATACGACCCATTGTTCCTTTAGAGAATGTCAGCGAGATCAACCCTGCCGGATTTAATATATACAAATACTAAAAGAAATTAATATACACCTTATCTGACCTCCGATTGGCTGAGAACACACAAACATACAGCCAATTTTGGATAATGTAAATTTTACATGATAAATGTACGACATTTTGTAAAAAAAATATCATGTCAAGTTGACGGAAGGTCACAACACAGGGGCGGATTTAGGGGGGGGCCGGGGGGCCGCGGCCCCCCCTTTAGCTGCCGGTTTTTTTTTTTTTTTTTGGCTTTTCTACTGCCTCGTGCATTAAGGAAATTTATTTTATTTTTTAATTTGATCCTATCCGGTCCCCCCTTTTGAAATTAATGTGTTAAAACTTGGTAATAATTTATGGAACAGTGTCAGCATTGAAGTGCGCCACGTTTTTTTTTTTTTTTTTTTTTGCTTCGGCGATTTCTTAGGTGTCTTATCAAAATGGCCACGCTACGCCCCTAATTTGATCCTGTCCGGCCCCCCCTTTTGAAAATTCCTGGATCCGCCCCTGCAACAGACGATGAAACAAGGTTTGCTTCTGCTCTAGAAGCAAAAAATTAAATCTACATTCTTAGTTTACAAAATGTATAATAAAATAATTTCTCATTTCAGACCACGTCATTCTCTTGAGAATTAAATTCTGTATTGGAATCCATCCATATTAGTATTAACCTTCTCAAGACTTACTGGAAATAAAAGGCACTTGGATGAAAATCGATGAAAATTGGAAATTCCTTGAAACTTGGTTAACTTATCTATATGGCCCCAATAGTAGCCAAGCAACATATTTTCTTCACAGTCTAAATTTACGGATAAAAATTACATCTTTTTTTCAGCATCTAAATTGTGAGTACATGACGTCATTTACTCAACCCTATTGTTCTTTTAGTTTTTAAACCAAAACTTCTCAACTGCGAGTGGCTCCCAGGCTAAAATTTTTGCCAATCTGGTTTTCATAATCATGATTGAGTCATATTATTCTTAAATACTTGAACTATTCGGACTTTCAAAATATGGGGCGTTTTCATCCAAGTGCCCCTTTAAGGGAATGAAACGTGGTCCGAAATGAAAAACAGTGGTTAGGTCTATAATTTCATATATCTTTACATGGTCTTAGCAGGCCAAAGCAATAATCAAATTCGAACACATTTCCAGGAAATCCAAGGTATGATGACAACCAGAATAGTTACTGGCCACTACTTCGTTTAGTTGGTTAGTGCAATCTTTCAGACTGCTGTACGAAGAGTTAGCAGAGGATCTTCTTGACGATTTTCCGGAGCCAAAACTAGTCAACTGCTCATTGTTTGCAGGCGATGCCAGACTTTTGAAGTCCAGTAAGTAGCTCTTGTGATCTACTTGATACAGCTGTAAGCTAATTTTGGTCTAAAGGTATGGAGAGGAAAATACTCAAAGGTTGATTCTAGTAGTCTGGAGTTGTTGTATCCCTTTTCCGTCCCTCCCTACCACAGGTATCCCAAGCTGGGTTTCTGTGGAATCCTATCAAACTTGTTAGGACACGACAGAAACCCAGCTTGGGATACCTGTGTCCCTACATCCCTACATTCCAACATCCCTCCCTCCATCTTTTCCCTTTTATTTGTATTAACAGATATTGTTGTGGTGTATTTTTCATATCGTTACTTACCGTCTTTCCAGAGACTTTGTTTTTACCCAAAACACGAAGATGAAATGGATTTACCAATTTCCATTCCTAAAAAAGAAAAGAAACCGACTTTTATCAATTATTAGCCTTTTGATAAAGTGTATATCTATAGACTCCTTGCACTAATTCCCAACCTTGAGGACAAAACAATGAAAAATATTAACATCACGAAAGATTTAAATCCTCAAGAGAAAGGAGTTGTTTCGTTTTGACCCCCAGGCTGGGAATAGGGCTGCGTGGCAGTGACGTCAAACACAGACAAACAAACCGAGTTTCTCATCTCCTTGAGTCCGATTTCGACCGTTTGGTTTTTAACGACAACTTTTTTAGAAAAGCAATGCTTTGTAATAAAAGATAAATAAATAGAATGTGTTTTTCCGTTTGCTTTTTAGCATAATATTACGCTTGTCTGAATCGTGCATCTATTAAGCAGGGTATTTTTAGAATAGCCACGCAGCCCTATTAGTACAAGAGATATTTTGACTTCTTTCCATAAAACGATTCTCTGATTAAACTTCAGCGATGCACTGATTTAGCTTAGCCTGGCCTTAAATGGTAACGAACGAGCTTTTAACCGTTCATCAGCTACATGTATGTACGTAACCTTCTAATTTGCATGGCTAGGTTTGATTAGCCAATGTGCATGAGCTCGAAATTCTAACACAAAGCATGATGGGAAAGTGAGTCCTGATGCTTTTTTGGCTCTTTTAAAAACTCATCTGACTGTTTTTCCTTAAACATTTTCTTTGAAAATAAAAGTATTTCAACAGACGAAAATAATAACAGACATAGTTCCTTTGCTATTTTACAAAATATTATCCCACTTTTTAATCCCCTGAGCATGCGCTTAGAGCAGTAGCGCGGAATGCAGGAAAAACAAAGTATGCCTTCATGAGTACTTACATATCCCAGCATCACCATAGCACGGTACACTTCTGACATAATGTCATTTGGTTTACTTTGAGATCGAATTCCTATTTAAAAAAAAAACATTTGTGAATAAAAAAACACCTTTCTAAGCTCATAAATGAATAAAATAAAAATGGCATTTTGCAGTGGCATTTCTACGGAGTAGCTATTCGTCCACTGCAATTCCAATTGGAATTTAGAAATCGATTTTCGAAAACTGGATAGCCACCCATTCCACCTGTGTATATCCAAAGTGGCCTTGAATAAAAAGTACTTACCTAAGTGCCACTTGGGTCTTTTCCCCTGTGCCAGCTTCAGATATGGTTGCTTTTTGGTTGGTGTTGTTGGAAGAGTACCTGAAAAATAGCAATGATAATGTCAGTAAAGATTAATAAGATTTGCAACTAAGGCTTATATCCTAGTCAATTGGATTGCCTGTAATATCAAATCCTATTAAGGTAGCTCCATAGGATTTTGAGGCAGTACCAAACAATAAGCCATTCAAGGCTGAGGAAAACACTGGGTCGAGTTGCCATTGCAGTGCATTGTGGGACTCAACCGTGAATTTAGAATTTTTCAATTAAAGTGATCACGTATAAGGTAACCATAGCAACACCAGGTGTTAAAATAAATGTTCTTCTGGTTGTAGCATTGCACATTTCCGCACAGCCTCACCTTAAATACCAAAGTTACTAACCTGCTCTAGGGCGTGATTGTGCTCCAGTTGTGGCCAGTAAATTTTGGTTCCCAGCCTACAAATCAAAATCAATAGTTTATATTTCTAAGATACTTTTAAATAACATCAACTGTTCTTGCCAATATTAGCCAGTGACCCATTACCCATGGAACTAGGACTGAAGCATGAGGGCCTGTGGCATCCAGGGTAACTGCCTAATTTATTACTCTTTATATTTTACTCATTTTCATAATTATGCAACCATGACAACTGGATTTTGGGTTCTGTCAATCAAATTTCCAATGGGCTGAGTTAGTGTTTTTTTGATCTGCCGAAGCCCCCGCCCCCCCCAAAAAAAAACAACAACAGATGTCTTGGGCTTAGTTGGTAAGGTTAGTATGCACATGGGTGTAATGTGCAAACTAAAATTCTAATGATTCGGGAGAGAATAAGAGAGATCTTTTGTTGAATGGAGACTGCAAATTTTGGATGAAAAAAAAATGATGTCCTTGTTTGTAAACTCTGAATAATGATTGCTTTTACTCATTGACAAGTGATATTGCACCTAAAAAGTGGCATAGTGAGAGAACGGGGGGTGGCTGCACCCCAAAAGTTTCAGCACCGAAATTTCATTAATTCATGTGGGATTCCTATGGATATGGAAGGAAAATGGTACACTGCCTCCTTATTATCAAGACCTTGCTACACCCCTACACCTAATTGAATCTACTGTCAGTGACACTCATTATCTTGGCTGACTTACCGGTGGTGTACCTCCTTCTGTAACATGAAAAGATGATGTTGGAGGAGACACTGAAGAGAAGAAATGATCATTGTGACCTGTTTCTAAAGCTGGAACGGAATAGATCCAATGAAATATTTGTCGTTTATAATAATTTCACATAGTATTTTCACCGAAAAAATCCTGGATAACAATAATTGAAATATGTACAGAAATATTATAAATATATATATTTGGGACTAAATCAAACTGGGTTTCTCACAGCCCTCAGACTTGCCATGCATAAGAATATAAAGTACTAGGGAGCTGTAAGAGGGAGATTAAACTGTTACAAAAGTCAATTACCGTAAACCTCTGAATACAGTATACACCCCTTGCAGCACTTTGGAATGCAGCTCAATTTGGAGGACAAAACAATGGGTTTCCAATTCTTAGGAGATTTGATTTGATTTGATGTCAAGGGCTCTATTTAAGCCCCTTTGAAAGTAAGCCTCTTATCATGTCATTGTATTGTTCTTCTATTGTGCTTATATTCAGAGATTTATGGTATCACACGAAGGAAACAAGCCAGGATTATTTCTCATTAGCATTATTAGTTTCGTCTCTTCCCACCTCACACCTTCCTGCATTAATAAAGGATAATTATTAGAGTAATTATTATGTCATTAGAGTAAACATGATTGCCGTGTGATAAAGGTGTATCCAGACCAATAGAGCTGTTGTGACATCAATCGAATGAAAAAACAACTTCCGGGTCCAAAAAAAAGCATTTTTATAAAGATTGTTTTTCAGTACTTTTTCTTTGAGACAAGATTTGTTGTCCAAAGTCTTAAAGAATGTTTTTTCTTTTGCTTTATTTTAGAATTTCCATGAGAAGTTAGAGAAGGACCCGGAAATACATCACAACTTAACAGCTCTATAGTTGTTACACTGTTTTCTTTTACCTAATAATCTCATTTTCTTGTTGTCCAGTATCAGATCATATGCAACCCTCAGCTGATCATGAGGGTCTCCTGAGTTAATGGCTGCTAAAATGTCACTCTTTGGACAATTCAATTTCTAAAAACAATAATCAATAAACAAAATATTAAAACTTCACCCTACGGGCCCTGTTGTAAACACTGTGCAATTTCCCAGGAACTTTTCTCGCAATGCCATTGTGAGACAAGTTGCTGGAAAATTACACAGTGTGACAAGGGTTGTCTCGAAATTTTTGTTGTTGCGCATAGCATTGCACAAAGTAGAACTCAGTTCTACTTTTTGCAACAGATTGCAATGACTGACAATGCCATTGAACAGTGCATCAGCCCCTCCGACAACTTTTCTCACAATTTTAAGGCATATTTTTCAAGTTGCTGCAAGTTGATGGGATCACATTGCAGTGTAACACCTCACCTCACAAACCTGTAACACTACATTTTCAAGCATTGCGAGACAAGTTCCTGAGAATTATACACAGTGAAATAGGACCTTTAGGGAACTACAGAAGTTCTCAAACTGACTCAAACTTTTTAGAGACCATTAGAAATGGCTCTAACAATCTTGAAGTTTGCAATGAATAATTTAAGAAGTGCTTACCGTAGACACTTCACTCAGACACTCTTCATCTATTGAATTATCAGTATCATCACTTGCAGGAAATAGGTATGGTGGCAATCCCTTCTTGAACCATTCATGATCTCTAGATGAAAAACATTACATTGGTAAACACTTACATACATAACATGTACATAAACTTTATTAATGTGTCAAACTTCTAGCATGCCACAAGTAGCACACTAATCGGGGACACTTACAATATAATATAAACAAAAAGAAATCTAAATAATTATATGGACAGATAATATAATTGGAGAAATATATATGTATAAATATATGTGGAAATGATGTCGAGCACTAAAATGATATTGAATATTGATATATAATACAATATAAGAACCTGACCCTCCAGTACCTTCAGGAGATCCCTACCTCACACCAGACGAGACCACAATCCTAGTCTTTCATCTGGAAGCAAAATAGGGATCACCCACCAGCAGGGAGAGCCAGAATGAATCAGACCTAAAGATAATACTTCAATTTATATAATACCCAGTTTCAGAATTAAATTTCATGCTTCTTGAGCAGATCTATTTGATTTTAATACAATCTCGAGGGCTGAGCAGCTCCAAGTTATTTCCACAGGCAACCCAAAACAATAAATATGATAAGCTAACCTTATATACTGGATAGTTGCTCTCTTCATTGGATCAACCAGTAACATTTTGGAAATAAGACTACTAATACTAGTATTAAGATGAGGGGGGATGTGGAACACTCCACCTATAACACAAACATATCATGTGCAAAATGAGTATCGTTGAGTGATAATGACTTCCTATTGGTTGCTTGTTTGTTTACTTATCATTCAATCCATCCATTCATTTGAACAGTCAGTGAGTCAGCAAGCCATTTATTCATTCAATCATTTGTTCATTCATTCAGTCAGTCAGTCATTCATTTTTGTGTTTGTTTTTAATAACTTACCTTTAATTTTCCTAAAAAGGGTTGGAATATGTTCATCATCAAAGGGGAGCTACATTTGTAAGAATAATTAAGGTTAGAAATGACACACAAAAAGACAGAGGTGAAATATAACTAAATTTACAAAAAATTCGGAATCATATATTACCGTTCCACAGAGAAGTGCATACAGGATCACACCACAGCTCCAGATATCAACCTCTGGTCCGGCATAAAGTCTGGTAGACAGAAAATAAGAAATTTAATTGAATAAAAACCCCTTTTTTTATGTCAATTTTTTCAAAATACTGTCTAATCTTTTTTCAACAGAAAAACCATAATAAAGAATTATATATAATATAATAACGAATAAGGCTGTGTAGAAATATATTAAAGAAGTACATACAGTATGTCACATAATACCCACAGATGACCTTACTCGCCATATATGAGTCTCCTGTAGCTCAGTGGTAGAGCATCCTTCTAGTATACAGAAGGTCATGGGTTTGATTCCCATCTGGGTCTCAGAATTTATTCTGAGCTCCCTACTTGTGAGTGCCTATTTCTTTTCTTCTTTAAAAGAATTATATATAGGGAAGCAAGGGTGGCGTAGCGGTGAGAGCACTTGAATTTCGAACCCCGCTGGGCTCTGTGTCATATGTGAGTAGAGTTGTTTTGTTGGTTCTCTCCTGTGCTTTGAGGGTTTTTCTGGGTTCTCCGGGTTTTCCTCCCTCCTCAAAAATTAACTTCTAAATTCCAATTGGAATGCAGTGGAGGAAGAGCCACTCTGTGGATTCCACTGTTAATTCTCATTATTATTATTATATTCACTTACTTTCCTGAGATGACTTCTGGTGCTGCATAGTTAGGTGATCCACAGCTTGTCTGGAGGAATTCTCCATCTTTCATGATGTTAGACAAACCAAAATCAGCTATCTTCACATTAAGATTGGAATCAAGCAACAGATTCTCTGGTTTTAAATCTCTGTGGAGAAATACATTTAACTGTTACTGTACTAGGTAACAAGGTCTATTCCTCCCTCCTAATTCTTTTGTGATTTAATTCAATCACAGGGCTCAAAATAACAGCTGGTCATCAGACCATGTCAAAGGAGAATTGTCAAAGGAGAAATTTTGTGGTCACATTTTTTGCCTTGCCAGTCATTTTGACTATTGTAGTAACACTGAGCAAGAAAAGAGGTACTGCATTGATCAAGCTAAAACTAATTTGACTGTTGACTGACAGACTGTTATCTTGAGTCCTCGGGAAACATTGAGATTCTCGGGAAACAAAACTAACTGTTTCCCTCGGGACCAGTCATTAAGTGCTATTATTTACCTGTGAACTACAGAATGTCTGTGACAATAATCCACACCAGAAATGATTTGCTGAAAAAATCTTTTGGCCTCTTTTTCTTCGAGCTGAAAACAAAAAAAGAGCACATAAAAAGTTATAACTTCCCTGCATTACAGTAATTGGATAACTGCTAGGCTGATCTTCACAATAAATACAAGAATAAGGCATACAGTACATGGGTATATAGGAAGCATGGGTTGTGTGGGCTGAAATACGGCACCAGTACCACCCAGGTTCAATAGACCTCATCAGCTTGGCTGTAATGTTGTCCCATTTCAGACCACGTGTCATTCCCAGAGTATCATCTCATTGTTTAATGGTTGCTCATGAGAAGATGCATGAATATGGATACAACTCAAACAAAGAATCTTATTCTCAAGAGAATGACACGTGGTCTGAAATGGTGAGGTCTATTCCTGGGTTCAGTGTTGTATGTGAGTAAAGTTGCTTGTTGGTTCTCTCCTGTCCTTCAAGGGTTTTTTTCTTCGCGTTCTCAGGTTTTCCTCCCTTCATAGAAATCAATTTTCAATTCCCAATTCAGTCTGGTGTCAAAAGCGTTTGTTATGAGCCTCTGGCTTGGGAGGCCGAGCAATCACTCCCTGTATGTTTGATGTAAAATATATTACATAGTACAATAAAGGGCTTTGCACCATCACGTGATGGCAGCCATGACAGGAAGCAGGAACAATGGAGTGAGACCCCCCCCCCCCCTGGGAAACTGAATTCTTTCCCATGTAGATCAGATTAGACCATATTCAATAACTCCTGCCTCCTGTCATGGCTGCCATCACATCATGGTGAAAAGCCTTTATAGAGAATAAGGAATCCCAACCTTTCCATGTTTGAGGATGTACTCAAAGAGTTCTCCACCAGAGACAAACTCCATCACCATGAAGATGTCTGTTGGTGTACTAATCACTTGATATCTGTAATCATATGAACAACATACACTTAGATAATTTTTTTCGGAGATCTGAGATCAAGGTCATTGATCAGGTGATGGCATTCACAGCTCTCAATACTCCAGTTTCACATTCGTTGGAAACCGCTGTTTTTGAAGACCACAGACTCATTTGTACAGGCTTAGCCTCACTTATAAGTCAGCTATTCAACGACATCATTAAAAGTCTATGGGATTTCAATGTGAATGTGAAACTGGAGTATTTCAGATTTCCAATCTCCGACCACCAATGTTTTTTGAAATAGGTGTGTTGTAAAAACAGTAGAACTTAGGAAATCTACTTAACAATTAGTCCTCGAGTCCAAATGGTCTACGAGTCAATAGCCGATGAGGCTGAAGGCCGAATGGGCTATTGACTCGTAGACCATGAGGGCGAGAGGTCTAATTGTTTTAGTAAAAACCTACTAATCGGTCCAATAAAAGGATGCAAAACGTTTTGGATTTTACTTTAAATATATATTTTTTGGTTTTCAAAGCCAGCGCTTTTTGCTACTAGAGGTCTATCACTAATAGACCCCTAGTAGCTCAGCCAATCACAGGGCTCGATTGGTGATAGACGATTAGTAGGTTTTTTCTAAAGTGGGATATTGCAGTGAGAGTGCACTTCTCTTTCACCTCTGGGATGCCGGGTTGGATTCTGTTTATGCATCAACACATACAGTATGAAAAGAGTTTGGTCTCTCATTTGACTTGAGAGTTGTGCCTGATTTACAGTACATATTATCAATATTCATTACATACAGTAGCTTGGACCGATGTGTGCTCGGATTGGTCAAGAACTGTTCTGTGAAAGGATCACAGCTGCTGTCGTGATCTGAGTGCACAGTCTGCTTTGCAAAGGAATTTAACAGGACTGAAAACCCAACAGATTTTCTCTTTCTATATAATACAGCAATTAAAGCAGCTTTTTCTGTGCTCCATTAATTAGTGCCTCACTTAAAAAGTACAGAACTGAAAGCGTTCAAGAAGTGTGAAGAGAAGCATGCATGAGCCGCAAGCTTTCATCTTGTCTTAAAAAGTACAGAACTGAAAGTGCTCAAGAAGTGTGAAGAGAAGCATGCATGAGCCGCAAGCTTTCATCTTGTCGTCACTTCCTTCGCAGAACACAGAAAAGCTGTTTTATTTCTTAATTATAAGCTAAACAAAAAAATTATACATACAGCTTGATAACATGAGGATGTCTAAACAACTTCAAATTTTGAATCTCTCTTCTAATTTTCCCAACAACATCCAAGGTCTTGATCTTATTTCTGTTCAATATCTTGATAGCAACCTTGTGTCCTGTTAGCTGGTGTTCAGCCACTGTTAGGAAAGCAAACATAAATATTCACCCATGAATGATAAAATAGTATACATTACAGTTGCGTGAGCTCAAGATCGTAAGTTTTAAATTATTAACTTGAAACACGAAAGGCAAAACAGAAAATATAAGAAAAAAGCAGTATTTAGTTTTTAAGACTTTATTCTTTGACAAAGAAAAGAAGCAATTAAATGTACAAATCAGAATTATTCGACTTCCTAAATCATAATAAGCTTAATAATTATGAATTCTCGTTTGCAGCCATAAGAGTTGATAAAATACTTCGATAAATTTCATTATTTAATCTCAAATTTGTCCACAAAAAAACATCAAAAATGTACTACAAATACAAAAAATAAGAACGACAGGATATAAATTGAATATTATTAACTGTAAAGACATAATCGTAAGTGGTATTTTGGAGCTTTTTATTTATATTTTGGAGCTAAAACTTAAGCTTATCGTCTTCTCAAGTCAGAGTTCAAAGCAAACTCGCCTCATCAAACTACAACACAGAACAAATATTGAGCACAAAAACAACAAAATACTGCAGATAAGGCTCAATTAATGACTTACATTTGACTTTTCCAAAGGTTCCTATTCCTAAAGTGGCTCCAAGGTTGTAATTTCCAATGGAAAGTTTGCTGCCCAGCTTATCTTTAGCAGACGCCATCTTGGATCGGACGAATGGTCACGTGACCGGTCTGTTGACGTTTTGGGACTTCGCACGATTTGCATAAAGTATTGCATGAGGAGTGGACATTAAGATTTTCAAAAATGCTTTAAAAAATTCTAAAAGCTATAGACCCCTTGCAGCACGTCGGAATGCAGCTCGATTTGGAGGACAAAACGATCCAAAACATTAGATTCAGGAGATTGAAATTCTTTATCGCAAAGCCTTGTGGGATTGAGATGCGGACAAACTTTGCAATGTAAAAAAAGGATTTCGGTGTTTGGTCTCCATTAATTCATTCGTTCAAGGTTCGTGAGGTATATTGTCTGTAGGCATGTGGCCTACCATTGTCTTTAGCTTTTTTAACGGTACGCTTAAACTATTTACAAACGCACACGCCGTACGTGGTAGACACACACTAAAAGATGTTATTGAGCGATTTTGGAACGGGTTGGTCCACGTACTCAAAGAGAGAAGTCTGAGTATCTATGAGCTATCTTTGAGAATCTATGAGCAAACTATGAGAATCTTAGAACTATATAGACCAACTAGTCTAAATAATTTTCATACTGAAATATATATTTCATCAGCTAGTCTTGTAAGATTACGGTACTCTAGAAGGTCAAGTAGAAACCCAAAACTAATGTCTTACTAGAATTTTAGATGTTTTTAATAAATAGGGAATTCGAACCCAAAAGGAACACTTCCGCGTGAATTCATAAAATGTATGGGATTGGCGAGTAGGAGAGCTCTTGCACAGGCAACCCAGTGAACGCTCCAAGAGCGTCTAGTATAGTTTAATTCCATGACATTTTGGGATATTTTACGAAAAATAAAGTGATGACAGATAATTAATTAATTATTCGAAATAAATAACGTCATAATGGATACCGAGTGAAGACTGGGTAATAACCAATTTCCGCGCGCCAATACGTCACAAAGAGAGCTAGAACTATACATTTTTTTTTTACTTTTCGAGTTTTCGTCGTAGAGTTACCAGCATTTTTTGTTCTGCGTCTTTTATAAGAAAAAATAGTATTTTCTAAGTCGATCAGTATTATCAGTAGCAAGGATGCGAAGCATGAATGAGACGTCGTATTCACCATATCAGTAATCCTTGACTGTACGATTGAGTTCTGATGATAAATGATTCATAATCGGCTCATTTTCACTTTCGTCTAGCAAGTTAGCTTGTGACAACTCGATCACAGTCTGACTTGGTAGGTGAGAGTGAAAGTGAGGAGGTTTTTTAATCCTACATCTAAAAGGTTCATGCGACTCCGGAGAAGTTACTCAGATGTTATTTATGCATGCCCATGCAAAATCTCATTTTCATATCCTTCTAGCGAGCAAGTCTGCGAGGAGTCAAAGTCTTATTCACCAGAAGGTTAGACTGAAGATGAGGAGTTTTTTTTCGATCCTACCAATTCAAGATCGAGCGAGATTAAGGCGACGTAAAAGTTACTGGTGATGATATTTACCAGCTCATTTTCACTTGCATTGCATCTTCCAAGAAAATACAGCGAGGACTCACAGTCTTACTCGGAAAGGTGAGAGCAAAGCAGAGCAAGTTGTTCCTACGTCTAATAGCTCATTCAAGCGACGGACATGAGCCAGAACCCTAAAGATAAAAAGTTTCATCCACTTTGAACCTCTCACATCGTATATCTAGATAGAGTGTCTACTGATATCGTGCGCGATCAAGTAGCACCGAGACCTGTTTTGGTGGCCTCTTCGAGCCTTCTCTGCCATATTTCTAGTAGAGCTACACTCAGAGACACTGACCAGGGGGTCAGTGAAAAATCCAAATTCAATCTTTTGAACCTCAAAATTACTCGTCGAAAATCAATATACTATCGAAAACGGTCAAGAAAATCGAGTTTTGGAGTGAATATATCAATTCGCGCAAAAAATGCCAGAAAGTCCTGTGTGATAGCCATACGGGAAGAAGAATTACATTCACAAGCTCATTTTCACTTGCTGATTGCATTGAATCTAGCGAGCACGTCTCTAGAACTCACAATCTTAGTCGCCAGAAGGATGGAGTGAAGATCCTACACATTGTTAGGACTAGGTTAGCCTGGATCGAATCAAGGCGGCGAATTAAGGTTCCTTCTTCCAGGTTTTATTCTATTCGCCCTCTAGCTTCATCTGCCCAATTACAATTCTATTCCTTACCATTTTTATACACTTCTAATGAGACATAACCCAAACAGAACTTTCCGGAGTGCTCATCATCCTACCCAAACAATAATCCGTGTGTGGGAGGCCACCATGATTCCGTCGAGTGGCTACCCACTGTTTGGGGAATACCCATACAGTTGGTGCGGGAAGGATAAATTGCAGAAAACAATCAATATCTCTGGATGTACTCAAGCTAGAACCCTAATTTAAAAAGTTTGATCCACTTTCGAACTCTGGTATCCTATGGAGATCGATAGTTTGGTGATTTCGTGCGCGATCAAGTATATTTGAGGCCCAATCGGTTGGCTCCTTCGAGCCTTCTCTTACAAATTTCTTGTTGAGCTGACCACAGTAGACCCACCTGGGGCTAAATGAAAAATCCAATTTCTTTCATTCGTAAATTGAAATTACTTGTTGAAAATCAATATGCTATCGAAAACCTTCAAAAAAAATAAACTTTTGGAATTAAAATGAAATTTTGGTAAAATGGTCCAAAAATCCAGTTTCATAATCATATATTGACTTATAATCGAATTCGTTGGTGCGGGAAAGATAAATTGCAGAAAACAATCAATATCTCTAAATGTACTGAAGCTAGAACCCTAATTTAAAAAAGTTTCATCCACTTTGAATCCCTGGTATCCTATGGAGATCGATAGTACGGTGATTTCGTGCGCGATCAAGTATATTTGAGGCCCAATCGGTTCGCTCCTTCGAGCCTTCTCTTACAAATTTCTTGTTGAGCTGACCACAGTAGACCCACCTGGGGCTAAGTGAAAAATCCAACTTCTTTCATTCGTACCTTGAAATTACTTGTTGAAAATCAATATGCTATCGAAAACCTTCAAAAAAATAAACTTTTGGAATTAAAATGAAATTTTGGTAAAATGGTGCAAAAGTCCAGTTTCATAATCATATATTGACTAATAATCGAATTCGTTGGTGCGGGAAAGATAAATTGCAGAAAACAATCAATATCTCTAAATGTACTGAAGCTAGAACCCTAATTTAAAAAGTTTAATCCACTTTCAATCCCTGGTATCCTATGGAGATAGATAGTATGGCGATTTCGTGCGCGATCAAGTATATTTGAGGCCCAATCGGTTCGCTCCTCCGAGCCTTCTCTTACATATTTCTTGTCGAGCTGACCACAGTAGACCCACCTAGGGCTAAGTGAAAAATCCAACTTCTTTCATTCGCAACTTGAAATTACTTGTTGAAAATCAATATGCTATCGAAAACCTTCAAAAAAATAAACTTTTGGAATGAAAATGAAATTTTGGTAAAATGGTCCAAAATTCCAGTTTCATAGCCATATATTGACTTATAATCGAATTCGTTGGTGCGGGAAGGATAAATTGCAGAAAACAATCAATATCTCTGGATGTACTCAAGCTAGAACCCTAATTTAAAAAGTTTCATCCACTTTGGAACTCTGGTATCCTATGGAGATCGATAGTTTGGTGATTTCGTGCGCGATCAAGTATATTTGAGGCCCAATCGGTTGGCTCCTTCGAGCCTTCTCTTACATATTTCTTGTTGAGCTGACCACAGTAGACCCACCTGGGGCTAAGTGAAAAATCCTACTTCTTTCAATCGTACCTTGAAATTACTTGTTGAAAATCAATATGCTATCGAAAACCTTCAAAACAATAAACTTTTGGAATGAAAATGAAATTTTGGTAAAATGGTCCAAAAATCCAGTTTCATAGCCATATATTGACTTATAATCGAATTCGTTGGTGCGGGAAGGATAAATTGCAGAAAACAATCAATATCTCTAAATGTACTGAAGCTAGAATCCTAATTTATAAAGTTTAGTCCACTTTGAATCCCTGGCATCCTATGGAGATCGATAGTATGGTGATTTCGTGCGCGATCAAGTATATTTGAGGCCCAATCGGTTGGCTCCTTCGAGCCTTCTCTTACATATTTCTTGTTGAGCTGACCACAGTAGACCAACCTGGGGCTAAGTGAAAAATCCAACTTCTTTCATTCGTACCTTGAAATTACTTGTTGAAAATCAATATGCTATCGAAAACCTTCAAAAAAATAAACTTTTGGAATAAAAATGAAATTTTGGTAAAATGGTCCAAAAATCCAGTTTCATAGCCATATATTGACTTATAATCGAATTCGTTGGTGCGGGAAGGATAAATTGCAGAAAACAGTCAATATCTCTGGATGTACTCAAGCTAGAACCCTAATTTAAAAAGTTTAATCCACTTTGAACCTCTGGTATCCTATGGAGATCGATAGTTAGGAGATTTCGTGCGCGATCAAGTATATTTGAGGCCCAATCGGTTGGCTCCTTCGAGCCTTCTCTTACATATTTCTTGTTGAGCTGACCACAGTAGACCAACCTGGGGCTAAGTGAAAAATCCTACTTCTTTCAATCGTACCTTGAAATTACTTGTTGAAAATCAATATGCTATCGAAAACCTTCAAAAAAATAAACTTTTGGAATGAAAATGAAATTTTGGTAAAATGGTCCAAAAATCCAGTTTCATAGCCATATATTGACTTATAATCGAATTCGTTGGTGCGGGAAGGATAAATTGCAGAAAACAATCAATATCTCTAAATGTACATAAGCTAGAATCCTAATTTAAAAAGTTTAGTCCACTTTGAATCCCTGGTATCCTATGGAGATCGATAGTATGGTGATTTCGTGCGCGATCAAGTATATTTGAGGCCCAATCGGTTCGCTCCTTCGAGCCTTCTCTTACATATTTCTTGTTGAGCTGACCACAGTAGACCAACCTGGGGCTAAGTGAAAAATCCAACTTCTTTCATTCGTACCTTCAAATTACTTGTTGAAAATCAATATGCTATCGAAAACCTTCAAAAAAATAAACTTTTGGAATGAAAATGAAATTTTGGTAAAATGGTCCAAAATTCCAGTTTCATAGCCATATATTGACTTATAATCGAATTCGTTGGTGCGGGAAGGATAAATTGCAGAAAACAATCAATATCTCTGGATGTACTCAAGCTAGAACCCTAATTTAAAAAGTTTCATCCACTTTGGAACTCTGGTATCCTATGGAGATCGATAGTTTGGTGATTTCGTGCGCGATCAAGTATATTTGAGGCCCAATCGGTTGGCTCCTTCGAGCCTTCTCTTACATATTTCTTGTTGAGCTGACCACAGTAGACCAACCTGGGGCTAAGTGAAAAATCCAACTTTTTTCAATCGTACCTTGAAATTACTTGTTGAAAATCAATATGCTATCGAAAACCTTCAAAAAAATAAACTTTTGGAATGAAAATGAAATTTTGGTAAAATGGTCCAAAAATCCAGTTTCATAGCCATATATTGACTTATAATCGAATTCGTTGGTGCGGGAAGGATAAATTGCAGAAAACAATCAATATCTCTAAATGTACTGAAGCTAGAATCCCAATTTAGAAAGTTTAGTCCACTTTGAATCCCTGGTATCCTATGGAGATCGATAGTATGGTGATTTCGTGCGCGATCAATTATATTTGAGGCCCAATCGGTTGGCTCCTTCGAGCCTTCTCTTACATATTTCTTGTTGAGCTGACCACAGTAGACCCACCTGGGGCTAAGTGAAAAATCCAACTTCTTTCATTCGTACCTTGAAATTACTTGTTGAAAATCAATATGCTATCGAAAACCTTCAAAAAAATAAACTTTTGGAATGAAAATGAAATTTTGGTAAAATGGTCCAAAATTCCAGTTTCATAGCCATATATTGACTTATAATCGAATTCGTTGGTGCGGGAAGGATAAATTGCAGAAAACAATCAATATCTCTGGATGTACTCAAGCTAGAACCCTAATTTAAAAAGTTTCATCCACTTTGGAACTCTGGTATCCCATGGAGATCGATAGTTTGGTGATTTCGTGCGCGATCAAGTATATTTGAGGCCCAATCGGTTGGCTCCTTCGAGTCTTCTCTTACATATTTCTTGTTGAGCTGACCACAGTAGACCAACCTGGGGCTAAGTGAAAAATCCTACTTCTTTCATTCGCAACTTGAAATTACTTGTTGAAAATCAATATGCTATCGAAAACCTTCAAAAAAATAAACTTTTGGAATAAAAATGAAATTTTGGTAAAACGGTCCAAAAATCCAGTTTCATAGCCATATATTGACTTATAATCGAATTCGTTGGTGCGGGAAGGATAAATTGCAGTAAACAATCAATATCTCTGGATGTACTCAAGCTAGAACCCTAATTTAAAAAGTTTCATCCACTTTGGAACTCTGGTATCCTATGGAGTACGTTAGTTTGGTGATTTCGTGCGCGATCAAGTATATTTGAGGCCCAATCGGTTGGCTCCTTCGAGCCTTCTCTTACATACTTCTTGTTGTGCTGACCACAGTAGACCCACCTGCGGCTAAGTGAAAAATCCGACTTCTTTCATTCGTACCTTGAAATTACTTGTTGAAAATCAATATGCTATCGAAAACCTTCAAAAAAATAAACTTTTGGAATTAAAATGAAATTTTGGTAAAATGGTCCAAAAATCCAGTTTCATAGCCATATATTGACTTATAATCGAATTCGTTGGTGCGGGAAGGATAAATTGCAGAAAACAATCAATATCTCTGGATGTACTCAAGCTAGAACCCTAATTTAAAAAGTTTCATTCACTTTGGAACTCTGGTATCCTATGGAGATCGATAGTTTGGTGATTTCGTGCGCGATCAAGTATATTTGAGGCCCAATCGGTTCGCTCCTTCGAGCCTTCTCTTACATATTTCTTGTTGAGCTGACCACAGTAGACCCACCTGGAGCTAACTGAAAAATCCAACTTCTTTCATTCGTACCTTGAAATTACTTGTTGAAAATCAATATGCTATCGAAAACCTTCAAAAAAATAAACTTTTGGAATGAAAATGAAATTTTGGTAAAATGGTCCAAAAATCCAGTTTCATAGCCATATATTGACTTATAATCGAATTCGTTGGTGCGGGAAGGATAAATTGCAGAAAACAATCAATATCTCTGGATGTACTCAAGCTAGAACCCTAATTTAAAAAGTTTAATCCACTTTCAACCTCTGGTATCCTATGGAGATCGATAGTTTGGTGATTTCGTGCGCGATCAAGTATATTTGAGGCCCAATCGGTTGGCTCCTTCGAGCCTTCTCTTACATATTTCTTGTTGAGCTGACCACAGTAGACCCACCTGGGGCTAAGTGAAAAATCCAACTTCTTTCATTTGTACCTTGAAATTACTTGTTGAAAATCAATATGCTATCGAAAACCTTCAAAAAAATAAACTTTTGGAATGAAAATGAAATTTTGGTAAAATGGCCCAAAAATCCAGTTTCATAGCCATACATTGACTTATAATCGAATTCGTTGGTGCGGGAAGGATAAATTGCAGAAAACAATCAATATCTCTAAATGTACTGAAGCTAGAACCCTAATTTAAAAAGTTTAGTCCACTTTGAATCCCTGGTATCCTATGGAGATCGATAGTATGGTGATTTCGTGCGCGATCAAGTATATTTGAGACCCAATCGGTTCGCTCCTTCGAGCCTTCTCTTACATATTTCTTGTTGAGCTTACCACAGTAGACCCACCTGGGGCTAAGTGAAAAATCCAACTTCTTTCATTCGCAACTTGAAATTACTTCTTGAAAATCAATATGCTATCGAAAACCTTCAAAAAAATAAACTTTTGGAATGAAAATGAAATTTTGGTAAAATGGTCCAAAAATCCAGTTTCATAGCCATACATTGACTTATAATCGAATTCGTTGGTGCGGGAAGGATAAATTGCAGAAAGCAATCAATATCTCTAAATGTACTGAAGCTAGAACCCTAATTTAAAAAGTTTAATCCACTTTGAATCCCTGGTATCCTATGGAGATCGATAGTATGGTGATTTCGTGCGCGATCAAGTGTATTTGAGGCCCAATCGGTTCGCTCCTTCGAGCCTTCTCTTACATATTTCTTGTTGAGCTGACCACAGTAGACCCACTTGGGGCTAAGTGAAAAATCCAACTTCTTTCAATCGTACCTTGAAATTACTTGTTGAAAATCAATATGCTATCGAAAACCTTCAAAAAAATAAATTTTGGAATGAAAATGAAATTTTGGTAAAATGGTCCAACAATCCAGTTTCATAGCCATATATTGACTTATAATCGAATTCGTTGGTGCGGGAAGGATAAATTGCAGAAAACAATCAATATCTCTAAATGTACTGAAGCTAGAACCATAATTTAAAACGTTTAGTCCACTTTGAATCCCTGGTATCCTATGGAGATCGATAGTATGGTGATTTCGTGCGCGATCAAGTATATTTGAGGCCCAATCGGTTCGCTCCTTCGAGCCTTCTCTTACATATTTCTTGTTGAGCTGACCACAGTAGACCAACCTGGGGCTAAGTGAAAAATCCAACTTCTTTCATTCGTACCTTCAAATTACTTGTTGAAAATCAATATGCTATCGAAAACCATTAAAAAAATAAACTTTTGGAATAAAAATGAAATTTTGGTAAAATGGTCCAAAAATCCAGTTTCATAGCCATATATTGACTTATAATCGAATTCGTTGGTGCGGGAAGGATAAATTGCAGAAAACAATCAATATCTCTGGATGTACACAAGCTAGAACCCTAATTTAAAAAGTTTCATCCACTTTGAACCTCTGGTATCCTATGGAGATCAATAGTTTGGTGATTTCGTGCGCGATCAAGTATATTTGAGGCCCAATCGGTTGGCTCCTTCGAGCCTTCTCTTACATATTTCTTGTTGAGCTGACCACAGTAGACCCACCTGGGGCTAAGTGAAAAATCCAACTTCTTTCATTCGTACCTTCAAATTACTTGTTGAAAATCAATATGCTATCGAAAACCTTCAAAAAAATAAACTTTTGGAATAAAAATGAAATTTTGGTAAAACGGTCCAAAAATCCAGTTTCATAGCCATATATTGACTTATAATCGAATTCGTTGGTGCGGGAAGGATAAATTGCAGAAAACAATCAATATCTCTGGATGTACTCAAGCTAGAACCCTAATTTAAAAAGTTTCATCCACTTTGGAACTCTGGTATCCTATGGAGATCGATAGTTTGGTGATTTCGTGCGCGATCAAGTATATTTGAGGCCCAATCGGTTGGCTCCTTCGAGCTTTCTCTTACATATTTCTTGTTGAGCTGACCACAGTAGACCATTCTGGGGCTAAGTGAAAAATCCCACTTCTTTCAATCGTACCTTGAAATTACTTGTTGAAAATCAATATGCTATCGAAAACCTTCAAAAAAATAAACTTTTGGAATGAAAATGAAATTTTGGTAAAATGGTCCAAAAATCCAGTTTCATAGCCATATATTGACTTATAATCGAATTCGTTGGTGCGGGAAGGATAAATTGCAGAAAACAATCAATATCTCTAAATGTACTGAAGCTAGAATCCTAATTTAAAAAGTTTAGTCCACTTTGGAACTCTGGTATCCTATGGAGAACGATAGTTTGGTGATTTCGTGCGCGATCAAGTATATTTGAGGCCCAATCGGTTGGCTCCTTCGAGCCTTCTCTTACATATTTCTTGTTGAGCTGACCACAGTAGACCCACCTGGGGCTAAGTGAAAAATCCAACTTCTTTCATTCGTACCTTGAAATTACTTGTTGAAAATCAATATGCTATCGAAAACCTTCAAAAAAATAAACTTTTGGAATGAAAATGAAATTTTGGTAAAATGGTCCAAAATTCCAGTTTCATAGCCATATATTGACTTATAATCGAATTCGTTGGTGCGGGAAGGATAAATTGCAGAAAACAATCAATATCTCTGGATGTACTCAAGCTAGAACCCTAATTTAAAAAGTTTCATCCACTTTGGAACTCTGGTATCCTATGGAGTTCGATAGTTTGGTGATTTCGTGCGCGATCAAGTATATTTGAGACCCAATCGGTTGGCTCCTTCGAGCCTTCTCTTACATATTTCTTGTTGAGCTGACCACAGTAGACCCACCTGGGGCTAAGTGAAAAATCCAACTTCTTTCATTCGTACCTTGAAATTACTTGTTGAAAATCAATATGCTATCGAAAACCTTCAAAAAAATAAACTTTTGGAATGAAAATGAAATTTTGGTAAAATGGTCCAAAATTCCAGTTTCATAGCCATATATTGACTTATAATCGAATTCGTTGGTGCGGGAAGGATAAATTGCAGAAAACAATCAATATCTCTGGATGTACTCAAGCTAGAACCCTAATTTAAAAAGTTTCATCCACTTTGGAACTCTGGTATCCTATGGAGTTCGATAGTTTGGTGATTTCGTGCGCGATCAAGTATATTTGAGACCCAATCGGTTGGCTCCTTCGAGCCTTCTCTTACATATTTCTTGTTGAGCTGACCACAGTAGACCCACCTGGGGCTAAGTGAAAAATCCAACTTCTTTCATTCGCAACTTGAAATTACTTGTTGAAAATCAATATGCTATCGAAAACCTTCAAAAAATAAACTTTTGGAATAAAAATGAAATTTTGGTAAAACGGTCCAAAAATCCAGTTTCATAGCCATATATTGACTTATAATCGAATTCGTTGGTGCGGGAAGGATAAATTGCAGAAAACAATCAATATCTCTGGATGTACTCAAGCTAGAACCCTAATTTAAAATGTTTAATCCACTTTGAACCTCTGGTATCCTATGGAGATCGATAGTTTCGTGATTTCGTGCGCGATCAAGTATATTTGAGGCCCAATCGGTTGGCTCCTTCGAGCCTTCTCTAACATATTTCTTGTTGAGCTGACCACAGTAGACCCACCTGGGGCTAAGTGAAAAATCCAACTTCTTTCATTTGTACCTTGAAATTACTTGTTGAAAATCAATATGCTATCGAAAACCTTCAAAAAAATAAACTTTTGGAATGAAAATGAAATTTTGGTAAAATGGCCCAAAAATCCAGTTTCATAGCCATACATTGACTTATAATCGAATTCGTTGGTGCGGGAAGGATAAATTGCAGAAAACAATCAATATCTCTAAATGTACTGAAGCTAGAATCCTAATTTAAAAAGTTTAGTCCACTTTGGAACTCTGGTATCCTATGGAGTTCGATAGTTTGGTGATTTCGTGCGCGATCAAGTATATTTGAGACCCAATCGGTTGGCTCCTTCGAGCCTTCTCTTACATATTTCTTGTTGAGCTGACCACAGTAGACCCACCTGGGGCTAAGTGAAAAATCCAACTTCTTTCATTCGCAACTTGAAATTACTTGTTGAAAATCAATATGCTATCGAAAACCTTCAAAAAATAAACTTTTGGAATAAAAATGAAATTTTGGTAAAACGGTCCAAAAACCCAGTTTCATAGCCATATATTGACTTATAATCGAATTCGTTGGTGCGGGAAGGATAAATTGCAGAAAACAATCAATATCTCTGGATGTACTCAAGCTAGAACCCTAATTTAAAAAGTTTCATCCACTTTGGAACTCTGGTATCCTATGGAGATCGATAGTTTGGTGATTTCGTGCGCGATCAAGTATATTTGAGGCCCAATCGGTTGGCTCCTTCGAGCCTTCTCTAACATATTTCTTGTTGAGCTGACCACAGTAGACCCACCTGGGGCTAAGTGAAAAATCCAACTTCTTTCATTTGTACCTTGAAATTACTTGTTGAAAATCAATATGCTATCGAAAACCTTCAAAAAAATAAACTTTTGGAATAAAAATGAAATTTTGGTAAAATGGCCCAAAAATCCAGTTTCATAGCCATACATTGACTTATAATCGAATTCGTTGGTGCGGGAAGGATAAATTGCAGAAAACAATCAATATCTCTAAATGTACTGAAGCTAGAATCCTAATTTAAAAAGTTTAGTCCACTTTGAATCCCTGGTATCCTATGGAGATCGATAGTATGGTGATTTCGTGCGCGATCAAGTATATTTGAGGCCCAATCGGTTGGCTCCTTCGAGCCTTCTCTTACATATTTCTTGTTGAGCTGACCACAGTAGACCCACCTGGGGCTAAGTGAAAAATCCAACTTCTTTCATTCGTACCTTGAAATTACTTGTTGAAAATCAATATGCTATCGAAAACCTTCAAAAAAATAAACTTTTGGAATGAAAATGAAATTTTGGTAAAATGGTCCAAAATTCCAGTTTCATAGCCATATATTGACTTATAATCGAATTCGTTGGTGCGGGAAGGATAAATTGCAGAAAACAATCAATATCTCTGGATGTACTCAAGCTAGAACCCTAATTTAAAAAGTTTCATCCACTTTGGAACTCTGGTATCCTATGGAGTTCGATAGTTTGGTGATTTCGTGCGCGATCAAGTATATTTGAGACCCAATCGGTTGGCTCCTTCGAGCCTTCTCTTACATATTTCTTGTTGAGCTGACCACAGTAGACCCACCTGGGGCTAAGTGAAAAATCCAACTTCTTTCATTCGCAACTTGAAATTACTTGTTGAAAATCAATATGCTATCGAAAACCTTCAAAAAAATAAACTTTTGGAATAAAAATGAAATTTTGGTAAAACGGTCCAAAAATCCAGTTTCATAGCCATATATTGACTTATAATCGAATTCGTTGGTGCGGGAAGGATAAATTGCAGAAAACAATCAATATCTCTGGATGTACTCAAGCTAGAACCCTAATTTAAAATGTTTAATCCACTTTGAACCTCTGGTATCCTATGGAGATCGATAGTTTCGTGATTTCGTGCGCGATCAAGTATATTTGAGGCCCAATCGGTTGGCTCCTTCGAGCCTTCTCTAACATATTTCTTGTTGAGCTGACCACAGTAGACCCACCTGGGGCTAAGTGAAAAATCCAACTTCTTTCATTTGTACCTTGAAATTACTTGTTGAAAATCAATATGCTATCGAAAACCTTCAAAAAAATAAACTTTTGGAATGAAAATGAAATTTTGGTAAAATGGCCCAAAAATCCAGTTTCATAGCCATATATTGACTTATAATCGAATTCGTTGGTGCGGGAAGGATAAATTGCAGAAAACAATCAATATCTCTAAATGTACTCAAGCTAGAACCCTAATTTAAAAAGTTTCATCCACTTTGAACCTCTGGTATCCTATGGAGATCAATAGTTTGGTGATTTCGTGCGCGATCAAGTATATTTGTGGCCCAATCGGTTGGCTCCTTCGAGCCTTCTCTTACATATTTCTTGTTGAGCTGACCACAGTAGACCCACCTGGGGCTAAGTGAAAAATCCAACTTCTTTCATTCGCAGCTTGAAATTACTTGTTGAAAATCAATATGCTATCGAAAACCTTCAAAAAAATAAACTTTTGGAATAAAAATGAAATTTTGGTAAAACGGTCCAAAAATCCAGTTTCATAGCCATATATTGACTTATAATCGAATTCGTTGGTGCGGGAAGGATAAATTGCAGAAAACAATCAATATCTCTAAATGTACTGAAGCTAGAATCCTAATTTAAAAAGTTTAGTCCACTTTGGAACTCTGGTATCCTATGGAGAACGATAGTTTGGTGATTTCGTGCGCGATCAAGTATATTTGAGGCCCAATCGGTTGGCTCCTTCGAGCCTTCTCTTACATATTTCTTGTTGAGCTGACCACAGTAGACCCACCTGGGGCTAAGTGAAAAATACAACTTCTTTCATTCGTACCTTGAAATTACTTGTTGAAAATCAATATGCTATCGAAAACCTTCAAAAAAATAAACTTTTGGAATGAAAATGAAATTTTGGTAAAATGGTCCAAAATTCCAGTTTCATAGCCATATATTGTCTTATAATCGAATTCGTTGGTGCGGGAAGGATAAATTGCAGAAAACAATCAATATCTCTGGATGTACTCAAGCTAGAACCCTAATTTAAAAAGTTTCATCCACTTTGGAACTCTGGTATCCTATGGAGTTCGATAGTTTGGTGATTTCGTGCGCGATCAAGTATATTTGAGACCCAATCGGTTGGCTCCTTCGAGCCTTCTCTTACATATTTCTTGTTGAGCTGACCACAGTAGACCCACCTGGGGCTAAGTGAAAAATCCAACTTCTTTCATTCGCAACTTGAAATTACTTGTTGAAAATCAATATGCTATCGAAAACCTTCAAAAAATAAACTTTTGGAATAAAAATGAAATTTTGGTAAAACGGTCCAAAAATCCAGTTTCATAGCCATATATTGACTTATAATCGAATTCGTTGGTGCGGGAAGGATAAATTGCAGAAAACAATCAATATCTCTGGATGTACTCAAGCTAGAACCCTAATTTAAAATGTTTAATCCACTTTGAACCTCTGGTATCCTATGGAGATCGATAGTTTCGTGATTTCGTGCGCGATCAAGTATATTTGAGGCCCAATCGGTTGGCTCCTTCGAGCTTTCTCTAACATATTTCTTGTTGAGCTGACCACAGTAGACCCACCTGGGGCTAAGTGAAAAATCCAACTTCTTTCATTTGTACCTTGAAATTACTTGTTGAAAATCAATATGCTATCGAAAACCTTCAAAAAAATAAACTTTTGGAATGAAAATGAAATTTTGGTAAAATGGCCCAAAAATCCAGTTTCATAGCCATACATTGACTTATAATCGAATTCGTTGGTGCGGGAAGGATAAATTGCAGAAAACAATCAATATCTCTAAATGTACTGAAGCTAGAATCCTAATTTAAAAAGTTTAGTCCACTTTGAATCCCTGGTATCCTATGGAGATCGATAGTATGGTGATTTCGTGCGCGATCAAGTATATTTGAGGCCCAATCGGTTGGCTCCTTCGAGCCTTCTCTTACATATTTCTTGTTGAGCTGACCACAGTAGACCCACCTGGGGCTAAGTGAAAAATCCTACTTCTTTCATTCGTACCTTGAAATTACTTGTTGAAAATCAATATGCTATCGAAAACCTTCAAAAAAATAAACTTTTGGAATGAAAATGAAATTTTGGTAAAATGGTCCAAAATTCCAGTTTCATAGCCATATATTGACTTATAATCGAATTCGTTGGTGCGGGAAGGATAAATTGCAGAAAACAATCAATATCTCTGGATGTACTCAAGCTAGAACCCTAATTTAAAAAGTTTCATCCACTTTGGAACTCTGGTATCCTATGGAGTTCGATAGTTTGGTTATTTCGTGCACGATCAAGTATATTTGAGACCCAATCGGTTGGCTCCTTCGAGCCTTCTCTTACATATTTCTTGTTGAGCTGACCACAGTAGACCCACCTGGGGCTAAGTGAAAAATCCAACTTCTTTCATTCGCAACTTGAAATTACTTGTTGAAAATCAATATGCTATCGAAAACCTTCAAAAAAATAAACTTTTGGAATGAAAATGAAATTTTGGTAAAATGGCCCAAAAATCCAGTTTCATAGCCATACATTGACTTATAATCGAATTCGTTGGTGCGGGAAGGATAAATTGTAGAAAACAATCAATATCTTTAAATGTACTGAAGCTAGAACCCTAATTTAAAAAGTTTAATCCACTTTGAATCCCTGGTATCCTATGGAGATCGATAGTATGGTGATTTCGAGCGCGATCAAGTATATTTGAGGCCCAATCGGTTCGCTCCTTCAAGCCTTCTCTTACATATTTCTTGTTGAGCTTACCACAGTAGACCCACCTGGGGCTAAGTGAAAAATCCAACTTCTTTCATTCGCAACTTGAAATTACTTGTTGAAAATCAATATGCTATCGAAAACCTTCAAAAAAATAAACTTTTGGAATGAAAATGAAATTTTGGTAAAATGGTCCAAAAATCCAGTTTCATAGCCATACATTGACTTATAATCGAATTCGTTGGTGCGGGAAGGATAAATTGCAGAAAGCAATCAATATCTCTAAATGTACTGAAGCTAGAACCCTAATTTAAAAAGTTTAATCCACTTTGAATCCCTGGTATCCTATGGAGATCGATAGTATGGTGATTTCGTGCGCGATCAAGTGTATTTGAGGCCCAATCGGTTCGCTCCTTCGAGCCTTCTCTTACATATTTCTTGTTGAGCTGACCACAGTAAACCCACTTGGGGCTAAGTGAAAAATCCAACTTCTTTCAATCGTACCTTGAAATTACTTGTTGAAAATCAATATGCTATCGAAAACCTTCAAAAAAATAAACTTTTGGAATGAAAATGAAATTTTGGTAAAATGGTCCAAAAATCCAGTTTCATAGCCATATATTGACTTATAATCGAATTCGTTGGTGCGGGAAGGATAAATTGCAGAAAACAATCAATATCTCTAAATGTACTGAAGCTAGAATACTAATTTAAAACGTTTAGTCCACTTTGAATCCCTGGTATCCTATGGAGATCGATAGTATGGTGATTTCGTGCGCGATCAAGTATATTTGAGGCCCAATCGGTTCGCTCCTTCGAGCCTTCTCTTACATATTTCTTGTTGAGCTGACCACAGTAGACCAACCTGGGGCTAAGTGAAAAATCCAACTTCTTTCATTCGTACCTTCAAATTACTTGTTGAAAATCAATATGCTATCGAAAACCTTCAAAAAAATAAACTTTTGGAATAAAAATGAAATTTTGGTAAAATGGTCCAAAAATCCAGTTTCATAGCCATATATTGACTTATAATCGAATTCGTTGGTGCGGGAAGGATAAATTGCAGAAAACAATCAATATCTCTGGATGTACTCAAGCTAGAACCCAAATTTAAAAAGTTTCATCCACTTTGAACCTCTGGTATCCTATGGAGATCGATAGTTTGGTGATTTCGTGCGCGATCAAGTATATTTGAGGCCCAATCGGTTGGCTCCTTCGAGCCTTCTCTTACATATTTCTTGTTGAGCTGACCACAGCAGACCCACCTGGGGCTAAGTGAAAAATCCAACTTCTTTCATTCGCAACTTGAAATTACTTGTTGAAAATCAATATGCTATCGAAAACCTTCAAAAAAATAAACTTTTGGAATAAAAATGAAATTTTGGTAAAACGGTCCAAAAATCCAGTTTCATAGCCATATATTGACTTATAATCGAATTCGTTGGTGCGGGAAGGATAAATTGCAGAAAACAATCAATATCTCTGGATGTACTCAAGCTAGAACCCTAATTTAAAAAGTTTCATCCACTTTGGAACTCTGGTATCCTATGGAGATCGATAGTTTGGTGATTTCGTGCGCGATCAAGTATATTTGAGGCCCAATCGGTTGGCTCCTTCGAGCTTTCTCTTACATATTTCTTGTTGAGCTGACCACAGTAGACCCACCTGGGGCTAAGTGAAAAATCCCACTTCTTTCAATCGTACCTTGAAATTACTTGTTGAAAATCAATATGCTATCGAAAACCTTCAAAAAAATAAACTTTTGGAATGAAAATGAAATTTTGGTAAAATGGTCCAAAAATCCAGTTTCATAGCCATATATTGACTTATAATCGAATTCGTTGGTGCGGGAAGGATAAATTGCAGAAAACAATCAATATCTCTAAATGTACTGAAGCTAGAATCCTAATTTAAAAAGTTTAGTCCACTTTGGAACTCTGGTATCCTATGGAGAACGATAGTTTGGTGATTTCGTGCGCGATCAAGTATATTTGAGGCCCAATCGGTTGGCTCCTTCGAGCCTTCTCTTACATATTTCTTGTTGAGCTGACCACAGTAGACCCACCTGGGGCTAAGTGAAAAATCCAACTTCTTTCATTCGCAACTTGAAATTACTTGTTGAAAATCAATATGCTATCGAAAACCTTCAAAAAAATAAACTTTTGGAATAAAAATGAAATTTTGGTAAAACGGTCCAAAAATCCAGTTTCATAGCCATATATTGACTTATAATCGAATTCGTTGGTGCGGGAAGGATAAATTGCAGAAAACAATCAATATCTCTGGATGTACTCAAGCTAGAACCCTAATTTAAAAAGTTTCATCCACTTTGGAACTCTGGTATCCTATGGAGATCGATAGTTTGGTGATTTCGTGCGCGATCAAGTATATTTGAGGCCCAATCGGTTGGCTCCTTCGAGCTTTCTCTTACATATTTCTTGTTGAGCTGACCACAGTAGACCAACCTGGGGCTATGTGAAAAATCCCACTTCTTTCAATCGTACCTTGAAATTACTTGTTGAAAATCAATATGCTATCGAAAACCTTCAAAAAAATAAACTTTTGGAATGAAAATGAAATTTTGGTAAAATGGTCCAAAAATCCAGTTTCATAGCCATATATTGACTTATAATCGAATTTGTTGGTGCGGGAAGGATAAATTGCAGAAAACAATCAATATCTCTAAATGTACTGAAGCTAGAATCCTAATTTAAAAAGTTTAGTCCACTTTGGAACTCTGGTATCCTATGGAGAACGATAGTTTGGTGATTTCGTGCGCGATCAAGTATATTTGAGGCCCAATCGGTTGGCTCCTTCGAGCCTTCTCTTACATATTTCTTGTTGAGCTGACCACAGTAGACCCACCTGGGGCTAAGTGAAAAATCCAACTTCTTTCATTCGTACCTTGAAATTACTTGTTGAAAATCAATATGCTATCGAAAACCTTCAAAAAAATAAACTTTTGGAATGAAAATGAAATTTTGGTAAAATGGTCCAAAATTCCAGTTTCATAGCCATATATTGACTTATAATCGAATTCGTTGGTGCGGGAAGGATAAATTGCAGAAAACAATCAATATCTCTGGATGTACTCAAGCTAGAACCCTAATTTAAAAAGTTTCATCCACTTTGGAACTCTGGTATCCTATGGAGTTCGATAGTTTGGTGATTTCGTGCGCGATCAAGTATATTTGAGACCCAATCGGTTGGCTCCTTCGAGCCTTCTCTTACATATTTCTTGTTGAGCTGACCACAGTAGACCCACCTGGGGCTAAGTGAAAAATCCAACTTCTTTCATTCGCAACTTGAAATTACTTGTTGAAAATCAATATGCTATCGAAAACCTTCAAAAAAATAAACTTTTGGAATAAAAATGAAATTTTGGTAAAACGGTCCAAAAATCCAGTTTCATAGCCATATATTGACTTATAATCGAATTCGTTGGTGCGGGAAGGATAAATTGCAGAAAACAATCAATATCTCTGGATGTACTCAAGCTAGAACCCTAATTTAAAATGTTTAATCCACTTTGAACCTCTGGTATCCTATGGAGATCGATAGTTTCGTGATTTCGTGCGCGATCAAGTATATTTGAGGCCCAATCGGTTGGCTCCTTCGAGCCTTCTCTAACATATTTCTTGTTGAGCTGACCACAGTAGACCCACCTGGGGCTAAGTGAAAAATCCAACTTCTTTCATTTGTACCTTGAAATTACTTGTTGAAAATCAATATGCTATCGAAAACCTTCAAAAAAATAAACTTTTGGAATGAAAATGAAATTTTGGTAAAATGGCCCAAAAATCCAGTTTCATAGCCATACATTGACTTATAATCGAATTCGTTGGTGCGGGAAGGATAAATTGCAGAAAACAATCAATATCTCTAAATGTACTAATGCTAGAACCCTAATTTAAAAAGTTTAATCCACTTTGAATCCCTGATATCCTATGGAGATCGATAGTATGGTGATTTCGTGCGCGATCAAGTATATTTGAGGCCCAATCGGTTCGCTCCTTCGAGCCTTCTCTTACATATTTCTTGTTGAGCTGACCACAGTAGACCCACCTGGGGCTAAGTGAAAAATCCAACTTCTTTCATTCGCAACTTGAAATTACTTGTTGAAAATCAATATGCTATCGAAAACCTTCAAAAAAATAAACTTTTGGAATGAAAATGAAATTTTGGTAAAATGGTCCAAAAATCCAGTTTCATAGCCATATATAGACTTATAATCGAATTTGTTGGTGCGGGAAGGATAAATTGCAGAAAACAATCAATATCTCTAAATGTACTGAAGCTAGAATCCTAATTTAAAAAGTTTAGTCCACTTTGGAACTCTGGTATCCTATGGAGAACGATAGTTTGGTGATTTCGTGCGCGATCAAGTATATTTGAGGCCCAATCGGTTGGCTCCTTCGAGCCTTCTCTTACATATTTCTTGTTGAGCTGACCACAGTAGACCCACCTGGGGCTAAGTGAAAAATCCAACTTCTTTCATTCGTACCTTGAAATTACTTGTTGAAAATCAATATGCTATCGAAAACCTTCAAAAAAATAAACTTTTGGAATGAAAATGAAATTTTGGTAAAATGGTCCAAAATTCCAGTTTCATAGCCATATATTGACTTATAATCGAATTCGTTGGTGCGGGAAGGATAAATTGCAGAAAACAATCAATATCTCTGGATGTACTCAAGCTAGAACCCTAATTTAAAAAGTTTCATCCACTTTGGAACTCTGGTATCCTATGGAGTTCGATAGTTTGGTGATTTCGTGCGCGATCAAGTATATTTGAGACCCAATCGGTTGGCTCCTTCGAGCCTTCTCTTACATATTTCTTGTTGAGCTGACCACAGTAGACCCACCTGGGGCTAAGTGAAAAATCCAACTTCTTTCATTCGCAACTTGAAATTACTTGTTGAAAATCAATATGCTATCGAAAACCTTCAAAAAAATAAACTTTTGGAATAAAAATGAAATTTTGGTAAAACGGTCCAAAAATCCAGTTTCATAGCCATATATTGACTTATAATCGAATTCGTTGGTGCGGGAAGGATAAATTGCAGTAAACAATCAATATCTCTGGATGTACTCAAGCTAGAACCCTAATTTAAAATGTTTAATCCACTTTGAACCTCTGGTATCCTATGGAGATCGATAGTTTGGTGATTTCGTGCGCGATCAAGTATATTTGAGGCCCAATCGGTTGGCTCCTTCGAGCCTTCTCTAACATATTTCTTGTTGAGCTGACCACAGTAGACCCACCTGGGGCTAAGTGAAAAATCAAACTTCTTTCATTTGTACCTTGAAATTACTTGTTGAAAATCAATATGCTATCGAAAACCTTCAAAAAAATAAACTTTTGGAATGAAAATGAAATTTTGGTAAAATGGCCCAAAAATCCAGTTTCATAGCCATACATTGACTTATAATCGAATTCGTTGGTGCGGGAAGGATAAATTGCAGAAAACAATCAATATCTCTAAATGTACTAATGCTAGAACCCTAATTTAAAAAGTTTAATCCACTTTGAATCCCTGATATCCTATGGAGATCGATAGTATGGTGATTTCGTGCGCGATCAAGTATATTTGAGGCCCAATCGGTTCGCTCCTTCGAGCCTTCTCTTACATATTTCTTGTTGAGCTGACCACAGTAGACCCACCTGGGGCTAAGTGAAAAATCCAACTTCTTTCATTCGCAACTTGAAATTACTTGTTGAAAATCAATATGCTATCGAAAACCTTCAAAAAAATAAACTTTTGGAATGAAAATGAAATTTTGGTAAAATGCCCCAAAAATCCAGTTTCATAGCCATACATTGACTTATAATCGAATTCGTTGGTGCGGGAAGGATAAATTGCAGAAAACAATCAATATCTCTAAATGTACTGAAGCTAGAACCCTAATTTAAAAAGTTTAATCCACTTTGAATCCCTGGTATCCTATGGAGATCGATAGTATGGTGATTTCGTGCGCGATCAAGTATATTTGAGGCCCAATCGGTTCGCTCCTTCGAGCCTTCTCTTACATATTTCTTGTTGAGCTGACCACAGTAGACCCACCTGGGGCTAAGTGAAAAATCCAACTTCTTTCATTCGCAACTTGAAATTACTTGTTGAAAATCAATATGCTATCGAAAACCTTCAAAAAAATAAACTTTTGGAATGAAAATGAAATTTTGGTAAAATGGCCCAAAAATCCAGTTTCATAGCCATACATTGACTTATAATCGAATTCGTTGGTGCGGGAAGGATAAATTGCAGAAAACAATCAATATCTCTAAATGTACTGAAGCTAGAACCCTAATTTAAAAAGTTTAATCCACTTTGAATCCCTGGTATCCTATGGAGATCGATAGTATGGTGATTTCGTGCGCGATCAAGTATATTTGAGGCCCAATCGGTTCGCTCCTTCGAGCCTTCTCTTACATATTTCTTGTTGAGCTGACCACAGTAGACCCACCTGGGGCTAAGTGAAAAATCCAACTTCTTTCATTCGTACCTTCAAATTACTTGTTGAAAATCCATATGCTATCGAAAACCTTCAAAAAAATAAACTTTTGGAATAAAAATGAAATTTCGGTAAAATGGTCCAAAAATCCAGTTTCATAGCCATATATTGACTTATAATCGAATTCGTTGGTGCGGGAAGGATAAATTGCAGAAAACAATCAATATCTCTGGATGTACTCAAGCTAGAACCCTAATTTAAAAAGTTTCATCCACTTTGGAACTCTGGTATCCTATGGAGTTCGATAGTTTGGTTATTTCGTGCGCGATCAAGTATATTTGAGACCCAATCGGTTGGCTCCTTCGAGCCTTCTCTTACATATTTCTTGTTGAGCTGACCACAGTAGACCCACCTGGGGCTAAGTGAAAAATCCCACTTCTTTCAATCGTACCTTGAAATTACTTGTTGAAAATCAATATGCTATCGAAAACCTTCAAAAAAATAAACTTTTGGAATGAAAATGAAATTTTGGTAAAATGGTCCAAAAATCCAGTTTCATAGCCATATATTGACTTATAATCGAATTCGTTGGTGCGGGAAGGATAAATTGCAGAAAACAATCAATATCTCTAAATGTACTGAAGCTAGAATCCTAATTTAAAAAGTTTAGTCCACTTTGGAACTCTGGTATCCTATGGAGAACGATAGTTTGGTGATTTCGTGCGCGATCAAGTATATTTGAGGCCCAATCGGTTGGCTCCTTCGAGCCTTCTCTTACATATTTCTTGTTGAGCTGACCACAGTAGACCCACCTGGGGCTAAGTGAAAAATCCAACTTCTTTCATTCGCAACTTGAAATTACTTGTTGAAAATCAATATGCTATCGAAAACCTTCAAAAAAATAAACTTTTGGAATAAAAATGAAATTTTGGTAAAACGGTCCAAAAATCCAGTTTCATAGCCATATATTGACTTATAATCGAATTCGTTGGTGCGGGAAGGATAAATTGCAGAAAACAATCAATATCTCTGGATGTACTCAAGCTAGAACCCTAATTTAAAAAGTTTCATCCACTTTGGAACTCTGGTATCCTATGGAGATCGATAGTTTGGTGATTTCGTGCGCGATCAAGTATATTTGAGGCCCAATCGGTTGGCTCCTTCGAGCTTTCTCTTACATATTTCTTGTTGAGCTGACCACAGTAGACCAACCTGGGGCTATGTGAAAAATCCCACTTCTTTCAATCGTACCTTGAAATTACTTGTTGAAAATCAATATGCTATCGAAAACCTTCAAAGAAATAAACTTTTGGAATGAAAATGAAATTTTGGTAAAATGGTCCAAAAATCCAGTTTCATAGCCATATATTGACTTATAATCGAATTTGTTGGTGCGGGAAGGATAAATTGCAGAAAACAATCAATATCTCTAAATGTACTGAAGCTAGAATCCTAATTTAAAAAGTTTAGTCCACTTTGGAACTCTGGTATCCTATGGAGAACGATAGTTTGGTGATTTCGTGCGCGATCAAGTATATTTGAGGCCCAATCGGTTGGCTCCTTCGAGCCTTCTCTTACATATTTCTTGTTGAGCTGACCACAGTAGACCCACCTGGGGCTAAGTGAAAAATCCAACTTCTTTCATTCGTACCTTGAAATTACTTGTTGAAAATCAATATGCTATCGAAAACCTTCAAAAAAATAAACTTTTGGAATGAAAATGAAATTTTGGTAAAATGGTCCAAAATTCCAGTTTCATAGCCATATATTGACTTATAATCGAATTCGTTGGTGCGGGAAGGATAAATTGCAGAAAACAATCAATATCTCTGGATGTACTCAAGCTAGAACCCTAATTTAAAAAGTTTCATCCACTTTGGAACTCTGGTATCCTATGGAGTTCGATAGTTTGGTGATTTCGTGCGCGATCAAGTATATTTGAGACCCAATCGGTTGGCTCCTTCGAGCCTTCTCTTACATATTTCTTGTTGAGCTGACCACAGTAGACCCACCTGGGGCTAAGTGAAAAATCCAACTTCTTTCATTCGCAACTTGAAATTACTTGTTGAAAATCAATATGCTATCGAAAACCTTCAAAAAAATAAACTTTTGGAATAAAAATGAAATTTTGGTAAAACGGTCCAAAAATCCAGTTTCATAGCCATATATTGACTTATAATCGAATTCGTTGGTGCGGGAAGGATAAATTGCAGAAAACAATCAATATCTCTGGATGTACTCAAGCTAGAACCCTAATTTAAAATGTTTAATCCACTTTGAACCTCTGGTATCCTATGGAGATCGATAGTTTCGTGATTTCGTGCGCGATCAAGTATATTTGAGGCCCAATCGGTTGGCTCCTTCGAGCCTTCTCTAACATATTTCTTGTTGAGCTGACCACAGTAGACCCACCTGGGGCTAAGTGAAAAATCCAACTTCTTTCATTTGTACCTTGAAATTACTTGTTGAAAATCAATATGCTATCGAAAACCTTCAAAAAAATAAACTTTTGGAATGAAAATGAAATTTTGGTAAAATGGCCCAAAAATCCAGTTTCATAGCCATACATTGACTTATAATCGAATTCGTTGGTGCGGGAAGGATAAATTGCAGAAAACAATCAATATCTCTAAATGTACTAATGCTAGAACCCTAATTTAAAAAGTTTAATCCACTTTGAATCCCTGATATCCTATGGAGATCGATAGTATGGTGATTTCGTGCGCGATCAAGTATATTTGAGGCCCAATCGGTTCGCTCCTTCGAGCCTTCTCTTACATATTTCTTGTTGAGCTGACCACAGTAGACCCACCTGGGGCTAAGTGAAAAATCCAACTTCTTTCATTCGCAACTTGAAATTACTTGTTGAAAATCAATATGCTATCGAAAACCTTCAAAAAAATAAACTTTTGGAATGAAAATGAAATTTTGGTAAAATGGTCCAAAAATCCAGTTTCATAGCCATATATTGACTTATAATCGAATTTGTTGGTGCGGGAAGGATAAATTGCAGAAAACAATCAATATCTCTAAATGTACTGAAGCTAGAATCCTAATTTAAAAAGTTTAGTCCACTTTGGAACTCTGGTATCCTATGGAGAACGATAGTTTGGTGATTTCGTGCGCGATCAAGTATATTTGAGGCCCAATCGGTTGGCTCCTTCGAGCCTTCTCTTACATATTTCTTGTTGAGCTGACCACAGTAGACCCACCTGGGGCTAAGTGAAAAATCCAACTTCTTTCATTCGTACCTTGAAATTACTTGTTGAAAATCAATATGCTATCGAAAACCTTCAAAAAAATAAACTTTTGGAATGAAAATGAAATTTTGGTAAAATGGTCCAAAATTCCAGTTTCATAGCCATATATTGACTTATAATCGAATTCGTTGGTGCGGGAAGGATAAATTGCAGAAAACAATCAATATCTCTGGATGTACTCAAGCTAGAACCCTAATTTAAAAAGTTTCATCCACTTTGGAACTCTGGTATCCTATGGAGTTCGATAGTTTGGTGATTTCGTGCGCGATCAAGTATATTTGAGACCCAATCGGTTGGCTCCTTCGAGCCTTCTCTTACATATTTCTTGTTGAGCTGACCACAGTAGACCCACCTGGGGCTAAGTGAAAAATCCAACTTCTTTCATTCGCAACTTGAAATTACTTGTTGAAAATCAATATGCTATCGAAAACCTTCAAAAAAATAAACTTTTGGAATAAAAATGAAATTTTGGTAAAACGGTCCAAAAATCCAGTTTCATAGCCATATATTGACTTATAATCGAATTCGTTGGTGCGGGAAGGATAAATTGCAGAAAACAATCAATATCTCTGGATGTACTCAAGCTAGAACCCTAATTTAAAATGTTTAATCCACTTTGAACCTCTGGTATCCTATGGAGATCGATAGTTTCGTGATTTCGTGCGCGATCAAGTATATTTGAGGCCCAATCGGTTGGCTCCTTCGAGCCTTCTCTAACATATTTCTTGTTGAGCTGACCACAGTAGACCCACCTGGGGCTAAGTGAAAAATCAAACTTCTTTCATTTGTACCTTGAAATTACTTGTTGAAAATCAATATGCTATCGAAAACCTTCAAAAAAATAAACTTTTGGAATGAAAATGAAATTTTGGTAAAATGGCCCAAAAATCCAGTTTCATAGCCATACATTGACTTATAATCGAATTCGTTGGTGCGGGAAGGATAAATTGCAGAAAACAATCAATATCTCTAAATGTACTAATGCTAGAACCCTAATTTAAAAAGTTTAATCCACTTTGAATCCCTGATATCCTATGGAGATCGATAGTATGGTGATTTCGTGCGCGATCAAGTATATTTGAGGCCCAATCGGTTCGCTCCTTCGAGCCTTCTCTTACATATTTCTTGTTGAGCTGACCACAGTAGACCCACCTGGGGCTAAGTGAAAAATCCAACTTCTTTCATTCGCAACTTGAAATTACTTGTTGAAAATCAATATGCTATCGAAAACCTTCAAAAAAATAAACTTTTGGAATGAAAATGAAATTTTGGTAAAATGCCCCAAAAATCCAGTTTCATAGCCATACATTGACTTATAATCGAATTCGTTGGTGCGGGAAGGATAAATTGCAGAAAACAATCAATATCTCTAAATGTACTGAAGCTAGAACCCTAATTTAAAAAGTTTAATCCACTTTGAATCCCTGGTATCCTATGGAGATCGATAGTATGGTGATTTCGTGCGCGATCAAGTATATTTGAGGCCCAATCGGTTCGCTCCTTCGAGCCTTCTCTTACATATTTCTTGTTGAGCTGACCACAGTAGACCCACCTGGGGCTAAGTGAAAAATCCAACTTCTTTCATTCGCAACTTGAAATTACTTGTTGAAAATCAATATGCTATCGAAAACCTTCAAAAAAATAAACTTTTGGAATGAAAATGAAATTTTGGTAAAATGGCCCAAAAATCCAGTTTCATAGCCATACATTGACTTATAATCGAATTCGTTGGTGCGGGAAGGATAAATTGCAGAAAACAATCAATATCTCTAAATGTACTGAAGCTAGAACCCTAATTTAAAAAGTTTAATCCACTTTGAATCCCTGGTATCCTATGGAGATCGATAGTATGGTGATTTCGTGCGCGATCAAGTATATTTGAGGCCCAATCGGTTCGCTCCTTCGAGCCTTCTCTTACATATTTCTTGTTGAGCTGACCACAGTAGACCCACCTGGGGCTAAGTGAAAAATCCAACTTCTTTCATTCGCAACTTGAAATTACTTGTTGAAAATCAATATGCTATCGAAAACCTTCAAAAAAATAAACTTTTGGAATAAAAATGAAATTTTGGTAAAACGGTCCAAAAATCCAGTTTCATAGCCATATATTGACTTATAATCGAATTCGTTGGTGCGGGAAGGATAAATTGCAGAAAACAATCAATATCTCTGGATGTACTCAAGCTAGAACCCTAATTTAAAAAGTTTCATCCACTTTGGAACTCTGGTATCCTATGGAGATCGATAGTTTGGTGATTTCGTGCGCGATCAAGTATATTTGAGGCCCAATCAGTTGGCTCCTTCGAGCCTTCTCTAACATATTTCTTGTTGAGCTGACCACAGTAGACCCACCTGGGGCTAAGTGAAAAATTCAACTTCTTTCAATCGTACCTTGAAATTACTTGTTAAAAATCAATATGCTATCGAAAACCTTCAAAAAAATAAACTTTTGGAATGAAAATGAAATTTTGGTAAAATGGTCCAAAAATCCAGTTTCATAGCCATATATTGACTTATAATCGAATTCGTTGGTGCGGGAACGATAAATTGCAGAAAACAATCAATATCTCTAAATGTACTGAAGCTAGAATCCTAATTTAAAAAGTTTAGTCCACTTTGAATCCCTGGTATCCTATGGAGATCGATAGTATGGTGATTTCGTGCGCGATCAAGTATATTTGAGGCCCAATCGGTTGGCTCCTTCGAGCCTTCTCTTACATATTTCTTGTTGAGCTGACCACAGTAGACCCACTTGGGGCTAAGTGAAAAATCCAACTTCTTTCATTCGTACCTTGAAATTACTTGTTGAAAATCAATATGCTATCGAAAACCTTCAAAAAAATAAACTTTTGGAATGAAAATGAAATTTTGGTAAAATGGTCCAAAATTCCAGTTTCATAGCCATATATTGACTTATAATCGAATTCGTTGGTGCGGGAAGGATAAATTGCAGAAAACAATCAATATCTCTGGATGTACTCAAGCTAGAACCCTAATTTAAAAAGTTTCATCCACTTTGGAACTCTGGTATCCTATGGAGATCAATAGTTTGGTGATTTCGTGCGCGATCAAGTATATTTGAGGCCCAATCGGTTGGCTCCTTCGAGCCTTCTCTTACATACTTCTTGTTGTGCTGACCACAGTAGACCCACCTGCGGCGTAGTGAAAAATCCGACTTCTTTCATTCGTACCTTGAAATTACTTGTTGAAAATCAATATGCTATCGAAAACCTTCAAAAAAATAAACTTTTGGAATAAAAATGAAATTTTGGTAAAATGGTCCAAAAATCCAGTTTCATAGCCATATATTGACTTATAATCGAATTCGTTGGTGCGGGAAGGATAAAGTGCAGAAAACAATCAATATCTCTAAATGTACTGAAGCTAGAATCCTAATTTAAAAAGTTTAGTCCACTTTGAATCCCTGGTATCCTATGGAGATCGATAGTATGGTGATTTCGTGCGCGATCAAGTATATTTGAGGCCCAATCGGTTGGCTCCTTCGAGCCTTCTCTTACATATTTCTTGTTGAGCTGACCACAGTAGACCAACCTGGGGCTAAGTGAAAAATCCAATTTCTTTCATTCGCAACTTGAAATTACTTGTTGAAAATCAATATGCTATCGAAAACCTTCAAAAAAATAAACTTTTGGAATAAAAATAAAATTTTGGTAAAACGGTCCAAAAATCCAGTTTCATAGCCATATATTGACTTATAATCGAATTCGTTGGTGCGGGAAGGATAAATTGCAGAAAACAATCAATATCTCTGGATGTACTCAAGCTAGAACCCTAATTTAAAAAGTTTCATTCACTTTGGAACTCTGGTATCCTATGGAGATCAATAGTTTGGTGATTTCGTGCGCGATCAAGTATATTTGAGGCCCAATCGGTTGGCTCTTTCGAGCCTTCTCTTACATATTTCTTGTTGAGCTGACCACAGTAGACCCACCTGGGGCTAAGTGAAAAATCCAACTTCTTTCATTCGTACCTTGAAATTACTTGTTGAAAATCAATATGCTATCGAAAACCTTCAAAAAAATAAACTTTTGGAATGAAAATGAAATTTTGGTAAAATGGTCCAAAAATCCAGTTTCATAGCCATATATTGACTTATAATCAAATTCGTTGGTGCGGGAAGGATAAATTGCAGAAAACAATCAATATCTCTGGATGTACTCAAGCTAGAACCCTAATTTAAAAAGTTTAATCCACTTTGAACCTCTGGTATCCTATGGAGATCGATAGTTTCGTGATTTCGTGCGCGATCAAGTATATTTGAGGCCCAATCGGTTGGCTCCTTCGAGCCTTCTCTTACATATTTCTTGTTGAGCTGACCACAGTAGACCCACCTGGGGCTAAGTGAAAAATCCAACTTCTTTCATTTGTACCTTGAAATTACTTGTTGAAAATCAATATGCTATCGAAAACCTTCAAAAAAATAAACTTTTGGAATGAAAATGAAATTTTGGTAAAATGGCCCAAAAATCGAGTTTCATAGCCATACATTGACTTATAATCGAATTCGTTGGTGCGGGAAGGATAAATTGCAGAAAACAATCAATATCTCTAAATGTACTGAAGCTAGAACCCTAATTTAAAAAGTTTAATCCACTTTGAATCCCTGGTATCCTATGGAGATCGATAGTATGGTGATTTCGTGCGCGATCAAGTATATTTGAGGCCCAATCGGTTCGCTCCTTCGAGCCTTCTCTTACATATTTCTTGTTGAGCTGACCACAGTAGACCCACCTGGGGCTAAGTGAAAAATCCAACTTCTTTCATTTGTACCTTGAAATTACTTGTTGAAAATCAATATGCTATCGAAAACCTTCAAAAAAATAAACTTTTGGAATGAAAATGAAATTTTGGTAAAATGGCCCAAAAATCGAGTTTCATAGCCATACATTGACTTATAATCGAATTCGTTGGTGCGGGAAGGATAAATTGCAGAAAACAATCAATATCTCTAAATGTACTGAAGCTAGAACCCTAATTTAAAAAGTTTAATCCACTTTGAATCCCTGGTATCCTATGGAGATCGATAGTATGATGATTTCGTGCGCGATCAATTATATTTGAGGCCCAATCGGTTGGCTCCTTCGAGCCTTCTCTTACATAATTCTTGTTGAGCTGACCACAGTAGACCCACCTGGGGCTAAGTGAAAAATCCAACTTCTTTCAATCGTACCTTGAAATTACTTGTTGAAAATCAATATGCTATCGAAAACCTTCAAAAAAATAAACTTTTGGAATAAAAATGAAATTTTGGTAAAACGGTCCAAAAATCCAGTTTCATAGCCATATATTGACTTATAATCGAATTCGTTGGTGCGGGAAGGATAAATTGCAGGAAAAAATCAATATCTCTAAATGTACTGAAGCTAGAACCCTATTTTAAAAAGTTTCATCCACTTTGGAACTCTGGTATCCTATGGAGATCGATAGTTTGGTGATTTCGTGCGCGATCAAGTATATTTGAGGCCCAATCGGTTGGCTCCTTCGAGCCTTCTCTTACATATTTCTTGTTGAGCTGACCACAGTAGACCCACCTGGGGCTAAGTGAAAAATCCAACTTCTTTCAATCGTACCTTGAAATTACTTGTTAAAAATCAATATGCTATCGAAAACCTTCAAAAAAATAAACTTTTGGAATGAAAATGAAATTTTGGTAAAATGGTCCAAAAATCCAGTTTCATAGCCATATATTGACTTATAATCGAATTCGTTGGTGCGGGAAGGATAAATTGCAGAAAACAATCAATATCTCTAAATGTACTGAAGCTAGAATCCTAATTTAAAAAGTTTAGTCCACTTTGAATCCCTGGTATCCTATGGAGATCGATAGTATGGTGATTTCGTGCGCGATCAAGTATATTTGAGGCCCAATCGGTTCGCTCCTTCGAGCCTTCTCTTACATATTTCTTGTTGAGCTGACCACAGTAGACCAACCTAGGGCTAAGTGAAAAATCCAACTTCTTTCATTCGTACCTTCAAATAACTTGTTGAAAATCCATATGCTATCGAAAACCTTCAAAAAAATAAACTTTTGGAATAAAAATGAAATTTCGGTAAAATGGTCCAAAAATCCAGTTTCATAGCCATATATTGACTTATAATCGAATTCGTTGGTGCGGGAAGGATAAATTGCAGAAAACAATCAATATCTCTGGATGTACTCAAGCTAGAACCCTAATTTAAAAAGTTTCATCCACTTTGGAACTCTGGTATCCTATGGAGATCGATAGTTTGGTGATTTCGTGCGCGATCAAGTATATTTGAGGCCCAATCGGTTGGCTCCTTCGAGCCTTCTCTTACATATTTCTTGTTGAGCTGACCTCAGTAGACCCACCTGGGGCTAAGTGAAAAATCCAACTTCTTTCATTTGTACCTTGAAATTACTTGTTGAAAATCAATATGCTATCGAAAACCTTCAAAAAAATAAACTTTTGGAATGAAAATGAAATTTTGGTAAAATGGCCCAAAAATCCAGTTTCATAGCCATACATTGACTTATAATCGAATTCGTTGGTGCGGGAAGGATAAATTGCAGAAAACAATCAATATCTCTGGATGTACTCAAGCTAGAACCCTAATTTAAAAAGTTTGATCCACTTTGGAACTCTGGCATACTATGGAGATCGATAGTTTGGTGATTTCGTGCGCGATCAAGTATATTTGAGGCCCAATCGGTTGGCTCCTTCGAGCCTTCTCTTACATATTTCTTGTTGAGCTGACCACAGTAGACCTACCTGGGGCTAAGTGAAAAATCCAACTTCTTTCATTCGCAACTTGAAATTACTTGTTGAAAATCAATATGCTATCGAAAACCTTCAAAAACATAAACTTTTGGAATAAAAATGAAATTTTGGTAAAATGGTCCAAAAATCCAGTTTCATAGCCATATATTGACTTATAATCGAATTCGTTGGTGCGGGAAGGATAAATTGCAGAAAACAATCAATATCTCTGGATGTACTCAAGCTAGAACCCTAATTTAAAAAGTTTCATCCACTTTGGAACTCTGGTATCCTATGGAGATCGATAGTTTGGTGATTTCGTGCGCGATCAAGTATATTTGAGGCCCAATCGGTTCGCTCCTTCGAGCCTTCTCTTACATATTTCTTGTTGAGCTGACCACAGTAGACCCACCTGGGGCTAAGTGAAAAATCCAACTTCTTTCAATCGTACCTTGAAATTACTTGTTAAAAATCAATATGCTATCGAAAACCTTCAAAAAAATAAACTTTTGGAATGAAAATGAAATTTTGGTAAAATGGTCCAAAAATCCAGTTTCATAGCCATATATTGACTTATAATCGAATTCGTTGGTGCGGGAAGGATAAATTGCAGAAAACAATCAATATCTCGGGATGTACTCAAGGTAGAACCATAATTTAAAAAGTTTCATCCACTTTGGAACTCTGGTATACTATGGAGATCGATAGTTTGGTGATTTCGTGCGCGATCAAGTATATTTGAGACCCAATCGGTTGGCTCCTTCGAGCCTTCTCTTACATATTTCTTGTTGAGCTGACCACAGTAGACCAACCTGGGGCTAAGTGAAAAATCCAACTTCTTTCATTCGCAACTTGAAATTACTTGTTGAAAATCAATATGCTATCGAAAACCTTCAAAAAAATAAACTTTTGGAATAAAAATGAAATTTTGGTAAAATGGTCCAAAAATCCAGTTTCATAGCCATATATTGACTTATAATCGAATTCGTTGGTGCGGGAAGGATAAATTGCAGAAAACAATCAATATCTCTGGATGTACTGAAGCTAGAACCCTAATTTAAAAAGTTTCATCCACTTTGGAACTCTGGTATCCTATGGAGATCGATAGTTTGGTGATTTCGTGCGCGATCAAGTATATTTGAGGCCCAATCGGTTGGCTCCTTCGAGCCTTCTCTTACATATTTCTTGTTGAGCTGACCACAGTAGACCCACCTGGGGCTAAGTGAAAAATCCTACTTCTTTCATTCGCAACTTGAAATTACTTGTTGAAAGTCAATATGCTATCGAAAACCTTCAAAAAAATAAACTTTTAGAATAAAAATGAAATTTTGGTAAAACGGTCCAAAAATCCAGTTTCATAGCCATATATTGACTTATAATCGAATTCGTTGGTGCGGGAAGGATAAATTGCAGAAAACAATCAATATCTCTGGATGTACTCAAGCTAGAACACTAATTTAAAAAGTTTCATCCACTTTGGAACTCTGGTATCCTATGGAGATCGATAGTTTGGTGATTTCGTGCGCGATCAAGTATATTTGAGGCCCAATCGGTTCGCTCCTTCGAGCCTTCTCTTACATATTTCTTGTTGAGCTGACCACAGTAGACCAACCTGGGGCTAAGTGAAAAATCCAACTTCTTTCATTAGCAACTTCAAATTACTTGTTGAAAATCAATATGCTATCGAAAACCTTCAAAAAAATAAACTTTTGGAATAAAAATGAAATTTTGGTAAAAGGGTCCAAAAATCCAGTTTCATAGCCATATATTGACTTATAATCGAATTCGTTGGTGCGGGAAGGATAAATTGCAGAAAACAATCAATATCTCTGGATGTACTCAAGCTAGAACCCTATTTTAAAAAGTTTCATCCACTTTGGAACTCTGGTATCCTATGGAGATCGATAGTTTGGTGATTTCGTGCGCGATCAAGTATATTTGAGGCCCAATCGGTTCGCTCCTTCGAGCCTTCTCTTACATATTTCTTGTTGAGCTGACCACAGTAGACCCACCTGGGGCTAAGTGAAAAATCCAACTTCTTTCAATCGTACCTTGAAATTACTTGTTGAAAATCAATATGCTATCGAAAACCTTCAAAAAAATAAACTTTTGGAATGAAAATGAAATTTTGGTAAAATGGTCCAAAAATCCAGTTTCATAGCCATATATTGACTTATAATCGAATTCGTTGGTGCGGGAAGGATAAATTGCAGAAAACAATCAATATCTCTAAATGTACTGAAGCTAGAATCCTAATTTAAAAAGTTTAGTCCACTTTGAATCCCTGGTATCCTATGGAGATCGATAGTATGGTGATTTCGTGCGCGATCAAGTATATTTGAGGCCCAATCGGTTGGCTCCTTCGAGCCTTCTCTTACATATTTCTTGTTGAGCTGACCACAGTAGACCAACCTGGGGCTAAGTGAAAAATCCAACTTCTTTCAATCGTACCTTGAAATTACTTGTTGAAAATCAATATGCTATCGAAAACCTTCAAAAAAATAAACTTTTGGAATGAAAATGAAATTTTGGTAAAATGGTCCAAAAATCCAGTTTCATAGCCATATATTGACTTATAATCGAATTCGTTGGTGCGGGAAGGATAAATTGCAGAAAACAATCAATATCTCTGGATGTACTGAAGCTAGAATCCTAATTTAAAAAGTTTAGTCCACTTTGAATCCCTGGTATCCTATGGAGATCGATAGTTTGGTGATTTCGTGCGCGATCAAGTATATTTGAGGCCCAATCGGTTGGCTCCTTCGAGCCTTCTCTTACATATTTCTTGTTGAGCTGACCACAGTAGACCCACCTGGGGCTAAGTGAAAAATCCTACTTCTTTCATTCGCAACTTGAAATTACTTGTTGAAAATCAATATGCTATCGAAAACCTTCAAAAAAATAAACTTTTAGAATAAAAATGAAATTTTGGTAAAACGGTCCAAAAATCCAGTTTCATAGCCATATATTGACTTATAATCGAATTCGTTGGTGCGGGAAGTATAAATTGCAGAAAACAATCAATATCTCTGGATGTACTCAAGCTAGAACACTAATTTAAAAAGTTTCATCCACTTTGGAACTCTGGTATCCTATAGAGATCGATAGTTTGGTGATTTCTTGCGCGATCAAGTATATTTGAGGCCCAATCGGTTGGCTCCTTCGAGCCTTCTCTTACATATTTCTTGTTGAGCTGACCACAGTAGACCAACCTGGGGCTAAGTGAAAAATCCAACTTCTTTCAATCGTACCTTGAAATTACTTGTTGAAAATCAATATGCTATCGAAAACCTTCAAAAAAATAAACTTTTGGAATGAAAATGAAATTTTGGTAAAATGGTCCAAAAATCCAGTTTCATAGCCATATATTGACTTATAATCGAATTCGTTGGTGCGGGAAGGATAAATTGCAGAAAACAATCAATATCTCTAAATGTACTGAAGCTAGAATCCTAATTTAAAAAGTTTAGTCCACTTTGAATCCCTGGTATCCTATGGAGATCGATAGTATGGTGATTTCGTGCGCGATCAAGTATATTTGAGGCCCAATCGGTTGGCTCCTTCGAGCCTTCTCTTACATATTTCTTGTTGAGCTGACCACAGTAGACCAACCAGGGGCTAAGTGAAAAATCCAACTTCTTTCAATCGTACCTTAAAATTACTTGTTGAAAATCAATATGCTATCGAAAACCTTCAAAAAAATAAACTTTCGGAATGAAAATGAAATTTTGGTAAAATGGTCCAAAAATCCAGTTTCATAGCCATATATTGACTTATAATCGAATTCGTTGGTGCGGGAAGGATAAATTGCAGAAAACAATAAATATCTCTAAATGTACTGAAGCTAGAATCCTAATTTAAAAAGTTTAGTCCACTTTGAATCCCTGGTATCCTATGGAGATCGATAGTATGGTGATTTCGTGCGCGATCAAGTATATTTGAGGCCCAATCGGTTCGCTCCTTCGAGCCTTCTCTTACATATTTCTTGTTGAGCTGACCACAGTAGACCAACCTGGGGCTAAGTGAAAAATCCTACTTCTTTCATTCGCAACTTGAAATTACTTGTTGAAAATAAATATGCTATCGAAAACCTTCAAAAAAATAAACTTTTAGAATAAAAATGAAATTTTGGTAAAACGGTCCAAAAATCCAGTTTCATAGCCATATATTGACTTATAATCGAATTCGTTGGTGCGGGAAGGATAAATTGCAGAAAACAATCAATATCTCTGGATGTACTCAAGCTAGAACACTAATTTAAAAAGTTTCATCCACTTTGGAACTCTGGTATCCTATGGAGATCGATAGTTTGGTGATTTCTTGCGCGATCAAGTATATTTGAGGCCTAATCGGTTGGCTCCTTCGAGCCTTCTCTTACATATTTCTTGTTGAGCTGACCACAGTAGACCAACCTGGGGCTAAGTGAAAAATCCAACTTCTTTCAATCGTACCTTGAAATTACTTGTTGAAAATCAATATGCTATCGAAAACCTTCAAAAAAATAAACTTTTGGAATGAAAATGAAATTTTGGTAAAATGGTCCAAAAATCCAGTTTCATAGCCATATATTGACTTATAATCGAATTCGTTGGTGCGGGAAGGATAAATTGCAGAAAACAATCAATATCTCTAAATGTACTGAAGCTAGAATCCTAATTTAAAAAGTTTAGTCCACTTTGAATCCCTGGTATCCTATGGAGATCGATAGTATGGTGATTTCGTGCGCGATCAAGTATATTTGAGGCCCAATCGGTTGGCTCCTTCGAGCCTTCTCTTACATATTTCTTGTTGAGCTGACCACAGTAGACCAACCTGGGGCTAAGTGAAAAATCCAACTTCTTTCAATCGTACCTTGAAATTACTTGTTGAAAATCAATATGCTATCGAAAACCTTCAAAAAAATAAACTTTCGGAATGAAAATGAAATTTTGGTAAAATGGTCCAAAAATCCAGTTTCATAGCCATATATTGACTTATAATCGAATTCGTTGGTGCGGGAAGGATAAATTGCAGAAAACAATCAATATCTCTAAATGTACTGAAGCTAGAATCCTAATTTCAAAAGTTTAGTCCACTTTGAATCCCTGGTATCCTATGGAGATCGATAGTATGGTGATTTCGTGCGCGATCAAGTATATTTGAGGCCCAATCGGTTCGCTCCTTCGAGCCTTCTCTTACATATTTCTTGTTGAGCTGACCACAGTAGACCAACCTGGGGCTAAGTGAAAAATCCAACTTCTTTCATTCGCAACTTGAAATTACTTGTTGAAAATCAATATGCTATCGAAAACCTTCAAAAAAATAAACTTTTGGAATAAAAATGAAATTTTGGTAAAAGGGTCCAAAAATCCAGTTTCATAGCCATATATTGACTTATAATCGAATTCGTTGGTGCGGTAAGGATAAATTGCAGAAAACAATCAATATCTCTGGATGTACTCAAGCTAGAACCCTAATTTAAAAAGTTTCATCCACTTTGGAACTCTGGTATCCTATGGAGATCGATAGTTTGGTGATTTCTTGCGCGATCAAGTATATTTGAGGCCCAATCGGTTCGCTCCTTCGAGCCTTCTCTTACATATTTCTTGTTGAGCTGACCACAGTAGACCAACCTGGGGCTAAGTGAAAAATCCAACTTCTTTCATTCGCAACTTCAAATTACTTGTTGAAAATCAATATGCTATCGAAAACCTTCAAAAAAATAAACTTTTGGAATAAAAATGAAATTTTGGTAAAAGGGTCCAAAAATCCAGTTTCATAGCCATATATTGACTTATAATCGAATTCGTTGGTGCGGTAAGGATAAATTGCAGAAAACAATCAATATCTCTGGATGTACTCAAGCTAGAACCCTAATTTAAAAAGTTTCATCCACTTTGGAACTCTGGTATCCTATGGAGATCGATAGTTTGGTGATTTCTTGCGCGATCAAGTATATTTGAGGCCCAATCGGTTCGCTCCTTCGAGCCTTCTCTTACATATTTCTTGTTGAGCTGACCACAGTAGACCAACCTGGGGCTAAGTGAAAAATCCAACTTCTTTCATTCGCAACTTCAAATTACTTGTTGAAAATCAATATGCTATCGAAAACCTTCAAAAAAATAAACTTTTGGAATAAAAATGAAATTTTGGTAAAAGGGTCCAAAAATCCAGTTTCATAGCCATATATTGACTTATAATCGAATTCGTTGGTGCGGGAAGGATAAATTGCAGAAAACAATCAATATCTCTGGATGACCTCAAGCTAGAACCCTAATTTAAAAAGTTTAGTCCACTTTGGAACTCTGGTATCCTATGGAGATCGATAGTTTGGTGATTTCGTGCGCGATCAAGTATATTTGAGGCCCAATCGGTTCGCTCCTTCGAGCCTTCTCTTACATATTTCTTGTTGAGCTGACCACAGTAGACCAACCTGGGGCTAAGTGAAAAATCCAACTTCCTTCATTCGCAACTTGAAATTACTTGTTGAAAATCAATATGCTATCGAAAACCTTCAAAAAAATAAACTTTTGGAATGAAAATGAAATTTTGGTAAAATGGTCCAAAAATCCAGTTTCATAGCCATATATTGACTTATAATCTAATTCGTTGGTGCGGGAAGGATAAATTGCAGAAAACAATCAATATCTCTGGATGTACTCAAGCTAAAACCCTAATTTAAAAAGTTTCATCCACTTTGGAACTCTGGTATCCTATGGAGATCGATAGTTTGGTGATTTCGTGCGCGATCAAGTATATTTGAGGCCCAATCGGTTGGCTTCTTCGAGCTTTCTCTTACATATTTCTTGTTGAGCTGACCACAGTAGACCAACCTGGGGCTAAGTGAAAAATCCAACTTCTTTCAATCGTACCTTGAAATTACTTGTTGAAAATCAATATGCTATCGAAAACCTTCAAAAAAATAAACTTTTGGAATGAAAATGAAATTTTGGTAAAATGGTCCAAAAATCCAGTTTCATAGCCATATATTGACTTATAATCGAATTCGTTGGTGCGGGAAGGATAAATTGCAGAAAACAATCAATATCTCTAAATGTACTGAAGCTAGAATCCTTATTTAAAAAGTTTAGTCCACTTTGAATCCCTGGTATCCTATGGAGATCGATAGTATGGTGATTTCGTGCGCGATCAAGTATATTTGAGGCCCAATCGGTTCGCTCCTTCGAGCCTTCTCTTACATATTTCTTGTTGAGCTGACCACAGTAGACCCACCTGGGGTTAAGTGAAAAATCCAACTTCTTTCATTCGTACCTTGAAATTACTTGTTGAAAATCAATATGCTATCGAAAACCTTCAAAAAAATAAACTTTTGGAATGAAAATGAAATTTTGGTAAAATGGTCCAAAATTCCAGTTTCATAGCCATATATTGACTTATAATCGAATTCGTTGGTGCGGGAAGGATAAATTGCAGAAAACAATCAATATCTCTGGATGTACTCAAGCTAGAACCCTAATTTAAAAAGTTTCATCCACTTTGGAACTCTGGTATCCTATGGAGATCGATAGTTTGGTGATTTCGTGCGCGATCAAGTATATTTGAGGCCCAATCGGTTGGCTCCTTCGAGCCTTCTCTTACATATTTCTTGTTGAGCTGACCACAGTAGACCAACCTGGGGCTAAGTGAAAAATCCAACTTCTTTCAATCCTACCTTGAAATTACTTGTTGAAAATCAATATGCTATCGAAAACCTTCAAAAAAATAATCTTTTGGAATGAAAATGAAATTTTGGTAAAATGGTCCAAAAATCCAGTTTCATAGCCATATATTGACTTATAATCGAATTCGTTGGTGCGGGAAGGATAAATTGCAGAAAACAATCAATATCTCTAAATGTACTGAAGCTAGAATCCTAATTTAAAAAGTTTAGTCCACTTTGAATCCCTGGTATCCTATGGAGATCGATAGTATGGTGATTTCGTGCGCGATCAAGTATATTTGAGGCCCAATCGGTTGGCTCCTTCGAGCCTTCTCTTACATATTTCTTGTTGAGCTGACCACAGTAGACCAACCTGGGGCTAAGTGAAAAATCCAACTTCTTTCAATCCTACCTTGAAATTACTTGTTGAAAATCAATATGCTATCGAAAACCTTCAAAAAAATAAACTTTTGGAATGAAAATGAAATTTTGGTAAAATGGTCCAAAAATCCAGTTTCATAGCCATATATTGACTTATAATCGAATTCGTTGGTGCGGGAAGGATAAATTGCAGAAAACAATCAATATCTCTAAATGTACTGAAGCTAGAATCCTAATTTAAAAAGTTTAGTCCACTTTGAATCCCTGGTATCCTATGGAGATCGATAGTATGGTGATTTCGTGCGTGATCAAGTATATTTGAGGCCCAATCGGTTCGCTCCTTCGAGCCTTCTCTTACATATTTCTTGTTGAGCTGACCACAGTAGACCCACCTGGGGTTAAGTGAAAAATCCAACTTCTTTCATTCGTACCTTGAAATTACTTGTTGAAAATCAATATGCTATCGAAAACCTTCAAAAAAATAAACTTTATGAATGAAAATGAAATTTTGGTAAAATGGTCCAAAATTCCAGTTTCATAGCCATATATTGACTTATAATCGAATTCGTTGGTGCGGGAAGGATAAATTGCAGAAAACAATCAATATCTCTAAATGTACTGAAGCTAGAATCCTAATTTAAAAAGTTTACTCCACTTTGAATCCCTGGTATCCTATGGAGATCGATAGTATGGTGATTTCGTGCGCGATCAAGTATATTTGAGGCCCAATCGGTTCGCTCCTTCGAGCCTTCTCTTACATATTTCTTGTTGAGCTGACCACAGTAGACCAACCTGGGGCTAAGTGAAAAATCCAACTTCTTTCATTCGCAACTTGAAATTACTTGTTGAAAATCAATATGCTATCGAAAACCTTCAAAAAAATAAACTTTTGGAATAAAAATGAAATTTTGGTAAAAGGGTCCAAAAATCCAGTTTCATAGCCATATATTGACTTATAATCGAATTCGTTGGTGCGGGAAGGATAAATTGCAGAAAACAATCAATATCTCTAAATGTACTGAAGCTAGAATCCTAATTTAAAAAGTTTACTCCACTTTGAATCCCTGGTATCCTATGGAGATCGATAGTATGGTGATTTCGTGCGCGATCAAGTATATTTGAGGCCCAATCGGTTCGCTCCTTCGAGCCTTCTCTTACATATTTCTTGTTGAGCTGACCACAGTAGACCAACCTGGGGCTAAGTGAAAAATCCAACTTCTTTCATTCGCAACTTCAAATTACTTGTTGAAAATCAATATGCTATCGAAAACCTTCAAAAAAATAAACTTTTGGAATAAAAATGAAATTTTGGTAAAAGGGTCCAAAAATCCAGTTTCATAGCCATATATTGACTTATAATCGAATTCGTTGGTGCGGGAAGGATAAATTGCAGAAAACAATCAATATCTCTGGATGTACTCAAGCTAGAACCCTAATTTAAAAAGTTTCATCCACTTTGGAACTCTGGTATCCTATGGAGATCGATAGTTTGGTGATTTCGTGCGCGATCAAGTATATTTGAGGCCCAATCGGTTCGCTCCTTCGAGCCTTCTCTTACATATTTCTTGTTGAGCTGACCACAGTAGACCAACCTGGGGCTAAGTGAAAAATCCAACTTCTTTCATTCGCAACTTCAAATTACTTGTTGAAAATCAATATGCTATCGAAAACCTTCAAAAAAATAAACTTTTGGAATAAAAATGAAATTTTGGTAAAATGGTCCAAAAATCCAGTTTCATAGCCATATATTGACTTATAATCGAATTCGTTGGTGCGGTAAGGATAAATTGCAGAAAACAATCAATATCTCTAAATGTACTGAAGCTAGAATCCTAATTTAAAAAGTTTACTCCACTTTGAATCCCTGGTATCCTATGGAGATCGATAGTATGGTGATTTCGTGCGCGATCAAGTATATTTGAGGCCCAATCGGTTCGCTCCTTCGAGCCTTCTCTTACATATTTCTTGTTGAGCTGACCACAGTAGACCAACCTGGGGCTAAGTGAAAAATCCAACTTCTTTCATTCGCAACTTCAAATTACTTGTTGAAAATCAATATGCTATCGAAAACCTTCAAAAAAATAAACTTTTAGAATAAAAATGAAATTTTGGTAAAAGGGTCCAAAAATCCAGTTTCATAGCCATATATTGACTTATAATCGAATTCGTTGGTGCGGGAAGGATAAATTGCAGAAAACAATCAATATCTCTGGATGTACTCAAGCTAGAACCCTAATTTAAAAAGTTTCATCCACTTTGGAACTCTGGTATCCTATGGAGATCGATAGTTTGGTGATTTCGTGCGCGATCAAGTATATTTGAGGCCCAATCGGTTGGCTCCTTCGAGCCTTCTCTTACATATTTCTTGTTGAGCTGACCACAGTAGACCAACCTGGGGCTAAGTGAAAAATCCAACTTCTTTCAATCGTACCTTGAAATTACTTGTTGAAAATCAATATGCTATCGAAAACCTTCAAAAAAATAAACTTTTGGAATGAAAATGAAATTTTGGTAAAATGGTCCAAAAATCCAGTTTCATAGCCATATATTGACTTATAATCGAATTCGTTGGTGCGGGAAGGATAAATTGCAGAAAACAATCAATATCTCTGGATGTACTGAAGCTAGAATCCTAATTTAAAAAGTTTAGTCCACTTTGAATCCCTGGTATCCTATGGAGATCGATAGTTTGGTGATTTCGTGCGCGATCAAGTATATTTGAGGCCCAATCGGTTGGCTCCTTCGAGCCTTCTCTTACATATTTCTTGTTGAGCTGACCACAGTAGACCAACCTGGGGCTAAGTGAAAAATCCTACTTCTTTCAATCGTACCTTGAAATTACTTGTTGAAAATCAATATGCTATCGAAAACCTTCAAAAAAATAAACTTTTGGAATGAAAATGAAATTTTGGTAAAATGGTCCAAAAATCCAGTTTCATAGCCATATATTGACTTATAATCGAATTCGTTGGTGCGGGAAGGATAAATTGCAGAAAACAATCAATATCTCTAAATGTACTGAAGCTAGAATCCTAATTTAAAAAGTTTAGTCCACTTTGAATCCCTGGTATCCTATGGAGATCGATAGTATGGTGATTTCGTGCGCGATCAAGTATATTTGAGGCCCAATCGGTTCGCTCCTTCGAGCCTTCTCTTACATATTTCTTGTTGAGCTGACCACAGTAGACCAACCTGGGGCTAAGTGAAAAATCCTACTTCTTTCATTCGCAACTTCAAATTACTTGTTGAAAATCAATATGCTATCGAAAACCTTCAAAAAAATAAACTTTTGGAATAAAAATGAAATTTTGGTAAAATGGTCCAAAAATCCAGTTTCATAGCCATAATTGACTTATAATGGAATTCGTTGGTGCGGGAAGGATAAATTGCAGAAAACAATCAATATCTCTGGATGTACTCAAGCTAGAACCCTAATTTAAAAAGTTTCATCCGCTTTGGAACTCTGGTATCCTATGGAGATCGATAGTTTGGTGATTTCGTGCGCGATCAAGTATATTTGAGGCCCAATCGGTTGGCTCCTTCGAGCCTTCTCCTACATATTTCTTGTTGAGCTGACCACAGTAGACCCACCTGGGGCTAAGTGAGAAATCCAACTTCTTTCATTCGTACCTTGAAATTACTTGTTGAAAATCAATATGCTATCGAAAACCTTCAAAAAAATAAACTTTTGGAATGAAAATGAAATTTTGGTAAAATGGTCCAAAATTCCAATTCATAGCCATATATTGACTTATAATCGAATTCGTTGGTGCGGGAAGGATAAATTGCAGAAAACAATCAATATCTCTGGATGTACTCAAGCTAGAACCCTAATTTAAAAAGTTTCATCCACTTTGGAACTCTGGTATCCTATGGAGATCGATAGTTTCGTGATTTCGTGCGCGATCAAGTATATTTGAGGCCCAATCGGTTGGCTCCTTCGAGCCTTCTCTTACATATTTCTTGTTGAGCTGACCACAGTAGACCCACCTGGGGCTAAGTGAAAAATCCTACTTCTTTCATTCGCAACTTGAAATTACTTGTTGAAAATCAATATGCTATCGAAAACCTTCAAAAAAATTAACTTTTGGAATAAAAATGAAATTTTGGTAAAACGGTCCAAAAATCCAGTTTCATAGCCATATATTGACTTATAATCGAATTCGTTGGTACGAGAAGGATAAATTGCAGAAAACAATCAATATCTCTGGATGTACTCAAACTAGAACCCTAATTTAAAAAGTTTCATCCACTTTGGAACTCTGGTATCCTATGGAGATCGATAGTTTGGTGATTTCGTGCGCGATCAAGTATATTTGAGGCCCAATCGGTTGGCTCCTTCGAGCTTTCTCTTACATATTTCTTGTTGAGCTGACCACAGTAGACCCACCTGGGGCTAAGTGAAAAATCCAACTTCTTTCAATCGTACCTTGAAATTACTTGTTGAAAATCAATATGCTATCGAAAACCTTCAAAAAAATAAACTTTTGGAATGAAAATGAAATTTTGGTAAAATGGTCCAAAAATCCAGTTTCATAGCCATATATTGACTTATAATCGAATTCGTTGGTGCGGGAAGGATAAATTGCAGAAAACAATCAATATCTCTAAATGTACTGAAGCTAGAATCCTAATTTAAAAAGTTTAGTCCACTTTGAATCCCTGGTATCCTATGGAGATCGATAGTATGGTGATTTCGTGCGCGATCAAGTATATTTGAGGCCCAATCGGTTCGCTCCTTCGAGCCTTCTCTTACATATTTCTTGTTGAGCTGACCACAGTAGACCAACCTGGGGCTAAGTGAAAAATCCTACTTCTTTCATTCGCAACTTCAAATTACTTGTTGAAAATCAATATGCTATCGAAAACCTTCAAAAAAATAAACTTTTGGAATAAAAATGAAATTTTGGTAAAATGGTCCAAAAATCCAGTTTCATAGCCATAATTGACTTATAATGGCATTCGTTGGTGCGGGAAGGATAAATTGCAGAAAACAATCAATATCTCTGGATGTACTCAAGCTAGAACCCTAATTTAAAAAGTTTCATCCGCTTTGGAACTCTGGTATCCTATGGAGATCGATAGTTTGGTGATTTCGTGCGCGATCAAGTATATTTGAGGCCCAATCGGTTGGCTCCTTCGAGCCTTCTCCTACATATTTCTTGTTGAGCTGACCACAGTAGACCCACCTGGGGCTAAGTGAGAAATCCAACTTCTTTCATTCGTACCTTGAAATTACTTGTTGAAAATCAATATGCTATCGAAAACCTTCAAAAAAATAAACTTTTGGAATGAAAATGAAATTTTGGTAAAATGGTCCAAAATTCCAATTCATAGCCATATATTGACTTATAATCGAATTCGTTGGTGCGGGAAGGATAAATTGCAGAAAACAATCAATATCTCTGGATGTACTCAAGCTAGAACCCTAATTTAAAAAGTTTCATCCACTTTGGAACTCTGGTATCCTATGGAGATCGATAGTTTGGTGATTTCGTGCGCGATCAAGTATATTTGAGGCCCAATCGGTTGGCTCCTTCGAGCCTTCTCTTACATATTTCTTGTTGAGCTGACCACAGTAGACCCACCTGGGGCTAAGTGAAAAATCCTACTTCTTTCATTCGCAACTTGAAATTACTTGTTGAAAATCAATATGCTATCGAAAACCTTCAAAAAAATTAACTTTTGGAATAAAAATGAAATTTTGGTAAAACGGTCCAAAAATCCAGTTTCATAGCCATATATTGACTTATAATCGAATTCGTTGGTACGGGAAGGATAAATTGCAGAAAACAATCAATATCTCTGGATGTACTCAAACTAGAACCCTAATTTAAAAAGTTTCATCCACTTTGGAACTCTGGTATCCTATGGAGATCGATAGTTTGGTGATTTCGTGCGCGATCAAGTATATTTGAGGCCCAATCGGTTGGCTCCTTCGAGCTTTCTCTTACATATTTCTTGTTGAGCTGACCACAGTAGACCCACCTGGGGCTAAGTGAAAAATCCAACTTCTTTCAATCGTACCTTGAAATTACTTGTTGAAAATCAATATGCTATCGAAAACCTTCAAAAAAATAAACTTTTGGAATGAAAATGAAATTTTGGTAAAATGGTCCAAAAATCCAGTTTCATAGCCATATATTGACTTATAATCGAATTCGTTGGTGCGGGAAGGATAAATTGCAGAAAACAATCAATATCTCTAAATGTACTGAAGCTAGAATCCTAATTTAAAAAGTTTAGTCCACTTTGGAACTCTGGTATCCTATGGAGATCGATAGTTTGGTGATTTCGTGCGCGATCAAGTATATTTGAGGCCCAATCGGTTGGCTCCTTCGAGCCTTCTCTTACATATTTCTTGTTGAGCTGACCACAGTAGACCCACCTGGGGCTAAGTGAAAAATCCTACTTCTTTCATTCGCAACTTGAAATTACTTGTTGAAAATCAATATGCTATCGAAAACCTTCAAAAAAATTAACTTTTGGAATAAAAATGAAATTTTGGTAAAACGGTCCAAAAATCCAGTTTCATAGCCATATATTGACTTATAATCGAATTCGTTGGTACGGGAAGGATAAATTGCAGAAAACAATCAATATCTCTGGATGTACTCAAACTAGAACCCTAATTTAAAAAGTTTCATCCACTTTGGAACTCTGGTATCCTATGGAGATCGATAGTTTGGTGATTTCGTGCGCGATCAAGTATATTTGAGGCCCAATCGGTTGGCTCCTTCGAGCTTTCTCTTACATATTTCTTGTTGAGCTGACCACAGTAGACCCACCTGGGGCTAAGTGAAAAATCCAACTTCTTTCAATCGTACCTTGAAATTACTTGTTGAAAATCAATATGCTATCGAAAACCTTCAAAAAAATAAACTTTTGGAATGAAAATGAAATTTTGGTAAAATGGTCCAAAAATCCAGTTTCATAGCCATATATTGACTTATAATCGAATTCGTTGGTGCGGGAAGGATAAATTGCAGAAAACAATCAATATCTCTAAATGTACTGAAGCTAGAATCCTAATTTAAAAAGTTTAGTCCACTTTGGAACTCTGGTATCCTATGGAGATCGATAGTTTGGTGATTTCGTGCGCGATCAAGTATATTTGAGGCCCAATCGGTTGGCTCCTTCGAGCCTTCTCTTACATATTTCTTGTTGAGCTGACCACAGTAGACCCACCTGGGGCTAAGTGAAAAATCCAACTTCTTTCATTCGTACCTTGAAATTACTTGTTGAAAATCAATATGCTATCGAAAACCTTCAAAAAAATAAACTTTTGGAATGAAAATGAAATTTTGGTAAAATGGTCCAAAATTCCAGTTTCATAGCCATATATTGACTTATAATCGAATTCGTTGGTGCGGGAAGGATAAATTGCAGAAAACAATCAATATCTCTGGATGTACTCAAGGTAGAACCCTAATTTAAAAAGTTTCATCCACTTTGGAACTCTGGTATCCTATGGAGATCGATAGTTTGGTGATTTCGTGCGCGATCAAGTATATTTGAGGCCCAATCGGTTGGCTCCTTCGAGCCTTCTCTTACATATTTCTTGTTGAGCTGACCACAGTAGACCCACCTGGGGCTAAGTGAAAAATCCTACTTCTTTCATTCGCAACTTGAAATTACTTGTTGAAAATCAATATGCTATCGAAAACCTTCAAAAAAATAAACTTTTGGAATAAAAATGAAATTTTGGTAAAACGGTCCAAAAATCCAGTTTCATAGCCATATATTGACTTATAATCGAATTCGTTGGTGCGGGAAGGATAAATTGCAGAAAACAATCAATATCTCTGGATGTACTCAAGCTAGAACCCTAATTTAAAAAGTTTCATCCACTTTGGAACTCTGGTATCCTATGGAGATCGATAGTTTGGTGATTTCGTGCGCGATCAAGTATATTTGAGGCCCAATCGGTTGGCTCCTTCGAGCCTTCTCTTACATGTTTCTTGTTGAGCTGACCACAGTAGACCCACCTGGGGCTAAGTGAAAAATCCTACTTCTTTCATTCGCAACTTGAAATTACTTGTTGAAAATCAATATGCTATCGAAAACCTTCAAAAAAATAAACTTTTGGAATGAAAATGAAATTTTGGTAAAACGGTCCAAAAATCCAGTTTCATAGCCATATATTGACTTATAATCGAATTCGTTGGTACGGGAAGGATAAATTGCAGAAAACAATCAATATCTCTGGATGTACTCAAACTAGAACCCTAATTTAAAAAGTTTCATCCACTTTGGAACTCTGGTATCCTATGGAGATCGATAGTTTGGTGATTTCGTGCGCGATCAAGTATATTTGAGGCCCAATCCGTTGGCTCCTTCGAGCCTTCTCTTACATGTTTCTTGTTGAGCTGACCACAGTAGACCAACCTGGGGCTAAGTGAAAAATCCTACTTCTTTCAATCCTACCTTGAAATTACTTGTTAAAAATCAATATGCTATCGAAAACCTTCAAAAAAATAAACTTTTGGAATGAAAATGAAATTTTGGTAAAATGGTCCAAAAATCCAGTTTCATAGCCATATATTGACTTATAATCGAATTCGTTGGTGCGGGAAGGATAAATTGCAGAAAACAATCAATATCTCTGGATGTACTCAAACTAGAACCCTAATTTAAAAAGTTTCATCCACTTTGGAACTCTGGTATCCTATGGAGATCGATAGTTTGGTGATTTCGTGCGCGATCAAGTATATTTGAGGCCCAATCCGTTGGCTCCTTCGAGCTTTCTCTTACATATTTCTTGTTGAGCTGACCACAGTAGACCAACCTGGGGCTAAGTGAAAAATCCAACTTCTTTCAATCGTACCTTGAAATTACTTGTTGAAAATCAATATGCTATCGAAAACCTTCAAAAAAATAAACTTTTGGAATGAAAATGAAATTTTGGTAAAATGGTCCAAAAATCCAGTTTCATAGCCATATATTGACTTATAATCGAATTCGTTGGTGCGGGAAGGATAAATTGCAGAAAACAATCAATATCTCTAAATGTACTGAAGCTAGAATCCTAATTTAAAAAGTTTAGTCCACTTTGGAACTCTGGTATCCTATGGAGATCGATAGTTTGGTGATTTCGTGCGCGATCAAGTATATTTGAGGCCCAATCGGTTGGCTCCTTCGAGCCTTCTCTTACATATTTCTTGTTGAGCTGACCACATTAGACCCACCTGGGGCTAAGTGAAAAATCCAACTTCTTTCATTCGTACCTTGAAATTACTTGTTGAAAATCAATATGCTATCGAAAACCTTCAAAAAAATAAACTTTTGGAATGAAAATGAAATTTTGGTAAAATGGTCCAAAATTCCAGTTTCATAGCCATATATTGACTTATAATCGAATTCGTTGGTGCGGGAAGGATAAATTGCAGAAAACAATCAATATCTCTGGATGTACTCAAGCTAGAACCCTAATTTAAAAAGTTTCATCCACTTTGGAACTCTGGTATCCTATGGAGATCGATAGTTTGGTGATTTCGTGCGCGATCAAGTATATTTGAGGCCCAATCGGTTGGCTCCTTCGAGCCTTCTCTTACATATTTCTTGTTGAGCTGAACACAGTAGACCCACCTGGGGCTAAGTGAAAAATCCAACTTCTTTCATTCGTACCTTGAAATTACTTGTTGAAAATCAATATGCTATCGAAAACCTTCAAAAAAATAAACTTTTGGAATGAAAATGAAATTTTGGTAAAATGGTCCAAAAATCCAGTTTCATAGCCATATATTGACTTATAATCGAATTCGTTGGTGCGGGAAGGATAAATTGCAGAAAACAATCAATATCTCTGGATGTACTCAAGCTAGAACCCTAATTTAAAAAGTTTCATCCACTTTGGAACTCTGGTATCCTATGGAGATCGATAGTTTGGTGATTTCGTGCGCGATCAAGTATATTTGAGGCCCAATCGGTTGGCTCCTTCGAGCCTTCTCTTACATATTTCTTGTTGAGCTGACCACAGTAGACCCACCTGGGGCTAAGTGAAAAATCCAACTTCTTTCATTCGCAACTTCAAATTACTTGTTGAAAATCAATATGCTATCGAAAACCTTCAAAAAAATAAACTTTTGGAATAAAAATGAAATTTTGGTAAAACGGTCCAAAAATCCAGTTTCATAGCCATATATTGACTTATAATCGAATTCGTTGGTGCGGGAAGGATAAATTGCAGAAAACAATCAATATCTCTAAATGTACTGAAGCTAGAATCCTAATTTAAAAAGTTTAGTCCACTTTGAATCCCTGGTATCTTATTGAGATCGATAGTATGGTGATTTCGTGCGTGATCAACTATATTTGAGGCCCAATCGGTTCGCTCCTTCGAGCCTTCTCTTACATATTTCTTGTTGAGCTGAACACAGTAGACCAACCTGGGGCAAAGTGAAAAATCCAACTTCTTTGAATCGTACCTTGAAATTACTTGTTGAAAATCAATATGCTATCGAAAACCTTCAAAAAAATAAACTTTTGGAATGAAAATGAAATCTTGGTAAAATGGTCCAAAATTCCAGTTTCATAGCCATATATTGACTTATAATCGAATTCGTTGGTGCGGGAAGGATAAATTGCAGAAAACAATCAATATCTCTGAATGTACTCAAGCTAGAACCCTAATTTAAAAAGTTTCATCCACTTTGGAACTCTGGTATCCTATGGAGATCGATAGTTTGGTGATTTCGTGCGCGATCAAGTATATTTGAGGCCCAATCGGTTGGCTCCTTCGAGGCTTCTCTTACATATTTCTTGTTGAGCTGACCACAGTAGACCAACCTGGGGCTAAGTGAAAAATCCAACTTCTTTCAATCCTACCTTGAAATTACTTGTTGAAAATCAATATGCTATCGAAAACCTTCAAAAAAATAAACTTTTGGAATGAAAATGAAATTTTGGTAAAATGGTCCAAAAATCCAGTTTCATAGCCATATATTGACTTATAATCGAATTCGTTGGTGCGGGAAGGATAAATTGCAGAAAACAATCAATATCTCTAAATGTACTGAAGCTAGAATCCTAATTTAAAAAGTTTAGTCCACTTTGAATCCCTGGTATCCTATGGAGATCGATAGTATGGTGATTTCGTGCGCGATCAAGTATATTTGAGGCCCAATCGGTTCGCTCCTTCGAGCCTTCTCTTACATATTTCTTGTTGAGCTGACCACAGTAGACCAACCTGGGGCTAAGTGAAAAATCCAACTTCTTTCATTCGCAACTTGAAATTCCTTGTTGAAAATCAATATGCTATCGAAAACCTTCAAAAAAATAAACTTTTGGAATAAAAATGAAATTTTGGTAAAATGGTCCAAAAATCCAGTTTCATAGCCATATATTGACTTATAATCTAATTCGTTGGTGCGGGAAGGATAAATTGCAGAAAACAATCAATATCTCTGGATGTACTCAAGCTAGAACCCTAATTTAAAAAGTTTCATCCACTTTGGAACTCTGGTATCCTATGGAGATCGATAGTTTGGTGATTTCGTGCGCGATCAAGTATATTTGAGGCCCAATCGGTTGGCTCCTTCGAGCCTTCTCTTACATATTTCTTGTTGAGCTGACCACAGTAGACCCACCTGGGGCTAAGTGAAAAATCCAACTTCTTTCATTCGCAACTTGAAAGTGCTTGTTGAAAATCAATATGCTATCGAAAACCTTCAAAAAAATAAACTTTTGGAATAAAAATGAAATTTTGGTAAAACGGTCCAAAAATCCAGTTTCATAGCCATATATTGACATGTAATCGAATTCGTTGGTGCGGGAAGGATAAATTGCAGAAAACAATCAATATCTCTAAATGTACTGAAGCTAGAATCCTAATTTAAAAAGTTTAGTCCACTTTGAATCCCTGGTATCTTATTGAGATCGATAGTATGGTGATTTCGTGCGTGATCAACTATATTTGAGGCCCAATCGGTTCGCTCCTTCGAGCCTTCTCTTACATATTTCTTGTTGAGCTGAACACAGTAGACCAACCTGGGGCAAAGTGAAAAATCCAACTTCTTTCATTCGTACCTTGAAATTACTTGTTGAAAATCAATATGCTATCGAAAACCTTCAAAAAAATAAACTTTTGGAATGAAAATGAAATTTTGGTAAAATGGTCCAAAATTCCAGTTTCATAGCCATATATTGACTTATAATCGAATTCGTTGGTGCGGGAAGGATAAATTGCAGAAAACAATCAATATCTCTGGATGTACTCAAGCTAGAACCCTAATTTAAAAAGTTTCATCCACTTTGGAACTCTGGTATCCTATGGAGATCGATAGTTTGGTGATTTCGTGCGCGATCAAGTATATTTGAGGCCCAATCGGTTGGCTCCTTCGAGCCTTCTCTTACATATTTCTTGTTGAGCTGACCACAGTAGACCAACCTGTGGCTAAGTGAAAAATCCAACTTCTTTCAATCCTACCTTGAAATTACTTGTTGAAAATCAATATGCTATCGAAAACCTTCAAAAAAATAAACTTTTGGAATGAAAATGAAATTTTGGTCAAATGGTCCAAAAATCCAGTTTCATAGCCATATATTGACTTATAATCGAATTCGTTGGTGCGGGAAGGATAAATTGCAGAAAACAATCAATATCTCTAAATGTACTGAAGCTAGAATCCTAATTTAGAAAGTTTAGTCCACTTTGAATCCCTGGTATCCTATGGAGATCGATAGTATGGTGATTTCGTGCGCGATCAAGTATATTTGAGGCCCAATCGGTTCGCTCCTTCGAGCCTTCTCTTACATATTTCTTGTTGAGCTGACCACAGTAGACCAACCTGGGGCTAAGTGAAAAATCCAACTTCTTTCATTCGCAACTTGAAATTACTTGTTGAAAATCAATATGCTATCGAAAACCTTCAAAAAAATAAACTTTTGGAATAAAAATGAAATTTTGGTAAAATGGTCCAAAAATCCAGTTTCATAGCCATATATTGACTTATAATCTAATTCGTTGGTGCGGGAAGGATAAATTGCAGAAAACAATCAATATCTCTGGATGTACTCAAGCTAGAACCCTAATTTAAAAAGTTTCATCCACTTTGGAACTCTGGTATCCTATGGAGATCGATAGTTTGGTGATTTCGTGCGCGATCAAGTATATTTGAGGCCCAATCGGTTGGCTCCTTCGAGCCTTCTCTTACATATTTCTTGTTGAGCTGACCACAGTAGACCCACCTGGGGCTAAGTGAAAAATCCAACTTCTTTCATTCGTACCTTGAAATTACTTGTTGAAAATCAATATGCTATCGAAAACCTTCAAAAAAATAAACTTTTGGAATGAAAATGAAATTTTGGTAAAATGGTCCAAAAATCCAGTTTCATAGCCATATATTGACTTATAATCGAATTCGTTGGTGCGGGAAGGATAAATTGCAGAAAACAATCAATATCTCTGGATGTACTCAAGCTAGAACCCTAATTTAAAAAGTTTCATCCACTTTGGAACTCTGGTATCCTATGGAGTTCGATAGTTTGGTGATTTCGTGCCCGATCAAGTATATTTGAGACCCAATCGGTTGGCTCCTTCGAGCCTTCTCTTACATATTTCTTGTTGAGCTGACCACAGTAGACCCACCTGGGGCTAAGTGAAAAATCCAACTTCTTTCATTCGCAACTTGAAATTACTTGTTGAAAATCAATATGCTATCGAAAACCTTCAAAAAAATAAACTTTTGGAATAAAAATGAAATTTTGGTAAAACGGTCCAAAAATCCAGTTTCATAGCCATATATTGACTTATAATCGAATTCGTTGGTGCGGGAAGGATAAATTGCAGAAAACAATCAATATCTCTAAATGTACTGAAGCTAGAATCCTAATTTAAAAAGTTTAGTCCACTTTGAATCCCTGGTATCCTATGGAGATCGATAGTATGGTGATTTCGTGCGCGATCAACTATATTTGAGGCCCAATCGGTTCGCTCCTTCGAGCCTTCTCTTACATATTTCTTGTTGAGCTGACCACAGTAGACCAACCTGGGGCTAAGTGAAAAATCCAACTTCTTTCATTTGCAACTTGAAATTACTTGTTGAAAATCAATATGCTATCGAAAACCTTCAAAAAAATAAACTTTTGGAATGAAAATGAAATTTTGGTAAAATGGTCCAAAATTCCAGTTTCATAGCCATATATTGACTTATAATCGAATTCGTTGGTGCGGGAAGGATAAATTGCAGAAAACAATCAATATCTCTGGATGTACTCAAGCTAGAACCCTAATTTAAAAAGTTTCATCCACTTTGGAACTCTGGTATCCTATGGAGATCGATAGTTTGGTGATTTCGTGCGCGATCAAGTATATTTGAGACCCAATCGGTTGGCTCCTTCGAGCCTTCTCTTACATATTTCTTGTTGAGCTGACCACAGTAGACCCACCTGGGGCTAAGTGAAAAATCCAACTTCTTTCATTCGCAACTTGAAATTACTTGTTGAAAATCAATATGCTATCGAAAACCTTCAAAAAAATAAACTTTTGGAATAAAAATGAAATTTTGGTAAAATGGTCCAAAAATCCAGTTTCATAGTCATATATTGACTTATAATCGAATTCGTTGGTGCGGGAAGGATAAATTGCAGAAAACAATCAATATCTCTGGATGTACTCAAGCTAGAACCCTAATTTAAAAAGTTTCATCCACTTTGGAACTCTGGTATCCTATGGAGATCGATAGTTTGGTGATTTCGTGCGCGATCAAGTATATTTGAGACCCAATCGGTTGGCTCCTTCGAGCCTTCTCTTACATATTTCTTGTTGAGCTGACCACAGTAGACCAACCTGGGGCTAAGTGAAAAATCCAACTTCTTTCAATCGTACCTTGAAATTACTTGTTGAAAATCAATATGCTATCGAAAACCTTCAAAAAAATAAACTTTTGGAATGAAAATGAAATTTTGGTAAAATGGTCCAAAAATCCAGTTTCATAGCCATATATTGACTTATAATCGAATTCGTTGGTGCGGGAAGGATAAATTGCAGAAAACAATCAATATCTCTAAATGTACTGAAGCTAGAATCCTAATTTAAAAAGTTTAGTCCACTTTGAATCCCTGGTATCCTATGGAGATCGATAGTATGGTGATTTCGTGCGCGATCAAGTATATTTGAGGCCCAATCGGTTCGCTCCTTCGAGCCTTCTCTTACATATTTCTTGTTGAGCTGACCACAGTAGACCAACCTGGGGCTAAGTGAAAAATCCAACTTCTTTCATTCGCAACTTGAAATTACTTGTTGAAAATCAATATGCTATCGAAAACCTTCAAAAAAATAAACTTTTGGAATAAAAATGAAATTTTGGTAAAATGGTCCAAAAATCCAGTTTCATAGCCATAATTGACTTATAATGGAATTCGTTGGTGCGGGAAGGATAAATTGCAGAAAACAATCAATATCTCTGGATGTACTCAAGCTAGAACCCTAATTTAAAAAGTTTCATCCGCTTTGGAACTCTGGTATCCTATGGAGATCGATAGTTTGGTGATTTCGTGCGCGATCAAGTATATTTGAGGCCCAATCGGTTGGCTCCTTCGAGCCTTCTCCTACATATTTCTTGTTGAGCTGACCACAGTAGACCCACCTGGGGCTAAGTGAGAAATCCAACTTCTTTCATTCGTACCTTGAAATTACTTGTTGAAAATCAATATGCTATCGAAAACCTTCAAAAAAATAAACTTTTGGAATGAAAATGAAATTTTGGTAAAATGGTCCAAGATTCCAGTTTCATAGCCATATATTGACTTATAATCGAATTCGTTGGTGCGGGAAGGATAAATTGCAGAAAACAATCAATATCTCTGGATGTACTCAAGCTAGAACCCTAATTTAAAAAGTTTCATCCACTTTGGAACTCTGGTATCCTATGGAGATCGATAGTTTCGTGATTTCGTGCGCGATCAAGTATATTTGAGGCCCAATCGGTTGGCTCCTTCGAGCCTTCTCTTACATATTTCTTGTTGAGCTGACCACAGTAGACCCACCTGGGGCTAAGTGAAAAATCCTACTTCTTTCATTCGCAACTTGAAATTACTTGTTGAAAATCAATATGCTATCGAAAACCTTCAAAAAAATAAACTTTTGGAATAAAAATGAAATTTTGGTAAAACGGTCCAAAAATCCAGTTTCATAGCCATATATTGACTTATAATCGAATTCGTTGGTACGGGAAGGATAAATTGCAGAAAACAATCAATATCTCTGGATGTACTCAAACTAGAACCCTAATTTAAAAAGTTTCATCCACTTTGGAACTCTGGTATCCTATGGAGATCGATAGTTTGGTGATTTCGTGCGCGATCAAGTATATTTGAGGCCCAATCGGTTGGCTCCTTCGAGCTTTCTCTTACATATTTCTTGTTGAGCTGACCACAGTAGACCAACCTGGGGCTAAGTGAAAAATCCAACTTCTTTCAATCGTACCTTGAAATTACTTGTTGAAAATCAATATGCTATCGAAAACCTTCAAAAAAATAAACTTTTGGAATGAAAATGAAATTTTGGTAAAATGGTCCAAAAATCCAGTTTCATAGCCATATATTGACTTATAATCGAATTCGTTGGTGCGGGAAGGATAAATTGCAGAAAACAATCAATATCTCTAAATGTACTGAAGCTAGAATCCTAATTTAAAAAGTTTAGTCCACTTTGGAACTCTGGTATCCTATGGAGATCGATAGTTTGGTGATTTCGTGCGCGATCAAGTATATTTGAGGCCCAATCGGTTGGCTCCTTCGAGCCTTCTCTTACATATTTCTTGTTGAGCTGACCACAGTAGACCCACCTGGGGCTAAGTGAAAAATCCTACTTCTTTCATTCGCAACTTGAAATTACTTGTTGAAAATCAATATGCTATCGAAAACCTTCAAAAAAATAAACTTTTGGAATGAAAATGAAATTTTGGTAAAATGGTCCAAAATTCCAGTTTCATAGCCATATATTGACTTATAATCGAATTCGTTGGTGCGGGAAGGATAAATTGCAGAAAACAATCAATATCTCTGGATGTACTCAAGCTAGAACCCTAATTTAAAAAGTTTCATCCACTTTGGAACTCTGGTATCCTATGGAGATCGATAGTTTGGTGATTTCGTGCGCGATCAAGTATATTTGAGGCCCAATCGGTTGGCTCCTTCGAGCCTTCTCTTACATATTTCTTGTTGAGCTGACCACAGTAGACCCACCTGGGGCTAAGTGAAAAATCCAACTTCTTTCATTCGCAACTTGAAATTACTTGTTGAAAATCAATATGCTATCGAAAACCTTCAAAAAAATAAACTTTTGGAATAAAAATGAAATTTTGGTAAAACGGTCCAAAAATCCAGTTTCATAGCCATATATTGACTTATAATCGAATTCGTTGGTGCGGGAAGGATAAATTGCAGAAAACAATCAATATCTCTAGATGTACTCAAGCTAGAACCCTAATTTAAAAAGTTTCATCCACTTTGGAACTCTGGTATCCTATGGAGATCGATAGTTTGGTGATTTCGTGCGCGATCAAGTATATTTGAGGCCCAATCGGTTGGCTCCTTCGAGCCTTCTCTTACATATTTCTTGTTGAGCTGACCACAGTAGACCAACCTGGGGCTAAGTGAAAAATCCAACTTCTTTCAATCCTACCTTGAAATTACTTGTTGAAAATCAATATGCTATCGAAAACCTTCAAAAAAATAAACTTTTGGAATGAAAATGAAATTTTGGTAAAATGGTCCAAAAATCCAGTTTCATAGCCATATATTGACTTATAATCGAATTCGTTGGTGCGGGAAGGATAAATTGCAGAAAACAATCAATATCTCTAAATGTACTGCAGCTAGAATCCTAATTTAAAAAGTTTAGTCCACTTTGAATCCCTGGTATCCTATGGAGATCGATAGTTTGGTGATTTCGTGCGCGATCAAGTATATTTGAGGCCCAATCGGTTGGCTCCTTCGAGCCTTCTCTTACATATTTCTTGTTGAGCTGACCACAGTAGACCCACCTGGGGCTAAGTGAAAAATCCTACTTCTTTCATTCGCAACTTGAAATTACTTGTTGAAAATCAATATGCTATCGAAAACCTTCAAAAAAATAAACTTTTGGAATAAAAATGAAATTTTGGTAAAACGGTCCAAAAATCCAGTTTCATAGCCATATATTGACTTATAATCGAATTCGTTGGTGCGGGAAGGATAAATTGCAGAAAACAATCAATATCTCTGGATGTACTCAAGCTAGAACCCTAATTTAAAAAGTTTCATCCACTTTGGAACTCTGGTATCCTATGGAGATCGATAGTTTGGTGATTTCGTGCGCGATCAAGTATATTTGAGGCCCAATCGGTTGGCTCCTTCGAGCCTTCTCTTACATATTTCTTGTTGAGCTGACCACAGTAGACCAACCTGGGGCTAAGTGAAAAATCCAACTTCTTTCAATCGTACCTTGAAATTACTTGTTGAAAATCAATATGCTATCGAAAACCTTCAAAAAAATAAACTTTTGGAATGAAAATGAAATTTTGGTAAAATGGTCCAAAAATCCAGTTTCATAGCCATATATTGACTTATAATCGAATTCGTTGGTGCGGGAAGGATAAATTGCAGAAAACAATCAATATCTCTAAATGTACTGAAGCTAGAATCCTAATTTAAAAAGTTTAGTCCACTTTGAATCCCTGGTATCCTATGGAGATCGATAGTATGGTGATTTCGTGCGCGATCAAGTATATTTGAGGCCCAATCGGTTGGCTCCTTCGAGCCTTCTCCTACATATTTCTTGTTGAGCTGACCACAGTAGACCCACCTGGGGCTAAGTGAGAAATCCAACTTCTTTCATTCGTACCTTGAAATTACTTGTTGAAAATCAATATGCTATCGAAAACCTTCAAAAAAATAAACTTTTGGAATGAAAATGAAATTTTGGTAAAATGGTCCAAAATTCCAGTTTCATAGCCATATATTGACTTATAATCGAATTCGTTGGTGCGGGAAGGATAAATTGCAGAAAACAATCAATATCTCTGGATGTACTCAAGCTAGAACCCTAATTTAAAAAGTTTCATCCACTTTGGAACTCTGGTATCCTATGGAGATCGATAGTTTGGTGATTTCGTGCGCGATCAAGTATATTTGAGGCCCAATCGGTTGGCTCCTTCGAGCCTTCTCTTACATATTTCTTGTTGAGCTGACCACAGTAGACCCACCTGGGGCTAAGTGAAAAATCCTACTTCTTTCATTCGCAACTTGAAATTACTTGTTGAAAATCAATATGCTATCGAAAACCTTCAAAAAAATTAACTTTTGGAATAAAAATGAAATTTTGGTAAAACGGTCCAAAAATCCAGTTTCATAGCCATATATTGACTTATAATCGAATTCGTTGGTACGGGAAGGATAAATTGCAGAAAACAATCAATATCTCTGGATGTACTCAAACTAGAACCCTAATTTAAAAAGTTTCATCCACTTTGGAACTCTGGTATCCTATGGAGATCGATAGTTTGGTGATTTCGTGCGCGATCAAGTATATTTGAGGCCCAATCGGTTGGCTCCTTCGAGCTTTCTCTTACATATTTCTTGTTGAGCTGACCACAGTAGACCAACCTGGGGCTAAGTGAAAAATCCAACTTCTTTCAATCGTACCTTGAAATTACTTGTTGAAAATCAATATGCTATCGAAAACCTTCAAAAAAATAAACTTTTGGAATGAAAATGAAATTTTGGTAAAATGGTCCAAAAATCCAGTTTCATAGCCATATATTGACTTATAATCGAATTCGTTGGTGCGGGAAGGATAAATTGCAGAAAACAATCAATATCTCTAAATGTACTGAAGCTAGAATCCTAATTTAAAAAGTTTAGTCCACTTTGGAACTCTGGTATCCTATGGAGATCGATAGTTTGGTGATTTCGTGCGCGATCAAGTATATTTGAGGCCCAATCGGTTGGCTCCTTCGAGCCTTCTCTTACATATTTCTTGTTGAGCTGACCACAGTAGACCCACCTGGGGCTAAGTGAAAAATCCAACTTCTTTCATTCGTACCTTGAAATTACTTGTTGAAAATCAATATGCTATCGAAAACCTTCAAAAAAATAAACTTTTGGAATGAAAATGAAATTTTGGTAAAATGGTCCAAAATTCCAGTTTCATAGCCATATATTGACTTATAATCGAATTCGTTGGTGCGGGAAGGATAAATTGCAGAAAACAATCAATATCTCTGGATGTACTCAAGCTAGAACCCTAATTTAAAAAGTTTCATCCACTTTGGAACTCTGGTATCCTATGGAGATCGATAGTTTGGTGATTTCGTGCGCGATCAAGTATATTTGAGGCCCAATCGGTTGGCTCCTTCGAGCCTTCTCTTACATATTTCTTGTTGAGCTGACCACAGTAGACCCACCTGGGGCTAAGTGAAAAATCCAACTTCTTTCATTCGCAACTTGAAATTACTTGTTGAAAATCAATATGCTATCGAAAACCTTCAAAAAAATAAACTTTTGGAATAAAAATGAAATTTTGGTAAAACGGTCCAAAAATCCAGTTTCATAGCCATATATTGACTTATAATCGAATTCGTTGGTGCGGGAAGGATAAATTGCAGAAAACAATCAATATCTCTGGATGTACTCAAGCTAGAACCCTAATTTAAAAAGTTTCATCCACTTTGGAACTCTGGTATCCTATGGAGATCGATAGTATGGTGATTTCGTGCGCGATCAAGTATATTTGAGGCCCAATCGGTTCACTCCTTCGAGCCTTCTCTTACATATTTCTTGTTGAGCTGACCACAGTAGACCAACCTGGGGCTAAGTGAAAAATCCTACTTCTTTCATTCGCAACTTGAAATTACTTGTTGAAAATCAATATGCTATCGAAAACCTTCAAAAAAATAAACTTTTGGAATAAAAATGAAATTTTGGTAAAATGGTCCAAAAATCCAGTTTTATAGCCGTATATTGACTTATAATCTAATTCGTTGGTGCGGGAAGGATAAATTGCAGAAAACAATCAATATCTCTGGATGTACTCAAGCTAGAACCCTAATTTAAAAAGTTTCATCCACTTTGGAACTCTGGTATCCTATGGAGATCGATAGTTTGGTGATTTCGTGCGCGATCAAGTATATTTGAGGCCCAATCGGTTGGCTCCTTCGAGCCTTCTCTTACATATTTCTTGTTGAGCTGACCACAGTAGACCCACCTGGGGCTAAGTGAAAAATCCAACTTCTTTCATTCGTACCTTGAAATTACTTGTTGAAAATCAATATGCTATCGAAAACCTTCAAAAAAATAAACTTTTGGAATGAAAATGAAATTTTGGTAAAATGGTCCAAAATTCCAGTTTCATAGCCATATATTGACTTATAATCGAATTCGTTGGTGCGGGAAGGATAAATTGCAGAAAACAATCAATATCTCTGGATGTACTCAAGCTAGAACCCTAATTTAAAAAGTTTCATCCACTTTGGAACTCTGGTATCCTATGGAGATCGATAGTTTGGTGATTTCGTGCGCGATCAAGTATATTTGAGGCCCAATCGGTTGGCTCCTTCGAGCCTTCTCTTACATATTTCTTGTTGAGCTGAACACAGTAGACCCACCTGGGGCTAAGTGAAAAATCCAACTTCTTTTATTCGTACCTTTAAATTACTTGTTGAAAATCAATATGCTATCGAAAACCTTCAAAAAAATAAACTTTTGGAATGAAAATGAAATTTTGGTAAAATGGTCCAAAAATCCAGTTTCATAGCCATATATTGACTTATAATCGAATTCGTTGGTGCGGGAAGGATAAATTGCAGAAAACAATCAATATCTCTGGATGTACTCAAGCTAGAACCCTAATTTAAAAAGTTTCATCCACTTTGGAACTCTGGTATCCTATGGAGATCGATAGTTTGGTGATTTCGTGCGCGATCAAGTATATTTGAGGCCCAATCGGTTGGCTCCTTCGAGCCTTCTCTTACATATTTCTTGTTGAGCTGACCACAGTAGACCCACCTGGGGCTAAGTGAAAAATCCAACTTCTTTCATTCGCAACTTGAAATTACTTGTTGAAAATCAATATGCTATCGAAAACCTTCAAAAAAATAAACTTTTGGAATAAAAATGAAATTTTGGTAAAACGGTCCAAAAATCCAGTTTCATAGCCATATATTGACTTATAATCGAATTCGTTGGTGCGGGAAGGATAAATTGCAGAAAACAATCAATATCTCTGGATGTACTCAAGCTAGAACCCTAATTTAAAAAGTTTCATTCACTTTGGAACTCTGGTATCCTATGGAGATCGATAGTTTGGTGATTTCGTGCGCGATCAAGTATATTTGAGGCCCAATCGGTTGGCTCCTTCGAGCCTTCTCTTACATATTTCTTGTTGAGCTGAACACAGTAGACCCACCTGGGGCTAAGTGAAAAATCCAACTTCTTTCATTCGTACCTTGAAATTACTTGTTGAAAATCAATATGCTATCGAAAACCTTCAAAAAAATAAACTTTTGGAATGAAAATGAAATTTTGGTAAAATGGTCCAAAAATCCAGTTTCATAGCCATATATTGACTTATAATCGAATTCGTTGGTGCGGGAAGGATAAATTGCAGAAAACAATCAATATCTCTGGATGTACTCAAGCTAGAACCCTAATTTAAAAAGTTTCATCCACTTTGAACCTCTGGTATCCTATGGAGATCGATAGTTTGGTGATTTCGTGCGCGATCAAGTATATTTGAGGCCCAATCGGTTGGCTCCTTCGAGCCTTCTCTTACATATTTCTTGTTGAGCTGACCACAGTAGACCCACCTGGGGCTAAGTGAAAAATCCAACTTCTTTCATTCGTACCTTGAAATTACTTGTTGAAAATCAATATGCTATCGAAAACCTTCAAAAAAATAAACTTTTGGAATGAAAATGAAATTTTGGTAAAATGGTCCAAAAATCCAGTTTCATAGCCATATATTGACTTATAATCGAATTCGTTGGTGCGGGAAGGATAAATTGCAGAAAACAATCAATATCTCTGGATGTACTCAAGCTAGAACCCTAATTTAAGAAGTTTCATCCACTTTGGAACTCTGGTATCCTATGGAGTTCGATAGTTTGGTGATTTCGTGCGCGATCAAGTATATTTGAGACCCAATCTGTTGGCTCCTTCGAGCCTTCTCTTACATATTTCTTGTTGAGCTGACCACAGTAGACCCACCTGGGGCTAAGTGAAAAATCCAACTTCTTTCATTCGCAACTTGAAATTACTTGTTGAAAATCAATATGCTATCGAAAACCTTCAAAAAAATAAACTTTTGGAATAAAAATGAAATTTTGGTAAAACGGTCCAAAAATCCAGTTTCATAGCCATATATTGACTTATAATCGAATTCGTTGGTGCGGGAAGGATAAATTGCAGAAAACAATCAATATCTCTAAATGTACTGAAGCTAGAATCCTAATTTAAAAAGTTTAGTCCACTTTGAATCCCTGGTATCCTATTGAGATCGATAGTATGGTGATTTCGTGCGCGATCAAGTATATTTGAGGCCCAATCGGTTCGCTCCTTCGAGCCTTCTCTTACATATTTCTTGTTGAGCTGACCACAGTAGACCAACCTGGGGCTAAGTGAAAAATCCAACTTCTTTCATTTGCAACTTGAAATTACTTGTTGAAAATCAATATGCTATCGAAAACCTTCAAAAAAATAAACTTTTGGAATAAAAATGAAATTTTGGTAAAACGGTCCAAAAATCCAGTTTCATAGCCATATATTGACTTATAATCGAATTCGTTGGTGCGGGAAGGATAAATTGCAGAAAACAATCAATATCTCTGGATGTACTCAAGCTAGAACCCTAATTTAAAAAGTTTCATCCACTTTGGAACTCTGGTATCCTATGGAGATCGATAGTTTGGTGATTTCGTGCGCGATCAAGTATATTTGAGGCCCAATCGGTTGGCTCCTTCGAGCCTTCTCTTACATATTTCTTGTTGAGCTGACCACAGTAGACCCACCTGGGGCTAAGTGAAAAATCCAACTTCTTTCATTCGTACCTTGAAATTACTTTGTTGAAAATCAATATGCTATCGAAAACCTTCAAAAAAATAAACTTTTGGAATGAAAATGAAATTTTGGTAAAATGGTCCAAAAATCCAGTTTCATAGCCATATATTGACTTATAATCGAATTCGTTGGTGCGGGAAGGATAAATTGCAGAAAACAATCAATATCTCTGGATGTACTCAAGCTAGAACCCTAATTTAAAAAGTTTCATCCACTTTGAACCTCTGGTATCCTATGGAGATCGATAGTTTGGTGATTTCGTGCGCGATCAAGTATATTTGAGGCCCAATCGGTTGGCTCCTTCGAGCCTTCTCTTACATATTTCTTGTTGAGCTGACCACAGTAGACCCACCTGGGGCTAAGTGAAAAATCCAACTTCTTTCATTCGCAACTTGAAATTACTTGTTGAAAATCAATATGCTATCGAAAACCTTCAAAAAAATAAACTTTTGGAATAAAAATGAAATTTTGGTAAAACGGTCCAAAAATCCAGTTTCATAGCCATATATTGACTTATAATCGAATTCGTTGGTGCGGGAAGGATAAATTGCAGAAAACAATCAATATCTCTGGATGTACTTAAGCTAGAACCCTAATTTAAAAAGTTTCATCCACTTTGGAACTCTGGTATCCTATGGAGATCGATAGTTTGGTGATTTCGTGCGAGATCAAGTATATTTGAGGCCCAATCGGTTGGCTCCTTCGAGCTTTCTCTTACATATTTCTTGTTGAGCTGACCACAGTAGACCCACCTGGGGCTAAGTGAAAAATCCAACTTCTTTCAATCCTACCTTGAAATTACTTGTTGAAAATCAATATGCTATCGAAAACCTTCAAAAAAATAAACTTTTGGAATGAAAATGAAATTTTGGTAAAATGGTCCAAAAATCCAGTTTCATAGCCATATATTGACTTATAATCGAATTCGTTGGTGCGGGAAGGATAAATTGCAGAAAACAATCAATATCTCTAAATGTACTGAAGCTAGAATCCTAATTTAAAAAGTTTAGTCCACTTTGAATCCCTGGTATCCTATGGAGATCGATAGTATGGTGATTTCGTGCGCGATCAAGTATATTTGAGGCCCAATCGGTTCGCTCCTTCGAGCCTTCTCTTACATATTTCTTGTTGAGCTGACCACAGTAGACCAACCTGGGGCTAAGTGAAAAATCCAACTTCTTTCATTCGCAACTTCAAATTACTTGTTGAAAATCAATATGCTATCGAAAACCTTCAAAAAAATAAACTTTTGGAATAAAAATGAAATTTTGGTAAAATGGTCCAAAAATCCAGTTTCATAGCCATATATTGACTTATAATCGAATTCGTTGGTGCGGGAAGGATAAATTGCAGAAAACAATCAATATCTCTGGATGTACTCAAGCTAGAACCCTAATTTAAAAAGTTTCATCCACTTTGGAACTCTGGTATCCTATGGAGATCGATAGTTTGGTGATTTCGTGCGCGATCAAGTATATTTGAGGCCCAATCGGTTGGCTCCTTCGAGCCTTCTCTTACATATTTCTTGTTGAGCTGACCACAGTAGACCCACCTGGGGCTAAGTGAAAAATCCAACTTCTTTCATTCGTACCTTGAAATTACTTGTTGAAAATCAATATGCTATCGAAAACCTTCAAAAAAATAAACTTTTGGAATGAAAATGAAATTTTGGTAAAATGGTCCAAAATTCCAGTTTCATAGCCATATATTGACTTATAATCGAATTCGTTGGTGCGGGAAGGATAAATTGCAGAAAACAATCAATATCTCTGGATGTACTCAAGCTAGAACCCTAATTTAAAAAGTTTCATCCACTTTGGAACTCTGGTATCCTATGGAGATCGATAGTTTGGTGATTTCGTGCGCGATCAAGTATATTTGAGGCCCAATCGGTTGGCTCCTTCGAGCCTTCTCTTACATATTTCTTGTTGAGCTGACCACAGTAGACCCACCTGGGGCTAAGTGAAAAATCCAACTTCTTTCATTCGCAACTTGAAATTACTTGTTGAAAATCAATATGCTATCGAAAACCTTCAAAAAAATAAACTTTTGGAATAAAAATGAAATTTTGGTAAAATGGTCCAAAAATCCAGTTTCATAGTCATATATTGACTTATAATCGAATTTGTTGGTGCGGGAAGGATAAATTGCAGAAAACAATCAATATCTCTGGATGTACTCAAGCTAGAACCCTAATTTAAAAAGTTTCATCCACTTTGGAACTCTGGTATCCTATGGAGATCGATAGTTTGGTGATTTCGTGCGCGATCAAGTATATTTGAGGCCCAATCGGTTGGCTCCTTCGAGCCTTCTCTTACATACTTCTTGTTGTGCTGACCACAGTAGACCCACCTGGGGCTAAGTGAAAAATCCAACTTCTTTCATTCGTACCTTGAAATTACTTGTTGAAAATCAATATGCTATCGAAAACCTTCAAAAAAATAAACTTTTGGAATTAAAATGAAATTTTGGTAAAATGGTCCAAAAATCCAGTTTCATAGCCATATATTGACTTATAATCGAATTCGTTGGTGCGGGAAGGATAAATTGCAGAAAACAATCAATATCTCTGGATGTACTCAAGCTAGAACCCTAATTTAAAAAGTTTAATCCACTTTGAACCTCTGGTATCCTATGGAGATCGATAGTTTGGTGATTTCGTGCGCGATGAAGTATATTTGAGGCCCAATCGGTTGGCTCCTTCGAGCCTTCTCTTACATATTTCTTGTTGAGCTGACCACAGTAGACCCACCTGGGGCTAGGTGAAAAATCCAACTTCTTTCATTCGCAACTTGAAATTACTTGTTGAAAATCAATATGCTATCGAAAACCTTCAAAAAAATAAACTTTTGGAATAAAAATGAAATTTTGGTAAAACGGTCCAAAAATCCAGTTTCATAGCCATATATTGACTTATAATCAAATTCGTTGGTGCGGGAAGGATAAATTGCAGAAAACAATCAATATCTCTGGATGTACTCAAGCTAGAACCCTAATTTAAAAAGTTTCATCCACTTTGGAACTCCGGTATCCTATGGAGATCGATAGTTTGGTGATTTCGTGCGCGATCAAGTATATTTGAGGCCCAATCGGTTGGCTCCTTCGAGCTTTCTCTTACATATTTCTTGTTGAGCTGACCACAGTAGACCCACCTGGGGCTAAGTGAAAAATCCAACTTCTTTCAATCGTACCTTGAAATTACTTGTTGAAAATCAATATGCTATCGAAAACCTTCAAAAAAATAAACTTTTGGAATGAAAATGAAATTTTGGTAAAATGGTCCAAAAATCCAGTTTCATAGCCATATATTGACTTATAATCGAATTCGTTGGTGCGGGAAGGATAAATTGCAGAAAACAATCAATATCTCTAAATGTACTGAAGCTAGAATCCTAATTTAAAAAGTTTCATCCACTTTGGAACTCTGGTATCCTATGGAGATCGATAGTTTTGTGATTTCGTGCGCGATGAAGCATATTTGAGGCCCAATCGGCTGGCTCCTTCGAGCCTTCTCTTACATATTTCTTGTTGAGCTGACCACAGTAGACCCACCTGGGGCTAAGTGAAAAATCCAACTTCTTTCATTCGTACCTTGAAATTACTTGTTGAAAATCAATATGCTATCGAAAACCTTCAAAAAAATAAACTTTTGGAATGAAAATGAAATTTTGGTAAAATGGTCCAAAATTCCAGTTTCATAGCCATATATTGACTTATAATCGAATTCGTTGGTGCGGGAAGGATAAATTGCAGAAAACAATCAATATCTCTGGATGTACTTAAGCTATAATCCTAATTTAAAAAGTTTCATCCACTTTGGAACTCTGGTATCCTATGGAGTTCGATAGTTTGGTGATTTCGTGCGCGATCAAGTATATTTGAGACCCAATCGGTTGGCTCCTTCGAGCCTTCTCTTACATATTTCTTGTTGAGCTGACCACAGTAGACCCACCTAGGGCTAAGTAAAAAATCAAACTTCTTTCATTCGTACCTTGAAATTACTTGTTGAAAATCAATATGCTATCGAAAACCTCCAAAAAAATAAACTTTTGGAATGAAAATGAAATTTTGGTAAAATGGTCCAAAAATCCAGTTTCATAGCCATACATTGACTTATAATCGAATTCGTTGGTGCGGGAAGGATAAATTGGAGAAAACAATCAATATCTCTAAACGTACTGAAGCTAGAACCCTAATTTAAAAAGTTTAATCCACTTTGAATCCCTGGTATCCTATGGAGATCGATACTCTGGTGATTTCGTGCGCGATCAAGTATATTTGAGGCCCAATCGGTTCGCTCCTTCGAGCCTTCTCTTACATATTTCTTGTTGAGCTGACCACAGTAGACCCACCTGGGGCTAAGTGAAAAATCCAACTTCTTTCATTCGCAACTTGAAATTACTTGTTGAAAATCAATATGCTATCGAAAACCTTCAAGAAAATAAACTTTTGGAATAAAAATGAAATTTTGGTAAAATGGTCCAAAAATCCAGTTTCATAGCCATATATTGACTTATAATCGAATTCGTTGGTGCGGGAAGGATAAATTGCAGAAAACAATCAATATCTCTGGATGTACGGAGGCTAGAACCCTAATTTAAAAAGTTTGATCCACTTTGAACCTCTGGTATCCTATGGAGATCGATAGTTTGGTGATTTCGTGCGCGATCAAGTATATTTGAGGCCCAATCGGTTGGCTCCTTCGAGCCTTCTCTTACATATTTCTTGTTGAGCTGACCACAGTAGACCCACCTGGGGCTAAGTAAAAAATCCAACTTCTTTCATTCGTACCTTGAAATTACTTGTTGAAAATCAATATGCTATCGAAAACCTTCAAAAAAATAAACTTTTTGAATGAAAATGAAATTTTGGTAAAATGGCTCAAAAATCCAGTTTCATAGCCATACATTGACTTATAATCGAATTCGTTGGTGCGGGAAGGATAAATTGCAGAAAACAATCAATATCTCTAAATGTACTGAAGCTAGAACCCTAATTTAAAAAGTTTAATCCACTTTGAATCCCTGGTATCCTATGGAAATCGATACTATGGTGATTTCGTGCGCGATCAAGTATATTTGAGGCCCAATCGGTTGGCTCCTTCGAGCCTTCTCTTACATATTTCTTGTTGAGCTGACCACAGTAGACCCACCTGGGGCTAAGTGAAAAATCCAACTTCTTTCATTCGCAACTTGAAATTACTTGTTAGAAATCAATATGCTATCGAAAACCTTCAAAAAAATAAACTTTTGGAATAAAAATGAAATTTTGGTAAAATGGTCCAAAAATCCAGTTTCATAGCCATATATTGACTTATAATCGAATTCGTTGGTGCGGGAAGGATAAATTGCAGAAAACAATCAATATCTCTAAATGTACTGAAGCTAGAATCCTAATTTAAAAAGTTTAGTCCACTTTGAATCCCTGGTATCCTATGGAGATCGATAGTATGGTGATTTCGTGCGCGATCAACTATATTTGAGGCCCAATCGGTTGGCTCCTTCGAGCCTTCTCTTACATATTTCTTGTTGAGCTGACCACAGTAGACCCACCTGGGGCTAAGTGAAAAATCCAACTTCTTTCATTCGCAACTTGAAATTACTTGTTGAAAATCAATATGCTATCGAAAACCTTCAAGAAAATAAACTTTTGGAATAAAAATGAAATTTTGGTAAAATGGTCCAAAAATCCAGTTTCATAGCCATATATTGACTTATAATCGAATTCGTTGGTGCGGGAAGGATAAATTGCAGAAAACAATCAATATCTCTGGATGTACTGAGGCTAGAACCCTAATTTAAAAAGTTTGATCCACTTTGAACCTCTGGTATCCTATGGAGATCGATAGTTTGGTGATTTCGTGCGCGATCAAGTATATTTGAGGCCCAATCGGTTGGCTCCTTCGAGGCTTCTCTTACATATTTCTTGTTGAGCTGACCACAGTAGACCCACCTGGGGCTAAGTAAAAAATCCAACTTCTTTCATTCGTACCTTGAAATTACTTGTTGAAAATCAATATGCTATCGAAAACCTTCAAAAAAATAAACTTTTTGAATGAAAATGAAATTTTGGTAAAATGGCCCAAAAATCCAGTTTCATAGCCATACATTGACTTATAATCGAATTCGTTGGTGCGGGAAGGATAAATTGCAGAAAACAATCAATATCTCTAAATGTACTGAAGCTAGAACCCTAATTTAAAAAGTTTAATCCACTTTGAATCCCTGGTATCCTATGGAAATCGATACTATGGTGATTTCGTGCGCGATCAACTATATTTGAGGCCCAATCGGTTGGCTCCTTCGAGCCTTCTCTTACATATTTCTTGTTGAGCTGACCACAGTAGACCAACCTGGGGCTAAGTGAAAAATCCAACTTCTTTCATTTGCAACTTGAAATTACTTGTTGAAAATCAATATGCTATCGAAAACCTTCAAAAAAATAAACTTTTGGAATGAAAATGAAATTTTGGTAAAATGGTCCAAAATTCCAGTTTCATAGCCATATATTGACTTATAATCGAATTCGTTGGTGCGGGAAGGATAAATTGCAGAAAACAATCAATATCTCTGGATGTACTCAAGCTAGAACCCTAATTTAAAAAGTTTCATCCACTTTGGAACTCTGGTATCCTATGGAGTTCGATAGTTTGGTGATTTCGTGCGCGATCAAGTATATTTGAGACCCAATCGGTTGGCTCCTTCGAGCCTTCTCTTACATATTTCTTGTTGAGCTGACCACAGTAGACCCACCTGGGGCTAAGTGAAAAATCCAACTTCTTTCATTCGCAACTTGAAATTACTTGTTGAAAATCAATATGCTATCGAAAACCTTCAAAAAAATAAACTTTTGGAATAAAAATGAAATTTTGGTAAAATGGTCCAAAAATCCAGTTTCATAGTCATATATTGACTTATAATCGAATTCGTTGGTGCGGGAAGGATAAATTGCAGAAAACAATCAATATCTCTAAATGTACTGAAGCTAGAATCCTAATTTAAAAAGTTTAGTCCACTTTGAATCCCTGGTATCCTATGGAGATCGATAGTATGGTGATTTCGTGCGCGATCAAGTATATTTGAGGCCCAATCGGTTGGCTCCTTCGAGCCTTCTCTTACATATTTCTTGTTGAGCTGACCACAGTAGACCAACCTGGGGCTAAGTGAAAAATCCAACTTCTTTCATTCGCAACTTGAAATTACTTGTTGAAAATCAATATGCTATCGAAAACCTTCAAAAAAATAAACTTTTGGAATAAAAATGAAATTTTGGTAAAATGGTCCAAAATTCCAGTTTCATAGCCATATATTGACTTATAATCGAATTCGTTGGTGCGGGAAGGATAAATTGCAGAAAACAATCAATATCTCTGGATGTACTCAAGCTAGAACCCTAATTTAAAAAGTTTCATCCACTTTGGAACTCTGGTATCCTATGGAGATCGATAGTTTGGTGATTTCGTGCGCGATCAAGTATATTTGAGGCCCAATCGGTTGGCTCCTTCGAGCCTTCTCTTACATACTTCTTGTTGTGCTGACCACAGTAGACCCACCTGCGGCTAAGTGAAAAATCCAACTTCTTTCATTCGTACCTTGAAATTACTTGTTGAAAATCAATATGCTATCGAAAACCTTCAAAAAAATAAACTTTTGGAATTAAAATGAAATTTTGGTAAAATGGTCCAAAAATCCAGTTTCATAGCCATATATTGACTTATAATCGAATTCGTTGGTGCGGGAAGGATAAATTGCAGAAAACAATCAATATCTCTAAATGTACTGAAGCTAGAATCCTAATTTAAAAAGTTTAGTCCACTTTGAATCCCTGGTATCCTATGGAGATCGATAGTATGGTGATTTCGTGCGCGATCAAGTATATTTGAGGCCCAATCGGTTGGCTCCTTCGAGCCTTCTCTTACATATTTCTTGTTGAGCTGACCACAGTAGACCAACCTGGGGCTAAGTGAAAAATCCAACTTCTTTCATTCGCAACTTGAAATTACTTGTTGAAAATCAATATGCTATCGAAAACCTTCAAAAAAATAAACTTTTGGAATAAAAATAAAATTTTGGTAAAACGGTCCAAAAATCCAGTTTCATAGCCATATATTGACTTATAATCGAATTCGTTGGTGCGGGAAGGATAAATTGCAGAAAACAATCAATATCTCTGGATGTACTCAAGCTAGAACCCTAATTTAAAAAGTTTCATTCACTTTGGAACTCTGGTATCCTATGGAGATCGATAGTTTGGTGATTTCGTGCGCGATCAAGTATATTTGAGGCCCAATCGGTTGGCTCCTTCGAGCCTTCTCTTACATATTTCTTGTTGAGCTGACCACAGTAGACCCACCTGGGGCTAAGTGAAAAATCCAACTTCTTTCATTTGTACCTTGAAATTACTTGTTGAAAATCAATATGCTATCGAAAACCTTCAAAAAAATAAACTTTTGGAATTAAAATGAAATTTTGGTAAAATGGTCCAAAAATCCAGTTTCATAGCCATATATTGACTTATAATCGAATTCGTTGGTGCGGGAAGGATAAATTGCAGAAAACAATCAATATCTCTAAATGTACTGAAGCTAGAATCCTAATTTAAAAAGTTTAGTCCACTTTGAATCCCTGGTATCCTATGGAGATCGATAGTATGGTGATTTCGTGCGCGATCAAGTATATTTGAGGCCCAATCGGTTGGCTCCTTCGAGCCTTCTCTTACATATTTCTTGTTGAGCTGACCACAGTAGACCAACCTGGGGCTAAGTGAAAAATCCAACTTCTTTCATTCGCAACTTGAAATTACTTGTTGAAAATCAATATGCTATCGAAAACCTTCAAAAAAATAAACTTTTGGAATAAAAATAAAATTTTGGTAAAACGGTCCAAAAATCCAGTTTCATAGCCATATATTGACTTATAATCGAATTCGTTGGTGCGGGAATGATAAATTGCAGAAAACAATCAATATCTCTGGATGTACTCAAGCTAGAACCCTAATTTAAAAAGTTTCATTCACTTTGGAACTCTGGTATCCTATGGAGATCGATAGTTTGGTGATTTCGTGCGCGATCAAGTATATTTGAGGCCCAATCGGTTGGCTCCTTCGAGCCTTCTCTTACATATTTCTTGTTGAGCTGACCACAGTAGACCCACCTGGGGCTAAGTGAAAAATCCAACTTCTTTCATTCGTACCTTGAAATTACTTGTTGAAAATCAATATGCTATCGAAAACCTTCAAAAAAATAAACTTTTGGAATGAAAATGAAATTTTGGTAAAATGGTCCAAAAATCCAGTTTCATAGCCATATATTGACTTATAATCGAATTCGTTGGTGCGGGAAGGATAAATTGCAGAAAACAATCAATATCTCTGGATGTACTCAAGCTAGAACCCTAATTTAAAAAGTTTAATCCACTTTGAACCTCTGGTATCCTATGGAGATCGATAGTTTGGTGATTTCGTGCGCGATCAAGTATATTTGAGGCCCAATCGGTTGGCTCCTTCGAGCCTTCTCTTACATATTTCTTGTTGAGCTGACCACAGTAGACCCACCTGGGGCTAAGTGAAAAATCCAACTTCTTTCATTCGTACCTTGAAATTACTTGTTGAAAATCAATATGCTATCGAAAACCTTCAAAAAAATAAACTTTTGGAATGAAAATGAAATTTTGGTAAAATGGTCCAAAATTCCAGTTTCATAGCCATATATTGACTTATAATCGAATTCGTTGGTGCGGGAAGGATAAATTGCAGAAAACAATCAATATCTCTGGATGTACTCAAGCTATAATCCTAATTTAAAAAGTTTCATCCACTTTGGAACTCTGGTATCCTATGGAGTTCGATAGTTTGGTGATTTCGTGCGCGATCAAGTATGTTTGAGACCCAATCGGTTGGCTCCTTCGAGCCTTCTCTTACATATTTCTTGTTGAGCTGACCACAGTAGACCCACCTGGGGCTAAGTGAAAAATCCAACTTCTTTCAATCGTACCTTGAAATTACTTGTTGAAAATCAATATGCTATCGAAAACCTTCAAAAAAATAAACTTTTGGAATGAAAATGAAATTTTGGTAAAATGGTCCAAAAATCCAGTTTCATAGCCATATATTGACTTATAATCGAATTCGTTGGTGCGGGAAGGATAAATTGCAGAAAACAATCAATATCTCTAAATGTACTGAAGCTAGAATCCTAATTTAAAAAGTTTAGTCCACTTTGGAACTCTGGTATCCTATGGAGATCGATAGTTTGGTGATTTCGTGCGCGATGAAGCATATTTGAGGCCCAATCGGTTGGCTCCTTCGAGCCTTCTCTTACATATTTCTTGTTGAGCTGACCACAGTAGACCCACCTGGGGCTAAGTGAAAAATCCAACTTCTTTCATTCGTACCTTGAAATTACTTGTTGAAAATCAATATGCTATCGAAAACCTTCAAAAAAATAAACTTTTGGAATGAAAATGAAATTTTGGTAAAATGGTCCAAAATTCCAGTTTCATAGCCATATATTGACTTATAATCGAATTCGTTGGTGCGGGAAGGATAAATTGCAGAAAACAATCAATATCTCTGGATGTACTCAAGCTATAATCCTAATTTAAAAAGTTTCATCCACTTTGGAACTCTGGTATCCTATGGAGTTCGATAGTTTGGTGATTTCGTGCGCGATCAAGTATGTTTGAGACCCAATCGGTTGGCTCCTTCGAGCCTTCTCTTACATATTTCTTGTTGAGCTGACCACAGTAGACCCACCTGGGGCTAAGTAAAAAATCCAACTTCTTTCATTCGTACCTTGAAATTACTTGTTGAAAATCAATATGCTATCGAAAACCTCCAAAAAAATAAACTTTTGGAATGAAAATGAAATTTTGGTAAAATGGTCCAAAAATCCAGTTTCATAGCCATACATTGACTTATAATCGAATTCGTTGGTGCGGGAAGGATAAATTGGAGAAAACAATCAATATCTCTAAACGTACTGAAGCTAGAACCCTAATTTAAAAAGTTTAATCCACTTTGAATCCCTGGTATCCTATGGAGATCGATACTCTGGTGATTTCGTGCGCGATCAAGTATATTTGAGGCCCAATCGGTTCGCTCCTTCGAGCCTTCTCTTACATATTTCTTGTTGAGCTGACCACAGTAGACCAACCTGGGGCTAAGTGAAAAATCCAACTTCTTTCAATCGTACCTTGAAATTACTTGTTGAAAATCAATATGCTATCGAAAACCTTCAAAAAAATAAACTTTTGGAATGAAAATGAAATTTTGGTAAAATGGTCCAAAAATCCAGTTTCATAGCCATATATTGACTTATAATCGAATTCGTTGGTGCGGGAAGGATAAATTGCAGAACACAATCAATATCTCTGGATGTACTCAAGCTAGAACCCTAATTTAAAAAGTTTGATCCACTTTGAACCTCTGGTATCCTATGGAGATCGATAGTTTGGTGATTTCGTGCGCGATCAAGTATATTTGAGGCCCAATCGGTTCGCTCCTTCGAGCCTTCTCTTACATATTTCTTGTTGTGCTGACCACAGTAGACCCACTTGGGGCTAAGTGAAAAATCCAACTTCTTTCATTCGTACCTTGAAATTACTTGTTGAAAATCAATATGCTATCGAAAACCTTCAAAAAAATAAACTTTTCGAATGAAAATGAAATTTTGGTAAAATGGCCAAAAAATCCAGTTTCATAGCCATACATTGACTTATAATCGAATTCGTTGGTGCGGGAAGGATAAATTGCAGAAAACAATCAATATCTCTAAATGTACTGAAGCTAGAACCCTAATTTAAAAAGTTTAATCCACTTTGAATCCCTGGTATCCTATGGAGATCGATAGTATGGTGATTTCGTGCGCGATCAAGTATATTTGAGGCCCAATCGGTTCGCTCCTTCGAGCCTTCTCTTCCATATTTCTTGTTGAGCTGACCACAGTAGACCCACCTGGGGCTAAGTGAAAAATCCAACTTCTTTCATTCGTACCTTGAAATTACTTGTTGAAAATCAATATGCTATCGAAAACCTTCAAAAAAATTAACTTTTCGAATGAAAATGAAATTTTGGTAAAATGGCCCAAAAATCCAGTTTCATAGCCATATATTGACTTATAATCGAATTCGTTGGTGCGGGAAGGATAATGTTAGGACTAGGTTAGCCTGGATCGAATCAAGGCGGCGAAGGTTCCTTCTTCCAGGTTTTATTCTATTCGCCCTCTAGCTTCATCTGCCCAATTACAATTCTATTCCTTACCATTTTTATACACTTCTAATGAGACATAACCCAAACAGAACTTTCCGGAGTGCTCATCATCCTACCCAAACAATAATCCGTGTGTGGGAGGCCACCATGATTCCGTCGAGTGGGTACCCACTGTTTGGGGAATACCCATACAGTTCCGCCTAGGACAAGTCTCATCAGGCTACAACATTAATCAATATCAAATCAATCATAGGGGAATTCCCTTTGCAAAGTGCTAATCACAATGTGTAGAAAGTGTTGTCTAACATATCCCCCTCCTTAGCTTGGTGCATCTCCCGATGCACCTCCTGTCAAAAAGGTTACAAAAATACCCAATTTGATTACATAAATGAAGCATGCAAATTTAAATTACAATTTTCACAGACAATATAGTTTGATATAATTGTTCTTCATTGTTGGTGTCTTCATGAATCGTTGAAAATCAATGTCTTTGTTCATTTTTGTGTTATTGGTCTTCGTAGTTTGCGACAGTGTCGACAATCTTGAGGTTGTTTGTGCGGGTGATATAGTTATTTAATCTTTGGTCATAGAAATCATATAGTTTGTTCAATTGTTCAGTGATGTTATCTTTGATAGAAGTCGGTTTTTGGAATCTGCAAATGTTACATTACAGGGAAAGTGGTAAACACTTAACAGTGAAACCGCCAGGGTTCCAAGGTTAGTTGCCAACGTTCCTGTTGTTGTAGATAGATAGTACCGGCCTCCGAGATGTATCATTAGATGTAGATCGTTGTAGGACTTGGACACGAGGTGGTATCGAGGATAGCTCATCTTCATACCAGTACTCCATGGGAACCCAAGCCACTCAAAATTATTCATGATTTTCAGTCAGGATATTAGTGGAACAAAGAACAGCATTATGTGTTACGAAACATTTATCAAGAGTGGATCTTGATATAAATATGCTTCGTATAAGGGCAGGTAATTAGATCAAGGTCATGTTTGTTAATTAGCCCTTGACAGCAAGAGTTAGAAATATTAAATTTAAGAGTGGTTAATTGCAGAAAGACTCCTTGTTAGGGATTTCCGGCACTAGGTTAGCCTGGATCGAATCAAGGCGGCGAAGGTTCCTTCTTCCAGGTTTTATTCTATTCGCCCTCTAGCTTCATCTGCCCAATTACAATTCTATTCCTTACCATTTTTATACACTTCTAATGAGACATAACCCAAACAGAACTTTCCGGAGTGCTCATCATCCTACCCAAACAATAATCCGTGTGTGGGAGGCCACCATGATTCCGTCGAGTGGCTACCCACTGTTTGGGGAATACCCATACAGTTCCGCCTAGTACAAGTCTCATCAGGCTACAACATTAATCAAGATCAAATGAATCATAGGGGAATTCCCTTTGCAAAGTGCTAATCACAATGTGTAGAAAGTGTTGTCTAACAACATCTAAAAGATTCCGGTGACGGAAATGTTAGGTTATGATATTAATAAGGCCATTGTCACTTGCATTTTCTAAGTAATGCAAAGACTCGCAGTCTGACTCGGAAGGTGAGAGTTAAGATGAGGAATTTGTCCCTAAGTCTAAGAGATTCCAGTTACGGAAACGTTACTGGTGATCGATGATATTAATAAGGCCATTGTCACTTGCATCTTCTGATAAAGTACTGCAAGGATCGCAGTCTGTCTCGGAAGATAAGAGTGAAGTGTGCAAGATTTTCTATCTTACTACCTAGAAGATCTAGAGAAAGCGAAGAAGACGTTGTAAAAGTATTTGACAGTTAAATTTAAAGCATATTTTGTTATTAGACCTTTTTGGATTGGGTGTAATGCTTTACTATTCATTTCTGCAATTCAGACCACGTTTCATTCCCTAGAGTATCATATCTTTGTTCCAGATGGGTTGCGCATCTTGCGCATCGGAAAAAACACATGAATATCGCCGGATACCACATGGTATAAAATGGGAAGCGATAGGCGTATTATAAAGAAGTCTAAAAAAAGTTAACATTATTTTTTTAAAGCCATGGTTTTATTTTTCGAGTAAATTCAGTTGCTACAATTCATAACCAATTTTTCGCGATCCCAGTTCGGGGGGGGGGGGGGGGGTGGGTATTCCTATAATGGACTATACGGGGATGCTCCACCCAAAAGGGGTCCCTTTTTTACGCCGCAGGTATAGAAAAGGGGGTGGGAATTTGTGAGTTTTGGTATAAAAAGGGGTAGCTTTTCTTCAACGGTATATGAAAGGGGTACCTTTTTGCTGAAATTTTGTATATAAAAGGGTAAGGGGTCGAGAGTCCGGGCGGAGCATCCACGTATAAAACGACCCGAAGTACCCCCCCCCCCCCCCCCGGTCCCAGTTTTAAATTCTGAGATATTCCTGCTAATTTATTGAGCTTGTGGGACATGGAGAGTCGGAAACTTGAATAAGAAATGTCAGTCTTACTACATATATATGTTCCGTACAGTGTACGTGCTGTAAGTCAGTAACCCACTCATATACAAAATTAACATCCGTTCAGCTCAGTTTTCCATACGAAGTCTGCTTTTTAGCGACCCTCACTGGTACGCGCGTGCTAGCAGACCAGCAAATATAATAGCGTTATCAGTGACCTATTCCATTATTATCACCCTTGAATCATTCCGATAATTACTCAACTTTGATTATCAAAAACTTGTTCAAAATAATCAAGTCAGAAATCAAATTCATCGTTGATTGACATCCAATTAATTAATCGTAACTTTGATTTTCTCTTGATAGAAAAACCATTAAAAAACTTGTCAAGTACCTTCTAAAATCTGTTTGTTGTTTTGACATCTAGTGACTTATGCCATCAGACTTTTAAGCAAGGTCATGCGTTCGCATGTTGCTGTGTTAAAAAAAGCCTAAAGAAAGTCGTCATTCTTTGCTATACTTCCTTAAAATAACACATACAAAGGCAGAAAATTTCCGTTAACAACAAGTAGGACAAACAGTTCAAAAAAGCTGAATAATAATTTAGTTTCAAGGTAAGAAATTAATGCATTCCTTTTAAGCTCAGACCATTTTTGTTCGACGTTTTGAATGTATTACAATGTATACTAATTCGTTAGAAATAGCTAAAATACAAAGCACAATTTGATTAAGATTGTTTACTGCTTTCCTAAAAGTCAAAATATACCGATATAATGTTATTTTGTGTACAAATTGTGGACCATTTTCAGGGGAATATGTCAAATGTCTGTAGACTATGAACAAGGAATTGCATAAATTCAGTCTTGGCGACAAATTTGTGAACACTTTCGTCTCGACAAATTGCAAAAATAAACGCACTAAAATAACTTCTTCTAGCCAAGTTGCATTTCGTAAATACTTAGTTTCTTCTAATTCAATATGAGGTATTTTTCTTCATTTTAAAACAGTTCTAGATTCTCCTAAACGAGAAGTTAATTGAAAGCGAAAGATTTTGGAAACACAGTTTACTGTTTGATTGATTGAGTAAGTTGTCAAAAGTATTTGTTTTTGTAATATTGTGCAAGAATTCTTGAAGGCTTTATTTAAATTCAACTCACGAAATAAGAATAAGAGGGAAGATTTCTGATTTTTCAGTGTAAAAATTGCCGATAATTACTTCAAAGCCGAGAAAATTAATTGCTAAAATAATTTTTTAAGTGAAAATTCAATTATTTATTTAGTTTACTTTCCGTTTGTCACGTCACGAATATTGTTGCTCAGTTGCTTTTATGAATTATCCCAGCTGTAACAACATTGAAAACTGAAAAGGTTTAACTTTTCTATATTTATAATGTTGCCACTAAAATGTATTTGAATTGTTTTGAATTTAGAGGCTTTGGGCAACCGAACGCTTTCAATGTAAAGCGGCAGTTTCAAATTCTTCAAATAAATTTCATGAAAATATATTTGGTTTTGCATGAGGCCATTATATTTTTTTACCAAACACAGGATTTATTGTTTATAAAGGATATTGGATACTAGGAAATGTAAAAAATGAGCTTATTGTTACAGCAAATAACAGCGAACATTACGAGGAAAGAAATGCCGTGGTTTTGACTGACCCCCACTGAAAGATCGTCCATTTGCAAGCGATGTTGTCATTGAACATTATGCGACCTAAAACGTATGCGTAGACTTATGTTAAGTAAATCGATACAAAATATTCTCCCTTATATAACCGCGGGGGTAGCCATCGGCATTTGACCTTGGAATTGTATCGCTAAAAGTTTTCACATGACATGCTTTTTATTTGCTTTCCTCAGTGTAAATTTGGCGGGAATCTAATAGCTTCGCGCGCCAAAATTCAGGCTTGCTGCCATCCCCCACCCGGGTACTTGACCTTTTCTACTCCACAATGGAATTGATAAATACATCGAATTAAGTTATTTTCCTTTTATTTCAGAGTTACGTATTTTCTCTACTAAAATGTAATGGCCAGTGGTAGTGAAAAAACTGTCGGTGTAAGCCTGTTCTGCCCGGCTTGCAGCAAAGCTGTCACAGATCCGCGAATCTTGCCCTGTCTTCATTCAATATGCAAAGCTTGCATTGAAAAACAACTGAACGGGCATTACCAATGTCCCGTATGTAAGGAGATATCCAATGAGATCCGTTCATTGTCTGACATCGATAAGCTACCAATAGACAATCTTCTTTTGAGCATTCTGGATATGGTCACTTTGCATGGCGGGAAAATGGTATGCTGTGACGTCTGCGATGAAAGCGAACGCTCAAACGCGGTCTGTCGATGTAAGGAATGCGCACAGTATTTCTGTTCTTTGCATTCCAGCGCGCATAAAACGGCGAGGAATTTTAAGGGACATACAATGTTGGATTTGAATCAATTGAGGAAATACCCTCTAAAGGATCTTAGGCGACCTTTGTTTTGTCGTGAACATGGAGGTGAAATGCTGAGATGTTTTTGTGAAACTTGCGATAAAGTTGTATGCAAACACTGTTGTTCGTCAGAAAATCAAAATAAGCACATTCACGTCACGTTGGACGAAGCCATTCAAAAATTCAACACGGAAATCAAAAATATCCTTCAAAATGCAAATGACTTACTCAAAGAAATGGAAGACAATCTACCCCAGCTTGATTTAGTGGCTTCCAATGTGAACTCCAAAGCCAAAAATATTTTGTGTGATATTGATGTTATCATTGATTATCAAATTACTACTTTATTGAAAAGAAAGAAAGATTTACGCTCACAGGTCCAAGAGATTCGCAAAGCAAGACTACAGGCTCTGAAAGAACAACAAGAAGAATTGAAATCCTCTTTAATAAAGCTACAACAAGCATGCAAATTCACCGAGATCACCATGACGACGAGTAGTAACCATAACGACGCGACAGCGCTTGTCTTAAAGAGCCACCTAACTTCGAGACTAAAGCACTTTATGGATAAAAAGTCTGAATATTTAGAGCCGGTAGAAGATAGCTTCTTAGAGCTTCACTGCGATGACTCACTACTTCATCGAGCTATCGAAACGTTTGGAAGGCTCCACACAACTTACGCATGCCCGAAAGAATGTGTTGCACGTGGTGTTGGAATCAAAGCTGCCTTAGAAACCGAACCCAATAAATTCACAGTTTTCCTAATGAATCAACGTGGGAAACGACTGGAAAGACCAGATGGGGCTGTAACAGTCGATATAATGAATGAACATGGTAGAAGAGTGAATGTAGATTCTATTGTTGCTAAGCATGATGGGACTTATGAAGTGACTTACAATCCGATGCAGAGGGGAAGTCTTACAATTGCTGTAAAGGTTCAAGGCGAACAGATTAAAGGTAGCCCGTTTCTGGTTCCAATTAGCAGTGACTTAAAAAAGTCATGGATCTAAAACTTGAAGCCATGATAATACACAATATTAAGGACATAACAAGGAAAGCATTTAGAACGAGTTCCTGAAGGCAACAATTGACCTTTTTCGAATATATTATACACGCATCAAGAGTTCCGCGCTACTGCTCTAAGCGCATGCTCAGGGGATTAAAAAGTGGGATAAAATTTGTAAAATATGCTATATTGCAGTTGTATCTTTCTTGTCAAGCACAATTTTCACTAAATATTCAAGATCACGTACGTTAAGCGAATTCTGAATCAAATATACCGAAAAATTGCATATCATACAAAATATCATCCCACTTTTTAATCCCCTGAGCGTGCGCATTGAGCAGCAGCGCGGAACTCTTGATGCGTCTATATTTTGCGTCTATGACGTCTAGGAATCCTAGAAGGTCCCGGATGTTATGAGCGATAATGATTGTGTTTTGAAATCCAGGGCATTGTAGTCCCGGATACTGCTAGTGGAAATCATTGGGTTTCGACATCCGGGACATTCTCATTCTCCTCGTTTGACGGCATAGACGTGACGCCATATTCGAAAAGGGTCTATTGAAGGACTATGGCATGGAGACACGTTGCTGTCCTCAAAACCCACATAACAAGCTAAATATTCCTATTTCATCATGCTGTGAGTTAGCTGTGCCCTAACTAAGATCAGCCCAGAGAGTTTTAGGGCTCAGTATTCTTAAATTTGAAGTATTAAGTTACGCCACACGATCCTGGCCGATGATAGAGTCAGCAACGCTCGCGGTAACAGAGCTGCGAAGTCATAATCAAATGGATAAAAGATTTCGATTTATTCTGGGATTGTGACGGAAACGTTGCGAGGTCAATCGGTGCATCGTGGTTGGCTTAAAAGAGTCATAATCTAGATTGCGCTTTAAGAGTGTCCCTCTGTAAAAATCGAGCAGTGGTGTTGAAAATGAAAATGATCAAAAATTATCAAATTTTGCCAAAACATAGGTATATATACCCTAAGTTGCGAAAAAAAATATAAATGGCGAACGATTTTCTATTTTGTGAGAACGGTGGCATTTTGTGTTTTTCAGGTTCAGAACCGCGTTTCAATGGTGGTACAGCGCACCTCACGAATTTGTCTGTTAAAAATTAATTTCAACATCAATTCAAAATCCATATAATATGATTGTCCTTAAGAAGAGATGTTCTTTGAAGATTCAAAAGATATTTTTCAAAATTCATAAAAATGCGATTTTTTTACGATTTTTAAAATTCTATTATTCTAATTTTAAAGTTAAATTTAACTTATCAAAATATAGCTCAACTTTGGTGACTACAATCGACCACTGTTACATGGCTTGATGAAGTGAGACCACAACTAGTATTAAATAAAATGTTTCTTCTTTCAGAAACTGCAATAACATTTTTAGGCTACTTGACTACGAATTTTTATAGCGCTTTTTTTTATACAACTGATACAACTGACCAACGTGATTTGCATGTCACACCAAGTAAAACAGTACCAAAATATTCGAATTCTCCCTTATCTCAAATGAAAACTTCATGGTAGGCTTCTTTCACATTCAATTTAAAGGTGAATTAGTCCTAAAGTCAAAATATCGAGTAATTTTCGATAGTCTAACATGAATGAACCGGCGCGGGCTGCTTTTGTATCTGTTGTGTCCGTTACAACGGCCATGAAGCTCGGCCATGTAACATATATTAAACAAAAACATTTAAGATCATAAAGAATTGCCCAAACAAGGCTATAATTTGCAAGAAATGTTACCTTTAAATGTAGTTTTGATACCAAGAGTATGCAGGCTAATCAGCTCAAACGATATTTTTATCTTCGCTAATTTCCTCGCTACTCGGGAGTGGAGCTTTGTGATTGCGTTACGCACAGGAAACCCATAATGTGAAAATTATGTTTTCCCCCTTCCCATCTGTATCTGATTGTAGCATTCCTTGATTACTTGCGATTATTAAACGAGAACGGCGCAAGCTTAATTACAGTGAAAAGGCGTTTTATGATACGTTAACCAAAAAAGTTCTAAAGAAAGAAAGAAAGAAAGAAAGAAAAAAAGAAAGAAAGAAAGAAAGAAAGAAAGAAAGAAAGAAAGAAAGAAAGAAAGAAAGAAAGAAAGAAAGAAAGAAAGAAAAAACAGAAAAAAAGAAACAAACAAAAAAACAAACAAACCAAAGCTGTAATATTTATGCCTGCCACTTTAATAAATTGAATTAAAGAAGAGGAACTCCAAAATAACCAAAAAGACCAGAAGGAAAGTCTTTGTCCCGAGGGATTCCTTATTTAAACCGCGTCAGTGCGCGCGCGACTCAGAAGATTCGAAGAACACTTGCGCATTGTTTACGTATATACTAGAATTATGATCATCCTACTGAATAACCATTTGGGGATAAATTGGCAAGTCTCATCCGCTATAGTTCATGAGATCCATCTCTCAAGTTTCATATCTTTCTCCTGCACTATCAGATGGAAAATTCGTCAAACATTTGCAATAGAGCAGAACAGGTTTGCTTAAAATTTCAATCTATCGTCTCTTTGTACAAAGACTTACAGCAAAGTAATTCTGAAGAGGAGAATCTTCTCTTACTTGGTACGTTACGCGATGTCAAATCTTTCCTTTCGGAGAACGAAAGACAAAAAGAATCTATTGAGAACGAAGATAAAAACCTTGGGAATCTACTGGATGGTTTGCGCACTCACGCAGGAATTGTCGCATTAAGAAGACTTGTACGTGATGTAAAAGACATCAAAGAAAACTTAGAATATTTGCGAAAAAGAATTGATAAAGTCGAAAGGAGAAAATTACCAAGAAGACCTTACGTTGTCGAAGAAGAAACATGTGACGGAGGTAAGCACTGGCGAATACAGAACAGCTATTTCAAAAAGGGTTGGTGAAGGTTTTGTTGCTTGTTGCAACTGAAGTTGCGCAGCAAACCAAGCCCGGAATGCAGAATGAGTTATTCAAATTCAAGCTGCGATATCAAAGGTCACAACGATAATGATATTTCCTCACATTTTGTCTGCAAGTTTTGTGCTCTGTGCTGACAATATTTACATATGAATATAATACATTTCAAGTTTGGTAAGCAACATGCAACATGCAGCATGCCGCATGCAACAAAACCTTTACCAACCTGTTGTAAAATGGCTGTAATCCTGGGTTCAAGCTTGGTAAGGGACATGCAACATGCAGCATGCAACAAAACCTTTACCAACCTGTTGTAAAATGGTTGATAACTAGCGGTAAGCTAGCGTGGGCTGCGTCGGTGTTTCTAATGAAACAGTATGGATAAAAAGTTAAATTTTACACCGTAAAAAATAAGAGAGATCACTTACTGACGTTTCGGACGCTAGTCTGTATTCCTTTTACTCCGACGAAGGACTAGCGTCCGAAACGTCAGTAAGTGATCTCTCTTATTTTTTTACGGTGTAAAATTTAACTTTTTATCCATGTTGTAAAATGGCTGTAATCCTGGATTCAAGCTTGGTAAGGGAATGCAACATGCAGCATGCAACAAAACCTTTACCAACCTGTTTTTAAAATAGCTGTATTCCTGTCATGCCCTGACTCAGCTTGAGATAATTTTTATTATTAACATGTTTCAGCAGTGAACAAAACGTGTAAAGAAAAATCGATTGACACATTAAATTTCTCACCCTAGGTCCCCTGGACCCTACATTTTGGGACCGACTTACAAAAAGAAGACACGAGCTCCTAAGTGACGCTGAAGTAGCCTTTGAAATACGCAAGAAATCCTTAAGGTTTCATCCGAGCTTTACCAAGACAACAGACCGTAACCAAACAAAAACAGCAATATCACCAAAGCCCGTGTTATCTTCTGTAACAATAGACAAACGACTGTCTAACAGAATTGCTAAATTGGAAGATTTTCTAATAGAGAAGCAGACTCGCTTGAGCGAGACACGAAACAGTGTAGTGGGGACAATTCTGGACGCAAGAGAAGCAGAATGCGAGGTTCATAATACTGAGAGTGCGATTTATAGGTCGAAAATATCAAGAAGCGCGACTAAAAGCAACGATGATAGCAAAATTGTCGAGTTGTTTGGAAAAAAGAATTATGGAGACTTGAATTTCTGTTCGGACTGCAAGACGGATCAGAAAGCAAAAGACAAATTCTGGGGTTTGGCATCGGAATCTGCAGACGAAGAAGAGTACGTAGGAAACGTTCTTTCAATGAGAAAGTTGAGCCATGATGCCACAGAACTGAATGAAGACGAAGCAAATGAGCTTTTTAAGAAGCTGAACATTGAAGACAAACAAGAAGAAACAGAGGATGCTTGCAGAAAGGAAAATAAGGTTGTTTTTCAGGTTCCTTCGACGGTGAATGTTCACGATTCTGATTCTTCAAGAGCGTATGTTATCAAAAGGCGACCGAGTGGCCGAGCGGGACGTGGGACATGGGCAACTCCTCCCTATTCACCAAACTGGTTAGTATTCGAGACACAGGGATCCCATCAACGACCAAGGACCACTTCAGTTGCCGAATCTAATAAAGGTATGTATCCTCACATAAACCGTGTAAACTTATAATTTCATTTGAAAAGCTTTGGTGAAAAGTGAGAGAAGAATATTCACCTGTGAGGTGTTGAAAGGGTAGAAGCTTTGCTATCAATGCCGTGCTAAATATTTCCCAATTGCAACATGGCTACCATGTCTTTTGTTATATTCTCCAACATGGTGGCCATGTCTTTTGTTATAACATCCAACATGGTGGACATGTCTTATGTAACATCATACTACATGAAGGCCATGTCTTTTGTCATATCATTCAACACGGCAGCCATGTGTCATATGTCTTTTGTGATAATATTAAACATGACAGCCTTGCCATGCATGTTACCCAGAATGGCGGCCATGTCTTTGCGGCCATGTCTTTGTCACATGATCCAACATGGCGGGCCCACATCTCTTTTATATATCATCCAACATGGCGGCCATGTCTTTAGCTTTTCTAATCTCAAAAAAACATATTTTTTTTTCAGAACTAATACAAAGAAAAGGAAGAAGCTCCCACATGAGGCGAAAGCTAGAAAGAATTTCCGAAGCTAGAAAATCATCATTAGAAGCAAAACAAATTTTTATAAGACTTTAGTGAAACTTTTTATTTAATATACTTTACGTTTATCATGATTTAAAATCAAACATTACCCTTGTGAATCAAGTGATAAGACTCGTAATAATTAAAACCAAAATATCGAGTCTTTCTTATTTGCTTTTCATCAGCATCTCATCTGTTCTTTCCAAACAATCTGAAAAATAAATAATTTTATTTGCTTAAAAATTCATTATGATCAGTTTTGAAATTATCGAGTACCAATTAAAAACAAAACGTTCCATATTCATTAAAAAAATTATCGCAAACAACGTTTTTTTTTTTTTCGATGAAATACTAACGTGATGTCAGTATTACAGCTGATCCGAGATTGAGGAAGGGACTGGGGCCTAGTGCAAATATTGATCAAATAGTCAATGTGCATGAGCTAAATTCAAGCACAAAGCATGATGAGAAAGTGAGTCCTTATGGTTTTTTGGCTTTAAGTAATGTTCCCAATAATGGGAGCATGCCCCCAAACCCCCTAGGTCTTCCAGTATTTGGTGGTAGTTAGCCTCCCCCCAATCAAAATTACGCTCCGCGGTCCCTGTGATAGGGTTTGTTTTTACTTAGATTGATATTTCTTTACTCGTTCCCAGTCCCTTCCTTGACTTCGGACGGCTAATACTCGAATGCAGTCTGACTCGAATAGACCATTTTCGAGATGCGCGAGCGCTTTCAAAAATATCGCAGGCGCAGACATGATCTCGAGGTATTTCGGGCAGTGTCAGTAGCGCGCGTGATCTTGCCCGAAAATGCCTCGAGATCATGTCTGCGCCTGCGATATTTTTGAAAACGCTCGCGCATCTCGAAAAGGATCTATTCATACCTTTTTATTTGGACAGACAGAAAGACAGTTTTGTTTACTAGCATTGCGTGCAATACACCAGACCACCCTGGCACGAACAGCTACCACATCCGTTCCTGCCATCGATCAACTTTTTGCCTTCGTCTTCTCGTCCGCATGTTCCTCCTGGCACTGTATAGGATAGAAAACCAAATTATTGATGAGCGCCTTGCTAGTCAACTAAAAAATATTACAGCGCGACCAGGTGATCTCGCTTCTCTCAGGCTGAAGAAATTAGCCAATCAGCGGACATCTTGTTTGTAGCTCAATGTTTCCTAGCTCCAGGTTTTCGGCTCGATTTACAACAGCTTCTGCTCAAAAATAAAGAAAATAAAACTAATCGTTGGAAAGATTCACCAAATACCTTTTAGAAAAAGCATATTTCGTCGTTGTTGGTGGAAAATATTTCATTTTGACAATAGATAAAAGAAAACACTTGGAAATTTTCGCTATGACAAAAAAATGCATTGTGCGTCTAGATTCCAAATCACCTGGGACCAGCTGATCTTAAATAGTGACGTAGAAATGACGTCACTGCAAAATTGAGGTATCATGAAGCCTGCGAAATTGACTTACAAAATTTTATATCTGAGATAATTCAGAGTTTGAGGAGAGGATATTTCGTATACATTTACTGTGATATTCATTATTGAGTGGGAAAATAAAATAAAGAAATGCCCATTTCCCGAGTCGCTGGGCTACTAAGGATGACACCTCTGTTTTGCAAATTTTCTCGATTCTGATTGGTTAAATTGGTTTCTCACATCAGCTGAAAGGTCATGCCAATGTCGAGTCGTCTAGTAATATTTTTGATAAGAAATGTTTTAAGATGTGTCCTAAATTTACTTAAAGCGGTTTCCGAAGATCGGATATGTATTAGAATGGAATTCCAAAGTGTTGAAGCTGATTATAAACCTTTATATACTCAAAGCATAGTTTTAAACCCAAACCAAGATACCTACCCATTCCAGCTGCAGAGTCTGGGTCTGCTTGGCTCACTAGAGATACGAATAAAAAGATATTTAAGTAAATATTTAGCTATCAGCTTGGCTGTAATTAATACTGATTTTTCCTGTTCAGACAACTTGTCATAAATTCTGACGGAAATACAATTCTTTGTTTGAGCCACATCCATATTTTTTGGGTATTTTTACTTATCTACTTTTCCTTTAAACTATTTTTATAGTGTACTACATTACCAGCTATTGCCTAATAAAATTGTGTAATATATATTATATATATCTAATGCATCTTTATAAGGGTTGATGGTAAGTTGAATTTCGAAACTGCTTGAGTCCATCGACCATTTTCAAAACGGGCAAATTAGGCCTGAGGCAATTATATTTTTCATATGCAAAAATACACCAGCTTTACATTCGATGCAAAGCGCTGATTTACATGAGAAATTATTAATATTTTCATGAGAAACGCTCGCGTTAAAGTGAGCAGGTAGTGACATCATTGATCACGCGTGAGGATATGGAAAATATGTCACTGGGGTACCGAATGTAGTTCGCATGAGAAATACGAGTGGCGTATTTTCCAGTAAAACACTAGCGTCTATATAATGAATGTATGTATTTTCAGCAACACACTGATCCCCTTCTTCGTTTCTACAACAGCTAATGAAGCGCTGAAATACTACTAAAACTATAAAACTAAAATTAACAAATCCAGGACAAACTTACCCATTGCTGTTGCAAGAAGAAGGATGCTACAAATGAGAATTGTTGTCGCCTTCATGATGCTCGATCAGATTTGCTTCAGATGGGATAGGTTTATTTTACTAAATTAAACAAAATATTCACAAGAAGTTTGAACTAGGAAATTCAGGGGCTTTACGATGTGAAGCTGGCTGGTTTTACCAAATAAGACGTGTAAAAGCTCGCTTGGCAGCAAAAATCCCGTGCATAGAAGTATGCGAATATATTAAATGTGGCCAGAACTGCATGAACACTAGGCTAAGGATTACATACATAAATATGAAGAGAGACCTTTATCTTGAAATACATCCCTTTTGAATTGGTTGACCGTAAGTAAGTGAAAAAGCATAGATTTGAGGAAATGCCGACTAGTCTTATTTGATACAAAACAATTTTTATTGATATTCACGTATGTCAAAAACTAAGTGAAAATTAATTGGAAATTAGGCAACCAGTGTTCCTATAGAATGTCGTAAATTGTTCTTTGTTTTCTTCCTTTTAGCCTACTCCTTCTTGCTTAGTATCCATTCTAACATTCATATATTCCAAAATACACTTAATTTCTCGAATTTAATCCGTTTTCAAGGAAGCTAATTATCGACTACTGCTTTTGAGGTTGAAGAAAATCGGCTCCTCAAAACAAAAAACGGCCTAAATTTGATTTGTAACGAACGATTAAAAACAAAAAAGAAAGAAGAAAAGAAAAATAAATAATAATAATCCCTCATTTCAGTTTACTCGAGTTCTTTTATGAACTGAAATTCTGCTATTTTAAAGAAAAGAAAGAAGCTTATCATTACTACCTACCTTCTCTAAACTTGCCCAATTCAAAGTGAACCAATTTCACAACATCTTCCCAAATTATTATTATATTCACTTCAATGTTTACCTCGTAATATTGATTCTGCGATTCATATGCCCGTGTTCAATATAATAAATGTAAACAATAAAGGAAAATGAGATGACAGTTAATAAAAAAGCCGGATCCGGGAACCAAATGTAATTTAGATCAGGGAATTTGAAGCATTTACTTTGGGAATTTTCAGCGATTTAGGACGATTTAGATGGGTAATGATAACTCAACAAACACTACAATCTCAATATCTCTAGTTTTGGGTCGATAGTTATCTTTTCAAAATCTAGATAATTGTGTGTAAACTTGCCATGGTAATGATAGATTTTAATTAGAGAAGACTATGAGCAAATTAAAAAGGTTAGGATGCTTATCAGACGAAAGAACTGCCTTGGTTACTGGATGGTATTTGTAAAGGTCAGTAAATGTATAGGAACCTTTCGATATACAACTTTTAATGCAAAACCATTTCTTTAAACCTTAAAGAACAGGGGCGGATCCAGGAATTTTCAAAAGGGGGGGCCGGACAGGATCAAATTAGGGGCGTAGCGTGGCCATTTTGATAAGACACCTAAAAAATCGCCGAAGCAAAAAAAAAAAAAAAAAAAAAAACAACGTGGCGCACTACAATGTTGACACTGTTCCATAAATTATTACCAAGTTTTAACACATGAATTAACTCATTTAATGCATGAGGCAGTAGAAAAGCAAAAAAAAAACAAAAAAAACCGGCAGCTAAAGAGGGGGCCGCGGCCCCCCCGGCCCCCCCCTAAATCCGCCCCTGAAGAAGTTGCCTATCTATATTTAGGGACCAGTTTTAAGATGGGTGGAGTACGCTTCTAACGCGTCGTCTTTCACCACTGTAATTACAAAGGTTCTCGTCACTGGTTCGTGCCCTGCGATGTGAAATAGGTTTGTTTGATGTGTTCTTTTTTCCCCTGTACTGCGAGGATTTTCTCCGGGTTCTCCGGTTTCCTAATTCCGTAAAAATCAACATGTGAGTCGAGCGAAGTATGTACTAAATATTCAATCAGGGAGGTCCCACTTCCCTGATTAAATGTAGTATAAGCCAGTTAAAAGTTTAATAATCATTTTAAGTGCGCATACGATTTTATCCCGAATTTCTCACCTTCTTATGTTTAAGTAAAAACAAAAGAAGGTTTAAACAAGAGAGTGAGAAATAGGGTTAAGTAAATGACGTCGTTTACTTACAATTTAGATGCTAAAATAGTAATTCATAATTTTTGTCTGCCATCTTTTGACTGTGAAGAAAATACGTTGCTTGGCTACTATTTGGGCCATATAGATAAGTTTAACCAAGTTTCAAGTCATTTTCAATTTTCATCGATTTTCATCCAATTACCCCTTTAACATCTTTTTTGAAAGGAATACAGGGACAAATACCCAAGAAATACTTAACTTGTAAGCATATGATATGACAAAATATGCCGATATTTTTTCGTGCAAACGTGTAAATTCAATTTCACTGCACTGTAGGGAAATGTTAAAACTGCAAAAGTGTTGAATGGTTGGTATCTATCAACACCAAACGGAAACTCTATTTCCCCCGTTTTCTAGCACAAACACTCGACCATCAGCTGTAACTGCTACATCAACAGGACGATTCATCTGACCAACACCTGAACCACGGCTACCAAATGACCTTATAAACTGACCTTCTTGTGTGAAAAGTTGAACACGGTGATTATCAACATCACAGACAAGAATCATGTCTGGACCATAAACAGCCAGTCCACATACACTTTTAAACTGACCGTCTCCTTCTACCTGTTCTCCAAACTTATACAAGAAAACACCATTCACATCAAAAACATGAACATAGTTTTTCCAATAATAAGATACAAAGTATTTCCCGTTACCATAGGTGATGTACCTAGGCTGTTCATTATCATCAGGCATATCAAACTCATGAACTAAATCTCCTTGTTTACTGAAGACCTTGATACTTGGTTTGATACCCAGTTTTTGGTTTCTCAAACAGCACACTGCGATATTTTTATCATCGTTAACACACATTCCACGCGGTTCAAACCATCCCTCAGGTCTGTAGATAGTTCTTACATAAGTACCGTTCAAGTCATACTCTTGCATCCGCGGGCCTTTACCCTTTGGTTGATCACAGACAATTATTCTGTCTTCATTGAAGACCACTCCACATGGATGATACAATCGATCTTCTCCTGTTCCTTTGCTGCCAAACTCTCTTAAGTAAATTCCATCAAGACTGAATATTTGAATACGGTGATTATTACGATCAGCAATGGCAATCTCTCCATTGTCACTGACATCTATCGACCTTGGACAATTCAACTGTCCTCTACTAATTCCACTTCCTCCAAAAGTTTTCACAGGTTTGAACAACTCCTTCACGTCGAGTGTGTCTACCTTCTGAGGTGAGTTCTTGATCCTTTCTCCTCCAATATTCACCTGGATTTCGTGTGGTCCAGTTTTCAGTGCCTTATACCTCACACGGTATTTTTCAGTTTGCTCTTCAGACACTTTCTTTTCTACCTCGTTTCCCTCCACATCTTTGATTCTAATATCGATAGACTCGATTCTTGTGGGACACACTTCTCCTTTTCTAATCCTGGTGATTATCTTGCAATCGTTAATAAAATCAGGACGAACTTTCTTTGCCGATTCCATTGTGGACTGAGCAGGGTCCGTCACGCTCTTCACAACTTTGCCTATATCTTGCAGCGATTGCATGACTTTCTGTGTCACGGAGTAATCTATTGTGACGTTACGCTGTATTGGTTTACTGCACAAGATCGATGGGGTTTCTGAAAACGTTTGACCTCTTTCTAGAATCACTTCCTTACTTTCGATTTCTTCATATGCTGCACCTCTGTCCACCAGTGCCTGGCAGTGATGCACAAATTCATTTAGTTTTTCTATTCCAGTGTTAATATCCATTTGTTCTTCATTATATGCTGTTCTTCGTTCCTCCAGCGTCTGGTTCAATTCATCCATCATCACTCGTCCGTGTTCTTTGGCCGTTATGCAAACTCTTTCCACTGCATCGTCAACTTTCCGCTTTGCCTCGTCAATCTCCTTCTCGATTCGCTCCATGTTTTTCTTGGATTGTTCTAATTCTTGCTTGTACTTTTCTATCAATTGTTTGGTTCCATCTGTTTGTGCTAGTATCATCCTTTCTGCATCTTTTCCAGCCTCTTCTAAGCTCTGCATCTGATGATTTTGATGATATAAAATAGCGCATTTTTGGCAAATGCTGATTCTACATGTTTCCTCTTGACAATAATATTCGAGCTTGTTTTTCTCGTGGCACTTTTCTTTGCACAGCATCTGGTTTCTGATGAAAGTTTTGACGTTTTCTTTCTGAAATTGAGTAAGCATTGTGGGTTGGTGTTCATTTCGCATTTGTTTTACCTTTTCGTGGAGGTTGACACAATCTTCACATAGAAACCCATTACACTGTGGACAAAATGCAACCAAGACTTGAGGTTGTTCACAGTTAACACAATCAGGTAATTCTGTCTGGTTGGCTTCGCTTTTCATTGCGTAAAGTAACTTCAGAAGAGAATCGTGATAGAATGAAGAGCGAAGCTTTGAAGGATCGCCGTCTGGGACAGGTATCGTTGTGTTGCACATTGGACAGTTCATCTTCTTGTCGACTTGATCCCCATTTCTTGCATACCACTGAGCGATACATCTTGTACAATAACTGTGCAGGCAGGGAAGAATTTTAGGATCGGTAAATATATCATGACAAATGGAACAAGTCAGTACTTCTTCGAAGTTGTCCGTGATGTCTCTAATGGACTTGAGTGCAGCCATGTTTGTAGGAACAGAAAATAGAAATGAGTTCAGTCAGATTTCTAGGAACTTGAATGTCACATATTTAATTACATCACGTGAAGTTCCTGCGGTGTGGTTGTGATGGCAACTGGTTATAAACTATCAACGGAGCGAATTGCTGTAAGCCATTGTGACTACCGCGTAGTAAAAACCAAGGTATTAAATGTTGTAAACCTTACTTATGTCTTTAACACCGTTTATAAATGTTTCATACACGGAAGGTACTCTGTAATTTTCTTTTGTTATAGGAGTAACGCGAAAAGCGAGTAGTTCCTAGACATGTTTGTCACAGTATACGACGCGCGGAAAATGATTAACCTACAAATTCTTGACCTCGTAACCTACCGACTTCATTAATCAAATTAGAATTTTTAAAACTGAAAGAAAACTTGTAAGTTGTTTAAAAACCCTTATATAAAGCTGTATCGTTATTCTTTGTGATATTTTGATTCTGATAGTACACATTAATAATATATAATATTCATATTTCGCAAATTAACACGTACATAATATAATGAAATGCGCAGACATTTTAATGTAATATGTAATAAAAAAAACATATAAAGAAACCAAAGCTTCTACTGCAGAAAACGTACGGTTTTCGCCTGTTAGCCAGGACCATTTCAGTATATAAGCGAGTGGACTCTTGCATGTATGGATGATGGAATTCTCATTTCTTTCCAGCCCATGCATGAAAAGCAAATATATAGGATGTACGTTTGCGACAATCACATCACGACGAAGGAAGTTCATCGCTGTCAACTAAACGCGACAGTAGTGAGCCATGACCTTTTCAGTTTCTAGAATTTAATATTTGAATATGAAGAGAGATGTCATTCGTATGATGGAATTTGTTCCTCAATGCAGCAAAAAAATCGATGGCTCACATTTCCAGGTGAAGGCATCTACTGGATACCTATTTTATTGCTCCATTTTCGAGAGACATATGCATGTGTATTCTCTAAATTCAGGGGTCGTCAGTTTTAAGTTTTCTTTGACATGACCGGAAATAAGTCACAACAATGACAGCCCAAAAATGTATAATTCGCAGTTAACAACCGGGGAACCCCCAGTTAGGTGTTTAAAATATATTTAGAAGGCTTCTCGGTTATTCAGCGGCTTCACACATCTTATTCGCGGGTTTTAAAGTGGCCTGCACTTATTGATTTGTTTGACGGGCATTAATTTCAATCGCGTCGTTTTGCAACAAAACCTTGTCCGATTTTCAAGAAATTTGCCGACATGAGTCTAAAAGCCTTGAACTATGTATCAGTATTTTGTGCTCACGTCACTTCCTGCGTGAAAACGAAAATAATACAAAAATAAATACTAATCAGATTAATAATTTTTAATGTTAAAAATAATACCGCTAATAATACATGTTAATAATGGATTACAACTATAATATTATGATTATACTAATCTAATTATTTAGAATTAGAATATTGATGAGTTATTTATACAAACCAAATATATTCCATTTCTAACAGATTGCTCTGATTAAAAAAGACAAACTGAAAGGTAGGTATTACCTCTTCACCTTAATCTACAAATCTTCCAATAAATAAAGATTGTGGATTGCCCTATTTCATTATGACGTCACATCAAAACAATCTATTACAACGCTAAGGATCATGGTCGTGAGATGGGGACAAGGCAGCAACAACACAAAGAAAACTGATATAAAATGCGTTTTATAGAACGAAGAAAAGCATTAACATTCATCAAATGCAATAGATATTGTTTATTAAACATCGATACACTTTATATTTGGAAACCAGACTATGTGAGATTTAAATTTTCTTAGCATTTCAAATGTCTAGTTTCCTAGACGATTCTGTACCCCTCATTAACAAGCCGTGACGTCATAATGAAGTAGGGCAATTTTAAAAGTTGCCGTATATATACCTGGCTGAAAACTTATTTTTAATTTTAAGCTAAATGACAATGAAAAATAATATCAAATTTCTTAAACATTTTTTTTTCAAAGGAATACAGGTAGAATACCGAAGAGATACTTTCTGATGCGCGTACTGAACTTGTATTTGTTAATATAATTTTAATGATGACAAAATGAGATATTTTTCGTAGAAACTAAAAGAAAGGGTTATCAGAATTTCACTGTACTGTAAATGGAAGTGTTAAAACTGCAAAAGTGTTGAATTGTTTGTATCTATCAACACCAAACGGAAACTATATTAATCCCGTTTTCTAGCACAAACACTCGACCATCAGCTGTAACTACTATATCAATAGGATATTTCATCTGACCAACACCTGAATCACGGCTACCAAATGACCTTATAAACTGACCTTCTTCTGTGAAAAGTTGAACACGGTGATTTTTAACATCACAGACAAGAATCATGTCTGGACCATAAACAGCCAGTCCACATACACCTTGAAACTGACCGTCTCTTGTTCCCAGTTCTCCAAACTTGTACAAGAAAACTCCATTAACATCAAAAACACGAACATAGTTTGTGCCACAAGATACAAAGTATTTCCCGTTACCATAGGTGATGTACCTAGCCAGTTCATCACGCATATAAAACTCATGAACTAAATCTCCTTGTTTACTGAACACCTTGATACTTGGTTTGATACCCAGTTGTTGGCTTCCCAAACAGCACACTGCGATATTATTATCATCGTTAACACACATTCCATGCGGTTCAAACCATCCCTCAGATCTGCAGATAGTTCTTACATAAGTACCGTTCAAGTTATACTCGTGTATCCGGCCTTCACCATATGGACCATCACTGACAATTATTCTGTCTTCATTGAAGACCACTCCACGTGGATCATTCAATCGATCTTCTTCTGTTCCTTTGCTGCGAAACTCTCTTAAATACTTTCCATCAAGACTAAATATTTGTATACGGTGATTCCAACGATCATCAATGGCTATCTCTCCAATATCACTGACAGCTATCGAACTTGGCAAATTCAACTGTCCTCTACCAATTCCACGTTCTCCAAAAGTTTTCACAGGTTTGAACAACTCCTTCACATCGAGTGTGTCTACCTTCTGAGGCGAGTTCTTGATCCTTTCTCCTCCAATATTCACCTGGATTTCGTGTGGTCCAGTTTTCAGTGCCTTATACCTCACACGGTATTTTCCAGTTTGCTCTTCAGACACTTTCTTTTCTACCTCGTTTCCCTCCACATCTTTGATTCTAACATCGATAGACTCGATTCTTGTGGGACACACTTCTCCTTTTCTATTCCTGGTGATTATCTTCCAATCGTTTATAAAACCAGGTCGTACTTTCTTCGCTGATTCGATTGTGGACTGAGCAGGGTCCGTCACGCTCTTCACAACTTTGCCTATATCTTGCAGCGATTGCATGACTTTCTCTGTCATGGAGTAATCTATTGTTACGTTACGCTGTATTGACTTACTGCACAAGATCGATGGGGTTTCTGAAAACGTTTGACCTCTTTCTAGAATCACTTCCTTACTTTCGATTTCTTCATATGCTGCACCTCTGTCCACCAGTGCCTGGCAGTGATGCACAAATTCATTTAGTTTTTCTATTCCAGTATTCATATCCATTTGTTCTTCATTATATGCTGTTCTTCGTTCCTCCAGCGTCTGGTTCAATTCATCCATCATCACTCTTCCGTGTTCTTTGGCCGTTATGCAAATCCTTTCCACTGCATCATCAACTTTACGCTTTGCGTCGTCTATCTCTTTCTCGATTCGCTTCATGTTTTTCTTGGATTGTTCTAATTCTTGCTTGTACTTTTCTATCAATTGTTTGGTTCCATCTGTTTGTGCTAGTATCATCCTTTCCGCATCTTCTCCAGCCTCTTCTAAGCTCTGCATCTGATGATTTTGATGATACAAAATAGCGCATTTTTGGCAAATACTGATTCTACATGTTTCCTCTTGACAATAATATTCAAGCTTGTTTTTCTCATGGAACTTTTCTTTGCACAGCATCTGGTTTTTGATGAAACTTTTGACGTTTTCTTTTTGAAATTGATTAAGCATTGTGGGTTGGTGTTCATCTCGCATTTGTTTTACCTTTTCGTGGAGGTTGACACAATCTTCACATAGAAACCCATTACACTTTGGACAATATGCAACCAAGACTTGAGGTTGTTCACAGTTCACACAATCAGGTAATCCTGTCTGGTTGGCTTCGCTTTTCATCGCGTAAAGTAACTTCAGAAGAGAATCGAGGTAGAATGAAGGACGAAGCTTCATAGGATCGCCGTCTGGCACAGGTATCGTCGTGTTGCATATTGGACATTTCATCTTCTTGTTGACTTGATCCCCACTTCTTGCATACCACTGAGCGATACACCTTGTACAGTAACTGTGCAGGCAGGGAAGAGTTTTAGGATCGGTAAATATATCATGACAAATGGAACAAGTCAGTTCTTCTTCGAAGTTGTCCGTGATGTCCCTAATGGACTTGAGTGCAGCCATGTTTGTAGGGACGCAGAAAAGAAATGAGTTGAGTCAGATTTGCTTGGAACTTGAAAGACATATTTATTTAAATCACGTGAAGGTACTGCGTGTGGTCGTGATGGCAACTGGTTACAAACTATCAACGGAGCGAATTGCTGTAAGCTAACTTGAGTACCGCGTAGTCTAGGTAAAGTATTTGCGACCAGGCCTGCATGCAATCCCTCCAAAGTTGTTAGCCTTTTGTAAGCCTTTAGACCGTGCATTTTTACAATGCGTCATTGTGCGAGAATATAAACAAACCGAAGGGAAACCCAACAACTCTTGTTCGCTTCTTCAGTAAATTTAAAAGAATTTAAAAGAAGACAAGAGTTGAAAAGCTTACAGCTACTGAAATATTCGCATTATGTATTTCTACACGTATCAAGATATTTGCAAGCTTTCTATTTCTAGAATTAAGGTGATAACTGTTAAAAAATAATGTTTGAATATATTAATTCATGGAACATGTTATAAAGTGACCGGTCAGAATAAGGCATACCGTATAATATTCACAGAATAAAAGCTTAGCATCTATACGAACATGTAACTAGTATTAGAATCTAGGTAAGTTCCCTTCAAATGTAAAGGGACTTCGCTGCGTCGAATACGACTCTCCACCATTCAGTTTTTTATTATTGAGTATTATGAGAATTCATATCAGCTGAATTATTTGTCAGCAACTTAAATTTACTCGATTAGAGCAGCACAACTCGCGTCGCTAGAACTCTTAGAGGAATCCAAAGCCTGTCAAAATTATTTAACATGGCTAATATTAAGATGCTACGGCTAAAACTTCGTTTTAGTTTTTCTATAAACTTCGTGTTCACGAGCTTCTTTGACAAAGTAAATCCCGCATCCAATTATCAAATCAAGGGAGGGGAGCCTGAGCATTTTCTCGAAGCTCGTTCTAGCTCTCGAATTTGAAAGAAAAAATAATTTTATTGATCATAACTTTTTAGTATTTAGGTAACAGTGGATCCTGCGTTTATAATGAGAGAAATTTGAATTCTAGTTCCAATTTTGTTTATACCGAAAAACATTTGCCGTGTCCTACCCTACTAAGGCAGTCATTGGTGCGTAATTTTTTCCCGTCATGGGTTATGCTAACAACTTGAGCTTGTTAGCTTCGCGCTGATTGGCTAGTTACATTTTCTTGTATCAGCTAGGTAAAAAAGGAGGTATTAAATGATGTAAACCTTACTTATGTGTTAAAAATTGTTTATAAATGTTTCATACAGCGAAGGTACTCTGTAATTTTCTTTTGTTATAGGAGTAACGCGAGAAGCGAGTAGTTCCGAGACAAGTTTGTCACAGTACACGACAGGCGGAATATGATAATCCGCTGCAAATTCTTGACCTCGTACGTAATCTACCGACTTCATTATTCAAATTAGATTTGTTAAAACTGTCAGAAAAGTTGTAAGTTGTTTATAAACCCTTATTTAAAGCTGTATCGTTATTCTTTGTGATATTTTGATTCTGATAGTACACATTAATGATATTTAATATTCATATTTCGCAAACTACCACGTACATAATATGATCAAATGCGCAGACATTTTAATGTAATATGTAATAAAAAAAAACATATAAAGAAACCAAAGCTTCTACTGCAGAAAACGTACGTTTTTCGCCTGTTAGCCAGGACCATTTCAGTATATAAGCGAGTGGACTTTTGCATGTGTTGATGGTGGAATTGTCATTTCTTTCCAGCCCATGCATGAAAAGCAAATATATACGATGCACGTTTGCGACAATCACATCACGACGAAGGAATTTCATCGCTGCCAACTAAACGTGACAGTAGTGAGCCATGACATTTTCAGTTTCTAGAATTTAATATTTGAATATGAAGAGAAATGTCATTCGTATAACATAATTTGTTCTTCAATGCAGCAAAAAAATCGATGGCTCATATTTCCAGGTGAAGGCATCTACTGGATACCTATTTTATTGCTCCATTTTCGAGAGACATTTGCATGTGAATTCTCTAAATTCAGTGGTAGTCAGATTCAAGTTTTCTTTGACATGACCGGAAATACGTCACAACAATAACATCCCAGACTGAATAAAATATATAATTCGCAGTTAACAACCGGGGAACCCCCAGTTACGTGTTTAAAATATATTTAGAAGGCTTCTCGGTTATTCAGCGGCTTCACACATCTTATTCGCCGTTTTTAAGGTGGCCCGCACCTATTGATTTGTTTGACGGGCATTAATTTCAATCGCGTCTTTTTGCAACAAAACCTTGTCAGATTTTCAAGAAATTTGCAGACGTGAGTCTTCAAGACTTGAACTATGTATCAGTATTTGTTTTTCTACGAATTAAAGTTACAGGAAAATTGCACGAAAAGAATCGATATAATTTTTTTTTAATTCGAAGGGACACAAATTCGGGACATTCACCTGGAGGTCACAATTATTCCGCAGTTTGCTTGAGGATAACATTGGCGTTTAGCCTCTGATGTCTGCATATTTTGTGTACAAGTTACAATAGGCATTGGTGTTTCTAATAGTAAGTATGTTTCTCGTTGTTTTTTTAAATTTTGTTGAGATTTTGGCGGTAGTTTTCATTACGAAGTTTTGCGTCCTCACAGACAGCGCAAGTTTGTGTAGCAACTTCTAAGGACTAGATTGCCGCGAAACTTTCTGTATATATTCTCCTATGCTTTTACACTGGCCCAAAGAAATTAAAACAAAATCATCTTCAATTTTTGGAAATATGAATATTTTTCCTAAAAAGCCATTTTTTAAGATCGTTATTATCTCAAAATATTTTACGTAATTCGTAGAAAAACAAATACTAATACATAGTTCAAGGCTTGAAGACTCACGTCTGCAAATTTCTTGAAAATCGGACAAGGTTTTGTTGCAAAAAGACGCGATTTAAATTCATGCCCGTCAAACAAATCAATAAGTGCGGGCCACCTTAAGGAGGCTACCTAGAGTTTACAGGTATTTGGAGGTATAAGAGAAATCCTTTTATAGCAAAAGCATATCTGCATATTGATGCCTGATAGACCAACCATATTAAAGATTATGAGTTTAAGATTTGTTTGTGGTAGTAATGATCACGTGCAATGTTACCATAGCAACCCTGCATCTGTCATAAAAAGGCCTATTTTTAACATTAAAAAAATAATAACTCGAATTTTCCACGGTCAATATTCTTGTAAATACATAATATAAAACTTCGTTGGGTTTTTTATAATATAACTGCGGCTTAAAAAAATTTGACATCAGAACGTGAGATATTGAGAAATTTCGATTTTCCTGGATTAAAAAAAAATCTGATGTCAGGATTTCAGTAGCATTTCGTCAGTTGCCTTTTTATAACAATTTGAAAAAACTGTATAAGTTTGGGAACATTTCACCGTGTAACTTTGAGTTAATTTCATTTTGAAAATTAACGTACGCAGAATAAAAATTCTTCAAGTTTAGTAGTTGCGCATGCGTAAGCATGCTCATTGCATTCTGAATAAATGAACGGTTTTGAACGTGCAAGTTTGTCAAAGTCGTATAAAAATCACTAAACACAAGGGTAGATTTCACGGAGCTTTATTTGCTGCTGCATCTGTTGCTACTGGTTTGAAATGATTGATAATTCTGGACAAAATGCGAGTAGTTTTTGTGACTCTTGGTGCTTTGCCTCTGGACGTCGTAGGAGGAAGAGTAAACTCTAGGGAGCCTCCTTAAGAAGCGCCTAAGTCACTCAAGAAGTGTGAGAAGCACTCGCCTACGGCTTGTGCTTCTCTTCACACTTCTTTCCTGCTGACGTCACATGAAAACGAAAATGATACAAAAATAAATACTAATCAGATTAATAATTTTTAATGTTAAAAATAATACCGCTAATAATACATGTTAATAATGAATTACAACTATAATATTATGATTATACTAATCTAATTATTTAGAATTAGAATATTGATGAGTTATTTATACAAACCAAATATATTCCATTTCTAACGGATTGCTATGATTAAAAAAGACAAACTGAAAGGTAGGTATTATGTCATCACCTTAATCTACATATCTTCCAATAAATCAAGATTGTGGATTGGCCTATTTCATTATGACGTCACATCAAAACAATCTATTACAACGCTAAGGATCATGGTCGTGAGATGGGAACAAGACAGCAACAACACAAAGAAAACTGACATAAAATGCGTTTTATAGAACGAAGAAAAGCGTTAACAGTCATCAAATGCAATAAATATTGTTTATTAAACATCGATACACCTTATATTTGGAAACCAGACTATGTGAGATTAGAATTTTCTTAGCATTTCAAATGTGTAGTTTCCTAGACGATTCTGTACCCCTCATAAAAGAAGCTGTGATGTCATAATGAATTAGGGCAATTTTAAAAGTTACTTTATACATACCTGACTGAAAACTTATTTTTGATTTTAAGCTTAATGACAATGAAAAATTATATCAAATTTCTTCAACATTTTTTTCAAAGGAATACAGGTACAAGAGGTACCGAAGAGATGATGCGCGTACTGAACTTGTATTTGTTAATATAATGATGAAAAAATGAGATATTTTTCGTAGAAACTTAAAGAAAGTGTTATCAGAAATTCACTGTACTGTACATGGAAGTGTTAAAACTGCAAAAGTTTTGAATTGTTTGTATCTATCAACACCAAACGGAAACTCTATTAAATAATAATTCTAGCACAAACACAAGGCCATCAGCTGTAACTACTACATCAATAGGACCATTCATCTGACCAAAACCTGAACCAAAGCTACCAAACGACCTTTTAAACTGACCTTCTTGTGTGAAAAGTTGAACGCGGTGATTAATAGAATCACAGACAAGAATCATGTCTGGACCATAAACAGCCAGCCCACCAACACCGTTAAACTGACCGGCTCTTTGTCCCTTTTCTCCAAACCTGTACAAGAAAACTCCATTCACATCAAAAACATGAACATAGTTTTTCCAATAATAAGATACAAAGTATTTCCCGTTACCATAGGTGATGTACCTAGGATGTTCATTATTATCAGGCATATCAAACTCATGAACTAAATCTCCTTCTTTACTGAACACCTTGATACTTGGTTTGATACCCAGTTCTTGTTTACCCTCACAGCACACTGCGATGTTTTTCTCATCGTTAACACACATTCCATACGGTTCAAACCCTGCCTCAGGTCTGTAGATAGTTCTTACATAAGTACCGTTCAAGTCATACTCTTGCATCCGCGGGCCTTTACCCTTTGGTTGATCACAGACAATTATTCTGTCTTCATTGAAGACCACTCCACATGGATAATGCAATCGATCTTCTCCTGTTCCTTTGCTGCCAAACTCTCTTAAGTAATTTCCATCAAGACTGAATATTTGAATACGGTGATTATTACGATCAGCAATGGCAATCTCTCCATTGTCACTGACAGCTATCGACCTTGGCAAATTCAACTGTCCTCTACCAGTTCCACTTCCTCCAAAAGTTTCCACAGGTTTAAACAACTCCTTAACATCGAGTATATCTACATTCCGAGGCGAGTTCTTGATCCTTTCTCCTCCAATATTCACCTGGATTTCATGTGGTCCAGTTTTCAGTGCTTTATACCTCACACGGTATTTTCCAGTTTCCTCTTCAGACACTTTCTTTTCTACTTCGTTTCCCTCCATATCTTTGATTCTAACATCGATATACTCGATTCTTGTGGGACACACTTCTCCTTTTCTATTCCTGGTGATTATCTTGAACTCGTTGGCCAAAAAAGAACGAGCTTTCTTCTCTGATTCGATTGTGGACTGAGCAGGGTCCGTCACGCTCTTCACAACTTTGCCTATATCTTGCAGCGATTGCATGACTTTCTCTGTCACGGAGTAATCTATTGTGACGTCACGCTGTATTGGCTTACTGCACAAGATCGATGGGGTTTCTGAAAACGTTTGACCTCTTTCTAGAATCACTTCCTTACTTTCGATTTCTTCATATGCTGCACCTCTGTCCACCAGTGCCTGGCAGTGATTCACAAATTCATTTAGTTTTTCTATTCCAGTGTTAATATCCATTTGTTCTTCATTATACGCTGTTCTTCGTTCCTCCAGCGTCTGGTTCAATTCATCCATCATCACTCGTCCGTGTTCTTTGGCTGTTATACAAATCCTTTCCACTGCATCATCAACTTTCCGCTTTGCCTCGTCTATCTCTTTCTCAATTCGCTTCATGTTTTTCTTGGATTGTTCTAATTCTTGCTTGTACTTTTCTATCAATTGTTTGGTTCCATCTGTTTGTGCTAGTATCATCCTTTCCGCATTTTTTCCAGCCTCTTCTAAGCTCTGCATCTGATGATTTTGATGATACAAAATAGCACATTTTTGGCAAATGCTGAGTCTACATGTTTCCTCTTGACAATAATATTCGAGCTTGTTTTTCTCGTGGAACTTTTCTTTGCACAGCATCTGGTTTTTGATGAAACTTTTGACGTTTTCTTTTTGAAATTGATTAAGCATTGTGGGTTGGTGTTCATTTCGCATTTGTTTTACCTTTTCGTGGAGGTTGACACAATCTTCACATAGAAACCCATTACACTGTGGACAAAATGCAACCAAGACTTGAGGTTGTTCACAGTTCACACAATCAGGTAATCCTGTCTGGTTGGCTTTGCTTTTCATGGCGTGAAGTAATTGTAGAAGAGAATCGAGGTAGAATGAAGAGCGAAGCTTCATAGTATCGCCGTCTGGAACAGGTATCGGTGTCTTGCATATTGGACACTTCATCTTTTTGTCGACTTGATCCCCACTTCTTGCATACCACTGAGCGATACATCGTGTACAATAACTGTGAAGGCAGGGAAGAGTTTTAGGATCGGTAAATATATCGTGACAAATGGAACAAGTCAGTTCTTCTTCGAAGTTGTCCGTGATGTCTCTAATGGACTTGAGTGCAGCCATGTTTGTAGGGACGCAGAAAAGAAATGCAATATTATCAGATTTCTTCGAACTTGTAAGCTATATTTAGAGGAGTCACGTCGATAGCCTGCAGGAGATCGTCGTGGAAGGACGCACAAACTGAAAAGCACTTCAATCCTAACTTTTAATTATGAAAAATATAAACAAGTTGCTCGAATTAAAGGTCAAAAGGCAACTAAAAGAATGTAAACATTTTTCTTTGATGATTCGAATAATGGGGTTTATTTTTGTAAATAACTAATAGCTAATGTCCATCAAAGGTCATGAAGCACTCTGGGAAAGTGAGTCCTGTAAAAATGGAACAGGGGAAATCAAATTAAGGAAATATCGGGAAAAAAATTACTCTGTTGTTTTCGTCTGCTGAAATACTTTTATTTCCATAGAAAATGAAGGGAAAATGGTCAGACGAATATTTAAAGGAGCCAAAAAAGTGTAAGGACTCAGTTTCCCATCATGCTTTGCGTTAAAATTTCGTGATCATGCACATATGATATTGACCGCTTTAAAAACAAGTAAGGTACTGGGGCGAATTCTATTTTTTCGTCTCATAAGCAAAAAAGTTGTCATCTGATAAAGCATCTCGAGATTAGCAAGTCTGGCAAATTGGAACCAGAGGTACAAGCCTTCAAATATTTACAAAAAAAATGTAAAAATATTTTGAACTAAATATTATACTCCTTAAGGTGACGACTGCCTACTTTTGAAGGCTCGATTTGTGCCCACGATGAGCGCGCGCACAAAAACCGCTGAATATAATACGAAATTTTATTGAAGAACCATACACGTTTTGAACTTCAACAGCGCATAACCATCAAATTTTGCACGGGACTCTATACTTTTTATAAGCTTAAGTGAAAGAACTTCTTTAAATTCTACGTTATATCAAACTTTTTAGAAAAGTTGATTTTTCTAAGGCATTAAAAAATAGATTTTTGTAGGAATTTTTGTTTGATTTTATGAGATTTTTGAGAGCACTGAAAGGGCGAAATATGACAAATCGATGTATTTCTTTGTCATTTATTCAAAAATATCCATGTGGTATTGTAGAATGATTCACTAGCTGGCATTTGTGCATGATAAGGTCTGCAAAAAAAAACTATTATCTTATGAGTTGTAATTGGTTTCCTGATGACTTCCGTTGGCGCAATTTTTGCTTCAAAAACTCGCGCGTAAGCATCCATTAAATGCTAATCATCTCGAAAACGAATGAAGGGACATCCCATTTTTCTTTTTATATTCGGAATCAGCATTAAATTTCACTTTAAAAGATCGTAGTTAAAAATACGCTTTTCGAAAAGTGCTTGGGCTTCTCTTCACACTTCTTTCGTGCATACTTCACTTCTTGCGTGAAAACGAAAATAATAGAAAAACAATAAAATAATAAATACTAATTAGATTAATAATTTCTAATGTTAAAAATAATACCGCTTATAATACATGTTAATAATGAATTACAACTATAATATTATGATTATACTAATCTAATTATTTAGAATTAGAACATTGATGAGTTATTTATACAAACCAAATATATTCCATTTCTAACAGGTTGCTATGATTAAAAAAGACAAACTAAAAGGTAGGTATTACCTCTTCACCTTAATGTACGAATCTTCCAATAAATCAAGATTGTGAATTGGCCTATTTCATTATGACGTCACATCAAAACAATATATTACAACGCTAAGGATCATGGTCGTGAGATGGGGACAAGGCAGCAACAACACAAAGAAAACTGATATCAAATGCGTTTTATAGAACGAAGAAAAGCGTTAACAGCCATCAAATGCAATAAATATTGTTTATTAAACATCGATATACTTTATATTTGGAAACCAGACTATGTGAGATTAAAATTTTCTTAGCATTTCAAATGTCTAGTTTCCTAGACGATTCTGCCCCCCTCATAAACAACCCGTGACGTCATAATGAAGTAAGGCAATTTTAAAAGTTACCGTATACATACCTAACTAAAAACTTATTTTTAATTTTAAGCTTAATGACAATGAAAAATAATATCAAATTTCTTTAACATTTTTTTTCAAAGGAATACAGGTACAATACCGAAGAGATACTTTCTGATGCGCGTACTGAACTTGTATTTGTTAATGTAATGATGACAAAATGAGATATTTTTCGTAGAAACTAAAAGAAAGTGTTGTCAGAATTTCACTGTACTGTACATGGAAGTGTTAAAACTGCAAAAGTGTTGAATTGTTTGTATCTATCAACACCAAACAGAAACTCTATTATCCCCTTTTTCTAGCACAAACACGCGACCATCAGCTGTAACTACTACATCAATAGGAGCATTCATCTGACCAACACCTGAACCACGGCTACCAAATGACCTTATAAACTGACCTTCTTGTGTGAAAAGTTGAACACGGTGATTATCAACATCACAGACAAGAATCATGTCTGGACCATACACAGCCAGTCCATTTACACTGATAAACTGACCGTCTCTTTGTCCCTTTTCTCCAAACTTGTACAAGAAAACTCCATTTACATCAAATACACGAACATAGGTTTTGTCCCAATAAGATATAAAGTATTTCCCGTTACCATAGGTGATGTACTCAGGCCGTTCATTATTATCAGGCATATCAAACTCATGAACTAAATCTCCTTGTTTACTGAAGAACTTGATACTTGGTTTGATACCCAGTTCTTGGTTTCCCCAACAGCAAAATGTGATGTTTTTATCATCGTTAACACACATTCCATACGGTTCAAACCATCCCTCAGGTCTTTGGATAGTTCTTACATCAGTACCGTTCAAGTCATACTCTTGTATCCACCTGCCTTTACTCTCTGGAAGATCACTGACAATTATTCTGTCTTCATTGAAGACCACTCCGCATGGATGATACAATCGATCTTCTCCTTTTCCTTTGCTGCCAAACTCTCTTAAATAGGCTCCATCAAGATTAAATATTTGAATACGGTGATTATCCCAATCAGCAATGGCTATCTCTCCATTGTCACTGATTGCTATCGACTGTGGATGATTCAACTGTCCTCTACCAGTTCCACTTCCTCCAAAAGTTTTCTCAGGTTTAAACAACTCCTTAACATCGAGTATATCTACATTCTGAGGCGAGTTCTTGATCCTTTCTCCTCCAATATTCACCTGGATTTTGTGTGGTCCAGTTTTCAGTGCCTTATACCTCACACGGTATTTTCCAGTTTCCTCTTCAGACACTTTCTTTTCTACCTCGTTTCCGTCCACATCTTTTAGTCTAACATCGATAGACTCGATTCTTGTGGGACACACTTCTCCTTTTCTATTCCTGGTGATTATCTTGAAGTCCTTAATAAAACCACGAGGACCTTTCTTCACTAATTCGATTGTGGACTGAGCAGGGTCCGTCACGCTCTTCACAACTTTGCCTATATCTTGCAGCAATTGCATGACTTTCTCTGTCACGGAGTAATCTATTGTGACGTTACGCTGTATTGGCTTACTGCACAAGACCGATGGGATTTCTGAAAACGTTTGACCTCTTTCTAGAATCACTTCCTTACTTTCGATTTCTTCATATGCTGCACCTCTGTCCACCAGTGCCTGGCAGTGATGCACAAATTCCTTTAGTTTTTCTATCCCAGTGTTAATATCCATTTGTTCTTCATTATATGCTGTTCTTCGTTCCTCCAGCGTCTGGTTCAATTCATCCATCATCACTCTTCCGTGTTCTTTGGCCGTAATGCAAATCCTTTCCACTGCATCGTCAACTTTACGCTTTGCTTCGTCAATCTCTTTCTCGATTCGCTCTATGTTTTTCTTGGATTGCTTTAATTCTTGCTTGTACTTTTCTATCAGTTGTTTGGTTCCATCTGTTTGTGCTAGTATCATCCTTTCCGCATCTTCTCCAGCCTCTTCTAAGCTCTGCATTTGATGATTTCGGTGATACATAGTAGCGCATTTTTGGCAAATGCTGATTCTACATGTTTCCTCTTGACAATAATATTCGAGCTTGTTTTTCTCGTGGAACTTTTCTTTGCACAGCATCTGGTTTTTGATGAAACTTTTGACGTTTTCTTTCTGAAATTGATTAAGCATTGTGGGTTGGTGTTCATCTCGCATTTGTTTTACCTTTTCGTGGAGGTTGACACAATCTTCACATAGAAACCCATTACACTGTGGACAAAATGCAACCAAGACTTGAGGTTGTTCACAGTTAACACAATCAGGTAATCCTGTCTGGTTCACTTTGCTTTTCATCACGTAAAGTAACTTCAGAAGAGAATCGAGGTAGAATGAAGGACGAAGCTTTGAAGGATCGCCGTCTGGGACAGGTATCGTGGTGTTGCATATTGGACAGTTCATCTTCTTGTCGATTTGATCCCCACCTCTTGCATACCACTGAGCGATACATCGTGTACAATAACTGTGAAGGCATGGAAGAGTTTTAGGATCGGTAAATATATCATGACAAATAGAACAAGTCAGTTCTTTTTCAAAGTTTTTTGTGATATCTCTAATGCTTTTGAACGAATTCATTGAAGCCATCTTTGTGCGACGCGGACAATAAATTATGCAGTTAATCAGATTTCTTGGAATTAAGTTGAAGATCACATTCAGCGATGTCACGTGAAGCGTCCTTGTTTTAAGTTGGCGACAGCAGGCGACAAATATATTTCGATGTCCAAATACGGATATGAAGTACTTCCCTTTAAACTCGATAGCATAATTAATGTCTACAGCTTCTTAAAATAATTAGACACAAAAAGAATCAACGGATCGAAGAAGTAACTTGAATATTTAAAATACCGTAAGGAAGGCACTACATTGTTATTGAGTTACCTATATCATTCCAATCATTTATGCTCTATACATGGACTTTTTTCAAATTAGAAATGTCAATTTAAGATAGAAGTCTTAAGTTGTAAGTTTTAAACACTTATCTTAGACAAATGTAATGCAAATCTTTGTGATATTTTAATTCTGGTAGTACAAAATATATGAAATAAAAAAATCAATAAAGGAACCAAAAGATGAATTTTACTGAAGCGATGTTTTGTCGCATCTCAGCCAGGACAATTTCTGAATCAGTATATAAGCTATTGGACCCTCAAATGTCTTGATGGCTGGTTTGTCCTTTCTTTGAAATCCCTAAACGAGAAATCTATATTTGATGTAGATTTGCGACAACCACTTTTCTACGGAGTAATTTTTAGCGCTGCAAATTATATAATCGCGAAAGTGAGTCATAACTTTTTCAGCTGCTAGAAATTAATATTTGAATATAAAAAGAAATCTCACACGTAGAAAACAGTCAGGGTCCAAATTGTTTTCTTTCGGCTTATTTTGAAAATAAAATTCGTTCTTCAGCGCCGCAAAAGATGTTCAGATCTCCCGGTGAAAGCATCTTCTGGGTCTTCTGGACACCTTTTCATTGTTATATTAGTTTCGGAAACCGTGAGTGCATTCTCTGAATAGTCCACTTCCGAGATATGCTTCGCTTGTCATGTACATGGGTTTCAATACGAGGCTCCGTGCTAAATGAAATTTCTTCTTTTCTCCGGTCACGAGCATTTAGCACGGAACCTCACATTGAAACTTTTATGCATGACAAGCGAAGCATATCTCGGAAGTGGGCTATTGAGTGGTCGCTGAATTTTAAGTTTTCTTTGAAACGGAAATACGTCACAGCAGCAAGAGCCCGGGGCAAAATATATAATTGGCATTTAACAACAGGGAGCCCGCGTTAGGTTTTTGAAATATATTTAAAAGGCTTCTGGTTTAATCAGCGACTTTACACATCATATTTGCCGTATCACTAATAAAGACACCATGATTGTGACAGCTAGTGACTGCACCATCAATCACCTCCATCTATATTTTGATGGGATGTTAATAAAGCTAGTATGGTCTCTTTCCTTCTTTAAATCACTACTAAAGACACCTTCATTGTGACAGCTAGTGACTGCACCATCAATCACCTGTATATATATTTTGATGGGACGTTAATAAAGCCAGTCCGGTCTCATTCTTTATATAAATCGCTAATAAAGACACCATCATTGTGACAGCTAGTGACCTCACCATCAATCACCTGTATCTACATTTTGATGGGATGTTAATAAAGCCAGTTTGGTGTCATTTCCTTCTATAAATCACTAATAAAGACACCATGATTGTGACAGCTAGTGACTGCACCATCAATCACCTGTATCTATATTTTGATGGGATGTTAATAAAGCCAGTCTGGTGTCATTCCTTCAATCTATAAATCACTAATAAAGACACCATCATTGTGACAGCTAGTGACCTCACCATCAATCACCTGTATTTCAGTTTTACCGGACACTCAATCCTTACAATTCATAATCCTTGCAATCAACCAATGAAAAGTGCAGAGTCATGGAGGATCATGGAAAGTAGTTCATTATTCTAAGTATTACAAGATTAAGAATAGAATGTCTTTAATGGTGTCGCATAAAGGCATTGGTGGTGTTTGTCACCGAATCAATTGAAACATAGTTTTAAATGGAATTCATACGACAAATTGATGAACTGTCATTAGTAAAAAAACAAGGAGGAGTGTGGGGTGGTGTATACAAGGAGGAGGGTGGGGTGGTGTATACAAGGAGGAGGGTGGGGTGGTGTATACAAGGAGGAGGGTGGGGTGGTGTATACAAGTAGAAGGGTGGGGTGGTGTATACAAGGAGGAGGTTTGGGTGGTGTATACAAGGAGTAGGGTGGGGTGGTGTATACAAGGAGGAGGGTGGGGTGGTGTATACAAGGAGGAGGGTGGGGTGGTGTATACAAGGAGGAGGGTGGGGTGGTGTATACAAGGAGGAGGGTGGGGTGGTGTATACAAGGAGGAGGGTGGGGTGGTGTATACAAGGAGGAGGGTGGGGTGGTGTTTACAAGGAGGAGGGTTGGGTGGTGTATACAAGGAGGAGGGTTGGGTGGTGTTTACAAGGAGGAGGGTTGGGTGGTGTTTACAAGGAGGAGGGTTGGGTGGTGTATACAAGGAGGAGGGTGGGGTGGTGTATACAAGGAGGAGTGTGGGGTGGTGTATACAAGGAGGAGGGTGGGGTGGTGTTTACAAGGAGGAGGGTTGGGTGGTGTATACAAGGAGGAGGGTTGGGTGGTGTATACAAGGAGTAGGGTGGGGTGGTGTATACAAGGAGGAGGGTGGGGTGGTGTATACAAGGAGGAGGGTGGGGTGGTGTATACAAGGAGTAGGGTGGGGTGGTGTATACAAGGAGGAGTGTGGGGTGGTGTATACAAGGAGGAGGGTGGGGTGGTGTTTACAAGGAGGAGGGTTGGGTGGTGTATACAAGGAGGAGGGTTGGGTGGTGTTTACAAGGAGGAGGGTTGGGTGGTGTTTACAAGGAGGAGGGTTGGGTGGTGTATTCAAGGAGGAGGGTGGGGTGGTGTATACAAGGAGGAGTGTGGGGTGGTGTATACAAGGAGGAGGGTGGGGTGGTGTTTACAAGGAGGAGGGTTGGGTGGTGTATACAAGGAGGAGGGTTGGGTGGTGTATACAAGGAGGAGGGAGGGGTGGTGTATACAAGGAGGAGGGTGGGGTGGTGTATACAAGGAGGAGGGAGGGGTGGTGTATACAAGGAGGAGGGAGGGGTGGTGTATACAAGGAGGAGGGAGGGGTGGTGTATACAAGGGAAGAAAGAAATATACCTAATTCGTCTTGGTGCCATGTTTTCCTATTTCAGACCAAGTGTCATTAACAAGACTATCCTTTGTATTTTAACGGTTGCTCATGAGAAGAAACTGATGAATATGGATACAACTCAAACAATTAATCTTATTCTTTAGGGAATGACACGAGCTGTCTGGACTGGTTCAACATTTCACCAAGATGAATGAGGTCTATTCCGTAGTCTGTAGTGAGATATGAAATTATGGCAAGAAAAGGTGTATAATTCTCATATCGCTATTAGTATTTATGATATAGCTTAGATAGTACGCTCGCTCTGATTGGTCGAGAACTGTACTTTATTATTGAACGGAGCACAAGTGCTGGCGCCATCTGCGCGCGCGCTGCAAACTTTGCAAAGAAGTGTAAGAAAACAGCATTGAAAACATTGAGAACAGCTTTTTCAGTGCTCCGTTCAGTAATAAAGCACTTAGGAAGCGCCGAATTCACTCAAGAAGTGTGACAAGCACTACAAATGGCCCTAGACTGTACCGAGGCCCTATTCAGTAATACCAATGACGATACTATACTTCCGATGCCCAGTTGTGAAATTATGACTCTCCTGAATTTATGTCTTGAATCTACATTTTTCCAGTTCAATGGAAAGCACTATGTTGTCGCAGAGATTATAATGCAACACATCGAGACAAAGGCCTTTGCATCTTTTGACAATCCATTGCCATTTTGGTTCCGTTATGTAGATGACACCATAACCGCGTTACCCTTAGAACACATTGACGCATTTTATGAGTACTCAAAGCAACAAAATCCTCATATCCAGTTTACTAGAGAATTAGAGGAAAATGGTAAAATACCATTCTTAGATTGCCAAGTGAGCCACCATAACAATACCTTGCATACAATCGTGTATCGTAAGCCTACAAATACCGACAGGTTACTTGATCAGTCGTTGACTAGTCATAAGGCTACGACCATCAAGACTCTAACCAGGCGTGCTCAACTCATATGCGACTCTACAGACAGTTTACATAATGAAACTCAAAAGCTTAGACGCATGTTTCACAAGAACAATTACAGTGATAAATTTATTAATAGCAACACTCATAAACCGAGCAGACCTAATAACAACCCGCCTAATGACACTGTTAATACACCGAAAACCTTTATTTCACTACCATACATTAAAGGTACGTCAGAGATCATATCACGCATTTTTCAGCCACATAACATTCGCGTGGCTCATCGACCCATATCTACACTGCGTAAGGTCCTGACCAAGGTTAAAGATCGTGACAGCCCAAACGATCGAGTCGGAGCTATTTATAAGATTTCATGTAATGATTGTGAAGCAACCTATGTTGAGAGACTAGTAGATCGTTCAATATCAGACGCGAGGAACATCAAATTGCAGTTAGAAAACAGGATAATCATAATAACATTGCAATGCATCATACCAAGACTGGACACATAATTAATTTGGGAATCTGGTGAATGTCTTTCCTATTGTAACAATAGAAAGCAACGACTTCTACTAGTCAGGTCTGTTAGCGACAAAAATAGCAAAGATCGTGCACTTTTGATTACAAGCACCAAACTTGGCACAAATGTTCCTTGGGGCATACCAAACAGATTTAGGGGTGGGTGCCAAAAAATGGCGGTCGGGGGGAGGCACGCCACACTCTCAATTAGATGGTAAATTTCATCAAAATTTATACGAAACAAAAAACTTTCCTTCAAGTTTTAACTCTAATATGGAAGAGTTGTTTAAAGAAGTCAGAATGACGTTTACAGTTTTTAGATATCTCTTTTTGTTGCAGAGATATTAAAAGTTTTATCAATTTACCGACACCGTACAATAGGCTTATAAACAAAAGCAAAAATGACGCCGAAGCGGCGACGCGCACTAATTAGATCGACACTAATTAGACGCTCACTGATTAGACCTACACCGCCAATTACGCAACACCAGGTAATTGTGCTATTGTGTATCGTGGCAGTATAAATATGACCTATCTGACTTTATCCTTCACTTGACTCTGAAGATGACTTCCGCTCAGGTTGTCGAAACGTATACATTCACCTGGGTTCAGACCTTTCTTTACAATACAAATAACTAATAGAAAATGCGTTTTATAAAAAGAAGAAAAGCGTTAACAGCCATCAAATGCTATAAATGTTGTTTATTAAACATCGATACACTTTATATTTGGAAACCAGACTATGTGAGATTAAAATGTTCTTAGCATTTCAAATTTCTAGTTTCCTAGACGAATTTGTCCCCCTCATAAACAAGCCGTAACGTCATAATGAAGTAGGGCAATTTTAAAAGTTTCCGTATACATGCCTGGCTGAAAACTAATTTTTAATTTTAAGCTAAATGACAATGAAAAACGTTATCAAATTTCTTAAACATTTTTTTCAAAGGAATACAGGTACTATACCAAAGAGATACTTTCTGATGCGCGCACTGAACTTGTATTTGTTAATAAGAAAGTGTTCTCAGAATTTCACTGTACTGTACATGGAAGTGTTTTAAAAAACTTCAAAAGTGTTGAGTGGTTGGTATCTACTAACACCAAACAGAAATTCTATTACCCACTAATTCTACCACAAACACTCGACCATCAGCTGTAACTATTACATCAATAGGACTATTCATCTGACCAACACCTGAACCACGGCTACCAAATAACCTTATAAACTGACCTTCTTGTGTGAAAAGTTGAACACGGTTATTTCCAAGATCACAGACAACAATCATGTCTGGACCATAAACAGACAGTCCACCAAAGCCGTCAAACTGACCGTCTCTTTCTCCCTGGTCTCTAAACTTGTACAAGAAAACTCCATTCGCATCAAAAATACGAACATAGGTTTTGTCCCAATAAGATACAAAGTATTTCCCATAACCATAGGTGATGTACTCAGGCCGTTCATCATTATCAGGTATATCAAACTCATGAACTAAATGTCCTTGTTTACTGAAAACCTTGATACTTGGTTTGATACCCAGTTCTTGTTTTCCCCAACAGCACAATGCGATGTTTTTATCATCGTTAACACACATTCCATGCGGTTCTAACCATCCCTCAGGTCTGTAGTCAGTTCTTACATAAGTACCGTTCAAGTCATACTCTTGTATCCGCCTGCCTTTACCATTTGGAAGATCATTGACAATTATTCTGTCTTCATTGAAGACCACTCCACATGGGTAATACAATCGATCTTCTTCTGTTCCTTTGTTGCCAAACTCTCTTAAATAGGCTCCATCAAGACTAAATATTTGAATACGGTGATTATCACGATCAGCAATGGCAATCTCTCCATTGTCACTGATTGCTATCGACTGTGGATGATTCAACTGTCCTCTACCAGTTCCTCTTTCTCCAAACGTTTTCACAGTTTTGAACAACTCCTTCACGTCGAGCATGTCTACATTCTGAGGCGAGTTCTTGATCCTTTCTCCTCCAATATTCACCTGGATTTTGTGTGGTCCAGATTTCAGTGCCTTATACCCCACACGGTATTTTCCAGTTTGCTCTTCAAACACTTCCTTTTCTACCTCGTTTCCGTCCACATCTTTTATTCTAATATCGATAGACTCGATTCTTGTGGGACACACTTTTCCTTCTTTATTCCTGGTGATTATCTTGCACTCGTTAATAAAACCACCATTAAAACCTTTCTTTAGAGATTCGATTGTGGAGTGAGCAGGGTCCGTCACGCTCTTCACAACTTTGCCTATATCTTGCAGCGATTGCATGACTTGCTCTGTCACGGAGTAATCTATTGTGACGTTACGCTGTATTGGCTTACTGCACAAGATCGATGGGGTTTCTGAAAACGTTGGACCTCTTTCTAAAATCACTTCCTTACTTTCGATTTCTTCATATGCTGCACCTCTGTCCACCAGTGCCTGGCAGTGATGCACAAATTCATTTAGTTTTTCTATTCCAGTGTTAATATCCATTTGTTCTTCATTATATGCTGTTGTTTGTTCCTCCAGCGTCTGGTTCAATTCATCCATCTTCGCTCTTCCGTGTTCTTTGGCCGTAATGCAAATCCTTTCCACTGCATCATCAACTTTCCGCTTTGCCTCGTCAATCTCTTTCTCGATACGCTCCATGTTTTTCTTGGGTTGCTTTAATTCTTGCTTGTACTTTTCTATCAGTTGTTTGGTTCCATCTATTTGTGCTAGTATCATCCTTTTCGCATCTGCTCCGGCTTCTTCTAAGCTCTGCATCTGATGATTTTGATGATACAAAATAGCGCATTTTTGACAAATGCTGAGTCTACATGTTTCCTTTTGACAATAATATTCAAGCTTGTTTTTCTCGTGGAACTTTTCTTTGCACAGCATCTTGTTTTTGATGAAACTTGTTACGTTTTCTTTCTGAAATTGATTAAGCATTGTGGGTTGGTGTTCATCTCGCATTTGTTTTACCTTTTCGTGGAGGTTGACACAATCTTCACATAGAAACCCATTACACTGTGGACAAAATGCAACCAAGACTTGAGGTTGTTCACAGTTCACACAATCAGGTAATCCTGTCTGGTTGGCTTTGCTTTTCATCGCGTGAAGTAACTGTAGAAGAGAATCGAGGTAGAATGAAGAGCGAAGCTTTGAAGGATCGCCGTCTGGCACAGGTATCGTCGTGTTGCACATTGGGCAGTTCATCTTCTTGTCGACTTGATCCCCACTTCTTGCATACCACTGAGCGCTACATCGTGTACAGTAACTGTGCAGGCAGGGAAGAGTTTTAGGATCGGTAAATATATCGTGACAAATAGAACAAGTCAGTTCTTGTTCGAAGTTGTCCGTGATGTCCCTAATGGACTTGAGTGCAGCCATGTTTGTATGGACGCCGAAAAGAAATGCAGTGAGTCAGATTTCTTGGAATTAGAAAGTTATATTTAGAGCAGTCACGTGAAGAGCCTGGAGGAGAACGTCGTGGAAGGATGCACAAACTGAAAAGCACTTCGATCATTACTTTTAATTATGCAAAATCTAAAGAAGTTTCTCGAATTAAAGGTCAAAAAGGTACAAAAAGAATGTAAACGTATTTCTTTCATGGTTCAACAAGTAGGGTTTTTCTTGGTAAATAACGTACTAATTGCAAGAATACAAACACTAACGGCTGACGCCTGCTCAATGGCATAAAGACACGGGGAGCCTGAGCTCGGACAATGAAATTTCTATAATTAATACTCGAACCATTTTCAAAGGAACATTTTAGAACAAATTTACTCATATCTGTTAAAACTAAAATGTAAATAAGAATTTCCATAGCTGGTCATTTTTCAAGTCCAACCTTTGGAGTCAAATATTTGAATCAAAAATGATAGTATGACCCAGTTACATGTCCCACAATGCACGTTGGCTAACATACTACATTCTCTAAAAGGGGGAAGTTTTGTCTCGTCGCAGCCAGAACCATTTCAGTGCATAGACCCCTTGCATGTGACGTCAGAGCAAATCGATCTGGAGGGCAAAACCAAAGAATTTTAATCTCCTGAAAATTTGAACCTATTGTTTTGCCCTCAAAATTGAGCTGCATTCCGACGTGCTGCAAGTGGTCTATATAGCTAGGGGACCCTTAAATGTCTTGAATTGATGAGTGCATCGTTCTTCCTTTCAAATCCCTGAACGAAAAATCTACAGGATGTTTGCGAGAATCATTACTCTATCGTAACGATGCACATGGTTATTATTGTAATCAGTTATTATTATCGAATTTAAGGTCAAAAAGCTACAAAAAGAACGTAAACATATTTCTTTCATGGTACAAAAAAATAGGGGTTTTGTTGGTAAATAACGTACTAATTGCAAGAATACAAACACTAACGGTTGACGCTGGCTCAACGACATAAGCCAGCATTAGCTTTGACAATGAGCCAATAAGCCAGTCTGGTGTCATTCCTTCTATAAATCACTAATAAAGACACCATGATTGTGACAGCTAGTTACTGCACCATCAATCACCTGTAACTATATTTTGATGGGATGTTAATAAAGCCAGTCTGGTCTCATTCCTTCTATAAATCACTAATAAATACACCATCATTGTGACAGCTAGTGACTGAACCATCAATCACCTGTAACTATATTTTGATGGGATGTTAATAAAGCCAGTCTGGTCTCATTCCTTCTATAAATCACTAATAAATACACCATCATTGTGACAGCTAGTGACTGCACCATCAATCACCTGTATCTATATTTTGATGGGATGTTAATAAAGCCAGTCTGGTCTCATTCCTTCTATAAAACACTAATAAAGACACCATGATTGTGACAGCTAGTGACTACACCATCAATCACCTGTATTTCAGTTTTACCAGACACTCAATCCTTACAATTCATAATCCTTGCAATCAACCAATGAAAAGTGGAGAGTCATCGAGGATCATGCGAAGTAGTGCATTATTCTAAGTATTACAAGATTAAGAATAGAATGTCTTCAGTGGTATCGCATAAAAGCATTGGTGGTGTTTGTCACCGAATCAATTGAAACATAGTTTGAAATGGAATTCATACCACACATTTTTTTCTTTCTTTATAATAAAACAGCCGTTTCCGTGCTCTGTTCAGAAATAAAGCACTTAGGAAGCGCCGAACTCACTCAAGAAGTGTGAGAAGCATTCGCCTACGGCTTATGCTACTCTTCACACTTATTTCGTGCTTATACATCACTTCCTGCGCGAAAAAAAAAATAATAGAAAAAGAATAGAAAAATAAATACTAATCAGATTAATAAGTTTTAATGTTAAAAATAATACCGCTAATAATACATGTTAATAATGAATTACAACTATAATATTATAATTATACTAATCTAGTTATTTAGAATTAGAACATTGATGAGTTATTTACAAACCAAATATATTCCATTTCTAACAGATTTCTAACAGATTTCGGGAGTGTTAAAACTGCAAAAGTGTTCAATTGTTGGTATCTATCAATGCCAAACGGAAACTCTATTACCCTCGTTTTCTAGCACAAACACTCGACCATCAGCTGTAACTGCTACATCAATAGGACACTCCATCTGACCAACACCTGAACCATATCTACCAAATGACCTTATAAACTGACCTTCTTGTGTGAAAAGTTGAACACGGTGATTTCCAAGATCACAGACAAGAATCATGTCTGGACCATAAACAGCCAGTCCAAATGCACCGGTAAACTGACCGTCCTTTCTTCCCTGTTCTCCAAACTTGTACAAGAAAACACCATTTACATCAAAAACATGAACATAGCTTTTCCAATAATAAGATACAAAATATTTCCCGTTACTATAGGTAATGTACTCAGGCTGTTCATTATTATCAGGCATATCAAACTCATGAACTAAATCTCCTTGTTTACTGAAGAACTTGATACTTGCTTTGATACCCAGCTCTTGGTTTCCCAAACACCACACTGCGATGTTTTTATCATCGTTAACACACATTCCACGCGGTGCAAACCATTGCTCAGGTCTGTAAATAGTTCTTACATAAGTACCGTTCAAGCCATACTCTTGCATCCGCCTGCGTTCACCATCTGGCCCGTCACTGACAATTATTCTGCCTTCATTGAAGACCACTCCATATGGATGATAGAATCGATCTTCTCCTGTTCCTTTGCTGCCAAACTCTCTTAAATAATTTCCATCAAAACTAAATATTTGTATACGGTGATTCCCACGATCAGTAATGGCTATCTCTCCATTGTCACTGATTGCTATCGACCATGGATTATTCAACTGTCCTCCACCAGTTCCACTTTCTCCAAATGTTTTCACAGGTTTGAACAACTCCTTCACGTCGAGCATGTCTACATTCTGAGGCGAGTTTTCGATTCTTTCTCCTCCAATATTCACCTGGATTTTGTGTGGTCCAGTTTTCAGTGCTGTACACCTCACACGGTATTTTCCAGTTTGCTCTTCACACACTTTCTTTTCTACATCGTTTCCGTCCACATCTTTTATTCTAACATCGATAGACTCGATTCTCGTGGGACACACTTCTCCTTTTCTATTCCTGGTGATTATCTTGCACTCGTTAATAAAACCACCATTAAAACCTTTCTTTAGTGATTCGATTGTGGACTGAGCAGGGTCCGTCACGCTCTTCACAACTTTGCCTATATCTTGCAGCGATTGCATGACTTTCTCTGTGACGGAGTAATCTATTGTGACGTTACGCTGTATTGGTTTATTGCACAAGATCGATGGGGTTTCTGAAAACGTTTGACCTCTTTCTAGAATCACTTCCTTACTTTCGATTTCTTCATATGCTGCACCTCTGTCCACCAGTGCCTGGCAGTGATCCACAAATTCATTTAGTTTTTCTATTCCAGTGTTAATACCCATTTGTTCTTCATTATATGCTGTTCTTCGTTCCATTAGCGTCTGGTTCAATTCATCCATCATCACTCGTCCGTGTTCTTTGGCCGTTATGCAAATCATTTCCACTGCGTCGTCAACTTTCCGCTTTGCCTCCTCAATCTCTTTCTCGATTCGCTCCATGTTTTTCCTGGATTGTTCTAATTCTTGCTTGTACTTTTCTATCAATTGTTTGGTTCCATCTGTTTGTGCTAGTATCATCCTTTCCGCATCCTCTCCAGCCTCTTCTAAGCTCTGCATCTGATGATTTTGATGATACAAAATAGCGCATTTTTGGCAAATGCTGATTCTACATGTTTCCTCTTGACAATAATATTCGAGCTTGTTTTTCTCGTGGAACTTTTCTTTGCACAGCATCTGGTTTTTGATGAAACTTGTTACGTTTTCTTTCTGAAATTGATTAAGCATTGTGGGTTGGTGTTCATCTCGCATTTGTTTTACCTTTTCGTGGAGGTTGACACAATCTTCACATAGAAACCCATTACACTGTGGACAAAATGCAACCAAGACTTGAGGTTGTTCACAGTTCACACAATCAGGTAATCCTGTCTGGTTGGCTTTGCTTTTCATCGCGTGAAGTAACTGTAGAAGAGAATCGAGGTAGAATGAAGAGCGAAGCTTCATAGGATCGCCGTCTGGCACAGGTATCGTTGTCTTGCATATTGGACATTTCATCTTCTTGTTGACTCCATCCCTACTTGTAGCATACCACAGAGCGATACATTGTGTACAATAACTGTGAAGGCATGGAAGAGTTTTAGGATCGGTAAATATATCATGACAAATAGAACAAGTCAGTTCTTCTTCGAAGTTGTCCGTGATGTCTCTAATGGACTTGAGTGCAGCCATGTTTGTAGGGACGCAGAAAAGAAATGAGTTCAGTCAGATTTCTAGGAACTTGAATGTCACATATTTAATTACATCACGTGAAGTTCCTGCGTGTGGTCGTGATGGCAACTGGTTACAAACTATCAACGGAGCGAATAACTGTAAGCTAACTTGACTACCGAGTAGTAAAAACCGAGGTATTAAATGTTGTAAACCTTACTTATGTCTTTAACACCCTTTATAAATGTGTCATACACGGAAGGTACTCTGTAATTTTCTTTTGTTATAGGAGTAACGCGAAAAGCGAGTAGTTCCTAGACATGTTTGTCACAGTACACGACGCGCGGAACATGATTATCCTGCAAATTCTTGACCTCGTAATCTACCGACTTCATTATTCAAATTAGAATTGTTAAAACTGACAGAAAAGTTGTAAGTTTTTTAAAAACCCTTATTTAAAGCTGTATCGTTATTCTTTGTGATATTTTGATTCTGATAGTACACATTAATAATATATAATATTCATAATTCGCAAATTAACTGGTACTTAATATGATCAAATGCGCAGACATTGTAATGTAATATGTAATAAAAACATGTAAAGAAACCACAGCTTCTACTGCAGAAAACGTACGTTTTTCGCCTGTTAGCCAGGACCATTTCAGTATATAAGCGAATGGACTCTTGCATGTGTTGATGTTTAAATTGTCATTTCTTTCCAGCCCATGCATGTAAAGAAAATATATAGGATGTCCGTTTGCGACAATCACATCACGACGAAGGAATTTCACCGCTGTCAACTAAACGCGACAGTAGTGAGCCATGACCTTTTCAGTTTCTAGAATTTAATAACTGAATATGAAGAGAGATGTCATTCGTATAATAGAATTTGTTCCTCAATGCAGCAAAAAATCGATGGCTCACATTTCCAGGTGAAGGCATCTACTGGATACCTATTTTATTGCTCCATTTTCGAGAGACATGTGGATGTGTATTCTCTAAATTCAGTGGTAGTCAGTTTTCTTTGACATGAAAGGAAATACGTCACACAATAGACTAACAGCCCGGGGCTAAAATATTGAATTCGCGATTAACAACCGGGGAACCCCCAGTTAGGTTTTTGAAATATATTTAGAAGCTAGGCTTCTCGTTTATTCATCGGCTGCACACATCTTATTCGCCGGTTTTAAGTCACACTTCATTCCAATAGCATGGATCTTTTCTTACTAAAAATGATTTTGATGTTTTGCTAACAAATACTGAACAATTCATTCCTCCTATAAATCACTAATAAATACAGTATCATTGTGACAGCTAGTGACTGCACCATCAATCACCTGTATCTATATTTTGATGGGATGTTAATAAAGCCAGTCTGGTGTCATTCCTTCTATAAATCACAAATAAAGACACCATCATTGTGACAACTAGTGACTGCACCATCAATCAGCTGTATCTATATTTTATGGGATGTTAATAAAGCCAGTCTGGTGTCATTCCTTCTATAAATCACTAATAAAGAGACCATCTTTGTGACAGGTAGTGACTGCACCATCAATCACCTGTATCTATATTTTGAAGGGATGTTAATAAAGCCAGTCTGGTGTCATTGCTTCTATAAATCACAAATAAAGACACCATCATTGTGACAACTAGTGACTGCACCGTCAATCACCTGTATCTATATTTTGATGGGATGTTAATACGGAGCATAAGTGCTGGAGCCATCTGCGGGCGGGGCAAACTTTGAAAAGAAGTGTAAGAAAACAGCATATTGAAAACTACGACCGATTGTTTCTTTCTTTATAATAAAACAGCTTTTTCCGTGCTCCGTTCAGTAATAAAGCACTTAGGAAGCGCCGAAGTCACTCAAGAAGTGTGAGAAGCACTCTCCTACGGCTTGTGCTTTTCTTCACACCTCTTTCGTGCTCACGTCACTTCCTGCGTGAAAACAAAAATAATAGGAAAATAAATACTAATCGGATTGATAATTTTTAATTTTAAAAACAATACCGCTAATAATACATGTTAATAATGGATTACAACTATAATATTATGATTATACTAATCTAATTATCTAGAATTAGAACATTGATGAGTTATTTATACAAACCAAATATATTCCATTTCTAACAGATTGCTATGATTAAAAAAGACAAACTGAAAGGTAGGTATTACTTCATCACCTTAATCTACATATCTTCCAATAAATCAAGATTGTGGATTGCCCTATTTCATTATGACGTCACATCAAAACAATATATTACAACGCTAAGGATCATGGTCTTTAAATGTGGACAAGGCAGCAACAACACAAAGAAAACTGATATAAAATGCGTTTCATAGAACGAAGACTATAAGCGTTAATAGTCATCAAATGCAGTAATATTTTTTATCAAACACCGATACACCTTATATTTGGAAACCAGACTATGAGAGATTAAAATTTTCTTAGCATTTCAAATGTCTAGTTTCCTAGACGATTCTGTACCCCTCATAAACAAGCCGTGACGTCATAATGAAGTAGGGCAATTTTAAAAGTTCCCGTATACATACCTGGCTGGAAACTTATTTTTAATTTTAAGCTAAATGACAATGAAAAATAATATCATATTTCTTTAACATTTTTTCAAAGGAATACAGATACAATACCGAAGAGATACTTTCTGATGTGCGTATTGAACTTGTATTTGTTAATATAATGATAACAATATGAGACAAAAGAAAGTGTTATCAGAATTTCATTGCACTTTAGGGAAATGATAAAACAGTGTTGATTGGTTGGTATCTATTAATACCACACAGAAACTCTTTTACCCCCTATTTCTAGCACGAACACTCGACCATCCGCTGTAACTACTACATCAATAGGATAATTCATTTGACCAACACCTGAACCATGTCCACCAAATGGCCTTATAAACTGACCTTCTTGTGTGAAAAGATGAACACAGTGATTTCTAATATCACAGACAAGAATCATGTCTGGACCATAAACAGCCATTCCACATACACCGTTAAACGGACAGTATCTTATTCCCGATTCTTCAAACTTATACATGAAAATACCATTAACATAAAAAACACGAACATAGTTATTGAAATAATAAGATACAAAGTATTTCCCGTTACCATAGGTGATGTCCCAAGGCTGTTCATTATTATCAGGCATATCAAACTCATGAACTAAATCTCCTTGTTTACTGAAAACCTTGATTCTTGGTTTGATACCCAGTTCTTGTTTTCCCTCACAGCACACTGCGATATTTTTATCATCGTTAACACACATTCCACGCGGTTCAAACCATCCCTCAGGTCTGTAGATAGTTCTTACATAAGTACCGTTCAAGTCATACTCTTGTATCCCCCTGCTTTTACCATCTTGTCGATCAATGACAATTATTCTGTCTTCATTGAAGACCACTCCACATGGATGATACAATCGATCTTTTCCTGTTCCTTTGCTGCCAAACTCTCTTAAATAGTTTCCATCAAGACTAAATATTTGAATACGGTGATTATCACGATCAGCAATGGCTATCTCTCCATTATCACTGACAGCTATCGACCTTGGACAATTCAACTCTCCTCTACCAGTTCCACTTCCTCCAAAACTTTTCATAGGTTTGAACAACTCCTTCACATCGAGAATGTCTGCATTCTGAGGTGAGTTCTTGATCCTTTCTCCTCCAATATTCACCTGGATTTTGTGTGGTCCAGTTTTCAGTACTTTATACCTCACACGGTATTTTCCAGTTTGCTCTTCAGACACTTTCTTTTCTACCTCGTTGCCCTCCACATCTTTTATTCTAACATCGATAGACTCGATTCTTGTAGGACACACTTCTCCTTTTCTATTCCTGGTGATTATCTTGCACTCGTTAATAAAACCACCATTAAAACCTTTCTTTAGTGATTCGATTGTGGACTGAGCAGGGTCCGTCACGCTCTTCACAACTTTGCCTATATCTTGCAGCGATTGCATGACTTGTTCTGTCACGGAGTAATCTATTGTGACGTCACGCTGTATTGGCTTACTGCACAAGATCGATGGGGTTTCTGAAAACGTTTGACCTCTTTCTAGAATCACTTCCTTACTTTCGATTTCTTCATATGCTGCACCTCTGTCCACCAGTGCCTGGCAGTGATGCACAAATTCATTTAGTTTTTCTATTCCAGTGTTAATATCCATTTGTTCCTCATTATATGCTGTTCTTCGTTCCTCCAGCGTCTGGTTCAATTTATCCATCATCACTCTTCCGTGTTCTTTGGCCGTAATGCAAATCCTTTCCACTGCATCATCGACTTTACGCTTTGCCTCGTCAATCTCTTTCTCGATTCGTTCCATGTTTTTCTTGGATTGTTCTAATTCTTGCTTGTACTTTTCTATCAATTGTTTGGTTCCATCTGTTTGTGCTAGTATCATCCTTTCCGCATCTTCTCCAGCCTCTTCTAAGCTCTGCATCTGATGATTTTGATGATACAAAATAGCGCATTTTTGGCAAATACTGATTTTACATGTTTCCTCTTGACAATAATATTCGAGCTTGTTTTTCTCGTGGAACTTTTCTTTGCACAGCATCTGGTTTTTGATGAAACTTTTGACGTTTTCTTTCTGAAATTGATGAAGCATTGTGGGTTGGTGTTCATCTCGTATTTGTTTTACCTTTTCGTGGAGGTTGACACAATCTTCACATAGAAACCCATTACACTGTGGACAAAATGCAACCAAGACTTGAGGTTGTTCACAGTTAACACAATCAGGTAATCCTGTCTGGTTGGCCTTGCTTTTCATGGCGTGAAGTAACTGTAGAAGAGAATCGAGGTAGAATGAAGAGCGAAGCTTTGAAGGATCGCCGTCTGGCACAGGTATCGTCGTGTTGCACATTGGGCAGTTCATCTTCTTCTCGACTTGATCCCCACTTCTTGCATACCACTGAGTGATACATTGTGTACAATAACTGTGAAGGCAGGGAAGAGTTTTAGGATCGGTAAATATATCGTGACAAATGGAACAAGTCAGTTCTTCTTCGAAGTTGTCCGTGATGTCTTTAATGGACTTGAATGCATCCATGTTCGTAGGGACGCAGAAAAGAATTGCATTGAGTCAGATTTCTTGGAACTTGAATGTCATATTTACTTACGTCACTTGAATTCCTCGGTGTGGTCGTGATGGCAACTGGTTACGAACTATCAACGGAGCGAATTTCTTTAAGCAAACTCTATTACCGCGTAGTAAACACCGAGGTATTAAATGTTGTAAACCTTACTTATGTCTTTAACATTGTTTATAAATGCTTCATACAACGAAGGTGCTCGAACTTCTTTCCTTTGTAATTTTCTTTTTGTTTTATGAGTAACGCGAAAAGGGAGTAGTTCCGAGACATGTTTGTCACAGTACACGACGCGCGGAACATGATTATCCTGCAAATTCTTGACCTCGTAATCTACCGACTTCATTATTCAAATTAGAATTGTTAAAACTGACAGAAAACTTGTAAGTTGTTTAAAAACCCTTATATAAAGCTGTATCGTTATTCTTTGTGATATTTTGATTCTGATAGTACACAATAACATTTAATATTCATATTTCGCAAATTAACACGTACATAATATGATCAAATGCGCAGACATTGTAATGTAATATGTAATAAAACCATATAAAGAAAGCAAAGCTTCTACTGTAGAAAACGTACGTTTTTTTGCCTCTTAGCCAGGACCATTTCAGTGTATAAGCGAGTGGACTCTTGCATGTGTTGAAGGTTAAATTGTCATTTCTTTCCAGCCCATGCATGAAAAGAAAATATATAGGATGTACGTTTGCGACAGTCACATCACGACAAAGGAAGTTTGTCGCTCTCAACTAAACGCGACAGTAGTGAGCCATGACCTTTATACAGTTTCTAGAATTTAATAATTGAATATGAAGAGAGATGTCATTCGTATAACATAATTTGTTCCTCAATGCAGCAAAAAAATCGATAGCTCATATTTCCAGGTGAAGGCATGTACTGGATACCTATTTTATTGCTCCATTTTCGAGAGACATATGCATGTGTATTCTCTAAATTCAGGGATCGTCAGTTTTAAGTTTTCTTTGACATGACCGGAAATACGTCACAACAATAACAGCCTAGAAATAAAATATATAATGCAGTTAACAACCGGGGAACCCCGAGTTAGGTGTTTAAAATATATTTAGAAGGCTTCTCGGTTATTCAGCGGCTTTACACATCTTATTCGCCGTTTTTAAGGTGGCCCGCACTTATTGATTTGTTTGACGAGCATTAATTTCAATCGCGTCTTTTTGCAACAAAACCTTGTCCGATTTTCAAGAAATTTGCCGACATGAGTCTAAAAGCCTTGAACTATGTATCAGTATTTTGTGCTCACGTCACTTCCTGCGTGAAAACGAAAATAATACAAAAATAAATACTAATCCGATTAATAATTTTTAATGTTAAAAATAATACCGCTAATAATACATGTTAATAATGAATTACAACTATAATATTATGATTATACTAATCTAATTATTTGGAATTAGAACATTGATGAGTTATTTATACAAACCAAATATATTCTATTTCTAACAGATTGCTATGATTAAAAAAGACAAACTGAAAGGTAGGTATTACTTCATCACCTTAATCTACATATCTTCCAATAAATCAAGATTGTGGATTGCCCTATTTCATTATGACGTCACATCAAAACAATATATTACAACGCTAAGGATCATGGTCGTGAGATGGGAACAAGGCAGCAACAACACAAAGAAAACTGATATCAAATGCGTTTTATAGAACGAAGAAAAGCGTTAACAGCCATCAAATGCAATAAATATTGTTTATTAAACATCTATACACCTTATATTTGGAAACCAGACTATGTGAGATTAGAATTTTCTTAGCATTTCAAATGTGTAGTTTCCTAGACGATTCTGTACCCCTCATAAAAGAAGCTGTGATGTCATAATGAATTAGGGCAATTTTAAAAGTTACTTTATACATACCTGACTGAAAACTTATTTTTGATTTTAAGCTTAATGACAATGAAAAATTATATCAAATTTCTTCAACATTTTTTTCAAAGGAATACAGGTACAAGAGGTACCGAAGAGATGATGCGCGTACTGAACTTGTATTTGTTAATATAATGATGAAAAAATGAGATATTTTTCGTAGAAACTTAAAGAAAGTGTTATCAGAAATTCACTGTACTGTACATGGAAGTGTTAAAACTGCAAAAGTTTTGAATTGTTTGTATCTATCAACACCAAACGGAAACTCTATTAAATAATAATTCTAGCACAAACACAAGGCCATCAGCTGTAACTACTACATCAATAGGACCATTCATCTGACCAAAACCTGAACCAAAGCTACCAAACGACCTTTTAAACTGACCTTCTTGTGTGAAAAGTTGAACGCGGTGATTAATAGAATCACAGACAAGAATCATGTCTGGACCATAAACAGCCAGCCCACCAACACCGTTAAACTGACCGGCTCTTTGTCCCTTTTCTCCAAACCTGTACAAGAAAACTCCATTCACATCAAAAACATGAACATAGTTTTTCCAATAATAAGATACAAAGTATTTCCCGTTACCATAGGTGATGTACCTAGGATGTTCATTATTATCAGGCATATCAAACTCATGAACTAAATCTCCTTCTTTACTGAACACCTTGATACTTGGTTTGATACCCAGTTCTTGTTTTCCCTCACAGCACACTGCGATGTTTTTCTCATCGTTAACACACATTCCATACGGTTCAAACCCTGCCTCAGGACTGTAGATAGTTCTTACATAAGTACCGTTCAAGTCATACTCTTGCATCCGCGGGCCTTTACCCTTTGGTTGATCACAGACAATTATTCTGTCTTCATTGAAGACCACTCCACATGGATAATGCAATCGATCTTCTCCTGTTCCTTTGCTGCCAAACTCTCTTAAGTAATTTCCATCAAGACTGAATATTTGAATACGGTGATTATTACGATCAGCAATGGCAATCTCTCCATTGTCACTGACAGCTATCGACCTTGGCAAATTCAACTGTCCTCTACCAGTTCCACTTCCTCCAAAAGTTTCCACAGGTTTAAACAACTCCTTAACATCGAGTATATCTACATTCTGAGGCGAGTTCTTGATCCTTTCTCCTCCAATATTCACCTGGATTTCATGTGGTCCAGTTTTCAGTGCTTTATACCTCACACGGTATTTTCCAGTTTCCTCTTCAGACACTTTCTTTTCTACTTCGTTTCCCTCCATATCTTTGATTCTAACATCGATATACTCGATTCTTGTGGGACACAATTCTCCTTTTCTATTCCTGGTGATTATCTTGAACTCGTTGACCAAAAATGAACGAGCTTTCTTCTCTGATTCGATTGTGGACTGAGCAGGGTCCGTCACGCTCTTCACAACTTTGCCTATATCTTGCAGCGATTGCATGACTTGCTCTGTCACGGAGTAATCTATTGTGACGTCACGCTGTATTGGCTTACTGCACAAGATCGATGGGGTTTCTGAAAACGTTTGACCTCTTTCTAGAATCACTTCCTTACTTTCGATTTCTTCATATGCTGCACCTCTGTCCACCAGTGCCTGGCAGTGATGCACAAATTCATTTAGTTTTTCTATTCCAGTGTTAATATCCATTTGTTCTTCATTATACGCTGTTCTTCGTTCCTCCAGCGTCTGGTTCAATTCCTCCATCATCACTCGTCCGTGTTCTTTGGCTGTTATACAAATCCTTTCCACTGCATCATCAACTTTCCGCTTTGCCTTGTCAATCTCTTTCTCAATTCGCTTCATGTTTTTCTTGGATTTTCTAATTCTTGCTTGTATTTTTCTATCAATTGTTTGGTTCCATCTGTTTGTGCTAGTATCATCCTTTCCGCATCTTTTCCAGCCTCTTCTAAGCTCTGCATCTGATGATTTTGATGATACAAAATAGCACATTTTTGGCAAATGCCGAGTCTACATGTTTGCTCTTGACAATAATATTCGAGCTTGTTTTTCTCGTGGAACTTTTCTTTGCACAGCATCTGGTTTTTGATGAAACTTTTGACGTTTTCTTTTTGAAATTGATTAAGCATTGTGGGTTGGTGTTCATTTCGCATTTGTTTTACCTTTTCGTGGAGGTTGACACAATCTTCACATAGAAACCCATTACACTGTGGACAAAATGCAACCAAGACTTGAGGTTGTTCACAGTTAACACAATCAGGTAATCCTGTCTGGTTGGCTTTGCTTTTCATTGCGTGAAGTAACTGCAGAAGAGAATCGAGGTAGAATGAAGAGCGAAGCTTCATAGTATCGCCGTCTGGAACAGGTATCGGTGTCTTGCATATTGGACACTTCATCTTTTTGTCGACTTGATCCTCACTTCTTGCATACCACTGAGCGATACACCTTGTACAATAACTGTGAAGGCAGGGAAGAGTTTTAGGATCGGTAAATATATCGTGACAAATGGAACAAGTCAGTTCTTCTTCGAAGTTGTCCGTGATGTCTCTAATGGACTTGAGTGCAGCCATGTTTGTAGGGACGCAGAAAAGAAATGCAATATTATCAGATTTCTTCGAACTTGTAAGCTATATTTAGAGGAGTCACGTCAATAGACTGCAGGAGATCGTCGTGGAAGGACGCACAAACTGAAAAGCACTTTAATCCTAACTTTTTATTATGAAAAATATAAACGAGTTGCTCGAATTAAAGGTCAAAAGGCCACTAAAAGAATGTAAACATTTTTCTTTGATGATTCGAATAATGGGGTTTATTTTTGTAAATAACTAATAGCTAATGTCCATCAAAGCTCATGAAGCACTCTGGGAAAGTGAGTCCCTTAAAAATGGAACAGGGGAAATCAAATTAAGGAAATATCGGGAAAAAAAATTACTCTGTTGTTTTCGTCTGCTGAAATACTTTTATTTCCATAGAAAATGAAGGGAAAATGGTCAGACGAATATTTAAAGGAGCCAAAAAAGTGTAAGGACTCAGTTTCGCATCATGCTTTACGTTAAAATTTCGTGATCATGCACATATGATATTGACCGCTTTAAAAAGAAGTAAGGTACTGGGGCGAATTCTATTTTTTCGTCTCATAAGCAAAAAAGTTGTCATCTGATAAAGCATCTCGAGATTAGCAAGTCTGGCAAATTGGAACCAGAGGTACAAGCCTTCAAATATTTACAAAAAAAATGTAAAAATATTTTGAACTAAATATAATACTCCTTAAGGTGACGACTGCCTTCTTTTGAAGGCTCGATTTGAGCCCACGATGAGCGCGCGCACAAAAACCGCTGAATATAATACGAAATTTTATTGAAGAACCATACACGTTTTGAACTTCAACAGCGCAAAACCATCAAATTTTGCACGGGACTCTATACTTTTTATAAGCTTAAGTGAAAGAACTTCTAAAATTCTACGTTATATCAAACTTTTTAGAAAAGTTGATTTTTCTAACGCATGAAAAAATAGATTTTTGTAGGAATTTTTGTTTGATTTTATGAGATTTTTGAGACCACTGAAAGGGCGAAATATGACAATTCGGTGTATTTCTTTGTCTTTTATTCAAAAATATCCATGTCGTATTGTAGAATAATTCACAAGCTGGCATTTGTGCATGATAGAGTCTGCAAAAAAACTATTATCTTATGAGTTGTAATTTGTTTCCTGATGACTTCCGGTGGCGCAATTTTCGCTTTAAAAACTCACGCGTAGGCATCCATTAAATGCTAATTATCTCGAAAACGAGCGCGGGACACCCCATTTTTCTTTTCATATTCGGAATCAGCATTAAATTTCACTTTAAAAAATCATAGTTAAGAAAAAAGTTTTTTTCGAAAAGTAACCAGCTGTCACCTTAATGATTAAGGATTACTTTAACACTGCATAACTCATCTCATTGGTAGTATTTACTGTAATGTAGTGGTGTTTGATGCATTCATTTCTTAGTTTATGCTAATTAGATGAAGGCCATAACGAAAAAGGTCAATGATGAACAAAAAAAGGAATTTAATACTCTTTATTATTCGGATTATTAAAGACGAACTATGGATTTATCTCACACGATATTAGAATGTACTGAAGCTCTGAGGGTTTGAGAGGGAATTTTTAGCAATGAAATTTAGCATGTTAGGTTTTGCGGAGATCTCGAGAAAAACCGAAGAAAACCTGTAGAATCAACAAATTGCAAACGCTATTCCCATGTGATGCTGAGTCCAGGAATCTAACCTAACACCCCAGAGGTGAGAGGAGAATGCACTTCGGATACACCAACTATCTATATTCCGAGAAGTCTGGATTTTTAGCTTTCGTCAATCAATTTCCAACAGTCTAATGAATAGCTCTTATTAACCGAGTCCGAGGTCCGTACCGTCAGTTATGGACCGAGTTTTTTCCACTGCTTTATGGCCCAAGCGCGTAGAGCGCGCCAGCGCGGGCCATAAAAAAGTGGGAAAAACGAGGATCCATAACTTAGGGTACGGACCGAGCAAACGAGGTAAATAGGATATTTATTATATGGCAAGGCTGGGAGAGACAATTTTGATTTTCGGTCCGTACTGTAAGTTATGGACCGCAAATTGACCAACCATAGCGCGTGAAATTACCTTGCCATATAATAAAGTTAGTTATTTTCTCATTGACGGATACCATGTTATTTTCGTAAGAAAACGATTGTAATTGAAATGTGTATCAATAGACCCTTCTTAAAATTATATTAAATGCGAGGTTAACATGGAAATACGAAAGAAATGCCACAAATTCCGATCAGGAAAAGTGGGATTTCTTTTGTGTTTCATGTTAGACTCGCATCCAAGATAATTTTGAGAAGGGTCAATTAAACTGATCCCCATCATTGGTTCCATCCAAAATTAATATTCATACATTATCTTCTCGTCCACCTCCCATCCAAACCTTGCTAATGATAGAATTGATAGACAATTGGCATCTGAACGGTGTTCAAATATATACAATAAATGAAAGTTTTTAATCTGGGATGATTAAAGAACGATTATGAGCAATTCCATTAGCGCGTTTTCCTAGACAACTCCAGACGTCGTTCTCTTGTCTTAGCTTTTGTCCGTTAAAACATGCCAAATAAAAAAAGGGAAAGAAAAAACTCGAAAAGCAATTTTAAGGAGAGAAAACAAACTAATTGCTGGAAGTTGTGGAGGTCACACTCACGGACAGTTCGAACAGGCATGGCGTCATTTAACTACAACTACCATATTGCTTTGCGAATTTTCTTTCTTATTCAGATTTTGATTGTTTCATGAGAATCGTAAACAAGTGGTGCTAATTAATTGAACCAAAGAAAAAGTGCAAAAGATACTCGTAGTGGTAGTAAATGACGATATGGTACTTTCTCGCGCGACAGCCATATTGACGGGAACAATTGATTTCCCCTCGCATAGTCTCACATTCAAGCGATTCAGGATGAGGTTATGCAGGGTAAAAAAAAGGGAATAAACATGGCGTCGGGGGATCAAGCCACATAATGCAAACGGCTTCTGGACCCCTTGCAACACTTCGGAATCAGCCCAATTTGGAGAACAAAACAATAATTTTCAATTCTCAGGAGATTGAATTTGTTTGTTTGTTTTGGCCTCCAAATTAAGCTGCTTTGACGTCACATGCAAGTATTCTATAGTAGCTGTGCACCATGACCGGAGGCACAACAATAGGGTCTTTTTTCCCTGGGAAACTGCTGCCATCACTTGACGGTGAAAAGCCTCTATAGCCACAACTATCCTCAGAACTTATATTTATGCATATTCCTTAGCTCCTCCCCCCACCCCAGCGCTTGCACCATCCGAAGAGCAAAGATAGAGTCAGCGGCACCTGTACAAAGAAAGACTACCCCTTCTAATACTTTTTGCTTACTAAATACCTATGCAGACTTTACTTACAACAGTCACCCTTGAAGCAGATTTTGTATGAGTGTTACAAGCCAACTAGAAAAGAGTTGTGTTGCTGGACCAATGCCAATACTAGGATATGATTTTATCTTCTCATCAAAGGAGGAACTAAAGACTTTAGTATTCTGACTATGGCAGTGAACGTCATGCATTCTATTCATATAAACAGCTATTTCATAAAACGTTGAATACTGAATAGTGAATAGTGCATTCCAAGACCAAAGGGCGTTGTCGGTCTCATGGATGTGAAATAAAAAGCTAATATACAGAGATTTGGTCTCTATTATTTCGGATAGAATGCACTATAAATAAAATAAACGATAGTTATTTATTTTACTTTAGACAATATTACATGACCCAAAATGCAACTCGGTCTTGGAATGTATTATTCAGTATTCAACCTTTTTTTTTTTTTTTTTTGAAAAAGTTGTATATAATGCGAAATATATATTACTTATACGATGGTTTTGAATAGCATACCATGGGATATCCCACTAGGCACTTTCTAGTATTCTAAAACTGTTTATTTTTCTAGTATACAAACACGTCTTCAGTTGATTGGCAAGTGGGATATTCTATGGGATGCCACGAGAAAGCATAGTATGAATACCTTCCAAATAGAAGACAAAAACAACTTAGGAAAACCTTAGGACATAAGACGGCCTTCCTGTGTTTTCAATGGTGGGATAACACTCATACAAAATCATCACTCTATACAACGATTCCGAACATGGCGGACAGACGCGGTTTTCCTGGATAGAGGAGGTGAAAACGAGAAAACGGTGCTAGTCAGTCGTTCGTGATCTGTGGAAAGCTGTTTTTCCCCTTAGACATCACTAAAAACGATTCTTAATGGATGTAAACACCATGTAAACACCATGTGACAAAGATGAAGCTTGCACACAGATAATGAATTACTGACTAGCCTCGTTTTCGCCCCCTCGATCCAGGCCGTCCGTTTGTGTCCGCCATGTTCGGAATCGGCGTATTTAAATCAAGAAATGGAAGTAGAAAATTAATATTTCATATTTAACAAAAGAAAATTTTAAGATAAAGGATTTTATCTTACAAAAGAAGGTTCTTCGACCCCAGACCCTTGTCAACCAAATCTTCTCGACTTTTTCAACCACAGTTAGCACGACAGAAGAATGCGCTGAATGAAACTACATTTTAGAAAGGTGGTCAAAATTTACATTAGTTCATCTGATTGGTATACGTAAAAGTATAGGTAATAGCTGAACTTCCGGTCAACGTACGCGCGTTTTATATGACACACGCGTGTACCCGAAAATAGTATGAACACCAAAAATGGCGGGAAAGGCGCATGACTTGCTCTAACTTTTCCAATTGGACCCTTGATATTGCATTACTGCGTCATCGAATTCCATCTGTTACCTTTCTTTCTCGTCCACATGGTGTTACGTTACTGCGTTACCTTTCTCGTTTTTCCCTGGTATTGCGTTACTTAAATTAAGGAATGTCCGTAGTTAAATTCTATCATTCATTTTCCACGTCTGGATGCTGTTGCTAGGTGTCCCTATAGAAAAGTAAATTAGACTAAGGTCAAGAGTCGAACTTTATAAGAGGCGGACCTAATGATAGCCTCCTTCGCAGACGTTCTTAGGGTCGTCACGTCGTCACGCAACGTTTCTCTCCCCAATCGTGGGGAGAGAAGTATTGCGTGACGACCCTAAGAGCGTCTGCGTAGGAGGCTAACCTAATGACCGCCGTGACCGAATTTCTGTAGGTAGGAAGGAAGGAAGAAAGGAAGAACGAAGGAAAGAACGAAGGGAGGAAGAAACGAAGGAAGGAAGGAAGGAAAGAACGAATGAAGGAAGGGACGAAGGAAGGAAGTAACCAACAAACGAACACTATAATATAGCCTACCTTGCTGTCACAGCGTTATTTTGTGTTCTGGAAGGTGTTGAAGTCCTTCTACTCGATGCCTGTCGTTGTCTTGCTAGGAAGGACATTCCTCCAGTACCTCCCAATAGTCTGTCCTCAGATGCCTTACGATGAAGCTGCATACCCTGGACAATAAAAACATCTATGTGAACCCACCGACCGATAATTATGAACATGTGCATACAAAAACTTGTTATCGCTGATCACCTCAAGCAGCAAGGGGCGCAGCTCACTCTTCGCACTTTCAGCCATGTATATAGCTAGTGATTCTAGAACATAACACTTACCATTTCATACCATGCACTGACTATCAGCTTTTCTTCTCTTTCTCGTGTTATCCTCATTTTCTCATGATCACGCTGCAAAGGATTATATAGCATTTCTTATACTAAAACCAAAGGAAGACCCCACTTCCATTAATACTCCCTTTTGCAGTTATTTACCGCTCAACAAGTTAACGCACATTACATTGACGTTCCAGGACTAAACATAATGGCTGCTAAATGACCAGACACAATGACCGGGCAAATCACACACATCAACATGCGACCAGTTACAGCGCTTTTCATATTTCTGCGTCTTAACTGACTCAAGATCTCTGACATTTTGGCTCCCGTCAATCAAATTTACGACGAGCCGAGCTCATTCCGATCGAGCGATAAGGAAATTCCCTTGACTATAGAGCCATTTTCACACGGGAATTTCTTTATCGTTCGCGATCGGAATGAACTCGGCTCGTCGTAAATTTGATTGACGGAAGCTAAAACGCCAGACGTCTGGATTCGGTAGATCGCAGACATATGAAAAGCGCTGTAATGTGACCAGTCAAAAGGACCAGTCTTTATTTTTATCCCAGCAGGCAAAAAATAGTTATTACGTCACATTAGGTGGTGCAACGGTGCAAATGGTGTACATGCAGTAGCATAACTGTCACAGTAAAAGGGAGTGGGTATATACAGCCGCACCAGCGTATAGCTTACTGTGTATTTGAACTTTAAGTATTACATCAGTTAGCTTGTCCATAGCGTATGGAATCGTGTAATTCTTTAACAATTATGTAAATGTAATTAATATGTGCACAAATAGAAAAATATATATTGTCATTGTGACAATTTCACTAAGTGACTGTGTGTCCAAGAGGGTCCTGGTAGACTAGTGTCTGTGTGCCCATTGAAGACAAGTGTCTGTTTGTGCACGATGGGGCAAAGTATAGTTTTGTCTGTGTGTCTTCTTCATTCAAGTATCAGTGCAAGTGGGGTCCAGCTATGTCAGTGTCTGTCTCTTCATGTGGGTGATGGTTCACAAGTGTCTGTGTGTCACCTTCATACAAGTATTAGTTAGAGCAAGTGAGGTCCAGGTATATCAGTGTCTTCATGTGGGTGATGGTTTACAAGTGTCTGTGTGTCACCTTCATACAAGTATTAGTTAGAGCAAGTGAGGTCCAGGTATATCAGTGTCTGTCTCTTCATGTGGGTGATGGTTTACAAGTGTCTGTGTGTCCCCTAAGTCCAAGTATCAGTTAGAGCAAGGAGGTCCAGGTAAATCAGTGTCTGTCTCTTCATATGGGTAGAGGTTCATAAGTGTTTGTGCCTAGCTTATAATTAGTTAATGTGGTGTACTTACTTCTAAATAATCAATAAGCTTGTCCTTTTCCTGGACCTGGCTTCTAAGAGTACTGATCTACAGTGCAACAAGACACGTATTTTACTTAACACTTGTTATGCAGCAACAAAAATTGGAATTATTGCTATTGACCGATAAAATGATCAAAGCATATAATAGGATTTACTATATAATATTTTCAAGGGAGCCATCTTGTGGGACAAAAAAGAAAATGGAATTTTATCATTAAGGAAATGAAATCTCTTTTCACACAAGAAACTTATCGAAGTAACAACATTTGTCGAAGAAACAATATTTGTATTATGATCATCTGGGTGCATGTAGTCCTGAGAAGAAAACTAGAACTGGGCTGCCTTGAAAACCTTTTATAGCTAGAAAAATTTAACTCTATCCGCCCCTACACAGATCCAGAGAGTACAACTTTGGCAAAGGAGGACACTTTTCAATTCAAGTTTTGATGCTGTGTTTTTAGGTTTCAGTTTTACAGAAATAGACCTCATCGGCTTGGGTGTAATGTTGTCCCATTTCAGACCACGTGTCATTCTCTTGAGAATAAGATTCTTTGTTTGAGTTGTATCCATATTCATGTTCTTTTCATGCGCAACCGTTAAACAATGAAATGATACTCTGGGGAATGACACGTGGTCTGAAAAGGGACAACATTACACCCAAGCCGATGAAGTCTATTGTTCTTGTTTTACCAAGGTACCCCTTAAGGTACCCTTAAAGTACCACTTTATGTGACTAACAAATCGTCGAATCATGGCTAACATGGTCGACGTGTAAGTATTGATTTCTCATGTATGTTTTGGTTCTTACCTCTGCATTAGATGTAGGAGTTTGCTTTGGATCCAAAGTCTTGATAACCTGAACAAAAATAATGTACAACTCAGAGAGAAATGCAAGAGGAAGAGGATAGCGTCACACCTCTTGACTGTCTACATTTATATACAACATAGCGAGTATAGTTTTATCTTACCTTATTTAGCTTAGCATTTATTCACTTCCTTGTTCTTATTTTCAACACAAGCATAAGTATAAGCAACATGACTAGACTTTCAACGTCGCTCGTCACAACCAAACACTGATGATTTTATGGCTTTCTATGTTTACAGACGTCTGGCGTTTCAACTTCCGTCAATCAAATTTACGAAGGGACGAGGTCATTCCGATCACGAGCAACAAAGAAATTCCCGTGTGAAAATGGCTGTCTAGTAAGGGGAATTTCCATATCGTTCGATCGGAATGAACTCGGGCCTTTCGTAAATTTGATTGACGGAAGTTAAAACGCCAGACGTCTGGAGTCGGTTAAGTCGCAGAAATGTGAAAAACGCTGTAAACACAGAGAGCCATACAATCATCAGTGGTTGGTTGTAACGGGACTGCTAGCAGTCTTTCTGTTTTTCTTGTAGTGCTACAGTGTTACGTTGCAAGTTGTAGATCAAAAAATGCTCGTCCTTCTGCTCCACTCGCAACAAAGTTTCAACAAACAAAGAAAATATGTTGCGCTCGGAGTGGTATATGAGTATCGCTTGATCTGTAAAGATGTTGCGCGGCAAGTTGTACAACTTTGTGGCCCGTAGCGCAATGGTTGTGAAGGTCCCCTGGAATTTCCAAGAATTTCCAAGAATGTCACCTCAGCTCAAATGCCGTCTAGGTGAAGCAATGCGAGGAGTATGCACCTTGCCTGTACTTATGCTTGTGATACAGACCAGGATTTTAACATAGAGGACGGCGCCCTTATCTTAGCTTTAATCCAGTGTTATCTTCTCTTCTTTAACTCTTTCTAAAGGTCATGCATTGGTTGATATATACCGTTGTACTCACACTCTTGGCTTTTTCTAGATATCGTTTATAACGATCTTCCATTGCCTTCATCTCGTGTTCTTTCTGTGATAACATCCCTTCCATTTCTTTGACCTTCTCAGCTGAAAGTGGAGTGAAATCAAATGTTACCGATCCCTGAAACAACCCCTGAGCTGATCTAAGCCAGGGCATTGATAACTCACTGATCGAACCCTGAAACAACCTCTGGGCTGATCTAGGTCAGGGCAATGCTAACTCAAAGATTGAAACCCGAAACAACCTCTGGGCTGATCTAGGTCAGGGCAGGGCTAACTCACAGATTGAAACCTGAAACAATCTCTGGGCTGATCAAAGTCAGGGCAGGGCTAGCTCACAGATCAAACCCTGAAACAACCTCTGGGCTGATCAAAGTTAGGGCATGGCTAACTCACAGAACGAATTGGAATTAAGCTTGTTTGGTTTTTGCGGAGGAAGGAAAATTGGAGAAAACCCGCGAATCAAAGGGGGAGACTATACTCACATGTGATAACAAGTCAGGAAATCGAAACTGAAACCCCACCTGTACGAGGGGAGTGTACTACCACCAGACCACCCTTGGATAGTCAGTCCTTTGACAAGTGCTTAAACGCTTAAAACGTTTCAGCGAAGATGGCTGCAGCCCATAACAACCGAACTACCAACTAATACTTACCACTGCTTGATACTTTAGGCTCTAAACTATCGATGTAGGCTTTTTTCAACTGTAGCTGCTCGTTGGCTTCCTTGAGCTTGTCCCTGAAATTAGACATTTTTGTTGAAAAGGGTCATGATTTTTAAGTAAGCGGTCAAAAGTGAAATACAGGAAAACGGAGAAAACTTGGTCACGTTTGCCGTTTGCGGGAGAAAAAAACGCGAATCTTAAGCTCTCTAATGTCTTATACAACAATAAAACGAGGCCTTATTACAGAAGACCTATGCCTCTTCTTATTGTTGTATAAGACAATGAAGGTCCTTTCCACCGATGTGAACGAGTGCTGTCCTTAGTGGTTCACCTCATTAAAATACACGTGTGTAACACTGATTGAGATCGAACCTTGGACCTCTTGCTTTGCTGGCAGCCCATACAACAACAAGAATAATTTGTAGTTTATTTTCTACTTACAAATGTTCTTTGTATTTCTTATCCAATTCAGAGTCTTGATCGCTAGCACTGGCTTTCTGTTGATTACGAAGATCATCTACTTCACTCTCCATTTCCATGATACGTTGATTCAGTGACCTACAGGACAATACGTACATCGTAAGTACAAGGGAATGCTTGAGGTGGCGATGGTGGTAAGGATGATGTTGACGGCAAATGGGTTGATAGGAATAAATATAGCAGACCAAGTATTGTATGATCAAAATCTCGTGGTTCGGATGCGCCGTGTTCATAGTGGTACTGTATCCAAGCATTTTAATTGGATGCGAAGTAATTTCACTACTTGCTGTGATTGGTCAATTACTCTATTTTCATATGACGTCACATCAAAACAATCTATTCTTTTAACGCTAAGGATCATGGTCACCAGAGGGGGCAAAATAGCAGCAAAACAAATGAAATCACAATAAAATTTGGGTTATGATATAGTGGAAAGTGAGAGCAGCTAAACATTACACTATTATTTTTGTCCATGTAAACGTGACGTCATTATTAAATAGGATAATTCCGTGTCGCGACTTTTCACTATTGAAAAATGTAAAACAAAGCTCATCTAACGATATTGAAGATGCCTGGGAATAAACATGATGGCTTTGGAGAAGAGGAGAGTCTATCGATAATAAAGCATTGGGATGGTGATGGTGGACGGTGCTGATGTTAATGATGATGATACATGATAATAAAGATTGTGATCTTTCATAGAAATAATGATGATAAACTTGGAATCGATGATCACTAACCTGTTTTCTTTCTCTAGCTGGTCTTTTCTTTCATTTGAATCATCCAGAAGACTTTGAAGTAAATGAACCTTCAATGGAAAAATAAGCCCATTTGTTGAGAAAAGTGGTCACTTAAACAGCTCGAATCGCTGGGTTTCAATCAGCTGATAAAAGTCTTTGAATCTCATTATCTGCTCCAAATGGTGGTCAAACACTGACCACCATGTGCTGTCAGCCAGAAAGAATTCTATTGAAAACTTGTGATTCAGCTGATGAACATTCCACATGAAACAGGAAATGACGTCAAGTGAAACCAAGCAATTACTATCCTATAAAGTATACTATTCTATATTATATGCCAAGGTAATTTCACGCGCTATGATTGGTCAATTTGCGGTCCATAACTTACAGTATGGACCGAAAATCAAAATTGTCTCTCCTAGCCTTGCCATATAATAAATATCTTAGCTGTCTAATCACGGGAATTTCTTTATCGCTCGTGATCGGAATAAACTCGGTCCATCGTAGTTTGATTGACGGGAGCCAAAACGCCAGACGCCTGGAGTCAGTTAGGTCGCAGAATTATGAAAAGCGCTGTAAACAAGTTCAACTTTAATAATAAGATTTATTGTTTTGATTGACAGGTGTCACAAACCTGTTCATGTTGTTCTTCTTTTTTATGTTCTTTCAGTTTCTTGTTTTCGTGTTCTAATCTCATTAATCTTTCCCTAGAGTTTTAAAAGAAATATTAATTATAATTCCATTCATAACTGTCCCATTATAGTAATTATTCCACACCATAGAAAATACAGCCAATCACAAAGCAGGAAAGCCGTTGTATATTCGTCGGTATTTTACTCTTCCTTCCCATCATGCACTGCGCTTTGAATCCACGCATTCGTATTTTCTATGGTGTGGGATAAAATGGTTATACAATGGTTTCTCACACCTAAAGGCTCGTGTGTATACTAGAAACTACAAGTGACTGTTGGGATATTCCACGGTATGCCACTCGAAACCATTGTATAACTAGTGTATATACGAACGGGGTGTTTTCCATTTGTCCAGTGAAACCGGTAATATCGGTTGGAATACAAATGGAACTGTCACTTTTTCGGAACTTCCAACCGAGAAGAGTGGAACACATTTCGAGCCTAAACAACCTTGCTCCTTTCCGTAGTCTTCCCACAATCCCTTATGATCCCAGCGCGAGCTCCAGGTCAGGGTAAAATTTGCATAAATGTGGGAAGACTACGGAAAGGAGCATTCCGTTTGGTACGAATCAACTGGAATTGTTTGAACCATTTGAGAATTTCTCGGAATTTCTCAGGCCTAGTTCTCTAATTCGCGTCGACGCTGCACTTTTTTCTTGTTAAAACACTTTGATTGACGTCCACCAAAACCTTATTTTGTCGCGACGGCGATTCGCGAGTGTGATTGGAAAGCGCTGTAAACACTTACTTGACTTCTGGAGGGAGAGATAAATCTGAAATCGTTGTGAATGAATCGTTGCCTGGTGGAGAACCCGGGGCAATGGGGAATGAACCTGTAGAAGAAATGAAGAAATGAATTAAAGAAGAAAGGAAGAAATGAATAAACGAAGAAACGAAGAAATGAAGAAATGAAAATGAACAAATGCGCAAAGCGAAACAAGTGAATAGCAAATATGACAAATACGAGATGAACATCACGTAAAAACTTTTATCAAAAACCAGATGCTGTGCAAAGAAAAGTTCCACGAGTAAAACAAGCTCGAATATTATTGTCAAGAGGAAACATGTAGAATCAGTATTTGCCAAAAATGTGCTACTTTGTATCATCAAAATCATCAGATGCAGAGCTTAGAAGAGGCTGGAGAAGATGCGGAAAGGATGATACTAGCACAAACAGATGGAACCAAACAACTGATAGAAAAGTACAAGCAAGAATTAGAACAATCCAATCAAATATGGAGCGAATCGATAAACGGATTGAAAGCGGAAAGTTGATGATGCAATGGAAAGGTTTGTAGTACATATATGGAACCAAAGAAACACAAATTGGAACAATCCAAGAAAAATATGGAGAGAATTGAGAAAGATACTGACACGAAATACCCAATGAACGATGAATATGTAGTGTTTTTATGTAGATGAAAAGTTGCGTATTCTCTAATAAGGTGCATCTATCACATCACATCAACTAAAATACCATACACTACCTTTTGCTTGCGAGAGTTCCAGCTCTTCTATTTGCTCTTTTAAGTTTACTTTTTCGTGTTTAAACCGCTATAGTTAAAAAAAAAGTAAAAAAACCATGAACTTGTACAAATTTATTAACTTTATTAAAAACACAGCAATTTTACAGCTACTGTATTTCAAAATTGGTGGTGAAGAATTAGTTCTATGTTGCATACCAAGCTTGCAAAATATTGCGCATAATATGGAAATAAATGTATGTCAGCCAAAAAGAAAATGTTTTGAAAAAAATGCGCAAACAAAGTCTTTGAAAATTTTATATTGTTGCGAATTTTTGTTGATTGTATTCACGTCGCCTCTCGCTTGCAACAGAACTTTCAGAACTTTTTCTTTATGAAATAGCAACATACTGTATAACATGTCTTAAGATCAAGGAATCATACCTCATTTTCGCCTTCGATGGTGGATAGCTTTTCTTTTGCCTTCTTTGCTTCGAACTCAGCCTTTTTAGAACAAAATTTTATAGTTAGTATATTGTATTATATTTTTACTGTATACAAACGAAGGCTATTGTCGAATGGTTGTGTGAAGGTACAAAGTTTATCGTTAACCCTTTCCTTCACTGCACCCCAAGGTACAACTGCTCCCTCTCCCCAAGAGAGGGTAGTCATAGATTGCCATTATAGCACTCTTAGGGGAACAGCGTTTAACTCTAAGTACAAGTGATGGATAGATTTTTACCCTGTCCGTTCTTCTCTGTAATTCTGTAACTTGTACTTGTAACTGATGAACCTATGGGGAGAAAAAAGTAAAAACTGAGCCACCATGTAACATATCCTTTGAGGAGGGGGTGGGGGTGGAATCTAGATGTACGTTGAAATGTTTTTATTAAAGAGAAGTTATTCCAAGTAACCAGGGACTGTAACTAGGACAAATTCAGTGCACATGTAGGCAATGTTACATGAGATGATTTTCAACGACGATTTTGCGCGCAACGCTATTGCGCAATAGTTTATACCCTGTAACATGCCAGACGGAACGATTTTTAGTGTAATTTCGACTTCAGACAACACGTTGTGAGTTCATGATCTGAAGTCAAAACCTCGCAACTCAAATGATGAAATTTTTTCGCAGCATTCGTTGCGCAAAAAAATCGTCGTTGCAAATCGTCTCGTGTAACATCGGCTTATAGACACTATAGGCAATGGCGGTCAAGCCAGTGATTAATGATGAACTCTTATTTCTGCTAACATGATGGCTGACATACCTGTTTCTTGTATGTATCTAGCTGTGTCCTCAGTAGATTAGCCTTACGTAGATCCTGAAGAAGAGTATTGATGTTTAGAAATATACTTCATCAAATAACACCAAGTAATTTAAAGCCATTTTCTTCATAACTGCAGACGGAATCAACCCCAAAATGCTAAATTCAAATTTGGTCTGTCTGTTAACAATGACTTGTCTAAGATTTTAATTAATAAAACTGATATTTCTTATTCTATCCAGCTGAGTTGACCTTCAGAACAAACTCAAGGCCAACCAATCAGAATTGAGGATTCGATATTGTATTTTGATTAGCATTTACCATTATTCTACCAAGAGAGTTTATGAAATACGAGTTCTTCCTTCTTTAAATTAATCGTAAACGCTAGTCGAACTCATGGTGGAATTTTATTTCAATCAACAAGAAGTCTACATTGTATACTCGGAAAATGCTAACCAAAAAAAGGGACCCATAATTCCTTTCGGGAAAGGCTGGATCGCCTCAGCTGGATTTTGTTATCAATTTTCTTAACACTTGGTCATTGCACAGGTAATTAAACAATATGACCCTCAGATCGGTGTCGGTAGGGTATTGGTAGTGTATCTGTAGGTTGTCAGTAGGTTGTTGGTAGGATATTGGTAAGTTGACGGAATGGTAATGGTAGGTTGTCAGTATCGGCAGGTTAACGGTTGTACATGTCACCCGTTTTTGAAAATATTAACATACTGTACATGTACTGTACCTCTTCTAGATTCATAGTTTCCTGCATGTAGGTCATATTCTTCTCCTCTAATGCTTTCATTTGTTTCCTCATATCTGATAATTCCTCTGTGGGGTGAAAGAACATGGTGAATAAACAGAAACAAACAGCAGAGAGGGTCTGGCTGGAGAGGGTTGAGCCTCCCCATTTTTTGAAAGTATCCAAAAATACTGTAAGCCCCTTGCATCAAAGCAACTCAATTTCGAGACTAAAACAAAAGAATTTCAATCTCTTTTGAATTAGAAACTATTGTTTTGTCCTCCAAATAGACCCCTTGCAGCACGTTGGAATGCAGCTCAATTTGAAGGGCAAAACAATAGGTTCCAATTAGACCTCAGGAGTACGATATTCTTTTGTTTTGTCTTCCAAATTGAGCTGCATTCTAACATGCTGCAAGGGGTATATTTTATGCTGTATTTTGAAGTACTGCAAGGGGTCTATTGCCAAGTGTCACCCTCCCCTCCCCCCAAGTCTTGGACATATACTGTACAGTACTACATTTTCAAATCTAGCACAACCAACTCAGACACTTTCAAGAGTGTATGATTTCATGGGAAAACCAATTGAATATGTTATCCTTCCCTTACCTAATTTCTTCTTGTACATATCAATAGTAGACTCATATTTAGACTGAAAAACAAATAGAAAACATCATCAGGGCATGGAAATACAGGTCACGCCAGGTTAGGTAAGCTAGCCCAGTAATACTACTATTAGTAATATATAACTACTGTATGGACCTCCAGTCAAGGCACTGTAATTGTATTTGGAGTTTCCATTGAACAATTTTCAAACTTCTTGTCAATGAGCAATTTACAATTTTCATTCTGTAAGATTAAAAAAAGGTCCCTGAAACCACCAACAATAGTGGCTGCATCCAGTGGTTTTCATGACACATGACAACATCTATATTCCTAACTAGGAAAGGCATTTGCTGAGACTGCTGACCAAGTTGGACTGTTATTCTTTACTGGTTCTTGAGTGATGGCTGGAGCCAGTGGTTTTCTAGTTACAACTGACACATGACATCATCTATAATCCTAACATCTGAGACTGCTCACTGGTCAAGTTTGATGGTGTCATTTTGCAGGTTTTTTGGTGGTTGCTGCATTCAGTGGACCGTTTTCTAAAATTGATGACACATGACAATAACTACCCCTAACATACAGTATGAGCATGATTATACTTACTACTTTCTCCTGCATGTGCCGCAGCACATCCATTTCATCCTTCAACTGCTGTGATTCCTCAGCTAAGCCTTGAAGCTGTTCATTCTAATAAGGCAAAATATTATTTGAAAAATGATTAACAGCTAAAAATTGTTTACTTTATTATTCTTGTTATGGAATCACTCAAAAAAGATGATCAAGTTATTACACACAAGTTAATGCCACTCATTAACCAAAATTGAAATAAAAAGGGGTGACTGTGTTCATTTTGGCATTAGATGACATATATCCTATGATGATAGCACAGGGTTTTTTTTTTTGGAATTACATGATACAATAAAATCGATAGTGAAAATTGATAGTGATTAATACAATTCATAACAACTCATTAGCCAAAAATGAAATAAAAAAGGGGTGGACTGTGTTCATTTTGGCGTTAGATGATGATATATCCCATGATGATGGCACAGGATATTTTTTGGGAATTACATGATACAATAAAATTGATAGTGAAAATTGATTATTACAATGAAATATAGTTTACCCTATCATTCAAGATTTCCATATCTCTTTCCAAATGTTCATATTTTATTTTATATTCATCTCTCGCTGTAAAGGAAAACAACAGCAAAATGAAATTGGACCATGGAATTATTAGTAGTATATTATCAATTATTAATCAACTAACTAATAACTGATGAATTGCTTTGTGCATGCATGGTAACTCCTAACCAGAATTTATCAAAAGTGGGCTATTATATTGCATCACCACAGGTCTGAGTACTCACCAGTTTCTAACATAAAGTTTTCCTCCTTCAAGTCATCAATCTCTTGCTTGAGTTGCTTGAGTTTCTGGGTTGGATATCTGATTAATAAAAGAATTGACAATGTTATCAACAATGAAAAAAAAAGATTGCCTAAGGACAAGTGAGTCCTAATTTTCTCTGGCCCAAAAGCTGCAAATAAGCACTGGTCATCAGACAAATGTCTGGTAAAAATGAAAACTTGGCTGGTAAATAATTATCCTTTTCTGGAAACTTTACCAGCCACAGTACTTGGGTTTGACAGGTCAAATATTCCTCTGGCCTGGCAAATGAACTGCCTATCAAAAAAGATATTTGCAGTCTTACAAACCCCGAGCAAAGATTTACATACTTGTAAATGAAGATTTACAATGATTTGCACAAATGACAAGTATTGTCAGTGGTAATCTTGTTTTGTTATTTTCACCATTTAAATTTTTCATAGAATATGATCCAATAGACCCCTTCACAGTTCCCTGTGCCATCTTGAAAGGTAGCCAAGCCTTTGCATCAAAGTGAGACCAATACTGACCTTGCAATGATAGAGACCTTTTTCAAAACACCTCAGACAATTACCGGTATTCAAATTTCTCTATCACTGCAAGCTCACTGTTCATCTTGCTTCGATGCAAAGGCACAGCTACCTTTCAAGATGGTGCAGGGAACTGTGAAGGAGACCATTATGAGACAGTGTATCATACTGTACATACCCTTCTTCCTCTCTGTCTATTCTTATATCAGTGTTGCTGACTTGTTCTTTCAGTTTTTCATTTTCAATTTGTAAACTGGATTCTGATTCCCTGAGGAATGTAATCTACACAATACAAAACCAAATGATTAAGTAATGTAGTGGGCAAATCAAATTGACAAAAAACACACTGTAAACCCAGATCATGCCTAAATCTCTTGAGTATGATGTTATTATTTCTCAGTAACAATTGAAAAGTCATGAAAAGTGGATGAAACAAAAGAATGTTACAATAATTATTGTTTATTATTAAATTTTACCATAACTTACATGTACTGTGAAATTTCTCACACACTGTTTGGTCAAGAACCGTGCACGCCCACTTCAAACAGAAACAAACTTTTTCTTCGTTTTTATATCTTTTATAATTAGACTTTGTTATGGTAAAAAACAAATTTCTGATAGTTTTGTGTGGTATGTCCATACCACTCTAAACTATCAGAAATTTGTTAATTATAATAAGAAATATAATTTAAAATATAATGAAAACAGATATGACAAAACTGCCATTTGGAAATATGGAATGTAGACCTATCCTGCTAAAAATGTTTAAAAAACATTGTTCCTATTTAAATGCATATTCTCAGTAAAACAAACAGCAGTTTTTTCAAGAACAAGAACATATTTTTGAACCTATCAAAACATGGGTAGAAGGTGTTCAATACCTGTTCATCTAATTCATGACATCTTTGAGATAGTTCTTCTTTCTCTACCATTGCTGTTGTTAATTGTTCTAGGGTTCTTTTATGCTGTAATGAATGGAAGAATTATGGAGGAATGAAAAAGAAAATGTAAGAAACTATATGAATGAATAGATGGGTGGGTGGATGAACAGATTGATGGATGGATGGATGGATGGATGGATGGATGGATGGATGGATGGATGGATGGATGGATGGATGGATGGATGGATGGATGGATGGATGGATGGATGGATGGATGGATGGATGGACGGACGGATGGATGGATGGATGGGATGGTTGGGATGGGTGAATGGTTGGGATGGAATTGGATGGATGAATGGATAGACAGGTGGGTGGGAGGATGGATGGATGGATGGGTGGATGGACGGATGGGTGGATGGATGGATAATATAGATTAATGAATGAATGGATAAGAGGGTTGATGGAATAATAGGCATCTGGACTGTCAGTATTTTACCTGAACCTCCAATTCCTTGAAAATTTCAGTACTAATTCCAGACATCTCTTTTGCTGATATCAACTGAAAAAAAATTCAATCATTTCACAATTAGCTTTGGATCCCTACAAGGGTGAAAGGAGAGACTGTGGTAATTATTATTAACAACAATTGATTTGAATTGCTGCTCACTCACCTCTTGTATAGCATTCATGACAGCATGTTGAACACTCTCTTCCATGGACATTATAACTTGAATGTATTCTATAATATGAAAAATTACAGAGTAATACATACTGTATAAACAGTGTGACCAGAGCTACAGTTGTAGTGGTACAGTATGTATGCAACTACGAAAAAGGAGATGTGTCTTTGATCTTGACACAAAGAAAATTAGTTACTTTTAAGCTAGTAACACATTGTCAGTATTATTGATCAATAGCAAAACTACAGTATTGTGATTGTGCCTGCAAATTATTATTAATTTTTTTGTCCACAGCAGATTTGCCTGAAGTCATGTTGTTTTCCCACACCTTTTTTTGTGTCATACCTGTAGTCAAACTTTTACAGTTACATATTAAATAAACAGCGAGCACACACAAGGCGTCAAGTCACTGCAACACGACACAGAGACACATCGCTATGACAATAATTGTCATATTCCCCTCATGTGTACTGTGGAATTTCTGTGAAATTTTTTTGTCCCTGCAACATGTCACATGAATTTAAACCAGTTTGAATTTATGCGACCTGTTGCAGCGACAAGTGAGTGAAAGTGACATTGTGGTATTGTGTGTCTTCTCTGCATCATGTTGCAGCGAATTGACGCCTGGTGTGTACCGGCCTTATACTGTAACTTCTATGGACTGCATCTATTTCACCTTGTTTGTCTTCACAATTAACTGCACAACCAAGCACTAGTTGGAGTAATCTGCCCAGCTCAGATTTACTGGCTGTATCAGCTACAAGAAAATACAATAATATGATTCTAACACATTTTCTGAGTAAACAATGAATAAATTTAAACATTCATAAGCCAGTTCAAAGTTTAAAAATCGTTTTTTAGTGCGTATGTGATTTTGTCCCGAATTTCTCACCTTTTGTTTAAACCTTCTTTTGTTTTTAACCAAACAAAAGAAGGTAAGAAATTCGGGATAAAAACGATTCTTAAACTTTGAACTGGCTTATACAAGTACACAGAAAGATGTGTACAGCTGTATAGTGTCTAACAGACAAATGGCACTATCAAATGGAAACTTACAAAGAATATTGATGTCTGGCATAGGAAAACATCCAATATCCATGCTAAGAACCTGAAACAAAAGACATCAGGATGTTACCATCAACATGCAGTGTACATACTGTACATGAGTTACTAGAACGTCAGTCAAGGAGAGAAAAAGGAGGCAGTTCCCTTTCTGATGAATATTTATTATATTTAATTTTTTTCATTTATCTTTTTTATTTTTTTTTTAATTCCAGTGGTATATTTATTTCCCATTTGATGGGTATTTCTATCTCAGTTCCAATATTCGAAATTCCATTTTCCCAGAACTAAAATAAGAATTATATGTATATATTACCTCTGAATAGTAGTCTCTGATACCCTTCGTCAACTTCTTTAAGTTACTCAGCTGTTAAAAAAAGAAAGCAATTATTAATAAAATGAATGTCCTCCAAATTAAGCTGCATTGCGACGTGCTGTAAGGGGTCTATTAAGATGGCAATGACATTTTATCAGCATTCAACCCTCAGCAAGAAATATATATAATCATTGGAAATAACATTAAATTAGTCTATACATACAGTACATATTAAAATCATACCTAAATTTCAACATTGTTTTCTAATCGTATCAAAAGTACAAGAAAACCAATCCTGTTGCATCTAGAAATATCTAAGTATGCTATTGCCATACCTATTTTACTTCATTTGTTTTTATGCTGTCAGGATTTGTTTTTTTGATTCAGCAATTTTGTACTAATTTTTTTTTTTTTTTTTTTTTTTTTTTGTAGTTTATATTTCACTGCATTTTGAATCTCAATAATGAAGGGAATGTAGTTTGTTAATAGGATGCCCACAGGACTCCAAGCAGGGATATACCTGTCTAGCTAAACAATGAACACTATTTGAGGATAAAGTATCAATTCATTGAATGTTATTTTTGATATTAAGTGACAAACTTTTATCAGGTTTCCAAATCATTAGGTTCCTTCATCTTTGCATTGAAATATTATTTTTTCAATCTAAGTAAAGTCTCTTATTTTCATGTCTTATTGTGTAATGTAGATAACATTAGTTAAGCTTTTGTTTATAGACAATGTTTGTTAGTCAAAACAAACAGCGGGATGCTAATGGTGGTAGTTCTAATTTACATTTGAATGGAACAGCTTCTTGTTACATTGATCAGTACTGGTAAATAAAAACTGATTTGCTTGTACTAACACACGAACAAAATTAATGAATGTTAATTGCATTGTGTAATAATAAAGTTGAATATATAGCGTAATGCATGATGGTCCAGAATTATACCCACTGGTATACAATGAATTTAAAAAAATGTAGAACTTTATATTGAAAAAGGGCTGTCAATACACAGTAGCCCTAAATTTATTTTGTTTCAAAACTTCAATATCCATGAGCAGGCATTGGTATCACATTGAACCCAGATTAAAGAATAAATATATATTCAATTCTTGGATCTCTCAGTTATAATCACATTTATGAATGCTTTTTGAGCCATATTTTTTCCTTTTTATAATATATTTTTTGTAGATACAGGTAAAGTGAAATAACCTAAAACAGCTGTGTCCTTCGCTTGCTCAGGAAGGTTACTGAGGACATGTATGTGCATGTTTAAAATACACTCTGTTTGAAGCATGTCTGACTGTGAAAAAAAAAATTAATTCAAATTTCATCGGTACCCTGAAACAACCTCTGGCCTGATCTATGCCAAGGTATGGGTATAACTCACAGATAGGATCTCTGAGTACAAATACAATTTGCATTACATAATTTATGTGTGAAAAGAAAAATGTGGCTAGCAATAACAAGCTGGTTATAACTATGGAAGATGATTATCATCTGTGACATACTGTATTTTGTGTCATGAAAATTATTTTCTAATGTAAGTCTATAGGTACAAATGCATACAAATAAGATATGCATTACATAGTCTACATGATTGTATAAAAAGAAAACGTTGCTGACAATAACAAGCTGGTTCATGTGGAAGCTGATTTTCATCCATAACATCTTTCATGTCATGTGACAAAAAATATTTGCTTAAATGTAAGTCTATAGGTACAAATGTGTACAAATAAAATATGCATTACATAGTCTATATAACTGTGTAAAAAGAAAAAATTTCTGGCAATAACAAGCTGGTTATAAATGTGGAAGATGATATTCTTCCATAACATATTTCATGTCATGTGACAAAAAATATTTGCTTAAATGTAAGTCTATAGGTACAAATGTGTACAAATAAAATATGCACTACATAGTCTACATGATTGTATAAAAAGAAAAAGTTGCTGGCAATAACAAGCTGGTTATAAATGTGGAATATGATATTCTTCCATAACATATTTCATGTCATGTGACAAAAATCATTTGGTTATGTAAGTCTATGGAGCATAACTATCTTGTACATGCAATTTCAAAATGCTGAATCTTAAGGAATCGAGTTTAAAACCAGCACCTAAAACAAGTAAACAAGGGTTACAGCAACCAAGCTTTTTTTCCCCAGTTTTAAGAATGGCAAGGCACAGTTATGAGATTTTATGACAAGAATTAAAAGTTCATTGTTTTTTTTGCTCGCCAGCTATGTTACTCTGGAAACCTCTCAAGCAGAGAGGAAAAACGTAGACCCCAGAAAAGACAGAAAAGAACCCTCGAGGCAAGAAACCACTTAACACCCTTGTAATACAAGAAACAACACAAAACAACAAGACATCCACAACAAAATAATAAAACAAATCAAATGCATTTTGTACTTTTTTGATTAAAAACGTATAACAAACCCTTAATCTCTTGTTATCCCCAGTGTCTCTCCGAATCTTTGACATCCATTCATCATCAAACCAGTCCGGCGCACTAAAGCAATATAAAGACACACATTAGTAATGCACTAATAACCAAAACAAACTTAAAAATAATTTCAGCAATATTCAAGTCCTTCCTAGAATTTTCTCCGTTTTACTAGTGAAAATTTTGTAATTTATATTATTAGACGTGCAACCATATTTGGGATTGATTATTAGAACATTACTATGAATTAATAGGATTTTGATAAGTCACTCCTGAAATTGATTTATCTAATTAACTACATTTATGGTTCAAAAATTCGTAAAATGTTTAACAGATTAATTTTTCAAAGCAATCAAAAATTTGCTATCTTTAAAGCTATCTCTAGGAGCTATGGATAGTAAAGATAATTCCTATATATAAATTTTGAAGATACATAAGCTGGATAATAATTGGATGTATTATTTCTATCAATATTTGAAATTTCACATGAGTGTTATTTGACTAAATACACATTAGAATCTTAGAACTACTACACGATGTGCAAGAATTTTCATGATTACTTAGAATATTCTTAAGTATTAAAGGTTTTTGGCTAATAGTAAGACAGCTAAGGTTTCGAAGGATCGTTAAATTGGAAAGGTTTTATGGGGACTCGGCTCGTATTTTGTGTCCCCAAAATAGTTTCAGCCATTGATACAGTATGTTGGGTTCAGACTAAAGCCACGTAAACTCTACTCACATTTCAGCTAAGCATTCACAAAGCGCTACTCCATCCATCAACTCTTCTGCATTGGAATGAGGAGCCTTAATTCCCTCGAAAGTTTTAAGCTAAAGACAAAATAAGAGAAATAAAAACGTTAAAAATTCAAACTCTCTAGATTCCTAGTCTCAGCTTTCGACAGTCGATTCAATCGAACTTCGACTCATAATTTGGCTCAAAAATATCAAAATTCTTTAAGCTTACCCATTTTAGGAGGCATTCGTAGGTAGTCACGTCTTCTTCCATTATTTATAATAAGGTTGAATTGAAGAAACAATTTTAAACAGTGCAGAAAGGTTTCGATAAAATATATTTACAATATTTAAAACAATGGCTACTGAAGACTGAAACGGTTCCCTGACTACTGCCCGGTATAGGCCTGGGAACTAGCCGACCAGGTCACGACATGACGTCATCGGTCATCCGGAACAATCCCGAACAGTCTCGGACTTGAAGTATTGAAGTCGTTGTAACCTCGGCAAATTTTCGGGAAACTCTCGAAAACTTTCGATTTGTGCTAAGAAAATTTTTTTTTTATCGTTTTCATCAATGAATCGCATTCCAATTTTTTTATTATTATTATTATTGTTCTTCATTATTGATCCCAACTGATTGCGCGAGACTGTCATTATATATCGTAGACCCCTTGCACTGATTCCCTACCTGGGTGTCAAAAAAGATTTCAATACTCAAGATCTAGAAGGAAATTCTTTTGACTAGACCCCAGGACTGGCAATAAGTGCAATGAGTATGTTTTCATCAGTTCAGTCAATATTTTTCATGCGAAAACAGGAAATTATTGGAGGAAGCTGAGTAAAATATTTTAATCAATGTCCGAGTGGCTAATTCTTCGTTTTAAAATTCTCTCACTTGGCATGAGGGCAGAGGGGAGAGCTTGCTGAGCGGGGGAATAGATTCTTGCTAAATTTTCCAATACAAGCCTCCTACTTTTCCTTTTCGCACATTAGTCTCTTATATTCTCCAATCTAAGCCCCCTTACTTTTTAGGATGCTCCCCGGTCCTTGTCTAAATTTCCTTGTTCAAAAGATTGGGGCCCCCAATAAAAAAAAGTTTCGTAATTTAACAGGACAGAAACATATGATGCGCATTTCCTACCGCTGACCCTCTGCTGGCCCAAAAAGCACTTAAGGGAACGGTATGATTAAACCAATCTTAACTTCAGAGCTCTGTAATTCCTACTGCACATGCTCAAACAAGGCATGAATCAAAACACGATAACATGATTTGATTTAATCAGTAGTTTCTAATTGATGCGCAAACCACAATCTCGCTGATTTCCCCTGCGTTTTCTTGATGCTGAGCAAACACTGAATATTCTGTACTGTGCGGACACTGCGCGCATGATGACTGGTAGATTAGCTCAATCCGGCGCAGTAGCTACTTGCACTTAGGTTAAAACGGCATTCATAATTTGGGACATATGTTTATTCGAATGGAATATTCAAAATAACATAATTTTCAGCAAACCACGACAAAATTCAACTCGTAATAAAATTGTTTCTTCCGCTTAAGGGTGCCGGAAATTCAGCTTCGTCAAAAAATAATATAAACGGTGTTTGGTCGCTTACAGCTACAGCTACAAAAGCAAAACAAATAAACAAAACGGGCAAACAGTGTACACACTTATTCAAAGAAGATCATTCTGAAGTCAGACCATTGCTGGCGGGGCCGAAAATAAAAGCTAGGGGTGATCGATCATACGTCACGCGGTCCAATCAACAAAGATCGCTCACGGGAGAAAGATCGCATGCGCGCCTATCGAGTACGGGCCGGGAACGTCAACGTAAGTAGAACTTCAGTGAAGTGTTCCAGTGGTAAATTTTCTAGGGGGAGTCTTACGTAACTTGGTCCTACGGAGATAAAGTTGCAAGAAAATCTTTCCAAGAAAATATTGACTCATTGACTGATGAAATTATTCACCTGGAAGAGTGTTTCCCAGAGGTTTCGCGGCCTGACCAGCTTACCCACGATATCACTTTTCAAATCCAATTGAAATTTTACTAGAGCTAACTCTACTATTGACAAAGAAAAAGATATAAGTTTCTTGGGATTCAAGATTTTATTTATTTTTTAAACAGCTGTATACCTCGACCATGTAAAATCAATAAATCTAAACCAACATACAAGAGTATTTTTTGACTTTTACTTGACCTATCAATGAATGTTCAGAGTATATTTACACTTTACATTTGTACATGTAATGCGGGTTACTTCAGAATCAAAGCTTAAAATCTTAATGTCAAAAAATTTGTTTTCAAAAGCAAAGAAACAAATTGAAATTCATGGGAATTAATGAAATGGTTTTGTGTGTGACGTCATGGCCGCCATTTTGGATGAATTTGTAGGAAGAATTTTTGTTGTTAAATTTTGCAGAAACTCGTAATAAAGCCTGGTAATGTTATCATATATACCAATACTACAGTTGTGATAAAAAGTTAAATTTTACACCGTAAAAATAAGAAAGATCACTTACTGACTTTTCGGACGCTACTGACGTTTCCTAGGCGCTAGTCCTCCGACGAAGGACTAGCTTCCGAAACGTCAGTAAGTGATCTTTCTTATTTTTTACGGTGTAAAATTTATTTTTTATCACAACTGTTTCATTAGAAACACCGACGCAGCTCACACTAGGTTACCGCTAGTTATCCGGCATCTCTATACCAATACTATATTTTCCAATTATGAATTTAGAATATTTAGAATTTAGATTTTTATATACATCATTCAAATGTAATAATACGACTTGATTTGGAAACGTGTGCGGCTTGTTCATCACAGATATGGTCAAGTTCCCATATCTAGTAACACTGCTACCAAAAGCTTGTACAAAGTATTAATTGGGCATCTTGAATATAGGCTAGCTATCTTACAGAATCCATTCATTTTACTATTTATTTCTAGTCATTGAAACGAAAACAAAAAACAAAAAAACACCACATTGGCTAAAGGTGCGGTAAATAAATATGGTATGAGCAACAAATTCGTGCAACGTGTCGCGCAACATTGTTGCGTTGCAATTCAGTTGCTGAGTAAATGTTCCTTGTATTACCACCCCGTACAACAACAAACTTTTGCTGCGCGCGCGACTTTGTTGCAAAGTAGAAGCTCTTTCTACTCTCTGCAACAATGAAAATTTGTTGCGCGCGGGGTGGTGATACGAGCAACATTCGCTCTGCAGCTTGCAACGCGACAATGTTGCTCGACAAATTGCACGATTTCGCGCCTTCACCTCAAAACATCATGCACTTATAACTATGGCTATATACGTATACAGACAGCCCGCATGACAAACAAAAGTTATTAATAAATGACTGCAAAATCATGAAAAACTATTGCGATTGTTGAATAATCTTAACAGTACGTTTATGACGAAGAAGGGTCTTGTTTTGTTTTGTTTTTTGTTTTTTTTTTCGTTTAAGCTCCCTGTACTCCAAAAAGCAGATCGATTGTTTTCCGAAAGTTTGAAATCTTGTAAAAATGAAAAAAATTAATATACCCAAGTGTTAGATGTACTCCGTATGTACCTACATTCACCATCAAATATGAAAGATACATAGCATAATTTCTGGATTAATTACATTAATGGCGCAAAAAAATACGATAAACATTCAATGTTAGTTTCAATGATAGACCATTTTTTCTTCCATAGGCTATTTTTCAATCCTTTTCTTCCTTACAGTTTAGAGCCCTGTGTTCGTGTCATCATTATAGCTTTGACGATGCAGCATCTAAGAACAGTTTCTTTGAGTTTTTCAAGGGTTTCCTTCTGTTTTCGCATTTCTTTGCTCATCTCCTCGCGAATTGCCTGAAGGATTGGGAAGAGAATAGACACTTGACTTGGACCTTTTTCGAGTAATTGTCGTACAAAGCATACGTCTGATCATTCTAATAATTCCTCTACGAATCTCTCGGTTTCTCCAGCAACAAACCAGAGGATTTAACGTAGAATTATAAAAAGCAATCGTTTCCACCCAACTGTACACGTTCAAAGAAGCCAACTCTACTTCCATAGCGTATTGACACAACTGCACGATCAAAACGGGCATGTTACAAAGCAGATAAAACCCTACAATATAAGTGACATTGATAGCAAGCTTGGTTTGTTTCTGGTAGTTGCGGCTTTCTTGTATTTCATGAGCTTGGATTTGTTTTTGGTGGCGCATCATAATTCGAAAGATCTTAAAGTGTGCAAAAAGGGTGACAACGATACAGAGTAAAAACAATGTGATTTGAATGACGCGGACATAACTGTAATCGACCCAAAGCCACTGAAAAGACGTGAGAGCGATATCCATGACCCACACAATAGTAGTTGCTATCAGAATACAGCGAGTTGTTACAACGTTTTTGTACCGTAAGTGAAGTCTCAAAGCAATGTACCTCTCGAAACTGATAGCGCTCAACATCATAAAAGACACGCCATAGCAAACCCAAAAACTTTCCGAGTAAACAACTCGGAAGCTGCACGGGACAAAATAACTTATGTTCTCCATTATTCGAAATGTTATGAAACAAGGCTGGACTATCAGGCCCACCAGAAGATCGGAGAACGCGAGGCAAGAAATCAAAACATTGGATGGACTTTGAAGAAGAGAGTTCTTAGAAATGGCAAGAATAATCAAAAGATTAGTGATGATGGCGACTGGCACAAATAAAAGATTGATAACTGCTGTTGCCAAGTTGGTTGTCTGCCTCTCCTCTACGAAACCAAACTCTGGTCGAGGTAAAAAGTAACAGTTTGGAAGCCATGTTTCGTTGTTTGTAACATTGTTTCTTGGAAAGGAAGTCATCATCTAAAATTGGACAGACCTGCCCTGCCGTTGTGAGACTTTTTGATGATATATGAATGCGCTTTCAATGTGATCCGATAAGCAAGTCTTCCACTACCATCAAAAACGACTTAAAAATAGGATTTTAGCACCTGTTTTGTAGAAGTGTAATCATACAACGGATCAAATGTCTTTAGTAAACCATCTTTTTCATTTGGGACGGTGAAACTTTCACATTTAAGCGGGTTGCAATGTCAACATAACAGCCCCTCATTATGAATACAGAATTAGAACCTTGTCATTTAGCATGTCAAGAAAGCATTTACTTTTGACACATGTAGGCTACTAGTGGGTTGATATATCTTAGCTCCAATCAAGTTGGAAAAAAATTTGGATTTTTTTTTTCAACTGTAATGTACTTTCGCAAGCAATTTTAAACCGAAAATAGGATAGCTGAAATTATCATAAAAGTTCTATATATGAAAATGCAATTTCTTTGCATACAAAAACTATCGTTCAAAAATAAAATAATATTTGATCCAAGTTGGTTAACTCTAATTGATACTAACTCAGATACAATAATTACATCCTATTAACACCAGTTTATATATATTTTAATGTTATATAAAATCGAGTTCTGTTTCCTTAATTGAAAACTAGCTCGCATTAGCACATCACATGACCTATACCAAGATGACAAGTGTCTTTTTTTTTTACTAAACATGAATTTTTTAATTCAAAAACATCTGTATATTCAACTTTATTTATTTAGGTTTGAACGAGTGAGTGAACAGTGTACATTTAGATGGTCTTAGCTTGGTTTCCTCTCGTTTCAAGACTGAGAAAACCGTAAGGTATACTTAACCGCGGTCTCTGCACATTCTAGATAGTAAACAACACATCGTTCTTAGATTACAAGAACCATTTTAATTGATATTTGTTTTTCTTGACAAAATAAAAAATAAACTTCCGAATATCGTTGAGTTTGATCTTAGTTTGTCGCTTAGTTGTGTTTTTCTATCTTGATAGCGGATTTTCCGCTTAGACTCTCGTGTAAAGTCACGACGGATTTTGGAGTTCCGTGAGGCCAAATTCAGTTGGATTCACTTCAAGAAATAAGTTTAAGAAGTAAAGTAAAAAGGAGAGAGTATTCATAGTGGACTATCACAGCTTATAGAGTGATTCTTCTTCCACAGGATTCCAATTGGAATTTAATTTAGACGTTTGAGAAGTTGTTTTAGAGGAGGGAGGAAAAACCCGAGAACGTACATATCGTAAAAATGCAAAATATTGATCTCGATTGATAAACTATTTAGTCTAGTTCACTAAATAGATGCAAAATAATTTCTGAAAATATCCTGAACCATATTCTCAATAATATTTAATTTCAATGTTTGAAAACAAATACTGTCGAGTAAGTCAAAAACACGCATTAATATAAACCAACTTTAATCAAAAAAGATGAAAAGGCGCCATCCTCACGTGACCTGTTTTTCCCGCTCTTTTCATGATCAACAGCTGAAACATCTGTTCGAAGCCGCCCTCGATACGGGGCGATAAAAGTTAAAAATAATCCAAATCTTCTTAAAGAAAAGTTAAGTAAATAAGGAAAAGAATCTAGTTTTTGAAATTTAAGTGTATCTCAGTTTTCAAACATTGAGTTTACTTCCACCATAAGAATATTTGATTCTGAAAAGGAAAGAAGCTCGCGAACAAATAAAGGGAAGTCGCAAGAAAGTGTCTCGAAGTGACATCAGGTAAAATGCTAAGTGCTCCTTGCTGACGGCGTTGTTTGCTTTTAAGGGGAAACTTTATTAATGTCAGATATGAGATGGAAGTCGCTTCAAAAACGGAAGTTTAATTTATGTGATAATCAAGATGAGAAAAATGTCAGTCAATCAAATCGTTCCACGTGATAAGTTGGTGACAAACACGTTGCAGACACGTGATCAATCCATAATGAAACTCCGTTTTTTTGGGGGGCCCACAGCTATGACTTGGACCAATCGTAGCGGGTTTCTAGTGAGCTGGATTGTGTTTCAGGTATTTTCCTGCCACCTGCACTTTCCTTGAGTATTATTTCTTTCTCGAAGAACACAAATAGATATGTTAGAACCAAATGTATGAAGAGGAACAAAACTGAAATGGAAGAAAATACCCCAATATTAGTCTTGTAAAGTCCATCCAAATGAAGCAGCATGAAATTTGAGAATAAAGTTGATATCGTAACGTTAATGTTTCTCATGATGCACTGTAATTTTAGAAATAAATATTCTAAAAAATTAACGAAGAAATCAGATCGGTTCTAGTTAAGAATGCGAAATATCCCTTTTCTTGCAGCTGCCAGAATTCGATCTAGCTTCATAGTGTTAATAATTCTAAAGATAGTGAGCTTTTTTCATCTTGCTCTATCAATATAGAATTTATCTCATAAGAACTATCAGGAAATTGAAGATTGCTCCCGGATATTGCATCTAAATTTCATTATATGTCCCATATATAGCTTCTCAGAGATGAAAATATTTGCCTTTTTAGGCAGTGACAGATCGACTAAGCCTTTAGTCTTGCTAGAGGCATAGATGAAATTCCAGTATAGAATAAAATATTTACTCCGCGTTACCAGAAACAATCCATTATCATATACTGCGAGAATCACAAGACACGTCTGGAATACGGGTCGTCCAGTGATGTACAAAATATGAAGACCCATAATTGGGGCATATCTATTTGCGTTCTAATAAATTTTTGTGCAGATTCGTGTAATATTTGAATCATTTTCCTGCTTAATGAGGAGATCCCAAGCTCATTTAAATCTTGTGTTACTCAGTACTTGAAAAGAAAAAACTTTCATGAAGATGCTAGTGTTGTATCTTTGTACCTTGATTGTTTCAATTTTCTAACTCCATCGTTGTGCCTTTATTTATATGTATTTGTTTCGCTTCTCATTTTTAACGTCCGTAGGTTTTTAGGGCAGAAAAACTGCGTATATACTTGTGTGTTAAATTCTTTTTTCCTCCAGGCTCCAACCACTTTGAGTTTTTGTTAATGCATCCTGGCTTGTTTACTCATCAGTGGCTATGCTCCTTTCTGAACTTTGTAGTCTCGATGTATGCTGGTTTGTCTACTCACCAATGGATTTGGCGCCCTTCTGAACTAAGTACGGAAGACTTAGACGTTTTAAACTTATAGAAGATGAGAAAGTAGTTACTCTTGGCTCAGCCAGCGCCTTGTTACATTGCTTTACAATGACCAACTGAAACTATTGGAAGAAACGATCGCGAATCTTCGTTACATTTTTGAACGCAGTATTTAGAGTAAGCAGCATCTGAAATTATATCCTTCATGCTTTTAAAACTCAAAATTGTCTATCAAATCGAAGAGTTTTGGCTTGTCCTTTGTGGATTCAGGGAGATCATACAAAGCTTAGCTAGCCACATCAGCTATTCGCCTATTTTATTATACTTCAGATGCATGTCGACCCTTTTTGTACTGATTACTAACATCACGTACCCTTAAATTTTATCTTTGATTGAGTCAAAGTTCAGTTTTTGATTAACTGTTCTATTGCTATTTATCACTTGTATTTTGTTAGCATTGGCTAAAAGCAAAATCAGGCGATTTGTCTGGACTTTTCTTGGATTCAAGCACGTGGCATTGTTGGGCGGGACAGGGGCTTCAGGTAGAGTGATCACGTGGACAGCTCATGACGGATGTTATGGCTGAGGAGAAACGTTTGGAAAAGTGAATAAAAAATGTAGTCAGTGAGTGTACTTTGACCTTGGATGATTTGGTTCCAGCTTTCCTTATTCGTGCATACATCAGACAATAGAGAAAAACATTTTGCGCATGCTTAGGTTTCCAAAGCGCTATTGTGTGAAAAGAAATTTTCGTTATGAAATATGTAGGTGCTACACATGCTTTCGTGAGGGCAAGTTCCTGAATTTATCAAGAAACTGAGAAAAGAATAAGTTTTAAGTTTCGAGGAGATTCACGGACTTTGCTCATTTTACCATGTTGGAAATCATCCATTTGCGAGACAAGTTTAAAGGGTTTTTTTTTTTTATGAAACGGAAAAGGAGTTGTTCAGGTTTTTTTTTTTTTTTTTATCTCAAATTTTTGTACTAAATTTTTGTAATAACAAAATATGGATTTGACTGATTTGAATACAAACTACAATCATGCGCAGTCGAGTTCCTGCCATGCAGCGTACTGCAGAGTAGACAGCTAGCTTTAATTAGTGGGTGGGGCACTGCCTTTGGGTATAGAATCACGTGCTCATCTCATGACTTTCTCTAATTAAAGTGATCACATGATTTTAAATGGTTTATTTTAAAATTAGATCTCTTCTTACGGCTTCCTTTGGCTTGTAATTAGAGCAGAGACGCTACGAAAGACGAATAATTAAAGCAGGTGCAAACTTGGAATTTGAACCTGATTGAGTATTTATATTTATATCGATTCTCTTCATATAAAACTCGGGGGGCAGTAATTCATCTCTGAAAAATAATGACATTCAATTGCAAGCGTCGAACGACTTAGCTGGAGATTTCCAACTATTTTCTCGGTTTCGATTTCTTTGACTTCCTGTAACGGAGAAGAGAGAAAAGAAAAAAGAGAGTGACGAGAAAAAACTAAGGGGAAGAATGAATGAAAAATTAAACGAATGATTGAAAGAAATAAAGAACAAATGAACAGCTCAATAAGTAAGTTAATGAATGAAGGGATGAATAGATTATTTGATAACGAATCACCGTCAATGAAACATATCAATGATAAGCGAACAATAAACGAACCTATGAAAGGAAAAAGAAAATCTCAATAAGTTAATGAGCGAATCGGTGAATCAACTATTGAATAACGAATCACTGTCAATGAACCCTAGCAATGATAAGTCAATGATAAACGAACCTATGAAAGAAAAAAGAAAATCTCAATAAGTTAATGAACGAATCGATGAATCAACTATTGAATAACGAATCACTGTCAATGAACCCTATCAATGATAAGCCAATAATAAGCGAACTAATGAATTAAAGAAAAAATAATAATCAAATCAAAAAGATCGAAGAGTTTTAAAAGCTGAACACAAAGATTAAAAAGAAAATGTCACATATTATAAACGAAAAAAAAAACCGTATATCTGCGGTTAAAAGGAAAGTCTTCCTTATTAATCATTCGAGACTTCCAGTCGCCACTAACTACGTTTGCAGGGGTTTTAATATGGCATTTCAGTTGACAGAGATCGATATGTCTGTTCATTTGGGTTTGCAATATTTATCAACTATTTGGTTTCTAGACGGCTTCATTTTTAATCAATTAAACGTCTCAAAAGTATACGTCCACAAGCCAAGTTCACCTGGATTTCGTCTATATCATAATTGCTTTTACTCTAGAAAATCTTTGCGATAACATGGCCTCAAATTGAAAACACGAATCAGTAAAATACAATTTTTAATGATTATATTTTTGTCTGCCGCCTATTTCTAACTTAAGTGGCCTTCTTTTAATAGGGCTGTGGAGAGAAAAGAATGGTTATTTTTTGAAGCTTCAAATGAGAGCGTGTTATTTTCTTGCTTTTTCGTGGAAATTTTCGCGCGCTTTCCGAAAACGCGTCTGCGGCTTTTCGCGCACTAATCGGCAGGTCATCGTAAGAATTGAAAGAGGTTCCAAAAACCGTTGAAAAAACTGGCTTCAAAACCGCGAAAGGCATGTAAAGCTATAGATAGTAGGAAAAGCTAGCAAATTAATATTTGTTATGATATAATGGAAGAATCTTAAGTAGAGCTTATGCAAGAAAAATTCGCGCGCTTTCCGAAGACGCGTCTGTGTTTTTCGTTCATGAATCGGTAGATCATCGTCAGAACTGAATTTACTTCGAAAAAGCTCGTGATTTAAAGGGGGACTAGTATGAAAATCGTTCAAAATTTAATTCGGCTGAAACTTTCCTAGAATAATCTCTAAGGGTCTAATAAAAACTGGTTAAAGTTTTTTCTTGATATTCCGAAGGGAAGTATTATATCTTTAACGGAGTCTGTGACGTCATTTACTCAACACCATACATCGCTCCATACATTTCCCTTTATTTTGTGATCAAAATATTCGCTCGTTTCATACTCAATACTGAAAAAAAGAGACTTAAAAATCAATTGTAATCACAATAAATGTCAGTAAAGTCTGTCAGTCGACCTTTGGGCTTCATAGAAATAAAATAAATCAAGAAGTTATTTACAAAGAAATGTATGGAGCGGTGTTTAGTGTTGAGTAAATGACGTCACTGACTCCGTTAAAGATTCGTAAAAATATAATACTTCCCTTCGGAATATCAAGAAAAAACTTTAACCAGTGTTTACTAGACCCTTAGAGATTATTCCAAGAAAGTTTCAGCCGAATTAAATTTTGAGCGATTTTCGTACTAGTCCCCCTTTAAATTAGTTATTTCCGATAAAAAATCCGAAACGTTATTATGTTAATATAATAATTATTTTTTATTAAGATGGGAAACTTGCTACAAAATATATAGACCGAATCCCTAAAACTTTGACACTTTTGCGATATTATACATGTATATGAAGGATAGCGATTTCAGTCATTTTTCGATTAACATTTGTTACCAAGTTGTTCTAGAATATCTGATGAGGTTTTTTAACATGTTTGCAGTTGATTTGCTCCTTGTTTAGAGTTTATTTTTCGACAAAAAATTGCACTCAAACATATATGTATATATATATATTGCAAGCATGTCAAAGTTTTAGGGATTCGGTGTATGCTTTTGGAACATCACATGTCAGTGATAAATGTATTAGTTTTAGGGATTCGGTGTATGCTTTTGGAACATCACATGTCAGTGATAAATGTATTATTACCAGGGCGAGAAATGAAAGAAAAACCTTATGAGACTCTTTTGGACGTATTCTGTTGTTCCCCCCCCCCCCCCCCCCCCCCAAAGTTGAGCTTCTTGCAACATCTTACGATGAGTCGCTTTTTGAGGGCTTTAGAGCACTCGGAACTCCAGAGAAACACTCAAAAATGAAGGAAAAACTTTTGAACAAAAAAAAAAAAAAAAAAAAAAAAAAGAAAGAAAAAGAAAAGAAATTTCAAAGTGATAATCAATTAAGTATATTCTGGGAAAAAAAGTATATTCTGGAGTCACAAAACAACAGATGTTGCATGGTAGTACAATAAGTGTATGCACGGATCAGCAGGAAGTTGATATTCACGACAAATATAGCTGTAGTTTTTTCTTGTTTTTTTCCCCCATGACCGAGTCTTAAAAGTCACATATCTCACAGAATTTGAGGAGATGGATCGCAAAGAATTACTTTAATTTTTTAAACAACACGTATACTTCAACTTTTTTTCTCTAAATTCTTTGAAACGCGTGTTTTTGTACTGGGAAAAGACTTGGAGCAAGGGCCACTTGGCTAAGCATCGAAGCGCGCTGTGATTGGACGGTTCGTGCGTGCTCCGGACACGTGGTAAATGCAAAAAAATATTCGTTGAATGTTTAAAATGCATCGAAATAAGCTGCATGAAATATTAAGTTTTTTCCCGGACAAGCAACATGTCCCCCTTCTCCCTCAACTAAAAACTGCAATTTTTGAACTTCTTGACGCCGTGATTTCAAGAAACCACAAATTAAACTATTTTTTCGATTGCCTGCCACAGGCAGCCCAGGAGAACATATTCATATTTATCATTTAAGTGAAATTGGATATTTTGATGACCAGGAACTCGGTAACTGGACTCACTTATTAACGGTTCAATAGTTGAATAGTAATGGTAACAGGTCGCCTGTTTTCTGTTCACGACCGACATTAGACTGATATTTTGATGACTAGGAACTCGGTAACTGGACTCACTTATTAACGGTTCAATAGTTGAATAGTAATGGTAACAGGTCGCCTGTTTTCTGTTCACGACCGACATTAGACTGATATTTTGATGACTAGGAACTCGGTCACTGAACTCACTTATTAACGGTTCAATATATAACCGATGGCCGTCTGTTTTCTTTTCATGTCGGACATTAGACATTTTAATGACAAGATACTCGACTGAATTTACTGTTTACTGGTCTGCTTTCTGTTTCGAAATGAGGAAAACTTTTCTTTTCTTTTTATTCTTGAGAATTCTGATCGACTATAAAGCTAATCGGTCGAATGAGCAATAATCTTGAATGTACGCTGCTAAGATACGAATTGATATAATATATATTTACATAGCTTTCATGACATTCTTTTTTTTTCCATTTAGCTATCATTTTCTCGATTTGGTCATTGATAAATGACTTTTCGAAGTACGTATCAGAGAGTGCTACTCAGACGGCAGTAGTGAGTAAAAAAGGTTGTCTTTGAATATTAATTGTTGCACTTTTTGCTGCGAATTCATCAGTGGCAAACTATACAATTTTATCATCAGTAAGCGACATTTTGTTCCTTTTTCCTTCCTTTTCTTTCATCCTACTCCTTTATCCTAGTCTTTTGCTAAGTACTTCTTCCCGCATTCCCATCAGTTCCTTAGCAACCCAAGATTTATCACTGGATTAAGGTTTTGACAAGTGGCAATTAAAAAAAATCTCTCTTCTTTAAGGATTGAGTTTACTTCTATAAACTTACTTTTCTACTATGTTTTCAGTTTTTCTTTATTCAAATACAATATACTTAAGCTTAATTGATAAAGTGAAAACGATTTTTTAAATACATTTGAAAAACAATAAATAAATAACTCATATTTGCAAACTTGGTTGAAAACTTGACTTGACTTTTTGACTCTATCAAAGATTACGAGAAATTTCAGATAAAATATTAACATATGTTCACAAAATGAATATTAAAATTAATGATTCAAGAACTAACATGTTAGGATCTGAGAGTAAATAAAGATTTTCTTTGTTTAACTATGAATTAAATATGGAAATTTCCAATAACATGGTCGTAGCTAGCATAAGGCTTAGGAGGATTTGAGAATTCAAATTTTGGCTCGTATTACATTGCAAACCGAAAGACCGTGGGCACCCAGAAATATTTCAGAAATGGTGTACCGGTCGTTGAACAATCTGAAACAACTCTCTAACTGCAAGATATTCAACTGATTTGTAGTCAGATAATTTTCTCGTAGTTAGAGAGTCGTTTTATCTTGTTCAACGAACGATAAATGATTTCTGAAATATTTCTGGGTGCCCACGGTTTTCGATTCGCACTGACTGGTAATTGTGAATTGTGAAAGAGATTTGGAATTTTCTTTTCTAGTCATTGGTTCGAATTATTAAAACAGATAAAGTTTTAGCATAATTAACTTGCCTAAATATCCATTTGTTCTCGTCTTCGCCAGTATGGACAGCTGTAAATGTTTGAATAAGAATTTGTATTTCTATATAGTTAAATTAGATGCGTTCGTTTGACTCTGCTACCCAAACTGGATTGTCCCGACTCTGTACATTTGGGGCTTCCTCGTTTTCCTTTTTATCGCGATTATATTTAACTGCAATTCCTGTTCCCTGTCCCTTGTTTATTGATGTAGAATCGTGATCCACTGCACGTATATCATCTGAGCAGAAACCTTTCTTTAAAAAGACACCAACTGCTTTACGTATGACGCGACTCCTCCATACACATACAAAAGGGTTGATGGCAGAGTTGCAAAAAGCGATGGTTTCTGTCCAACTATAAAAGTCATAAGTACTTAAGCTACCACTTGCTATTTGATGGTATATTGTCACAAATAAAACTGGGATGTTGAAGAAAAAATATATTCCAACGATGTAGGCGATATTCATTGCTAGTTTCGTCTGGCGTTTGTATTTGCTTGAAGTACTTTGCTGTTGCATTTTGATGAGTCTTTGATGGCGTCGTACAATTCTAACAATTCTGTAGTGTATGAAGCCAGACGATACTAGACAAGTACACCATAGAACTAAGTGTATGGCTCTTATTATGGTGTTGATACCAGCCCACTGAAGTGCAGTTAGGAGAATATCTGTTGTCCATATCAGAATCACAATCCTGCACACTCGTCTGGTGGTCACTAACTCCTGATAACGCAGATGCAGGGCCAAAGCAACGAACCGTTCACAACTAATAGCGCTCAGAGTCATAAAGGATACTCCATAACAGATGTAAAACCCCGTAGAATAGAGCATTCTGATGCTACATGGAACATAATTCACGTGATTTTCTAGCAACCTGAACGCTACGTAAGACGGCTGAACAAGAAGGCCAATGAACACATCGCAGATAGCAAGGCACCCCAGAAGAAAAGTCGAAGGGCGTCGTAAATGTGGTGATCTAAAAATCACAAAGGCAACTACAAAGTTAGCTATTACAGCAACTGGAGAAAAAATAGCGTTTATAATAGCAGTAATGAGATTACTCTTGTATCGTAGATATATCTTTTCGAACTCTGGATCCGGAAGAAAAAAACACTCTTCATTCCCAGAAACATTATTCCTTAGATTACTGGAGTTGGCGGTTGTATTCATGAGATAAAGCTTCTATGTTACGTTGCCAAGAAGTTTGCTTTCTGTGTTTAAAGACTGAAGTCCCAAAAGCAGTTCCGGGCCAAAGAGTATTGTAAACTTCAAATTTGTTTTTCCATTTTCAAGTCACACCGATATAGAAATTAAAGGTGTTACGAATATTGCTTTTAGTCCGATAACGAATGCTATTATTTGTTTTTCATTTCTAAAAATGGTCTGGTAAGTCAACACTGAATCGTAGAAACCTTGAATCTCGTCAACGAGCTTTCCAAGTCGATATTTTAGGATGTTCACTATGTGTTTGTGAGTTGACCTGAAGGAGTTGCAGATGGACTAATCGAAAACCAGCCAACGCAGATTATTAAATAGACAAATTACAGAGTTATTCAAAGCGACTTCGCCTTCAATTTCGCTCTAAAGGTGAACGCAAAGTGTCATATTGTGAAGAATTAATAACACGCTGGTGTAGCTTTTTTTAAATAAATTTCTACTTATTTCGAGAGGCCGGGCTGAGGTGAAACACTTCCGTTTGTCTTGTATTAGTTTGGCCAACCACAAAAGGATTAGTTTTGGTAACGAATGTTTGTCTTATCTAAAAATAACCAAGCAGCAAACGAGTTGTGATCAGTCTAGCAATGATATGATTCCGATAGTCAGTCAATGCCTCGAAAAGTAAGACACCAGTCATAAGCTTTCGTTAAATGTTGATTCAAGACAGGTTGCTTGTAGGCGCCTGCAATAATTCAGCTGACACTCTAGACTTATTAAAAAAAGTTGTCAGAAAAAAGAGCGGGGAAAAAAGGGAAGCAAGATTGTTCCTGTAGTCCTTAAAAAGGACCGGCTGTCAGGACAATTTGCTTGTTTAAAAGCATAAAATTTCGAAGTTGTCATCCAACTGGGTTTTGAAGAATCATATATGTCATGCATGCCAAGTTCAAACTACGGGATATTTGAACAACTTAAGCTGGCACTTTCTATTTGCTTAAAAGTGGATGAAGCTAGTTATTGATATAGCTTATAATGGATAAACATAAATGTCTAGGAAGGAAGCACGTTTCAAATTCAAACCGGTTGATCTTCTTCAAAATCGGGAGTGAGAATGAATAGTTAAAGTCAGAATCCCGAGAGCTTATCTCTTTTCAATCAAATCAATTCAAGAGAAAATCAGTGGAAATTTACATATACCCAATAATCTTTAAAATCGACTTAAATTAAATCTAATAAATTAATGATTTTTGAAAAATACATTAAGCAATGTTTCGACCTGAATAGTGTAAAAAAAATCATTTAAAAAAAATTATTTTCAGTGAGTAATATTACTTGCTACAGATAATAAAGACCTTAACTTAGATTTGAATTTGAAATTTCTCGATCCTGAACCATGCACCATGAGGATAACACCTGGTTTGCTTTGTTTATGACTTTTCTCGTTTTCATCTCCAGTAGTCTCCTGTTTTCCAGCACTTTAGTTTATATTTTTTTTAATATATTTTTTTAAACAATTGTTTCAGGCATAAGCTAAGAACATATTTTCACCCCATGCACCTTAAGAACTTCTGTCTATCAGTGAAATATCTGCTTTTTTAAAGTATAACTCAAATGAAAAGGAAAAGAAAGAAATATGATTTAAATAAGGGGCCATCTGATTTTGCTCGTTTATGACTGATTTGGTTTTTCTCTCCTTTTGAAAAAATGTGAAGATGAAATTCAGCTAAAAAAAGTCTTGAGTTTATATTATGGCAGATGATTTCCAAAATTGTCAGTGTTTCTACAGCCATAGAATAAATGAGAAAAAGTGGGCTTAATTTTCAATTAGCTCTTGAAAGGGTAATTTGAAACCCTCTTCATCAAAGGATTCAAAATGAGAAGGAAAAAAAAATGGATTAATGTGAAGAACAAGATGAATATGGTTGAAATGATTTTGATCATCACAGTAGCTTACTGTGGATTGGGCTTGTAAACAATATGTTAATATACTTGCTAGAGATGTTTATTCACGTCCTGTTCGAATTTGAATAAACTAATGTACAGATCGACTTATGTAATGAATGTTTGTTCAATTATTTTGGGAGAACTCTTGGAAATTCGAATGTGATTTTTAGTAGGAAGAAAGGAAAGGAAAAGAAAGGAAAGAAAAGAAAGGAAAGGAAAGGAAAGGAAAGGAAAGGAAAGGAAAGGAAACGAAACGAAAGGAAAGGAAAGGAAAGCAAAGCAAAGCAAAGCAAAGGAAAGGAAAGGAAAGGAAAGGAAAGGAAAGCAAAGCAAAGCAAAGCAAAGGAAAGGAAAGGAAAGGAAAGGAAAGGAAAGGAAAGGAAAGCAAAGCAAAGGAAAGCAAAGCAAAGCAAAGCAAAGCAAAGCAAAGCAAAGGAAAGGTAAGGAAAGGAAAGCAAAGGAAAGCAAAGGGAAGCAAAGGAAAGCAAAGGAAAACAGAAGATACACCTGTTCCTAATTATGCTTTTAAAAACCCCTAGGAGACCGAGCTTGCATAGAATTCGCATACTGATTGATTGAGTGGCAATATCTGCGGGAAAGTGGCCCAAATTAGAATCTCAATCAAAACCCATACAATCGATCTTAATTACACACTAAAAAAAGAACAATCATGATGACGAAGGACCTGGAGTGTGTAAAGTGCACAACTCTCTGGCTTTGGTTAATTGATAACAGTCACCGGAACTTCAACTGAATGGAATCGAACAGTGCCGCTAAAATAGTCAATATATATATATACCTCTATTCTAAAGACCCTGGGCTGTTTGACCGCCTGACTGCCCGACCACACGCACAAAATAAAACTGACCAACTAACTAGCAAAGTGAACACAATTTGTTTAGGATCCGATATCTCAGATTATTTGATTCCTTTTGATCATACACACTTGTTTGCACTCCTCTATTTATCCGTATAGCTTCAGATCGAAACAGAGCACCGATAGAGAGACCGCGCACGTACGGATGAAGTGCGCACCGTCGGCTTCCTGAAAGACCAGCTTCTAGCTGAAGAAACATTGACCGAAATGGACGTTCACATGAGTTTTAATAAAAGACGAAAAAATTCAGCTAATTTGAGAAGAATATCAGCCAATCAGAATCGAGAACATTTGCAAAACTGCGGTGTCATCCTTAGTAGCCCAGCAACTCGGGAAATGGACATTTATTTATTTTATTTTCCCACTCAATAATGAATATCATAGTAAATGTATACAAAATATCAAAAACCTTCCTTTCCTGAAAATCTGGATATATTTCTCATATAAACCTTTGTAAATAGATTTTTGCAGGCTTCATGGCACCTTAGTTTTGCAGTGACGTCATTTCACTGTTTCAGATTAGCTGGATAATACACAGGCAGCCCAAGCTCTTTTTCTGTAGTGTTGTGATGAATATTTACGGTAATATTTTGTAATATCTAAAATTGGTACTTTTATGAATAAAAATGACTTACCTTGATAGCTTGTTAAATGTTTTGATATCTGGTCGATTTTGAAGCCCTTTGTGAGCGTTTTTACGGAGTCATCGTCATTTTGGTTCCCCTACTAAAGAAAATCCAAAGGCTGCACACTCACGGCGACACCGACCTCTACTCGGAGCTCAATAAATCCAAGAAAGATTAAGCTACGGCCATAATTTCACGACAGAATCAAAGTACACATGCCAATGCTTCTCTCCAGCACGCTCAAAGTAGCATTCTTTCTAAAACGTGAATGCTAGAAGATATTTTCTTCCATAATAAATTCACTTCTGACTCTGTAGTTTGGCTTGTGATGGCCGCCATAATGAGTCCTACGCTCGAATTGTATGCTGGTTAGCTTTTTAAAACCCTAGCGGGGGTAGACAGCGTCCATTTTTGGCAAACAAACCCTAACCTACCAGGGTCCCCTAGTGTCCTTTTGGCGAATGGCTCATTGTTTTCTCTCAACCAATCAAAAATCAGGAGGAAGCCATTCAGCTGTTACGCCGGCACGAAACAGAACAACAGCTGAATGGCTTCAGTTCTCAGGGAAAACTATTCGAATCTATAAATATGATCCCACGTGTAACCTCAAAGCATCCTGCTTATCTCGCGACCACGTGTTCACGAGAGGAAAACGAAATAAAATAGAATTAGCATCGGACAGGAAATGGATAAAATACTGGATGACTTTGAAAAGCGCTTCCTTAAAATTTTATCATTGTAAAAAACGGTCAGTGCGTAAAATTTGATAACCTGAGTTTTATATTCGTCTAATATGGTAAAATTGAATTGCATGAGTACAGCCTCGTTTTGATGTTTGTTTTAGTGTTTCTCTCATTTCAATTTCAATACCTTAAAAAATAATTTGCTTGCATCGTCACACCTTCCAACTTTTCTTCGGAAAAAATATCTCTTTTCGAGCGTCCGACATAGTTTATTCCAGCTTTGAATATTAAATCATAAAATGGAAATTATATGAGATTATTCATTATTACTTTTTAGTATCTATATAATTTGTAACTTGAATAATTTAATGTAAACTTCTCCTTTGTAGAGTGGTTTTCATTAACCCGTGAAAAATTACGAATTCTATTTATTAAAGTGTAATAGTCAAAAAAACACAATAGAAAACAAAAGAATCAAAGTGAAGTAGTGTGTAATACGCTAAAGGGTATTTCACGGGTTTATGAGATTCTTGAATCCCATATCACAAAATAATTGCTCTAACAGCGACTCGGATGAGGATAACAAGCAAGAGAAAGAAAAACAAAACACGGGCTTCCTGATTTTTCATTGAATTCATTTTTTCAGACTGCTATCAAACATCCTTTGTTTTCATAGCAAAATTCACTTTTTAACAAAGTTAACTATTTCCATTTATATTCTTTGCAAACTAATCTTCTTTTTTTTTATTGTTTTTTTAATGCCATACGTTAAGAAAATCAAGTGATAATAAGACGAAAGCAATTTTTTTTTGTGCGGGATCCCTGATGTTTCATTGAATTCAGCTTGGAAAGCATTGGATTCCATGCTGAATTCTTCGCTATTACGTCACATATTCGTCATCTCGGACCAATCAGCGCGCGAGTTTATTTTGTGATATTGGATTCACTCTAATACCATTCAATTGACCTTTTCGGCGCTAGGCTTTCACGTTGTCTTCACGTGATGGATCGTGTTACGGTCACCAAAAAGTTCGGACATTGCTGTTGAATTGCCACACGATCGTACTAACTTTTATACAATTTATCTACTTAATTTGTTAATTCTGTTCTCAAAATCTTAATGAAACTATCTAAATAATTTATTTCTAAAGAAGTTTTGATAAAAATTTGAGAACAGAAGAAACAAATCAAGTCAATAAATTGTATAAAAGTTAGTACGATCGTGTGGCAATTCAACAACAATGTCCGAACTTTTTGGTGACCATAACACGATCCATCACGTGAAGACCACGTGAAAGCCTAGCGCCGAAAAGGTGAATTCTAGTCCCACTCATATGACGGATTTCAATGGCGTTCTATAAATTATATGAACTTATTACATGCCTTATTAACATGTTTTTTTAATGCGATAATTTTCAGTTTCCATACATGGTAGCGATTCAGCAGTTCATCTGTTATCGCTACTGAAAAGATAAATTTATGGATGCAAACTGTGAATTTTTAATTTCAAAATAAACAGTCTGGAAGACCATAGTCCATATACAAGGCAAACAAGCAAAGAAACTATTAATAAACAATTATTGGATGAGGTTGAGCACGATATCGCAAATTATCAAGACCAAGGCTGTGTTATCTGCCGAAGCCGTAGGCTGAGGCGGATAAAACGGCCGAGGTCTTGATATTTACGATATCAAGCGAAAACCGAATTCAACTGAATTGTTTTATTATACATTTTGTAAACAAAAAATTAAGGTTTAATTCTGCTTTCGAAAAAATAGCAAACGTATTTGCATTTCCATATCGTGACCTTTAAACTCGACATGATACAATCAGAAGCGAGATAGTGAGTAAAATGTATAATAAAAGCGTTTATTTTTATATCACTGGTAACTGTAATAGTTATTGTCGCAAATTTACGGAAAAGAACCTGTGATCCGCAAGGTAGAGTTAAATAATTGAAACCATTTTTTGACAGCTAAGCTGTATTGTCATTAATTCTCCGGAAATAACAGTACTAGTAATTAAATCAGTAAGGTTCAGAAATGCTACCAGGAAAGTGAAAACAGGAAAGATGGCTTTAGGTGCTTTCGGTGTTCTGTTTCGAATGTGATAAGTATTATAAATTATAATTGACTTTTCAGTTTTTCGTGCCTTTCACCGTTACAATCACAAGAAAGACCTCGAAAGTATAAATAGAATCCAAAATTGTATTTCAATCTTGCTTGTGTCATATTTTTAAAATATAGTCATATTAAAAGACATACATGATTTTTTTATAGGGGAATTCGAAAATTATATAAATAAAAATTAAATCATAAAAAGCTAACTTAAGAATTGTTTTCTATAGAGTTTTTATATCAGCAGCCAATATATTATTATGTGATTTATTCCAAAGTGCGGAGACAGCAACTCGGCGCAAAAGCTAACTTCAAAATTGTTTTCAATAGAGTTTTGTATCTGAAGCCAATATATTATTATGTAATTTATTCCAAAGTGCGGAGACAGCAACTCGGAGCTTGAAAATAAGATCTAAGATCATCTAATGATAACGGTATTGACGATCAGTGCTCAGAATTTTAGGGATGACATTTGATGGATTTGACAAGAAAATTCATTAAGAGCACAATATCAAAGCTAAAAATGCATAAAGCGATAGAAATTAAATTCAACAATTCTAAAAGCTTTCACCTTGAAATTAAATCGAAGGTCTGTCCTTAACATGCACATGAAGTTGTAAATAAAGATTTTAGATAAAATTTTACTAACGGTTTCATGCTGTTAAGTTATGACAATGATTTCAAGAGGTTTGCTGAGTTTACACATGATAAACTTTGGTTACAAAATGTGATGAGACTTGTTAAAAAGGCATTTTAAAATGTTCCATCATTTATGTTTACCTTTTCTTAAATGAGCATTAAAATCTTCAGCTCTAAGTTTACTGATCCGGACGGCTTTAACAGGATAATTTTCAATACTACCCCCTCCCTGTTAGTATTCTTAACCAGACCGGAAGTCGCTATCCATGGTTGACAAAGTCTATTTATATTCCCGATGTTTGACGTCGTTACGAATAGAGGACGCTTGAAGTTCGCAGTGATGGAGGTCGGCAGTGATGGTCGATATGCATACTTCCGCGTCTTGTTCGCCATTTTTCTACTTCATCCAGCTTACGGTAAGACATAACGCTGTTTTCTATTGCCAGTTGAATACCTTTTTGTTCTTTTTCAGCAACTATGACCGATAACAATGAATTAAAACCACGATTACTCGCAAATATTGCTGTAAGGATAATTTCACGGGCAAGTTGGTCTTATAACTTTTGATACTAAATAAGTCGATCCTACAGTCCTTGTTTCCTTTAGTACAGCCTCTACGCTATCATTGTATAGGTTTTAGTGCATTTCTTATTCATTTTGATCGATAAAAGTAGCAAGTTAAGGTACATATATATAAGAACTGAAGCTCTGAAGTTGTGAATTGTTTGACGTGATGAAGATTAGGAACAGTCAAGTTAGAGAAATTTGAGACTTGCTACTTTGTCTGCCCAGTTCTTGAACTTCTTGATCTGATATCAAGTTATAAGATTATGTTTCCTCTGCCAAGGATTTTCAGTTTTGTTTAGGAATATTTTCATTCTTCTGAAGCATACTGTATTAACTATAGTATTAATGATGTAACTCTGCATTTTACTTGTAACTTTACACATACAGTAGCGTATACGATAATACCAGTTAACTATTACAGTTCTATTAATAGTCATATATTGATCACTAATCTTTAATATTTTTTTAATTATCAGTAATAAACATTATAAATTTAATATCTATAACTATATTGACTCAAAACCAAATTACATTTTTATCTGAGGGAGGGGTGGGTAAAGAGTCAATTAGAATCTGCATAGGATAGTATCAATATACGTCATTTCCGGTGAAACTCTTACCACAGGCGTCCCAGGCTCACTGTTTGTTCACTACAATTTATGAGTTCATATATTTTCCATTTTGAATTACAAGTTTAATAAATGAACAAATATTTAACCTGTTACAAAAAACATTGAATATGTATAATTTTTGTTAGTTTTCGTAGCTGCTATGTTGGATTCAACTAAAGCTTTCTCATTAGTCCTTTCTGTTATATCATCCAACATCACCACCATGCCTTTTGTTATTTAATTCTTTTGGAAATGATTAAAAGCCAGCTATATGGTAACAAATACTGAGCCTTGATCACCAGTGCTTTTCCCAGCTAAAAGGAAAGGTTTCATTGTTAATCACCCACATGGATGACTGAGCATGGAAGGCAGTGTTCAATTCAAGGCTCTTCTCAGTACATGCATAAAGCTATCACACTCTTTGACCGAGAGGGCAGTGTTCGCACTTCACCTAAGACTGTTATCCTATTCATATTTTTAACAATACCTTAAATTATATATGTATAAGTTATTGGAGTAGGGAGGGTAGTAGCTAAATTGTTCCAGAGGCTCTGGAAAGTAATAATAAGAGTGTATTACCACTTGGTTCCTGAGCACGGTGCTTAGGGTACAAAAGTTGCTTGGTAAGAATAATGTGAACACAGCTAATTTTGAATTTCCTATGCCAAATAATTTAGGGATTGTTATTGTACCTGAATAAAAGGTTGGCTATACATATAAGAGTGTGAAGATGCTCTAACCTCTGAAAGCCTGAAAGCCTGATTTGACTAGGGAGGAAGGGAGGCTGGTGGAATTTGGGGGAAGGATCATTATAAAATTAGGCTTAAGAGGCCAGGGGGATACCCACAAAAAATGGAGAGACAGTAAAGCACTTTTACAATAAAAAAAGTGGAAAACAAGATCCAAGTGGCCATTTCTTATTATGTAACAATGGTGAAAGGCTGGGGGGGGGGGGGAGGGGGCAGATTTCTTGTATCGGTTAACAATCTGAACAGCCGCCTTCCCAATACAAAAATGTACAGTCCCTTATTTATCCAAATGAATTAAACCATTATCCCCTTACCACTACATCTACTGCCATTTAAGATGAATTGTACCTATATATTTCACAACTGTAAGTGTAACTCAAAAATTCCTTGTTTCTATTTTATTATTTTATTTAAAATGTAAATAATTAAATAAATTCCTAAACCACCAGTATTTTGAAATATGAGATAAGAAGAAGATTGTGGATGACACAATATCTATTTCACTGACATAGACAGCTTCCCTCAGAGATTTTTGATTTAATTAACAATAAATATAAAAGATAAAAGTAACAAAACAAAACACACTCACCAATAATATAACCCCCTCCCCCTACAGACAATATTTATGTGTTTGGTTCTCTCTCAGTTCCTGACTGAGCTATATATTTTAAAAGAAGTCAAAATATTTCCCTTGCAGTTATACATGATAAGCATTGAGATTTTTGTACCAAACAACACTTCCCTTCCCCTTCCCCTTCCCTTTTACATCAAGCTTACTAAAAAAGAAGAAGAAAGAAACGAAAAAAGAAAAGGAAAGGAAACTTAAAAGATCTATCACTAGATATTCGACTTACGTCCCTTTCGCGACAGTAGAGAAACCGATATTTCATAAAGATATTCTTGGGGCCAATGGACAAACTATCAAAATTTAGTGAATGCGGCTTAGAGTACCTCGTACTTTAAACGAGGTAAAATTGTGATCAGCAGAACTAACATTTTATGAGGAAAGAGGTTGTCTCTGATTATTAGGTTTATTTTTAATGACGTTTCAGTCGGGATACTGCGACCTTCGCTAGTTAGTTAAATATCTCCAAGTACTTTTAGTCTAAATCGACAGGACTTAATCACATGTTTGGAGCAGCTGTGACAAACATGAAACGCTTATAATTTTGGCGTATCACTGCCAATTAACTAAAAAAAATTGTGAAAGTAGGAGCCTTGTCGTCACGTTTTTCTGCTCTGCCCCCCGGCTTTCGCAAATACAGTGACAAGAAAACAAAAATAACCGAATTTAATTTCATTACAGTGTGACTACTCCAACTAAGACCACCTAAGCAAATTTTCATACAAATTAGCCAACCACGATTGAGCTCGACTATTGAAACAATAGAATCGGCACAAATTTTCACATTTTTCCCTCTAAAAAAAAAAAAATAAATAAAAAAAAAAAAAAAAAAAAAAAAAAAAAAAAGAGCATATATTTACTGGGTTGCCTGTATGGCAAACCAGTCTTAAAATGAGGGCCGTTTTTCTTTTTCGGGCGTCAGGTAGACTATAATGTCTATTGTGACGTCACACGTCATGATAAGTGGTTGAGAACTTGTAATCATAGCAATAGTCTGTCCAATGAAGTTGTGTTGTGTTATGTATCTGTGTACTTGAGAATCTATGAACTATCTAGCTATGATCAAACTAGATCTTACCAGATCTCAGATACAAAAAAATATACTGAGACAAAATTAACTACAAATTAGTGACAAACAAAGCTTTGATGAAAGCTGACTCCAACTTGTAGAAGTGAGACGAGCTGATAGTGATCTACAAGAAAGCGAACTGCCAAGACTCCTTGTTGAATATTTCCATTTATGAAAATACAGAAAACAACAACTGAGGGAAAAACAAATTACCAGTTAAACACATTTTGGCTAAGAGTATTTAGACTGATAAAACGTTTGTTTTGCATTGAACAGTTTCGATACTGAAATATTAAGCAATTATTGGACGAGGTTGAGCAAAATATCGTGATTTGTTAGTGGCGAGCAAGCAATTATTTGCCGATGCCGAAGGCAGAGGCAAATAATTGCTTGCAAGACACTAACAAATCTCGATATTTTGCGATAACCGAGTTCAATAACTGTTTTATCATTCGAATTATTTTTTCTAATTTTTGAGGGGCAGTGCGAGTCAAACAATAACAAAGAAGTCAGCTCATTTTTTCAGGGAAGCGAGCCATTGTCAAATACAGCGTTACTGCGCATGAGCAAACCGTTATTTGCAGTAAGATGGCTCTGCACCGTAATGCGCATGGGCAGACCATTATTTGTAGGCAGTTATTTGCAGTTCTCTTGGCCAATCAAAATGACGGAAAAAATAATTTGAATGATAAATATGTTTATTTCATCAGCTAGTCTTGAAAGGTCACGGTACTCTAGTAGGTCAAATACAAACCTAATACGTGTTGACGAGTCAGTAACGCAACACTAATGTCTTAATAGAATTTAAAATGTTTTTAATAAAGGGGGACTTTTAACCAAAAAGGAAAATAAAATAATAAAGAGTATATAGGATTGGCGAGTGGGCGAGCTCTGGCACAGGCAACCCAGTGAACGCTCCAAGAGCGTCTAGCTTTTACTTTATATTAAGTAACAGTTTAAACTCCAGAAGTCGTCACCATCCTGTTATTCAGCGTCAAAAACCTGATTTTTGAATTTTTTAAATTTGTTTGGGTGGCCTTGGTTCGAGTAGTCGCACTGTAACGCATACATATACGCTAAACAATCTAGCCTCACATAGTTTTACATTCACTAAGAATGCTGATATATATGATTATAATATTAGGAGTAAAGATTACTTGAGGCTTCCGAAAGTCAAAAGAAACTGGGGGAAACAAAGGATTGCATATCAGACCGTTAAATAATGGAATGATCTAAGTCAAGAATTAAGGAACTCTAGTAGTGTTCAAGTCTTCAAACGCAATTTCTTCAGTTAGTTTCACAAATTCATATATTCTTTTTACAATATTTTTTACAAATTTTAGTTTTATATACATTAGCGTAATTTATTTTTCATTATTTATGCTTTTATATTCTATTTTCATATAGTCCTATTTTTCTGTTTATTTCATATTAAGTTAATTCCAGGACCTCTCTGAAAATTACCAATGTGAGAGAGTTTTCCTGGAGCATATTTTTTAATTATTTGTGCAATAAAGATTATTATTATTATTATTATTCAAATAGACTGTTGCGCACTGACAGTTTTGATTTTGCTTCACGCATTCAATGTTTGCGTTCTATCCATTTTTCATTCATCAGTTTTCATAGTATGATTATTATTAGTTAGTTTCATCAAGTGCTTTGGTATTCATCTTATATTTTTTGTATTTTGTTAGGAATTCCCTGAAAATCATTGTAACGAGTGGAGTATCCTCACTAAATATTGAAATTAATTTTTTTATTTATTATAATAGACTTTTCCCAAATTCGCGACCAAAGCCAAACCTCTGTTTTCGCATGCACAGATGACGATATTGCATCATTTCTGATCGCATATTCATTTTTGATCGTTTTGTTGTAGAGGCTATGACAACGCTAGTGTGGACGAGAAGCTTTCGATGTGTTTTTAGGGAGACGAAAACGGAGCGTCTCTGAAACAGAATAGTGTGGACGTGGACTTAGTTACCGTTGCTATGTACCACACGCTGGAAAAATATCTATTTAGAAATTAATGTCGTTGACGTTCTTACAGTCCTATTAATTAGAGTATCCTTGAGTAACTTTGAAAACAGATTTTAGGAGCTAAACGTCGGACCGTAACCATTCTCTCTCAAAACTGATCACAAACTACAGTATTTCTTTGTGTATATTCAGGTTGTCAGGACAGTCCTGTTGGTATAGCAGACCCTAGTATTATACCAGATGACAGATTTAAAGCATCTTCATATTACACCAGAAATGCTGCCGATACTCGTTATAAACCAAAGAATGCACGTCTGAATGGAGTGATCGGCACAGGATGGGGACCAAAAACAAATACCGACCCTAATGACTATCTACAGATAGACTTGGGCCAAGTGTTTGTTATCTGTGCTGTGGCTACACAAGGATGCAACCGCTGCTCTGAGAGAACTACGCAATATAAGATATCAACATCTGTTGATGATAACTCATGGACTACTTACAAAACTGGTAGCACAGACAAGGTATATCTGAATTATGTAACATGTAATGGACGACTTGCACTAACACGTCACGTGACCCTGCTCCTTTTCAAAAACCCAGCAGCTATTTCAAAATAAACACCGGAGAAAGGGCACATCGATATTAGTGATAAGGCGAAGGTTTTTCTCCTAATGTCGACAATAAGAGAATGGTACTACAGCGCGACGCGCCTTACCGTGGCCACCCTGCAAAAGTTTTGTACAAGTTAACCAATCAAAATGCGAGAATTCGATTTCAAAGCAGCGCCGATCGACAAACACATTACTGCGATTCTCAAGAAAACTCTTTCAATTATTTCAAGCAATGTGGATATGTTTGATTTAATGGTTGTATATTGTATTTCCTATACTTATAGTACGCACGACAAAATTACTCGATTCTGATTGGTCTAGAGGAGTACAATTAGAGCGTTAATTGGTACTCCGCGGGAGTACCAATTAGGTCGCTATGGAAACACGGCCAAAAGCGGCAAATTTCCCAAGTGAAATGAGTGAAATTCCCAAAAAAATAAGTGTTTTATAGATTAAAATGCAAAAATTTCAGAAAACTGTTTAATACACACATAGGAAGGCCTCAAATTATGATAACTAGACAAATTCAAGACCTGATAAATCATGTTTTGTAGTAGATAGTTGTTTTTCTTTCTAGTTTTCGCAAAACAATTTGAGTTGGAGTTTTGAATGTTCTCGTTTTACTACCTGTTGTCTTCTGTGGTCTTCTCGAAAAATATATTCAACACCACATCTACAATAATTGTACAATATGTAGAAAACAGCTAACAATAGTTTTAAAGCAAATTTCTTTCCGTTTAGCGAAAAAACACAGCAAGTAGAGGCTCGTTTTTTGTTTTGAAAATAGTTAAGATCAAATCTTACCAACAAACTGTCGAGTGGTTGTAGAGAGACGAATTCAGCTATTTATCACAAGTTAATTGATCCTAAGTTATCAATCCAGGCTTGAAATAATAAAATCTTCAGATAATTCACCATTCAAAGAAAATAGCAGCGAAATTCTTCGAGCACATGGTCTGATCACTGGCGACTCGTTCACGGCAAGCTGTACTTGAAAACTTTTAACTTGAACGACATATTTGTCGCTTTTATCCCTTTTGATGTTGTCCAGCTAACTTGTTTTCAAAGAAAGTATTTTTGAAATTGTGTTTTTGCAGTTATTAGCAAATGCTAAGAGGAAAAAAATTTAAATTAGCGAACTGTAAACTCTCAACTTTCGCTTAGTTTTCACACAGTACGTTTTCAAAGAAAAGTCGCTTCTTGATTCGCTGTTTAGCTCAGTCAGTACTGTCATTCAATAGTTGTAAACATGCATTAAAATGGCTTTTTACTTGAGATGTAAAATTATTTTCTAGTATTTTGTATTTCAAATCATACATAAAATAATAATCTAAAAAGGGTTTACAGCAACGTTAACACTTTCTATGCTGTTCTTGACTTAGCGCTCTTGGAGAAGAGTCGGTTATAGCAAAGGCAATGAAGATGAATGAATGCCTTCGCTTCGCATGTTTTATAAAATTTTGTCGAGTGAACTATAAATAAAAAATCGCATTCCTATACAAATAAAATATGTAAACAATCTCATTAGTTCTCGCATTTTGATTGGTTAACTTGTACGAAACTTTTGCAGGGTGGCCACTGTAAGGCGCGTCGCGCTGTAAATATATTATTTCGATATTTCAAAAGGATTTCTATGGGAAAATGTATACCTTGCAAATTCAAAAATAGATCTTTGATTTTATTCGTAATGTAATTTCTTGTGTTCATAAGTTACTGGCTAGAATTTGCTACAAAGTTGTGAACGACAAGAAAAAAGTTGTAGCAAGTTGTAGGGTTGATTTACACGAATTCATGCAGATTGCATGCGACAGTTGTAAGCAAATGTTGTACCGTTGTTGTACTAGTTGTACTTGTTGTACTACAAGGTTCCCTCGCGCTTACTCGCAAATGCACAGAAAAAATCGCAATAATGTAGTCAAAAATGGATCAAGAAGTATTTTTTCTTAGGGAAAAGTAAGTTTAATCGGAGTCATGTTTGTCTTAAAGTGAACAATTGTTTTAGCGACTTGATAAAGAAGATTTAGCGAAAGATTAAGCTTAAGCGCTTACAATAAATTTTCGTGAGTGAAACCTCAGTGAGAAAAAAAATGTCTGTAGACCAGAAAAACCTGATTATACTGCAAGAATGATATTTCAGTTCCGTAGAAAACACTTCATAGAAGGTAAATTCATTGATGTTATTAAACTAAGATTTCGTCGACAAAATATTTGTAAACTAGCAAGGTCGTTGCTTCTGCAAGTATTGACTGACAGAAAAACTTGGATAGTTTTTACTGCATTTTACATTTTTATTATATTTTTCTTCATTACTCATGAACCAGAAAAGCGATATTTGAAGCTTTGAATTTTTGTTTTGATCCCATTTCAAGAAAAAAGGCAAAATTTGCAATAGACTTCACCTGAATGCAAGCTTATAATATTTTTCGACAATTTTCAGTGTAGTTCACTTTTCCCCTAAAAAAATTCTTTTAACTTAACTTTTGCTGAATAAATTCCTTTGTTCTATAGATAGGTTCATATGTTCTAGAATTTAAAATTATTTTTCTTCGAATTGAATACGTTTTCTGATACTTTTGAAGGCGTAAAATAATGTTTTTTCTTTCAGTTTTTCCTTCTTGTAAAATCAGAAGAAGTGATCACGCTGTTTCGTAACCTGCGTTATGCCGCGTCACACAATTGTCACGTATTTATCACTATATATACTGTTGTCAAGAATGTCTTAGATGTTGCTCGGCTATTTTTCTTCTAGTTGTTTCCTGGTAATACAGATAGTAATACTGTTGTCTAGAATGTCTTAGATGTTGCTATTTTTGTTCTAGTTGTTTCCTGGTAATACAGATAGTAATACTGTTGTCTAGAATATCTTAGATGTTGCTATTTTTCTTCTAGTTGTTTCCTGGTAATACAGATAGTAATACTGTTGTAAAGAATGTCTTAGATGTTGCTATTTTTCTTCTAGTTGTTTCCTGGTAATGCAGATAGTGATACTGTTGTCTAGAATATCTTAGATGTTGCTATTTTTCTTCTAGTTGTTTCCTGGTAATACAGATAGTAATACTGTTGTCTAGAATGTCTTAGATGTTGGTATTTTTCTTCTATTTGTTTCCTGGTAATACAGATAGTAATACTGTTGTCTAGAATGTCTTAGATGTTGCTATTTTTCTTCTAGTTGTTTCCTGGTAATACAGATAGTAATACTGTTGTAAAGAATGTCTTAGATGTTGTTATTTTTCTTCTAGTTGTTTCCTGGTAATACAGATAGTGATACTGTTGTCTAGAATGTCTTAGATGTTGCTATTTTTCTTCTAGTTGTTTCCCGGTAATACAGATAGTAATACTGTTGTCAAGAATGTCTTAGATGTTGCTATTTTTCTTCTAGTTGTTTTCTGGTAATACAGATAGTAATACTGTTGTCAAGAATGTCCTAGATTATCCAGTTCTAGTCAGATACATCAGGTTTACACCCACGAGGTCTTCCGATTATAAGGTACTTCGTGTTGAAGCTTATGGCCTTCGCAGAAGTAAGTCTTGACAATTATGTTTTTTTTCTTGTTTTATTTGATTTTCGATAAGTTATTTAGTATTAATGATGTTATTACAGGTTTGTTGTGCAGATCCTTACCAGTTGGTATTGGTAGTGGTAAGATACCAGACAGTGATATGACGTCATCATCATCTTACAATAGCACCACATCACCATCCAAGGCAAGACTAAACTACACAGCAGGATCATCATGGTGTGCTGCTACAAGTGAATCTTCTCCATATCTGCAGATTAACTTAGGATCACCTTACATCATTTGTGGTATAGCAACACAGGGTGACCACATGACAGATCAGTGGGTACAGTCTTACAACATGCTCACATCAAATGATGGGACTACGTTTACTAAATATATGGAAAACAGCCAAGTGAAGGTAAACAAGCTAAATAAATGCTTTCTCACTAGAAAAGTATATGACTCAGGGCCGTAACCAGAACATTTACCGGGGGGATGCACATCAAGTAAAAATGGACCTAAGTGTAGTGTACCACAGGTAACCCAACACATTATTGGAAAAAAGAAACAAATGGAGAAAACTGGGAAATGATAGTGGTTTAATTTTTTGATTTACATTAAATCTGTATTTTTTTATTATTTTCAAGCAATAATAATAATAATGAACTTTATTAACTTTAACAAACAAATGTTGATAAAAAGCGGACCTTTTGGTCTGATGGGGGGGTGCACGTGCACCCTGTGCTCCCACCTGGTTACGGGCCTGTGACTATAGCCATGAACGACAAAACTGGATCTAACATTTTTCATGACAGAATTGTAAAGCCGGTAAGTTGTAGTGCTAAAGAAACCCAACAATAATATTCTTGCTCTTAAATTAATTAATTACTACGGCCCTTTCCAGTCTGAGCTCGTATCTCAGTTGGTAGAGCATCGCTAGTCAGTACATATCCAAGGGTCGTTGGTTTAAACTCCGAAGTACGTATATTCTAAGAGAAATGCTCGGAATATTATTGTTTGGTTTCTTTAGCACTACAACTTGTCTCTGCATTTCGAATTCTGTCCTTTCTATTGCTACGCTTAACTTTTTTCATGGCACTTTTAAGAGTAAAAGTATGCTATTTGGAAGGTCCCGTATATGAAATAGCTTCGGCGTTTTGCAGTTCCTTCTAATTTTATTTCTATATTGTTGTTTTTTTGTCTCCAAAACACTTTTCTTAATAGTCATTAACAGGTAACTTCGACCCTAATACTGCAGTCAAGAATCTCTTGTATGATGGTACTGTTGGTCAGTACATACGTGTTGCACCTACAAGTCATTATGGGAGTACAAACTGCATGAGAACAGAACTGTATGGAATAAAACGCGATGGAGGTATGAATTCTATTAGGCAACAAAGACAAACGTTCCTCCAATCTCCGTCTTTGTTCTCTCATACTTATTGATTTTATAACGGTAATATTCAAGTTCCTTTTCCTAATATCAAGAGAGCATAAATAAGAGAGGGAAATTTCTTAATACCACGCGTGCCATGTAAATCCCCGTTTGGGCTATTTTTAGCGCTCAAAAACAACGTACTTTTCGTCGATGTTTCTCACTTTTTCGACAAAATCTATTAGATAAAGCAAAAAGATCAGGATTGGCTATGTTCTGCTCTCTGATAAAACACGACGACTGAGGCTGTTGAACACTCCAAAAGACGTGAAATGTATGTTTTTCCCCAAAAATCGTTACATGTTTTCACTACTTCCAGGTTTGGATGAAGGACACAATTTTTGACGCACTTTAGTAGGGTGAGGCGAAAATAGACTTTATGCTAATACTAAAAATAGCCCAACCGGGAATTCAAATGGCGCGCGTGATATTAAGAAGTTTCCCTCTTTTTCTTATGCTCTGTTGTATATATCTATTTGTTCGGTAACTATGGCGTTTCCGCGCACTGAGTTTTGTCTTCAAACGCCTTGGGCAATATTTAGTATTGATTGCATTTACAAGATTTTATTCTAGGACATACTCTCTGGCAGTCCGGCGAATGCGTTCTTCAAGCAACAAACGATTCTCCCTATCCGAAAAGCATTCATGCTTGTACAGCTTGTACAGTTATCTTGTACAGCTTTCACACACATAAATGCCCCAGGCACTTAGGAGCAATTCTTGATAAGCCTAAAGAATTAAATAATTAAAAAAATACTGTATTGATTTATTGAAGCATGCTCACTTCCGCTTCCGTCCCCCATTGCTCGAGGCGCAGATATAGCCATATTTTGAAATTTTCACCCCTTTTCATCATATTCTACACTAGGAACGTAAGCAGCTGATTATATATTTAGACTTGAACTTCAACCGCCATCGAGCTCTTGCAGGAACACTAACTTTTACGCATGATAGATTTTATTCTAAACACTGATTCTACCAGTGGCTGTGGGGTCCCTGTGCTTTCGCCAAGTAAACTCTTGTATGCAGCTTATTAAATTAAATTAATTAAATGGTTAGCTTCTAAACCCTACAAAATAACAAAGAATATAAAATAAACAAAGTACAAGTTGGAAGGAAAATATAAGTCCGATTGGTCATCTTACCAGTTAGATTAAATATTTAAATCGAGCGAATATTTGATCTGTTTACGTAGGTGGGTAAGCTTGCATAGGAAGGGCACAGGGAACCCAATCTCTAAACAGTCCAAGAAGTATCCATGCACGAGTTAGCCATAGGGGGCATTTTTTCATTATCTACTTTCTAGAGTAATTACAGAAATAAAAATGTTACAATGGTTTTATATTCTTCCCAAACAATAAAGGAGGAAATTTAGTTTCGAACTATTTCTCGACAGGTTGTACAGACATGCCCGTTGGTTTGTCATACTCTAGTATCATCCCAGATCACAGGTTTACCGCCAGTTCTCAATTCAGCGGTGATTACCTACCAAACTTTGCAAGACTTTTAACTCCTAGTAGAGGTTGGACACCAGCTAGATTGAATGATGGTGGTGACTGGCTGCAGATAGACCTTGGTTCTGTGGTGTTCGTGTGTGCTGTGGCTACACAAGGCTATAGCGGTTCTGATGAATGGATGGAATCATACATGTTAAGAGTGTCATTGGATAATGTGAACTGGGATTATTACCAGGAACCTACTAATACTAATAAGGTAAATACGTAACAATATACAGAGTGCCCTTAGATAATATATATACAAGGTGAATACATAACAAGACACGATATAAGAGAGTCCTAAGATAATGTGAATAGACCCGAATATGGCGCCGATGACGTCAAACGAGGATAGATCCTGGGATGTCCCGGATGTTGTGAGTGAAACCTTGTTGTTTTGACTCTTCCGAGTTCGTTTATACTGACATTTTTTCATATGGATTGCTGTTTTTAATTGAGAAAAAGGTTCTCCGAACATCGACGATGTAAAAAATAGGTATTAAGACGCCCAATCCTCGTTTGAAGTCATCGGCGCCATATTCGAAAAGGGTCTATTGGAATTATTTATTTACCATAAAAGACTTTCACTTGACTGTCTTCGTTTTAGACATTTACTGGCAATGTAGATAGTAACGGCGTTGTGACAAACAACCTTGCCAAACCAATCAAGGCCAAGTTTATACGATTCTATCCCGTGGATTATAAAACAAAGTGGCCGTCTATGAGAGCGGAGGTGTATGGGATATCATCAGGTTAGTATCCATAATAACAGATAGCCATCAACTCAATGAAATGAATTCACTCAAATGTTTTGAAGGGCAAAATATCAAGGAAAAACGTTCTACTTCTTCAAATTCTGAAACAAAGTTGACAATCCCTATTTTGTACTACGTATATTGAAAGGTCGAAAAAGTATTTCCTTGTGGAAATCGTAAGGTAGTCATTGACGATAGAACTTCTCAAATAAGCACATTTTGTAGTAATACTATGACTGCACGCCAAAGTGCCATTTTTGAGGTCTCCTATTTACCCCTGTCAGTAATTCTTTTTTACACAAACCAACAAATACTTTACACGTCCGCCCAACAAATACTGAAGTCTCTCTGATAATTTTACGAAAATAATGGTAGGAATATATTGTTTTTTCTACCAGCAAATATGGCCCACTTGTAGAAGACGCAAAAATAGCTGATAAGCCATTTTCCAGTTTCCAAATTGGTTCATTCGTTTCCGAGATATAGCTCTTCAAACATCACGAAACCTCTATTTAAATTTCCCGTGCCAGAAATTTCCGCAAATTGCAAAGGGTCTGATTCCTATATGACATGACGTCAATTAAGGTAGTTCCGGACACTTGGACTTTCTTTTTGATGAATTTTCTTAGTAATCCTGTCATTTATAGATCATTGTCAAATTAAAAAGCTAGAAAACAGGGGGTCGCCGTATTGGTTATAAAGCTATAGAACTTAGTAAAAGTAGATATTTGCAATGATTCGCGGTGATTTTGCTCACAAAGTACCAACTCAAAGTATTCTAGGAAATGCGAACGCATTCTGCGGTCATAAGCATTAGAGTATTTTAAACGATAGATCTATTAGGCTTATCTTACATTTTCCTGTTATGAAAAGTTCTTCAATCATTTAATTTGCGAATATGGGTAAAACTGAATTATAGAAGCAAAATTATACGGCAATTAGGCACCCCTAAATGAATTTAGAGTTGTAAATTGTAAAAAAAATTGGGGTCACCGTACTAATAGACGAGTTATGAGCGACTAAATCCAATTTTTTGGTAAAAAAAAATACAATTCCTGTCCGCGCGGGACTGGGTACTAGTACTTTAAACATCCGCTTGAAACTTGTCTTTGTGATCTTCAGAGACCCTAAAACCTATTTCGAATTGATTTTGGAACTAAAGGTGTAAAATTAATTGTTTATTCATTCGTTTTTACAAAGTTGTAAGTTTGTTGTTTTAAGACAAAACAACGACCAGATCAGGTAATGAAAATCTTAGCACGTTTCGAAAAGTGTCTCATTGTACCTCAAAAGTTGCATGAAATTTTGATATTATTTATATAAATCTTCAAAACAACTTAAATAAAGGGTAAAAAACGAGATGCGCGAAATGGATGCGCAGTAACAAGGATCTGGATCTACCTAAAGGTAGTTCTCTCGTTTTTAATCACTTATTTAATTGCTTCTGATGTTTCGTGTGGTCTACAAAAACAGCGGTTTGCATTGAATGCGAAACTGGAGTATTAGCTCTATTTCAATTGTAAAAATGATTTTTTCCTCCGAACACATTCGAAATCTATATTGCCAGTTATCAGCTCCGTTTGTGTCGTTTTGCAACAAAATGGTTTTTTCACAAAATACCCAAAATGTGCCACACTAACATTTACTCTTGTGATTTACGGACTTTAGTTGGCTGGAGAGTAAACACCCTGAGACAATTTTGTTGCACAGACGGGGGACTGGTTAGACTATTATGATATAGATTTTGAGAAAATCGGAAGAGGTAAAATTAATCTTTTGCCATGAAGACCTCAAAGAAAAAGAACAGCAATCGTTTGTTAAATGTGTACTTTATTGTAGCTTGTAGTTCTCCTGTTGGACTTGAAGTACCTGGCATGCGCAACATTCAGAACAGCCAAATGACGTCATCATCTCACCTTGACAGCTCCCATACTGCAGCTCATGGTCGTCTCTATGGCAGCAATACATGGTGTAGTAGGACATTATCTAAAACTCAGTACATACAGATTGACCTGGGACAAGTGATGACAGTGACAGGTATAGCAACACAGGGTGACCACACCATGGATAAGTGGGTAACGAACTACACTATCAGTTACATTATGGATGGCAATCTGTGGTACACCTACAAAGCTGGGAGCAACACTGATAAGGTAGAAAACAATATTAAATCCACCAGTAAAATATTTGAAAACTTGAAAGAAGATTTGAAGATTTCCATCTTTATATTCCTGTAGCTTTCAAGCTAGATACTCAGTAACAAAGTTACTGCTGCATTTGTTCCATATTTCATCAGATATTCCAAGGCAACAGCGACAAAGCGAGTGTAAGAGTGCAATGGCTGAATCATCCAGTGACAGCAAGATATGTTCGAGTTACCCCACAGGCATGGAATACTGGTATATGTATGAGAATAGAACTGTATGGATGTGACTATGGTAAGTACAGACATGGAATACTGCTATATGTATGAGAATAGAACTGTATGGATGTGACTATGGTAAGTACAGACATGGAATACTGCTATATGTATGAGAATAGAACTGTATGGATGTGACTATGGTAAGTACAGACATGGAATACTGCTATATGTATGAGAATATAACTGTATGGATGTGACTATGGTAAGTACAGACATGGAATACTACTATATGTATGAGAATAGAACTGTATGGATGTGACTATGGTAAGTACAGACATGGAATACTGGTATATGTATGAGAATAGAACTGTATGGATGTGAATATGGTAAGTACAGACATGGAATACTGGTATATGTATGAGAATAGAACTGTATGGATGTGACTATGGTAAGTACAGGCATGGAATACTGGTATATGTATGAGAATAGAACTGTATGGATGTGACTATGGTAAGTACAGACATGGAATACTGCTATATGTATGAGAATAGAACTGTATGGATGTGACTATGGTAAGTACAGACATGGAATACTGCTATATGTATGAGAATAGAACTGTATGGATGTGACTATGGTAAGTACAGGCATGGAATACTGGTATATGTATGAGAATAGAACTGTATGGATGTGACTGTGGTAAGTACAGACATGGGATACTGGTATATGTATGAGAATAGAACTGTATGGATGTGACTATGGTAAGTACAGACATGGAATACTGGTATATGTATGAGAATAGAACTGTATGGATGTGACTATGGTAAGTACAGACATTGAACACTGGTATATGTATGAGAATATAACTGTATGGATGTGACTATGGTAAGTACAGATATGGAATACTGGTATATGTATGAGAATAGAACTGTATGGATGTGGCTATGGTAAGTACAGATATGGAATACTGGTATATGTAAGAGAATAGAACTGTATGGATGTAACTATGGTAAGTACAGACATGGAATACTGGTATATGTATGAGAATAGAACTGTATGGATGTGACTATGGTAAGTACAGGCATGGAATACTGGTATATGTATGAGAATAGAACTGTATGGATGTGACTATGGTAAGTACAGACATGGAATACTACTATATGTATGAGAATAGAACTGTATGGATGTGACTATGGTAAGTACAGACATGGAATACTGGTATATGTATGAGAATAGAACTGTATGGATGTGACTATGGTAAGTACAGACATGGAATACTACTATATGTATGAGAATAGAACTGTATGGATGTGACTATGGTAAGTACAGACATGGAATACTGGTATATGTATGAGAATAGAACTGTATGGATGTGACTATGGTAAGTACAGACATGGAATACTGCTATATGTATGAGAATAGAACTGTATGGATGTGACTATGGTAAGTACAGACATGGAATACTGCTATATGTATGAGAATAGAACTGTATGGATGTGACTATGGTAAGTACAGACATGGAATACTGGTATATGTATGAGAATAGAACTGTATGGATGTGACTATGGTAAGTACAGACATGGAATACTGGTATATGTATGAGAATAGAACTGTATGGATGTGGCTATGGTAAGTACAGACATGGAATACTACTATATGTATGAGAATAGAACTGTATGGATGTGACTATGGTAAGTACAGACATGGAATACTGCTATATGTATGAGAATATAACTGTATGGATGTGACTATGGTAAGTACAGACATGGAATACTACTATATGTATGAGAATAGAACTGTATGGATGTGACTATGGTAAGTACAGACATGGGATACTGGTATATGTATGAGAATAGAACTGTATGTATGTGACTATGGTAAGTACAGACATGGAATACTGTTATATGTATGAGAATAGAACTGTATGGATGTGACTATGGTAAGTACAGACATGGAATACTGGTATATGTATGAGAATAGAACTGTATGGATGTGACTATGGTAAGTACAGACATGGAATACTGGTATATGTATGAGAATAGAACTGTATGGATGTGACTATGGTAAGTACAGACATGGAATATGCTATATGTATGAGAATAGAACTGTATGGATGTGACTATGGTAAGTACAGACATGGAATATGCTATATGTATGAGAATAGAACTGTATGGATGTGACTATGGTAAGTACAGACATGGAATATGCTATATGTATGAGAATAGAACTGTATGGATGTGACTATGGTAAGTACAGACATGGAATACTGCTATATGTATGAGAATAGCACTGTATGGATGTGACTATGGTAAGTACAGACATTGAACACTGGTATATGTATGAGAATAGAACTGTATGGATGTGACTATGGTAAGTACAGACATGGAATACTGCTATATGTATGAGAATAGAACTGTATGGATGTGACTATGGTAAGTACAGACATGGAATACTGGTATATGTATGAGAATAGAACGGTATGGATGTGACTATGGTAAGTACAGACATGGAATACTGGTATATGTATGAGAATAGAACTGTATGGATGTGACTATGGTAAGTACAGACATGGAATACTGGTATATGTATGAGAATAGAACTGTATGGATGTGACTATGGTAAGTACAGACATGGAATACTGCTATATGTATGAGAATAGAACTGTATGGATGTGACTATGGTAAGTACAGACATGGGATACTGGTATATGTATGAGAATAGAACTGTATGGATGTGACTATGGTAAGTACAGATATGGAATACTGGTATATGTATGAGAATAGAACGGTATGGATGTAACTATGGTAAGTACAGACATGGAATACTGGCATATGTATGAGAATAGAATTGTATGGATGTGACTATGGAAGTACAGACATGGAATACTGGTATATGTATGAGAATAGAACTGTATGGATGTGACTATGGTAAGTACAGACATGGAATACTGGTATATGTATGAGAATAGAACTGTATGGATGTGACTATGGTAAGTACAGACATGGAATACTACTATATGTATGAGAATAGAACTGTATGGGTGTGACTATGGTAAGTACAGACATGGAATACTGGTATATGTATGAGAATAGAACTGTATGGATGTGACTATGGTAAGTACAGACATGGAATACTACTATATGTATGAGAATAGAACTGTATGGATGTGACTATGGTAAGTACAGACATGGAATACTGGTATATGTATGAGAATAGAACTGTATGGATGTGACTATGGTAAGTACAGACATGGAATACTGGTATATGTATGAGAATAGAACTGTATGGATGTGACTATGGTAAGTACAGACATGGAATACTACTATATGTATGAGAATAGAACTGTATGGGTGTGACTATGGTAAGTACAGACATGGAATACTGGTATATGTATGAGAATAGAACTGTATGGATGTGACTATGGTAAGTACAGACATGGAATACTGGTATATGTATGAGAATAGAACTGTATGGATGTGACTATGGTAAGTACAGACATGGAATACTGGTATATGTATGAGAATAGAGCTGTATGGATGTGACTATGGTAAGTACAGACATGGAATACTGCTATATGTATGAGAATAGAACTGTATGGATGTGACTATGGTAAGTAGAGACATGGAATACTGGTATATGTATGATAATAGAACTGTATTGATGTGACTATGGTAAGAATGTTGTTAATAGTCATAAATTGCATCAATGTCACTCTTCCCTTCTCAAACTATCAGACACTCTGCATCTTGACAGACACTCTATCACAATTAAAAAGAAAACACATTAACGACCTACTCGCCATTAGAGTCTCCAGCAGCTCAGTGGTAGAGCGTCCGACTAGCATTGGGAGGGTCGTGGGTTCGATTCCCATCTGGGGCTCAACATTTCATATTCCATCACCATACGCAAAACCAACATTATCATATTGTAATGTCTTGATCATTCTTTTGTTTGTCTGTCTGTCCAGCTATCATACCAGTGATATCAGGTCTAGCCAATCAAAACCTGACAGCAGCATCTAATAGCTATGTAGATCTGATGTGTATTGTACACGACCCTTTAATACAGCACATCAAATGGTACACTGGTAATAATGACATCACTAGTCAATCTACTGGTCTGGTGCGTGGTGCTAATGGGGTCAAGCAGTCTACACTGAGAGTCAACTACACATCTGCTGATGATGTAGTCGATACTTATGAGTAAGTTAGAATGATGGTATCTAATACAAGCACAAATAATTGATTTTCTAATCAAACAAAGATGGCGGATAGCTCAAGTTTTCAAAATTTCTAGATTTTATCTTCCCTACATAAAAAAATATGGGAATCCTATTGCGCACGCTGATTGGATGAGGAAAAATATTTGTTTTCTATCCAATCAGAAAAGGTTATTTTGAAATACCTACATGTAGGTATTTCAAATTACGTTGAAATACCACTGCTCTCAGCCAATCAAATTGCAGAAATTTCTTAGGTCATGATATAAGAATTGAAATAATTGAGACTAGTTATATATAAAGCACTAGCTATAAATACTAAAGTTCTAAATAAACAACAAGTACGTAATTATGAAGGCACTCGTCAGGATCACATTTTGTATCTCCACAGTTGTAAGGGCTTAGTGTGCAGCCAAGTCTTTGTCTGTAAAGCGATTAAGACTAACGCGGATGAAATAAAAAAAGCAAGGGTGACCGTAAAACTAGGTAAGCCATTTGAAAAAAAATGCCGCTTTAAATATAACTATATAACTATGTTGATGTAACAACTCCACTATTTGCAAGGAAAAACCTTGTATCATCAATATACTTATTCCAAGCTGTACTGTGGAAGTCAATCAGTATTGTAATGGTTGACCCATGGTCACTTACCGTAATGCATTGCGATTTGTTTATATCATACTGAGTTATTGGAACGAAACAAGTCGAGATAAATACTTTCGGTACTTTTATTGCTTATTCAAACTTGGCTAAAGTACCCTAATAGTGTTAAGTTTGTCTTTTTATTTAAGTAATAGAAACTAAGTTCTATGACTCTACCGGTGAAATAGAGCACGCGGGATGTTGGGAGAAACACGAGAAAAGTTCAAAAATCACGAGCCGGAGGCGAGTGATTTTTGAACTTTTTCGAGTGTTTCTCCCAACATCCCAAGTGCTCTATTTCACTGGTAGAGTTATAAGAACTTAGTTTCTATTGCTTTTATGATATAGCAGAAGATATTTTAAGATTATAAAAACGTTTTATTTTCTGATCAAAATTGAGATTCTCCAAACTATGGCAAATAAGCGAATCACATTCGTCGTACTTTTTCTCATTCACAAAGAAGCAGAGTCTTACAAAGCAGTTTTCACGAAATTGTCTTGAAAAAAAATTATAAAAAGGATGTAAACATCAACATTATACAAAAAGGTTTGAGAAATCCGACTTAAACTTAAACCGACTTAAACTTCAAACATACGTTATGTGCACAACTTTGGATCGTTCAAGCTCTACTTCAAAAACAATACTGGATTTTGTCAGATCTTTTTGAACTTCTTTTCTACATCTACAATAGAGCAAACCTCACATCCTGGGTAAGTTTTATAATTTTTTTATTCGAGAGATTGTTTAGGAACCTTTTTATTTCATTCCTAAGTAAAACCAGACTGTTTTCGGGCCGTAGTTTTCGCTGCTTTTCGATCAACTGACTGGCTGGAAGCTGCTTCGGCGAAAAATCTTTTCGGCAAACTTACTCTAGCATTTCGCAAGGTATTTCCTCGACTTTTACTTCTATATCCTTTTCAGAGCACTACTCTAGTGTAAAAGTGTATGTCTTTGGTTTAAAATTTGACAGAAAGCTTTAGCTTAAGCTTATAACAAATTGTTCAAGCGTATTTGTAAACAAAAAAGCCTAGTAAGCAATGTTAGACAATGCTGCGAATTTCAACCATGAGCAAGTATATTTTGTGCCTCTTTTGTCTTTTTATTTAAAAAACTAAAACTTTCTTGAATGAAAACTTACTACTAAAGATTAAAACAATCTTGAAAATCAGAAATTGCCCATTTTGTGCAGATTTTGGAGTTAAAATGTAGTAGAGAAGCTTTCATTTGTGAGCTGTCAATCACAAACCATGTCTTTACCGGTGAAATAGAGCATAGGTTTTTGGAGTGAATTAGCCAATGAGAGCGCGCGTACTATCTAAGCTATATTATAAATAATAATATTGTTGTAAATCGTCAAAATAGATATCTGCAATGTTATTTACAGTCATCTTTCTTCGAGACTGATCAAGACTTAGGCCTGAGGATGTGTAGTGTTATGTTCAGAACGGCGGTTTTGTCAGAATATTCAGTTCTAAATCGTAGAAATCCTTACCGATAAGAACTGTGAGTCCAACAAATGCTATTTTAGAAAATTATCGTCTTCTGGAACTTTAGTAGATATCAATAAATCCATGCTTTGTAAAGTCCAACCGCCCGCACTAGCCAAGTGTCTTGACATCGGTGAATCTTGGCTCTCGCTCGCAGCTCTGCTACTCAAACTCTGTTACAGGGGGACTATACGAAATTCGCTCAAAATCTAATTCGGCTGAAAGTTCTTGGAATAATCTTTAAGGGTCTAATAAACACTAGATAGATTTTTTTCTTGGTATTCTGATGGGAAGTTTTATATTTTTACGAATTTTTAATGGAGTCTGTGACGTTTACAAGATAGGAAAGAAAATTCTTGTGTTTTACAATCACCGTGATTACTGAAACCCTATTAGCATTGAAAAAGGCGAATGTCTGATCATGAGCTAGATTTGTGCTTTGACAGGCACTAATTAGCCGCCTCAAGTCCTTGCTTAGAAAAACCTAATTAAAGTGATTAAAACTCTTGAAAACAGACAAAAACAAGATGTAATAGCTTCCATATAAATTGGAGAGATGTAAAAAATGAACAGGCAATTAAAATGCGGCCGTGGTGATCCGATGGAAGAGAATTGCTTTCCGTTATCAATCTCTGCCATAGAATCCTGGAATTTTATGGTCCACGTAATACTAGAACGCCCGCAATGCATCACGGTAAGTTAACTCACAGATTGAATGGGAATTGACACTTACAGGTATTTGTGTTACGTTTTTGACATTACAGATTTCCCAACAACTCTAGATCTAGCAGCACCAACAGCCGATGATATCAAGTCTACATCAGTAACACTAAGATGGATCCAGCAACCACCGAAAATATCCCAGGCTAAAGTGACGTCATATGTGCTACACTACCAGTACAGTACACATACACAGAGTTTAAATGTATCAGGTCCTGCTACGAGTCACGTGATCACTGGTCTTGCTGTCTATACTAACTACAGAGTTAAAATAAAAGCGATCAGTAGGGTTGGTGCTGGACAATGGAGTGTGAATAGAAATTTCAGAACAGACTCAGCTTGTAAGTTGAAGAAATGCTTCTAATTCTGCTTTTTTTTCCAAAACTATCGAGTTGCAGGATCTTACAACTTTGCGAATATCGAAAGACATGTCAGATCAAATGAAATGCACACATCTTAGTTAATGATGATAATAATCTTTAGTCATAGAGCACCATTTCCAAATATCACAATAGTGCTTAACAAACTAACATTTGCTCATGACAATGTTATTGCGCTTACAATAAATTATATAATTATGAATAAAACTAATTTAATAATAATAAAATCTAAATTAACCTATATACTCTGATTAAGATTGTCAAAACCTATGCATTGCATATTAATTAAAGCGTGATAGCATATTGATATTTCACTAATAGCCATCATTCTTTTATATATAATTTTTTTTACTTTTAGTGCCTGTGGGTTTTCCAGCTTCTGTTGCAGCTGTGGCCGAAACATCCCAAAGTATACGTGTTACTTGGCAGGTAAGTTAAGGTTCTATCTGTGTACAATATTGGTTCCATCTAATGTCTTTACATCCCAAAGTATACGTGTTACTTGGCAGGTAAGTTAAAGGTCTGTGTACAATAATCTTGATTCCAGCTATAAATGCTGCCTTTAATTTCAACACTAATGTTCATATAGCCAATTTTTCTCCTCTTGAGGGCCTAGACTCCTAAGCCAATCATTGAAGGCAAATAAGGGCCGGATAAAAAGGAGAAAAAACATCTTATTATCAAATATAATCATATATTATTATATTATATTATATAATAATTATTATTATAATTATTATATTATATTATATAATTATATAACATATATTAAAAGGGGTCGTCTCTAAATCAAATAACATTTTAAAAAAACCCAGATTTTTCTGAAAATTGGTGCGGAAAATGTCGATTCTCGGGGTAGGTATTTAAGACCCAATACTCTTAACCCCTAACAAAAAAAAACAACTTAAGGCACGCGAGGTTCGAATTGAAGTCGTATGTGACTTGACTCTGCGCCAGCGCACAGGTCGGCGAGTTGCTGTAATAGTCCCCTTCACAGTTCCCTGCGCCATCTTGAAAGGTAGCCGTGCCTTTGCATCGAAGCGAGACGAACGGTGAGCTTGCAGTGATAGAGACATGTGAATAATTGTCCAAGGTGTTAAAAAAGGTCTCTATCATTGCAAGCTCACCGTTCGTTTCGCTTCGATGCAAAGGCACGGCTACCTTTCAAGATGGCGCAGGGAACTGTGAAGGGGACTATTTCGAGTGTTCGTTTTCGTGAAATGTAACCGTTCTTTGCACATTTGGAAATATCCCTTGAAAATGGGCAAAGAAAATGTCTCCAGATCGCATTCTAAATTCTGGATTTTAGCGCGATCACGAACCTTTCTCAGTTTTCTAGTGACTCATAGGAAACTGGTATCTAGAATGGATCTACGAGCAAACATTTCGAAATCTAAAGATTTCGAGCTTTATTTTGGTATGTAGAACGTCAAATTTGCTTTAAAGAACAAATCACATCATCGACCTAATGAATTAATTTACAAAGCAACAAAAACACTAGTTATAAAAAAGCAAACTTCTAAGCCCTTTCAGCAGCCTTCGAATTTTCCAATTGTACGAGTACACGTATATAGAGTAAAGGTTGGTTAAAAACCTGTATATTTGTTTTTTTAAGGCACCAACATCTGGAATCAATGGCCCTTTGCTTGGATACAAAGTATGTTGCATATCAGGAAGTGATAATTGTCAAATTATTAAAACTCCGCAACAAACCAGCCACACGTTCAGTGGTCTTGGAAAGTGGACAGTGTACAACGTCACAGTAGTTGTTCGTAACGATAAGGGAAATGGGCCTATCAATACCTATGTGATCAGGCGAACATTAGAAGATGGTGAGTTGCTTCAGATGGATTATAAAACTACAATGCTAGTCTACTATTTATCTTTGTACGAATTTGAATCTCAAAATTTGACTCCCTCTCCGTTCTGTTGTTATTGTTGTACAAGAACGCGCGAGAATTGGCCACTTTGGAAACGAGGAAGGGACTTGGACGAGTTTTGAATTTAAATCTAATTAGCAAACAAGTTTAATAATCTGATAAAGCATCTCAAGTCTGGCAAATTTGAACTTGATTGAATGAAAAGAACCAGAATTATTGGCTTTCAAAAGTGTCAAACATTTACAAAGAATGTATGGTTACAGGGGACAACTCAATATATAGGTACTTACTACTGTTTTTTTAGATTACTGTTTCACATCAACCATACGTCAATCTATCTAGAGACATTAAAGAGTCCAAGTCTCTTAAGTGTTTTACACAGAAAATCAAAAAGGAAACGATTTATCTATTTATCTATTCGTCTATTCGTCTATTCATCTATTCATCTATTCATCTATTCATCTATTCATCTATTCATCTATTCATCTATTCATCTATTCATCTATTCATCTATTCATCTATTCATCTATTCATCTATTCATCTATTCATCTATTCATCTATTCATCTATTCATCTATTCATCTATTCATCTATTCATCTATTCATCTATTCATCTATTCATCTATTCATCTATTCATCTATTCATCTATTTATAATGGTAATTGAACTGAGTGGAGTGCAATTTGGTTTGAAATCAAACAAGTGATTACAAAATTGCACGAACGCGTAGCGGGAGTGCAATTTGTTAATCACGAGTTTGATTTCAGACCAAAATTACTCGACACGAAGTTCAATTACCACTTAATTATATCCATTTTGAAATCACTACTGTAGGAATTTCAAATTTAAATCCAATTTTTCAATATCACCCATTTTCACCTAGAAAACCTCCTTCAAAAATTGATCTCATGCTTTGAATTGGCTTTTGTTTTCTGTGATCTGATTGGTCAAATTTAAGGTTTTCTGCAATTTTATTGGCTCTTCAAAAACAGTGCGATTTAAAACTCAAAATGGTGCGATTTGTGAATAAATCGCACTGCTGAGAACCAATCAGATTGCAGGATTTGCTAGTGATTTCAAAATGGATATAATTAATCTATTTATCTATTTATCTATTTATCTATTTATCTATTTATCTATTTATCTATTTATCTATTTATCTATTTATCTATTTATCGATTTATCGATTTATCTATTTATCTATTTATCTATTTATCTATTTATCTATTTATCTATTTATCTATTTATCTATTTATCTATTTATCTATTTATCTATTTATCTATTTATCGATTTATCTATTTATCTATTTATCTATTTATCTATTTATCTATTTATCGATTTATCTATTTATCGATTTATCGATTTATCGATTTATCTATTTATCTATTTATCTATTTATCTATTTATCTATTTATCGATTTATCTATTGTTTTTATTCTCAAAGGGTCATGTGTATATTATCTCAACTAAGATATTAAGTGATACTCTCAATAAAAGTGTAATAATAATAATATAATAATAATAATAATAATAATGTAATAATAATATAATAATAATAATAATATAAAAGGTTGGTGTGATGTCACCTGACTTTACCAACTTAATAAATGTATTATCAGTATCCGGGATGGAGTTCGTTCAGGTCTTTCAACTTGGTTAGTCATGCATGTAATGTATTGACAACAAGGTGCAGAGTCTTGTAGACTGCTGTAATCTGTTACTGGTTTCAACTTTGCTTTTCCTTTTCAACGATCTTGTTTACGCAGGGGAGTAGCCCATCGTTGAATGAGGCATCTATGATCACTAGTTAGGGCAATATCGATCATTTAATTATTTTTGACCCTGCAATCTAAACAGTAAGAGGCAAGCGTCTGTGATGCTAAAGCATAATCCAGGGTTTTATAGGTGCATCCATTATAGCTGTGGTGTGTAATCAAATGCGACTGTTTGTGCGTAAAGTTGGGATTCAGCATGCCTAGTCCATTTTTAGCACAGAAGGATGTCATAGCCTCGCCGTTCTCGTTGAAGTTGAAATCCGGGATGTAATGATTGTTGCGCCCAACGTAAGTAGGTTGTAGGTGCCTAACCAGGTTTGTGGTGGTGTTCAAATATTGTTTTCAACCCAAAAGTTGTTCGGTCTTTCTAGGAGCCAGGTCAACTTCATTTTGTAAACTCCGCCAAAACTCTACTCTCTCATCGACCAAAGGCTTAAAGTGAATTATCATGAGTTTTTGAAATTAGCTTTATTAGCTTTATTAGCTTTATTAGCTTTATTAGCTTTATTAGCTTTATTAGCTTTATTAGCTTTATTAGCTTTATTAGCTTTATTAGCTTTATTAGCTTTATTAGCTTTATTAGCTTTATTAGCTTTATTAGCTTTATTAGCTTTATTAGCTTTATTAGCTTTATTAGCTTTATTAGCTTTATTAGCTTTATTAGCTTTATTAGCTTTATTAGCTTTATTAGCTTTATTAGCTTTATTAGCTTTATTAGCTTTATTAGCTTTATTAGCTTTATTAGCTTTATTAGCTTTATTAGCTTTATTAGCTTTATTAGCTTTATTAGCTTTATTAGCTTTATTAGCTTTATTAGCTTTATTAGCTTTATTAGCTTTATTAGCTTTATTAGCTTTATTAGCTTTATTAGCTTTATTAGCTTTATTAGCTTTATTAGCTTTATTAGCTTTATTAGCTTTATTAGCTTTATTAGCTTTATTAGCTTTATTAGCTTTATTAGCTTTATTAGCTTTATTAGCTTTATTAGCTTTATTAGCTTTATTAGCTTTATTAGCTTTATTAGCTTTATTAGCTTTATTAGCTTTATTAGCTTTATTAGCTTTATTAGCTTTATTAGCTTTATTAGCTTTATTAGCTTTATTAGCTTTATTAGCTTTATTAGCTTTATTAGCTTTATTAGCTTTATTAGCTTTATTAGCTTTATTAGCTTTATTAGCTTTATTAGCTTTATTAGCTTTATTAGCTTTATTAGCTTTACAGCTAGCTGCAAAATCAGTTCTGCAGTTGGCGTGAAGATCATTTCAACTCGTTCATAAATCAATTTTCTACTTTAAACAGCCCCTGGACAACCGCAAAGTTTCCGAGTCACTGTTCTAAGTTCTACTGGTGTTCGACTGACTTGGGCTTTACCAAGCGAAACAAATGGCATCATAAGAGGGTTCAAGTTGCGCTACGAAAAAACTGGCAACTCGTCAGAGAAGGACTTGCCTGGTAATACGACTCTGACGCATGTACTGACTGGACTGGGCAAGTGTACTCAGTACTCCTTCCAAATGCTGGCCTATACAATCAGCAATGGCCCATATACATTGGTGACCAAGGGAACAACAAAAGAAGATGGTAAATATTGTAATATTCAACTTTTTGTTGCATTGCTTGTTTTGAGCTTTGCGTTTTTTTAAAAGGGGTTTATACAAGGTATATAATAGGATTCCTTAAATTTCTAATCGGGTGTCCGAAATGTTAGACGAATTTATCCTGGAATTCCTTGACCGCTGATTTCCAAGAAAAACGAGAAAGGGATGGTTGTTTATGAAACATTTTTTGATATTCTGTATTTAACAAATAAAACAGCTTTTTCTGTGTTCCGTTCAGTAATAAAACACGCAGGAAGTGACGTAAGCACGAAATATGTGTGTAGACTTACACTTCTTGAGTGACTTCGGCGCTTCCTCAGTGCTTTATTACTGAACGGAGCACAGAAATTTATTTAGCATAGAAGCCTAAAATTCAATACTGAATATAAAAGGCTGCATTAATTATTAAAATACACGAGGAAAAGAAAAGACGATAACAACAAATAAACAAATATCAAAGATTATTGATATTTACGTTCTGTATCCAACCTTAAGGTATCAGGATATGATTAGGACCCCTATACGCGTTACCTCAAATTTCGCACGGGCTTTACAATATTTTGCCATAAAAGTATACATTTTCTGAAAGCTAAATAAATGTAGTTTTCGAATATCTATTTATAATTGTCTGTTTTGGAACACACAAAAAAATATTGGGTTCAAAGTGACATTCTACCGCACTTCATTTGACAACTTCCAGCAGGATCAGAATTTCCGCTATGTCGATCAAAAGTACGTTAGCAGGCTCTGTGGATGATGAGCTTCAAAACGGTGTCTCAGATTTTTGATATCTTTTTTAGATCGCGCTCAATGACGTGTTAAATCCGGATGTTTGAATTTTCGGAGGTCATAATTACGAAATAGACAATATCTTTTGAATGAAAAAAACATTTCAAAAATCTGAGACACCGTTTTATAGATAGTATTGTTATTTATCATAATCCAAAGTTTCAGTTCGATCCAATGTAATCCGAAAGAGCTACAATGTTTTTAAAACGATATTTTGGTCACTCAAAAACTGCGGAGAAAGCCAATAACTTTTTTTATGTCGCGAAACAGAAAATTCCAAATTGATTTTTAAAAACTACGTTTATTTAGCTTTCAGAAAATGTATACTTTTATATAATAATATTGAAAAGGCAGCGCGAAATTTTGGTCGCGAGTAAAGTAATCTCGAAGGCCTCAAACGTATCCTGATACCTTAAATAAACCGAAACGTCTGATCATTTCAAGTTTTTTAAAGTCAGAGACAAAACGCAACCATTAACAATAATAAATCCTGACTGCAATTTCAGAATTTTTAAATATCAAAGAATAGACTAACAAATCTTAGAAATGGCTCCTTTAAAAGATTCTAGTGATTTTGCTAATGCTACTTTTCCTGGCAACTTATTCCGTTCCTGTAGGGATCTTGGAAAGAAAGAATACTTATAATAATCACACTTAATATTTGGTAAAATAAAAGCTGTTTTATCAGTTTTATTATAAAGAAAGAAAAAATCCGTTGTAATTTTTAATGCCTTTTCCTTACAATTCTTTTCAAAGTTTGCAGAGCTCGCGCTGATGGCGTCAGCAACTGTGCTCCGATCACTAATAAAGCACGGTTGTCGACCAATCAGAGCACGCATACTATCTAAACTATATAATAATACATTCTAAAGTATTCACACTAAGTTTATGTTTAAATTGTCAGAAGATGCTATCAGAGCGTTAAATTAGAAACAAATTCAAATTTTATGAGAACAGGAATAATTCTTGCACACTTTTACTAAAATAATTTAATAGTTATTTAGCATTAGTATCTACTGATAGATGTACACGCATGCATGTACAATACAAACCTTAGTAAAAAAATGAGCGGCCGTTTAAATGGAGCATAATTTATCACTCTTTTTGGGGCTCTCAATTCTCCAAGAAATTTACAGAATAAAAGAGTAAATCTCTGGTATTCAGTTGTACAAGTAAAGCACATGCTAAGCCCAATAAAAAAAATTACTACTGTTTTCATTGCTACGCACTGAAGAAGACAACAGTCACGACATGAAAAGCAGACAATACACTGCCGTCAATCAGGGTATTTAAAGGTACCGAACAATTTGTTTGATTGACAGCAGTGTATTGCCCGTTTTTTTCGACCAGCCCGTAGCAATGAAAACTGTGGTAAAACGTTTGATAATAATTATGATAATATTATTACTACTGTTTTTGAAAAGCACTGATTGATTTATAGATAATGTAAAAAATGCATTCATATCGTAGCCTTAATAGACGACTGTCATGCATATCATGTTTTGTTCAAAATGCCAAATTGCAGCCCCCTAAGCTATTAAATATATGCACCAGGTTCTTGCAAGGTAGTCACGTGTTACTTGGTCGATTGTTAATTTTCAAACATGTTATAGTTAGAGTAGCTAAACGTTTTTTTCTCTTCCTCAGCTCCATCTGCTCCTGCTAACTTAAAGGGAAACATCATTCAACCCAGCGGTCCTTCAGTTCCACAAGTAACACTAACCTGGCCTAAACCTGGGGTTTGTGGTGATAATGTTCGCTACTACAAAGTGTCATACAACCATGATGAAGTTCCCACTTTGAAGGTGGAAACTGTGGATCAAAGCAAACTAACTGTAACGATTCCTGTCTGGGGAGGAGTGACGTACGAGTTCCGTGTCAGGGGGGTCACCAACAAGGAAGGACCAGATACCTCTAAAGAAATTGAGATACCAGTTTATGGTGAGTAAAAGTAATTCCTTAGACCTTAGGCTAAGGTGAAACTTCACATGATCCGTACACTGAAAAGAGTAGATTATAGGTCATTTTTCTTTTATTTCATTAGGCTCGGCTCATGTGAATCTCGATGTTTGACCTTAGTCTTGTTAAATTGTGTACGTGTTTGATAGTTTCTGCAGTAGCCTACAGTCGTGTTTTTTTTTCACTTCATTGTTCAATAAATTTGTCTTCTTTTTTCCATCTCCAGCACCCAGTGTCTCACCCTCTAATTTAACAACCAGCGACGTTAATAAAACAACTTATAATTTCTCTTGGAGCCAAATTCCACGAAGCAAATCTAATGGCCCTATCCTTGTCTATGAAGTTAACCAGACATTAGTGAGAAGGGGAAGAGCTAGAAGATCTATTGATGCTGTAGGACAAGTGAAGATGATGAACTCCTCTTGTTGTAGTCTTTATTTACATGAACTACTGGTTTGTGCTGAGTATCACATATCAATAAAAGGATACACAAGTGCTGGTTCAGGACCTTCCAGTGACATCAAATCCCTGAAAACCTCTGGTAATCGAGAGTCATGTTTTCTTGACGAACATGGGAATATTGAACCTTTAATCTTATGTTAGCTCATTATGCACTGAGACATGTCAATCCATCCATTTATCCTACCCATCCCATCCTAGGTATATTGTCATATCTTACATAATTTCATTTCAACCCATCCCATTCAAGGTAGCCTCAACACCCAAGCAAATTCCCTTCAGTTCCCTCATTTTATTACTCGCTCCCGTCTTCCTATTCCTACATTGTATTTTCTCCCTTCATGCAGCTGTTCGTGCTCATGGACGTCTCCGTTCCTCTCTTCTACTATCAATAAATCAATTTACATATTTGTATATTTATATATTTGTGAATGATTGTTTTCTTTCAGCTCCAGGTTCTCCTGTAGATCTTACCGTCCAGACTACCAAGAAAAGAACAATTTTGTTAACATGGCAAAAACCTGAATCGGTTACCGAAAAAATAGAGACCTATACGGTATGTTCGTTGTAAATAACCACTGAACACAAAGATGAACCAACTAAAAAACTGAACTGACCATTTTAATTAAGATTGAGGAGGACAAAGCTAATAAAATTTTCAAATCCCAAAGTTAGTTTCCCAGCTAGTTTTCATTCCTATAGAACCCGTTCAAATTTACCCATTTAGGATGTGATGCTTACGTGAAGCCACAGGAAAATACAAAAGAAATGGCAAACGTTCTATATATTGAGAAATTTTTAAATTCCTCTTTCTACTTTCTAGGCCTGTTAGCCTTACATCCAAAATGACCGGGGTCCGGCTATTAACACTGAACATCTAAAGATGAAGATTTATCAAAATTGTTATTAGGGATTGATGGTGACAACTGTTTAACTGATATATGTCTCTTGTTTCTCATTAGATTGTATATGAAGGAAAGAAAGACTACAACAGCAGCTTTGTGCACAGCGGCGACTTGTCTGTATCATCCACAAAGAAAGAGGTACCAAACCTGTATCCAGGTACTCTTTACACGTTCCGAGTGTCTGCCACCACTGCTTGCGGTAAAGGAGGCAACAGCCCACCGTCATCCAAAGCTACAAAGGTTGATGGTGAGTAATGATCTTAGGATACCAGCCGAAAATGAAAAGTCACTATCGAGACAGGGAAACGTTTTCCCCCGGATATTTGAAGGTAGTGATTTTTATACGGCTTTTACCTTCGAAACGGAAATAAACACAGAGCTGAACTAAAAGCCAATAAACTAGCAAAAAGTCATTTGTGTTAATGAATATAAAGACGGGCCTCAGGAAAGTATTTGAATGACTTGCATTTTTCGTATATTTTTTCGTATATTTTTTAAAATTTAAATACAAACGAATATTCTACACTGGAGTAAAAAGAGAATATAGGACTACGAATTTACCTATCCAAACCATACGAAAGCCGCTCTAAAGTAGATTAGAATACACCGAAATCCGCGGTATTCAGCTTTACTGAGGTTATTACAAAGTTTTTAAGTTTTAAAATATCCGAGTCAATCATTGCGAGTGATGGAGTGAGAAAAAATAACGATATACTTAGCATATTAATTTATTTACAGCTCCACCTGCTCCATTTGTTGAATTAGTTGGTAACATTACAGCAGAAGTGAACAACGTCACAGTTTGGAAAAGTTCTAACATCAATGGACAAATCATGACCTATCAGATTATTGTTCTAAAAGTGGATGAAACCAGTTCTTTCGATAAAGCAAAACTGAAAAGCTACGAAGAAGCTGAAAAGGAAAAACTGCACTACTACATAGCAGCAGAAATAAAAGCAGACGGTGACAAGAAATTCCCACGAGGTTTCATTCTTGGAGACGAGAAAGAGTACAACGGATACGAAAATGTAAAACTGATGTCTGGGGCAAAGTACCAAGTGTCACAAAGAGCAATGACACAAGACGATAAGGTAGGAGATATCAGTTTAGTTTAACCGGAAAAAAATGCTAAGAAAGAAACAGAACTACCCTAGCTTGGCAATATAATAGGCATAACATGTTCTTTTTATGCACCCGGAATATTAACTGCCACCCAGTTTGCTCAGTGGACGAGTATTGACCTGTTGTAGGCGATATCGTGATGTTAGGCCCGGCAAAAACTACGCTCAGGTTTTTTTTAAAACAGTAGAATGTTGAGTGAGTAATGTGATCGTCCGGGTGAGTGTAGTCTTGAGAAAGACTGTTGTTGGTAGAGACTGACGTTTCGACAACTTGAGCGGAAGTCATCTTCAGAGTACACTGTACTCCACTGTTCTACACTGTACTCTGAAGATGACTTCCGCTCAGGTTGTCGAAACGTCAGTCTCTACCAACAACAGTCTTTCTCAAGACTACACTCACCCGGACGATCACATTACCCACTCAACTACCACACCTGGGTTCAATCCATTTACTCTCACAGTAGAATGTGTTGCCTTTCTAATGACATCTCTCAAATGGTACGACCTTTAGTATTTTCGGACAAGGACATTTAATCGTAGGGCACTGTCTCCAAATCCCTTCTGTAACCTATATCTGGGGGACACTGACGAACCAGTCGAACTTAATAATAACTATTAATTTAATAATGATTATTGCACTTATAAAGTGGAGATTAGTATTGGATGTTTATATGCGCTGATAAGGATTAACGCTTGATATAAGATTGAGAGGTTCCTCCTGTGGTAATAACAATGTACCATAATAAACATCATGCATGTTTTTTTATAACTATTGACACTGAGAAGCAACTTCTCTCTCAAAATCTTGTGTTTTCCCTATCTTCAGACGCCCTTACCGGGCGATTCGGTAGTTATCGCCAAAGGACAAGTTCCAGCAAAAAAAGGTGGGTTAATATTTTTTATAGTTTGAATTACTGCGAATTCTTTTCCTTCAGAAATTCGGTTCCAATCTCCATGAATTGCACATGGAGCCTTTTTCAATACTTCAATACAATATTCGGTTCTTGTTTGTCTCCGTCCGTCTGTCTGTCCTTCTGTGTTCGACTTAAACGTATGCCAAGGTCAATTTCTTTCAAAACTCATTGTATAATAATTACATTATGGTGATAATATGCATAGTGGATAAGTTGCGAGCCTTAATGTGAGCGACTGAAGAAGACTGCCGTTAGGCCTTTGACAACTTCAAGTCGACTGAAAAATGAGCCAGTTCAACTAGAAACCGTGGACAGCTGTTTCGGCCTGTATTGGGCCTCGTCAGCACGGTGTGTCTAGTGAACTGGCAAGATCCCACGAAAATTAGTAGATGAGAGTTAAGGCACTAGGCCATGTGGGATAGGCTCAGAGATAATAATATTCGTAATGGATAAGTTGCGAGCCTTAATGTGAGCATTATGGTGATAATTACTCTAATTAGGCACATTCCAGAATAGTTTATATTTGTGAGGAAGCGCAAATCAGTTCTCGGGTGACACTCGCATATGGAACGGACAGTTGTGCCAAGACATTTGGTTCGCTAACCCACTCTCCCATTCCTAGAGGCCTTTCTCTTAGTTTATTGACAGCCGGTTATTGTATCTCGTCCAAGTGGTCAATAAACACATTTTGCCTAAACATCAGTAGTCTGTGATTAATGGTAGGTATTAACATTATAACTAATCACGGTCGATATGCCTTCAATTGTCTTTTCTTTTGAGCAATGGGAATTAACGATAACTTTATCTTTGAATTGCAATATTCAATAGTGGGAGGCAATAAACATGGTGGTGATGATTCCGGTGGCGGAGTGGTTCCTGCGATAGCTGGGGTGGTTGTTGGCCTCATCCTTGTTGGTTTACTTGTAGCTGCAATATTCTTATGGAAAAGGTAAATTTGTTATTCTCTATTTTAGCTTCATTAAAAAAATGTATACTAACTCGCCTGCTGACTTAAAAGAGGTGGCAACGATCCTGGATGATTGATTATAATTAGTCCCGTTTTTCTTGCGATACACACAGCTGTTTCTGATGACAACACTGAGACTCATTAATACCCGTTTAAAGGCACGTTTATAAGTTAGCATGAAAGTCATGCATGGTCTCTTTAGTTAGAAGTTAGCTAAAGCCCAGTTCAAAAGTCGGTCTTCTCATCAGCCAAACCTAATGACATCAAAGAAGACCGCCGTATTTTCCATTGTTTTCAATGCGTTCGGCTCATGTGTGCTAGTTCGACGTTTGAACTAGGCTCAATATCAAAGATCCTTGCAATTTATGATATAGTGCTATTGTTTAAGATGTGCATTCCTGGCATTACAGTTGACGATTGGGAATGATTTGCTCTTAAACGAGGCCAAGACTGTGCACTTAAGTAAGTCTGAGTCCCTGGCCGAGGAGCACATTGACATTTAACAAATAAAAAAGGCTTATTTAGGTAGAGACGTCGCTTGCAAGAGACCATTAACCCTGATATTTCTGTTTAAGGCGAAATAGAGAAAGGGAAAGAAAAAGAGAGAGGCCAGATGATCTTGATAATGCCTTGGACCTAAACAACATCCAAAACGAGCAAGAAAAGAAAGCGTCTTCTTCACCTAATAGTAGGACCAACCTTGTGGCTGAAGGTTCACACGGAGCAAGTAAGAACGGAGGTCGTGTTTAGTTAGCTGGATGACTTTTTAATTCATAATCAGCCTAAACTCTGCCAGTTAAGTGTCAAGAACCAGGGGTAATTTATTGCTTGGCATCAATCAGCTGAATGAATCTCATGCATGTTATTACCATGCCAATTCATTAACAGGCAAACACTGCCCGTCATGTGCTATCAACTGGAAAGTATTCTATCACTGGCTATCAGTCAGCTGAATGAATATAATTACCAGCCTACAATGATGGGCAAACACTGTCACATGCTATCATCCAGAAAATGTTTGTTTCCTTGGTATCAATCAGCTGAATAAATCTCTTGAATCTCATTACCAATCACTACCTTCATAATAATAATAATGGGAGTTCTTATATAGCGCATTTCACATCGTCTCAATGCGCTTTACAATTTTTGACCAGTGGAGGACTTTACGGGCTGCATATTAAGGCGCTATTAGCAGCCGTGCAGCTTCCAATCATGAGTAAATTGTTAGTAATTAGTGTTATGCCTCCAAATTGGGATAGGCTGTTATATAGGCTGTTCATATACCATCACCCCCTTAATATATAGGCTACCAAGCAGTCTCTATTTTTAAAGTAAAATAGTTTAAAGTTCTAGACTTTTGCCAATATATTTTGTTATATTGAACGTAAAGTATTCACTATCTGTTGCTTTTCTCATCCAGCGGGTGGAAGTACTAATGGGGCAATGAATGACGAAGATGCAGATCTGTATGGTAATGCTGATGCCCTGCGACATCAACCTATCCCTATCAACAAGTTCCCTTCGTACGTCACTGAAAAGAAATCAGGAGACAGTTCCTTCAAGGAAGAATTCAAGGTAACTAGTTTGTCCATATAGCTCATTGCGATGGTATGAACTCCATTTGTGGCATATTGCAGTTTTTCGAAAGTTCAATGGATGACCGCCATTGATATAGCAGCCATGACAGGAGGCGCTGATATGACGCCATTTGTGGTGTTGTAGTTTTTCGAAAGTTCAAATTATAACCGACACCCGGTTAGCTCAGTTGGTAAGACCGCAGTGGGGCTTGTAAGTCGTGGTACGAGTCACGGCCGGACCAACACTCGGGTTCTTAAAATAACTGAGAAGGTTCTGTTTTGTAGTTACATCTGCAAATGGTAAGCCCTTCAATTGGTTCGGATGACGTTAACGGTGGTCCCGTCCCTAATCAACTAGAAACGTTAAAAGAGGACCGCGAGTTTATCAGTTGAATTTACTGTTAACCTCTATAAACAAAGTTGATTTTATTTCATGAGTAGTAGCGATTTCTCGGTACGTGCATTGGATTTCGGGACTAAGTTTTGGACTAAATTTTGTTTTAAAAGCTTACTATTATATACTCGTCTGTTTAATTTTAGACTCTATCAAATGGACAACAACATCCGTGGGACAATGCCAGAACACCAAGAAACAAGCCCAAGAACAGATATGCCAATATTATAGCATGTAAGACAATTTTCGAGTCAGTAAACATTATATTAACTAATTTCATGACTTGAGAATGATTGGTCGTCAGGGATGATGTAAGTTGGCTTGTTAATCTTGACCAATCATCTGCTTCCCCATATCCAGTCAGACGCAATTCTAAATATTGCGGCATTAGGGTAGAAGATTTTCTGCAAAGGACAAAGCTGCTAATGAAATATTCTATCTAGTTACACTTATTAGATTTTTACGCTCCCTTTCACAGTTCCCTGCGCCATCTTGAAAGGTAGCCCTGAAAGGAAGCGAGAACCTGCAATGATAGAGACACGTGAATAATTTTCCACGATGTTAAAAATAGGTCTTTATTATTGCAAGCTCACCGTTCGACTCGCTTCGATGCAAAGGCATGGCTACCTATCGAGATTGCACAGGGAACTGTGAAAGGGACTATTGACCTTTACAGCAAATTGTAATAGTGTAAAACTAACTTGTGTTACATTTTAGATGACCACGCGCGTGTTATTCTACACGAATCCGTGGATGATTCAGACTACATCAATGCCTCCTATATACATGTAAGTATACTGGCTAAACTCGGATAGACTCCCAGATTTACTTAATCGTGTAAAGCTAATTATGCATTACAAGGCGCATGCATTATTATTATTAGACCATGCATTATTAGCGCACTTCATTCGGAAGGTTGTTTGAATATGTATGATGTGGTAAAGAATCAACATGTAATACTTATAAAGACTTTCATTCGCGAAGAAAACTTCAACACCCTACTCAGTATGAATGGAGGTAGTAGAACGTGCTATTATTAAAGAATATTGCAAATTTCTTTATAGGGATTTGATGAAACTCCAAAAACCTACATTGCTTCACAAGGTAAATTTAAACTACATAATCTGAAGAACTCCACTCCACTCCACTCCACTCCACTCCACTCCACTCCACTCCACTCCACTCCACTCCACTCCACTCCACTCCACTCCACTCCACTCCACTCCACTCCACTCCACTCCACTCCACTCCACTCCACTCCACTCCACTCCACTCCACTCCACTCCACTCCACTCCACTCCACTCCACTCCACTCCACTCCACTCCACTCCACTCCACTCCACTCCACTCCACTCCACTCCACTCCACTCCACTCCACTCCACTCCACTCCACTCCACTCCACTCCACTCCACTCCACTCCAACCTTTCTTCTGCACCCTTTTGCAACTCCTTCACAATGTACTGCACGACACCCTACCCTTCTCCATTGCACTGCACCATGCTCCACTCCATTTCCCTATTATGCCTGATCAATCCTAATGGTGTTTTTTTCTACAGGCCCGATTCCAACATCAGCGGCAGATTTCTGGCTTATGGTCTGGCAAGAAAAAGTCAAGACGGTTGTAATGTTGACCAATCTGATAGAAGGAGGCAGGGTTCGTGTTATCAAGATATATAATTAAGAAAAAACGTCCTTGTTTTACGAGGATAGCACTTATTAGCCAGTGGCTAACAAACCTGTGGACCTCGTTCCATAATCGAACTGGAAATTAAAAGTTGATTTTTGTGGAGGGAGGAAACCGGAGAACCCGGAGAAAAAAACCCCAAAGCACAGTAGAGAACCAACTAGAAACTCTACTCACACACAAAACCGAACTCGGATCGCCTTGGTGAGAGGCGAGCGTTCTCACCGCTACGCAACCCATGCTTCCCATTACAGAGTTGCTCTCATGCCTAGCCTGTGTACATCCAAACATAACCGTGATGCACTCAGTCTATCTAATAAGTGAAATCCAGTTATAAACTAATTGTGGCTTGGCAGGACATTTACGTACATCCACATTCCTCTGGACGCATGCTAGATTATAATAATTCCTTGAATCTTTATCAAATTTCTCTCTTTCAGGTCAAGTGTCATCAATACTGGCCTGATAATAAAGAGACGTATGGTCCAATGACAGTCACTCTTCATCGATCTGATGTACTTGCTGACTATGTTGTCAGGGTATTCATCTTGTCTAAGGTATCAGTCAAACACCATTTTTACTATTAATAGCTAGAATACGTGGCACTAAACTTGTACATACCAATATTCTTCATTTTCACGCTACGTCAGTCATGTTGATTTATTTAGCAAAATATTTCTTATTAGTATCCATTGTTAAGACCACCAGCATAATCGCCATGTCTTTGTCTTTGGAATGGCTGCAAACCATCAACAGAAGTTTGAGCCACCGGATAGCCTAGGGAAAGTGACATCACACCACCCATTTAGTCTTTTAGATTTACCCACTTAATATGAACACTCTCTGCAATTCTTTTCTCAATTGCAAGGACAGTTTCCCAGGGCAAATCTTCCTTGAGCCAAACCAATAAAATTTTCACGGTATAACTTGTAACTCGGAACTTTTTTCATAGAGCGGTGAAGAGGAAAAGGTCCAAGTTAAACTACTTCCATTAATATGAACACTTTCTGCAGTTTCCAATATTTGTTTGCACGCAGGCATGGAGTTAATATTTGACTATGTGTCTTCTGCGAAATGATTTATTTCTTGAACCAAGCTTTCGGCCATCTTGGCCATCATCATCACTTTCTGCAGTTCCAGTTTTCACAAATCTCACGGACAGTTTTCCAGGGCAAAGCTCCCTTAAGCCAGACTAAGAAAATATTCACGGTATAACTTGTAATTTGGAACTTTTTTTCATAGAGCGGTGAAGAGGGAAAAATCCAGGTCAGCCATTTCCAATACACTGCCTGGCCCGACAAGGGAGTGCCACAACATGCTACTTCAGTGCTTGGATTCAGACGAAAAGTCCGTGCAAACTATGCTTCTGTTGGAGCAGAGGGACCACTGTTGGTGCATTGCAGGTATACAAGCCATTTAAAATTTTCCAAAAATGGTCGAGAGTGAAAGAACATCATTTGCTTCGTCATTTTACTGACAGTGGTGCGACTTCAATACGTTGCTGCAGACAAGAGTTAGAACAACTTCCGTTGCATTTGCAGGATTTTTGCAGCTGTTGCATTGCACAAAACATTATGTAGCTCTTTCCTTCACTAACATTGCTAGCGTTGCCAGTGTAAGAAACATGACTTGCATTGTTAGGCTCTGCAATACCAGAAAGCATTAGTAACGCCATAACCTAACCGGCCTTATAATTTTTACCCCTGTTTTTCTTCCTTTTTTTTTTTCTTAATATATAATTCATTAAATTCTCTTTCTGTTTCCAGCGCTGGTGTTGGCCGCACAGGAGCCTTTATTGCCGTGGACGCGATGCTGGAACGAACAAGAAAAGACAAAACTATCGATATTTTTAACTTTGTCCAACTGATGAGGAATAACAGGATTACAATGGTCCAAACTGAGGTAAAATTACGATGTAAATGAACACTTAAATTCCCACATCAGTTGTGTACTTTAACGAGGTTGGGATTGTGGCTTGAAATACAGCCTTTAGATACAGGTATTTCGAAAAAGGTTGGTGAAGGTTTTTTTCCATGATGCTCGTTGCATGCTGCATGCTGCATGCTGCATGTTGCATGTTGCATGTTGCATGTTGCATGCTGCTTACCATGCAAGCTTGAATTATTTTATATTCATATGTAAATAATGTCAGCACAGAAGAAAATATGCTTGAAAAACCTGCAGGCGTTTGGTAAAATTCCATATTGTTTTGACCTTTTGCCTCTTGAATTCACTTCACCCATATTGCATTTCGGGCTTGGTATGCAACATGCAACAAGCAGCAATTAATAAAGCCTTCACCACATATTTTTGACCTATGTGTATTAGCTATTTCAAAAAGACTAAGTCTTACGTTACTGTTCTTTCTCTTTGGATGAGAGGAGTGATTTATTTTGTCCATTGTCATCCAAGGGAACCTTTTTCCTACCTTTAATGTATCTCGAATTTATCTCAATTTTCATCTTTTCATTGTTCTTTTGTAATACACAGGAACAATATGCCTTCGTGCACTATGCTGTTCTTGAAGCCTTGACCTGCGGTAACACAGAAGTACCAGTCATGAATCTGAACATCGTGATGGGCAAGTTATCCAAACCAAGACCTAAAGACCAAATGATTGGCTACGAGGTGGAATTTAAGGTATGGATAATAGCCCATACATATGATATTGGGGTGGTATTCTTGGGTGGGTTGGTCGGTGGGCTTGGTGGTCGGTTTTTCAATTACATAAACACTCAAATAATACCTTTTTTTTCTTGCCCAGCGTCTCAATCACATATCGCCAGCTCTCCTCACCCAAGAAGCAAGCGACATTGGACAAATGGAAGAGAACATGTCAAGAAACAGATATCCCGATGTTATACCATGTAAGCAAGAGCCGCAAGAAAAATTATATATTGGTGGATAAGAATTTGGAATTTTATATCTATTTACTTTCTCATTTCAGTGGACTGTGCGCGTGTCTTCTTGTCAAATGAAAAACAAAATTATATCAACGCCTCGTTTGCCAATGTAAGTGACCCTAATAAAACCCAACATTTAACCAACATTGTTGACAGAGCATGACAAACGGTCCCAACATCTGATCCAAAAAATGTTGGGTCAAATACTGGGACAGTTTGTCAGGGTCTAAAATATCGAATGTTATGTTTAGGAGCATGAGACCATTGAGCCGCCATGTGGGTTAATAAATGTAACCAAGGTTGTTGTCAACATAGTTGTTAGAGGGGGATCCCTCTATTAACTATGTAATCAACAATTAATCATATATTATTTAAGTCAATTGGATACCACGTCTTCTTTCCACATATATTAAAACTAGGGTTAAACCTCATCTATCGGGCCCTTGCGCGTCCTTGAATGCTGCTGAGATAACAGTATAATATTTGTTACAGGCGTATCGAGAGCGTAATGCGTTCATCATGACACAAGCACCTTTGGAACACACGATCTATGATTTCTGGCATATGGTCCATCAGTACAAGATAGGTTCGGTTGTGATGCTCAATCTCTTGCAAGAAGGAGAAGAGGTAAGACTAATGCAGCTGCACATGCGCGCATCGTTTGGGAAAGAGGAATGTAGGATATAGATTGCTTTCACGAGACGTCAAAGCAGTCAATTTTGAGGACAAAACAAAAGTATTTCAGTCTCTTAAGAATTGGAAATCTATTTTTTTTTTGTCCTCCAAATTGAGCTGCATTCCGAAGTGTTGCAAGGGGTCTATATATTGCAATGCATGCACACACGGCTTCAAACTCCTATAGTTCCAGACAAACATATGATGGCACTTGCATTCAAAATTGTTGCGCTGTTGATCTGGGGAAATCATTCTGACGTTCACCATCATTCAACCCTACAAATGCTTAACAGCAGCATCATGCATTAATTAGACAATTTTCATAGATGACTGAGAACCGAGTGCTCGTATTGCTCTGCAATGGGGATTTTGCACACCTTGCGTGACATTTCAAATATTGCTTCTCTGGTCCCGAAAGTATCATATCTGGAAAGAGCATCCTAAAGTTAGTAAATTGTGAAATTTTGAGGGAAATCAAATAAACACGAACGAAGTTATGAATTGTGACCTTTTTTTATAAGGAAATGTATTTGGTGGGCAAGCTGTTGCCCACCAAGACAATTTTGCATACATTTCTTTATAGAAAAGGTCATCTTTAAAAATTCTTAACTTCGTTCATATTTATTTGATTTCCCTCAAAATTTCAAAATTTACTAATTTTAGGATGCTCTTTCCAGATATGATATTTTCGGGACCAGCGAAGCAATATTTGAAATGTCACGCAAGGTGTGCAAAATCCCCATTGCGAAATACTATGAATGCATGCATGGATCCTGGCATCATTTTTGTCGATGATTCGGCCGAATGATTGCAGCTTTTCTAAACGAAGTTGGTTGTTATCCCTTTTTAGACTTTCCCTCCATATTTGCCATCTGAAGGAACACAGTCCTATAACGGCATTAAAGTCGAGGTCACAGATGTTGAAACCAAGGGACCACTAATAATCAAGAAATGTAAAATGGTACATCCAATGGTAAGTCGATCATTGATGAGCATATACCGTGTGATCGGGGGGGGGGGGGGGATGCAACTGAATTGAATAATATTTAATAGACTTTTTTACCGATACGGCGGCCATTTTGAATTCTATTGTTTTAAGTAAGACATTATGGGATGCCGAGGGGGCAATTATTGGACAATTTCTAGTATACACAGCTGTCAGAGTGTCTTTATATAATTTAACGTTATCCAATGACAAACACATCTAAAAACCAATTGAAACACCAAAGCGTAAAAGTATTTTAGAAAGTAACTCCTCCACTCTATGCTTTATAAATACTTCCACGTTTGCATCCTCAGAACCCAATAATTAAAGATGGCCGCCGTATCGATAAAAAGGTCTACATTGGGACTGATAGCGTTCAAGTGCTATTATAAAATAACTAAGATATAACGCGCGCTCTGATTGGTCAATTACCGTTAACGCGCGCTCGTTTTTTATCTCTTCACTAAAGTCCTTTGGGGGAAAGTTTTATGACTTAAAGCCAAATGGGCCTCTAAATATATCTACATATATTTACAGGTAGCTACAATTGCTCGCTTTGGCTGCATGATTTATGTAGTAGACTTGATCGATACCGTATTTTCCCCTTTGTTTACTACTACACGTTTATTGTTTCCATAGGAACCACAGACTCCCCATAAATTTATACACGTGCAGCATACAAAGTGGCTCAATCAAAGTATACCAGAGAGTCGACAAAGTGTCCTTGATCTTGTGACGATAGTACAAAGGGCACAGCAACAATGTGGCAATACTCCTATTGCAGTACAGTGCAGGTATGATATCCAAGTCAAAATTGGTTAGTGCTAATGAAATGGATTTTACCAGTTGCGGGTGATTTACAGATATATTATAAAGAGACAGTGTGTTTTGGAGTGTGCAACTTCCCAATTTTGTCCATCTCATGATCCGGAAGATTTCAATCCCATTGCGGCTTCCCCCATATATCTAGAGTATTTTCACCTGATTGGCAAAGCCACGACAGGCATTCAAGGTACCAGACTCGTGACCGTCCTCTCCCTCGTCGTCCCATTTAAGGCGTGATTACATGGAGCAATTTTCTTCTCAATTTGCCTTGCAACGGCGTTGTGACACACGTTTCGGAGTGTAACCTACAATGCAATTTCAAAGATGGTGCGAGAGAAGTTGCAGCGATCGTTTCTAATTTGAGGACCACAGATTTGTTAGCTGTATGCTATTGCGTGCTACCCTCGTTAAATAATGTCTTTATTGTTTTATATTATCATTCTATACTTTTGGCAGCGATTGCGTCTCCGTTACACCATGTCAACTCTCTTGCAACTTCTGGCGCAGCACCGTTCCGAGACGAGCTGTATATAGACACAATTACTCCGTGTAATCGCGCCATTAGTTTTATTGTGCATTGTATAGGTAAATCTGGGTGAAGGGTTAAGGTCGACAGCCTCCACAGATTAATAACATTTGCATTGACGTGCATGTTTCTTTTCCGTGTAGTGACGGGGTCGGAAGGAGTGGTACGTTCGCCGCCGTGTACTCATTACTCGAGAGAGTGAAAGCAGAACAAGTACTCGATGTCTTCCAAGCAATCAAAGTCCTTCGCCTCGGAAGACCCGACGCTGTCAAAACCCTGGTAAGCAAACGACGGTTGAGATTACAACGAGAGTCAGTATTATTGTTGGTTTGCATTGAGTTCATATTGGTGGCAGAGAAGTCTCATGGTTCGATCCATTGTAGGTCGTTGATATTAGGTTCCGAATAGGCTGCGTTGCATTAGTTGTTTCAATGGTATTCAATAAGAGTGAAAGACGAGGCTCGAATCCATGGAAGGCTCGTTTGGTTCTCGGAGAACTTCCCATCATGCTCTTTCTTCCTGATGTTAGCATTCCTGGGAATGTAAAGTTGACATTTGTTTCTGAACAAGGGTAATCCCTCAACACAAAATCCAAATTCAGATCTTTCCTTGGAGATTCAGTGCAGTCAAATTTAAATAGAAGTGAAAACAAACGAATACAAAATAGAGCAAGAATGCAGTGCACATTCTTTTTCGCGCCCGCCTTTGTTTTCCTATGGAATTACCCAACATTCCCCACCCCCTTCGTTTGTGCTGCTATGCATTCGTTTATACTAATATGACGTCATATTCATCTTTCCAGGAGCAATACAAGTTCTGCTATATAATGGTCCAGACCTACCTGGATTCATTCAATGACTATGCCAACTTCAGTGAAGTATAAACAAATTGAAGTCTGGAATAAAATCAGGCTACAGTCGCATGACCCGATTTCTTGAGCGCAAAACAAGGACGGTGGGTGTACCACAAGGGATTGAAATTGAGGTATTCCTTTCGAAAAGTTTAAATTGCAGACAATTTTTTACATATTTTATAGAGTAATCAGTTTTAGAGTAATCAATGTAGCAGCGTTCGGTCACGAGGTATGTGGGCGGGATGAGGATCCAAAATAAGAGATCAATTTTGGGTCAATTTCTTTCTGAATTGAATACGAAAATGTAATAAAATAAATTGAGTGGTTTGGAACTATTCCAAACATGGCGGCCATGTTGGTGGTAATAATGAAGCCGAGAAACTAATAAGGAATGTCTTAAATACCACCAATATGGCGGCGGTGACGAATCATGCAAACAAATAATACTTATATCCAAAAATCGAAAGCATATAATAAGGTGAAAAGAGGATTTTAGAAATGTGTGAAAATGCCCCACTTTCGGTATTCAGGTTGATTACTCCATTGTTTCCCCGGAGCCTTGTCTTGAATTGCTTCGTGCGTGATCACTCAACCAGAATATCAAAAGTGGGCCATTGTATTAAGCATAATATACGAGTTCTTTTGACAACTTTACACCAGGCTTTACACCATCACCTGATGGCAGCCATGACAGGAGGCAAGAACACTGACTGAATCTGGTCTAATCTGATTTACATGAGAAAGAATCAAGTTTCCCAGGGGGAAATGCTCTATTGTTGTGCCTCCTGTCATGGCTGCCATCACGTGAGGGAACAACGCCTCTACAACATCGGATTTTATAGAAAAGCGGTGATCTCTGATGTTTTTCCATTTTTTCTTTCGCCGGATCATTTCCAAATCTATTTTTACTCTTACTTTTTTAACGCACCTACCACTGCTTTTGCATTCTTCTACATGGTTATACCTGGACATATTCCAAAAGTCTTAGCAAAGAAGCGTAACATAGTGTTATACCAAATAGCTCAATAGTGACCGTCTTTTCATTATATACTACTGTAAATAGCTTCTTAGGCCCGAATTAGACGTCGAATTTCACGTGCCGAAACCAACGCAAATAAATTCAAACAGTAAGTTTTGCCGCTCATTTGCATTAGATTCGGCACATGTGAAATGCGACGTCTAAACCGGGCCTGACTCTATCATTGAATACAAGAGGTAATGTGCACGAGTTCGAATCAAAGCATCATGGGAAACTGAGTCTTTTTTGGCTCCTCTAAAAATTCATCTGGCAGTATTTCCTTGGACATTTTTCATGGAAATGAAAGTATTTCAACAGACGAAAATAACAATTATTTGTTTCTGATATTTCCTTTGATTTCCCTGCCCAATTTTTGTAGGAGTCAGTTTCCCTGAGTGCTTTGTGAGCTTTGATGCACATTGCCTATTAACCTTGACTATATTTTTCTATGTTTTTGGGAATCCTGTAGAAAGCTATAAAGAGGCATAGAAAGGACTGGGACCTTACTTCACTTCACCATTAAAGTAAACATACTCACTTTACCCGTAATAATGATACAAAAGCTAGTTTCTGATTTACTAAATACGAAGTTTTGAGACATACTAAAAAAATAGCTTGCATATAAAGAATGACATTATTATTATGTAGTTTTATGCGTTTAAATTTTATAGGAATTAATAATAAATCACAAAATTTTATACATATTTAGTTATAGAGAAAAATGGCGCCGAATCAAGAAAAGTTTAAAAGTATTGTTATATAGCTAATCATTTTGACTATATAACGAGCATTCTCATTGGTTGATAGGTGCTCACGTGATACTAGTTAAATCTAACTGTATCCCGACCGGGATACAAGTGCCCAAATTTTCTAATTAAATTTTCTAAATTGACTTGTCTAAAATGATTAGCTATATAACAAAACGCTTAATGACTGATCCCTCGGGAAACCAGTTAGTTTTGTTTCCCTCGAATCTCAATGTTTCCCTCGGCGGACCTCGGGAAACATTGAGATTCTCGGGAAACAAAACTAACTGTTTCCCTCGGGACCAGTCATTAAGTGTATATTGTAAAATGTTATTTTTATAACGGGTATAGATATTTTTTATAGATAACCATGTAGATATGTATTAGAGTTTCACGAATAAATGTGATATAACGTTTGTTGTGTTGCAATTATACCTTTTCTAGATCAGATGGGGGTTTTTGCGTTACTTTCGTTTACGGTTTGGATATCAAGGTTTTTTTCCTATTGCATCACAAGGCAAATCTGTGATCGAATATTTAGCACTTAATGACTGGTCCCGAGGGAAACAGTTAGTTTTGTTTCCCGAGAATCTCAATGTTGAGATTGAACATTGAGATTCGAGGGAAACGAAACTAACTGATTTCCCGAGGGATCAGTCATTAAGTGTTTTAATACTTACTCTAGTCAAACGAAGAAAAAGTTTCTCTCCATTTTGAAAATGTTTGGATTTATTCCCCTCTTACGCTTTGATCACGCTTTGATCACGCGCGGGAGTTATTGAGATTTATTTCCCTCCACGTGATGTACTCTCGACCAATAAGAAAACGAGTTTGACTAGGATATATAATAAAACTCTTTATCTTGGAAGTAATGTTTTCCCTTTTAATTAAGACCATGTGTCATTCCCTAGAGTATCATTTCTTTGTTTAATGGTTGTGCATAAGAAGACACATGAATATGGATACAACTCAAAAAAGATTCTTATCTCAAGAGAATGAAACCGGCGTGGTCTGAAAGGGGAAAACACTCCACCCAAGGTTAAAAGGTATATTTTACTGGGTAAGTTTTCGCAGAGGAAGAAAACAAACGAAAAGCCGCCTAGAAAAAGTAGACATTTCGAGCAAGTGATTAAAAACGGATTTATTATTATTAAAAAAAACATTAAAAACGTTAACCCAATGCCTAGCTAGAATTCTACTGTTTAAGGTAATTGGCTACTTTTGGAAAAAAAATTTAACTTTGTTTTAAACTACGATTTTTTAGAGTGAAATTTAATGCTGATTCCGAAATTGAAAAGAAAAATGGGTGTACCGCGCTCGTGTTGCGTTGTTACAATACAATACAATACAATAAACTTTATTTAAAGAGGGTGACGTATTACCTATTTAGTTAGCTAACTTACGGCCCTCATGTGTTGTTGCGATACAAGTTGCAGAAAAAGTGGCTCCGTATTAAGCTCACCTTTAAATACCGTCTGGATGTGTTAACTTTTCGATTTTGTCATTCTATCCCATAGCGCATGATCTTGAAGTTTTCCTGAAGCCTAAAATTCAAAACCAAATTCATTTGTGTAAATAACGTATGTATTATTATTAATATATTATATTCCTTTTCCTAGTTTTCTCATCGTTTATAATCCCAGTGTCTTCTTGTCCCAGTGAACCGATAGCCTTATTTTCAACGTCCCAATAGCTAATCACTAATCTTGAGAGCATGTCCGTCCCTATCGTTTTTGTTTTTTTTTTCGTTTTTTTTTTTTCGTTTTTTTTTTCGTTTTTTTTTTTCTTTCGGAATCAATGTGGAAAAAGATCTACAAAGTAACGAAATACTGTTCTCGCTCCCGGGTAAGGTTGAACTATATTCTTACCACATGAAGAATGAAGGCATGTACTGGGCCAAGTAGGTTAAAACGAGCTGAGGTTGTCTAGAAGGCCATGTTTCTTTCAGATTGTTTGCCATGGCAACCGTCATTAGGTAACCATGGCGTTTTGTACTCATGAAGTTGAGCTGCGTATTCTTTTCCCATCCTGGTTTGAAATCAGGCGTATCTTTGAAGGTCTGGAAAAATTAGAATGCGACAAATCTCGTATCTGCTGGGAACAAATCACAGTTGCATTCAGGTGGGTTTTACTTTGAGCAAATGAAAACGCCTCAAACACCAACCAATCCCAATGCCTTCGCAAGGGAAAGAAAGGAATTTGAGAGTCGTACTAAAATAGCTTCGAATTAACCACTTTCCAAATATTGGTTCACTGGTCAAACACAAAGCATTCAGTCGAGACTGCAAGGTTCAAATTGAATGATCCTTTGAAACTACCCTTGAAGCCTCCATGAGTTCTTTGTGTGTTACCAGTGAACCAATGTATGGAAAGTGGCGAGCTGTGCACTTGTTGAAATTCCCTGGGTTTTTTTCCGAGGACTGAGCTATGACATCATATTAAAAGAAAATGATTGGAATAAAAATACTTACAACATTACCCTTGCCAATTAAGAGTTTTTCATATGCTTTAGTAAGAACAGGGCCAGTTTGGGTTATCAAAACTTGAATACCTCTTGTTGAAGTTTCAAGACGAAGGGTACCAAAATATCCCTGTAAGAAAATCCATGTACAGTGTTTAAACAACCAACAAACCAAACCCAACCAACAAACCAACCCAACCCAACACATCCTGACCCGACCCATCCCATCCCAACCCGACCTATCCCAACCCGACCCATCCCAACCCAGCCCATCCCAACCCGACCCATCCCATCCCAACCCATCCCAACCCGACCCATCCCAACCCGACCCATCCCAACCCGACCCATCCCAACCCAACCAACCCAACCAACCCACATACCAACCCAACCCAACCAACCCACCCAACCAGCCAGCCAACTGAACCCAACCAGACCCAACCTACCCATCTACCCAGCCAACCTGACCCAACCTGACCCAACCAACCCATCCACCAAGCCAAGCCAACCCAACCATCCCACCAAGCCAGCCAGCCAATTTTCTAATCTTTGCTAATTTTCAGCTTCCTATTTTTAACTTTAAGAAATCAAGGTCCCTTCTCAGCAGACTCTGGATATTATTGTATTTACCTGAAGGGCGAATTTGCTGGCAACGTAGGCTGCAAGATTACAAAGTGCTGAAATTGAAAAGAGAGGGGGGAAATACATTAATTATGCAATATGCCAATTCTTCTTGTTGCAATGTTGCCCCATTTCAGACCATGTGTCATTCCCTAGAGTATCATAATGATAGCACATGAGAAGACATGTACACATGAGTGTAGGTGCGACTCAAACAAAGAATCTTATTCTCAAGGGAATAACACATGGTCTGAAATGGGAAAACATTGCACCAAAAAAAATAAAGACTATTAAAAGTAAACTAATATTTTATTAGAACATAAATTGGAGGAGTACTGGAAATCAATTTTGGGAAAGAAAAAATGTTGCCGAAAATGGCTTGTCCCTAGTTCTCCTCACCAACTGTAACACAGGGACCTCGGGCCCAAAAATTGTAACACAGGGACCTCAAGCCCAAAACTCATTGATTATGGCTTGGAAAATGTCTTTAAAGGCAAGAGTCAGGCAAGGGTTGTCTGTGATTTAAGATATCTATCTTTCTAAGAAAGAAGATATGCAGAGTGGCCATAATTGTCGTTTGAAAATAAAATGACTAATTCTCACGGTATTTTCCTTGGATGCTGCTAACAACAACAATCTGCCCCTGTTGCCTCTTCAGCATGTGAGGAAGAACAGCTTTCGTCAGAGAAATTGTGCCAAGCAGATTGGTATCCAAGAGGTATTGTTCCACTTCAAAGTTGCCATCTTCTACCATAAAAAACTGAGCCACTCCAGCATTGTTGACCAGGACATCAATCTTTTGATTACAGAGTTACCAATCAGTAATGAAATGGGAAGACTAGAGGGGAGGGGAGGGGAAAAAATATACAGCACACTAGATCAACCCTACATCTCTGGGGGAGGAGGATGAGTCCAGGGTGAAATGTTGCGAATGCTCATCGAAAATTTACCCTAAAATGTATGGAAAGTTTTTAAAATGGGCGTGCCTTTATAAATTTAAAGCCCCTCAAGCATGCTAAGGCAGGGACCGGCAAAACACATAAAAGTGATATCTCAGTAACTGAGATAACTGTTATGTTTGAACATTTTTTGCCACCTGAATTCAGTTTATTTCAAAATTAACCTTGAATATCCTAATAGCCCTAAGGGTAAATGGAATAGACTGTACTAGTACTGCATGTAAATGGTAATCAAGAAAAAGCAAGTTGATCTTAACTATCTGTATCTATGATCCTGAACAACTTTTTTTGCTTCAAAGCATTATTCTTGCACTTGCTTCATTGTTGCCCCCACTACCAATGCCCCCCCCCCCCCCACTACCAATGTCCCCCCCCCCACTACCAATGTCCCCCCACTACCAATGCCCCCCCCACTACAAATGCCCCCCCCCCCCCCCACCAATATTTGTCCAAAATCGCATCAAGGCTACTTCGAATTGATCTGAAAAATCAACATTGATTATGTGAGGGCAGGCCAGGATTAGAAAACAACATAGGGAGAAGAAAAAACATTCATTTTTGATAAAAGTTGTTAAAATGTATACCAAGTTTGTATTTGTACCAAAACATAGGTTCAGGATTATAGAATCAGTTTCAGGATTTCATGCACACGACATGATTTAATATGTTGTAAATGGGTGGCATAGTGGTAATTATACCACTTGCCTACCACTTGCCTGTCACTACGTACTAGTGTGGTCTGGGTTCGAGCTCCAGCTCAGGCTGGATCCTATGCAAGTTAAGTTTGTTTGATGTGTTGATTTCTCCCTTCTTTTTTCGGGTTCTCTAGTTTTCCTCCCTCTGTAAAAATCAACATGCGAGTTGAAAGTTCTGTGTTACTTGTAAATATAGAATATAGTGGTAGTGTGTGTGGAGCGAACCTTATGGAAGAGCCCCATATGGAGAATGATTGTTGTAAATAAAAATGACCAAAACTAAGTTACCTTTCCAAAATGCTGTATCACATGACTGGTCAGTTCCTGATGAGTTGAAAATTTGGTCATATCCAATGGTAGAATCAATACATCTTCATCCTTGTTAAGTGAGGGATTTTTTTCTGTGGAAGTATAAAAAATAGAAATAATTTGTCAAACATCTTCCTTAAATTAGTATTGGGCTACATGTGGTAGAGTGCATTTAGTAAAAGCGTGAAACACTTATTACTAAATTGTGCAAAATAGTGCTAGTTGAAGAAAAGAAAAGAAAAGAATTAGCTTAAAATAGTACAAAATAGTGTTACTAATGTTTCATACTTCTTACTGAATGCACTCTAGTGTGTCCTACCCTCCAGCTCTATACCAATACAAACTCTTGACCACAGTGCCAGTGGCAAAATGATATGTAATGTGCATGCTCAATTTTGAATTATCAATAGTGTGCTCTCTAGTAAATGCTTTACAGCTACACTGGCATTGTAAACAAATGCTTATAACTATGCATAAGCTAATGATTATTGAAGCATTTACTAAGTCTAGAGTTCCATGCTTGATGAATCAAGCATTCAAATGATAACAGCTTATTAAACAATCACAGAATGTACCAGCAAGGGAAGAGGAAAAAAGCTTTACTTTACGCTTATTTAATTCATTATATTCAGCTTTTCGCAACAAAACAGTCCGACGAAATGCTTACTGTATATTTGTCTGGGTTACTAGATGGTAGCCGATCTTCCATGACGCTGCACATCGAATGTGAAAAAATAATAAAGTATGTATCATAACAAAATGATAAATTCTGTTCTGACCTGCACAATTATCCCTGACTTTCTCCAGCTCGTGTTTTCTTCGCGCAGAAAGAACCAGTTTACATCCACATTGGGCTAATTCATAAGCTAAGTATTCACCAATCCCACTAGAAGCTCCTGTAATCCACACTACTTTACCACCAAGAACAGAACATGGTTCACGACCGAACTTCTCGTAGAAAAGAAGAGTGAAATCTGTATCTTGGTGATACCAGAAGTAATAGGAATATAGAGAGACAAAGACGACAAGGATAGCTACAGTATACTTCATGGTGAACAGTCATGCTACTAAATAGATGGGTATATATTTTTGTATATATTAGTTACGCTCCGCCAATCCTCTCCCCTCCACCTAACCGGAAGAACTTCTGTCCTCCACCATCCCCCCCCCCCCTCCCCCCTTCCCACCATTGTGGCTACCACAGGCAACCCAAGCTCTGTATCTTGATCTGTAAAATGTATAAGGCAATGTATGGAGGTTTTTGAATAATATATTTCGATAGAAATGTTTCAATCAAATTTGCGTGCATTACATGTCTTTACTTACGTGTCTTTATTTGTTCTTTGCTGATGTCGTAAACGGGTTTTGAGGGAATTTGGGTTAATTGTGAACATTCTAGCTCCCCTGTGATACCAAGACAAATTGTACTCGAGGTCGTGCGATTTCCTATACTTATACCCGCATGCTCCCGACTAAGAAAGAGCTATTTTTCGAATCACGACAGAGGGCTAAAATCCCGAATTTCCGAGAAATTCCTGGGCTATTCCAGATTTCCTGATTTAGTTATCTTCAATTTACTTCGATATTGTGTAACAAGTCAAAAATTTTAATATTTATCTGTTCTTGCTGAGGAAGAAAAAAATGAATGAAAAGACAGAAAAGATGGACATTCAATTACTTTAAAATCGCACAATCATTATGCCCCCGGGGGGGGGGGGAGGGACTCCCTTATAAAAGGGGGCGGGGGTCCTCGTCGTCCCTTTTAGGGTTTGAAATCAGTGTTTTGGTCCCGCTTAGGGTGATAATGACGAGAATGCCCACCAGCTGAGTTTTGTGGTCCCGCTTAGGGTATAAGATCAACAACAATGCTTCATTTCAAAGATTGATTCTGCATAAACTCATACGAGCAGACGGCGTTTGATGCTAGTATGAAAATACAAATAAAATCGAGAAACCGAACCAAAATGATACGTTATTGATTGGTCCCTCTTAGGGGTGAAATTTCATCACTGCCACACCCATCATCTCAAAATACAGGTCCCTTTTAGGGGTCATTTTCAGAATTTCCGACGAGGACCCCCGCCCCCTTTTATAAGGGAGTCCCCCCGGGCATTATGCAACTCTGCGGTTTACAAAAGAACTCATAAAACGCTGCGTGTCTAGTTATCTTAAGTTTCATGATTGACTTCCTTCTAGATGATGCCGAGAGCAAGATACTATATATACTGTTTACTGCCTTGGCGTGTTTTCTTGTCATTCTACCCCATAGCGCATGACCTTGAAGTTTTCCTGAAGCCTAAAATTTAAAAGAAAACTTATTCGATTAAAAGAAATGGGCGATAATAATTAGTAAATAAACTTAGATGAATATCACTTCGGACGGGGATATCGCCGTCCTGCACGTGACCCATTTGAGCCAATCATGCACAGCGCCAGAAGTCTGTAAATATGGACTTCTGACAGCGCGCGAAATTTTATCGTTAGGATCTAATGAATGATATATCCATTGCACCAGTCTTTTTTATTGAACTCCTGCCACAATGACCTTGTCACCCAAGTGTCCCAATGAACTTTACCGAGAGGTAGTGTCTCGATGTCTTCCTACCCCGGTTAAGGTAAAAGATAAAGCCAATATTTTACTGCAAAACGCGGGGAGTGGTTGCCAAATTCTCCAGAGCAAGGGGCTCATGTATAAAGTGTCCGAAGGTGCGCACTTTACTCCCTCAAACTATCAGTGTTCGTTTTCGTACACCGGTGCCCTAGTGTCTCAGTGTCCCAATGCAGCACTGCCCCAGTGCCCCAGTGCCCCAGTGCCCCAGTGCCCCAGTGCCCCAGTGCCCCAGTGCCCCAGTGCCCCAGTGCATGCTCCAATCTTACAAAACTCAATTATCCCAAAGTACTCTTTCCCCGTCGTCCCAAAGCCCCATTGTTTCAGAGTAGCCCCGTCGTCCCAATGCCCTGCCGTCCCGAACTATTCGTGCCCCATCGTCTTGGAACCATAGTAGTCCCCCCGCCATTGTCCCTATGTCATGCTCAGTGCCTCGAGGTCCTCCTGCACCAGCATCCATTAGCATGTGTAAGGTTAGACCTAATACCTACCATCGGAAGAAAGAAGGCATGTATTGAGCCAAGTAGAGATAGGTGAGGTCAGGCTGTTTAGTAAGCCATGTTTCTTTCAGATTGTTAGTCATGGCAACCGTCATTAGGTAACAATGGCGTTTTGCACTCAAGAAGTTGAGATGCGTATTCTTTTCCCATCCTGGTTTGTAGTCAGGCGTATCTTTAAAGGTCTAAATTTATCAAAAGAATTTTTTTGGCTTAGAATTGGGATGTTTTGTGAAACATCGTCTGAATTGTTCGAGGTCGAGGAGTAAGGACAAATTTGTACGGTACAACTCAATCCAAACCAGCTTCAAACTAAAATCAATTCTCCTGGATTGCAATGTTTTTTCAGTTAATTCGAATTGGCTTTATCTTATTGCTTGCTATCATTTACGAATGTTATGATTTTAAACAGACAGCGCCGCCCCCGAAAAAAGCGCAGCCTCTGAAACACTAAAATTTAAAGAGCGCCGCGGCGCCTAATCGAAAAAAATGCGGTATCGAGAAAGCTCGTGCAACAAGCGGCGCGCAAAAAAAAAAAATTAAAGCAATGAAGCCAGAACATTTTAGACCATTCTACTTGTCGCATTAGAACAAACGCGAGTAGAATAAGAGTACTTACAACATTGGGCTTGCCTGTAAAGAGCTTTTCAAGTATTGTAGTCATAACAGCGCCAGTTTGGGTTGTTAAAACTTGAATACCTCTATTTGAAGTTTCAAGACGAAGGGTGCCAAAATATCCCTGTAAGAAATATTTGCAATGTTCAATCACTCAAGCACACAAACCTTAATTTAATAGCTAGAATGACACTAGACGTCAAAACAGCTCAATAAATCTCTTTACCTTCGTTGTTTGTTGTGCCCATTTCAGACCATGTGATGCCACTCTTGGGAGTTGATTCTTTCATGTGTAAATATTTCAACAAAAGAATATTTCTCAAGGGAATGTCATGTGGTCTGAAATGGGCAATTTGCATACCAAGGTAAAGAGGTCTATTTGGAGGACAAAACAAAAGAATTTCAATTTCCTTAAAATAGGAAACTATTGTTTTGTCCTCCAAATTGAGCTGCTTTTCGACGTGCTGCAAGGGGGTCTCTACCGTTGTAACCACGGGCCGACAAACGTTAGAGTTCTCAATGCTTAGTTTGCCCGGCATGAATAACCATTGTAGCTATAGGCGACGAACCTACCTGAAGGGCACATTTGCTGGCACCGTAGGCTGCGTTTAGACAAAGTGCTGAAACCAGAAAAGTGAAAAAATGATGAATAACTCATGTGTAAGCAAAAGACTGGAAATGAGTCTCTAGTCCTCCTGCCTATTAACTATAATACACAGGGTCCCCAAGCCGCAGTGACTATGACCTGCAAAAGAAAATAGCGAAAGTCGCCTGTGTTTGAAAAAAACTACATCGCTGTAAGATAGCTACAAAACATTGGCATTGTGGCCATGGTTACAAACTCAAATTAAAATGATTCGATTCTTACAGTATTTTGCCTGGATACTGCTAACAACAACGATCTGTCCCTGTTGCCTCTTCAGCATGTGAGGAAGAACAGCCTTAGTCAGAGAAATTGGTCCAAGCAGATTGATTTCCAAAATGTTTTTCTCGACTTCAAAGTCACCATCTTCTACTGAAAATATCTGAGCCACACCAGCGTTGTTGACCAGGACATCAATCTTTGGATTAAAGCAAGTTAATTCATAGTTATCAATGATAAATGGAATAGATGGAGGGGAAGGGGATCCAAGAACATGCCCCATGAAAGATCAACCCTAGATCCTATGGGGGAGAGGGGATAAGTTGCGCAGTAGGCTATCCAAGATTATATCCAAAGATTAACCCAGATTCCAAGATCTAGAGGCATGCGTAAAGCCTATGAGGGAAGGGGATAGGCTAGGATGCAATATGCTATTGAGGGAGAGATCCAAGAATATACACCTTGATCAGCCCAGTGTTCTTTGTAAAACCTATGGGTGGAGGGGATAGGCTATTTGGGAGCATCTCCTCTACGATTTCATTAGGGTGCAGATCTTCTTTAATTAACCCTCTTGGGTTGTACTTTCTGCACCTTGTGGATCGGAAATAAAAAAACTTATAGGCTAGTAGGAAAGGATTAACAATATAGAGGCTTTGCTATCATGTGATGGCAGCCATGACAGGAGGCAGGAACAATTGAATCTGGTCTAATCTGATTTACATGAGAAAGAATCCAGTTTCCCAAGGGAAAAGACTCTAATGTTGTGCATGCTTCCTGTCATGACTGCCAGTAAAGACTCTCTATTTGTTTTCTTATTTCTTTGTAATATATTTTCATCTTGTCTTGTAGTGATGGGTATCGCCTTTGCAGAACGCCTCTATGTTGGAAGACAAGATTTTAGGATTCCTCTGCCGGGATGTTTGGAGCCAAGTAGATGGGAAGACCATCATGCTGCTTCAAATTCTCGCGCACAAGGCAAGGGAAAAACAGATTCGACTGAGTTAGAAGGGAAAAATGGGACCGTTAATGGTCTATACGACGCTAGATGAGAAAAACGTTTGCGCATGCGTGCCTTTCAGCACGCTTTCCAAGAATTTACAAGAGTTTTAATGACAAAATAAATGCTTGTTTTCTCCGAGTATACAAAAAACTTCGTGGGTATACTTTTGTGAGTCCAAGATACTGTATTAATAAAGACAATATGAAAGCATTAGCCTTAAGTTTCAAGAACTGACTTTAAGTTTTGCCATTTTGTAAAGACTATTCTTAGGCAAGTGTGAAAGTCAAACTTGCATATTTCTACGATAGCACGAAGACGCTTTTGACTAATTTGCATGCGGACTTAGAGCATGCGCAGACGTTTTTCAAGTGTGTCGGTCTATACAATATGCTCTGTTAATACCTTTCCAAAACGCTGTATCACGTGACTGGTCAGTTCTTGATGAGTCGAAAATTTGGTCAAATCCAGGGGTAGAATCAATACATCTTCGTCCTTATTAAATGAGAGATATTTTTCTGTAAAAGTATTAAAATTAATAATTTTGAATTAAACTGTTGAAGATCGGCACTTTATCTTAACAAACACATTATTGTTGGGCTACCTGTGGATGAGGTTTATAACATCCAAGTCCAGCTTTAGGTCGACTGTTCATTTCAGGGGCGGATTTAGGGGGGGCCGGGGGGGCCACGGCCCCCTCTTTAGCTGCCGGTTTTTTTTGTTTTTTTTTGCTTTTCTACTGCACCATGCATTAGGGAAATTTATTTTATTTTTTAATTTGATCCTATCCGGCCCCCCCTTTTAAAATTAATGTGTTACAACTTGGTAATAATTTATGGAACAGTGTCAACATTGTAGTGCGCCACGTTGTTTTTTTTTTTTTTTTTTTTTTTTTGCTTCGGCGATTTTTTAGGTGTCTTATCAAAATGGCCACGCTACGCCCCTAATTTGATCCTGTCCGGCCCCCCCTTTTGAAAATTCCTGGATCCGCCCCTGCATTTTACCGTAACAGCTTTGTCGGGGAGGAGGAATTGGATGAGAAAGCAGATTTTTTTACTCCAAACCCCCATTATCATCGAGTTTTTCAAGACTCCTCTTTGCACCCGGGGCCTTTGCAGTGTAACTAAAATGTCGACGTGCCCTATTTTCTCACACCCCCTCATATTATATTGTTCTTAGGATTTACCATGCACACATACAGTCAATTGAAAAAACCTTGTCGTCGACTAGCTCCGCGACTACGCGACTAGCCCGAACCGGAGTATGGGTAAAAATCATTGAAGCGGTTGAATTCTTCACCGATTACAGTCAAAACGGCTCAAGCATACCCCGTAGGCTCCATTATTGATTTCATTATTCGAATATTGAGTTGATTATTCACTCTGAATTTTCATTAATAAATCGAAGACTCCAAACTTCACATTCATTCCACAACTAAAATTCTAAGGGATGGCCTTTCTGGGGAGTTTTTCACCTTGGCATGACAATTGTAAAAGTCCAATCCAGCTGTACGAAAAACTAAGCGCGAAAAGGATTGTTGTTGTAATTCAAGCGGCCCTCGCCCGAGTCTTAAAAGTCATATATCTCACAGAATTTGAGGAGATGGATTGCAAAGATTTTCTTTAATTTTTCAAACAACACGTATACTTCAACTTTTTTTCTCTAAATTCTTTGAAACGCGTGTTTTTGTATTGGGAAGAGACTTGGAGCAAGGGCCGCTTGGCTAAGCATCGAAGCGCGCTGTGATTGGACGGTTCGTGCGTGCTCCGGACACCTGGATCAAAACCGAAGTAGTCAAAACGGTCAAAACGGCTCAAGCGTACCCCCCTAGAATCCATTAATGAATTTATTATTCGAATATTGTATATAGTTCCTAGTGCTCAGTGCTGAGCATTTTAGAGCATCTAATTTGTTTTGGTTGTCATAGTTTCAGCTCAATTTATACGTATTAAAATCCCATTTTTCTTTATATTCGTGCTAAACGTACACAAATAAATACCATCAAATTGAATCACTTAGATCAATTAATGACCTTAATGTCTTTGCCCAAGAAACTATTTTCCACATATCCACATTATTCTGCAACATTTAGTTATTTGCAGTAGCCACACGCAGTCATCGACTGTCTATTTTAACCGGGTTATTTTTAACGCCTAAAGGCTAAATTTTTGGACTCGTAAAACCACGAGGAGAGTTGTTTACGCTGTCTAGATCTCGTCACACTTGTCGCACATTTAGCACTCGATTCATTAGTCTTGCTAGAAAAATTATAGTTTTCTAAATGTCTTTAAGTCTGACCTGCACAATTATCCCTGACTCTCTCCAGTTCGTGTTTTCTTCGCGCAGAAAGAACCAGTTTACATCCACATTGGGCTAATTCATACGCTAAATGTTCACCAATCCCACTAGAAGCTCCTGTAATCCACACTACTTTACCACCAAGAACAGAACATGGTTCACGACCGAACTTCTCGTAGAAAAGAAGAGTGAAATCTGTATCTTGGTGATACCAGAAGTAATAAGAATATAGAGAGACAAAGACGACAAGGATAGCTACAGTATATATCATGGTGATCAATATGGTGATCAGTCATGGTATTGGTTATGCTCCGCAAATCCTCCCCAACGTCCCCACCCCCACAAACATTTTTGCCCCCCCCCCCCCCCCCTCACCCCTGCAGTTTCGATCCTGAAATATGTAATAGATACAATATTCGTACTGGAAAATACTGGACATTATACTATTGACTGGGACTCTGCTACATGCATTACATACTACAAACATTGCATTGCATTTTACAAACTACCATCAACGTCTTTCACTTGAGAGTTGCAAAAGCAGCCCAGTGAACGCTCCAAGAGCATCTAGTTAGTTATGCTCCGCCAATCCTCGCCAACGTCCCCACCCCCACAAACCTTTTTTCCCCACCCCTCACCCCTGTGACTAACTGTTGGATTCAAAATGGCGGCCGTCATAAGGTTTGGAAGAGGTCTTCCTTGTACTAAAAATATAGCTTTACCTTTCTATTCCACTTGTCGTTTAAGCTCATTTTGGTCTCAAAATGGATACAGAGAAAGTTATTTTATAAATATTTCAAGATTTAAGGTAAGTCATTGTGAATTTTTTGACTTCATCTTTCGTAAGTTTGTCCTTGAAATAATTTTCTAAATTTTAGCTTACGTTAAGCTTTCCTTACCGAAATATTTCTAACAGAAATCACAATTATCATATTCCAAGTCAAGGACAAGCTGTATTCCTGTCTTATCAAGAAGTTATTGTACTGAAAACTCTAAAGTTTCGATGTTTGAAGACTTAAAATCAAGTCCTCCTCCAGCAATATGGCTTGGTTTATCTGGAGCTATTCCATTCTGTAGCCTTGCTGGTTTGTCATTCACAGCACCAGAATACTTGGACGCCATAATACATGCTCAGTGTGCATATGGTGCATGTATATTAACCTTCCTTGGAGCAGTACATTGGGGCTATGCAATTGCCGAGGATAGTCCACTGAAACCTAACTGGAGTACACTAGTGTATAGTGTGACCCCATCACTTGTAGCCTGGTCTGCCCTGCTTATAAAGCCCCAGTATGGACTGGTTACTATAGCAATAGGGTTGTTATATGCCTTGTCGAAGGATTTGGGAACTCCATATTTTCCTAGGTGGTACCATGCATTAAGGAAGGTCCTGACGACATTAGCTGCATCTTCGGTGCTTCTGACTGCTACGGCATTCTATCTACATTGAAATTTATGAGCCTGTATTCTTATCCAAGAACTGTTTTAAGAGGGGGGGGGGGGGGGGGGGGGGCAAACCAGAGGAAATCGCTGTGGGTCATCTGAATAAATATCTAAGTTAGGGAAGGGTGGTGTTTTACACTATAAGCATCATCCCTCACCTATGCTTGGTGTCTCAGGTTCAATACTCCATCTTACTGTTTCATTCAGTGAACATGAATGGTGTTCCAAGTTGAGGTTGGAGTTACCACTCATAGAAAAGCTATTATAGTTCAACATGGGCAGCAATGCCAACCTCGACCTAGAAATTCAAACTTTTATTATATGGTTACTGAATGGGTCTGTCAATTTATTAGGAGTATTCCAGCATCATATGAGAGTAAAATATTCAAACAAATGAGAGTAAAGAAGAGAGAGAGATATAGGATATTACATGGTCGCGCGGAGATACAAATTTTATCTTCGAATGTTGATATTATCTTTCACAAGTGAGCGCAGCGAATATCAGCATGGGAAGATGAAATTCATATCTCCAAGCGGCCATGTAATGTTCTGTTTATTATATGAAATCTTCAATGAAAAATAATGGAGAATTTGAGAAGCTGAGCAAAAAGTCGAAATTTAATACCACCAGTGTTGATATAAATCGTATCCCCACTGGCCACTGGTGGGAGTGGGGATATCAATTTTGTCACTCAATATCACACTATTTCTCTGGTGTTTTTCTCTGGTTTTTCTACTTTCTACAAAACTCAACATTCAAAATTCCAACTTCAATCCTATGATTTAGTTGCCCTTGAGCTCATTTGTTGTTAAAGCATATTAAGAAAGTTTGAAGTTTAATACTGACTGTTTGGCTTCATCTTAGCTTATTAATTAAATTCAAATGAAAGTCAATCCAGTTTATTTACTGTACTGATTATTCTTTTCTAAGACTGAGAAAACTGGTCAAACACAAGACATTCTATCATAGGTATACAGTAAAGTACCAAATTAGTACCTTATAAATTTATAATTTTCATTGAAACTACCTTGTATCTTCTTTAAGGCAGTGGTCTTGGTTTGACTGGTTAACCAATGAACAGAAGGTGGTCAATATTATATTGTTATTAGAAAATAACTTTATTGCCTTATGGTGTATCACATAAATTTCTTCTTTCTTTCTATTTCAACTTTTTAGGAGTGCAATAACTCAATTTACGCATGCAACTTATTTATTCTATTCTTCCCAAGCCAAGTCCAATAGAAAGTGGAAGGGGTTATTTTCCAATTATTAGTTCGCCATCATTCCCATCCATCTATTCATCCATCCATTGTCGTTTAATCCTTTAATGTGTGCATTTGCCCATCCTTCCATTCATCCCTTTATCAATCCATTCATCCATCAATCCACCGACCCACCAATTCATCCATCCATCCCATCCATTCATTAATCCATCCATCCATTCATTAATCCATCCATCCCATCCATCCATTCATCCTTCCATCCCTTCCATATATTTTTTTATTCATCCATCCACCATTCCATCCATTCATTCATTCATCCATCCACCAACTCATTCATCCATCCATCAATTAACCATTCAATCCACCCATCCATTCACCCACTCACCAATCAATTTATGCATCAATCCATCAATCTCATCCATTAATTAATTCATCCATCCATCAATCCACCCACCAACTCATTCATCCATCCATCAATTCCATCCATTAATTCATCCATCCGTCTATCCACCCACCAACTCATTCATCCATCCATCAATTCCATCCATCCATCCATCCACTCACCAATCAATTCATACATATATCCACTGCATCTATTCTTCCTGTCTATTCATTTTTTGAATTTTTTTTAACTTTGTATTTTTATTAAGAACATTTAAATACATGTAAGAAAATGTGATGTTTGAATATTTGTCATTTACATTTATATGCAAATCCACACCTATTTTTGAATAGTTGTTAAAGCTACAGAAAGTATATAGGTTATCTCTACGTAACAGTATATACAACAGGAATTTAGAGGACAAAACAATAAGTTTTCAATTCTCAAAAGATTGAAATTATTTTGTTTTGTTATCGAAATGGAGCTGCTTTGACATCACATGCAAGTCTATTCCTGATGTGTTCATTTAATCTCATTTTCTACTTGAAATGGCCAGTGGTCAAACACTGACCACTATTTGATGTCAGGCATGAATGATTGTTTTAAAAACTTAAGATCGAGCTGACAAATATTCTGCATGAGATTATAAATGATGTCGAGCAAAACCCAGCAATTCGGTTGTCTTCATTCTGTTCCGTTCTTCCTCCCTCCTTCCTCCCTCCTTCCTCCCTCCTTCCTCCGTCCTTCCTCCCTCCTTCCTCCCTCCTTCCTCCCTCCCTCATTCATTCCTTCGTTCTTTCTTTCCTTCCTTATTTATTTCTTTCCTTTTTTCTTTCTTTCTTTTTATCTTTCTTCCCTCCGTCCTTTCATTCTTTCTTTCTTTTCTTTTTTCTCTTTTTAACTTGTATATAATTGTTTATAGTGCAATTGATATTGCACTTTGATATAAAACACATGCTTTACAAATGTACAAGGGTGGCTTCAAAGAACCAATCTAAACTCCTTTAAGGTCTAACATCTACGTATTGCTTGCTCAAGCTTCATCTGAATCAAGCAATGTTTTCTAACTGTGCAATGTCCGCATTCCTTTGGTATGTGTTTTATTTTTTGTCCAGTTCCTCTTTAGAAAGTAATTTTGCTTTCATTTTCCAACTATTTTCACTCGGAAAATATTTAATGTTTGCCGATAATTCGTTCACAAAATCTCTGGCAAGTGGTGCAGATATTGTTGTCCTCTATCCCACTTTTTTCCCCCATTATTTGCACTGTATTTTTTGCCTACCCCTATCATTTTTCCATCCTCAATTATCTCAAGAGCAGTACTTGAATAATATATCTTCTTATGAATCTAGCTTTCTGATTGGTTGAGGCACGTGCGTTATAACTCCACACAGCACAGGACGCGTTTTTTTTGTATTCAACAGTGCTATAATGCACGACCACGGTCCATCAACTATCTCTTGGGATTCGTGCTGCTGGGACTCCATCGTTTTCCTTTGACAGTTGGCTTCTTTTTCTTTTCTTTCTCTTTCTCTTCCTTGTCCTTTTTCTCATCTTGATCCTTCTTCGTAATACCATATGAATATTTTGACCTTACATGGGAATAATCGACCTTATAACTTTTGATTTTCGAGCGAGGTTTCTTCTGGTATCCACTGGATGTGTCCACTTTGGATTTTGCATTCCAGTTCAATTTGCCACCGATTGGCTTTCTTGGTTTCCGTTTTGGAGGTTTCTTTTTGTTTTCTTTGTCCCCTTTCTCGTCGCTTGGCCCGTCTTCGTCTTTGTTATCGTTGTCATCGCCATCTCCATCACCAGTGCCACTTGCAGCATCATCAAAATCATCATCATCCCCATATTCATTATCATCACCATCATCATCTTTGTCATCACCTTTATTTTCATCATCATCATCACTCTCCTTCGCGTTGTCGTCATCGTTATCTTTCTCGGATTTTCTATCGTCTTCCTCCTCTATAGCATCATCTTTATTCTTCTGTTCATCTTTCTTCTCCTCTTCCTGGGGTCCATCTACACTAGCAGGAGTGTTTTGTGGTGGTCTTATTGGAATGTTATCATCATCATCATCGTCTTCATTAGGTTTGTCTGTCTTTTTCTCTTCTTCTTTTTGTTTTTCTTCCAGTTCTTTTCTTTGCTTTTCTTCTTCTTGTCTTTTTCGTTCTTCCTCCTGTTGTTTTTCCTCTTCTTCTTTTCTTTTTCTTTCTTCTTCCTTTTTCCTTTCTTCTTCTTTTCGTTTCTCTTCTTCCAATCTTTCCTCTTCTTTTCGCTTTTCTTCTTCCTTTCTTTTTTCCTCTTCTTTTCTTTTTTCCTCCTCTTTCCTTTTTTCTTCTTCTAGTCGTTTTTCTTCTTCCTTCCGTTTCTCCTCTTCCTTTCTCTTTTCTTCTTCTCTTCGCTTCTCCTCCTCCTCCTGTATCCGTTTTTCCTCCTCTTGTCGTTTCTCCTCTTCTTTCCTTTCCTCTTCTTCCTTCCTTTTCTTTTCTTCAAGTATTAAAATTCGTTTTTCTTCCTCTTTCTTCTTCTCTTCTTCATTATCTGAATCAACCTTGTCGCCTTGCGTATCATCAGCTCTTTGAATTATTAGAACATTTGTACCACTTTCATCATTGCTATTTTTCTTAACCTCCTCTGTTTTCTGTGGTTGTTCTGGTCGAATAATGACAACAGTAGTTTTATTATCTTCTAGTACCACAGGTTCATCTTTTTTCTTTTCTTCCACTACTGGTTGTTTAACAATGATTATATTCACATCCTTCTTATCGTCTTTTGTTTTCTCATCTTCAGGTTTCCCGAAGAGCCACTCATCTGGAGACTTAGCAGATGGTTCTTTTTCTTTCTTATTCTTCTTCTTCACATTTTTGTTTTTTACTTCCACAACAGTGACATTTTCTTTAAGTTCTGTCTTTGCATTCTTCTTTCCTTTAGCAGGCTTTTTACTTGGTGAAGATTCGTTCTTCACCGGTGTTTCCATGACAACGATGACGTTATTTGGTTTGTCACTTGGGGGCTCTTCTTTCTTCACTGGTGTTTCCATGACTACGACAACGTTGTTAGGTTTATCACGTGGTGATTGGTCAATGTGTAGAATACTATCGTCCGTCTGACACTGTTTTTCTTGGGTGTCTGGAGATTTTTCATTGACAATCTGCAAACGAAACAGCGAAATAATCAGTGAACAAGATATTAGTATGCGTAATAATATGGTTTCGAGTTCAATTTGGGATTAATTTGCACGAGTGTGTTTTTCAAATTGCACGAGACCGTAGGTCGAACAAACAAAATCACCAACTTTTTAGCCGTTTTCACCGCTTAAACTTGTTCCTTCACGATCAGAAAATGTATAGTCTTGATGCTTAATAATGTTATCAACAGCAGAATCAAAAAAAGTTTGGTTTCAAGACCGTTTTCGGAAAATGTAATTTGCAATGTGTTACACTTTTTTGCACTGTGTTACAGATTTTTGCACTGTGTTACACTTGAACTGCACTGCTCTAAGCCAATCAAATTCGAGTATTTTTCATGTATATTATTATTCAAAAAAACCCTAGTTAACTACAATGCACTGCGCGCCGAAAACCCATTTGTCAGTCATTTGTCGAGAGAGCTAGACCCATCATCATACACATGATCATTACTTACCATTATTTTGCTGCTTGGTCGACTGTTTGGTTGGTGAATTATTACTGATGTCTCTCCTTCTTTCTTATTTCTTAGTTTTTCGATTTCCTTGTCTCTCTGTAATTCAAAAAATGAGGAGAAATGATCAAACTTTATATCATAATTGTTTATGTATAATTTTGCCTGTTTGGTTTCCTTATAATATTTTATCTGTTAGCTTTGTTTATTAAAGTTGTACGGGTGACTTGGTTTAGATGGGTGCCGGTGGATGGGTGCCATGGATACATGGCATGCGCTGCCAGTGTTGCGCCACTGTCCGTGCTTCACCGATCGATAGGTCATGCCTGAGGTCGCAGGTTTGATTCTCGACTTTACCGCATATGTGAATTGAGTTGGCTTGATGTATTTTCTCCCTTGCCATGGGATTTTTTCTCTGGCTCATTCAGTTTTCCTCTCTCGAGCTCCGTTAAAACAAACATGTGAGGAAGAGAGTGTTGTTTGTCGTAAATAGCGAAAGTGGTGATAACTAGTGCACGTGGAGAGAACCTCGTGGAAGATTCGCGTACGTGGAGTGACCGTTGTAAGATACAAGTTTAAGTTTACGTAAATAATCTATGACTGACCTCTTCTAGTTGTGCTCGTAGTCTTTCGATCTCAGCATCAGAAGGTCTTCCACCATTGGACTTCCAAACACCCAAATAATACTTCTCATCATGCACTCTCTTTGTTTTCGGTGATTTAGCTGGTGATTTCGCCACTCTCGAATCAACCTTACTTTGCACATGGGAATAATCCGCTCCATGATTATAAATCTTAAATTTGCTCGGTTTACGTTTTCGCCTCTTCCCGCTACTGTCCAGGCTTCCATCGCTGTTATCGCTCTCCATGGAGCTTCCATCGCCATCTTCACGCCTCTGGTATTCATCCATTTCATCATCGTATGTTTGGGTCCACATGCAAGTACTGGTGTGTTTGGGTCGAAGTCTTGCAAGCTCGTCATCACGCTTGATATTTAGGAAAGGGAACGGTAACATTAGTGAGAATATTTAAAGATCGAAAGCTTTACTAGAATAGATTTTCTTCGATAGTGCGCTTGCTGTATCTTTTGCTTTGCCTGCAGCGCACAAACTAAGACATCGTTTCTATGTTGATCAGCTGAGTCATTTTTCTTTCCGTCTTTCTTCCTCCTTACTTCCTTCCCTACGATCCTTCTGTCCTTTTTTTCTATTCTTTTCAAAAACCGTGACCAAAGACTTCACGTTACGTCACGTTACATCAAATGAAGACAGAAAAAGCTATTTAGGAAAAAAATGAAAACGTGTACAAAGTACACAAATAATATTTTTCTAAGTTTGTCATGCAAAAAAAGTAACATTGACACTAATAAAATAAAATTTGAATTTCGACAAATGGACCTTTAATTTGTCAAGCGGTAACTAAATTTACTCCCCAAGAAAAAATGCGCAAGTAAACTTGTTCTGAAGTGTGTTTATGTCTTCGTCCAGTCAAGATGGCTACCGCTTGAGAAAGGTCCATGCAAGCCGACCAAAACAAATAGAAAAGCAGGCAGCTTATTACATACCTCGTGTATTTCCCTCAGTAAATAAGCTATTTGTCCTTCCTTATCCTGAGGTTGGCCTGCGATGTAGAACTCTGTCTTATCATCACTGCTTGATTCACTGGGACGGACTTTAGATCCCAGACAACACGACCTGCAGCACAAAAACATGTTGCAGCACGGGAAGCATCCACAGCATGCGATGCAGCAGGCACCAGAACATCCACAACAAGAGCAGTTCTTGGCCGAAGATGTTGAGTCAGTGTCAGAATCAGCTCCTGAAACAAGGATGCGTTTACCGCGTCGTCTTGGCTTGCATACCACTCGGGCCAACTGCAAAAACAAAGCTGGAAAATTAGTAAAAGACCCAAAAGATAACCACCACCTATCATGCACTTCCTCAAATATATGTGACGACAATGAATAATGACAAGACAAGAATGCGTTTACCCACGTCTTGGCTCAAACACGCGCATGTGCAACTCGTGTAATTTAAACTGCAGAAAAACTTTCCTTATGATGTTTATAATGTTAATTCCTTCAGTGAAAGCTACAAGCGGGAAAAATAAGCACATTGGGCATTTGGCGCAAAAAAACGCCCCACAATTTTCAAACCATATTATTTCCTTTAAAAAAAGGTGTCAAAAATAGGACCTAAGCTAAATCGTTTCTGATATATGAATGCAGAAAATGCTAGCTGACGTGTAGGTTTTGTCTTACACACGTTGTGTCGGATCGAAGATAATGGGGGAGGGGGAGTTAAGGCAACAAAAAAATTATGGAATCCAATTTCACTGAAACGTTGAGACTATTAGTGTTTGAAAGTCATTAATATGAGAGCTGTAAAATTTATGATCTCACCTTGTGTATAAAAAGAAGTCCAAGGATAATAGTAGTGCACAGGAATAAAAAGATCCCAACGATAGAAAAGAACAGGTTTGGAATACGAGTAGTGAGTAAAGCAATCAAGACACCGAACACTACAAAGAATAAGACGACGAACAAACAGAAGGCACAGTACTGGGTGTCATTCAACGACTTAATGTAGAGCTTTCGTGTCTGCCAGGCCAGAAATACACCAAATATAACCACCAGGAACTTGAGGATAAGAATGATGAGTAACCATGCCAACGGAGTACTGCACGTGCAATGTTCTACGGTGTAGTAATAGGCGAGGAAAGTCTTGTCTGTGATTGGCTAAAAGTCAAAGTGTAAATAATGATAAAATAAAGATAAGCAGTAGATTATAATTTTCCGCGAGATACTTTTCCAATTGCCAAAAAAGGAGGCTTTAGGTCTGGACGTACTGTACAACAATTGCACGCAACATATGTGCTACATATTTTATCGCGTGAACATGAACTGGAACATTTCTGGCTTTGGCGTGAGAATGGACGTTTCTTGTTTTGTCCTCAAATGATCTGCATTATTTGGAAATTGCTGCGAGAGGTATATTTACGGTATGGAAACGAAATAAGGAAATGGAGAATATATCCGCAGTTTAGCTTGAGCGTAATGAATTTCCTTTTCAGTCCAAGTGTCATTCTCTTGAGAATAAGATTCTTTGTTTGAAGTGTATCCATATTCATGTGTCTTTTCGTGCGCAACCGTTAAACAAAGAAATGATACTCTAGGGAATGAATGACACGTGGTCTGAAATGGGAAAACATTACGCCCATGGTAAAAAGGTATTTTACAACGAAGTTAGCTATTTTTACTCTCTTCATCCAACGCATACCTGAAAACACTTGTATTCTTCTTGTTCTCTGTACGTCTCTAGTTTAGCATAAAGTGGGTCCATGCCTTCCCAACATCCCATGATTATTAAGTCGAGGATAAATAAGAAGAGGACAATCGCTAGCATCCAGATTAACATGTTCCTCTACAAAGTAAAGAAAATAGAATGAAAATAAGGTGGTCATTCTTCTACTCTGTCAAGCAGTTCCATGAAGATACATTTTTCTTCCTTTTTCTTTATACAGCATTTATTGTCCAAAGTTTTAATTGTTTCAGGCGGAGTACGTTTTTCGCTTTATTTTAGTGATCGATATTTTTGAGTGATGTTTTTGCACAAATTTTTTAACAGATAACATATATTTGCTGTATAATTCAAAATCAAACTTACCCATCGTCGAACAAAGCGTTCGCTCAAAACACAATACGCGATCCACAGCTTAGCTACCAGGCCTCCGACCGACAACGTGAAACCAATAGCAAAAGTCCAGGCTCGAGCCTTAAGGAGATAAATATGGCATTAACTTTAATAAGTATGAACAGGAAAGGTTATCGGATTTATAACGCAAGCTCACTCAGACGAGAGCTGTGATATTCTTCGTTTGCATGTGTGACGACATAGCGCCATGGAGTTGGTGGTGTTGTTTAAAAATAGATCAGTTTGTATAAGCTTTCCTAGTTACTCTAAACAACATGGCTGACACTTCTTTGGGTTTAACATTCTTGAAAATGGCTTTGCGACAATCAATAGACCCTTTTTGAATATGGCGCCTATGACGTCAAAAGAGGAGAATAAGAATGTCCTGGATGTCAATTATTCCCAACTATTTCAACTAGCAGCATCCGGGACTGGAATGCCCCGGATTTCAAAACACAATCATTATCACTCATCCGGGACATTCTCGGACCCCTCGTTTGACGTCATAGACGCCATATTGAATTTGCTTCGGAGTCCAGAAGCCCAAAACTGGCGTATTGCTCAAAAAGCATGTCAATGACATGTCAATAGAAAGGTTGCCTAACCTACCCTGCAAAAGCTTGTAGTGTTCGCAGTTGTTTTCCAGTCAAAGGCGTACAATATAATAGTGATGTAATTCAGTATACATCCCAAGATTATGATGATGTTGATGATAGGACTTGAGTTCCAAATTATGCTAAAAATGTTAAAAAATTCAAAGTTAAAAAGTAAGAATGAAAATAAATTCAGAAAATTCAATCAGGCAATAGACCTCATCGGCTTGGGGAAATGTTGCCCCATTTCAGACCACGTGTCATTCCCCAAAGTATCATTTCATTGTTTAACGGTTGCGCATGAGAAGGTACATGAATATGGATACAACTCAAACAAAGAATCTTATTCTCAAGAGAAAGACACGTGGTCTGAAATGGGACAACATTACACCCAAGCCGATGAGGTCTATTAAATAAGATTTGGAAACATGCTTTAAAAAATTGGCAGCGAATTAAAAAATCTAACAGTTTCCTGTGATCGATCTCTTTCGCGCGACGTTAAAGCAGCTCAATTTGAAGAAAAAAAAGAATTTCAATCTTTTGATAATTGGAACCTATTGTTTTGACGATCCTCCTAATTGAGCTGCAATCTAACGTGTTACAAGGCGTCTATAAGGAGTGTATGTTACTTACGATTGTTTTCGGAACACGAGTACAACAATGAGGCAGACCAGTGCGTACAGGATGCCCAAACAAGCCAAGAATATCATGGCACCGAACAAGGCAAGGTGAATATACCGAGTGTCACGTGTCTCGGTTATTGTCTTGTACGGTGTATTAGCTTCACGAGGAAAAGGAAAAAAAATTAAAATTATAAAACAATATTTTTTTTATTAGAAATTCATGGTAAGGGATTGGCAACTCTTGCTCGTCGAAAATAATGAATATTGAGATATGTTGAAATGCGAGAACACTTAATTTGTAAAGGTGGCACTCGCCTGCTCCCTTTTTTTCATCTACATCACTGCTTTTTATGACCTACTTGATCAACTTCTATCTTTCATGTCAATCAAAAATCAACGATCCTGGACTGCTGTAAATTTGGTGGGCGGGAGTCACGACACTAGAAAAAGAGCAGTCTGCCATATCTGGAGTTTAATGGTAAATATCAAAGAAAATATCAAAGTGATCTTCTTCTTACCTAGCCATGAAACTTTGACCGGACTGTATGATCCACTAGACAAGGAGTATGTACCGGCAACTTCGCTGACTGGGTTACTGTTTTCATCTGAAAAAGAGTAAAATACAACATAAATATCGTCATCATCGTCATCATCGTCATCATCGTCATCATCGTCATCATCGTCATCATCGTCATCATCGTCATCATCGTCATCATCGTCATCATCGTCATCATCGTCATCATCGTCATCATCGTCATCATCGTCATCATCGTCATCATCGTCATCATCGTCATCATCGTCATCATCGTCATCATCGTCATCATCGTCATCATCGTCATCATCGTCATCATCGTCATCATCGTCATCATCGTCATCATCGTCATCATCGTCATCATCGTCATCATCGTCATCATCGTCATCATCGTCATCATCGTCATCATCGTCATCATCGTCATCATCGTCATCATCGTCATCATCGTCATCATCGTCATCATCGTCATCATCGTCATCATCGTCATCATCGTCATCATCGCCATCGCCATCATCCTCATCATCTTAATCATTATAATCATTATGATCATCATCTTAATCATTATCATCTTAATCATTATCATCATTATCATCATTATCATCATTATCATCATTATCATCATTATCATCATTATCGTCATTATCATCATTATCATCATCATCATCGTAATCATTATCATCATGATCGTCATCATTATCATCATCATCATAATCATTATCATTATCATCATCATCATAATCATTATCATCATCATCGTCATCATTATCATCAGATCGTCATCATCATCATCATCGTCATCATCGTCATTATTATTGCTTGACTTATCATTATTATTACTTGACTTCTCTTTTTAAGTTTTCGCTCTGAATAAAAGAAGGTTAAGTTACAAACCTGTGACGACAACTTGTTCTACAGACATGTCAAATTTTCTGTCTCCGTTTTGGTAGAAGCCCACCTTTCCCTAAAAAAAATAAAACAAAAATCCCCAATTATTAGCAACTCCATTACATGATCCCGTTAAACCTTATATTTTATATAATAATAAAGCTTATATTTTAAATCATCTGCACTCCGGCCCGTAAGGAGCTAGCTCTTTTGTGAAGTTCGCTCCACATGCAGTACCAAAGTCCACGAATTACAACACACAACTCTAAACTCTCATATGATTTTTATTGAGGAAGGAAAAACCTTAGAACTCGGAGAAAATATTAAACACTCGTGGCAAGGGAGACGGAGCAACACAAAAGGAACTCAACTCATGCGTATATGCGGTTGAGTCGAGAATCGAATCCGCGACCCAGGAATACACTGCGGCGAGAAACCGCACTGTAGCAGCGCATTCCACCCAAAGTAAAAAAGAATACTGCACGATAAGAAGGGACACATTAGTAGTGCACACTACCTGTGCCTACCCAGAACTTAAATTAAGAAGAACATTCCCTGACTCACCAGTTTAGGAGAACCAAAATTTAATTTCAAGGCTTCTCTGTAAAATACATTAGTTGCAGAAGTGTCCCCATATGTCACGTTTTCCAATGGTATTCCTAAACTACTCCTTGAGTTTTTCAGAACATGCGCAATGGACCACACTGCGTCATACGCGTACAGCATGACGTCATCGACGTCTGTGACGTTGCCTTCGGAACGTAAGGTATCCAGTACTTCACTTGTATTCTAAAGTGATAAAAAAGATACGATAAGTAAAGTGTTTGACATCAATGCGAATACCACTAAAACAACATTTCTAACGTTTTGCTTGAGAGAAAAGAGAAAAAAGCCGAAAAAATGATATCACATACAAGTATAATTTGCTGCGTCTCTCCCTTTATTCAAAGGTTTTCTCCAAGTTATCCTTTTTTGTCTTTCCTCCACAAAACGTTACACAGAGCTAGCCTTGCCCTGACTTTGATCATAGTCCCAGAAGTTGTTTCAGGGTTGCATTTTTGATTTAACTTAACTGTGCCCTGACTGAGATCAGCCAAGAATTTGTTTCAGGGTTCTATAAAACTGCAGATAATTTTTTCCCTGAAGATGGTTTCAAAACAGAAAACGTTTGGACATCTACTATAATATATTTATAATCTTACTTATCCCAGTCAATAATCTTTAAACAATGATGGAGGGAAAAAAACATTAAACCTGCGGATCTTTGTTATATCTTACCTTGTTAGAATGAATAAACTTTGACGAGCTGGTATACTCCTCCACAGCTGGTTTAACAGAGAAGTAGTTCCTTATCTGACAAGTCATCTCAATGCTTTGACAACCACCAATATCTTCACCAGGACTAGGATTCCACCATCCGTTGTTTCTTGCCATTTGAAGAATCCATACATAGTGTGGTCCATACAGACCGTGCTTATGTGCCTAACAGAACATCATGTATATACCTCATTAGTACATTAGTACATCCATACATAGTGTGGTCCATACAGACCGTGCCTATGTGCCTAACAGAACATCATGTATATACCTCATTAGTACATCCATACATAGTGTGGTCCATACAGACCGTGCCTATATGCCTAAAGAATTTGTCACAATATACCCACACTAACGACCTTAATCGCCATTAGAGTCTCCTGTAGCTCAGTGGCAGAGCGTCCGACTAGCATACGGAGGGTCGTGGGTTCGATTCCCATCTTGGGCTCAGAATTTTTTCTGAGTATTTCACAGTATGGTACGATCATATACACATTTCATGCCTAAAGAGTGCCACAAGCAACTTTAGCAGAAACAAACTGTTACAAATATTGAAAATTGATTGTTCGCAGCCATAAATGAGGTTAGTTTTTAGTTGGGGAATTGGGGAAGGCATGGCGTATAAGCATCGCGTTTTATTAAAATTTATGTATGTACACATGATCATGTTTTAAACATGCATGCTCATTTGCGCAATTATTAAAAGTATTGAATGTTAGTAATTTTTTTGGTAAAATTCCGAGGTGACATTTTTTCACTAAATCAGTTATAGACCTCTTTTAGACTGTGCCTCATGGGGGTTTTACTTCTAACCTGTTCTACATAATGTGACAAACTTACTTGGCAAAATAATCTTCTGGCTGCAATGTCCAGTTGAAAGAGACCAATGACCACGTGAATATTTTTATCCTGTAGACCAATCAAAACACTGTTACAATGGTTGCAAAAGCGTAACGAGTGATCTTTAGATATATATATATATATGTATGTTATTGTGCGTTGCTGAAAAGTACGTTTTGGCTCTACTGAAGTAGCTGGTCAATCAGTTACACTAGCATAGACCTTTTTTCTAATTTCAATTAATAAGATGCATCATTATATAATGGCAAGGTAATTTAACGCGCTATGATTGGTCAATTTGCGGTCCATGACTTACGGTACGATACGGACAGAAAATCAAAATTTATTATACGCCTTGCCATATAATACATATCTTATTAACCTCGTTTGTTATGTATCCTCGTTTCCCCCCACTTTTTTATGGCCCGCGCGCTACGCGCTTGGGCCATAAGGCAGTGGAAAAAACTCGGTCCATAACTTACGGTACGGACCTCGAGCTCGGTTAATAAGAGCTATTTCTGAAATTATAACAAAATACACCATGTTCGCTACCTCAGGAAAGTTCTTATCAGCTAACCTGTATGGTTCGCACAGCCCTCTCAGGATCATTCGCCTGTAGCCTGACCTCGGCAAGCACTTTTATATTTGATTGGCTTTCGATACGTTTCTTTAGTTGGTTAGAAAGCTGAGGAGGAAAAAGTAATCAAACTCATCGGCAAAGAGATAAGAGTCGTTTCTAATGGAAATACTACTGCAATTAACGTTATGGTTGCATGTTTTGCACCAGCTGAGTTGACCTTCAGAACAAACTCAAGGTCAACCAATCAGAATTGAGAATTCGACATCGTATTTTGATTAGCATTTCCCATTATTCTGCTAAGAGAATTTATGAAATACGAGTTCTTCCTTCTTAAATTTAATCGTAAACGCTAGTCGAACTCATGGCGGAATTTTATTTCAATCAACAAGAAGTCTACATTGTATACTCGGAAAATGCTCGAAAAATGCTAACCAAAAGTAGTGACCCATAATTCCGTTCGGGGAAGGCGATCAACTCAACTGGCACTACTTTAACATATGTACCCAGTTTCTCAGTTTGATATATTGAAACTCGGCAGTATATATAGATAAAAAATTAAAGTTCAATCTACAAGGAATTTAAATTACTCATATCCAAACTTTTGGGTATTTTGGATTATCTGATCTGGTGCAAGGATTGAATTGAAAATATAGACCATTTTCACATGATGTCAAAGCAGCTCAATTTGGAAGACAAAACAAAACAATTTCAATCTCCTGAGAAATGGAACCTATTGTTTTGTTCTCCAAATTGAGCTGAATTCCGACGTGTGCAAGGGATCTGTACTTAGCTATATCGTTTAAGACCAATTTTCGTAGCGAAATATTACCTCAGCTTCAAGTATGCTGTCTCCGTACACAATCCCAACTTCTGTCCAGCCATAGTATTTCAGAAATGCTATTCTAATGTCATCAAATGTTGCCATGGAGATGGATGTACGAAAGAAATATGGGTACAGACTACGATAGTTGGATAGGTACAAGTGGTTTGTGCCGTAAGAGAACTATGAAAAAAGGTAAAGAAAAATGGCATTATATTGCATGCTTTTCTAGAGAGATAATCTTCATACATAATCACTTTTACCTGTAATACTCCATATGATGACAGCCCAGCATGATGTGCTATGGCTTTTGCTATATCATTGTCAGCAGGCCCCAGCAGCATGATCTTCTTCGGACCGCTATTCAGGTAGCTATATACACCTGCTGCAGAAGTAAAATCGTATTCCTGAAACAAAAAACATCAATATTGAAGACACCAAAATCGCGGACCTCGTAACGCACTTTCTCCAATACGGCCCACTGGACAATCAAGGCCAAGCCCTCGAATTTAGTGTATTTTATTTTCAAATCTAAGCCTCTCTTACTATAAAAAAGTGTTTCATGATCCTTTCAGGAACATTACGTAAAAATACGTCGTACCGCCGTGTGCAAGGATTTTGATTGGATCAACGGGCCGATGGTCGGTATCGTGATTTGCTCAAAAGATTTAGTCAATTTCGTAACAAGTGCCCTGCCCTTTCACAATCCTACTAAATCTACTCCATGATCAGTAATATGGCAGGGAAGCAATGACGGCGTAGTGGTGAAATTGAGCGTTCACCCGGGTTCGAGTCCCGCCAGTCTCGGTGTCGTATGTGAGTAGAGCTGCTTGTTGCTTCTCTCCTCTGCATCGAGGGTTTTTATCCGGTTATACCCGGTTTTCTCCCTCCACAAAAATAAGCTTCTATCTAATTTGATCCAGAAGGGCCTAGATGGATATTACTCTGTGTAGCTCTCGTAACTTTACATAATTGTGCAGTTTTTCTTAATGGTATACATTACCCTTGTGTTGTTAACAAGTAGTTCCAGGTTGTATCCCGGTAGAAATGTAGTGTTGTTGATTTCTTGTATGGCTACTTGAGAGGCAGATATTATTCTCTGGGCGTCATTCGCATTAAAATCAAATAATCCTCCTATATACAATGTCTTGGCTGCTGTGGCAACGCCGAGTAGATGGCACGTGATGAGTAACGATGGAAACCAAAGTGACGTCATCTCTATTCAAATATTTGCAGCCTGAAAAATAGAAACGAAACGTCTTCACTTTATGACAAAATTGCAGCTTTAAACATCATTTGGAACCATTTTGTTCGAAACCCAAGGAATCGTGGTATAGATTGGAGTCACAAGAATGAATCCAAAGGCATTTTATATCATCAACAACCGCTGGTTTTGATCAATTTGAAAAATTCTGAGAAAGATATTCCATTAACATGCCCATTCATATTTGATAGATAAATATATATAGTATGCAAAAATCTAGGTAGGTCGGTCAATTAAGATTGTATTATGTTCGACAATCTTCCAAAAGCTCGTTCCGCCATATTGGAAATTGCCACAGGTAGCCCAGTTAATATCATTATCGAAAACGTCGTGTACGCAGACATGTTGCACGAAAATGCATTCGCACATTAAATCAAAATGATATGGATTGCAATTGGACTTCCTTTATGCACATTTAAAAAGTAAGACGAAAAATAAAACTTATTAGGTTTAGAATTAATTACAAATTTAATCATAGTTATTTCGCAGATTTTAGGATTTCATAATCTATATTATCTATAATGTATTAGCTTAATAATATGTTATTAATAATAGTATTTAAATGGCTTACCACTTCGATCTATTTTTTTCTAGTATCTCCTAGAAAATCAATGTCAAACCAGAAGCATGCAGTCAGTCAGATGTTGGTCTACATTTGTAACATCAAAAATAAAATAATCTCCAATCCAAGACCAGTTCGCGGTCTGTGTTTGCTGGATAGTAAATATTTAGACCTTGTGCTAAAATAGTTTCAAGTTCTATGAGCGATAAAATATTTCCTGTGCTTCCTAAAGCAAGATTAAAGAAATCCAGTCGAGCCTTGTTGATCAAATTCTAAAGTCAATCTGCACATGAGTTCATTATTCTTCACGATTGGCACATGCAAAACTTTCCTTTCAATTCTTGACGTCGCTTGCTTTCAGCACTTGTCTGACATCGTGATATTTTAACTTCCAATATTGTATTGATATTTCTTTTTCCTTTCTGTCTTTCTGTTCAAATTAAAATCATTCAATTTGGAAATCTTAGAATTTCAATTTCAACCGAATCGTGCTAATTGTGTTGGTTTTAATAACACTGATAATAAAATAAACATCTTCGCTTGTCTGCACTTATTATCTTAGTAAAATTATTTTAATGCTGCAGAAAAAAATAGGAAAGTTCTGTTGTATCAGATTTTATTAGACAAAGCATTTTAAGTTAAGAATGACGCTAAGATTTATTACTTTATGAGATAAAAGGTTTTATGAATAGAAAAGTCGAAGGAATTAAAAGGTTCGATGAAAATAAGAATTGACATTTGCCACACACGACGAAATGAAGGAAGTTTTTGAAGTAAATTGAGTTATTTTTCTTGAAGAAAAAAAAACATAGTTTCATAATGACAGCTATTAAAAGAGTTTGGGAGCAAAAGACACTTTGCCACTTCAAATGTCAGAACTGGTATAATTTTTTCTTCTTTTAAAAATTCCTTAGTTTCTTTTTATTAAGCTGATAAATACTTCGAAATATTCTTATAATTGAACTCTGAAACATCTTCTGGGCTGATCTAAACTGATATAAAAATATGAAGATAAAAAATATATAATGCAGTCGATCAGCTAAACGAACAACTAAGGCTCAGATACACGGTGCAACATTCCTTGCAACATTATGATTACAGTACTACTTCAGCAGCCAAATTTGAGAAAATCTCGATTTTTTCCACCTACTTCACAATGATAGTACAAATTACATAAAAATAATAAAACAGACGTTCATTTTTTTATATTTTAGTGTGATGTTGCACGAAATGTTGTACCATGTGTCGGAGCCTCAATCACGTAAAGCATTCATTTTGTTGATCGAAACCTGCGACCTTTCACTCTTTAATTTGTGATGAAAATCATTTCTTGGGTGGTTTTAAATAAATTATCACTCTGATTAAAAATTCGAACTTTTCTGGGACTTAATATGGATGTAGTTCAATTGTCAGTAGTTTTCAAGTAGATCTTGAAAAACGTGCTTGAAGACAGGGTGGGTCATAAAGACTGTACGTTTCAAGATAATTTTCACATCCTTCATCAGCAATCGAAAACTAAAATCCTATGTTTTCAAATATTTGACCAAAAGCTAATATTCAGAGTATATTTCCCACCTCTAATAAAGTATGAGTTTATCAATAAATAAATAAAGTTCTAGAATAACGATATGCATCTAAGGTAATTGTGAATTAATATTTTAAGCTTTTGTTTGCTCTTTTTCTTTAGAGAGCTGAGCTCTATTGTATTCAACTAGCGAAGCACTATTGATGAAGTGAACTCTATGCCGTGGGATTTTTCTAGCGATCTGTAGATGAGCAAAGGTGCTAGACATGACAACTGCAGAGATAAACAAGGGCTGTCACTATGGTGGTGTCCTGACAAAGCCTCAACAACGCGGTAACCAAAAATAGGCAAAACAAAGCAATTGACGTAGATCAGCCGACAGGAAAATCTATCATCAAACAGGCTTGGTTTATCAAATGGCAAGGGGAATTAGTAATACTGGAATCAATGGAGTTTATGTCTAGAAGAAACCTTGACAACTATGATGCAAACGCCGCCACACGGATTAAAAATAGAAATTTCGAGAAAAATTTCAGATCGTGCCTTGGTGATAAAAACAAAAGTGTGTTTCTGTGGAACCTGTAGCAAAAATTATGATTGACAAGGAATAATTCTTTGAACTCGATCAATTTCAATCAATTGAATCAAGAATATTTTAGATTCGAATAGCATGCTAATCATGTGAAGTTTCAGAGCTGTGTACTGATGCATAGGTCGTAACGTTAACGAGATTTATAGTAGGCTTTATGCATTAAACCATTATTTACTACTACTTTCAGTATGCTTGAAGGGAAGCCGGGAGAGGAAATGAAAGGAGAGGAAAGGAGAAGGAAGGAGAGGAAAGGAAAGGAAGGAAGAAATAAAGAAAGGAAGGAAGGAAGGAAGGAAGGAAGGAAGGAAGGAAGGAAGGAAGGAAGGAAGAAAGAGAGAGAGAGAGAGAGAGAGAGAGAAAGAAAGAAAGAAAGAAAGAAAGAAAGAAAGAAAGAAAGAAAGAAAGAAAGAAAGAGAGAGAGAAAGAAAGAAAGAAAGAAAGAAAGAAAGAAAGAAAGAAAGAAAGAAAGAAAGAAAGAAAGAAAGAAAGAAAGAAAGAAAGAAAGAAAGAAAGAAAGAAAGAAAGAAAGAAAGAAAGAACAATTGTAAGACAGGAACAAATTGAAAGAAAGAAAGAAAGAACAATTGTAAGACAGGAACAAATTGAAAGAACCATTAAACATTCCGACTTCTGACGTTTTCAAACAGCTCATTACATATTTAATCTCGTACACAGTGAACACAATTAGCAGCGTTATCTCTTACAGTACAAGCAATGAACAAACTGTCCAGGCTAATCAACCCCTAATGGCAAAAACAATAAAACAAACCTCTATTTATTTTACTCAAGACGCCCACAACTCAACTAAATTAAATGTAAAATTGGCTTTCACTCTAATCCATCAAAACTTAATAGAACTTTTCTTAAGATTCGCTTATATTTCTCAGCAAATTGGCATCCACTTTTTTCCTTCAGTAATATTAATTTTTCACTAGCCAACCAATTAAAACAAAAAAATTATTCAAGATATCAAACGGAAACGTATTTTTTGGATCAATTTTGTATAATATCTAATATCTCTTGAAGATATCTAATTTTTATCATTTTTTAATTCTTTCATATGAGCTCCCAGTTCTGCATTGCAATATTGATGAGCGAGAGGAAGCTTTGTACGATTTGAAGGACTATATATCATACCATGAATATAGAAAAAAAATTAGAATAAATTAAAAACAATATATAAATCTGAACTCACAATTTCATACATAATCAAAAAATATATATATCAAATTATATTGAGTAAAATTTGAAATGATGTAATTTTCGGAACACTTTTCTTGGAGTAGTTTCGTAATGCTTAAAATTTCGTGATGACGTTTGACTTTAACATTTGAAGGCACTAGTTACCATAACAAACACAAACACTATCAAACGTGCTAAGTAGCTCTAAAATATCTTGAATTTGAAATAAATGGCCCTAGAAATCCCGAAACTTCGCAAATAACTGGTCTAAATTGGCTTTGATATTCCTTTTTGTGAACGGACTATGTTATTGTTTAAGGCGAGTTGTTGTATAATTCTGCCATTGTTGTTGCTCGCGTGCTGGATAACTTCGTCAAGGACGAACTCATTGCTATTGCTCTTGAACTAATTATTGGCTTTAGTCGAAGAAGTTTACCTTAAAAATAAAGGCCTTTCTTACAGATTTATTGTGCTTTAAAGAAATAATATTTTTTTTAGAATAAAAATTACTAAATGTTGGAACTACAGCATGGCGACTAAACAAACATTGCTCACAATAAATCAAAGCTTAACTTCAAGTGAACTCGGAGAATTTTCGCCGATATTTGTTAATTTTTTTGTTCTTTAAGATCAAATTACATCATTTAGAATTGTAACTTTCGTATATCCTTGACTTCTAAATTGTAAATACGCTTTATTTTCTGAATTATAAAGCGTTTCCTGAGCCAAATTTTTCTTGCGAGTTGTGAACCGTGTGCACGTAGTAGTAGTCGATCTTGGTTCACACTATGACATTTTTCTTTGAAATTTTCTCGCCTCTTGTTCGAGAATTTAAAATTGAAACTCCCGAAGCTAGGACAACTATCAGCAATAACTTTAAAACGATGAAAAGAAACGACTCGACTCTGCAGGATGAAAAGAAAAACGAGTTTAAAAACCTTACCTTCAATTCTCTCAGCTTGTTTCTAAACATCCGTCAGAAATTCAAAGATAAGAATATGGTGGACCTGAAAAACAACAGATTCAAGCGATTGGAGGTCATTTTTTCTTAAATGTTTCTCTTCGAAGCCGTAATTAAAACAATTTAGGGATTCTATGGTTTCTTAAGTCGCTTAGCTCGTCTGTAAGCATTGTATTTATGACAGCATAGTTCTTAATGTACGACAACACATTAGCATATCTGACAACTCGAATGCACTTGAATATACACTGAGTCCTAGCGCTGTTTGCGTAAGCAAAGCCTCTATTTTCTAGACCTGTCTACGGCAGAATTAATCGAATAGTGAAATACAAAGTTAGCCAAGAGCTTATCCTTGATTTAGGGAAGGGCAAAATCATTCTTGCAAGCTAAAGAAAGAAACAGTACAACAGGAATGTGTGAAATGTAGAAACTTGGCTCCCGTTTTCGTGAGAGAACGAATGACGAACCCAAATATTTTTTTCGAGTTTTGCATTCAATCCAAGTTATTGAGTATAAGATCGCGTAGTATATTAAATATTTTTACGTCATTTGAATGTAAACATAACTGTTAATTAATCTTGAGTGCTTTGGATAAAATACACAAAGTTTGACATGGTCTAGACGTGCTTTCACATGCTGCTTGGGCGCACGCTTTGGCACAGAAAAAGGCACGTTGTAGTTTGGAGTGTTCGCATGACAATCTATCAAAAATTATTAGTGTTAAAAGTTTTATTATAACGAGGTGAAAAATGGAAGACAGGGAATGAGGAGGTACTGACAGGCCTCCAGCCGGAATAGTCGTAGTTAGTACTTGGAAGAAGAAGAAGAAGAAGAAGAAGAAGAAGAAGAAGAAGAAGAAGAAGAAGAAGAAGAAGAAGAAGAAGAAGAAGAAGAAGAAGAAGAAGAAGAAGAAGAAGAAGAAGAGCAGTAAATGTCTTAACAAAAGAGAACTGACTTTTTAATTGGTAAAATTTGCTCCAAAAACTCTTTTATACGTTAATTCTAATTTCAATCCTTCAATGCGACAGAGATAGCAAAATGTTCTTAAAAGATTAACCGTATAGTTTAACTTAATCTTTTCTCTGTTTAAAGAGCGTTAGTTTACGGAAGTGTGAAGTGTTGCTATGGATACGCAGTATTGTTCATTGATTCATCTCTTTTTATTAAAATGCCCTACGTGCTTTCCGGTGAGTAGCTGTGTGCGAGCCATGACACTGCTAATTTTATTTCCATGGGAATTCGAATGATTACAAACCACCAATAGTGAACATCATTCAACATGGCTGCCACTTTTATTCCCTTAGGAATGATTCCAAACTACCTATAGTGAACACCATCCAAGATGGCTGCCACTTTTATTCCCTTAGGAATGATTACAAACCACCTATAGTGAACACCATCCAACATGGCTGCCACTTTTATTCCCTTAGGAATGATTCCAAACCACCTATAGCGAACATCATCCAACATGGCTGCCACTTTTATTCCCTTAGGAATGATTTCAAACCACCTACAGTGGACATTATCCAACATGGCTGCCACTTTTATTCCTTTAGGAATGATTCCAAACCACCTATAGTGAACACCATCCAACATGGCTACCACTTTTATTCCCTTAGGAATGATTACAAACCACCTATAGTGAACATCACCCAACATGGCTGCCACTTTTATTCCCTTAGGAATGATTACAAACCACCTATAGTGAACATCATCCAACATGGCTGCCACTTTATTCCCTTAGAAATGATTACAAACCACCTATAGCGAACATCATCCAACATGGCTGCCACTTTTATTCCCTTAGGAATGATTACAAACCACCTATAGTGAACACCATCCAACATGGCTGCCACTTTTATTCCCTTAGGAATGATTACAAACCACCTACAGTGGACATTATCCAACATGGCTGCCACTTTTATTCCTTTAGGAATGATTCCAAACCACCTATAGTGAACATCATCCAACATGGCTGCCACTTTTATTCCCTTAGGAATGATTACAAACCACCTATAGTGAACACCATCCAACATGGCTGCCACTTTTATTCCCTTAGGAATGATTACAAACCACCTACAGTGGACATTATCCAACATGGCTGCCACTTTTATTCCTTTAGGAATGATTCCAAACCACCTATAGTGAACATCATCCAAGATGACTGCCATTTTTATTCCTTTAGGAATGATTCTAAACCACCTATAGTGAACATCATCTAACATGGCTGCCACTTTTATTCCTTTAGGAATGATTACAAACCACCTATAGTGAACACCATCCAAGATGACTGCCATTTTTATTCCCTTAGGAATGATTCTAAACCACCTATAGTGAACATCATCCAACATGGCACCTTATCAATTTGTTTTCCTTATTGTACCTTGATTACTTCTTTCTTTCTGTCTTATTAAGATAACATGATGAAATTTAAAGATTGAAATAAAAATGTCATTTTCGAAACAAGCCACAAATTTACGATAAGAAAATGTTTCCGTTCAAAAATTGTTCTAATTTGTATGTTTTTCCGTCATTAGTTTATCCTATCCTTTCTAGCGTACTAGATCTCGAAAAATGCCAAATACGAAAAAAAAATAAACATACTGAAAAGGGAAAAGAAATAGCAACCAAAAAGAAAGGAAAAGATAAAAAGGTTCATTGAAAATTAATAAGATTATTTACGAAATCGATTTTCATATAGTGTATAATGTACAATGACTGAAAGCCTTGACACGGATACGAATCTACATCAAACATTTTTATAATATAATGTTTACAGTAAGTTTTCATACTACGCTAATAGTTAAGGAAAACCTATTAAACATTAAGTTACACCATAATAAACTAGCAAATACTATTCGCTATGGAATACTTCTATGTACCTTTATTTGCAGGGGGATTTTCGTGAATTCTTGTCACCGATGGTAGCAAAAGCTGTTGCTCGAGGCAAATCTGCTCATAAATTTGCTACAACTTTCGGTTCATTGTATTACAACTATCCATCGCCTCAAGTGCGGAAACCTATTCAGATTGTTCATTGATTGCAGCCGTAACCATATCAATTAAGTTTATGGACTCTAGTACATGTTGCTATGGTAACTTAGTAACACTGAATCGATCGAGGATCTATCCTAAAATTTCGTTCATTATGGACGGGTTCGATACTAACTTTAAAAGTCAAATATTTACAAGTAATATATTTTAAAAATCATTTTAAACGTATGTGTGAATTAGTAAGTTGTCAATTCAGAATTTTATGAGCAGGATTTAATTTTACAATTTATTTAGAAAATAGCTTTGCTCTCTCTCTCTCTCTCTCTCTCTCTCTCTCTCTCTCTCTCTCTCTCTCTCTCTCTCTCTCTCTCTCTCTCTCTCTCTCTCTCTCTCCCTCTCTCACTCCCCCCCTCTTTCTCTCTCTTTCTCCCTACGCTTTTCCCTTAAAGAGACTTTCATAAAAAAATTATTCTTCATTTTATCGAAGGATTCTTTTTTTTTCCATTTTGGTGTGAATTAAGACGTCATCGAGTTCGGTCTTACAGCTTTGTGAACGGTGTTTCCGCACTGAACGTTAACATCCTGATTACTGCTATATTAATTTGAATTTTTTCAACATTAATGATAAGTCTATATAATATTCAGTACCCAAACTATAAAGATCAAAAATAGTTTTTAGTTGAAATTTCTCGTGAATACTGAGTCCAATGAATTGATTTTAAACTATGAACTTACCTTGGATCACAGCTCAAAGACAGGGATTTTGAGTTCTTAAATTATATTTGTCAGACGAAAATATGAGCATTGTGAAAGCTCAGCTAACTTCTAGTTTACGTTTATACAGCCAGTATTATTTTAACTTGCTTGAGGAGCGAGAGAACACGAACTAGAAAGATGTATTTTTCGTGTTGTGATCGTAAAATTCGGTCGAATTTGAGTTTGTTTTGAAATCCATAGCAACATCGATTCTCGAAAAATCGAACCTTAGTTGTTAAAGTAGTGAAAAAGAGGGTTCGAGAACAAGCATCTGTTCGCGCCACTGGAAGCCCATCCGAAAATTATAATAATAAAGTCTCGTCACATGTTCCTGTTAAAAAAAAAACACACACACACACAACGAAAATACCTGTTATAAAGAAAGTTGCTTAAAATACATTTGTTCAATTTGTTTAACTTGGAGCTTAGTTCCCCCTTCATTCACACATGTCGTTAATTTCTAATAATTATTTTTTATTCTATATTTCTGGATTTTTTTTCCTTCTTCCTTTTCTTCTTCTTAAGCTTCTCCGTCTTTTTTAAATTTTCTTTATAGTTATTCTTATTTTAGTTTCTATTTTTTTTCCAGGATTATCTCTTTAATAATTTCACGTCGCTCACTAGACTTTTGTTCTTCAAGTTGCTTTCCTAAACAGAAAACAGGCAAACCTTTTCCGTTTTGAATATTTACGAAAAAAATAACTTTGCTTGTGAAAAGCTGTCACCTGATTGGTTAAGAAAATCAAAGAGCACAGCATGACGGGACCAGGACGTGACATCACGCCCAGCAGGACATCGGGACACAAGAGAAATCCGACAGAGAAAAGAGCTATTATTCGGTGCTTGTGTCTTAGGAGCATAAATCGAACCGTAAATGAGTGATAAGCTAGAATCTTTGGATATTTTATATATTCACTGCACGTGTGGACAGTTTTTTAATTCTTTTTGGTGTTTGAGTTAACTTTGTAAGAGAACCACAACCAGCTGATCTGAGTAAAAATATTAGTCAATCAGAATCGAGAAAATTTGCAAAACTGAGGTGTTATCCTTAGTAGCCCGGCAACATGGCACCTAAGTTTTGCAGTGACGTCATTCCTACGTCACTATTTCAGATCATCTAGAATGGACTGATCGATCGACCTAGAGACAGCAAGCAGACAGACAGACACATAGATAGACTGGCAGACAGACAGACAGACAGACAGACAGACAGACAGACAAACACAAACATACAGGCAGACCGCATGCAGACATATATACAGAAAGACAAATTTGAACAGATAGAAACGGATGTATGGATGAGCGTATAGACAACCAGGCGGGTGGGCACGGATCTGAATGAATAGGGCTGCGTGGCTATTCTAAAAGTAGCCTGCTTAATAGATGCATGACTCAGACAAGTGTAATATTATGCTAAAAAGCAAACGCGGGAGAAACACATTTTATTTATTTATCTTTTATTACAAAGCATCGCTTTTTAAAAAAAGTTGTCATTAAAAACCAAGCGGCAGGAATCGGACTCAAGGAGATGAGAAATTCGGTTTGTTTGTCTGAGTTTGACGTCACTGCCACGCAGCCCTTATTGTCTATTTTGGGATTTGCTAAAACAATTTATGGTCACCCTGTGTTTGAGTTAGCCTGACCCTTTTGGGGTGCAATTTATATGTCTACGGGCCCACAAAGCGTTTAAACAACAGGAATTGGTTAGAATATAGCAAAACAAAGTTCTAGATGAAAAAAATGTTCCTGACTCCTGTCATGGCTGCCATTACATGATGGTGCAAAGTCTCTATAGACTCCTTGCAGCATGTCGGAATGCAGCTCAATTTGGAGGACAAAACGATATATTCCAATTCTCAGGAGATTGAGATTCTTTTGTTTTGCCCTCCAAATTGAGCTGCTTTGACGTCACGTACAAGGGGTGTATAAAAGCATCAAACATTCCGCGCTACTGCTCTAAGCGCATGCTCAGGGGATTAAAAAGTGAGATAATATTTTGTAAAACATGTTATATTTTAGTTGTATTTTTCTTGTCAAACACAATTTTCATTAAATATTCAAGATCATGTACCGTTAAGCGAATTTTGAGTCAAATATACCAAAAATTACATATTTTACAAAATATTATCCCACTTTTTAATCCCCTGAGCATGCGCTTAGAGCAGTAGCGCGGAATGCTTGATACGTGTATAGGGCTGATCGGTTCACGCGAAGTCAAAACGACGCCTCAGCTTCTGTGGATGACTCGGGGGTGTGGTATAACCGGAAATCAGTTTCTTAATTTATTCTAATTCTGCTGATGAACGTGGTTTCGAATCGAACCTTATATTATGCACTGAACATTTTTCTAAATGTTATCTTCATTTTTTCAAGGTTCAAACGGTGACCATTGGTATTTGTTTTCGATAAAGATTGTATCCTATTGGATATCGACGAATTTTATTTCAATTCGATATTTAGGGGCAAAATTTGTGCGCATCATTTCTACGCATGTGCATGTTTTGCTCGCGGGCGATAATTATGATGACAGAATTCGAGAAACATAAAAACAAGATTCTCGAATCTTCAAACTATCATAACTAGGAAAGAAGATCACAAAAACAAAAAAAAATCAAAAACAAAAAAAGTTTGTGGTTAATCGTACTACCACAACACTCCAAACTATAGTGCTTTCTTTGAGGTTACTATGGTCTCATTATTTCATAACACTTCAAAATATGCTCAACCAATATAACTATAATTTAATTAATTGTCGGTCATCAAATAATTTCGTTCAGCGAAGCATATAAACAGGTCATAATGAGATCCTATCTGTAATGATTACTATAACTATCAACGTCACCAACAGATTTCAGAACTCGGATAAACCGTAGAAGTTAGGTGCTGATTTTCTCTATCACTTCTCGAAACAGCTTGAAGATCTTGAAGCCTTTCTCCGTAAAAATCAACATGTGAGTTACGTTGAGAGTGGCAAATTGAATATTGAATGTGTAGGTAGTGTGTGAGTTGGCTAAATTGGAAATCATTATATCAGAAATCATACGAATCTTTTTTTTTTTTCAGAAAAGTACTGACTTGGGCTTTATTTGTCTTAAATTTTAGGTAAATTGAATTGAAAAAGAAAACTCGACGTAAAATTTCTAAACCTCAAAAACGAGCCTTAACATGACGAGGATTCCATTTACGAAGATGTTCATGTTGTTGTTAACGATGGAAGGTAAGTTGTCGTCAGATGTTTGGTTTGAGATATCTAAAAATGTATATAGAATTAAACTAATAAATATATAGCTAGAAAGAAGAAATTAGAAAATGGTTAAATTATGTGAAATTTGTGCATCACATATTTTAGTTTATTCCCACGAAAAAAGAAAACTTTGGCTCTCCTTCGTTTTTAGTATTTTTCCAATAATTATAGATTTATTTAGTAATAAAAGCGTTCAGCGATAGGTTCACACAACAGATGGACTTAGTGGTTAGAAAATAAGGAAAATGCAATTCTAACTTGAGAACTTTCAAGAATTTCTTAGAATTTTGAGCGGACACTTGAAAAGCTTCCGTTGTCAAATTCAGTACTAATTACAAGTAACGATTCATATTCTTTATTTTATTGATTTAAAAAAAAAAAACATCCTGTTGTTTCTTCTTCTGCTTTTATGTTTTTGTTCTTCCAAGCCCTTTTTTCTTTATAATTTACTAATTTCTACAGTCTCAGTTAATTAATCTTGTACTCAAAATATTTTTTGTACTTTATCGGCAAAATTCGTTCAATTACTTTTCGATTATTTTTGTTTTCTTGTTTTCAAATACTATTTTTTTGATTTTACACGATATTAAAATAAGTAACTGAATTAATATATATATTTTTCCATGTTCACATATATTTTAGTGCTGTTGTTGTTAAATTCATTGAATCCGTGCCAATAACAGCATGTGAATGTCATGCGAAAGGAAATAATACTTCTTATCAACTCTTGCTTTTTATATAGATAACAACAGATGTTGATTTGGAATATCTATGGAAATAAATTCTCTAAATTAAGAACTACGTTTGAATTAAAAACGGAAACCCTAATAAGAAAAACAATTTAAGAAACTTTGAAATTAAATTGTTGGAATAGAAAAAAAAAAAAAATCAAGTGCTTTATAACAAGAAAGTTAAATCAAATCAAAACTTAAAATTAAAACTAATGAAGGCTTTACTTTAATTCACGATAACCTTATCAACACCATGTCATCATCACAACTTTTTTTAATCATTATTTTTATGCGTTTTCAATCATGGCAGACATTTGATGCTGCTGGTGTTTTTTTTGATATTATTACTATCGTAATGTTGTAGTTTTGCCAATTCAATTTAAATAAAGTTGTGAATTATTATTTTGACATTCATTCCACAAACACCGGTTCTAAAGCGGCTACTTGTCTGATTGCATTTAGTACCAATATCAAATAATTTAAGTTATGCTTCCGTAAAAATAATTTTGCCGAAACTAGGCCTTCTCATTGATGTTATAATTAAGTAACACTTTTACGACAATTTTGTTTTGGGGGAATTGATTGGGAATCAAAAACGTTTTTTATTAAATGTGAATTGCAGATTTTTCAATGAACAGATGGAAGAACCGAGAACACTTGAACTCTTTTCAATTTTTTAATTGCTTCAGACAAAGTGACCCAAACAGATGCCTAATATCAAACACTTGACCTGCAGTCAATATCGATAACATTTCTGTGTGAATCGGTTAAAAGTTATGATTGTGCATATTGTAAGACATCAAATGGTTTGTTATTCGTGTGACGGTTTATGACTTTCATCATTTTCGCAAAAAAAAAAAGAAATAGAAGGAGAAAGCTAAGGGAAGGAGAAGAAGAAGGAGAAGGAGAAGGAGAAGGAGAAGGAGAAGAACATTTGGTTACAATCCTTTATTAGGATTCGTTGTCATTTGCAAAGTCAGGAAAATGCCTTGTAATCCTTTAAGTACCTTTCAACACACATATTAATATTTGTCATTGTTTCGCTGGGAAAACGGCTTCTACAGTAATTGGTTTTCTCTTTAAATGCGTCAAAAAAGTGGCAAAACTCAAATTTGATGCTTATATTTGGGCTGATTTTCAGGTGCCAGAGTAACCGCTACAAGAGGAACATTCGAGAAGAATCTTCGAGATAAGCTGTTTGAACAGAATGAGTACGACAAAACTGTCCGTCCTGTCAAGGACCACAATAAGCCAATTAAAGTGGCTTTTAGTTTGAGGCTGAGCAAACTGGTGGAACTGGTAAGTTGTGGTTAGCCAATTGACGTATCTGTTAGTTTGAGAATATTAAAACTCGTTGAAGTAGCATAACATGCAAATTGACTAGTATTGATTCAACCAATCAGCGGTGTTGTTAGATTAGACTCGAATGTATTTTTGCAGTTGTTTTGATCGATTCAAAATATGTTATCTTTTCTTTCTTTTTCTTTTTCCTTATTGTATGCTTTCATTTCACAATGAAAGTTTATAATCTTTTGCCTTCTTTCTGTACTTGAGCGCATTGAAATAAAGTTCAAATTATCTTTTAGGAATATTTTCCTCTCTTCTTTAAAATTGCATAAGCGGTTACTTTCGCCGTGTCTTTTCTTAATTTCTCCATGAAAAAAAAAAAAAAAAAAAAAACCCAATGGAATGATGTTGTGTTGCGCGCTCGCAGTAGAAATAACAGCTGTGTTTGACCTGATTTTACTTTATTTTAGAACACGAAAACACAACTACTTATTATTGACGTATGGATTGTGCAGGTAAGAATACACGAGCTAAGTTTTAAGCTGGAGCCGGTTCTCCCGATCTCTACTTCTCAGATGAATGTTTTGACCCACAAGCACTAAGGCTAGATTAAATTTGAAATGGCATTTTGACAAATAGAATTAATACATAACCAGTTTGTTATTTATCTTCTTGTGTTTTGGGTAGAAATGGAACAACCCCTTCCTATCGTGGAACGAGAGTGAATATGGTGGAATCCATACTCTACACATCAAGCCAGAAAACATGTGGGTCCCTGACACTGTACTCTATGACAAGTGAGTTCCTTGTCCTTGTCCTTGTCCTTGTCCTTGTCCTTGTCCTTGTCCTTGTCCTTGTCCTTGTCCTTGTCCTTGTCCTTGTCCTTGTCCTTGTCCTTGTCCTTGTCCTTGTCCTTGTCCTTGTCCTTGTCCTTGTCCTTGTCCTTGTCCTTGTCCTTGTCCTTGTCCTTCAACCCAAAAGGTTCATAATGGGAGTCATATTCATGCTACGCAGATAGAAATAAAGTTTGCCTTTACAAGTTTTGCATCAGTTTCTCTAAAACATTCATGTTTTTAGTGGTGACGAAGACGTTTCCCAGGCAGGATTTTTAGAGAAGTTCAAGACGTACGTCATGTTGGACAGTAAAGGAACCTGTACATGGATGGCACCAACAACCTTCAAAAGCTCATGCAGCCTGGACCTTTCCAACTTTCCTTTTGATTCTCAGAAGTGTGAAATGACGTTTGGATCATGGACGTTTGATAGTAGACTATTAGAGATGGAACAATTACACGAATCACATCAACGCACTGGTAAGAGATGAGATCAAGGGAGGTGTAGCAATAGTACACTCGCCTATCGATGACCTCTGGAGTCTTGGTTGTAGAGTTTAAGACCTCTCCCTTTATTCGGGGTTTCCGGCACTGGACGAAAAATCAGATTCACTCATCTTCGCTCGGTGCGATTGTGGTGCAAAGATAGAGAAAATCTAAAGAAAATCTGGTAAATACCATATTTGCTTACCATATTTTCACCCATAAGTAAATGTGGTATTCACCAGATTTGCTTTAGGTTTTCTATATCTTTTTTTTCCATATTTGTACCACATTTGCACCGAGAGAAGATGAGTGAATCTGATTTTTCGTCCAGTGCGGGTTCTCGGGTTTTCCTCCCTTCGCACAACCTAACTAGTTAAATTCTAATTCAACCTATGAGTTATTCGTGCCTTGCCCCGACTTGGATAAGCCAATGAGTTGTTTCAGAGTTGAAAAAAATCAAACGATCGATTAAACGAAACTGTTATTTGAAGGATGTCCCAAAAGCGAAAAATGTTGAAAATTATTTAAAATGACTTGTCTAATGAAATGTTCTGGTTAATTGTACGACATTTGCAGGATTGAATCGAAGAAATGTTTTGCGCCAGAACGCTTGCACTTGCGCACCATCGCTAAGACTCTTGATACACCAGTCAACTCATGCACTTATCTCTCTCAACAGAAAAATACGTATCCAATGGTGACTGGCACCTTCTTGGCGTATCAATGAAGCCACGACTGATGAACTACTCGTGCTGTGCCTACCCCTTCTCGGACGTCACATACACCTTCACTCTGGAGAGAAAACCAAGCTATCACGTGATCTACCATATTGTACCTTGCGTCATAATATCTTTCCTCTCATTGGTTAGCTTTCTTCTCCCACCAGACTGTGGCGAGAGAATTGGACTAAATATAACAGTCCTGTTAGCCATGAGTGTGTATCTCTTGATAGTCTCTGACATTCTCCCAGAGACTTCAGATTTTGTCCCAAGACTGGGAATGTACTATATGTTCGTCATGGGTGAGCTGGCGCTAGTGCTGACAGCAACGGCCATATCCATACGCTGCCACTTCGCGAGGGGAAAGCCACCACAGTTTGTCATGCGTTTGAAAGGACCCACAAGTGCTGTGAAGCCGAACACGATCGCTGTTTTCTCCTTAGATGACGTTGGGTTGAACAATGAAACCACTGATAATGACAAAAATGAAAAGCTGAAGAGTGAATCCATTTATCCTGAGAACAACAAAGTCATTAACGAGAAAGAGATGTGGCGTGAATGTTGGATGGATTTCGCCCATCGTTTGGACATTGTTTTTTCTATCGTGTTTGCAATTATTTTTATTGCTACGACGTTGTTGATTTTGCTCTTAAGAAAATAATAAGATAATAATCTTAAGAAAACCCAGTTGCACAATACAAGTAAATTTTAAATAATAGATTAAAATGATATCCACTGAGGAAAATATTTACAGTGAAAGCTTGTTATGAGGATCAAAAATGCGAGGTGGGTGGGAGGGGAATGGTACTAAAAGAGGCTAGTCAGTCAGTTGAATAATACGTGCATGAATTTGTAATTTCTTTAATTTTGTTAATAAATAAATTTAATGGATTTTTGTCGCGATAGTCCGGCTATTGCAAACTTTCCAAAAATAAACATTAGGAATTACAGCTTTACCTGATGGTGGTGCTTTTCTTTCTGCAACGGCTTTATTTTTATTTTCTTTATTTTTTACTCTTCCTAAATTTGACGGTCCTATTCTTTTTATCATCCAAGATCACGTGCTTTTTAAAAAAATGGTGCAAATCTATGAGAAACTGAAGAGGACTATAGTTTGGGGATTCTCTAGTCTTTGCGATTCGCGATTATGGTGCATTGTGGTCTACTTTTTAAAGGGAAGATAGCCCAGAATTAAGTCTAGAGACTGCGATGCCAAGACGCTTCATTAATCATTAACTTTTAAGTTAATAATTAGAATTATTATAATTGAAAGGAAAATTTATCATACGTTCTTTTCCGTAGTCTTCCCACAATCCCTTATGATCCCAGCGCGAGCTCGAGGTCAGAGTAAAATTTGCATATTTTTTATACATTTTTATGCAAATTTTACCCTGACCTCGAGCTCGCGCTGGGATCATAAGGGATTGTGGGAAGACTACGGAAAGGAGCATATGATAAATAAGTCCTCAATACAAGCCAGTATTTAGAGTATATTCAATATAAAAACTTCACTAAGAACAAGAGAGTAATACTTATCTCATAACAAGGCTCGAACGGATATGAAAACTTCAAATCAAAAGGACCGTTCAAAGAGTGTCGGCCGCGATAACCGTCTACCTTGTCCTTGGTTAATTCATCATTGAGATTCGTACAAAGATACGCGTTGAATCTAAGTCACTAAAAGACGCTTTCACCTGGAAATATGGCTCCTTATCCGGAACAATATTCTTTATACAATCCCAATATTATTTAAGCGTGAACGACAAACGGAAGGATAAAATCCAAAGTTAAACAAGTCACAATACAAGTTAAAACTGGTTTATAAAATTTGATCTAACATTGATTTTCTTGTAATTAAAATGTAAGTTTACTAAGTCTAGAATGTACTACTTTTGGGTTTTGTAAAGAAAGACTTGAACTAATAAAAGGTAAGGCGCATGCGTAATTAACATTTGAAAAAGAACTAGCAACGAAAAAGCAAAAACAAAGTTCAAAGTTAAGGTTCAAATTTTTAGGGAAATTTAGGCTCATAATAAGTTTGATTTTTTAAAGAAAAAATTTGGTTAAAAAAAGTTAAAATTTTAGGGGAAAAATATAAGATTTTAGAAAAACCTTTCTAATAATTTTGGATTCCGCCCCACAATGCTATGCAGCACGAAATTGTTTCCAGTCTCTCTGTGATCCCGTAGTTCGTTCGCATCCCTCAAACTTCGAAATCACGAACACAGAAATTATTTATTTTACTGTTTTTTCAGTATCCTTTATCATAAATATACGGCTCTGTTGCTAGGTGTGTTGTCTAATAGACTTTTATCCAGTCTTTCTAACAGACTGGCTGGGCGACACACAAGAGTCAATATAATAGATTTTGGAAAAAAAAAAACAACTAAAAGAGAAGCCGGTAATCATTAAACAAGACCGCAAAGAATATCAGGTATGATAAGTAAAGTCTAGTTAAGTGATGTTGGTGTATGAGTTATACATGGTCACAACCTCATAACAGCGCTTTTCATATTTCTGTGACCTACCGACTCTAGACCGAGTTCATTCCGATCGCGAACGATAAAGATATTCCCGTGTGAAAATGGCTGTCAAGCCAAAGGAATAGACCTCTTCGGCTTGGGTGTAATGTTGTCCCATTTCACACCACGTGTCATTCTCCAGAGTGTCATTTCATTGTTTAACGGTTGCGCATGAGAAGACACATGAATATGGATACAACTCAAACAAAGAATCTTATTCTCAAGAGAATGACACGTGGTTTGAAATGGGAAAACATTATCCCAAGCGGAAGAGGTCTATTTCCTTGTCGCTCGATCGGTATGAACTCGGCTCGTCGTAAATTTGATTGACGGGAGCTAAAACGGCAGACGCCTGGAGTCGGTAGGTTGCAGAAATATGAAAAGCGTTGTAATAGTTCTATAGCCCGGCAGTGTTGTTGACATTAAAAAAGTAGACACGAGGCTGTTCAGATCGAGACATGAAACGTGATAGATTCATGGAGATTATTTTTAGATTGGCCTAATGAGTTTGAAGACAGCAAAGCTGTGGTGTCGCTCTAACGCCTCGTTCCATTACAAACTGAATTAATCAAGGCAGATTGCAGGGGCGGATCAAGGATTCAGAGAAAGGGTGGGCCGGGAAACTTCGTCCTGAGAGAAAATCTACAAGACCGTAGGTAAATTTTTTTTTTTTTTTTTTTTTTTTTTTTTTGCCAAGCTTAAAAAAGAAAAAAAAATACATTTTTTAAAGGGAAGCGCGGTCCTCTAAATCCGCCCCTGGATTGAGACTTTAGGCCGGAATATTTATCCTCTCAAAAACTTAAACTGTGTTAGCAGAGTAGACCATTTCACGGTTAAGCTGAACGGAGTTACGGGAAGTCAAAGTAATCCAGGTTGCTAAATAATTATTTTGCCGGGTTTGCCCCAATTCAAAATGGCCGCCGAAAACTGTGAATTGGTCTTTTAATGGCTTTCTTTCATATACATTTGTTAGTCTTTTCGCGACACTACGCAGTGTTAATCATAAAATTCAATTTCAAAATTCGAATTAAATAAGCTGACAATGTGATTTAAAAATAGTATTTTTTCCCAGTATTTTTAACAATACTCGCCACTTCCGGACCAAATCCACATCTCAGCTAATATTGATGATAAATTCAAAGCTTAATTTTCAAAACAACAAATCAAATATACCCCTTACATTTCAATATATGTAATTTCGTTTTGACAGTGTCAAATTTAGTAATTTTCTTCCGGGTTTATATTTTTAATCGTTTGAGAGGGAATTATTAGCTTTCTGACACACAATTATGAATATTTTATAGATTCGTTTTACCAACTGATCATGAGGGAAATGAACGCGATGAAATATGAAATTGTGGAAAATAAAGAATATAATTGGAAGATTTATTCTGATGATTTAATCGGGCATTAAAGATTACAATAAAACATTGAGTTGCTTGTGGTTATTTTTGATTTGTTCGAATTGTTTGTGTGATTGTTTTCTCCTATATTTTGAACACTTTTAAATTTATATATCGTTTATACGGAGTACAAAGTTTATATGTTGCAAAAAAAAATGCTGTTGTTTTAATTGCTACTGATTGAAAGGAAGGAAGAAAGAAAGAATGAATGAATGAATGAATAAAAGAATGAATAAATGAATGGATGAATGGGTGCTCATGGATGGATGAATGAATGAATGAATGAATGAATGAGTAAATGAATGAATGAATCAGTGAAAAAATGACAAGAACATGAACGAATAATTTGACGGATGGAGGATGGATAAGTTACGGACAAGAGAATGAAAAAAAAAAAAAAAGAATATGCGAACGAACGAACGAAAAACAAATAAACGAACAGACGGACAGACGGACGGAAGAGTACCGGCAAAAATGCTAATAAAACATCGATCAAGTTAAGAAAGTATTGTTCTCTATGGAATAAGAACTCCATCCGCAATAACAATTAGATGTAAAACTGAACAGTTTGGTCCTCTTGAACTTGACCTGGACCTTAAAGCTTGTTATTGCAAACTCACATTCGTTTGCCCAGTGAACTTTGTAGTGAAGCTCTCTATCTTCAAGTGGATTGCTTGGACAATTTTTCAAACATTATCTATGACTTCATCTTTTTCGCTGGAGTTTCTTCCAGAATGCCATACAAGAAAAGTAAATCCACAAACTGCTACTCCACAGCAAAGAAAAATGACTGCAAAAACAAGAAGTACAGTGGACAATGCTGGGTCAATTGTTTTGCAGATTTTGTCCGTCTTTTGTGAACTCGATTGAAGACTAATCCCTAATGGTGTACCCTTACAGCGAAGTCCAAAGAAAAAGTACAGCGAAGATGAGATGAAAAATAGTAGAACACTTGTTGCCAAACCACAATATCCCAGGTCAGGCATCATGAAGCGTTTTTTCTATTTTTCGTTTTCCACATATATAGCAAAAAAGGTTTCTTCGCTTCGTCGAGCAGGCGTTTTTGTGTCAAATGATTGCCTTGCGAAGATGTTCAAAGCTTTTCTTTGAATAGCAGCATGAATACTAGATAATCATTTAACAATACAGCGATAATCACCAGGTTGATTAGAATGACATTCAGAATTGAAAATACAAATTTCCTTCTCTGTACTAGCCTTGGATAAAGTAGATATCTTTGCAGGTTCGCTCTTAGACGACAGTCCTCATAGAAGAATCTAAATCATATTCTTTAGCGCTACTTTTCAATAAATATTGTTTCCATATCTAGTGCACTGAGACGCGAGTGTCAAACTGGGAATGAACAGCGCTGATGCAGCTGTTAGTATTTGCGATCTACCTAGGGCCATTGTTCCGCATTTTAATGATATTTCAAACATCTACGGAATATTGTAAACAACAGAGCAATCCCACAAAACAACTACAGCATAAAAGCAGAAAAATTATTTTCCATTCTGACATTCTTTTTAAAATAATTTAGAGAATTTCTTTACAAAAATGGTGGTTTATTGAAACTTGAGACACTTGTCTAGCCAAGCAAGATTTTTTTCTAAATGAAAGCCAAAATAGAGAAGATCAAAAATACCTCCCAAAACTCGATTACAGTGTACAATGTAAAACTAGTCCCTAATGACGTCATATAGTGCAAATTTTATCCGTACCCAACTACTCTTTATCATAACAAGGCTTAATTTAACTTAAATGTTCTATTTTTGGAAGATATTTTTGTGTTGTTTTATTTTAAACTTTGGCTCATGTATCCGTGGAATTCTCAAGTTACAGACGCGAAAATCTTATTAATTTTAGCACTAAAATATTTAGCTTCAATTCTGGTTGAATGAAGTGTATGACAGGACGGCCGTATTTTGAAATATTGTATTATCACCGGCTCTCTTTCGTTCATAATTTTGCGATTTGTGTTACAATTGAGTCAATAAAGAGATCCATTAGAAATCAAGTTCATGACTGACAGGCTCACTCAAGACCATTAGTAGGAGCATTTGTGATGGCAAGCGCTGAGCTAAGTAGCGTAGCTCTGTATTTATTTGAACATCCATTAGGATGTGTTTCATGTGTCAGACACTCTTATCTGGTTTTGATTAAATTCTATCAATTTGCACAATTTATGTGTAGACAGATAAAAACGCTAGTAAGAAAGATGAAATATTCTTTTGTTGCTTTTAAACTATATATCATTTTAGTCATATGAATTAAAACAGTAAAGAAAAGAAAAGGAAAAAATATGTGTACAATTTGTATAAAGAGATAACAAAGCTAGGGAAAAATAGAAATATTTTTGGTACGAGATTTTTGCTATTGAAAACATCATTTTAGTCATGTAGAATAAAACAAAATAAAAAAAGTAAAAAATAAAAAAAAAAAGTAAAAAAAGAAGAAATTTTGAACGTAGGCTCGATCTTTCCTCTTAATAAAATTCCAAAAATCTAAAATTTCCTCGTTGGTTTGTTTGATCTTATCATTGAACTCGTTTGGCAGTCTTGTTTCTGTTGTATGGTTCATTTAACCCCGATGATGGGCTATAAATCTGAAAGCTGTGTCATTAAAAAAATCTTGATAAAGTTCAATGATATACCGAATTTTTTTCAAGAAAAAAAAAAAAAAAAAAAAAAGCCTTATTGGCGTGGTAAAAATTTAAAACAACGCATTTTGTTTTAATCAAGGGTTTTTAACCCCGATGAAGGGCCATGAATCTGAAAGCTGTGTCATTGTAAAAATGTTGATAAAGTTCAATGATATACCAAATTTTTTGCAAAAAGAAAAAACCTTACTGGCTCTTTTTTCTTTTCTTTTCTTCTATATATATTTTCTTGTCCTTTTTCTCTCCTCTCCCAACTCTCTCTCACTCATATGTATACTTTTTTCCAAAAATAAAAAAACCTATTTCTTTGCAAATCTGAGGTTTTTAATTCTTCAATTACAAAACCCACAAATATGTTCGCCTCTTAAAGAAAATTGAAAGGTTTCCATAGTAACGCAGCTCGTGGGCTCTACGTAAAAACCCTTCATATTAGGGGAAAATACATTCATATTAGTAACGCGTTTTCCTATTTGCGGTTATTTATTGATGATTAAATGGTCAAAACTAATTTTTTTTAAAACCAACTATTTGTCAACGTTCGCCATGTTTTTTTCCCCCAGAAGCTTCTATGTAAGAAAGAGGCGTGTACCACAGGTTATTGTATCTCGCTCCGAATTCTTTTAAATAAATTTAATGAATACCACAGGTATATCATCATGAAAAGAATTTTGATACCAAAATACCGCAGGTATACCACAATGAAAAAAACATTGATACAAAATACCACAGGTATACCATAATAAAATGAACATTGATACAAAATACCACAGGTATACCATAATAAAAAGGACATTGATACAAAATACCACAGGTATACCATAATAAAAAGGACATTGATACAAAATACCACAGGTATACCATAATAAAATGAACATTGATACAAAATACCACAGGTATACCATAATAAAAAGGACATTGATACCAAAATACCACAGGTATACCATAATAAAAAGAACATTGATATCAAAATACCACAGGTATACCATAATAAAAAGAACATTGATACCAAAATACCACAGGTATACCACAATGAAAAGAACATTGATGCCAAAATACCACAGGCATACCATAAAACAAATAGTAAGAATGCCACAGGTATACCATAAAATAATAAATATGGATACCATTAGGATATCACGACTAAGAAATTATTGATACCATAGATTATATAAAACATGGAAATTTAAATAATAGAAATATATACAAACAAATAACACCAAGGATACCACAGGTACACCTAATTTCAAGGTTGCCATAAAAAAAAAAAAAAATAATAATAATAATAATAATAATAATAAAGAAAAAAAAATTATGGAATTAACTATTTTTGCAAAACAAAAATATTCCAGTTTCACCGTTTTGAAGGTACAGTCTATACTGTTGTATGATACTTTTGTTGGTATATTACTAAACAGTTATTCTCATATAATCTATGGGGCTTTAGAATATAAATAAAGAAAAATATTTCTAAATAATTCCTATTTCTTATTTGATTATATTTTTTACATGACAACGTTCTTGCAATAGACCTCTTTACCTTCGTATGCAAATTGCCCATTTCAGACCACATGACATTCCCTTGAGAAATGTTCTTTTGTTAAAATATTTCTGAAAGAATCAACTCCCAAGAATGGCATCACGTGGTCTGAAATGGACAAAACAAACAACGAAGGTAAAGAGGTCTATTAGATGTCTATCATAAAATAAAGCACATCAAAAGTGAATGATAGATATCAAACTTTCTTGTTCCTGAAATTACCTAAGTTTATGCCTTAGGTGATAGTATCGTCGGTGACCTACAGTTCTCTCATTCATTACTAATGCCATAAATCACAAAGATCGTTAAGAATAGAAATTGCTTTGAAAAGTACGTAACTATCGTCATTAACATCATCATGTACTTGACTAACTACTCTCCTGGATCACGTACATCGGCGTCTTGAAAAACATGACTTTCAAATTCTACTTTATCAAGTGTATGTATCATTAAGTGGAACATTTGTAATTGCCCTATTTCATTATGACTTCACATAAAAACAATCTGTTGTTTTAACGTTAAGGATTATGGTCGCCAAAGGGGAAGAAATAGCGCAAAAAAAAATAAGGTGGATTGATAGGGTTTTGAGGGAGTGGCAAACAATAGGAAACAGCATCAACAGTTCTCTTTTGTATGACAGAAAATTAATTAAATGAAGATTACTATAGAATCTAAAATAACACGAAATTATGATTTTGCTCCATAGTACTGAATTCGTTTATAATTTGCCAATCGCTTTGTATGACTTTCTTAATAGCAGTAGCAGTAGCAGTAGCAGTAGCAGTAGCAGTAGCAGTAGCAGTAGCAGTAGCAGTAGCAGTAGCAGTAGCAGTAGCAGTAGCAGTAGCAGTAGCAGTAGCAGTAGCAGTAGCAGTAGCAGTAGCAGTAGCAGTAGCAGTAGCAGTAGCAGTAGCAGTAGCAGTAGCAGTAGCAGTAGCAGTAGCAGTAGCAGTAGCAGTAGCAGTAGCAGTAGCAGTAGCAGTAGCAGTAGCAGTAGCAGTAGCAGTAGCAGTAGCAGTAGCAGTAGTTATTTTACAAAAACTGAGATTGGTTGATTCACAAGAGTAATATCAATGTTGTGCCAAACAATAGAAGTTTAACCTCTTGGGGATAAAATCATTTTGTTCGTTTAAACAGTTTTCCGGCGTTAATTTTATCTATAGTCGAACAAAAATTATTTTCAAACTAGAGTTCATTATAATGAGACAAAATTACGAGTGGTATCCCGCGTAATGTGATTAAAGATGTCAATTCTAACTTGTGCGATAAAATTTCACTGAACTATTCAATTCCCCATTGACCCTTGTTATATGCACTAACACAGCAGCATTCAGCACAGGCAGCCCAAGCTCTTTTTCTGGAGTATTTCGTAATATCTAAAATTGTTACTTTTATGAATAAAAATGAGTTACCTTGATAGCTTGTTGAATGTTTTGATATCTGGTTGATTTTGAAGCCATTTGAGAGCGTTTTTTACGGGGTCATCGTCATTTTGGCTCCCCTGCTAAAGAAAATCCAAAGGCTGCACACTCACGGCGACACCGACCTCTACTCGGAGCTCAATAAATCCAAGAAAAATTAAGCTACGGCCATAACTTCACGACAGAATCAAAGTACACATGCCAATGCTTCTCTCCAGTACGCTCAAAGTAGCATTCTTTCTAAAACGTGAATGCTAGAAGATATTTTCTTTCATGATAAATTCACTTCTGACTCTGTAGTTTGGCTTGTGATGGTCGCCATAATGGGTTCTACGCTCGAATTTCGACTTCGTGCGCTTTAAGAACAATAGGTGCATCAAAGATTGTACGGAATTTGAACATCTTTAGAATTTGAACAAAAGATGCTTGTATTTCATTGGTGTGATTAACAACGAGTCGGGCCATACCAATGCACAACACTTGTATGCTGAAATTATGACTTGACTACAGCTATTGTTCACCATAATGTGGGGAGGGATTTTGAGACCGACACTAAGAACGGCTGCAAAGGAGACTAATAAGCCTATTCACAGTTTAAGAATCGTTATCAGTGCGCATGCGATTTTATCCCCAATTTATCACCTTCTTTTGTTTAAACCTTCTTTTGTTTTTAATTAAACAAAAGAAGGTGAGAAATTCAGGATAAAATCGCATGCGCACTGACAACGATTCTGAAACGTGAATAGGCTTATTGAACATGGGTCCCATGAAAACACTTTGTACAACTGCAAGAGACAGTACAGCCTACAAGAGACAAATATTTGTATTCTAATTTCTGATTTCAACTTATTTATTCCAGTTTTTAAATTTCAAACTTCAGCTTTAATAACAAGAACGTAAAAGCCTGTATCTTATCATTTGTATGATGTTGTTAAGCTTTGTTAAGTTTTTTTTTTTTTTTTTTTTTTGCAGTACGTGCTGCGAATACGTAAGGCAGCAGAACACACATGACGTCATATAAAACGAGATCTCATTTAAAACAGCCCCATAAAAACATTACAGGCAATACATTTTAACCTACGTAGCTAACAGACAAGGTTAGTGTTGAAATGGAGACAAAGAGCGGGTAAATGAGACAGCAAACTACAATTACCAGATGTAAAACAAGTTAAAAGGACTATTACGAGCAATACATTGTGAAACAAGCCGCTAGCAGACAGATAAAATTGGACATACATATATTTTTTAATCGACTTAAAAATTGACTTCCGGTCTTATCCAGAAAAAAAGAAAGAAACTGAAAAAGAAGAAGAAAAGAAAGAAAGAAAGTTGGCGCCGACAACTTGATCGTATTTGTAAAAACAAATTGTTAAGAGCGACTGTCTGTAAAAATCAAAATTAAAAAAATAAAAAGTCAAAAAATCGATTTCGATTTGATACATCCTGGTGCTTTTAGTTTTGAAAAATTTTACTTTGTTTTCGAGATATTTACAAAAATCGATTTCGGCCCCGCTATGCATCGAAAAAAAAGACCGCCGAGATCACGGAATTTAGTATAAAAATAAGCGCATCCTACAGCTAACACAATAGAACAAAAGAAGATGAGAAAATCGGGATAAAATCGCTGCGCACAGAAAACGATTCTTAAACTTTGAGCTGGCTTATAAGAATCGAGTCACGGCGGAGGAGGTAACGCCACAAGCTGTTTAGAGATAAAATAGTAGATCGCAAAGAGACCCCAACGGAACAGTTTAGAGAATTTGTCCCGAGAATTTTCTCTTGATTCTGATAGAAATACATTAGATAATCAGCTGGGCCTAAGTTTTAAATGAATTGGAATCTCTGCACAGATATTTGTCGGCCAGTGTCAATCTTACTTTTTTTTTTTTTTTTTTTTTTTTTTTTTTTTTGTGGGAGAAAGAAAAGAACTTTATCTTAATGATAAAATCCCTCAACCACTGGCTCTATTTCCTTCAGTTATAATTAACACTAGCTGTCGTATTTTTCTGAAGAAATATAAATGTTTCACGGAAAATCCGTCAAACACTCTAAAGGTTTCCAAATGAATCATATTGTATCCCAGTTGGAATTACGTACGTTGTCTGGGAAAATTCCGGAGTCATTCAGCTGGACTCTCTTTATAATAGCCATTGATTGAATAAGACATGGCAGACTAATTGGTTTTAATAGTAGTAGTAGCCTTGACGACAGTATATTATATAAATTATGAGAATTTTCGATAGATACAAGAACTGAAGAAGATTGTAGTACTTAAATAAACCTGAGTTCCTACTACTAAATATTTCATAGCTATTGCTTGATTTCTTTCATCTGCCACGAACGCCGATGAAAAATGGTCATTCAACAGAGCTGCGGTTGGCCTTAGCCTTTTCTTTTGTAAATAAATCATTATTTGTATTTGAATTCGCTTATCTAACGAGCCGAACCTGATGACATAAAGGAAGACCGCCTTTTCCCGTTGTTTACAATACATAAGCCTCATGTGAAGTTCGACATTTGAACAGAACAGGATTGGATCGAGGATCTCAAGTAGGGCTGTCAAATAAAGATGTTTGCTATTTCAACGCAAACATTCCAAGCTAGAAAGAGGGAGTCACCTGCGAAGGCTAGGGCACAGATGATTTCATGTTTCTAGAGACGAGAGTGAACGTTTTAGAAGCAGGCATGCTTTACAATCTGATAAACATGATTTTCAATACTCTGAATATTGACAAACTAAATGTTTTTGAAGCAGGCATGCGTTACAATCTGATAAATATGATTTCCAATACTCTAAATATTGACAAACTAAATAGAACCCTGAAGTTAATGAAGGATTCGATCAGATAACAAGTTTATCGAACCCTGCAGCAACAGCCTTTTGGCTGACGTAACTCTGAGCACAGCTAACTCACAGTTGGAACCCTGAAATAACCTCTGAGCTGATGTAAGTAAGGGCATACCTAACCCACACAATGAACCCTTAAAACAACCAATGGGCAGAACAAATTTACGGCTGACTCACAAATGAAATTGGAATCCAACGTAAGGGTATTTGAAGAGGGGAAAAAGCCGGAGAACCCAGGGGAAAATACCGTCAAATATCAGTTGAGAATTTACAACCCAATTCTAAGCACATATGATGTTAGATAAGAGTTCCATCGATACCGGTTGCACATACATAGTTGTTTTTCTTTTGTTCGTAGCTTAAAGAACTCGATTGCTTGTCACCGTGAACAACACTACACGGACATGTAGTTTTCAGCGCTTCTAGAAAATCCCTCTTAAAGAAGGTGTACAGGATCGGGTTGATTATGCAAGTTGAAAATCTTATGATAGCGAAGGCTTCTAGCAATGGAGACAACCGCAGCATGATAGGGAAAAGTTTTAAGTCTAAGGCAGTCATTGTCGCACAAAAAGACAGAATGAACCAAGGAAGCCAACAAACGACGAACAGGATGGCCATAGTTGCAAAAACAGCGATGCACTTTCGTTCCTGAGAAACACAGGCTTTTCCTCGGTGGCTTTTTTTGGTTCCTCTCATTTCTTTATTGAACTGTTTAGTTCTTGACGAAATTGCCCTAAACATGGCAATCTGAGCATGGACAATAAATATGCATGGAATTAGGAAGACGGCGATGAAGCAAAAAACATCGTGTCCTAGGTGAAGAAATATTCTTGTCTTCCGTGTTTCTGGGTTTCCACTGAGAAAAGATTTCCATACAACTGGCAAAACCGCGATCACACTTGAAAGAATCCAAATCATTCCCACGATAATGAAAGACGTTTTTGGATTCGCACTTCGATGTTGGAATGGTTTCACGATGGCGATATACTTTTCTGCAGTTACTGCGACTATGTGGTACGCCGTCAGAATGGCAGTCAACTTACAAAGTACCTCAAATGCAGGAATAAACCGAGACTCATTTCTAACACAATATGTTATATAAATTGGAATGTCCAAAGCCCCAGTGATGAAGTCTGATAAAGCAAGACTTAGAAGAACGTAGTTCCCAGGCGTTCTTAACTTCTTCCTCTTGTAAAACAGGAAAAACACAAGCCCATTGATGAGGGCAGTCAAAACAGCTATCGGCAAAAATATGGCCATATTTTCAGGCTGGCAGTCTTGATTTTGATTATTATGGCGAATCCTTAAGGTATAGTTGCGACATCCATTAGAACTGTTGAGATTTCGACGTGCAGTAAAATTGAGCTCCGTACAGTTCATTTTCAGTGATAACTCGTGACACATTTAGTTCTTTATGCGTTGATGGCTTGAAGGGAATGAGCGGCGAATATCATATTCGTTTCTGTCTTGTAGAAGTTGTATCGATCTACATAATAAAGAGATAAGTGTCTAAAATGTTTTAATATTTATAGACTCATTCATAGAAAACAATAGATTGATGGCGATTGCGACAAAGCGGTAGTTCACTGACAATGGCGTTAAGCAGCTGCTAAAACGAGGAGCAGGCCCGTGCTAGAAACACCCTCTGTCAAATATCTTATGAAATTAGATAAGAGTCGTACTACTCTACCTAACTGTGTTTTTATGTCAAAAAAAAAAAAAACTCGTAAAAGACAAACAGACAAAAATGAGAGCCAAAGTAGCATATTCGGGACATCTTATTGACAATCTGAATTGCGGGGGATTTTGACAAAAGATTATATGATAACTTGTGTGGGGCTCTTGAAAGAACATTTTAATGATGATAAAACTTCCTCTTTGCATCCAAATCCTATATTGTGTAATCACCTTACCTACATCCATGTCAAGTGCGTTTGAGCTGGTTATTACAATGGATTATATGAAAAGCTATAAATATTAATCAAAAATGTTTGAAGCATTTCACGTACAGTCTAATCCTTTACTCATTTGTTTGTTATTCCATCCATCCATCGATCCATCCATCCATCCATTCATCCATTCATCCGTTCATCCATTCGTCCCTTCCTCCCTCCCTCCCTCCCTCCCTCCATCCCTCCATCCATCCGTCCGTCCGTCCGTCCGTCCAACCGTCCGTCCGTCCGTCCGTCCATCCCATCCCATCCCATCCCATCCCATCCCATCCCATCCCATCCCATCCCATCCCATCCCATCCCATCCCATCCCATCCCATCCCATCCCATCCCATCCCATCCCATCCCATCCCATCCCATCCCATCCCATCCCATCCCATCCCATCCCATCCCATCCCATCCCATCCCATCCCATCCCATCCCATCCCATCCCATCCCATCCCATCCCATCCATCCATCCATTTATCCATCCATCCACAGGGAGCCCAATTTTGATAAAATGAAAAGGTTATAGGAAATCGGGAAAAAATCGACTTCAATTAATTTTTCGGTCCTTCGTTCGAATTCATTCATTCGTTCGTCTGTTCATTTATTCATTCACTTGATCATAGGAATCTGTGGAATTGTCTATCCCATAATTCCTCTTTTGAAATTCTTGACAGTTCGCCCTCTTGGCTACCCCTCCCCTCCCCCATTACTTTGTCATGCAATTGAATCTCCATCTCAAATTTTAAGAAATGTTTTTGATTCAGTGATAAAAGCAGATTTGCCTGATTTGATTGCTTTGACATCATTGGCTCAATTTTATTCTGAACAATTAGAACGTAAAAATAGTGATTAGAAAGAGGATCCTTTTAACAACATCAAGTTGAAATTGCCTCAGGATATACTCAAAAATTTAGAGTTAATTGCATGCCAAAGTAATGGGGGAGGGGAGGGGTAGCCAAGAGGGCGAACTAGTAGAGAATTTCAAAAGAGGAATTATGGGATATATAATTCCACAGAATTTTATGATCAAGTAAATGAATAAATGAACAAACGAACAAACGAATTTGAACGAACGATCGAAAAATTAATTATCAAAAATTAAGTAACAAAAACGTTTCTATCTTGCTCTGATGCAAGATACTTCCTGTACATTATTATTAATTTATGAGATATCTTTCTTTCTTTTCCTTCCCTTTTTGTAGCCTGTTTTTTTACCTCAAAAACTAAAATCACCAAGGAAAACAATATTGAATTAAGAAAAGCTATGAACACCAAATGGAATCGTGTTGAAAGCAAAACAGCTGCAACAGCAGCAAAAACAAATTATGTTTAAAAGGATAAAAATAAAATAAAAGACCATATTGGAAACAAGACGAGTCTTTTTGGAGACACAAAGTTTTGCTCGTTAATGGGATCATGTTTTTGACGAAGTAAAAGCGGGCATCGCAGATGCCAAAGGCTGTGCAGATGGACTTTTTATTGGTTATGGAAATACGTGACAGAATTCTTGAAGTTTATTGGCAGCAGGTGGAGTCTTGACAATATTGAAATATAAAACAAACAAAAAAAGTGAGGATGATAGAAAGAATTTTCTAATAAAAATAAAATGAAAGAAAAAAAGAAAGAAAGAAGGAAAGAAGGAAAGATGAAAAAAAGAAAGAAAGAAAGAAAGAGAAAAAAGAAAAAGAAAAAAGGAAAGATTGAAAAAAAGAAAGAAAAAAGAATGAATGAATGAATGAATGAATGCGAGCGAAAGAGAGAAAGAAAGACAGAGAAAGAGAAAAGAGAACAAAATAAAACAAATTCTAGTCAAAAATCGAAGAGATCTCACCTTCCAATTCCTTGGAAATCTTCAATATCTAATGCAGCAAAGACAAAAGTATATCTACAAGTCTATAGACGGTGCCATTTTATCATCAAAGAAAAATATAATTTTGATTTTAATCAGATTTCCACGAATCCATCAAGTTTTTAGCTTAGTATCGTCTTACATCATAGAACCAAAGAGATAAAGCTACAAATGCCTTAGATAAATAGATAAGAAGTATGACGATGATCTCGTTTTAAATTAAAATGATTTCTGTTTTCGTGTTTTTGTTGGGTAAAATCTCTGGACATCACCTAGTTTAGGAGCAGTTGGTTTTATTAAAGTCAAAAAAAAATATCTGCATATAATATTTCATCAAACTTGACAAAAAAGGCTCAAAGTCATCGCTATCAGTCATTATTGAAAATAAGATTGCTTAATTGATAGCCGTGGGAATAGAAAAGAGAGAGTTTTCAAAACCAATTCAAACCTTTCAGGTTTTATATTATTTGCCTGGAAAATGCTCATCATTGAGGTTTCGTAATCTGATTTATCTTTTCGAGGGAACATTTAATTGTTCACCCAGACGAACGTCTATTTGATGATTTTTTTTCCTCTCCAATTTTTTTATTTTTTTATTAACAATATTGGTCTTTCAACAGCAGACGCTTAGCAGACGCTGAGAAAAAAATCTATAAGAGATAGATTAAAAACAAAAAAGATAAAAAGAATAGCGTACGATGCCAATTCGTAAAATAATGCGTGTTTTAGATACTATTATTTCAGCACGATACTGAGGCTATCTTGAATAAAATGTCTAAAATTGCATTAAACCTCAAAAGGATCACTAGATATAGTGCTGTAGATTCGATTATAATGTGATTGAGTAGTGGACTGCCGCTAGCATTTGTAAATATTTATTCTAAATTTCCAAAGGTAGGAACACGTGTATGGTTCATTATTTTATTCCTACCAATAATTATATTTCGTGATCAACGTTTTTGCACCATGCACGAAGTACCATGCCACAAAAGCCTCGCAATTAAGGCTTATTTTTCAGATTTTTAACGAGACCTATTAAGTGTTAATTTCCATGTTATCTTATATTTTTTCCTAATTACAATATTTACGAAAGAAAAGATAGCTTTAATCTTTTAGTTGACAAGATAAAAAAAGCTTCAATTGTATTCAAGTTGCGTGGTTATACGCATGCGCATTAAGGAAATATGAAGGCGCCTCTTATCTTCGTCATAATATACCTCTTTATCTTAGCTGTAATGTTTGCTCATTTAAGACCATGTGTCATTTTCGTGAAAGTAAGACTCTTTGTTTGAGTTGCATCCATATCCATGTCTTCTCATCTTAGCTGTAATGTTTTCTCATAAAGACCATGTGTCATTTTCGTGAAAATAAGACTCTTTGTTTGAGTTGCATCCATATCCATGTCTTCTCATCTTAGCTGTAATGTTTTCTCATTAAGACCATGTGTCATTTTCGTGAAAATAAGACTCTTTGTTTGAGTTGCATCCATATCCATGTCTTCTCATGCACAACTGCCCTTAAATCAAATATTCTTTCAAATATTCTTTTTTTCGACGTTACGTTAGTGACTGGCACTCTTTACCAGGAGACGTTTTACACTCATTTATTTGTGAGTCATGTAAAGCTTCTCTGTTAAGTTACCTAAGATCATTGTTATATATTTAAGTCGTTGGTGCTATACACTTTATAGTAAGAGTATTCGTATTTAGAGTTTTGTTTTCCCTTGGGAGTGTAGTCTTAGCATGGGAATTTAGTTTCCCCTACTGTCCTCCTGTAACCGACACTAGAGAAAAACGTTTGCGCATGCGTGCCTTTCAGCACGCTTTCAAGAGTTTTAGTGAGAAAATAAATGCTTGTTTTCTCCAAGTATACAAAAAACTTCGTGGGTATACTTTTGTGAGACCAAGATACTGTATTAATAAAGGCAATATGAAAGAATTAGCCTTAAGTTTCAAGAACTGACCTTAAGCTTTGGCATTTTGTAAAGACTATTCTTCAGGCAAAAGCACGAAGACGCTTTTGACTAATTTGCATGCGGACTTCTCTACTTATTTATTTATTTTCATTTGTAATTGGCTACAAATAGTGATTAAAAATAAAATAAATCAGTAATGATTCTTTAGGGAATAACACATTGTCTAAAATGGGAAAACATTACGTCTAAGATAAAGAGCCTCATTTCTTCCTATTTCAGACTGAAATCCATTTCTTCAAGAATCAAATTGTATCTTTACCATAATGATCATGAGTACTTAACATTTACCCTGAAAAACAGGAAATGTTGGTTGAAAACAAATGGTATGTGTAATTATGATTGGAAAGTTCTGGAAACCGCCTTCTTCCTATTGATCATACATGATGTAATCAACTTTTCCCGCTCTTTATGGTTCGTTCTTCCGGCAGACGCGTCAACCATTTGTTGGTTGGTTGAATCTGATTAGATTCGAGATTAGAAAATCGCACACTATAATCCAATCGTATGAGTTGGTTTAAATTGTAATCTCTCCATTAGTGCTCGAGAAGATACTCGAATATATGTGAAGTTGAATAGAATAAATAAATATTATCCCTAATATTAAGACAAAATTGTAAAAATATTCGAATAGTTAAATAAAATATCTTGTTGTTTTCCGTTTTCGAGTATAAAATTAAAGTTTGAGTGGCTCGAACACAGTATGCATCTAGGTATTTATCTAAAAGGAACGATTTGTATTCTGAAATAGCATAAAGTACGTGAGAATTCATGAGGTGTCTCGCCATTAATTTTGGCTGTATGATTGTCAGGAAAAAATGGCACTTTAAAACACTCGCTCAAGGAAACAGAGGCGGGAAATATATGATATGAGTCAAAAATTTGATTAGGACTTACACGACATGAAGATCACGATCATGGATTACTCATATGATCAAATAAGCGCTTAGTCACTTCTATCCTGATGAAAGAACATTAGTCATTCTTTCCCTGGGGATAGCACATTTCAAACTCCTCTAACACCGATCAAAGCAGCTTTTAAAGCAATCGACACTTCTCAAAATTATATTGAATCGAGACTAAATGGACAAAACAAAAGAAATGCTAGAAATTCCATCGAGAATTAGTGCGAATTCTTTTGTGTTTCCTGTTAGGCTCGCAATTCAAGATAATTTTGAAGGATCAAATGCAATCTAACTTTGAAAAAATAGTCAGACAATAGCTCCCTTTCGAGTGACGTCAAAGTAGTTCAATTGGTTAGTAAACCCATATATGGTTTAACGACTTTTGTCTGTGTGTGTGGCTGGTTGACTTAAATTTTTTAGCTAGGGAATGTTGCGTCTATAAACGCTATTTTTCTATCGTTATCGTTCACGTCTTTTTTTAACTCTGCAAGTGCCCTAGCCTGACCACGTCTTCTGAAATGGTCTCTTTTTCCAAAATTGTTTTTGTTCCATGGTTATCGTTACCTTCTGTCCTTACAACGTCTGTAAATGTTCTTAACTTATAATATCTCAATTCAATATCTAATTATCTTCATATAAAACTTACTATATTTTTCTCTCTTTTCCATATGACGCTTTACATTTGTATGCGTGTGTGTGTTTTTCTTAGCAGCATAACAAGGCTTGGGGCTAACTAGAAAACGAAAGTTAATTTAGCCCTTAATCTGAAATATCAATGATAGTTTTTCTATCAGTTTTGTAATTGTAACCAATTTCCTTTATTGCTTCCTCTTGTGAAATAGAAAACTGATAAATGACCACGGAAAACGCCTTCTTCCAAAACGCCATCTTCTAAAATGGTCATTTTGAAAAATAATAATTATGTTGTAAGGTTATCAATCACGCCTTTTTTAACCCTGCAAATGCCCTAGCGCCAGCTTGACGACGAGTTCTACAATGGTCACTTTTTTCAAAACTTTTTTTGTCGTATTGTTATCGTTCTCGTCTTTTTTAACCCTGTAAGTTCCTTACCTTGACCACATCTTCTAAAATGGTCACTTTTTTCAAAAACATTTTTGTTGTGTGGTTAACTTTTACGTCTTTTTTTTTAAAACCCTTTGAATATTCGAGCCTGACCACGTCTTCCATATGGTCACTTTTTTTCAAAAAAAATGTTGTTTTATGGTTATCGCTTATGTCTTTTTTTTAACTCTGTAAGTATCCGAGCCTGACCACATCTTCAATGTGGTCACTTTTTTCCAAAACAAGTTTTGTTGTATGGGTTATCGTTCACGTCTTTTTTGACCATGTATGGGCATTAGCCTGACCACATCTTCTAAGATGCCTGAATTTTTTGTTGTTGTATGCTTAACGTTGACTTCATGTCTTCTCTAACCACAACTTCTAAATGGTGGACCTTTCCCACAAGAAACTTTTGTTGTGTATTTAGCGTATAAGTAATCTAAAATTTGAAATAAATGATTAGGTTCTTTTAAAGTCTGATCATATCTACATATGGCTACACAGGCGACGTACTGTGTTTTCTGGGCATAGTAAAGGGTTTACTTAATCATCTACGGTATAGGGGCCGACTTACCTCTCCCTTAGGCTTCGGCCGAGCTTCCTGATCAGTTTGTAATTCCTTCCGCGATTCGTGTTATAAGCTTAGCGTACACAGATTACATGCGACAGTTGTAAGTAAAAGTTGTGCCGTGTCAATCGGCCTTTACCAGAAAATGAAAATGTTGGCCTTATCCGAACAAACACAAAAAAGAGAACGACTTCTTACCTCGTGTTCTTAGGGTGCAGAATTATAAGGAGTTACCTACGATCAACTATCAACGCCATGTACGTTCGTTTTAAGAGAAGAAAGCTCTGAAAAAATGCTACACTTTGTAATCTATGAAAAGGAACCGATCTAGTACCACGGTTGTTGGCTTCAACAATTATGCATAATTATCTGTATGTGCTGGTGCTTATTTATACAAATGGCTACGCGTGCTGCATATTAATTATTCTTCTAAACCCTTTTTGACTTCACTTCGGTTGTATAGTTTATAATTATCTGTATTTTCCTTATCTCAATAGATATATATTGCAAGGAAAAGGGTGCATCCCTGAGGGAAAATGCGAAGGTAGAGCGGATGTCCTAAAATTATCCCTGTTTTTGAAATCGTGCTTGGATGAGTTTTATCCTTCAGGCAAAAGTTTCAAATTTCAAAACGGATTATCTTGTTCGTATACAGCTATTTCAAAAAATATATATTAAAAAAGAAAGATTGAGGGGCGAACGGCGAATGGCGATCGGTGATTGGACGACCGAAAGAAACTGTGGTACAATAACATTTTCTCTATATTCACTTCATTTTCTTTCTTTTTCTTTTTTTGCATATTTTTTTACACAATTAATCTTACATTTGTGGATTAAATTTCTACAATTGTATTCACCGTTTTAAATTTAGAAAGAAAGAAGAAAAAAAACATTTCCTTTTATTTATGCCTAGAATCTAAATAAACTGGGAAGTTTTCTAGTTAGGTTCTCGCTGTTGGAAAATGATCTTGGGTAGCGAAGACCTTCATGGAGAGTAGTATGGCTCGATCGTTCATCTTGTGAATTTTCTATTGAAAACGGCTCATTTTACATGGTTATTTTACCTCACGAGTCCCCAATCACCGATTCGCCCGTTCGACCTTTTATGAAATATCTGTATACTAAAACTGTTATATTCTTATCAACCTAGGGGACTTTATTAGTCAAAATAATAATTCTAAAACTATATAATTAATTTCTATTTGTTTTTTTCTTATTCATATTTGACAACGTTCTTGCAATTAGGGGTAATATAATTTAGTAACTTACGAAATCCTATTTCTTAAAGTCAATTCGACCCTAAAGTTAATTTTTTTTACTAGCTTATTTTAAGTTTTTCCTGACAATAAATGATATTAATGCTATAAACCTTCTTCAATGACCCCACAGTCAGTTAAATTACTCGAGTTCTCGGGATTAAAGCGTTTGAAGGCAACCACAGTGGAAATTAATAAGTCGACTTTGATTAAAGTCCTGCAGAGGAAGAGAAATTGGGAAACCAGGAAAAAATTGTATATTATTTATCAAAGTACAGTTGAGAACCACAAAGAGCTCTATACTCACTTATGAATTAAGTTCACTGATACCGACATAACCATTACAGTGTTATAGGGTTTGTTTTTCTCCATATGTCGATTGAAGATTACTTATTGAAATGGTAAAACAAACATACGGACATTCCCTGTTGTCGATAACAGATGAAATATTTCTTTATTTAGTACTTTTGTGCTAAAGATTTAAATAGGAATAGAGGGCTGTATTTTACCTACAGGTGGAAAATCTGGAGAAAATTGAAATGCGATTTTTACTTCTTACTACGATAGCCCCAATCTCCATTCGCGCAATCACATCTCACCTCGAACGTCAAGTGTCAATTACTGGACTCACTCATCGATCGCATAAGTGTGACTTGTTGGGTTTGTCGTTTTATTTTATAGGAGTTTTCTTTGGATTCTCCGAGGTTCCTCCCTCTGCAAAAGCACTGGAAAAAGGCGTATTTTAACAAAGCCGCCATATTTGTTTTGAAATGATCCCAAGGCTGGAACGTGAATATTGTTATATTTCGAGATAGCGAACCATAAAAACGCGCGAATGGCGGAAATCATGCTTTGCACGCAAAATTTCATAACTAAAAAATTAAAAAAGCTCTGGAAGCAATTTTCTCAGGACATCTACTTTCAACATTATTTTCGAAGACATTTTGTTTTAAAAATATTCGAAGAATGTTTTAAAGATAAGTTCAAAATTTAGCATCATGTTAGCTCAATGAACCGGGAACATACTCAAATGATGACAACGAAAACACACGAAAAAAACTTTTTTTATAAGTTCTAATAATTACGTGTTTTTTTTTTTTTTTTTTTCAAACTTTCTCAAAAGATTAATTTTTACCGGTTATTTTAGGAAACTCAAAGAAAGATATAGAGTCCCGTGCAAAATTAGGGGTTTATGCCCTGTTGAAGATCAAAACGTGTATGGCTCCTCAATACAATTTTGAAGGTTGTTATGCGGTTTTGAGCCGTTTTTGTGCATGCGCACATCGATCGTGGGCTCAAAGTAAACGTTCAAAAGTCAATCACCTTAAGGCGATGAAAAAAGAAAGGTATGAAAACGTAGGGAACATTTTGTCCAAAAAGCTTGTTCCTGGTGCTACATGCAACACAGCGGTTGTCAGATACTCAAAGAATACCACTGCCAGCCGCTACCGGTACCTCTCAAATAAAAGATAAAAGCGGTAAAACTACAGGAAATAAGTTGAAACTAGAAGTTAGTAACTCAAAAAAGTCCATCAAGAGGATACGAGAGAGTCTAATAGACTTAATCTTAATGAGAAATGCTTAATTTTGCGTTTTAGCACATTAATCATATTTTGTGAGTTTTCTTATCTTTTTTTTTTTAACATTACTTTTAAACCCTTAGGTTGTCCGGAGATGAAAACTTCTGTTGATTTACTGGCCGGTAATTTCGGAAGTCTTTGAGAAAATAATTCTCAATTTTGGGTACGAAAGCTCAAGATTACTGAGATACACTTCCGTATTTACTGGCCGGTAATTGCGGAAGCTTTTGACAGAATTTTCAGTTCCACACATAGAATACCCAAGCTAATCATAAATTCGCGCGCTGATAAGCATGCTTATCTCCTTTGAATTCTACATATATTTTTAATAAGTTTTGTTCGGTTCCCATCAAAACACCAAACAAACATGAACACTTCTCAAAGAAGGAAAAAAACTATTTACAAAATATAGGATATTGTTCCGAAAATTAAATTGAATTTGGGGAAATTTGAAAAGTCGAATTATATGAAACTCAGGAAGCCCGCGATGAATGTTTGTAATGTGAGGTAGCCTCGCCCTGACTTAGATCAGCCCAGAGAATGTTTCAGGGTTGATCTGTGAATTAACCATCATGCCCTGACTTAGAACAGCCAAGAGGATTTTTCAGAGTTCAATCTGTGAGTTAGTCATGCCCTGACTTAGATCAGCCCAGAGGTTGTTTCAGGGTATCGATACAATTTTTAAAAGGTTTATCAAAATGAATTTTCCTATAAAAAAAATGGGCTTAAATTTGAGTTTAAAATAAGATTAATAGATTTATTTCAAAACTCCTAACATTCGTAATTCCCTCAAGATAGTTTTTACGGCCAATACAGCGCTGCTTCTCACCTCGTTTTTCAATTCTTGGGCGTATAACTAGCTATCAGCTTTGAGTAGAGTTGCTCGTTGGTTTTCCCCTGTCCTTCCAGAGTTTTTCTCCCCTTGCTCTCAAATGTATTTTCTCCTCCCGCAAAAATCGACCTCTAAAATCCGATTCAAACTGGCGTGTAGCGCTTATTCACTGAGACACCAAGCAATCATTCTCTGCGTATAATGAGCGTAAAATTTGATTCCATCGCTCATTTTCATTTTTTAATTTCATATTTTGTCTGCCATAGAAAGACCAACAATTGTCAACTGATAAATCTTTAAAAGAGCATATCAATCAAATGATTTGGTTTTTAGATTGTGATTTTATTTTAGTTTTGTTGGGAGTTTACCCGCGTCTCAGCACAAAATTAAAAGAACGAATACCCGGCACATTAATGTGTCTTCGAATTAATCTTTTTTGACCTCTTGAAATCATAAAGAATTCAATCTATCGAACTCAAACAATTGCTTTATCGGCATATTTATAATGCGTCTTCGAATCAACCCTTTTCGACCTCTTTAAATCATAAAGAATTCAATCTATCGAACTTAAACTATTGCTTTATCAGCACATTTATAATGCGTCTTCGAATTAACCATTTTGGACCTCTTTAAATCATAAAGAATTCAATCTATCGAACTTAAACTATTGCTTTACTGGCACATTTATAATGCGTCTTCGAATTAACCTTTTTCGACCTCTTTAAATCATAAAGAATTCAATCTATCGAATTCAAACTATTATTTTATCGATATCAGCGATGAAAAAGTATTTAACAATCGAATGAGTCTCGAGGCCTTATATTAAAACAATATTAAAACAAGACTTAACTCACAGTGACAAATAGAAATAGTGTTTTTTTCTATAGGGATTCACTTAAGGCAGAGCAAGATAGAACCCTGCTGTAGGTAGGCCTGAAGCAAGAATTTTTAAACACTCAATACATTTCTTACCGCTTGTGTATTAAGGAAGATTATGTTCGTCGATGGCAAACACCTGTCAGTTTTTTTCGAGTGGTAACTCCTCGTGTCTTTTCAAAATGTTCACAATATCATAAGCTTGATCTTCTTTGAATTTTATTTTTTCTCTAACCGCAAAGATACACCTGTAAATCGAGTTCCTTCTGATTGGCTGATTCTTTCTTACCAAGTGCGCATGCACTGCTACATTCTCTCGTGCAAAAGAAATCCAACCAATCATAGGCAAGAATTCTCGTGTACTGGCAAACAAAAGAGTTGTCTACTGAGCATTGGAGAAAAATTGGGAAACATTGGGGACTAGACGCTAAAACTGTAGAGAAAGAATTTTTGACACGCGTGAATTTAATTTTGAAATAGCATTTCAAAGTATCGTTTTTGTAGCTCTACTTGGCTCGGTTTTGAAATATTCACAGAAGAAAAAAACAAGTAAAGAAAAAGAAATATACGGTCATTTTAGTCATACACTGAACTTAAGCGTTTTAGCGCCAGTATTGTGACGTCATTTTCCCGCCAAAAATCTAAAAATCAAAAAGAAAGCAGGAAATTAAAGCAAATAGAACCGAGTTCGATCAAACAATTTAATTCTAGTTTTAATTAATAACTTACTTTTTGATTTTAATCTATTATTTTTAATTTTTAATTATTAGTTATCAATTTATTAATTTTTATTTATTTCATTTTTATATATTATTTTAAATTATTTTTGTTATTTTTAATTGATTTATTTTTTAATTTTTAATGAATTAATTTATTATTTTCAATTATTGATTTCGAATTTTTATTTATTTATTTATCTATTTTCATATTAATATATTTTATATTTATATGAAAAATAACAACCGCCTCGAGACGTTTCCTACTCTTCTTTCATGCTCTCTCAGCATATTGTCTGTTTAGATTAGACATCTAAAAAGCGGGAAACCTCTTTTATATTCCGTACATTGTATTGTTTCAGGTACACGTATATCATTGCAATTTAGAAAAAAGACCAATGATATTTGTTTTTCGTTCCTATGGTAACCACGATTAAACTGAGACGTACATCATTTCAAATTTTCATATTCAAAAATTGAGAGAGGAAATTCAATCAATCTAATCAAGGTAGGACAACTTCTTTTCCCGAATAAAACTCAGAAGCGTTGGGGTAAAAAAAAAGTACACAGTGCCACCTTAAGATTAAATCAGGTTTGAATAAATTTCGCCATGAAAAATGATGTCAGTTGATAATTGATTTCAGTTGATTATGTGACCAATATTATCCCGCTCAAAGACAAGGGGAAAAAAATAAAGAAGAGTCTCAGTCTCTATTAGTCTGAATCAAACAAGAAACTGAAATAAGTTGGGGTTTTAGACACAAAACGATGTTATTGAAAATTGAATCGTATTTATTCAAAGATGACAGCGGGAAATTGAAAACACTTTGTCTTACCGGAAAAGACTCTTTGAATTTAACGTTTCAACTCCGTTTCCATGTGTTTTTAAAAGATTAAATTTAAAGTCTAAATTTACCGAAAATAATCCAAAACAAAGACGCCGATTTTACTTCGTTTGTAATTTTGTTCAGAACGTAAGTTCTGTTTGAAGAAAACAACGTTTGAACAGGTGCAAGCTTGTTCTGTTTAGACAGTGTTATGACTACACTATGTTTCGGTCTTCCTTAGTTACGAAGTGACATGTAGTTAAGAAAATACAATGAATCGCAAAATGATTGGCTAAGTTTGAACACTGTGTTTACAGTATTAGCGTCTTTTTACGATTTCTTTTTTCTTTCCATTCAACTCTCGCCTTCATAAAGATGTGATAAATTCTACTTATTGTGCTATTCTTTGGAACTACTTGTTTTAAATTCGCCTAGAGTTATTTAATTTACTGTATTTTCGCTGAATTATGGCAGCTCTTTGTTCAGCTCTCAAAAACAAACGATTTTATCAAGCAAAGTTACTTATCGATATGGGAATTGATGTGAACGCCAGAGACCCTGACAAGCGAACAGCTCTTATGGAAATTTGTTTTCTCGAAGAGGAGTCGAAAGCTGCTAAAATAGCAAAGCTTTTGTTACAAAATGAAGGCAAAGTTGGGTTAAAAGATAAGAAAGGCATGAATGCTCTTTCATATGCTTGCAAGTTTGGTCGTGAGCAGCTGGTTGGCTTAATGATCGATGAAGCTCATACATTTGATCCAAATTCATCAGATACTGAAGGAAACACTGCTTTGCACTACGCCGCTTCGTCAGGCAACTTCGTTGTATTGAACTTATTGATCAAGACGTTAAATAAGTTGAAATTGAGTGTGGATAAAATCAACAAGCGAGGAGAAACTCCTCTCATCTGTGCTTCGAAGGCAGGACACTTTCTTTGCGCCAGGATACTGATTTCTGAGGGAAAAGCTTCGAAGCAAGCGAGAGACAAAGTTAGTTTTAAAACTGCTAGTGAATGGGAACAAACGGAAGAAAGCATACGATCTGCTTCAAAGTCTCCACTGTTTATGACTTTACAACTTCAGATGAGAGAGGATTCGCCTCGGGGATCGCTTGATGTTGATGAAAACAGAGAACAAAAGTCAAGACCTCACACTGCGCCAGTCAGAGGGGAAATTAAAAAAAGTCACAGAGATAATCTTAGGAAATTGTTTGAATACTACGAAGGGCAGCTTTCGGGTGCTTTTCGTCCTGGTATTAAGTTGAAGCCAGTGATAGTCGAACCGGAAGCAAGCGAAGATACAGCATCAGAAAGCTCCGATTTCTCAGAAACACTAGATTTTTTCCCTGCTTCGGGCTTAGATCCAAAATCGTTACTCAGTCGCCGATTCAGCGTAGCTAGAACAGCAAATAACATTCTCAGTACAAGTGGCGCCTTTCGCCGAAGATCTATTGCAACATCTGGAATTTCCCCGGGTCAGAATCGAAGACTTTCGTTGGCGTCTTCGGGGGATTCTCGGAGAGGTTCTCAGTCGTCTCCATCACCGAAGATTCGCCGAGGATCGATCAACGTCATTGCGAAGCTAAACATGAATCCCCAGCAACCTAAACAGAGTTTAGCTCCGGGGAAAGCAAGAAGAGGATCTTATGATGTGAGGAATAAAGCACTCAACGTGACAGGGAATAGACCGTTGATAAGGAGAACTCAGTCACCTGTTGTGAATAAATTAATGAATAAGTTACAGACTCTGGATGAAGCCAGCGATGATGAAACCGAAGAAGATGAAGTTTTACAGAGAAGTTCACCTGCAGCGCTAAAAAGCGTAACTATACTAGAATAATAAGTAGTTTTTTTTTTCTGAAAAATATAAAATAATGAATTCATCAAAGCAATGCAAAAAATAAATAAAATAAAATAAATTTAGTGAGAGATGTAATATAAAGAATCAATTAGAAGAACAAGAAAAAGGATATATTTGTTGAAGCAAAACATATAAAACAAATAAAATATAGATGAAATAATCAGAAAAATACGATATATTTTAAAGCTTAAAACTAGGTCATCGAAGACACATTTTTGCCTCCGACTTTAGTTACTTTTTATTAACCTTGAGTTTTAATAATAATAATGATATTAATAATAAATACCCTTATTAAGGATAACCTAGTACGTTTTCATGTCAAACTATCAATTATCATTCATTATTAAACATTTTACTCAATATCTCGCTTCTGATTGGCCGAGAGCCCTCAGCCAATAATCAGTTATTGGATGAGGTTGAGCATGATATTATCTGATCTACAGATAATACATTTATCATGTCCAGTTCACACGAGGGCTGAGCTGAGGGCTCTCGGCCAATCAGAAGCAAGATAGTGAGTAAAATGTATAATAATCCCTGGTATTGTGTGAACTCGACATGATAAATGTATCATCTGTAAGTTTTACCTACAGATAATACGTTTATGATGTCGAGTTCAAAGGTCACAAGGAAATGGAAATACGTCTGCTATTTTTTTTTCGAAAGAGGAATTATATCTTTATTCTTAGTTTACAAAATGTATAATAAAACAGTTATTGAATTCGGTTTACAGCCTACGGCTTCGGCAGATAACACGGCCTTGGTCTGGATAATTTACGATATCCTGCTCAATCTCATCCAATAATTGCTTAACATGTCGTACCGATCAAATATCTTACTGAAAGTAATAGCCAATTCTACGTTACACAGAAGACACCAGAGCCATACTGATTCGTACTGACTAATAACTGACCATCCTTTAAAACAGTTATATATCGAGGGTTCTTGATTACATCACAAGTCCTTCCTACAAAACGACCATCCAATGTGAATTTTTGTACGCGGTCATTACCTACATCACACACCAGTAGATGATGGTCATTATCAATAGCCAGGCCACATGGTCCATTCAGCTGACCATCAGCAGTGCCCTTACCATCAATCGTCGATATTCTAGTTGGTACGTTACCTTTCTTCTCAAATACATGAATAACGTCATTATACTGATCACTGATGTAAAACAGTCCATCATGTGTTATCACATCAAATGGATCAAACTTGTCCTGTTTTGTTAAACCAAACTGATATTGATAGTCACCGTCTCTTGTGAAAACTTGAACACGATGATTGTCGCTATCACACACAATGATGCTACCATCTTCATCAACGTGTACTCCCCATGGATAACCAAACTCTCCATAACCGTTGCCTTGGTTACCAAAGGTTTTTATCAATCTCCCTGTTGTAGTGTTCACTATACATATTCTATGATTACCAAAGTCTGCTATGACTAAATCTGTATCATTTAGAAATGCTACACCTTCAGGACCATCTAGCTCTTCCCCACCACTACCTGGACTGCCAAGTGTCAATACGAGATCTCCATCAGTGGTGAATACATGGACACAGTCAGAAGAATCATCTGAAACAGCGATCCTGCTGTTATCTCTATTTACTGCTATACCTCTCAAACTACTAGATCCCGTATTTACACCTTTCATGTTAAACTGTCCTGTTGTTCTCATTTCTTGCAGCTTGACATTCATCACTAGTGGACTGTTAGATACATGATTCCCATTCACTTGAACCTCTGCTGTCAACCGACCAGGTACTTTAGCCATGAATTCAACTTCTACTTTACCATCAGTTCTCACATATTTCTTTTCCATTTTGACATTTTTTTCTGGTTTGATTTTAACGTCTATAACATCCCTTGGATCATGATTGAGTTTTCCAGTAGAGGTCTTAGTTATCAATACAAGTTTTTCTTTCCTTAGAGCTTCTGTCTCAGATTTCACCTCAATAGTGCTCTTCGTATGGTCTGTTTTCGAACATGTTTGTATTTCTCCCAGCCCTGAATTCACTTGTCGTATCAGTTCTTGATTAGGAATAAATTCAATTCTAGAGGAAGGAATGGGGTGGAAGATGAATTTCTGAGAGCATTGTGTCTCTTGAATGTTCACCATTTCACTTGCCAGTCCTCTTTCCATCACATTCTTGATGTATTCCTTGACGGCTGGAATATGGTGAATTATATTCAAGTTTGTTGTGGCTGTGTCCAACTTCTCATCGATTTGTCTCAGCAGTTCTCGCTCGTTTTCTTGTAGCTTTTCGATGATCTTCTTGGTTTTGTCTTTGACTTCTTTTTTGGCTTTTTCTCCTTGTTGTTTGATTGTGTTAGCGATCTTTTCTTGTTGTTGCTTTTCCTTGTCATCTAATCTCAACTGCTCCAGTACCTGCAGATGCTGTGACAATACAGCTTTCTTGATCGAAGCAAACTTATCTAATGACATTGTCTTGTGATTCCTGTGATCTTTCAAGCATATCTTGCAGATCATTGCATCACAATCTTCGCAAACGAACTCTAGCCTGTGATGAGGATGATTTGTACAAGGATTTTCTCTTGTTATTATGAACTGAATATCTTCTTTCTTCAAATCAGGCAGACGAACGACCTTGTGATCTTTGATGAAGAACGTATGGCTAGTCTCGCATTCTTGACACAGTGAATGATCACAATCAAAACAATACCAAGAAGCTGAGGAATGACTTTCAGAAGCAGAACAAACCTTTTCTCCTTCTACCAACGCCAGACCCTTCAAGATTCTTGAATGCAGTAGACTTGGCTGTAGATCTTCGACGCTGCTTAGTTCTGGTAGAGAAGTTTTTGAATTGCATAGGCGACACTTCAAGATGTTGATTTGGTGGACATGCTCGGCGTGTCTTTTGATGCAAGGCTTACAAAATGTGTGGAAACAAGACAAGATCTTGGGTTCAGTAAATGTATCATTACACAAGGAACACTGAACTTCTTTCTTAAGATCGTTCACAAACGATTCCATGTCTTTAGGAGTTTAGACGAGACGAGTTGAGGGAGTTGTCTGAAAATGTTGTTTGTCATTCTATTTGTCTGACGATTCTTGGAATTGAGCGTGACCTTTACTTCCTTGAAATGATGTCACGCCAGCAAGGCATAAATTAGGAGAGCATTTATTTTTATCGGCTCCCTAGCTGATTTGAGTTTTCAAAATACTTCTTGATCAAACTTGTACTTCGTTAGTCATAGTATTGAATGATCTACAGTGAACATCACGTTCTCCCTGCACTTGGAAGCGGTTTAATCGTTTGTAGTACTTCTTTTCTCAAATGTGTTTTTCTTGGAATTTAGTGTGACGTGAAGTATTTTCTAGAAATAGTTTGTCGTCATAACTGCATGAATTAGAAGAGCACTTGGATCCCTGTGGGGGGTAATGTGAGGAAGGAATTTGCATTGAATTAAGAATGTCAAAGCATGTAAAATATCAATGTGAAAACATATAGAAAAGAATAAAACAAGTAGCACGAATATAGTCGTTCTTTGGTTTTAATATAGGGGAAAACGAGGGGGAAAAACAACAAAATAAAATAAAAATTAGCAAATGATTTTGAGAAATTCAAAAGATTAGAGTCTGTTTTATTTCCCGCTAAAAAAATTGTTTCTTAAATTAAAATAATACACATATCAATGAATAGAAAATAGAAAAGACAATAAAGAATCGTGATTGAATAAGTAACGATAATTATTATGAACAACAATAACAATGGAAATAACTTAAATTGATACAAATGGCGCATTAATACTTGCCCACTTTTTTATTTAGGAAATGAAATAAGCTATAATCGAACTTTGTACAGTAGCATAGACAATTTCTAATTCGACATACCAGTGGAGATATCGGCTTCTAGAATCACTGATCTCAATTTCGATAGTTGTTTACAAAGGTTTATTCTACCTATACATATAAAGGTACACCCTCTTTTAGCCCTAGAAATTGGAGTAAAAAATTTATAATGCTCGACCTATCATTAATATTTAGATATTTAGTAAAATAATTGGTAAGGCCTATTTTCAACTGAGTTAAAGGAGATGCATTCCTTATGGAAATATCTAACTTTTTAAAATTTAGTCATGCATTCATTCATTCATTCATTCATTCATTCATTCATTCATTCATTCATTCATTCATTCATTCATTCATTCATTCATTCATTCATTCATTCATTCATTCATTCATTCATTCATTCATTCATTCATTCATTCATTCATTCATTCATTCATTCATTCATTCATTCAATCAATATCCAAGAACAGAACAGAAAAAAAGTAATATTGTGGCTAACAAGGTTTATAAAATTAAGATTACTAGTTTTTCAGGTGTCAGACCATTTTACAAAGCACTATGAATATCTAAAGCAGTAATCAGTTTTTACCATTTACTTAAGTGATTTACAAGTTTTCCCCTCTTCAATGCAATTTTATATTCTATTGTTTGTGTCAGCCTTAAGTGGTTAAGAAACAGATGTACTGTGCTATTTTCCCTTTAGATCTATATTCATATAATAGTAGTTTGTATATAAAAGCTTCACACATTTTCGACTCTACGCCTAACATAATGTTAGCAATATTTAGTTCTGGCAACATTATATCAAATTGATAAAGCCAAGTTTTAATTTTAAAATATTTTTTTTGGATTCTATACACTCTATGAAAAGATGATCAACCGATTCAGGATGAGTGGAGCAGAAAGAGCAATTTGGCAGTGGTATTAAGTGAAAAGGAAATAAATCTTTGTTTAGATACAAACAATTATTTGATATTTTGAACTGAAAGCATCTTGTGTATGTGTCTATTACTGAACTATATATGCGCAAGTATATGGAAATATCTAACTTATTTCTATCGTCAAATACAAAGTTGGTTGTTGTCCAGAAGTCCAAAATTAACAAACCGAACCAATCAAAAGAAAACAACAAAAACAAAACAAAAAAAAGCAAAAAAGAACAAAAACAGATAATAAATGTAAAAACTCCGCAGTAGTGTAGTGAGGGGGAAGAGATCACCCACCCTACTCCTCCCAAAATATTTTAATCTCGGCACTGAAATTTTAGTAATTAATATATGCGAGAAAATCTGTGGATGTAAGGCGAGAAAATGAAGCACATTTCTGACCTCCCCCTATGATCGAGAGCTCGCTACGCTCCTGAAACTACGAATAGTCATATTTTAGCACATCCTAATTACTGGGATATCATGCATTCATTATGTCATGCTGATTAAATATGTTACGGTAAATAACAGCCAATTCACTTTACACACAAGACACCAGAACCCCCAGTACTAACTAATAACTGACCATCCTTTAAAACAGTTATATATCGAAGTTTCTTGATTTTAACATCACAAGTCCTTCCTACAAAACAACCATCCAATGTGAATTTTTGTACGCGCTTATTACCTACATCACACACCAGTAGATGATGGCCATTATCAATAGCCAGGCCACATGGTCCATTCAGCCGACCATCAGAACTGCCTTTACCACCAATCGTCGATATTCTAGTCGGTACGTTACCTTCCTTCTCAAATACATGAATAACGTCATTATTACAATCACTGACGTAAAACAGTCCATCATGTGTTATCACATCAAATGGATAAAACTTGTCCTGTGTTGTCAAACCAAACTGATATTGATAGTCACCTTTTTTTGTGAAAACTTGAACACGATGATTACAACGATCACACACAATGATGTTACCATCGTCATCAACGTGTACTCCATATGGATAATCAAACTCTCCATCACCGTTACCTTTGTTACCAAATGCTTTTACCAATGTTCCTGTTGTAGTGTTTACTATACATATTCTATGATTATCACGGTCTGCTATGACTAAACCTGTATCATTCAGAAATGCTACACCTTCAGGACCAGATAACTTCCCATGTCCACTACCTTGACTACCATACGTCAGTAAGAGATTTCCATCAGTGGTGAAAACATGGACACAGTGAAAAGAATTGTCTGCAACAGCGATCCTGCTATTGTCTCTATTTACTGCTATACCTCTCAAACTACTAGATCCTATATTTACACCTTTCATCTTAAACTGTCCCGTTGTCTTAATTTCTTCTGGCTTGACATTCACCACCAGTGGACTGTTAAATACACGCTTCCCATTCAGTAGAACCTCTGCTGTCAACCGACCAGGTACTTTAGCCAAGAATTCGACTTCTACTTTACCATCCGTTCTCACATATTTCTTTTCAATTTTGACATTTTCTTCAGGCTTGATTTGAACGTCTATAACATCCCTTGGATCATGATTGAGTTCTCCGGTAGAGGTCTTGGTTATCAATACGAGAGTTTCTTTCTTTAGAGCTTCTGTCTCAGATTTCACCTCAACAGTGCTCTTCGTATGGTCTGTCTTCAAACAGGTTTCTATTTCTCCCAGACCTGCATTCACTTGTCGCATCAGCTCTTGATTAGGAATAAATTCAATTCCTGAGGAGAGAGAGATATGGTCGAAGATGAATTTTTGTGAGGATTGTGTTTCTTGAATGTTCATCATTTCACTTGCCAGTCCTCTTTCTATCACATTCTTGATGTATTCCTTGACGGCTGGAATATGGTGAATTATATTCAAGTTTGTTGTGGCTGTGTCCAACTTTGCATCGATTTGTCTCAGCAATTCTTGTTCGTTTTCTTTTAGCATTTCGATGATCTTCTTGGTTTTGTCTTTAACTTCTATTTTGGCTTTTTCTCCTTTTTGTTTGATTGTGTTAGCGATCTTTTCTTGTTGTTGCTTTTCCTTGTCATCTAATCTCAACTGCTCCAGTACCTGCAGATGCTTTGACAATACAGCTTTCTTGATCGAAGCAAACTTATCTAATGACATTGTCTTGTGATTCCTGTGATCTTTCAAGCATAAATTGCAGATCATTGCATCACAATCTTCGCAGAAGAACTCTAGCCTGTGCTGAGGGTGACTTGTACAAGGATTTTCTCTTGTTATTATGAACTGAATATCTTCTTTCTTCAAATCAGCCAGACGAACGACCTTGTGATCTTTGATGAAGAACGTATGGTTCTTCTCGCATTCTTGACACAGTGAATGATCACAATCAAAACAATACCAAGAAGCTGAAGAATGACTTTCAGAAGCAGAACAAACCTTTTCTCCTTCTATCAACGCCAGACCCTTCAAGATTCTTGAATGTAGTGGACTTGGCTGTAGACCTTCGACGCTGCTTAGTTCTGGTAGAGACGTTTGTGATTTGCATAAGGGACACTTGAAGATGTTGATTTGGTCGACATGCTCGGCGTGTCTTTTGATGCAAGGCTTACAAAATGTGTGGAAACAAGACAAGATCTTGGGTTCAGTAAATGTATCATTACACAAAGAACACTGAACTTCTTTCTTAAGATCGTTGACAAACGATTCCATGTCTTTAGGAGTTTAGACGGGACGAGTTGAGGGAGTTGTCTAAAGAATGTGTTTGTCAGTCTATTGTCAGGCGATTCTCGGAAATGAGCGTGACCTTTACTTCCTTGAAACGATATCACGCCAGCAAAGCATAATTTAGGAGAGCATTTATTTTTATCGGCTCCCTAGCTGATTTGAGTTTTCAAAATACTTCTTGATCAAACTTGTACTTCGTTAGTCATAGTATTGAATGATCTACAGTGAACATCACGTTATACCTGCACTTGGAAGCGGTTTAATCGTTTGAATTCTTCTGTTCTCAAATGTGTTTTTCTTGGAATTTAGTGTGACGTGAAGTATTTTCTAGAAATAGTTTGTCGTCATAACTGCATAAATTAGAAGAGCACTTGGATCCCTGTTGGGGGTACTGTGAGGAAGGAATTTGCATTGAATTAAGAATGTCAAAGCATGTAAAATATCAATGTGAAAACATATAGGAAAGAATAAAACAAGTAGTACGAACATAGTCGTTCTTTGGTTTTAATATAGGGGAAAACGAGGGGGAAAACAACAAAATAAAATAAAAATTAGCAAATGATTTTGAGAAATTCAAAAGATTATAGTCTGTTTTATTTGCCGCTAAAAAAAATGTTTCTTAAATTAAAATAATACACATATCAATGAATAGAAAATCGAAAAGACAATAATGAATCGTGATTGAATAAGTAACGATAATTATTATGAACAACAATAACAATGGAAATAACTTAAATTGATACCAGCGGTTCATTAATACTTGCCCAGTTTTTTATTTAAGAAATGAAATAAGCCATAATCGAGCTTTGTACAGTAGCACAGACAATTTCTAATTCGACATACCAGTGGAGATATCGGCTTCTAGAATCACCTCAATTTCGATAGCTGTTTACAAAGGTTTTTCTACCTATACATATAAAGGTATACCCTCTTTTAGCCCTAGAAATTGGAATAAAAAATTAAAAAAGCTCGACCTATCATTAATATTTAGATATTTTAGTAAAATAATTGGTAAGGCCTATTTTCAACTGAGTTAAAGGAGATGCATTCCTTATGAAAATATCTAACATTTTTAAAAAATTTTTATTTATTTATTTATTTATTTATTTATTTTTTTTTTTTTTAACTTATTAATCAATATACAATATACAACAATCAATATACAACAACAAAACAGAAAAAAAGTAATATTGTGGCTAACAAGGTTAATAAAAGATTACTAGTTTTTCAGGTGTCAAAGTAGTAATTAGTTTTTCCCATTTACTTAAGTGATTTACACGTTTTCCACTCTTCAATGCAATTTTATATCCTATTGTTTGTGTCAGCCTTAGGTGGTTAAGAAACAGATGTAGTGTTGGTATTTTCCCTTGTGATCTATATTTATATAATAGTAGTTTGTATATGATAAGTATCTGATTGATCAAAGCTTCACACATTTTTGACTCTACGCCTAATATAATGTTAGCAATATTTAGTTCTGGCAAGATTATATCAAATTGATAAAGCCAAGTTTTAATTTTAAAATATTTTTTTTTGGATTCTATACACTCTATGAAAAGATGATCAACCGATTCAGGATGAGTGGAGCAGAAAGAGCAATTTGGCAGTGGTATTCAATTGAAAACGAAATAAATCTTTGTTTAGATACAAACAATTATTTAATATTTTGAACTGAAAGTATCTTGTGTACGTGTCTATTACTGAACTATATATGCGCAAGTATATGGCAATATCTAACTTATTTCTATCGTCAAATACAAAATTGATTTTTGTCCAGAAGTCCAAAATTCACAAACCGAACCAATCAAAATAAAACAATAACAACAAAAACAAAAAAAAAGCAAAAAATAACAAAAACAGATATTAAATGTAAAAACTCCGCAGTAGTGTAGTGAGAGGGGGAAGAGATCACCCACCCTACTCCTCCCAAAATATTTTAATCTCGGCACTGAAATTTTAGTAATTAATATATGCGGGAAAATCTGTGGATGTAAGGCGAGAAAATGAAGCACATTTCTGACCTCCCCCTATGATCGAGAGCTCGCTACGACCCTGAAACTACGAATAGTCATAATTTAGCACATCCTAAACACTGGGATATCATGCATTCATTATGTCATGCTGATTAAATATGTTACGGTAAATAACAGCCAATTCACTTTACACACAAGACACCAGAACTCTCTGTACTAACTAATAACTGACCATCCTTTAAAACAGTTATATATCGAGGGTTCTTGATTACATCACAAGTCCTTCCTACAAAACAACCATCCAATGTGAATTTTTGTACGCGGTTATTAGTTGTATCACACACCAGTAGATGATGGCCATTATCAATAGCCAGGCCACATGGTCCATTCAGCCGACCATCAGCAGTGCCTTCACCACCGATCATTGATATTCTAGTCGCTACGTTACCTTTCTTCTCAAATACATGAATAACGTCATTATCAAAATCACTGACGTAAAACAGTCCATCATGTGTTATCACATCATATGGATCAAACTCGTCCTGTGTTGTCAAACCAAGCTGATATTGATAGTCACCGTCTCTCGTGAACACTTGAACACGATGATTACCACGATCACATACAATGATGTTACCATCGTCATCAACGTGTACTCCCCATGGATGATCAAACTGTCCATCACCGTTACCATGGTTACCAAAGGTTTTTACAAATGTCCCTGTTGTAGTGTTCACTATACATATTCTATGATTACCATAGTCTGCTATGACTAAATCTGTATCATTCAGAAATGCGTGTAGCATCTTCTTCAGGACTAATTAGTTCTCCCTCACCACTACCTCGACTACCATACGACAGTAAGAGATCTCCATCACTGGTGAATACATGGACACAGTGAGAAGAATCATCTGAAACAGCGATCTTGCTATTGTCTCTGTTTACTGCAATACCTCTCAAGCTACTAGATCCTATATTTACACCTTTCATGTTAAACTCTCCCGTTGTTCTCATTTCCTGTGGCTTGACATTCATCACTAGTGGACTGTTAGATACATGATTCCCATTCACTTGAACCTCTGCTGTCAACCGACCAGCTACTTTAGCTATGAATTCAACTTCTACTTTACCATCAGATCTCACATATTTCTTTTCCATTTTGACATTTTTTTCAGGCTTGATTTGAACGTCTATGACATCCCTTGGATCATGATTGAGTTCTCCTGTAGAGGTTTTAGTTATCAATGTGAGCGTTTCCTTCTTTAATGCTTCTGTCTCAGATTTTACCTCAATAGTGCTCTTCTTATGGTCTGTTTTCAAACAGGTTTGTATTTTTCCAAGCCCGAAATTCACTTCTCCCATCAGGTTTTGATTGGGAAGAAATTGAATTCTTGAGGTTGGTAAAAAGTAGTTGAAGATGAATTTCTGAGAGCATTGTGCATCATGAATATTTATCATTTCACTTGCCAGTCCTCTTTCCATCACATTCTTGATGTACTCCTTAACGGCTGGAATATGGTGAATTATATTCAAGTTTGTTGTGGCTGTGTCCATCTTCTCATCAATTTCTCTCAGCAATTCTCGTTCGTTTCCTTGTAGCTTTTCGATGATCTTCTTGGTTTTGTCTTTGACTTCATTTTTTGCTTTTTCTCCTTGTTGTTTGATTGTGTTAGCGATCTTTTCTTGTTGTTGCTTTTGCTTGTCATCTAATCGCAACTGTTCTACTACCTGGAGATGCTTTGACAAGAGATCTTTTTTGATCGAAGCAAACTTATCTAATGACATTGTCTTATGATTCCTGTGATCTTCCAAGCATAACTTGCAGATCATTCCATCACAATCTTCGCAGAATAACTCTAGCCTGTGATGAGGGTGACTTGTACAAGGATTTTCTTTTGTTATTATGAACTGAATATCTTCTTTCCTTAAATCAGCCAGACGAACGACCTTGTGATCTTTGATGAAGAACGTATGGCTTGTCTCGCATTCTTGACACAGTGAATGATCACAATCAAAACAATACCAAGAAGCTGAGGAATGACTTTCAGAAGCAGAACAAACCTTTTCTCCTTCTACCAACGCCAGACCTTTCACGATTCTTGAATGTAGTAGACTTGGCTGTAGACCTTCGACGCTGCTTAGTTCTGGTAGAGACGTTTGTGATTTGCAAATAGGACACTTGAAGCTGTTGATTTGGTCGACATGCTCGGTGTGTCTTTTGATGCAAGGCTTACAAAATGTGTGGAAACAAGACAAGATCTTGGGTTCAGTAAATGTATCATTACACAAGGAACACTGAACTTCTTTTTTAAGATCGTTGACAAACGATTCCATGTCTTAAGGATTTGAGACGAGACGAGATGAGGGAGTTGTCTGAATAATGTTGTTTGTCAGTCTTTAGTCATGCATGCGATTCATATAATTGAGCGTGATTTTTACTTCCTTGAAATGATGTCAATTATCAATGCCTAATACTTAGGAGAACATTTATTTTTATTGGCTTCCTTGCTGATTTGAGTTCTGAAAATACCTCTTGATAAAACTTGTACTTCGTTAGTCATAGTATTGAATGGTTTACAGTGAACATCACGTTATCCCTGCAGTTGGAAGCGGTTTAATCGTTTGTAGACTTCTGTTCTCAAATGTTTTGTTCTTGGAATTCAGTGTGACGTGAAGTATTTTCTAGAAATAGTTTGTCGTCATAACTGCATAAATTAGAAGAGCACTGTGAGGAAGTAATTTGCCGATTGAATAGACCAGTTTGGCATTCGATGCAAACCACTGTTTTTTAAGACCACAGACTCATTTGCACAGGCTTAGCCTACAGTGGTTTGCATCGAATGCGAAACTGGTGTATTAAGAACGTAAAAATTATGTAAAATATCAATGTGAAAACATATAGAAAAGAATAAAACAAGTACATAGAGTATTTATAGTCGTTCTTTGGTTTTGGTTTATAGGGGACACAAGAAAACGATGAAAAAAATTAGCAAATGATTTTGATAAATTTTAAAAATTAAAGTTTGTGTTATTTCCCGCCAAAAAAAATATTTCTCAAATTAAAATAGATTGACTTAAATTGACTGTCCCAAAAATGTTTTATAAGAATTATTCAATAATAAGTCAGCCCTATTGCGCAAATAAATAAATAAAATAAATTTGAGGGGGGGGGGGGGGGGGGGGGTTAATTTTAAATTATTTCTAAAAGGAAGATCTATCCTTATTCAGTTGAAGAAAGAAAAAAACTTTCAATCTTTGTTACTCGTCGTCGAATAAAAACCACATAAAAAAGCTTTTGATCACGGTTAGAATATTATTTCGACTTTTCATTTTCTTAATTTAGGCCTTTTATTATATTTAGCACATGGTGAAAACATTTTTTGAAAGTTCTTTACTTTTCACCAGGCGTCAAAGTACCCTGGTAAATAATTATTTTTCATCATTATAAATTTATTGAAAGACAATGAAATTTCGACTTTTTTAAGGTATAATACCATGCAAAACATTTTTAGAAGAATTAAGAATGTACATATTTTTGCAAAAGCACGCGAGCCCCTCGAATTTGGAGTATATTTTGCCTCTCACAAAGGGTCAATTATTGACAAATTCGTTTTTCTCGTTTTTCTCTGCAGAAATGAAGCGATATTTCGCCGATAAATGAAACGTACCATGATATATCTCGCATATAGGCCTACCTAATAACAAAATATGAGCGAAATCGAACTTTCGGCTGTTGCGGCGCATGTTCGATTTTTGCTGACATCCCCTCTTAAGGCTACAGGGATATATTTCACTAAGATATACTTATAAACGATGGAGGGGAAGAGAGGGTAGGGGAGCACCATTGTTAATTGAAGGCTAGGGCAAGACTGGTTGTACCACTTGAACATTTGTTTGTCGTAAAGTCAACATTTAGTTTGCATATTCTTTATCTTTAGCGACTACAAACCATACTTACATTCAGTATCTTTGACCTCTTTTCCTCACCTTGGATGAGACAGATAAAACCCTTTATCACACACCATACAAAATACAGCCAATCAAAAAGCAGGAAAGCCGTTTAATATTCGGGGTCGCTGGTATTTCACTCTTCCTTCCCATCATACACTGCGTGTTGAATCTACGCATTTGTATTTTCTATGGTGTGGGATAAAATGGTTATACAATGTTTTTTCGTTGCATACCGTGGATATCCCACTCGCCTAAAGGCTCGTGCGTATACTAGAAACTACAAGTACTAGAAAGTGACTCGTGGGACATTCCACGGTATGCCACTCCAAACCATTGTATAACTAGTATTTATTTGGGGGTTTTTCTCCAGGTTTTCTGCTTTTCCTCCCTCCAAAAGTTTTTTTTTTTTTTTTTTTTTTTTTTGCTCAAACCAAATAATGCACTACTATCAAACTCTAGCATTTGACATTAGTTTATTAATAAAATGATTATTAATCGACAAGCAAGCATTTTTCGATTACTTAAACTGATACTAGATCAAACCATTGTCTGTTCTATTCTAGCGATGAAATCATAGTTCAACGACTACACGAGTATTATGGCCCTCGAACTCCATCCTTTGGTGGAGCAAACTAAAAGAAAACTTTTATAAAGATATAAGTATTTAGAATAATTGGTAATAAAAACACACTAAAGCCTTGTTTACGTTGGTCTATTTTCAACATTCCTTATGGAAATATCTAACTTATTCGAGTCATCAAATAAGGCAAAATTATCTCTTGAGCCTCCCTACCCCCCTCCCCCTGTTGTTCTGAGACCCCAGTTCAGTTCTATTTTTGACTTTTTACCAATGTTACCGCTGGACCTAGTGTTATAACCATGAATGTCTTGATCAAAATTAACTTAATAGTATTTGTAAAAAGGTTATTTAATCACGTATAGATAAAAAAAACCCATGAAGTTATTTCATATTTAATCATTTACAGTGAGGTTTACAGTAATATTTTACTTAGGTTAGCTAACTAAACATAATGGCAGATTCTTGGCATGAATGAATCTGGTTTCTCATTAGACTATGAAAAAATGTCAAAACAAGACTCGTGTTTACGGTTCGAGTGCCCGCACTGTAAAAGCGTCAGTAGCCAATAGAAAAGGGATCTGAAATAATATGAGTCGATTTATCGTAAGCGATTATATAAAATACAAAACTCAAAAACTAAAATAGAAAAAAAAAATGAAAAAAAGTGCTGGTTTTCAAAATGAAGATAAGTTTAACTTTTGAATCAAAGTAAAACATGATTGCGCTCAATCCAATGAAGACTCTTGCATGAGTCGAAAGTTAAAAAAAAAAAAAATACAGACACCAAACAAAAACAGAAGTAATCACGAATTAAAAGGATATTTAGAAAAATATTAATTTAAAGTAGGAAACTGAAATAATACGAGTCGATTTATCGTAAACGATTATATAGAATACAAAACTCAAAAACTAACATAGAAAAAAAAATGGAAAAAAGTAAAGTAGAAAAAAAAAGAGTGAATATTCATCTGTGCTGGTTTTCAAAATGAAGATAAGTTTAACTTTTGAAACAAAGTAAAACATGATTGTGGCAATCCAATGAAGACTCTAGTATGAGTCGAAAATTTGTTATCCAAGTGGCGTACGGAGTTTCAAAAGTTAAATTTATCTTCAAAAAAAAAAGAAACAGACACCAAACAAAAACAGAAGTAATCACGAATTAAAAGGATATTTAGAAAAATACTAATCTAAAATAGGAATGGTCATGTATATTACTTTAAGAACATGTCAAACCCTGGGATATCAGATCATCCAATGTCAGGCTAGCAAACCAATTCTACTTTACACACCAGACATCAGAACCCCCAGTACTAACTAATAACTGATCATCCTTTAAAACAGTTACATATCGAGGTTTATTGATGACATCAGTCTTTCCTACAAAACGACCATCCAATGTGAATTTTTGTACTCGCTTATTACCTTCATCACACACCAGTAGATGATGGTCATTATCAATAGCCAGGCCACATGGTCTGTTCAACTGACCATCAGAACTGCCTTCACCACCAATCGTCGATATTCTCGTCGGTACGTTACCTTTCTTCTCAAATACACGAATAACGTGATTACCATAATCAATGACGTAAAACAGTCCATCATGTGTTATCACATCGAATGGATCAAAATTGTCCTGTGTTGTCAAACCAAACTGATATTGATAATCACCGTCTTTTGTGAAAACTTGAACACGATGATTACTACGATCACATACAATGATGTTACCATCGTCATCAACGTGTACTCCCCATATATTATTAAACTCTCCATCACCGTTACCTTGGCTACCAAAGGTTTTTACCAATGTCCCTGTTGTAGTGCTCACTATACATATTCTATGATTATTACGGTCTGCTATGACGAAATCTGTATCATTTAGAAATGCTACACCTTCAGGACGAGATAACTGTGCACTCCCTTGACTACTATACGTCAGTAAGAGATCTCCATCAGTGGTGAATACATGGACACAATGCGAAGAATGATCAGCAACAGCGATCCTGCTATTGTCTCTGTTTAATGCTATACCTGTCAATAAACTAGATCCTATATTTACGCCTTTGATTTTAAACTGTCCCGTTGTCTTCATTTCTTGTGGCTTGACATTCATCATTAGTGGACTGTTAGATACATGATTCCCATTCACTTCAACCTCTGCTGTCAATCGACCAACTACTTTAGCCATGAATTCAACTTCTACTTTACCATCAGTTCTCACATATTTCTTTTCAATTTTGACATTTTCTTCAGGCTTGATTTGAACGTCTATGACATCCCCTGGATCATGATTGAGTTCTCCTGTTGAGGTTTTAGTTATCAATGTGAGCGTTTCTTTCTTTAAAGCTTCTGTCTCAGATTTCACCTCAATAGTGCTCTTCTTATGGTCTGTTTTCAAACAGGTCTGTATTTCTCCCAGACCTGAATTCACTTCTCCCATCAGGCCTTGATTGGGAAGAAATTGAATTCTTGAGTATGGTAAAAAGGGGTTAAAGATGAATTTCTGAGAGTATTGTCTATCTTGAATGTTCATCATTTCACTTGCCAGTCCTCTTTCCATCACATTCTTGATGTATTCCTTGACGGCTGGAATATGGTGAATTATATTCAAGTTTGTTGTGGCTGTGTTCAACTTCTCATCGATTTGTCTCAGCAATTCTCGTTCGTTTTCTTGTAGCATTTCGATGATCTTCTTGGTTTTGTCTTGGACTTCATTTTTGGCCTGTTCTCCTTGTTGTTTGATTGTTTTAGCGATCTTTTCTTGTTGTTGCTTTTCCTTGTCATCTAATCTCAACTGTTCCAGTACCTGCAGATGCTGTGACAATACTTCTTTCTTGATCGAAGCAAACTTATCTAATGACATTGTCTTGTGATTCCTGTGATTTATCAAGCATGTCCTGCAAATCATTGCATCACAATCTTCGCAGAATAACTCTAGCCTGTGATGAGGGTGACTTGTACAAGGATTTTCTCTTGTTATTATGAACTGAATATCTTCTTTCTTAAAATCAGCCAGACGAACGACCTTGTGATCTTTGATGAAGAACGAATGGCTCTTCTCGCATTCTTGACACAGTGAATGATCACAATCAAAACAATACCAAGAAGCTGAAGAATGACTTTCAGAAGCAGAACAAAGCTTTTCTCCTTCTACCAACGTTAAACCCTTCAAGATTCTTGAATGTAGTAGACTTGGCTGTAGATCTTCGACGCTGTTTAGTTCTGGTAGAGAAGTTTGTGATTTGCATGTAGGGCACTTGAAGATGTTGATTTGGTCGACATGCTCGGCGTGTCTTTTGATGCAAGGCTTACAAAATATGTGGAAACAAGACAAGATCTTGGGTTCAATAAATGTATCATTACACAAGGAACATTGGACTTCTTTCTTAAGATCGTCCACAAAAGATTCCATGTCTTCAGGAGTTGAAACGATGAGGCGAGTTGCGAGGGTTGTTTGAAAATGTTTGTCAGTCTATTGTCTAGCGATTCATGGAAATGAGCGTGACCTTTACTTCCTTGAAATGATGTCACGCCATCAATGCATAATTTAGGAGAGTATTTATTTTTAACGGCTTTCTAGCTGATTTGAGTTCTGAAAATACTTCTTGATCAAACTTGTATTTCGTTAGTCATAGTATTGAATGATCTACAGTGAACATCACGTTATCCCTGCACTTGGAAGCAGTATAATCGTTTGTAGACTTCTTTTCTCAAATGTGTTTTTCTTGGAATTTAGTGTGACGTGAAGTATTTTCTAGAAATAGTTTGTTGTCATAACTGCATAAATTAGAAGAGCACTTGGATCCCTGTTGGGGGTACTGTGAGGAAGTTATTTGCATTGAATTAAGAATGTCAAAGCATGTAAAATATCAATGTGAAAACATATAGAAAAGAATAAAACAAGTAGCAGGAACATAGTCGTTCTTTGGTTTTAATATAGGGGAAAACGAGGGGAAAACAACAAAATAAAATAAAAATTAGCAAATGATTTTGAGAAATTCAAAAGATTAAAGTCTGTTTTATTTCCCGCTAAAAAAATGTTTCTTAAATTAAAATAATACACATATCAATGAATAGAAAATAGTAAAGACAATAATGAATCCTGATTGTATAAGTAACGATAATTATTATGACTGAACAACAATAACAATGGAAATAACTTAAATTGATAGCTGCGGTTCATTAATACTTGCCCAGTTTTTTATTTAAGAAATGAAATAAGCTATAATCGAGCTTTGTACAGTAGCACAGACAATTTCTAATTCGACATACCAGTGGAGATATCGGCTTCTAGAATCACCTCAATTTCGATAGCTGTTCACAAAGGTTTTTCTACCTATACATATAAAGGTATACCCTCTTTTAGCCCTAGAAATTGGAATAAAAAATTAAAAAAGCTCGACCTATCATTAATATTTAGATATTTTAGTAAAATAATTGGTAAGGCCTATTTTCAACTGAGTTAAAGGAGATGCATTCCTTATGAAAATATCTAACATTTTAAAAAAATTTTTATTTATTTATTTATTTATTTATTTATTTATTTTTTTTTAACTTATTAATCAATATACAATATACAACAATCAATATACAACAACAAAACAGAAAAAAAGTAATATTGTGGCTAACAAGGTTAATAAAAGATTACTAGTTTTTCAGGTGTCAAAGTAGTAATTAGTTTTTCCCATTTACTTAAGTGATTTACACGTTTTCCACTCTTCAATGCAATTTTATATCCTATTGTTTGTGTCAGTCTTAGGTGGTTAAGAAACAGATGTAGTGTTGGTATTTCCCCTTTAGATCTATATTTATATAATAGTAGTTTGTATATAATAAGTATCTGATTGATCAAAGCTTCACACATTTTTGACTCTACGCCTTATATAATGTTAGCAATATTTAGTTCTGGTAACATTATATCAAATTGATAAAGCCAAGTTTTAATTTAATTTTTTTTTTTTTTTTTTTTTTGGATTCTATACACTCTATGAAAAGATGATCAACCGATTCAGGATGATTGGAGCAGAAAGAGCAATTTGGCAGTGGTATTAATTGAAAACGAAATAAATCTTTGTTTAGATACAAACAATTATTTAATATTTTGAACTGAAATCATCTTGTGAACGTGTCTATTACTGAACTATATATGTGCAAGTATATGGAAATATCTAACTTATTTCTATCGTCAAATACAAAATTGATTTTTGTCCAGAAGTCCAAAATTCACAAACCGAACCAAACAAAACAAAACAAAATAAAAAAATAAAAAAATAAAATTTAAAAAAGCAAAAAAGAACAAAAACAGATATAAAATGTAAAAACTCCGCAGTAGTGTAGTGAGAGAGGGAAGAGATCACCTACACTACTCCTCCCAAAATATTTTAATCTCGGCACTGAAATTTTAGTAATTAATATATGCGGGAAAATCTGTGGATGTAAGGCGAGAAAATGGAGCACATTTCTGACCTCCCCCTATGATCGAGAGCTCGCTACGACCCTGAAACTACGAATAGTCATAATTTAGCACATCCTAATTACTGGGATATCATGCATTCATTATGTCATGCTGATTAAATATGTTACGGTGAATAACAGCCAATTCACTTTACACACAAGACACCAGAACTCTCAGTACTAACTAATAACTGACCATCCTTTAAAACAGTTATATATCGAGGTTTATTGATGACATCAGTCTTTCCTACAAAACGACCATCCAATGTGAATTTTTGTACGCACTTATTAATTGTATCACACACCAGTAGATGATGGTCATTATCAATAGCCAGGCCACATGGTCCATTCAGCCGACCATCAGCAGTCCCTTCACCACCGATCATTGATATTCTAGTCGGTACGTTACCTTTCTTCTCAAATACATGAATAACGTCATTATTAAGATCACTGACGTAAAACAGTCCATCATGTGTTATCACATCAGATGGATCAAACTTGTCCTGTGTTGTGAAATCAAACTGATATTGATAGTCACTGTCTCTCGTGAACACCTGAACACGATGATTATTACGATCACATACAATGATGTTACCATCGTCATCGATGTGTACTCCCCATGGACGATCAAACTCTCCATCACCGTTACCATGGTTACCAAAGGTTTTTACCAATGTCCTTGTTGTAGTGTTCACTATACATATACTATGATTACCATAGTCTGCTATGACTAGATCTGTATCATTCAGAAATGCTACACCTTCAGGATTATCTAGTTCTCCCCCACCACTACCTCGACTACCATACGACAGTAAGAGATCTCCATCAATGGTGAATACATGGACACAGTCAGAAGAATCATCTGAAACAGCGATCTTGCTATTGTCTCTATTTACTGCAATACCTCTCAAACTACTAGATCCTATATTTACACCTTTCATGTTAAACTGTCCAGTTGTTCTCATTTCTTGTGGCTTGACATTCATCACTAGTGGACTGTTAGATACATGATTCCCATTCACTTGAACCTCTGCTGTCAACCGACCAGCTACTTTAGCCATGAATTCAACTTCTACTTTACCATCAGTTCTCACATATTTCTTTTCTATTTTCACATTTTCTTCAGGCTTGATTTGAACGTCTATGACATCCCTTGGATCATGATTGAGTTCTCCTGTAGAGGTTTTAGTTATCAATACAAGAGTTTCTTTCTTTAAAGCTTCTGTCTCAGATTTCACCTCAATAGTGCTCTTCGTATGGTCTGTTTTCAAACAGGTTTGTATTTCTCCAAGCCCTGAATTCACTTGTCGCATCAGCTCTTTATTAGGAATAAATTCAATTCTAGAGGAAGGAATGGGGTTGAACATGAATTTCTGAGAGCATTGTGTCTCTTGAATGTTCACCATTTCACTTGCCAGTCCTCTTTCCATCACACTCTTGATGTATTCCTTGACGGCTGGAATATGGTGAATTATATTCAAGTTTGTTGTGGCTGTGTTCAACTTCTCATCGATTTGTCTCAGCAATTCTCGTTCGTTTTCTTGTAGCATTTCGATGATCTTCTTGGTTTTGTCTTGGACTTCATTTTTGGCCTGTTCTCCTTGTTGTTTGATTGTTTTAACAATCTTTTCTTGTTGTTGCTTTTCCTTGTCATCTAATCTCAACCGCTCAAGAACCTGCAGATGCTTTGACAATACTTCTCTCTTGATCGAAGCAAACTTATCTAATGTCATTGTCTTGTGATTCCTGTGATTTATCAAGCATGTCCTGCAAATCATTGCATCACAATCTTCACAGAATAACTCTAGCCTGTGATGAGGGTGACTTGTACAAGGATTTTCTCTTGTTATTATGAACTGAATATCTTCTTTCTTCAAATCAGCCAGACGAACGACCTTGTGATCTTTGATGAAGAACGTATGGCTCGTCTCGCATTCTTGACACAGTGAATGATCACAATCAAAACAATACCAAGAAGCTGAGGAATGACTTTCAGAAGCAGAACAAGCCTTTTCTCCTTCTACCAACGCCAAACCCTTCAAGATTCTTGAATGTAGTGGACTTGGCTGTAGATCTTCGACGCTGCTTAGATCTAGTAGAGAAGTTTGTGAATTGCATAGGGGACACTTCAAGATGTTGATTTGGTCGACATGCTCGGCGTGTCTTTTGATGCAAGGCTTACAAAATGTGTGGAAACAAGACAAGATCTTGGGTTCAATAAATGTATCATTACACAAGGAACACTGAACTTCTTTCTTAAGATCGTTGACAAACGATTCCATGTCTTAAGGATTTGAGACGAGACGAGATGAGGGAGTTGTCTGAATAATGCAGTTTGTCAGTCTATTGTCAGGCGATTCTTGGAATTGAGCGTGACCTTACTTCCTTGAAGTGATGTCACGCCATCAATGCATAAATTAGGAGAGCATTTATTTTTATTGGCTCCCTAGCTGATTTGAGTTTTCAAAATACTTCTTGATCAAACCTGTACTTCGTTAGTCATAGTATTGAATGATATACAGTGAACATCACGTTATTCCTGCACTTGGAAGCGGTTTAATTGTTTGTAGACTCCTGTTCTCAAATGTGTTTTTCTTGGAATTTAGTGTTATGTGAAGTATTTTCTAGAAATAGTTTGTCGTCATAACTGCATAAATTAGGAGAGGACGTGGATCCCCGTTGGGGGGTACTGTGAGGAAGGAATTTGCATTGAATTAAGAATGTCAAAGCATGTAAAATATCAATGTGAAAACATATAGAAAAGAATAAAACAAGTAGTACGAACATAGTCGTTCTTTGGTTTTAATATAGGGGAAAACGAGGGGGAAAAACAACAAAATAAAATAAAAATTAGCAAATGATTTTCAGAAATTCAAAAGATTTAAGTCTGTTTTATTTCCCGCTAAAAAAATTGTTTCTTAAATTAAAATAATACACATATCAATGAATAGAAAATAGTAAAGACAATAATGAATCCTGATTGTGTAAGTAACGATAATTATTATGAACAACAATACCAATTGGAAATAATAAGAAAATTGACTGCCCCAAAATCTTTTATGAAAATTATTCAACCCTATTGCGCAATCGTACGTCAACCTATGAGCTGTGACTATATAGGAACATGACACTTTTTGCTTCATTTACATTAAACTTACAAATATGCAAATGTGTACCTTATGCAAATGTTTTTAGGTAGATTTTTAATTTGATATTCAATAGAGGTTTTTGAAGTCAATTTGTGAAGCAGGTATACAATTAAATTTTCGACTAATTTGGAAACAGAATTGGAGCATGCGCAAACGTCTTCCTCTCATGTCATGCGCAGTACGAATTATATTCATTGGGACTTGCTTTACATGTGTTTAACATTTTGAACACGTATGATTCATAATTACCTGAAATTTATTCATATTAGCAAAACAATAAATATTCTAGATCACTAATTGATCTTAATTTATAATCTATAATAAATATCTACAAAAATATAATCACTTGTTATAATTCTTATTCGTTATTGCTGTGTTGATTGGTGCATGTCGTGCATTGGTTTAGTGTTAGTTTTCTTGGTTGTTCCTTGGTTAAGATAAGGTAGGAGATGCGGGGTTGTTCAGGTAATCCTGTGGTAAAGATAAATGTTTCGTTATGTTAGAATTAAGTCATTAACATTAATTATTGAGGCACCTCCCCCTCCTTGTCCTACCACGGCGTGAGGGATTTCTGTCCGGTATATATAAAGGAATTTTGGTCAAACAGTGAATATACACACCGTGTCTATTAGAAAGGAAGAAAGAATGAAAGAAAGGAAGAGGAAAGACAGAAAGAAAGAAAGAAAGAAAGAAAGAAAGAAAGAAAGAAAGAAAGAAAGAAAGAAAGAAAGAAGAAAGAAAGAAAGAAAGAAAGAAAGAAAGAAAGAAAGAAAGAAAGAAAGAAAGAAAGAAAGAAAGAAAGAAAGAAAGAAAGAAAGAAAGAAAGAAAGAAAGAAAGAAAGAAGAAGAAAGAAAGAAAGAAAGAAAGAAAGAAAGAAAGAAAGAAAGAAAGAAAGAAAGAAAGAAGGAAAGAAAGAAAGAAAGAAAGGAAGAAAGAAAGAAAGAAAGAAAGAAAGAAAAAAAGAAAGAGCAAAGAAAGAAACAGCAAAGAAAGAAAGAAAGAAAGAAAGAAAAAAAGAAAGAAAAAAAGAAACAAAAGAATTTCAATTGTTTTGAAAAAAAAAATCCTATAATATTTTTAATAGGAAGATCTATCCGATTTTTAAGATTCTTATTAGTTTCGGAGATATAACGTAACTATTATCTTAAATGACTGATCAGAGGTGTACGTGTGTCCGCAATTAAAGGATCTGTCAATCTTCAACGTGACGTCACATGTACTATTGAGTGGGGAAACTCCGCCAGAGAGAATAGATTCGACTAATTAAACTGTACTAACTCAACTTATCAACTAGCTTATTTTTCTACATTACGGATCACTCCACATGACCGACCAAAGACCCTTTCTACGCATGCGCTGAGAGTACATGATAATTCTGATGAGACAACATTTACTCAGGCTTTTCAAGACAATTTCACGTTTTATGATTCAATTTTCATCTTGTTATTTATATGTGGTCTTACTATGCCAGGAAGGGGCCCGAACCCTTTTTCTTTGGGGGGGGGGGGGGGGGGGGGGGAGGGAACGGCGACTCGGGAAATGGTTATTTCTCTATTATATTTCTCACTCAATAATGAATATCATAGTCAGTACAAACAAAAAACCTCATCAGAAAATCTAGACTTATCTCAGATAAAAACTTTTATAAGTCAATTTTCGCTGGCTTCATGACACATCAGTTATGTAGACACGTAATTCCTACTTCACTATTTCAGATCAGCGGGAAATCAGCCTAGAGGTTGATTAAAGGTTTGAAGGTTGAATGCTTCTTTTTCTCAAACAAAATAATACACTATTAACAAACTGTAGCATTTCTCATTAATTTATTGATTAAAATTATTAACATTCGACATGCAAGCATTTTTCATTTACCAAACCTGGCCCTGGATTAAACTCATCCATTGTCCATCATATTCTACCGATGAAATTCAATGAATATTTAATCGACTACACCCTCTTTTAGCCCTAGAAATCGGAGAAAAAATCAAAAAAGCTCGACCTATCATTAATATTTAGATATTTAGTAAAATAATTGGTAAGGCCTATTTTCAACTGAGTTAAAGGAGATGCATTCCTTATGGAAATATCTAACTTATTTCTATCGTCAAATACAAAGTTGGTTGTTGTCCAGAAGTCCAAAATTAACAAACCGAACCAATCAAAAGAAAACAACAAAAACAAAACAAAAAAAAGCAAAAAAGAACAAAAACAGATATAAAATGTAAAAGCTCCGCAGTAGTGTAGTGAGGGGGGGGGGGGGGGGGGGGGGGAGAGACCACCTACACTACTCCTCCCAAAATATTTTAATCTCGGCACTGAAATTTTAATAGTTAATATATGCGAGAAAATCTGTGGATATAAGGCGAGAAAATGGAGCACATTTCTGACCTCCCCCTATGATCGAGAGCTCTCTCGCTACGACCCTGAAACTACGAATAGTCATATTTTAGCACATCCTAAACACTGGGATATCATGCATTTATTATGTCATACTGATCAAATATGTTACTGTAAATAACAGCCAATTCTACTTTACACACCAGACACCAGAACCCCCAGTACTAACTATTAACTGACCATCCTTTAAAACAGTTATATATCGAGGGTTGTTAATGACATCACGAGTCCTTCCTACAAAACGACCATCCAATGTGAATTTTTGTACGCAGTTATTACCATTATCACACACCAAAAGATGATGGTCATTATCAATAGCCAGGCCACATGGTCCACTCAGCATACCATCAGAACTGCCTTTACTACCAATCGTCGATATTCTAGTGGGTACGTTACCTTTCTTCTCAAATACATGAATAACGTGATTATTATTATCACTGACGTAAAACAGTCCATCATGTGTTACCACATCATATGGACCAAACTTGTCCTGTGTTGTCAAACCAAACTGATATTGATAGTCACCGTCTCTTGTGAACACTTGAACACGATGGTTACCATTATCACAAACAATGATGTTACCATCGTCATCAACGTGTACTCCCCATGGATGATCAAACTCTCCATCACCGTTACCATGGTTACCAAAGGTTTTTACAAATGTCCCTGTTGTAGTGTTCACTATACATATTCTATGATTACCATAGTCTGCTATGACTAAATCTGTATCATTCAGAAATGCTACACCTTCAGGACTAATTAGTTCTCCCTCACCACTACCTCGACTACCATACGACAGTAAGAGATCTCCATCAGTAATGAATACATGGACAAAGTGAGAAGAATCATCTGAAACAGCGATCTTGCTATTGTCTCTATTTACTGCAATACATCTCAAACTACTAGATCCTATATTTACACCTTTCATGTTAAACTGTCCCGTTGTTCTCAATTCCTGTGGCTTGATATTCATCACTAGTGGACTGTTAGATACATGATTCCCATTCACTTGAACCTCTGCTGTCAACCGACCAGCTACTTTAGCCATGAATTCAACTTCTCCTTTACCATCAGTTCTTACATATTGCTTTTCCATTTTCACATTTTCTTCAGGCTTGATTTGAACGTCTATAACATCCCTTGGATCATGATTGAGTTCTCCTGTCGAGGTTTTAGTTATCAATACGAGAGTTTCTTTCTTTAAAGCTTCTGTCTCAGATTTCACCTCAATAGTGCTCTTCGTGTGGTCTGTTTTCAAACAAGTTTGTATTTCTCCCAGACCTGAATTCACTTGTCGCATCAGCTCTTCATTAGGAATAAATTTAATTCTAGAGTATGGTAGAATGGGGTTGAAGATGAATTTCTGAGAGCATTGTGTCTCTTTTATGTTCATCATTTCACTTGCCAGTCCTCTTTCCATCACATTCTTGATGTATTCCTTGACGGCTGGAATATGATGAATTATATTCAAGTTTGTTGTGGCTGTGTCCATCTTCTTATCAATTTGTCTCAGCAATACTCGTTCGTTTTCTTGTAGCTTTTCGATGATCTTCTTGGTTTTGTCTTTGACTTCTTTTTTCGCTTTTTCTCCTTGTTGTTTGATTGTGTTAGCGATCTTTTCTTGTTGTTGCTTTTCCTTGTCATCTAATCTCAACTGCTCCAGTACCTGCAGATGCTTTGACAATACAGCTTTCTTGATCGAAGCAAACTTATCTAATGCCACTGTCTTGTGATTCCTGTGATCTTTCAAGCATAACTTGCAGATCATTCCATCACAATCTTCGCAGAAGAACTCTAGCCTGTGATGAGGGTGACTTGTACAAGGATTTTCTCTTGTTATTATGAACTGAATATCTTCTTTCTTCAAATCAGCCAGACGAACGACCTTGTGATCTTTGATGAAGAACGTATGGTTCTTCTCGCATTCTTGACACAGTGAATGATCACAATCAAAACAATACCAAGAAGCTGTAGAATGACTCTCAGAAGCAGAACAACCTTTTTCTCCTGCTACCAACGCCAGACCCTTCAAGATTCTTGAATGTAGTAGACTTGGCTGTAGATCTTCGACGCTGCTTAGTTCTGGTAGAGAAATTTGTGATTTGCATAAGGGACACTTGAAGATGTTGATTTGGTCGACATGTTCGGCGTGTCTTTTGATACAAGGCTTACAAAATGAGTGGAAACAAGACAAGATCTTGGGTTCAGTAAATGTATCATTACACAAGGAACACTGAACTTCTTTTTTAAGATCGTTGACAAACGATTCCATGTCTTTAGGAGTTTAGACGAGACGAGATGAGGGAGTAGTGTTGAATGTTGTGTGTCAGTCTATTGTCAGGCGATTCATGGAAATGAGCGTGACCTTTACTTCCTTGAAATTATGTCACGCCATCAATACATAATTTAGGAGAGCATTTATTTTTTATCTACTCCCTAGCTGATTTGAGTTCTAAAAATACTTCTTGATCAAACTTGTACTTCGTTAGTCATAGTATTGAATGGTCTACAGTGGACATCACGTTATACCTGCACTTGGAAGCGGTTTAATCGTTTGAATACTTCTGTTCTTGGAATTTAGTGTGACGTGAAGTATTTTCTAGAAATAGTTTGTCGTCATAACTGCATAAATTAGAAGAGCACTTGGATCCCCGTTGGGGGTACTGTGAGGAAGGAATTTACATTGAATTAAGAATGTCAAAGCATGTAAAATATCAATGTGAAAACATATAGAAAAGAATAAAACAAGTAGTACGAACATAGTCGTTCTTTGGTTTTAATATAGGGGAAAACGAGGGGGGAAAACAACAAAATAAAATAAAAATTAGCAAATGATTTTGAGAAATTCAAAAGATTTAAGTCTGTTTTATTTCCCGCTAAAAAAAATTGTTTCTTAAATTAAAATAATACACATATCAATGAATAGAAAATAGAAAAGACAATAATGAATCGTGATTGAATAAGTAACGATAATCATTATGAACAACAATAACATTGGAAATAACTTAAATTGATACCAGCGGTTCATTAATACTTGCCCAGTTTTTTATTTAAGAAATGAAATAAGCTATAATCGAACTTTGTACAGTAGCACAGACAACTTCTAATTCGACATACCAGTGGAGATATCGGCTTCTAGAATCACCTCAATTTCGATAGCTGTTCACAAAGGTTTATTCTACCTATACATATAAAGGTACACCCTCTTTTAGCCCTAGAAATTGGAGTAAAAAACTAAAAAAGCTCAACCTATCATTAATATTTAGATATTTAGTAAAATAATTGGTAAGGCCTATTTTCAACTGAGCTAAAGGAGATGCATTCCTTATGGAAATATCTAACTTTTTTAAATTTATTCATTCATTCATTCATTCATTCATTCATTCATTCATTCATTCACTCATTCATTCATTCATTCATTCATTCATTCATTCATTCATTCATTCATTCATTCTTCATTCATTCATTCATTTATTTATTTATTTTAACTTATTGATCAATATACAATAAACAACAATCAATATACAAGAACAAAACAGAAAAAAAGTAATATTGTGGCTAACAAGGTTAATAAAAGATTACTAGTTTTTCAGGTGTCAGAGCATTTTACAAAGCACTATGAATATCTAAAGCAGTAATTAGTTTTTTTATTTACTTAAGTGATTTACAAGTTTTCCCCTCTTCAATGCAATTTTATATTCTATTGTTTGTGTCAGCCTCAGGTGGTTAAGAAACAGATGTAGTGTTGGTATTTTCCCTTTAGATCTATATTCATATAATAGTAGTTTGTATATGATAAGTATCTGATTGATCAAAGCTTCACACATTTTTGACTCTACGCCTAATATAGTGTTAGCAACATTTAGTTCTGGCAAGATTATATCAAATTGATAAAGCCAAGTTTTAATTTTAAAATATTTTTTTTTGGATTCTATACACTCTATGAAAAGATGGTCAACCGATTCAGGATGAGTGGAGCAGAAAGAGCAATTTGGCAGTGGTATTCAATTGAAAACGAAATAAATCTTTGTTTAGATACAAACAATTATTTAATATTTTGAACTGAAAGTATCTTGTGTACGTGTCTATTACTGAACTATATATGCGCAAGTATATGGAAATATCTAACTTATTTCTATCGTCAAATACAAAATTGATTTTTGTCCAGAAGTCCAAAATTCACAAACCGAACCAATCAAAATAAAACAATAACAACAAAAACAAAAAAAAAGCAAAAAATAACAAAAACAGATATTAAATGTAAAAACTCCGCAGTAGTGTAGTGAGAGGGGGAAGAGATCACCCACCCTACTCCTCCCAAAATATTTTAATCTCGGCACTGAAATTTTAGTAATTAATATATGCGGGAAAATCTGTGGATGTAAGGCGAGAAAATGGAGCACATTTCTGACCTCCCCCTATGATCGAGAGCTCGCTACGACCCTGAAACTACGAATAGTCATAATTTAGCACATCCTAATTACTGGGATATCATGCATTCATTATGTCATGCTGATTAAATATGTTACGGTAAATAACAGCCAATTCACTTTACACACAAGACACCAGAACTCTCAGTACTAACTAATAACTGACCATCCTTTAAAACAGTTATATATCGAGGATATTTGATTACATCACAAGTCCTTCCTACAAAACAACCATCCAATGTGAATTTTTGTACGCGGTTATTAATTGTATCACACACCAGTAGATGATGGTCATTATCAATAGCCAGGCCCCATGGTCCATTCAGCCGACCATCAGCAGTGCCTTCACCACCGATCATTGATATTCTAGTCGGTACGTTACCTTTCTTCTCAAATACATGAATAACGTCATTATACTGATCACTGACGTAAAACAGTCCATCATGTGTTATCACATCACGTGGATGAAACTTGTCCTGTGTTGTCAAACCAAGCTGATATTGATAGTCACCGTCTCTTGTGAACACTTGAACACGATGATTACCATTATCACAAACAATGATGTTACCATCTTCATCAACGTGTACTCCCCATGGATGATCAAACTCTCCACCACCGTTACCATGGTTACCAAAGGTTTTTACAAATGTCCGCGTTGTAGTGTTCACTATACATATTCTATGATTACCATAGTCTGCTATGACTAAATCTGTATCATTCAGAAATGCTACACCTTCAGGACTAATTAGTTCTCCCTCACCACTACCTCGACTACCATACGACAGTAAGAGATCTCCATCAGTGGTGAATACATGGACACAGTGAGAAGAATCATCTGAAACAGCGATCTTGCTATTGTCTCTATTTACTGCAATACCTCTCAAACCACTAGATCCTATATTTACACCTTTCATGTTAAACTGTCCCGTTGTTCTCATTTCTTGCAGCTTGACATTCATCACTAGTGGACTGTTAGATACATGATTCCCATTCACTCGAACCTCTGCTGTCAACCGACCAGCTACTTTAGCCATGAATTCAACTTCTACTTTACCATCAGATCTCACATATTTCTTTTCTATTTTGACATTTTTTTCAGGCTTGATTTGAACATCTATGACATCCCTTGGATCACGATTGAGTTCTCCTGTAGAGGTTTTAGTTATCAATGTGAGCGTTTCTTTCTGTAATGCTTCTGTCTCAGATTTTACCTCAATAGTGCTCTTTGTATGGTCTGTTTTCGAACGAGTTTGTATTTCTCCCAGACCTGAATTCACTTGTCGCATCAGCTCTTTATTTGCAATAAATTCAATTCTTGAGAAAGGGGAGATATTGTTGAAGATGAATTTCTGAGAGCATTGTGTCTCTTGAATGTTCATCATTTCACTTGCCAGTCCTCTTTCCATCACATTCTTGATGTATTCCTTGACAGCTGGAATATGGTGAATTATATTCAAGTTTGTTGTGGCTGTGTCCATCTTCTCATCAATTTGTCTCAGCAATTCTCGTTCGTTTTCTTGTAGCATTTGGATGATCTTCTTGGTTTTGTCTTTCACTTCTTGTTTGGCTTTTTCTCCTTGCTGTTTAATTGTGTTAGCGATCTTTTCTTGTTGTTGCTTTTCCTTGTCATCTAATCTCAACTGCTCCAGTACCTGCAGATGCTTTGACAATACAGCTTTCTTGATCGAAGCAAACTTATCTAATGTCATTGTCTTGTGATTCCTGTGATCTTTCAAGCATAAATTGCAAATCATTGCATTACAATCTTCGCAGAATAACTCTAGCCTGTGCTGAGGGTGGCTTGTACAAGGATTTTCTCTTGTTATTAGGAACTGAATATCTTCTTTCTTCAAATCAGCCAGACGAACGACCTTGTGATCTTTGATGAAGAACGTATGGCTCGTCTCGCATTCTTGACACAGTGAATGATCACAATCAAAACAATACCAAGAAGCCGAGGAATGACTTTCAGAAGCAGAACAAACCTTTTCTCCTTCTACCAACGCCAGACCCTTCAAGATTCTTGAATATAGTAGACTTGGTTGTAGATCTTCGACGCTGCTTAGTTCTGGTAGAGACGCTTGTGATTTGCAAATAGGACACTTGAAGATGTTGATTTGGTCGACATGCTCGGCGTGTCTTTTGATGCAAGGCTTACAAAATGTGTGGAAACAAGACAAGATCTTGGGTTCAGTAAATGTATCATTACACAAGGAACACTGAACTTCTTTCTTAAGGTCGTTTACAAACGATTCCATGTCTTTAGGAGTTTAGACGAGACGAGTTGAGGGAGTTGTCTGAATAATGTTGTTTGTCAGTCTATTGTCAGGCGATTCTTGCAATTGAGCGTGACCTTACTTCCTTGAAATGTTGTCACGCCAGCAAGGCATAATTTAGGAGAGCATTTATGTTTATCGGCTCCCTAGCTGATTTGAATTCTTAAAATACTTCTTGATCAAACTTGTACTTCGTTAGTCATAGTATTGAATGGTCTACAGTAAACATCGCGTTATCCCTGCACTTGGAAGCGGTTTAATCGTTTGTAGACTTCCGTTCTCAAATTGGTTTTTCTTGGAATTCAGTGTGACGTGAAGTATTTTCTAGAAATAGTTTGTTGTCATAACTGCATAAATTAGAAGAGCACGTGGATCCCCGTTGGGGGTACTGTGAGGAAGGAACTTGCATTGAATTAAGAATGTCAAAGCATGTAAAATATCAATGTGAAAACATATAGAAAAGAATAAAACAAGTAGTACGAACATAGTCGTTCTTTGGTTTTAATATAGGGAAAAACGAGGGGGAAAAACAACAAAATGAAATAAAAATTAGCAAATGATTTTCAGAAATTCAAAGATTTAAGTCTGTTTTATTTCCCGCTAAAAAAATTGTTTCTTAAATTAAAATAATACACATATCAATGAATAGAAAATCGAAAAGACAATAATGAATCCTGATTGTATAAGTAACGATAATTATTATGAACAACAATACCAATTGGAAATAAATAAAAAATTGACTGCCCAAAATCTTTTACTGATGAAAATTATTCAACCCTATTGCGCAATCGTACGTCAACCTATAAGCTGAGACTGTACAGGAACATGACAGTTTTTGCTTCATTTACATTAAACTTACAAATATGCAAATGTGTACCTGTATGCAAATATTATACAAATATTTTTAGGTAATCTTTTAATTTGATATTCAATAGAGGTTTTTGAAGTCAATTTGTGAAGCAGGTATACAATTAAATTTTCAACTAATTTGGAAACAGAATTGGAGCATGCGCAAACGTCTTCCTCTCATGTCATGCGCAGTACGAATTATATTCATTGGGACTTGCTTTACATGTGTTTAGTATTTTGAACACGTATGATTTATAATTACCTGAAATTTATTCATATTAGCAAAACAATAAATATTCTAGATCACTAATTGATCTTAATTTATAATCTATAATAAATATCTACAAAAATATAATCACTTCTTATAATTGTTATTCGTTATTGCTGTGTTGATTGGTGCATGATATGTCGTGCATTGGTTTAGTGTTAGTTTTCTTGGTTGTTCCTTGGTTAAGATAAGGTAGGAGATGCGGGGTTGTTCAGGTAATCCTGTGGTAAAGATAAATGTTTCATTATGTTGGGATTAAGCCATTAACATTAGTTATTGAGGCACCTCCCCCTCCTTGTCCTTCCACGGCGTGAGGGATTTCTGTACGGTATATATAAAGGAATTTTGGTCAAACAGTGAATATACACACCGCCGTGTCTATTAGAAAGGAAGAAAGAGTGAAAGAAAGAGAAAAGAAAGAAAGAAAGAAAGAAAGAAAGAAAGAAAGAAAGAAAGAAAGAAAGAAAGAAAGAAAGAAAGAAAGAAAGAAGGAAAATAATTTCAATTTGTTTTGAAAAACAAATATCCTATAATATTGCTAATAGGAATATCTATCCGATTTTTAAGATTCTTATTAGTTTCGGAGATATAACGTAACTATTACCTTAAATGACTGAACAGAGGTGTACGCGTACGTGTGTCCGCAATTAAAGGATCTGTCAATCTTCAACATGAAGTCACATGTACTATTGTGTGGGGAAACTCCGCAAGAAAGAATAGATTAGACTATTTAAATTCTACTAACTCAACTAGCTTATTTTTCTACATTGCGGATCACTCCACATGACCGACCAAAGACCCTTTCTACGTATGCGATGAGGGTACATAATAATTCTGATAAGACAACATTTACTCAGGCTTTTCGAGACAATTTCACGTTTTATGATTCAATTTTTATCTGGTTATTTATATGTAGTCTCAATATGCCAGGAAGGGGTCAGAGCCCTTTTTCTTTCGGGGGGGGGGGGGGGGGGGGGGGGAGGGAACGGCGACTCGGGAAATGGTTATTTCTCTATTGTATTTCTCACTCAATAATGAATATCATAGTCAGTACAAACAAAAAACCTCATCTGAAAATCTAGATTTATCTCAGATAAAAACTTTTATAAGTCAATTTTCGCAGGTTTCATGAAATATCAGTCTTGAAGAGACGTCATTCTTACTTCACTATTTCAGATCAGCGGGAAATCAGCCCAGAGATTGATTAAGGGTTTGAAGGTTGAATGTTTCTTTTTCTCAAACAAAATAATACACTATTAACAAACTGTTACATTTCTCATTATTTTATTGATTAAAATTATTATCATTGGACATGCAAGCATTTTTCAATTACCAAACCTGGCCCTGGATTAAACTCATCTATTTTCCATTGTATTATATTCTAGCGATGAAATTCAATGAATAATTAAACGGCTACATCTTTTAGCCCTAGAAATCGGAGAAAAAATTAAAAAAGCTCGACCTATCATTAATATTTAGATATTTAGTAAAATAATTGGTAAGGCCTATTTTCAACTGAGCTAAAGAAGATGCATTCCTTATGGAAATATCTAACTTATTTCTATCGTCAAATACAAAATTGATTGTTGTCCATAAGTCCAAAATTCACAAACCGAACCAATCAAAATAAAACAAAAACAACAACAAAAGCAAAAAAGAACAAAAACAGTTATTAAATGTAAAAACTCCGCAGTAGTGTAGTGAGGGGGGAAGAGACCACCCACCCTACTCCTCCCAAAATATTTCGATCTCGGCACTGAAATTTTAATAATTATTATATGCGGGAAAATCTGTGGATGTAAGGCGAGAAAATGGAGCACATTTCTGACCTTCCCCTTATGATCGAGAGCTCGCTACGACCCTGAAACTACGAATAGTCATATTTTAGCACATCCTAAACACTGGGATATCATGCATTTATTATGTCATACTGATAATATAGGTTACTGTAAATAATAGCCCATTCTACCTTACACACAAGACACCAGAACCCCCAGTAACAACTAATAACTGACCATCCTTTAAAGCAGTCATAAATAGAGGTCTGTTGATGACATCACAAGTCCTTCCTACAAAACGACCATCCAATGTAAATTTTTGTACGCGCTTATTAGCATAATCACACACCAGTAGATGATGGTCATTATCAATAGCCAGGCCCCATGGTCTATTCAGGTCACCATCAGAACTGCCTTTACTACCAATCGTCGATATTCTAGTCGGTACGTTACCTTTCTTCTCAAATACATGAATAACGTGATTATTATTATCACTGACGTAAAACAGTCCATCATGTGTTATCACATCATATGGAACAAACTCGTCCTGTGTTGTCAAACCAAACTGATATTGATAGTTACCGTCTCTTGTGAACACTTGAACACGATGATTATTACGATCACATACAATGATGTTTCCATCGTCATCAACGTGTACTCCCCATGGATGATCAAACTCTCCATCACCGTTACCATGGTTACCAAAGGTTTTTACAAATGTCCCTGTTGTAGTGTTCACTATACATATTCTATGATTACCATAGTCTGCTATGACTAAATCTGTATCATTCAAAAATGCTACACCTTCAGGACTAATTAGTTCTCCCTCACCACTTCCTCGACTACCATACGACAGTAAGAGATCTCCATCAGTAATGAATACATGGACACAGTGAGAACAATCATCTGAAACAGCGATCTTGCTATTGTCTCTATTTACTGCAATACATCTCAAACTACTAGATCCTATATTTACACCTTTCATGTTAAACTGTCCCGTTGTTCTCAATTCCTGTGGCTTGATATTCATCACTAGTGGACTGTTAGATACATGATTCCCATTCACTCGAACATCTGCTGTCAATCGACCAGCTACTTTAGCAATAAATTCGACTTCTACTTTACCATCAGTTCTCACATATTTCTTTTCTATTTTCACATTTTCTTCAGGCTTGATTTGAACGTCTATGACATCCCTTGGATCACGATTGAGTTCTCCTTTAGAGGTTTTAGTTATCAATACAAGAGTTTCTTTCTGTAATGCTTCTGCTTCGGCTTTCCCCTCAATAGTGCTCTTCGTATGATCTGTTTTCGAACGAGTTTGTATTTCTCCCAGCCCTGAATTCACTTGTCGCATCAGCTCTTTATTTGCAATAAATTCAATTCTTGAGAAAGGGGAGATATTGTTGAAGATGAATTTCTGAGAGCATTGTGTCTCTTGAATGTTCATCATTTCACTTGCCAGTCCTCTTTCCATCACATTCTTGATGTATTCCTTGACGGCTGGAATATGGTGAATTATATTCAAGTTTGTTGTGGCTGTGTTCAACTTCTCATCGATTTGTCTCAGCAATTCTCGCTCGTTTTCTTGTAGCATTTGGATGATCTTCTTGGTTTTGTCTTTCACTTCTTGTTTGGCTTTTTCTCCTTGCTGTTTAATTGTGTTAGCGATCTTTTCTTGTTGTTGCTTTTCCTTGTCATCTAATCTCAACTGCTCCAGTACCTGCAGATGCTTTGACAATACAGCTTTCTTGATCGAAGCAAACTTATCTAATGTCATTGTCTTGTGATTCCTGTGATCTTTCAAGCATAAATTGCAAATCATTGCATCACAATCTTCGCAGAATAACTCTAGCCTGTGATGAGGGTGGCTTGTACAAGGATTTTCTCTTGTTATTAGGAACTGAATATCTTCTTTCTTCAAATCAGCCAGACGAACGACCTTGTGATCTTTGATGAAGAACGTATGGCTCGTCTCGCATTCTTGACACAGTGAATGATCACAATCAAAACAATACCAAGAAGCCGAGGAATGACTTTCAGAAGCAGAACAAACCTTTTCTCCTTCTACCAACGCCAGACCCTTCAAGATTCTTGAATATAGTAGACTTGGTTGTAGATCTTCGACGCTGCTTAGTTCTGGTAGAGACGCTTGTGATTTGCAAATAGGACACTTGAAGATGTTGATTTGGTCGACATGCTCGGCGTGTCTTTTGATGCAAGGCTTACAAAATGTGTGGAAACAAGACAAGATCTTGGGTTCAGTAAATGTATCATTACACAAGGAACACTGAACTTCTTTCTTAAGATCGTTGACAAACGATTCCATGTCTTTAGGAGTTTAGACGAGACGAGTTGAGGGAGTTGTCTGAATAATGTGTTTGTCAGTCTATTGTCAGGCGATTCTCGGAAATGAGCGTGACCTTTACTTCCTTGAAACGATGTCACGCCATCAATGCATAATTTAGGAGAGCATTTATTTTTATCGGCTCCCTAGCTGATTTGAGTTTTCAAAATACTTCTTGATCAAACTTGTACTTCGTTAGTCATAGTATTGAATGGTCTACAGTGAACATCACGTTATCCCTGCACTTGGAAGCGGTTTAATCGTTTGTAGACTTCTGTTCTCAAATGTGTTTTTCTTGGAATTTAGTGTGACGTGAAGTATTTTCTAGAAATAGTTTGTCGTCATAACTGCATAAATTAGAAGAGCACTTGGATCCCTGTTGGGGGTACTGTGAGGAAGGAATTTGCATTGAATTAAGAATGTCAAAGCATGTAAAATATCAATGTGAAAACATATAGAAAAGAATAAAACAAGTAGTACGAACATAGTCGTTCTTTGGTTTTAATATAGGGGAGAACGAGGGGGAAAACAACAAAATAAAATAAAAATTAGCAAATGATTTTGAGAAATTCAAAAGATTAAAGTCTGTTTTATTTCCCGCTAAAAAAAATGTTTCTTAAATTAAAATAATACACATATCAATGAATAGAAAATAGAAAAGACAATAATGAATCCTGATTGTATAAGTAACGATAATCATTATGAACAACAATACCAATTGGAAATAAATAAAAAATTGACTGCCCAAAAAAGTTTTATGAAAATTATTCAACCCTATTGCGCAATCGTACGTCAACCTATCAGCTGTGACTATACAGGAACATGACAATTTTTGCTTCATTTACATTAAATTTACAAAGATGCAAATGTGTACCTTATGCAAATATTATGCAAATATTTTTAGGTAAATTTTTTAATTTGATATTCAAGTTTTTGAAGGTTTTTTGAGGTTTTTGAAGTCAATTTGTGAAGCAGGTATACAATTAAATTTGCGACTAATTTGGAAACAGAATTGGAGCATGCGGAAACGTCTTCCTCTCATGTCATGCGCAGTACGAATTATATTCATTGGGACTTGCTTTACATGTGTTTAGTATTTTGAACACGTATGATTTATAATTACCTGAAATTTATTCATATTAGCAAAACAATAAATATTCTAGATCACTAATTGATCTTAATTTATAATCTATAATAAATATCTACAAAAATATAATCACTTGTTATAATTCTTATTTGTTTTTGCTGTGTTGATTGGTGCATGATATGTCGTGCATTGGTTTAGTGTTAGTTTTCTTGGTTGTTCCTTGGTTAAGATAAGGTAGGAGATGCGGGGTTGTTCAGGTAATCCTGTGGTAAAGATAAATGTTTCGTTATGTTGGGATTAAGTCTTTAGCATTAATTATTTAGGTGCCTTTCCCTTCTTGTCATATTACGAGTACCACACATCGTTAGGTGGGATTTCTATACGACAAAGCAAGGAAGCAAGGAAGCAAGGAAGCAAGGAAGCAAGGAAGCAAGGAAGCAAGGAAGCAAGGAAGCAAGGAAGCAAGGAAGCAAGGAAGCAAGGAAGCAAGGAAGCAAGGAAGCAAGGAAGCAAGGAAGCAAGGAAGCAAGGAAGCAAGGAAGCAAGGAAGCAAGGAAGCAAGGAAGCAAGGAAGCAAGGAAGCAAGGAAGCAAGGAAGCAAGGAAGCAAGGAAGCAAGGAAGCAAGGAAGCAAGGAAGCAAGGAAGCAAGGAAGCAAGGAAGCAAGGAAGCAAGGAAGCAAGGAAGCAAGGAAGCAAGGAAGCAAACAAGCAAACAAGCAAGGAAGCAAACAAGCAAACAAGCAAACAAGCAAACAAGCAAACAAGCAAACAAGCAAACGAGCAAACAAGCAAACAAGCAAACAAGCAAACAAGCAAACGAGCAAACAAGCAAACAAGCGAATAAAATATGAAATAAATCATAAACGAATCAAATGAATGTGTTTACTCCATACTTATCATTCAATCATCCGCTTACTATACTATGTGGAGATCAAATCTGTCTATTTCCACTTTTTTCTCTAGTGAGGCAAAACAAGACAAAATGTCACAGCTTCTCGGCCAAAAAATGTTGCCAGAAAATAGTCTACCGAACAAATAGTTCACCAAAGAGTTCTTATCTTAACAGAAAAAAATTGATATCATCTTCATCCTCAACCTCATTACCACCACCATCATCCTCAACCTCATTACCATCACCATCATCCTCATCCTCAACCTCATTACCATCACCATCATCCTCATCCTCAACTTCATTACCATCACCATCATCATCATCATCATCCTCATCCTCAACCTCATTACCATCACCATCATCCTCATCCTCAACCTCATTACCACTACCATCATCCTCATCCTCAACCTCATTACCACAACCATCATCCTCATCCTCAACCTCATTACCACCACCATCATCCTCATCCTCAACCTCATTACCACTACCATCATCCTCATCCTCAACCTCATTACCACAACCATCATCCTCATCCTCAAGCTTATTACCACCACCATCATCCTCATCCTCAACCTCATTACCATCACCATCATCCTCATCCTCAAGCTTATTACCACCACCATCATCCTCATCCTCAACCTCATTACCACTACCATCATCCTCATCCTCAACCTCATTACCACAACCATCATCCTCATCCTCAACCTCATTACTACCACCATCATCCTCATCCTCAACCTCATTACCACAACCATCATCCTCATCCTCAACTTTATTACTACCGCCATCATCCTCATCCTCAAGCTTATTACCATCACCATCATCCTCATCCTCAACCTCATTACCACTACCATCATCCTCATCCTCAACCTCATTACCACCACCATCATCCTCATCCTCAACCTTATTACCACCACCATCATCCTCATCTTCATCTTCAACCTCATTACCACCAACATCATCCTCAACCTCATTACTACCACCATCATCCTCATCTTCAACCACATTACCACCATCATCCTCATCCTCAACCTCATTACCACCACCACCATCAACAACAACACCACCACCACCATCAACATCACCACCGTACCACCATCCTTATCCTCATTACCACCATCATCATCCTTATCCTCATTACCACCACCATCATCCTTATCCTTAACCACTAGCTAATCCTTATCATCATCCTTCTCCTCGTTCTCCTTCTCCTTCTCCTTCTCCTTCTCCTTCTCCTCCTCCTTCTCCTCGTCATCATCATCATCATCGTCATGGTCGTCGTCAACTCCATCCTTTCAACATCCTCATCGCCGTTTATCACCATAATGAATATTTTAGTTCAATGCTATTTTCATAAACATGCGAACTCGAAAGCTGCATGCGAGCTGCACGCCGAAATTTCGTTTTTCACTACCGCCAATCAAAAATAATCAGTCGTTGTCTTTTATATTTTTGACTGGCGGCAGTGAAAAAAAAAACAAATTCCAACGGGCAATCAGCTCGCAACTACAGAGTTCGCGTGTTTATGAAAATAGCAGTAATATTATTAAAAATGAAAAAAACACACATTTAAAACCGTTTAATTTCATTGTTTTTTAGGTTTTTATTTTCTTAGAAGCGTGACATGTTGTCTGTTTACCTTTAATGTTTATTCTTGAAGTCATTGATCATGACATTATTCACTGGGGTGTTTTAAAAATAAAATTGAATGAAAGAATTTTAAACCTAAAAAAAACATTAAAGGAGCACTTGGGTGAAAATCAATGAAAATTGGAAATGCCTTGAAACTTGGTTAAACTTATCTATATGGCCCCAATAGTAGCCAAGCAACATATTTTCTTCACAGTCAAAATTATATATATTTTTCAGCATCTAAATTGTGAGTAAATGACGTCATTTACTCGACCCTATTGTTCTCTTAGTTTTTAAACCAAAATTTCTCAACTGCGGGTGGCTCCCAGGCTAAAATTTTTGCCAATCTGGTTTTCATAATCATGATTGAGTCTTATTATTCTTAAATACTCGAACTATTCGGACTTTCAAAATATGGTGATTTTCATCCAAGTGCATCTTTAAGAAAAATGGACATAACAATTCTAGGACTTTAGCTTTGGATGTCCGTCTTATGTCGGCCGAAATATTAAATGTTCTAAATGTTAACTCAACTTCACGTAATTATTTTCCTTTTAGTTTTAATATTTTTATTATACTACTGCCATTTACATGCACCATTATATAGCTATTATCATATGATCATCACTCTTGTTTGGTAATTATTATTATTATTATTATTATTATTATTATCGTTATGATTAATATCGCCAATTACATTTGATTATTAATGCCCATCTTTAAGCTTTTATTATTATTATTATGATCATCTTTATTATCATCATCATTATTATCATCATTATTATTATTATTAAATTTACGACTTTTATTCATCTAATTTTATTCATTTATGTTAATTTTAGCTTTTTACAAATATTAGTTTAGTATTTTATTTCTTCAGAAAATTTTCCTTTTTTATTATTATTAACATTATTATTGTTAATATTAATATCATAATTATCATGGCTTTTATTATATTTACCATTTTTATTAATCTTATTTTATTTATTAAAGTTTATTTTAACTTTTCATAGACAATTAATTCGTTATTTTCTTTCATTTCCTGCCGAGTATTTTCTTTTTTCAACTCCAAAATATGTACACCTACTTGCAAGAACGTTGTCATACAACATTTGAACATTTGTAGTTTAGTGGATTAGGAATAAATTAAAAGTACAAAAGAAGATCATTGAAGCAGAACTCTTTCTTTTGTATTTTTAATTTATTCCTAATCTTGAAACTACAAATGTTCAAATGTTGTATGACAACGTTTTTGCAAGTAGGTGTATTTTTTTATTATCTTTAGAAAGCAATTTAGAAAGCATTTCATGGTACAGGTTATTTATTCTATTTTTTCTATATTTTTTTAGATATTTTAAACGGCATGTTTGCCAATAAATGCTAAATAATAAGTTAAATACATATACTGACCTGTTTGGGCTCCTTGTGGGATTTCGCTGACTTGGACGATTTAGGATTATCTTCTATGGTCACGTGAACAAAGATGGTCGCGTTGGGAATCGGTTCGCCTTTCATGTTGAGTAGATGGACGTGTCGATAACCTGGGAAGATTTCAAAATTAATTTGTTATTAAAATAATAATTTTCTTTCGATTTCTTATTTAAATGAACATTTCCTCATGAGAATATTAAAATAATAAATGGTAATTAAGAAGAAAGTGTGCAACGGGTTCTGGAGGTTGTAGCAAATGGCGGTATATATATATCTAATTCATCCTACAATTACATTTATTTCATCCTACAATTTTTTATTTATTGTTTATCATTTTTTGTTCTCTATTTTGTGTATTTATCTACACCTGCTTGAGAGGGCGTTGCCGTGGGAAGGGGGGATCTGTGGTTTCGTGTGATGGGGGTTAGCTGGGGGACAGAAGAGGGAGTTCAGTTTCGGTGTCTTCTTTTGTCCTTTGATGTGTCCCTGTCCCACTGAACTGTGGTTGTTCTCTCTTCCTATGGCAGCATTCTTGCAAGTATTACATTAGTATCTACTAATTATTATATTATTTTCAATTTTCTATTTTTTTCTTTTCAGTTTACTATAAATTAATATATTTCAAATTTTTATATATTGTATAGTATATTTAGTGTAATAGTACATATTTCTAAGGAGCTCATTAAAGTTATATGTATGTATGTATGTATGTATATATATATAGACTCACGTGACGTCAAAGCAGCTCCATTTGGAGGACAAAACAAAAGATTTTCAATCTCCTGAGAATTGGAACCTATTGTTTTGTTCTCCAAATTGAGCTGATTACGACGTGCTGCAAGGGGTCTATAATGCAAATGACTTATTCTAACCTGTCTGAAGGCTTGTGAAGGGGAGTGAAAATTGACCGATAAAATCATCTTTGCCAACATCTTCGTCGAAGACTGTGAATCGAATCATGGCCACCTCAGGAACGTGGAGCTCTTTCTCTACTTCTAAGTTCCACTTAGGGTTGAAGCCTAGCGACAAAAAAAAACATCAATAAAAACACTCCCATGAACCAAGACACCGTCTTTTACAGTAAGAAATAACATGAATATTTCTATATTGTTTACGTTTGTTTCTTCCATGAGTTTTTAATACGTTACCTAGCTTTCGCACTTCTAGTGCATCATCAGGGCGAAAAGTAGGTCTTATGAATATTTCTGTAGCCTTTCTAGGAACCTGACGCTCCACAATTTTTAAGATTTACCAACAATGATTGTCGACAAGTCAATCAGTCAAAATTTAATTTGCACCATTTTTGACGCGAAATCGGAATCGAATTCTTGCAAGGAAAGCACTGTGGCCACTCCTCTATTCTGCTCAATCGCAAAGATAACCCGTATGCCCATTTCTTTGGAAAAACATAATGTAGCAAACAACTGGTGAGACAGTGAACATCTACTTACCATTGTCCTTGACCACCTTGGATTTGAAGGTTCCTTGGTCACTTGGTAAACCATAGATTTTGACTTCAACATATGGATCGATGACCTGCAACGAGATTCAGATTAGTTTGAAATTTAAAAGGTCTCAAGGCTACGTAATAGACCCTATGCAATATGCCATAGATCAATAGATCAATAGACCCCCTTAGCTTATATTTATGAAAAATATTTACAGGAAAAAGTTTACAAATCTTAGAAGAAATCTGTTGTTTTGACCCTAAGATAAAGAACATTCTAAAATTATTCTGTTTAAAGATTTTCTCTGCTATTTATGATTAAGAAAGGGGAATTGCGTGTAAAGCACACATTGAGCCATACACTTCCTGACGTCAGGTATCTAAATAAATGACTATTCGGCCCGGCAACATGCCGATATTGACCGACCAAATGAATGAATGACCATGAATGATCTTACCTCTCCCTTTGAGCTTTCTCCTTCCGGTTTGGGTAACTGCTGACCACTAATCACTTTGATTTTCAAGAGTTTCCTGAGATCTGCTGGAGGATTCTTGGGATTGAAATCAATGGATGCTACAACACGAAACAACAATTAGAAAGACCAATACATATGTGAGAGGCGAGTGCACTTCCTTAATTTGTGACTAGCAGTCCGAATATGAAGCAATGTTGATCATCCAAACGAATACAGCTAAGCCAAACATTGGTTCAAAAAGACGATTCGATAGTTTGGTTTGGTATATTTTCGATAGTACTTACGGTCTCTCATGAACTCAGGTTTGAGTACGTATCCTGCTTTTCCGTTCTGCCGGAACCTGCCTTGATTGATATGCATCATCTCGCCGTCTGTTTGGTAGTTCAAGGCAACTAAGAGAGTAAAAATTGTCAAAAAAGACTGTTTCACCAGTACTAAGGAGTAATGAAAAAAATGACTGCCCAGTATGTGAAATATCAATAGTGTCATTAAAATTTAAGGTCGAGTTTCTGAGTAAATCTTTTTAAATTTATTAAAAGCAAGTAAGATGTTTTGTACCAATCTGGCATCCAGCATTCCATCCAGTTTGTGGATTATAGTTGCTTGAATCGACTCGATTACCCGCGGGATAAGTGCGGGACAACTGTCTCTTATTGTACTCGACAAAGGCTGCACCTTGGTTAAGGGCAAGGTTGGTCATCTTGGACTCGGCGAAGGACGACATCTGGAAAAATTTGGCTGGAAAAACAAAAACAAAATTAACTGATGCAAATTGTACGAATTCGTGCGTGCTTTAGATCTCTTTACCTTGGGTGTCATGTTTTCTCATTTCAGACCACGTGTCATTCTCTAGGGTTTCTTTGTTTAACAGTTGCGCATGCGCATGAGAAGACAATTTATCGTACGTGGTTTTTCTAGTATTCAGTATTATAGTATTAATGCATTTTTCTTAATATTCTTAATATATTTGTTCTTTTTTGTCATCTTAACGTAATTCAGCCTTATCGTCTGCAATGTTTATGATTCATAAAGTATCTATCTATCTATCTATCTATCTATCTATCTATCTAAGACACATGAATATGGATACAACTCCAAACAAAGAATCTTGTTCTCAAGAGAATGACACGTGGTCTGAAATGGAAAAACACTACGCCCCAGCTAAAGAGGTATATTACGAAGCACTGTATTTTATGTTAAACGAAGTTTTTTACAATTACCATTTTTCTTGGAATGCTCGAAGTTTTTGAAGCCAACACTCGTAACATAGTTGACGCATCGTGATAGTTCCTTCGCCAGCTTCACTTTAGCTTTGGCTTTATTCTCCTGTTGGAATACATACATATGTAAGCTATTTTCCACACTTACTCGTTACCAAGGGATTTCCTTCGCATTTCAAAAACTCCAGCCTGAAGGCTTGGCTTCTTCCATTGTGAAACGTGACCTCTAATTCAAAACACAAGCTCTTTCTTTTCTAGTAGCGCATCGCGCTATTCATTGGGATGTCATTCTTGTTTTTACCGCCAACTTAAGAAGGCAGAGCGTATAAAACAATGTGCGCGCACTATCGTCCCGCTTGCCACGTCTTTACAAAAACTGTCGACTACTAAGGTGTGGTCGCACCAGCAAAAAAAGGGGGCAATTGGCTGCTCAACATTTCCATGAGTTACAAGTAAGTTTTAATGTAAATGATGGCCGTATTAACACTTCGCGCGTAATAAGATTTCTTTGCAACAAAGTGTATAAAATGATTCAAACTTTTTGTAACGTAAGTAACATGTACGCAGCATTTTGTATGGGAACCAGGTTGTTGTGGGACATTTTGCATGGCTTTGTTGCCTGCATTTTCGCACTTCTGAGTAAAAGCATATCGTGCGCGTGTTTCATCTAAGAAAACTAGAACACCAAAAACCATTTGGCGCATGGAATGGGATTATATCATACGGCGGCCAGGTTTATTCCCGTGTGAGCAAAACCTTTGTTTGGAACGTTCTGGAACGCCTCAAACTCAAGGGATTCAAAACCTATTGTTTCAACCAATATGGCTACCGTGTGATAAAAGCCCAATGCATTCCCTACACAAACCTGAAAAGCGCTGTATGTCTCGTAAGTAATTATAAGTGTGATTAAGCTTCTTTTTGTTCGACAGTCAAACGTATTCCCTATTGTCTTAATTACTCTTCTATGCTAAGATTCAAATCAACCTAGATATGTACCTAGATATGTTCTTGAGATGTCGCTTACAGTTACCTGTCCTCGCGTCTTTGATGTCATTCGTTTTAAAGGTCAATTAAATCGTGATTTTTTCCCCATTTTTTAAAAATGATCGACTTACTTTATCAATTGGTTTCTTTACCCGGCGTACTGCATTTCCTACGGCACGGAAAGAGTGCCGAAGACTGTTTGACTGAAAGTTTGAAAGAATAAATCAAGATATCCTCAGCTAGGTGCCGATAATGGTGTAAAAACGTACGAAGAGAAGAGCGAAGACAATCGTAGTTGTTTTATTGGTGTCAATAGGTAAGAAAGATTTAAAAGATGATCGATACGTTAAAAAGAATTATCATAAACTTATTTTTAAGAGTTTTTCTAGGTATTGCATGAAGCAAAAGATTGAGAGATGTTCCAGTGACAAATCAGTTATTATTTTGTTGGAAGATGGAGAAAAAAGCCACGTTGCTATAGAAACCATTAGCATTCGAGCATTTAAGATGGATGACGAGAAAAAGACTGCGTTGCTATAGAAACCATTAGCATTCGAGCATTTAAGATGGATGACGAGAAAAAGAACGAGTTGCTATAGAAACCATCAGCATTCGAGCATTTAAGATGGATGACGAGAAAAAGACTGCATTGCTATAGAAACCATTAGCATTCGAGCATTTAAGATGGATGATAAAGAAAAAGATCGCGTTGCTATAGAAACCATTAGCATTCGAGCATTTAAGATGGATGATAAAGAAAAAGATCGCGTTGCTATAGAAACCATTAGCATTCGAGCAGTAAGATGGATGACGAGAAAAAGACCGCGTTGCTATAGAAACCATTAGCATTCAAGCATGAAAGACTATGAATAATTATAAAAAGACCGTTGTTACTATGAATATCATTAGCCAGCATGCATATCGACAAAGGAAGCCAAAATTTTAAAATGAAAACGAAAGAAAGAATTGGAAGGCTTGAAAGGTTATTAAAGAATTGTTACAATATTCATAAATAAATATATACCTTTTCAGGTATTCAGCTTGGGCGGCGTAATGTTTCCTATTTCAGACCACGTGTCATTCCCCAGAGTATCATTTCTTTGTTTAACGGTTGCGCACGAGAAGACACATTAATATGGATACAACTTAAACAAAGAATCTTATTCTCAAGAGAATGACACGTGGTATTAAATGGGAAAACATTACACTCAAGGTAAGACGGTCTTTCCTGTGTGTGTTGAGAACGAAAAGTACAATTTCACTCCTACCCTTTTCTTTCTATCTTTTTCTTTGTGTGGTTTAGCAGCAGCGCTTGTTCCTTCGCCTCCATCAATATTACTATTCCCTGCAGATGCTAGCACTTCCTGGTCTATGTCCGCTGCTTCGTCTTCGTCAGAAACGTCTCCTTCTTCTTCGTCTTCTTCGTTTTCTTGCTCAGGTTTAAGTTTTTTACCCTTTAAGGAAGACAAAATGACGGGTTATAAAATTTTGCAAGATATAACGAGCAATCTGATAGGTAGAAGAGTTACACCATGAATGTCCCTATTAGGTAAAGATTAATCCTGTAGAACATGAAAAATGAGTTATTTAGCCTTTTATTTAATTACCTTTATCAATATTTTCTTCTTCAAAGATTCTGGTGAAGGTAGAGCTGATAATGAATCATCGACTGGACCCTTGTACAACATATCTGTACAGTGTCAAGGTATTACAGAACAATAACATCAACAACAGCAGTAGCAGAAACAGCATCAAAAACATTACAGCAGTACTGTAGCAGTGGAAGCAACAGAAAAACAACAACAGAGGCAAGGTTAGCAACACCAATGACAACAACAACAGCAGTAGCATCAGTAACTACAGAAAAGTAGCTACAGCAACAACAACAAAAGCATCAGAGCAACAACAACTACAGCAGCAACAACAGCAACAACAGCAACACCAAAGACAACAGCAACAGCAGTAGCATCAGTAACTACAGAAAAGTAGCTACAGCAACAACAACAGCATCAGAGAAACAGCAGCAACAACTACAGCAGCAACAACAACAGCAAGAACAGCAACACCAAGGACAACAGCAACAGCAGTAGCATCAAAAACTAACAGAAGAGCAGCTACAGCAACAACAACATCAGAGCAACAGCAACAACTACAGCAGCAACAGCAAGATTTGTAACACCAATGTCAACAGCAAAAGCAGTAGCATCAACAACTACAGAAAAGCAGCTACAGCAACAACAGCAGGTGCAACAAAAGCAATAGCAACAGCAACAACAATGACAACAGCAACAACAATAGCATCAACAACTAACAGAAGAGCAGCAGCAACAACAACAACAATAACAACAACAACAGCAACAACATCAACACAAGAACACAACAAAAAATAACAATAACAAGAAATAAACCAGCTATTTGAGTATCAAATATCAAGGATACCGCCTAGTATATCTTCCAAGTGCGCAGCCATCGTCTTCTGATTCTTGATATCACAATGGTTTTCCAGTGAAAGTATAACAGGGAACCTGGTGCAAAGATTACAAACAATAAACACTTTATTATTCCTAATAAATCAATACAGTTTTAAGTTTTCGATTAAAACATCATAGCTGCCATGTTGGTTGATTTTTATTAACAAAATATTTGAACTTGTTTTCTTTTGTTATGCAAGTTTTAAGACTAAGGTTAAGACATATCTTTTCTCTAAGGCATTTTTGAATTAAATTAGTGTGAGTAGAGTCTTTTAAGCCGGTCTCTCCCTTGATTACAGTGTTTTTCCCGGGTACTCCGGTTAACTCCGGTACACGCTAAATCTTAATTCAATCTGCGAGTTGGCCGTGCCCTAACTCAGATCAGCGCAGAGGTTGTTTCATGTAGGGTTCAATCTGTGAGTTAGTTAGGCCCCAACTTAGATCAGCCCAGAGGTTGTTTCAGGGTTGGATCTGTGAGTCAGCCATGCCCTGACTCAGATCAGCGCAAAGGTTATTTCAGGGTTTGATCTGTGAGTTAGCCATGTCCTGACTTAGATCAGCCCAGAGGTTGTTTCAGGGTTCGATCTGTGAATTAGCCATGCCCTGACTTAGATCAGCCCAGAGGTTGTTTCAGGGTTCGATCTGTGAATTAGCCATGCCCTAACTTAGATCAGCCCAGAGGTTGTTTCAGGGTTCGATCTGTGAGTTAGCCATGCCCTGACTTAGATCAGCCCAGAGGTTGTTTCAGGGTTTAATCTGCGAGTTAGCTGTACCCTGACTTGAACCTAGAGGCTTTTTCGGCGTATCGGTAAAACTTGAAAAGTTTTCTCAATACTAGTACTCACTCAGATACTTCAAAAGCATGTTCTTTCACAGCTTTAATGATATCCTTGAACTTAATCTTCGAAGTCAACGTATGTCCATGATAAACAATTGGCTCCCCATTCTCTCCATCCCAGCAATCAAGCTCAACGCATCGGCATCCTTTCTTAAAAGCATTGATGTAAGCATCTACACTGGAGGGACCTCGAAGCTGGTCCATCATCAGGTAGGTGTTGTGTGACGAAGCGATGAAGTAATGTGACAGCGGTTGCATCATGTCCTGGTAGATCTTGTCGTGCTTCACGTTGTACAAGTTGCCTTCACGAGACGTTAGATAATTTGTGAGACCTGAAATGAAAGATTGGTTAATTGAACGCGCGTCTAGAAAGACTAAAAAAGGGCGGGAAAATGGATGAACTCGAAAAGAAGACCGCGTTTTTCGAAACTGTAACAGTTGTTCATTTGTTTTTGTTTTTTTTTCAAACAAATGTTTAGCCATTTGAGTATGTATCTCATGCCTGGTTAGAATGGATGACATACGCTGCTAACACGTCGCCTTTACACCACTATGGTTCCAAAGGTTTACCGGGGTCACTGTCTCGAGCCCTGCGGACACCATATGTGAATTGAGTTTGTTTGATGTGTTGTTCTCTCCTGTGCTACGAGGGTTTTCAGTGCGAGTGAGCGTTGTGTGTATAGAATACTGAATGTAGTGGAAGTGTGTGTAAGTGAAAAGTGTCCCAATTAGTTCCAAAGCGCTAGGACGACTAGACACTTAAATAAAGAGACTTATTTTGTTATCATAGTTCTATCTCAGTCTTAAATGTTAATAATAAAGAAGCTGTATTTACCATCGATACCAAGATGTCGTGCTTCCTTTCCTTCCTTGGTTGGTTCGTATTCAAAGATAATGTCTTCACAATACCGCCTGGTTATGTCTTTCATCTGCACGAGAGAACAGTGAGAGAACAGTGTAAGCGATGGACAGGTATAGATTCCCCCCCCCCCCTCCCCTTTAGACACCATTCAGCACGTTGGAATGCAGCTTAGTTTGGAGGACAAAAACAATAGGTTCCAATTCCCAAGAGATTGGAATTCTTTTGTCTTGTCCTCCAAATTGAGCTGCTTAGACGTTTTGGAAAGGGACCTATAGATGGTTTATATTCATTCCGATCCCAAGAGAATAAAAATACCTCGAAAAGGATGCGCAGTACGTGTGCGCGTCAAAAATAGTAGGCACCGTCCTTAAGGCGCGGAAATACGAGCAACAAAACCGTGCAACTTGTCGCGCAACATTGAACAGTGAATGTTGCTCGTACTACCACCCAGCGCGCAACAAATTTTCATTGTTGCAGAGAGTAGAGAGCGCTTCTACTTCTGCTACAAGGTCGCGGAAACAAATTTAGTTTTTGCAAGGGGGGGTTATTCCGCGCCTTTATTATTATTTCTGCCATAACTTACCCCCTGTTTCTCTTCCAGGAAAGTTTGGAAGTCTCTAGCGTCCATGTGTGTTTTGTACGGAGATGTCTCCATGATTTCGACGATTTCTTGTCTTGTTGCGATTGACTTGAAGAATTCAGCAAACTCTTCTTTATCAAGAGAGGCGTCCTCTTTGCCTGTGTCAGCTTCCTGAAGAAAACAAAACACTATAGCCTTCAGAAAAGATAAAGCCATGCACAAATGCAGTCCTCATGATCACGTGCACAAATGCAGTCCTCATGATCACGTGCACATATACAGTCCTCATGATTACGTGCACAAATGCAGTCCTCGTGATCACATGCACAAATGTAGTCCTCATGATCACGTGCACAAATGCAGTCCTCGTGATCACATGCACAAATGTAGTCCTCATGATCACGTGCACAAATGCAGTCCTCGTGATCACATGCACAAATGTAGTCCTCATGATCACGTGCACAAATGCAGTCCTCATGATCACATGCACAAATGCAGTCCTCATGATCACATGCACAAATGCAGTCCTCATGATCACATGCACAAATGCAGTCCTCATGATCACGTGCACAAATGCAATCCTCATGATCATGCACGTGCACAAACGCAGTCCTCATGATCACCTGCACAAATGCAGTCCTCATTATCACCTGCACAAATGCAATCCTCATGATCACAATTCAAAGGGAAAATGCGGGGGATTTCGAAATAGTAAAAGCCAGTTAGAGTTTGCAACTGGATAGATGTTGCGTGGAAAAAGTGCAATTTTGATTTTTTTTGATCCTGACGATGATAATTGGTGGTGGTGGTGGTAGTCATGATGGCAGTGGTGATTGTGATGAAAGCTAAGGGATGATACATTGTGACGTTGACAATGATAATAGTAATAATAGTGCTGTTAATGCTGCGGCAGAAGGTAATGTAACGTGCTTCTGATTATTACTATGGACTATAAACTAGATGACGGACGGACGGACAGACGGGACAGATGAAACGCGCGATGTTTACTGATGTGAACTCCTAACGCCAATGATGATCATGATGACATGTAGGCCCTTATTTTCCAAACGAAAGCAAGACTCAGTTTCTATACTAGGTTATATCCTTTCCATTCACAAACCTTAAACTTCTTCTTGACCATCTTCGGGCTCATAGTAATATTTAATCCATTCAACAGTCTTGTTACTTCGTTCAAACTGAGTGCGCCATCCTTGTTTTTGTCGAACTTCTCGAACGCATCGATCAACCATGTAAAGAAGGGTTAAGGATTACAGCATCACAAGTCGAAGAGAACCAAAAACGATCAAATAAAAATACCAAACATTTATTCCTGCACTCAACAACAATGAGCATAGTTTGCTAGGCCTCTTCCTTTAGTGAAGGTTACTCCACCAGATTCTCGCTCCGCAAAACCCAACACGCTAAATTCCAACTCAATATTTGAGTTAGTCGTGCCCTGACTTAGATCAGCCTAGAGGTTGTTTCAGGGTATCGATAAAACTAGCTAGCTGCTACTGAGATCAATTAATAATTTTGGCTAGCACTAAACTTTAAGAAAGGATATTGTTGTCGAAGAGCGCCATCTTTTTCATTGTTATCTGGAAGAAAATACACAAAAAGAAAATCAGAAAAATTATCAAACCTGAAAAAACAACGGCTCACTTACATGGACACTAGTGCGATGATTGCGGGCAGAAAACTACCGAGTAAACTATTTTGAGCTGCGTCGATGTATTAAGAATGAACACCGTGTAATATTAATACATATTTGCCTATCTTTCAGATTTATCGGATTGCTTTTTCCTACATTGGAGAAAAGAAGACACAATGCAAATCTTCTGGAAATGCGCGCTCGCAAAGGGTCTATGAACTCATGTTTACAGCAATTTTACACATTCTGCTAACCCAGATATTTCTACCTTTCGTTGTGAAATGTTTTTTTTATTGCCGCCAGTCAAAAATATAAAAGGTACCGACTGATTAGTTTTGATTGACGGCAGCGAAAAACCAATTTCACAACGATAAGCCGTTGAATTTTCTGGTTGCGCAGAATATGTAAAACTGTAGTAAATATAAACTTACTCAAGAATAGTTGCATCCACTTACTTTTATTTTCCATAAGAGTCTTTAGGCCGTGGACCCACACTTTCGTCATGCGTGGTGAGGAAGCTATCATTTCCAGGCTGGTATTTTCGCCAAATTTGATCGAGATACACGTATCCAGTGGATGGTTCTTGACCAACGTTCCAAGGTCCTCCTTGAGGTCATCCCCTGTCAAGATGTCGGTGATCTGGGCCACTTCATCTACAAGTACAAACAGGAAAATTTTGGAAATAAAAACTTATATTTGGCAACTTATCACTATCCGTGAGGTTCTCTCCACGTGCACTATTTACAACACACAACACTCAACTCACATGTTGATGTTTACTGTGGTAGAAAAACCGTAGAACCCGCAATTAAGTGAGAGAACAGCACATCAAACAAACTCAACTCACATATGTGGTTCAAACGCGCGCGACACCAGGTTTGAACTGCACATCGGTAAAGACAGCCCCGTAGTAGCGCATACCTGAACAATAAAATTTGGAGTTTTTTTTTTAAGGCTTTCCAAAGTTTGAATCTCTAATATTAAAAATGTTCCTTGAAACTCTTTTGTAGCTTTTGCCATGATTCTCGTGGCTAATCAAGAAGGATTTTGAGGGGAACCATTTTTCCAATCATGGATGACAGACTTGGTGGGGAGTGATGATTTGCTAAGGTATATAGGGAGTGACTGCCCATCCCCCATGGGAATTCCAGGCTATGTCCCTGGAACATTTCTATCAGTTCTATGCAGAACATTTAAACGTTGTTACCAGACTTACATCGAATATGCTTCTTCTTCGTCGGTTCGTACGAAATAGCAACATTCTTTTCATCCAAAATGAAGGTCTTCCTCTGGAGTTTTCTGCTTTTTCCTCCCTTGTGATGGGCTGACATCTTAGTCATAACGGTTCCTCTTCTCATTGTCTCCCAGCAATCATGAACTGAAAGATGAAATTGGATTAAAATCAATTCTGAATTTAAAAAAACATGTATAAGGTCTTCATGAAAAGTCGGTTCTGAGTCAAATTGGTGAAGCCACTAGAATGGGTGGATGGATAATTGAATGGATTAATGAGTAGATAATAATAATAATAATAATAATAATAATAATAATAACAACAACATTAATAATAATAACAATAATCATGATATTTAATATTAATAATTATATTAATAAATAAATAACAATAAATAATGATAAATAATAATAATAGTAAAACTTGTTAACTCAAATCTATTTCAGAATTAACAGAATTACAGGTTGATTTAACAAAAATATAATTAATAAAAATATAATATGATTATATAACATTTAGAAATTAAATTTGACAGTAAACTATATGTAATGTTTACAACATGAGCGGCCGTGTTGTATGGGCTTTTACAATCTCGAGCCGCAGGCGAGAGATTGTAAAGCCCATACAACACGGACGCGAATGTTGTAAATGACTTGTGAAATTCAATAATAATAATTAATGAAGATAATGATTTCTGAGGAATAGATTTCAAAAGCAGTGTTATTTAGGAAAATATAGTTTGATATTTTATAGGAGCATGCGTACAATGTTTTTTGACGTCACACATTGTTTGGTACGGGCATCCGACATTGGTTATTGTGATTAGGTTAGCAAAGCAAGATGCAGAGTTTTTGATCTAGTTGGTGTGACTAGCTTTTGAAAAGGCTCTGGGAAACCATCTTCCTTAAGCCGGACCCACAGGTTTATTAGTATTCTGTATCTGTTACAGAATACTAATAGATCTATACAATCACAGTAGTTGTATCTTGATACACTCACTAGTGGTTGTATATTTTGATACAGATCACTAGTGATTGTATCAATTTACATGACAATTGTTAGTTGTGTTGTATGCAGCTTTACAGGCCATCCACGTGACTGGATTGCAAACATTTCATAGATCAGAAAGCTCATGAATTATTAATGCATTTTACAATGTGAAATACAGTTTCTCATGTTTTCATTGACTAGCAGAACATAATAGACAAATTTTGAAATAAATGGATGGATAGACAGACAGACAAGCAGACAGGCACATACCTGCCATGCAAGTAGCAGGTAGGAGGACAGACAGACAGACAAATAGACAGACAGATGTTAATTCAGCCAAAGAGCTAGACCCACAGACAAAGAGCTAGACCCACAGACAAAGAGCTAGACCCACAGACAAAGAGCTAGACCCACAGACAAAGAGCTAGACCCACAGACAAAGAACTAGACCCACAGACAAAGAGCTAGACCCACAGACAAAGAACTAGACCCATAGAGAAAACAAGATCGACAGAGACAGGGAGGTGCACAGACTATGAGGCTGCAGTCATTAATAATTTGTAGACAAGCAGGGAGATGGACAGACAGTCAGGTAGACAGGCAAAAGCATAAACAGGCAGGCAGGGGGAGGGAGTTAGACAAATAGACAAACAGACAGACACAGACAAAAAGACAGACAGACAGACCGAGCAAGACAGACAGACAGACATTTTCTGCCTTGACTGCCTTCTATATAAATGGACCAGAATTTTCTTACAGAATAATTAAGGGCAAAGAACTCCCAAGTACATCTTGGTAACATAATATCATACTTTTAAGTACATTAAAAAAGAGGAAAAAGAAAAAAATAGCACTTGCTATAATAGGCCTTTTCTGGGTTCAATCAGTACAAACAACACCATATATGGTATTGTGAACAAAGATGCTGGACCACAATGCACCATGCTCGTTATCTCAGAAAAGGTCTAAGTTGTCCCCATGCAAAAGACTAAAGCCAAATCCACCAGCATATTTATCCCTGCTTAGGGACCGTTCATAATTTATGGGTTGGGTGGGGGGGGGGGGGGGGGTGGGGTATTGGCTGGGATTCAGTCAGAGGGGAGCCATCAACTTTTGTCCAACAACATAATAAGATTATATATTAAAATAAATATAAATACAAAGAGTACATACTGTTTTGAATTCACAAAAATAAAATCGAAAAACAAATGCAAAAATGATACTTCACACCTACACATAACCACTGATAGTACATAATACACTAATATATTAATAATCTTATAATATACAGCTTTTCCAAGTATTTCACTTAGTGTTGGCCTCATCAAACAAAGACTAGTGTCCTTTAATTTTAATGAGAACAAAATAGAATAATTATTTATAATAAACAATCCATCAACACCTTTAACAAGCTAAATTACTAAATTTAAGGTTAAAAACCTTATATATTTGAACAAGATTTTAGCAATTTTTAGTTTTCATCACTATATCCAGCTCATTTACATTATTCCTACTGTCTCAGATATTATTTAAGCCTTTTTAAGAAGTCTTAAGACTCTTGGTCAAGGTATAATATGCCCATGGCTTAAAACTTTATTGCAACTGAATAATTTATATCAGGATTTTGGAAAATACATTCACAAGTTACAAAAGTTTTTATAGTTTTTCTATAACTTTGAGAGGAAAAAAATACACATATTTTATTACTCATAGACTGAACACAAGTTTAATATGAGTTAGAGTTTTTTAGGATTTTTTTATATATATTCTAATGCTTCGGTTAGAAGCTTAGGTTTAAAAAATATTTTACAAGTTCCAAAAGTTAATTTTTTATAACTTTCAGTATACTTTTAATGTAAAACTGAACACATGCTTATGTAAGTTAGATCGAGTTAAGGATTTTTTAATATATATCTTAATGCTTCTGTTAGAATTGGCAAAATATTGAAATATTTATGGCACTCTAGCTGCCACCTGTTACAAACTGACATTGCATATATCAGTATATATCATTTAAATTCCATACATAGAATATACAAATGCTTTCGACAAGAAAATAGAATTTATTCAAATTAACACTTTGAACCATTAAAATTCTTTATCTAATTTTTCCTTCAAAATTAAAGAAATCTTTGTAGTTTGTTAATCTGTAGTGCAGGTGTCTATAGTATTTAAAATTCCAAAAACGTCCAGATTATATAATTGAATGAATTTTGGGCTATTTTTAAGGAATTAGTAATAGTATGCAAAAATGAATATTTTTTGAAGAGGAAGATATTGCTTTTTGAACGAAGAAAGTAAAAATACTTAATGTTAGCTTGCTTAGCGTTTATCCAAGCTGCAGTTAACTTATCTATTGAAGTATATAATTGATGTACAAACTACGAGTTACTATTATTAGATCGGCCATGGGATAATCATCAAAGGAAACAAAGCTCAAAATATTACAATAATTTCATAATTATTTGGCAAGTTAAACGGGATTTTTGCTGACAAGTTAAACACAGAAATATTTCTTAAGAAGAAGGGATTTTTTTTATTATAAATTGAGAATAAAAGCAGTTCGTATGAGTAGCTTTGAACAGCCCAACTTCCGCTGTTATCATTGCAATGTATTGAAAGTTTGTACAAGTTATTCCACGAGTTGAACAAGTCTTTAAAAACCTTAGAGAAACCTTTCTACTGCCTCGTGTATTCAATTCAAACCAATTTAAAATGAAGAAAATATCTTTGAAAAATTATGAAGTTTATGAAATTCATAACCGTAGTATTTCGAATGTTACTCTATCGATTCTTCAAGGTCGCAAGTATCCGAGCTATTTATGGTTTTTAACTGTTCAAAAGTTGGACAAAAGTTATAAATTCTTTTGATAACTTAACTCTTTTCACTACGCGGGAATGAAAATTATATTTGCCAATATTCAAGTATGCCAAGCTTCTGCCAAGAATAATTTTCTGGCAAGCAGTATATATATTTTACCTTCAATATCTTCGAATGTATCTTCTTCCATAATTATGTTGGTAAATTTGAAACCCTTGGTCGAGTCTTGAGGTTATACTTATAGAGAAAAAAATGTCAAAGAGGAATACGGAGTCTTGAAGAGCGAACAGACCACAAGAGACCCAAACTGACAGACTTCAGAGGAGTTTGTTTAGCTTAGTTGGAATGAGTTGTTTTTTGTGTTAATTATTGGCATGCTCATGAATATTTAATATTGGACGCGGAATTCTTATTATGAGGGGCGCTCATGCCAGAAGATTGACACCGTTCGTCAAAACAATGAACAAAAAAACTAAAGCCAAGGCATTTTGTTCATTATTTATTCATCATTTGGCTGCGGCTGCTAAGAAAGAAAAATAAGTCAGAAGAAAACCCCGCCAAATTTCATTCATTCCTTAAAAGTTTATTATTTCTATTTGCTTTCCGAGTATCACCCGACGTAAACCCGAAGTTAGCCCGACTTTGCCGACAGCAACGGTTCCATTGCACTTATGTTGCAGTTCAAATTTACGGTACGTTATCATGATATTCCGTGATGATTAAAACGCAATATTGTGTCCATATGTATCATGATACAAATGGACACAATTTTATAGATATTGTATCACGACAGTAGAAAAAGTAGTTAAAAGAAATCTAAACGTACAAATATCAGAATTTTCGAAAACATAATTCCTTTAAGAATCATTTCAATAATTTCTAGTTCAGGACTAAAATCTCGAACGATCCAAAATAAGCCAAAGCTATCCAATACGACACAAAACCACCCAAAAACGAGCCAAAAACAATCAGCAAACTACCACCCATCAGAAAAAAGTGCTATTTTAAAGGCGCCGAACATAAATATTTCTAATATTTATGAAAAGGATGGCAGTACCGGACGTATTTTCAACTAAAGTTGTATGCTTAGGCGTTAAGTCTGCATTAGACTTGCCGACTACTTTTTTTTTTTCTTTGAGATTCGGCTTCCCCGAAAAGATAAGCAAGGGTTTACGTCTGTATAGAAAGGCTGTGCTATCAAAAGCCCATCTCTGCAAAAAAAAAAAAAAAAAAAAAAAAAATAGAATATACGGTTACTGTAAATAATATTTGTACTGACATGGTCAAATTGTTGGCCGTCGTCCGGTATCGCGTATAAGACCAGCCACAATATGCATTTGTGTGCCGGGTTACTATTTATGCACTTTTATTTTTTATTCAAACTTAAAATATCTCGGAGTTTTTATCCCAGTTTGCCCCGTATTTTTTCTGCTCAAATACTTAGGTAATTTAATGGTAAAAAAATTATAATACAATAAATCAAAATATTACAACGAATCACGGCTGTGTTGAACCTTCGACGAGTTACGGCTTTATACTAGATAATACTAGACAATTAGCTATAGCTTTCTGTATATATATAGATTAATTTTTTTGAGTAGATTTTTACGGTTATATATTATATTTCTTATTTATTTTAATATAGTTTTTTGTAATATATTATTATTATGGAATAATTTTTTCTGATTTTAGTAAAATGATAGTGATTAGATTTAGATTATTTTAATACCATCAGATATACCATAGCTTTTATAGTTTAAAAAAGATTCATTTTTTTTAACTCAACTAAAAATAAATTACCCATTGGTATGAGGTTACTAAATTGTGGTTGTACAAAGTGTGTCAACTTAAACCAACCATTCCAATAGTCACTAACGCAGTGTGCAGTCATGGACTAACACTCTGAACACCGCTGGGAGATTTCACGACCAGTCAACCTCTTCCATTAGGCTTATGATACAAATGGTCATATTTTATGCCTATTTGTATCATCTCACCCCAAAATACCCTAAAGCGCAATGATGTAGGGTTGAAATGATCTCAACTTCACCTACGGACCAAGGACTAACACTCTGAACACCGCTGGGAATTTTTACGACCGGTCGACCTCTCCCATTAGGCTTATGATACAAATGGTCATATTTTATCCCAATTTGTATCATCTCACCAAAATATACTGTAAAAAGCAATGATATGGGGTTTGAAATGATCTCACCTTCACCTACGGACCAAGGACTAACACTCTGAACCACCACTGCGGGGAGATTTCACGACCGGGTTGATCTGTTCTTTATACTAGATAATAGTTCAATACCCATTGGTGTAAGGTGCAAGGTGTAAAGGCCTTGTAATGATAATCTCGTAAAGGAAAATCAATAATAACTATGAAGGAACTGAGTTGTGGTTTAAAATTCGTACGAAGTGTGTCAGTTTCTGAGGCCATCCGTTTCAATGGTCACTGACGGCACAGTCACAGTCATGGAAAACCAGTCGAGCACCATTGATAGAGGTGCGACCGGTCAACTTGTAGCACTAGGCTTATGATACAAATGGTTGTATTTTATGCCAATTTGTATCATCTCACCCAAAAATACTGTAAAAAGCAATGATATGGGGTTGAAATGATCTCACCCTCACCTACGGACCAAGGACTAACACTCTGAACACGGCTGGGAATTTTTACGACCGGTCGACCTCTCCCATTAGGCTTATGATACAAATGGTTGTATTTTATGCCTATTTGTATCATCTCACCCAAAAATACTGTAAAAAGCAATGATATGGGGTTGAAATGATCTCACCCTCACCTACGGACCAAGGACTAACACTTTAAACACCGCTGGGAATTTTTACGACCGGTCGACCTCTCCCATTAGGCTTATGATACAAATGGTCGTATTTTATCCCAATTTGTATCATCTCGCCAAAAAATACTGTAAAAAGCAATGATATGGGGTTGAAATGATCTCAACTTTAGCTACGGACCACGGACTAACACTTTGAACACCGCTGGGAATTTTTACGACCGGTCGACCTCTCCCATTAGGCTTATGATACAAATGGTCGTATTTTATCCCAATTTGTATCATTTCGCCAAAAAATACTGTAAAAAGCAATGATATGAGGTTGAAATGATCCCAACTTTAGCTACGGACCGCGGAGCAACAGTCGCACCGCTGGGAGAGACACGACTGGTCGACCTGTCCCATTAGGCTTATTATTAACTGAAATGGTCGTATTTTATGGGGCTGTTATATGTGTGATGTCACTCGTATAAAAAAAACACTTCCGGGTCCAACACGAAAAGTAGTTTCATAAAGATGTTTTTACTTTTTCTTCAGGACAGGATGTGTTTTCCACCGTTCTAATTGTTCAAGGTGAAGGTTAAATCATTGAAAACATTTTCGCTTTATTCTATCGGTTTTTGTGAGCAGTTGGACCCGGAAATACGCTCTATATGCATCATCTCGCCCAAAAAATACTTTGAAGCACAACTGATGAGAAGGCTCGAATTCCTTGACTTGATTTTTATTCTTTTTGTGATTTATTTCGTTTAGCATCCTAGAACTGAGCACAGCCATAAGCTAGAGGAATAAAAGATTGCTAAACAATAAGTTAATTCACGTGAATCCTCACTTGGGACACCACTCTCAATATCCTCATATAGGCCTCAACTTTGTAGGTTTTCAGTGACTAACTTTGAAACTGACTATGAGCCGATATACAATCTGAAGGTGGATATATGAACTGCGCCTCGATAGCCGAGATTTTCAAGAGAAGATAGAGTATTTTACAAGTCCTAAAATTGGTCCAGTTAGTCTTGTGTGTTTTGATTTTTATTTGTTTGTCTATTGGAAAGGTGGACTATGGCTAGAAATGTTCGGGAGGGAGTAGGTAACAATCCCCCACCCCCTAACTGAAAAAAATCCTCCAAAGAAGTAAAGGTCCCAAAGCCTGCCACCATACACTAGTCTGCACGAGTCTCCCCCCGCCCCCCACCCAAAAAATATAGCGCTTATAAAGCGCATGTGGCACTGCTAGTAATGGGATTATAGTGCTAAAGAAATTTGTACAAGATGTCCATTTCGTGAGTTTTGTATGTGCTGATAAGATGTCGTTTATATGTTTTGTATTAGGTGAAATATAGTGGAATACGAAGATAAAACCATACATAAATGGTATAAATGGAAATCGCACTAAATTATACTTATTTTTTTAAATCAGTTCCTCTTTCAAACCTCAGTTATCTTGCGATCTTGCGATAGGAGGAGGTACACTTTGTACTGCATTTAGTTAAATTTATTGCGTCGGCCACAGCTTGTATTATGATATGATCAGCCAAAGTTCCTTGCATAGACATGTCTTAAGTATTGTAACCAAGATGTTTCTAAATCGAAAAGTTCCGAACTTTATTATAGTTTTCGAGAAAATCCGAGAAGGTATTGATCGTTTCAGTTGACTTTTTTTTTTATATATTTGGGGTTCCTATCTAAAGTTTACTTACTCACGGACATCGCTCGATAGCATAGTGGTACTGCTTCGCGAAGCAGTGCCACAAAAACCCTCAGTCCAAAGAAACACAAAAAAATATTCATGCATAAAAATATCTATTATCGATAACTTATTAAGATTTTTGGCGGCTAGTTGGGAGAAAATATATTCCGTATTGGCAGTACCGTATATTTTCTTCCAACGCCTTCAATATAACCTGTTTTGACGGCTCAAAATCGCAATAAGTTTTGTATCGCGATTCTCCTAGAGTGATTGAATGAGTATCGAAGGCAACAGGCATCACACGTCACTCATTCAGACCAAAATATAGTTTTATTACCGCGTACCTTGAAGACTGAATTACAGAATTATATCTGCCTTTGGATGATTTCTTACTTTAAAACATAGTTAATATTAACTATCTTTAAAACTAAAATAAAAGTGTGAATAAAATATACTTTTCTCGCTATATATGAGTTCAAAACGGCGAAATCTCTATTGAAGCCATCCATGCAAGAGGTCGGGAAGAGGTCAAGCTATTTTAAAGAGAGTCAGACAATCATTTACACATCAAACTGCTCTAGATATGTCCTTTATGATTCCAGCAACCCCAGATTTTCCAGCAACCATGGTTATGTATATATCGGAGGTTATATGTCGAAGATATGGAAGAAGACCGTTTATAATAACGAGCGACTTATTTGTTTAAACTTTAACATCTAGACAAGTCAGATAAGATGCAAATGCGAGTAACATTTTCAATTCATCCACCCTCTGGTCCCCTCTGGTGCTTTGCTTTTTGTCAGTAAATATTTTGAACCTAGTCTCTGGTGTAACACATTTGGTGGAGAGACACTGGGACTGTGATACAAACAGACCAAAATTTGCATTCTAATCATCACCAATTATCATGATAATGTATAAAGATTTTCTCTTGTAATATAGCTCTCCATTGATAATGTTAGCATAAGGAACGGTTTTGGGGGGGGGGGGGGGGGGGGTCCGATCACAAATCACGAATCACGTAAATACGATTAATGATAAACTTTATCAAAAATCCAGGGTGTATAAATACGAATTTTCACGAATTCGGAACCACTGAGAAATCACGCATCACAGTCTCCAGGAAACGGGGCCGTAGCCACCCCCCTCCCCCCAAGCTGGATTTGAACAGTGGCCAGTCCAATTTTAAAAAAGTGGTCCGGCCCCGTAAAATAAGCAGATCTCGCATTATTGGGTGGACTGAAATCATTTTTCATCGCTTATTTTTTAAATCAGTCACAAAAAAACCGAACCACAGATCATCAAGAATCACCACCCTGTAAGAAAATGTTTACTGAATAAATTGTGAAAGAGGTTCATGTGATTCTAAGATATATACCATGGGCGGATCCGGGGGGGGGGGGGGGGTGTCCAATGTTACACTGGGCCCCCTAAATAAATGTAAGTACAAAATAAGTCAGAGCAAGATTTTTGATGACGTCACTATATCGTTGCTGTTTTTCATTTCGAACACCCCACTTGCAAATTTCTGGATCCGCCCCTGTACACCGACCTTGCTTTAAATCCCTACCTGAGGGATACCTGAGGTCCAAAACAGTGAGAAATATTACCAAATTCCATTCTAGTTACAGAGCTACTACATCAAATAAAGTATAGTATTTATAGATAGAAATCACCGGAAATCATCAGAAAATTAAAGAAAACTGGTGAAGATGAAAAATCACAGAAAATACCATCAGTAAATCTTCAATTTTTAATTGTTTGCGACACAAGTACAGTTTATCAAAGGTTTCGTTCTCCCTCCTTACATTCGTCCGCATTCGTCTACTCTACTAGAATAACAAAAAACCAAACAACACATACAGGCTAGGCTTGTTTCAGTTGAACAATTTTTAATTGTTTGCCGCAAACAATTGCGACACAGTACAGTTTATTAAAGGTTTATAAAATTCATTCTCGTACCTAGACCCTTCTCAGCTTTCTAACAATGCAAAAAATCAAAAAACTTAAATTTCGATTTTTTGTTAGAAAGCAGAAAAGGGTCAGGATACGAGAATGATAAAAATGTGCATAGGAATTATTGAATAATGGCAGTATTGTTAGTGGTGTCCTAAAAATACGAAAATGGATCACTTTGATAACCATACTCATCATCTTACCAACCCTGTCCAGCCATGTACTTCATTTCAGCTTCTTCGGCACGAAGCCAGTTATCCTCCCGGTTTGCTTGTACATCAGCTCGACGCTTCACCTCCTTGCAAACTCTGCATTTCTGCACCCCTTGGCGCAACTGTATCTTACTGAATTCTTCGTGTGGAAAAACCCGTTCACATTCGGTGCACTGTGTTGTAGCAAGTGGAAAACCAAGCGTTCCTTTCTCGGGTATTATATCCAGTGGCAGAAATGCATTCGTTTCGTACCCGTCGAAGCTTCTCTCCGTTTTACTGCGATACATGTCAGCATAACGCTCCGAGGCAATTCTCAGTCGAGGAAGCTCTTCGCCGTTGGCACTTTTCAACTTGTTGTACAATTTAAACAGCTCCAGAGTATCAACTGCACAGTAGCGAAGCAAGTTGTCTAAAAGTGGCCTACGTTTCCATAATTCTTTATTTTTTTCTAGCACTTTTTTCACTTCATCTTTTGTTTTGAGGACATCTTCATCTTCGATATACAATTCAATGCATCGACGAAAACCATAAATATTCTCAACTTCATTTACTCTCATACTGCGACGTCTGTAGTATCTTGTCGACTGCGCTGTCACTGTCGCTGCAGAGTTCTCTCGCCTATATATAATCTCTAGGAGTTGCACATCCAAAACTCCAGCCACGCTGACGCGAAACTGATGCAAAAGGCTGTCTGCGTCTTGTCTGCAATCAAACATCAGCTTCTCTCTTGATTTGTCTTCCAGGATTTCACGAAGACCCTTGTCAAATACCGCTTGCTTCAGAACTGCGACATCAAATACATAGGCTTTCTCTTCAGTGGCCACGGTAACAATCGTTAGCTCTCCTTTCCTACTCAAATTGACGCCTTCACAATCCACAGCTAAAAGAGCGTTTGGATCACAGCTTTTTATTTCGCTCAAAGATTCCTTGAGATCTGCTTCATTGTCGACCAATTTGTAGTTTTGTGAATTTTTACAGGCCATCTTATAAGATTAAAGAGATTAAAATCTCTTTCAACTTCTTGTAAAGAAATTGTACAGGAAATCTGCCAACAAATAAAGAAATAAATATAAAATATAAACATACCAAAATATTGCCTTGTAAAATGAAGATTTGCTATTTTTATGCGCCAGCAGTACATCGGTCAGCATTTAATGTTGTGAGCATGCGTATGTGACACAACTGTCATGGCGGAGGATAATGGCGGATTTGGAACTTGTTCGGCGTTTACCTCGAAAATCTCACAAACCGGGTGGATTTTACAAGGAAATATCAAAGAAAGATAGCGGCGAATGTCTAGAAATAAAGAAAGATAGCAAAAAGCCAAAAATCGACCCTAAAAAAGTGTATGAAGTTGAGGTACGTTTGAGTTTATAACTTTAATTTGTGTTTAATTTTTTTCGAAAATTAATATTTGTAGATAAACGTGCTTAGAGTACTAAAAAACTTTATAGTTGAGTTCGAAGCCAATAATCAAGCTTCTTTAAACTACTATCATGTGTTTAGATAACATACAATGTACATATATATAATATATATCAATGTATTATTGTCACGAATATGCATTTATTTTTGTTTTATTAAATTATGTTTCTACAGATCGTCGAGAGAAACAAGTTAGAAAACAAAATAAAAATTCACTATGTTGGGTACTCTGAGAAATATGATGAATGGCAAGACTGCAAAGTTGATAAACAACCTATTATTATTATTATTGGTGCTGCCTAGTATATGAAGAGAATTTTTTGTTTGAAGGACCTCTTGCTTTTTCTGACTGTCCTTTTTGTTGCTTTATAAGTTTCCTTGTAAGTTGCTGGAAACGCTTTTTGTTTTGTTGCTTTGGTGCCTTTTACTTGTGACAATGCTGTATTTAGCTTTTTTTCCAAGCACCTTAATTTCTGGCCCTTCAAGTTCAAATCCTTTTCAGCTTTCCTCTTCTTGTTCCTAAGACTATTGTTTTCACTCTTTATAGCTTCATTATCCTCCATTTCCATAAGTTTAGTGTGGTCCACTTCACTGTAATAAATTTTGAATTTCCAAACACTATTTTTTACCAGTCTTCCAGCTCTCAATAAGTTTAATTAGCTGTCTACCACCTGCATTAACCTTTTTCAGTGCTTGTTCCACTCTATACATTTTTGACTTGAACAGTGTAAGTATCCTAGAGTTGACAATACTTTTGAAAACATATCCATATTTGTTGAGAGTCAATCTTGTCACCCTTGCAAGCAAAGATTCCCCTTGAGAACTACTGTCTTCATCCATATCAACAACTTGCATTTTATCTTGGTGTATATGTTTGCTGTCTTTGATAATGGAATACAATACATAACTGCAAAAATATGTTTAATATTATTTGAGGACCTCAAAAATAAATAAATATATGCTTATGTACAGTGTATTTTTTCATTTAAAATTGATGTATAATTATTTGTAAATATCCCATTATACAACCTGCCTAGATTAGTTTATAGCTATTTGCAGGTTGCTGGTAAAAATGTATATTTGTATAAACTTGAAAATAAAACTTGATATTGATTTGATTTGATTTGGTTTATTGATAGTTTTATTCAAAGAAAGATACAAACTTTAATTTTTGACCTACAAGTTAATATAGCATTCATAATATTTTTTTTTATTTTAATAAAGCTGTCATTTTGTTCATTTTTAATTTGTAAAAAGTTATATTTTAACACATAAAATGGTTTATTGATAGTATTATTCAAAGAAAGATACAAACTTTAATTTTTGACCTACAAGTTAATATAGCATTCATAATATTTTTTTATTTTGATAAAGCTGTCATTTTGTTCATTTTTAATTTGTAAAAAGTTATATTTTAACACATAAAATGGTTTATTGATAGTATTATTCAAAGAAAGATACAAACTTGTTCACAGAAAGATCGAAGAATAATGGCGGGCTTTCTGCTTTTTCGTATGATTGATCCTCCTCAGGTAAACAATCCACTTCTTTCGGGAAGAGAACCATGAACACCGCTGTCATTACTACACTGAGCCATACGGCTCTGTACGAGACCATTTTTCATGAAGTTACAGTTTAAAACTCGAAAGTGACGGACCGAAATCTCCGTGTATACTAAAAGTAAACACACCAAAATCTTCAGAATTTCCTCGTCTAAATAAATCTGCGCGGGCTTTTCACTTTTAGCGCATGTGTTAATCGATTCACCGCATTAAAGAAGGTACGTGGTGGGCTCACAGCCGGTAAAAAGCAGTACTGATACTAGATGACAGTGAGTCGAACAAAACTTAAAAGTGACGTGGGTTTTTTATTGATCTAGCTCATAATAAACACACCAAATTAAAGCTAAAACATTGAAGATTAATAAACCGTGCAGGCATTTTAACTTTTTCAGTTTTAAATATTAGAAATCCAGGTTTAAAAACTACTTCACAGTCATTTTCTTGTAATTTGGGCGCGACCGGAAATGACTCGGAGATCATAGTCGGTAATTGGATACTGACTATTTCTTAACACATATTTTGCCATGAATATCAAAGTAGTGATTACAACGAATTTGATAAAACACACCTCTAGAATCGCTTCCTAGAACTGCGGAGTCTTTCTAGATAACCTACTTCCAAGAAATATTGAGCATTGTTTACTTTTTGCATGTCACAGCATGACCCGTCTGAAAATCAAGTCACGCGTACGAGTTATATTTTTATACGCATGTTATATTTTAGTTGTATTTTTCTTGTCAAACACAATTTTCATTAAATATTCAAATATTTTGAGTCAGACATACCAAAAAATTGCATATTTTACAAAATATTATCCCACTTTTTAATCCCCTGAGCATGCGCATTGAGCAGTAGCGCGGAATGCTTGATGCGTGTATAGTAAAAGTTTTTATCTTTCAAAACAAAACCAGCCGACCGACCGCGCGAAATTTGGGTTATACGAGGGCCGGTGGTAAAACAGCCAGACGTGCTGTGATTGGCTGAAACAAAATTCACCGCTCAGCTGGTAAATAATGTCAGCACAGAAGAAAATATTCCTGCAGACAAAGTTTGGGTAAATCCCATATTGTTGTGACCTTTCACTGCTTGAATCCATATCACCCATACTGCAATTCGGGCTTGTATGCAACATGCAACAAAACCTCTCTCTCCACCAACCTTTTTAAAATAGCTGTATATTAGTTTTTACCGCTTCCTTTGGAAGAACGACGATAACATCGCGTCGATTTGCTACGTTTTTATTCATGATTCAAAAAATATATATTGATATCTTACTTTAAGGTGTGTAATTTCTAATTACTCATTCATAACGAGCAAAAGCTTTGCTGAATCAACACTTTTAAGGACGCTCATGTGCAAAATAATCTAGAGTCTGATTAGATCAGTTTAAACTTAAAACACCGATATAAGTTGCCATTTCGCCAGGCAATTTAGATTTAAGTTGTGGCAGGGTTCAATCAAATTTTCACCAAATTTTATTATAAACTTTGCGCTTTAACTTAGCCAATGCTTTTAAGCAACTATAATTTTTTTCTGAACTCTAAGAGCCATATTTATTAATGAAGGTCAAACCTCTTTTCAACACATCTAAATTTTGATTATTTGGTTTTATATTTTATATGCTCAAAGCTTCACTGGTCTAGCATGGAATGTGTTTTTTAAACACTACGATACTTTTGAAATATCTAAACAGAATAATATTTTGTGCTCAGTTTTATCCCCAGGAAGTGAATTCTTGGGACAATTTTTGGGATTCACTTTAGAAAGACTGTAAGTAACCATCAAATGGCTTCCATCGTGAACCAACCAGAATTCGCCAAACAAACACCAACCAATTACAATGCTCGAAAATCAAGCCATTTCAGTGACATGGATCACATGACGGTCACGTGCGGAGGAAAGAAAACCGGGGGACCCGAAGTAAAACCCTCGAATCAAGGGAGAGATCTAAGCAACTCTACTACATGTGATGCCAAATCCAGGAATCGAATTCGAGACTTCAGAGGGGAGAGGCGAGTGTACAACCGCTACACCACCCCATAAATAAAACAAGTGCTTATAAGTTAGATGCCGTGAGATTTAACCTGATCCTGACCTTGACTCACTACCTGTTTGTGTCTGCCTAAGTGTATGAATGTGACTGCCTTTCTTCTCAGTAATGGTCAATCTAGCTGCTGCATCTGAAATGGGAAAAGATTGCGCAACATGGCTTTTCAATGCGATTGAAAAATTTAAATCTGTATTGTCAATGGTATGTTACTTATTCCAATAAGGTCAGTCAATAGGCAATGTGCATCTAAGCACACAAAGCATTCTGAGAAACTGAGTCCTACAAAAATGGAACATCAAATCAAAGGAAACGTCAGAAAAAAAAATTATTTTCGTATGTTGAAATACTCACATTTCCATAGAAAATGGCGAAGGAAAAAATTTGTAAAATGAATTTTAAAATCCAAAAAGCGTAACTCAGTTGCCCATCACGCTTTGTGCTAGAAATTCGAGCTCGCACACATTTGCTATTTTAAAGCTACAAAGCTGAAAACTGCAAGGATTATGGGTAGATATATTTTACGTGTTTCAACCGCTAGCACTTGATAACTATAGTCAAGATTGACTTGAGATCGTTTACCAGTTTCAGTTTCACCTCCTGTGAGCATCCACAAGCTGCAACTTTATATCAAAAACTTGCTTGATATGGAATGTTACCCACAATTCCCAGTGGTTTCAGCTTTCTAAGTTTTTGTGGACTAATTTTATCAAAATAAGTTGTCATAGTAAGCTTGCGTATTTACGACATAACTAGACCCTTTTGCGGGTGTTTAAGGAAAACCCCTCATTTATGAGGGACGTTTTTCTTTAAAAATAGGGAACTTAAACAGCTCGAAATCTAGGACGGGGACGTGAGACCCGAGGTTTCAGAACTGAATTTAATGATAGAGGAAGATCTGGAAATAGGTGTTACTTCTTGATCTCAAGACGTTAACGACGTGCAATTGCTGAATATCGCATTCTGGCGAGAACGATATCGTCTTTTCTTGTTCAGATACGGACGTTCCCGTTCTAGATTTCGACCTGCTTAAGCTCCCTAATGCCAGACAAGGAGTACATGCCAATGATGAACAGAAATGTTGGCAGTCACATCTAGATTGGCTCAGTTTTTCTTACGTTGTTGTTCAGTCTCAAACATGCCTTACTTCATTCACTAGATTATTACGACTACTACTTTCTTCCCTGGTCGTCTCGCCATCTAGTTCCCGGATCATATCGTAGTGTCCCCGGCGGGCGTAGGGTCGGTGGTTGGGCAATAACAGGGCGATGCCGAAGCCAAGGAGAGCGTGACCGAGGCTGTGGATGTACTTGTAGTTGTCTTCTGTCTCCAGGAGACCAAAACAGATAAAGCTCATCAAGATCATGATCGCTGCTGGTAGAATGAATAATGCCCATCTGGAAAAAAGGGTTATTTGAATGTTAGGAATGACGCAAGCGTCTGCGATTCTAATGGTCAGCGCCATGATGAGGTGTAATACTTGTTGCGTATATTCAGAAAACGGTCATGTTCGACAAATACACTCAGGGTCTTAAGATAACTGAGGAGAAGGTGCTGCCTTTGTAATTACATCTGCAAATGGTTAGACCTTCACGTGGCTCGAATCATCACGTTAATGGCGGTCCCGTCCCTTTCAACTTAAGAGACGTTAAAAGAGGGCCACAGGTTTGTCAGTTGAATTACTGTTACATGCTACCCTCTATAAACAAAGTTGGTTTATTTATGTTTTTATTTTAATGTTAATGAACAGTACGCTAATGAGTCTGCGTATTTTGCTTACGATTACGACGCAAGTGTGAACCAGATTTTAAAAAAGGACTAAAAATTCTGAAAACTAGTGGAATATTGCTGCACGAGAACCAATAAAAAAACTACTACTACTCACCTTTTTTTGCTGAACGAGGCTGTTGGGACTTTTTGACACCACAACGATACCTGAAAATTTCATAAGGGAAAAGAAAACTCAAAACGTTTTAGGATTTTAGGAATAAAGATGGAAACTGTTTATGCGCATGCTCCGTAGGAAAGCCGCTGGTTATGTAACCGCATACTTACGTTATAGGCGATCACCAATAAAACCCCAAGGCTAACGGTCAGAACAAAGGGTAGAATACTACGGTTCGCCTCTTGCACACTAACGAACAATACCAGTACAGCCAGCATGTTAAGTGTTGGGGTGACAGCGGGAACCCTGTGGTTGGTCAAGATTACCAGGGTCACCCAAAATGATAACAGGATGGCAAAAAGATCACACGTTTGGAGAAATGGTTCGTCCAATGCACAAACGACTCCAGAACCACACAAGTGATAGAGCTGTTGGGAAAAGTGTACTGTGAAATTACAAACTGATTCTAGATAATTACCGCACAGTAAGGGCCTGGAAAAGTTGGAACAAAGTGAAATAAAAATTATTATAAAATAACTGTTATAAATCTCGCTTTCCGATTGGTTGATGGTGCGTGCATTATGAGAGCGCACAGCATGCACGAGCATTTGTATAAAAAAAATAAAAAAACTTGCTTGCTATGCTGTGTGAAGCTATAAAGTACTTCAGTTGGAGATTGGCAGAATACTCGAGGGGGGGTTTACTTTACCAGACAATGCACGAAGAGACACTCGATTGTATCATCATTTCCCCTCCTGATTTTCAGACCGTTGGTACATGAATTTTTTTAAAGTGACAACAGCTAAAATAGTCAAAAACTATAACTAATAATAACTAATCTAGGTGATGTCAACTATTCAACAGTTTGACTAAATACATCTTATAACAACTATAGTAGAAACCATTGGCATATCTTATATCTTAGGGTCTCTTTTACCTTTCTTTCGCTTTTCAGTGGCGGGTGATAAAATAAAAATAAATAATAAAAAAAAAATGCGAATTAACAGTGGATTCCATAGAGTGGCTCTTACTCCACTGCATTCCAATTGGAATTTAGAAGTTGATTTTTGAGGAGGGAGGAAAAACCGGAGAACCCGGAAAAACCCTCGAAGCACAGGAGAGAACTAACAAACAATTCTACTCACATACGACACATAGGGTACCAGAGACCCCACCCCTTCTTCTTTGTCCTAGCTCCTTGTGGAGCAGGAGGCAAGACCCACAGCAATTAGCCACTTTGGAAACGAGCAAGGGACTGGGGTGAATTTTTGAATTTTAATCTTATGAGCAAAAACGTTTTGTTATAAAGCATCTCAAGATTAGTAAGTGGCCAATAGGTGCATCTTCTTGATTTTGTGAACCCCCCCCCCCCCCTCCCTACTCAAAATCCTAGATTCTCCCCAGCTTGTACTAGATCACTGATAACAAGAGCAAGGAATAAAATATGAAATACTTACTGTTGAAATAACCAACAGGAAAAGGTACACCAATGTCTCTGGGTACAACTGTTTACGCACAGCTATTTGCGCATCAATAAGAAAGGCAACATTACTAAGAGTGAGAAGCAATACTCTTAGAAGGTCAACATCATTATCTTGATCACATGCCCAGCCCTTGTAGCCAGCATCGCAGGAACACTGACCAAAGACGACACCAGGCTTTGTGTGGATGTTACAAGTTCCTTGGTTATTGCAATCAGAGCTGCATGCCTGCATTTCGGCATAAAATCCAATAGATGTCATATCTTCCTGGTAAGACTTGGTATATAGACTTATATACCATGTCCCCTCGCCTGGAAATGGTACCAAAATACTAGACACTCTGTTATTGTTCGACACAGAGCTCACTTGTCCAGAACAGTTCATGGAATATCTGTCGTCGTAAATTGGAGGGAAGTCTTTCTGTAAACATATTAGAGTTTTGGCATAGGTTCCGCGTATGAATGTGAAATGGACACTGAGCATGGATCCCACATGGAATGGTGAAACACTAAGGGAGTAAAATATTGGTTTGCCTCCTGGGAATGAGATGGAGTTATTCGCTGTATTTGTAGTGAATTTAACATTGAGAACTTTGCCAGTGGTTATACTAGACATTTCTTGGACTGGTACACAGGCAGGGTCAAGGGTGACGCCAACTGTAAGACCAGGCAGGGATTGGGAACAGCCTAATATTAAGAGAGAAAAAATATTTAGCACTTAATGACTGGTCCCGAGGGAAACAGTTAATTTTGTTTCCCGAGAATCTCAATGTTTCCCGAGGCTCCGGCCGAGGGAAACATTGAGATTCGAGGGAAACGAAACTAACTGCTTTCCCGAGGGATCAGTCATTAAGTGTTTTATTATATACTCTAGTCAGAACGAAGAAAAATTTTCTCTCCATTTTGAAGTTTTTTTATTTACAAAAACTTTTATTTACGAACTTTCGATGGACTTTGACCTGATCACGTGGATTTATTCCCCTCTCACGCTTTGATCACGTGCATTTATTACCCGCGCGGGAGTTGAGATTTATTTCCCTCCACGTGATGTACTCTCGACCAATAAGAAAACGAGTTTGACTAGGATATATAATAAATATATTTATGAACCAACCAAGCTTCAAAATAAGTTAATTAATAAGCCACTTCACAGTTTTGTCCGCCATCTTGAAATTGGGGCAAATGCCGCAAAATACATGTATGTAGAAAACTGGATCACTTTGACTTCCCACTGCTCAATTTTAATGGATTTTCAAAATTTTACCCTTTTTGAGAATATATTTTCTTTATTATTTATGACTTAAGAACGCTTTAAACATGAGCCCCTTGCTCAGGAGAATTGGGCAACCACTCCTCGCGTTTCGAAGTTAAATATTGGCTTTAACTTACCTTTTTTTTTACCTTCCAAGTCAAACTAACAGACACAGCTATTTCAAAAAAAGTTTGGTGAAGGTTTTGTTGCATGGGAAAATTCCAAATTGTTATGACCTTGAGTAATAGACACTAATAGACACTTATACAGACTTACCCACTTCAGTAACGGATATATTGTAGAATATTTGATAGGCCTTCATGCTCCATATCTTTGTCGTGGTTATATAATACATCCAGTTTCTTTGTTCCAAGGTTGGTATGATCACTGAACAGGAGTCTGGACTTTGATTAGTGCAATCGACAGAATGCGACTTCCCTGCACCTGGCAATGCCCTTGAACGCACAGATAGGTTCAGTGGACAAAAGCTTGTTGGCTTGTTAGTAGAAATGATGTAGCAGCCAGAGATCTTGACTGTGAGATGTGAGGAAGCGTTAAGGTGCTGGTACTGGTAGTATCTATGCCGAGATGAAATGGAAAAGATATTACTCAATCATGTATTATGGATGGGTGCATGGATAGATGGATTAGTGGGATTGGGATAGGATAGGATAGATAGGATGAGATGGGATTGATGGAGTAGGATTGAAGGTATGGGATTGATGGGATGGATGGGGAAATGGTGAGGAAAGATGGGTGGGATGAGATGGATGCATTGGGTGAGTGGGATGGATGGATGGATGGGTGAAATAGTATGGGTTGGATAGAATGGAGTGGCATGGGATGGCATTTATGGGTGGGATGGTTGGGATGGATGGATGGACAAGTGAGATAGAATTGGGTGGGATGGATGGATGGAATATGATGACTGTATAGACTGTACGTGGGATGGATTAGTAGAGTAAGATATAGACCAAATGCAAATATGGCAGCCATTGACTTTCAGAAATAAAAACCTAAATTATTTTAAAAAATAAGCACCACCATCAGAATTCGCGAAAGAGCAAGCAGAAATATGTATTTTTTGAATATTTCATTGCTATAAATAGATTTCAAGTGAAGCTATTTGGAATCAAAATTACAGAGATGTATGTGTTCAGTGATCTGTTTCCTTACTAGCCTCATTGTGGTGTTTTTCACATTTTAATATTCTCATAACTTAATTCTCAACAATTTAATATTTTTGTCTAAAACTTTCTAACTTTGTTGATTTCATTCTAATCTACAATTTTAATGAGAAACGTCCGAAAAGTCAGTAAGTGATCTCTCTTATTTTTTACGGTGTAAAATTTAACTTTTTATCCATACTGTTTCATTAGAAACACCGACGCAGCCCACACTAGCTTACCGCTAGTTATCATCTCTTTACAATTTTAATGTAGCAGTCAACTAAAATATGAATTTAAAAAATTATAATAATGAAGTGGCGGCCATATTGGCATTCGGTCAATGATAGAATGGAATGGATGGGTGACAAGTGGTGAATGAATGAATGACAAGGTGGATCAATGTGTCGGTAGGAGGGTGGAAGGGATAGAATAGAACCATGGTCTGTATACACCCACATAACAGGCTGATGTTAATAGTACTGAGACAAATAGATATCAGTTATCTATATAATATCATATTACCTGGTCTTCTGTTCAGAAGTTAGTTCATCTCTTACGAACTCTCCATCAGATGGAAGAAATAAAGCAGAATTAAGAACTGTGATAACAGCTTTTAGTCCAACATTAAAACTGCAACTGTCACTAGAGGAGTTCCCAAATCCCTGAAATTAATAAACAAATTAAATATAATTGGATAAGGTTGAGCATAATATTTTAGATTATCAAGACCAAGGTCATGTTATATTATCAGCTGCAGTTTTAAAGACTGAGGCTGATAAAACTGCCAAAACATCATGGCTAACTTACAGATCAAACCCTGAAAGAACCTCTGGGATGATCTATGTTAAGGCAGGGAGGCTAACTCACAGATCAAACCCTGAAACAACCTCTGGGCTGATCTAAGTCAGGGCATGGCTAACTCACAGATCAAACCCTGAAACAACCTCTGGGCTGATCGAAGTCAAGGCATGGCTAACTCACAGATCAAACCCTGAAACAACCTCTGGGCTGATCTAAGTCAGGGCATGGCTAACTCACAGATCAAACCCTGAAACAACCTCTGGCCTGATAAAAGTCAGGGCACAGCTAAAAAAATTCAAACCCAGAAATATAGCCTCTGGAATGATCAAAAGTAAGGGCATGGCTTACTTACAGATTGAATTGGAATTTAGATCTTGTAGGAGGGAGGAAAACCAGAGAACCAAGAGAAAAGCCTTTGAAATTGGGGGATCGACAAAACAAATTCTGCTTATATGTGGCATACCATGGAATATCCCACGAGTTTCTAGTATAAATACACTTAGTGTGTATACAAAGAAAATACAAGTGACAAGTGGGATGTTATTCCACGGTATCCCACGAGAGACTATTGTATAACTATTTTATCCCACACCATAGAAAATACAAATGCATGGATTCAATGCACAGTACATGATGGGAAGGAAGAGTGGAATACCGACGAATATACTATGTCTTTCCTGCTTTCTGATTGGATGTATTTTCTATGGTGTGGGATAAAAGGTGATATGCAAGTGTGCTCACCATCCTTACTTGTAATTCCCACAACTTACCAGCTCCCTCCGTTTCTTGATACCATTCGATTTTGGTACCAGTACGCCAATGTACCATGTGCCAGGCATGGGTTCCTGGAATTGCAGTGGATCCTTTGTGTCTGTACTCATTACAAGATTACCAGAATTCTCTCTCTTCTTCAATGTTCCATTTGGGAAGGTCTGGTGAGGTGGTATGGGTGGTGCACCATATTGGTAATATCTAAAACATAAAATAATTATTAACACTTACAGCTATTTTTATAATTATGCAACCAACACAGCCCAACATGTCTGGGTTTTTGACTGCCTTTGATCAAGAATAGACCTCATCGGCTTGGGGTAATGTTGTCACATTTCAGACCACGTGTCATTCTCTTGAGAATAAGATTCTTTGTTTGAGTCATATCCATATTCACGTATCTTTTCATGCACAACCATTAAACAATGAAATGATACTCTGGGGAATAACACATGGTCTGAAATGGGACAACATTACACCCAAGCCGATGAGGTCTATTGCTTTGTGCGTGTTCACTCAACCAGAATATTGAAAGTGGGCTATTCCTGGACCTTGGAAAAAATATCAGATTTCATAGACTTTTCCCTGACTGTGTGAGCACTGTCCTCCACAAATGCTATAAAGTCCAACACTACTCACACTTCTACTGAAGACTGTTTACAGACTGAAGACTCTGAGTTGATAGAAAAATATACTTTAACTTCAGAAGTCAATTCAGGGACGTTCATGGCAAATATCTCCATATCACTGTACGATGCATACTCATTGACAGCTCTTGGGGAAAAGAACACTTCCTTTCGTGAAAATTGGCCATCTTTGTAGGAAAGAACAAAATCTGTGAAGGAAATAAATACAAGTTTTTATTTAAAACATCTATTAAGTTTTGGTTGTTGTATCACAGAGTGGACACTCACAACAGAGCTAAGCTCGAATAATGTTAAGCCAAGGATCGAGTTGGAGTATGGAAATTGATTTTTAAGATTGGAGGAAAACTGTACGACCTGGAGAGAAACCCTTGAAGCACAGGAGAGAACCAAAACGAAACTCTATTCAGATATGACAGAGAGCCTGGTGGGACTCGACCCTAGGTCAGATTGGTGAGAGGCAAGCACTCTCACCACTCTGCCACCTGTGCTTCACATTACTTATATCAGAATGGGATTTGAATAAAACAGAGGCAAAAAATAAATGAATAAATTAGTCTGGCATATCCAACTGGCTTTGTATAGCTCTTAAAACACAGGAAAAAATATTGAATTTCCAATTGGGTTAAACTGGGATTTTTTTGGAATTTTTTCCCAATATTTTTTTAAGTAGCACTTTTCCAACATTGGGAAGTTCCAAAGGAAACCCAAAGATAACTCAAAGATAACCCAAAGATAACCCAAAGATAACCCAAAGATATCCCACAGGAAAAAATATTGAATTTTCAGTTTGGGGAAAAAATGGGGAATTATTGGGATATCTTTGGGTTATCTTTGGGTTTCCTTTGGAATTTCCCAATATTGGAAAAGTGCTACATAAGACAATATTGGGAAAAAATCCCAGTTTAACCTAATTGGAAATTCAATATTTTTTCCTGTGTAAGTTAATCCAGTTGGCTCGCACCTTTATGTAAGGATATAAATATTTTGTAATTTAATTGTATATTTAAATAATTATTAAGGTGCAAATAAAATCATTGTCATTCTTAAGGGTTGCAAACACAACTGTGGCCTCTATTCTGATTTTAAAAATTGGAATTTCATAGAAGTGAATTTTTTTTCAGAGGGGGAAAGCTGGGGACCCAGGAGAAAACCCTGGAAGCACAGGTGAGAATCAAAAAAGAAGAAAAAACAACTCTACTGACTCCCATATGAAGACAGGTCCAATGGATCGAACAAAGTTATAATATATCCTCAATAGGGTAAGGGGTTAAGGGACTGAAAAATGTATTAAACCCCGACGCAACTAATTGATAAAAATTGATCATCAATTTGCAATTGAAACCATTGATAATAGTATGGATAAAAAGTTAAATTTTACACCGTAAAAAAATAAGAGAGATTACTTACTGACGTTTCAGATGCTAGTCCTTTGACGAAGGATCTCTCTTATCTCTTACAGTGTAAAATTTAACTTTTTATCCATACTGTTTCATTAGAAACACCGACGCAGCCCACACTAGCTTACCGCTAGTTATCATCTCTTTACAATTGATAATAATTAAAATCAATTTCAATATTAACTGATTATCAATTGGTATCAGCAATTGATAACAATATTGATACTCACTCAGATTTATCCTGAACATTATCAATTGTTATCAATTATTATCACCTATCAATTGTTTTTTTTCCAACTATTGAAATCATATCAAGGCCGCTGTCGCCCCTTTTATTCAATTTTATTATTCTAATTGAATAAAACTGCATGTGCGAAGTTAAGGATATTATTTCTTTCATCGTTAAAAGTTCTGAATTCGTCGACAGATGCAGAATAAACGTAGTAAGCTTATTGCCAGTCTAAGGTATAAGTCAGAACGTCAACACTTTTATGCAAGTCCAGTTTCTAAAAATTACGGGCAACTGTTTCATAAAACTCTTAAAGGCAAACAACTAATACAAAACTAAAGATTGAGGGCTAAATGACTTTTAAAATAGGGTAAAATTCGACTCTAAAAAGCCAACATTTCTAAAGAATTCACACTGAATTAGCTGAAACTTAAGCACACTGCTTACCATTTGTCAAAAGAGCTGCCAAAATCATCAACGAAAAGACAAAATTCCCAGCTTGTCGTTTAGATGGAGGAAGCATGGTTGGCGTGTGGTTCTTGTTGGTTGTATTTTTAGTTAAATACAGAAGAAAATATAGAAATTAGTGAAGTTTTTCACGTAGTTCACGTGAGTCCTTGCTGCTTCCAGGAACCACTACTCGATCCAGACTCCTTCGAACTCTAGCATAACAGGAATCCCAGGTAAGGTATAATTAGGTATAATATTATTATTATTATTATTATTAATGATTTATATAGCGCCTATTCCCTTTAGCCCATAGGCGCTTTACATCCAAAAAAGAAACGTGAAGTAATTAAAGAAAACAAGTCAATAAGTCAATTATGGGCTTTCTCAAATAAATGAGTCTTGAGCTGGCGTTTGAAACTTTGAATGTCATAGTCAGTGTAGCTTCTCAGATTGTCCGGAAGTGAGTTCCATAGTCTTGGTGCAGATGAGCTGAAAGCTCTATAGCCGTAAGTTCGTAGCTTATATTGAACAGTCACTAGGTAGTTTTTGGATGAAGATCGTAGTTGTCGTTCGGGAGTGTACAGTTTAATCAGTTCTTGCAAATATGGAGGTGCCATCTTCTTTAAACATTTGTAAGTTAGGAGTATTATCTTGAATTAATACATATTAATACACTTGTACCTTTCAAAGAATGTATGTGTTTTTAGTATTTATCCCACACCGTAGAAAATACAGCTATTCCAAAAGCAGGAAATTCGTTGAATCTAGGCATTTGAATTTTCTATGGTGTGGGATAAAATGATTATACAATGGTTTCGAATGACATACCGTGGATATCCCACTTGTATGTTCTATGCAAATGCGGAAATGAAAATTCGCCAAGGATTGAGATTTGCGCAATATAAATTAATAAAATTGTTATTATTATTATTATTAAAATTATTCTATATTTTTTATCTATTTTATTAAATTTCTTATAATATGACACCAGAAACTCAGATTGGGCTACCTGTGGAAGCCCGAGCAGTTGCTAAACTGAGCAAGCGTTGAGTAACTTACGTCATGGGTAGGAACCGGACGGATCAATGGCGGACGATTCTCGTATTCTTGGACAATTAAACTTTAGCTATGATTTTTTTCTTCTCCTTTTTAACATCGGGTTTCTCTTATTCTAAACTATTTTTGTAACTTTTCATCGTTATAGTACGCTCGACAAAATTACTCGATTCTGATTGGTCGAGGGGAGTACAATTAGAGCGTTAATTGTACTCTGTAGAGTCCCAATTATAAAAAAAATATTTTTTTTATAAAAAGTCTTTTTATAAAATTTTGTCGAGTGAACTATAAATAAGAAATCACACGACCTCGAGTACAATTTGGAATTAATAGGTACTCATAATGTTTTGAAAGTTCCTTAATTGCACTCGCCTAAAGGCTCGTGCAATTACAAGAACTTTCAAAACATTACTCGTACCTATTAATTTCCAAATTGTACTCAAGGTCGTGCGATTTCCTATACAAATAATCTCGTTTGAAAAGGTTCAAATTTCATCGTCGTCCCACTTTAAAAAGGCACTTGGATGATAAACGATGAAAATTGAAAATAAGTTGAGACTTGGTTAAACTTATCTATATGGCCCCAATAGTAGCCAAGCAACATATTTTCTTCACAGTCAAAAGTGGCGGATGAAAATTATCAATTTTTTCCACCATCGAAATTGTGAGTAAATGACGCCATTTACTCAACCCTATCACGTTGTTCTTTTAGTAAATTTCTCAACTGCAAGTGGCTCCCAGGCTAAACCTTTTGCCAATCTGGTTTTCATAATCATGATTGAGTCATACTATCCTTAAATACTTGAATTATTCGGACTTTCAAAAATTTCCAAGTTCTCCTTTAAAAATTAATTTCCATTGTTTTAACTGTTAAAGTCGTTTATATATATATAGAGGCTGATCATGACCTGGGGGCGGTTATCAGTAACGTGTAATATAATCCTTTCAGGTTCAGCTGTTCAGTAATTTTCCAGTTCAGAAATTTTCCAGCCTTGTAATATAATCCTTTACATCCTTCATTGCTGATCACCTCCTTTACTGACGCACAATTCATTGGGGGGGGGGGGGGGGAGGTTCAGCTGTTCAGTAATTTTCCAGTTCAGAAATTTTCCAGCCTTGTAATATAATCCTTTACATTCTTTATTGCTGATCACCTCCTTTACTGACGCACAATTCATTGGGGGGGGGGGGGGGGGTTCAGCTGTTTAGTAATTTTCCAGTTCAGAAATTTTCCAGCCTTGTAATAGATAGATAGATAGATAGATAATACTTTATTTTACCACGGTATATTCATCAGGATTTACAAATATTAAAACAAATGAGTTATACTACACTAAGTCTAATCTAATAAATCTAAAATAAAAACCTGCTTTCCATGAATGCCGTGCTTTGCTCATATACATAATTGTTATCCAATAGTCGACGAAATTCCTTAAGAGACTCGACCTGCCTTACGTTACTTGGCAGACTGTTCCATAATTGTGTACCACTATAGGTAAATGTATTTTTGAGATAATTCGTGCGTGGAAGAGGAAGGTCCAATTTGTTGGTAGAGTCTCGTAAAGAATAAGAGGTGGTGTCTCTCCTGAATACAAATTTAGAGCTTATGTATTCAGGAGCGATGCCGTGTAAGGCCTTGAAAACCAAGATGGCCTTTTGTTTTTGTCGTTGGACCTTAAGGGTAGACCACCCCAGTTTTTCAATCAAGGGCCCAGCATCTGCATCATAACTAGAGAAGGTCAACACTCGTGCTGCCGGATTCTGAAGCTTTTGAAGTTTGTCCGAGAGAGTTACGCCACAATTATCCCAAACAATGTTACAGTAGTCGAAATGGGGTTGCACTAAGGCTTTGAAAATAAGATTCATTGTAGATATTGGGACAAATGACCTAATTCGTTTTAGGGCCCCAATACCAGATGCGATTTTTTTAGACAGCTTTTCGATATGATTTTTCCAAGTAAGATTGCTGTCTATAAGACCGCCAAGTGATTTCGTTGTACTAACTTGTTTAATTGGCATGGTAAATCATTGATTTCGAGAGCTGGTGTGGCAGCAAGAGTGTTGAGCTTTTGCCGCGAGCCAATCAGCATAAATTCTGTTTTAGTCATATTCAACGTAAGTTTGTTTTTAGTTAACCAATGACTGATGTTTTTCAGATCTGTATTAAGATGTGACTGAATCAATTTTGGATCACAATCTGCGTATGTCAGACTAGTGTCATCTGCATACATTCTTGGGTTGGAGTTTAAAAGACAATTAGGTAGATCATTTATGTACGACAGGAATAACAGAGGACCTAATATTGTTCCTGGGGTACACCGCATCGTAGGCTACATGGTTCAGATAATGAGCCATTGACAAAGCATTGTTGAGTGCGGTCGTTAAGATACGATTTAAACCAAATCAGGGAGTCCCCCCTTATTCCATATGCAAACAACTTAGATAATAGAATTTCATGGTCGACCGTGTCAAAAGCCTTTTTTAGGTCTAGAAAAACCACGGCATTTACATTGCCACGATCGATGTTATATGCCCAGCTATCAGTTGCCTCTATCAATGCTGTGACGGTAGAGTGCAACGAACGAAAACCTGATTGATGTTTGGAAATTATATGATTTTCAGATAAAAATGAGTATACCTGATTATACACTATCCTTTCAAAGACCTTCACTATAGTAGAAACAACAGATATTGGGCGATAATTACTTACATCGGTTTTTTCACCTTGTTTGAAAAGTGGCGTAACTCTAGAAATAATAGTAATATAATCCTTTACATCCTTCATTGCTGATCACCTCCTTTACTGACGCAGAATTCATTGGGGGGGGGGGGGGGGGGGGGGAGGTTCAGCTGTTCAGTAATTTTCCAGTTCAGAAATTTTCCAGCCTTGTAATATAATCCTTTACATCCTTCATTGCTGATCACCTCCTTTACTGACGCACAATTCATTGGGGGGGGGGGGGGGGGGGGGAGGTTCAGCTGTTCAGTAATTTTCCAGTTCAGAACTTTTCCAGCCTTGTAATATAATCCTTTACATCCTTTGTTGCTGATCACGTCTAGTTCGCACAATTTGGGGGTTCTTTCCAATAATTTTCCAGTTCAGTTAATTTCCAACTTGTAATATCCAGCTGATCTGAGAGAGAAAATATTAACCAATCAGAATCGAGAACATTTGCAAAACTGAGGTGTCATGCTTAGTAGCCTGGCGACTCGGGAAACGGTTATTTCTTTGTCTTATTGTCCCACTCAATAATGAATATCATAATAAATGTATACAAAATATCAAAAACCTCTCCTCAAACTCTAGATTTATCTCAAATATAAACTTTTATAAGTCATTTTTCGCAGGCTTCATGACACCTTTGCAGCAGAGGTCATTTCTACGTCTCTATTTCAGATCAGCTGGATAATCCTTTACATCCTGTGATATTAATTGCCAGAGTTATATTTAGTAGATATTGCTAATCACATCCCGTTATGACGCACAATTTGGGCAGAGGGGAAGTTTTCAGTAAATTTCCGGCCTTTCTATTATAAATATGAGGCACAAACTAAGGGTTTTTCAGTAAGGTTTGGAGCTACTATAACTAAGCTTAGCAAATTGACAAGTAAGAAGACAAAAGAACTCTCTGTTGGAGTATCAAGGTAATGACTATCTTTTAATTGTTAGTTAACATGTCTCTCTTAGTTATTTCATGTCATGACATATGTCGCTTGACGTTGTAACACTTTACCTAGCTGCTAAGTAATAGGTCTAAGAAGTAGCCTTCTAGCAAACTGTTCACTTCTAGTTATATATTTAGTTCTGTACTCTTAGGTTAATTCTAATTTAGCATAATCATTCAGTTAATTCTTAGAGTAAATAGTAACCTCATGCAGATTCACTGTTTAACCATAGTAGCAAAGTATAACCGCCTACTCCGCCTAAGGGCGCATAACATTAACGTGCTAAGTTATCTACTTAACTGAAAGCGTTGCTAACATCCATTGGAATTGCTCCTTGCCATGTGATCATAATCATCCACAAGTAATACTGACGCCAGTTCGGAGTTTCAGAATCGTTTTCAGTGCGCATGCGATTTTATCCCAAATTTCTCACATTCTTTTGTTTAATTAAGAATTTCGGGATAAAATGGCATGCGCACTGAAAACGATTCTGAAACTCCGAACTGGCTTATTGTAAAAGTTTTTCTAGTTTTATAACACTAGACTTTATTTTTTGCTTGTAGTTTTTGCATCACTGTGTATGATCACGCTTTTGTCGGATACAATCGTCCTTGTCAGTTCAGTACGAGGGTAGCACTTAGGAGCGACTGTCTCAGTGTAAAAATCGACCAAAATCGACTTTTCGCAGCACAATTCAAACTGAATCGATTTGAATCGATTTAGCTCATATTTTGTTTATTGATAGCCCTTAGCATATGAAATACTATGAGGTTTTTTTTCTTGAAAAATTTTACTTTGTTCCCCAGAAATTTACTAAAATCAATTTCGGCCCTATGCATCGAAAAAATAGCCATATATGAAATGTGAATTGTTCACTCGACTCACTGAAGCTAATGACGTCAAAGCCCACTAACTCTACGCTTGGGCTACCTGTGTAATATGAGACCTATTTGATTATGCCATTATCTTTCACCAAGCACCTCTGACAAAGCCAAGATCGCTAACGATCTTGGGAAACATTTCATATTCAACTAGACACTCTAAGAGTGCGAACTCGGGCTACATTATAGAGAGTATCTAGTATAGATATTTGCGACCATGGAATGGATAGGAATTGATTTGGCAGTCAAAAATGATGTATATTGAATGCAGGTGTATTTTGAGCGCATCCACACTGTTTAATACATAAATAAATGTAAAAGTAGATTATGTATTATAACCAAGGGCAAGTCGTCGTGATGTATAACAGCTGGGTGGGGTGGGAGATTGTAAGAGAAAAATATGTGACCATAAACATTAAAAAACATTTTAAATTCTAGTAAGGCATTAGTGTTACTGACTTGTCAACGCATATTATATTTCTACTTGACCTACTTGAGAGTACCTTTCAAGACTAGCTGATGAAATAAACATATCTATTTCAGTATCGAAACTGTTCGCTGCAAAACAAACGTTTTATCAATGTAAATACTCTTAGCCAAAATGTGTTTAACTGCTCATTTTTCGGGTTTTTGTTTTCTGTATTTTCATAAATGGAAATATTCAACAAGGAGTCTTGGCAGTTCGCTTTCTTGTAGATTACTATCAGCTCGTCTGACTTCTACAAGTTCTTGGAGTCAGCTTTCATCAAAACTTTGTTTGTGACTCGTTTTGTAGTTTGTCTCTCGTTCTGTAGTTTGTCTCAGTATTTTTTTTTTTGTATCTGAGATCTGGTAATAGCTAGGTAGTTTTATAGATTCTCTTAATCTATTTTGACTAGTTTGTCTAGTTCTACGATTCTCATACCGTAGTTTGCTCATAGATTCTCATAGATCCAAAATCGCTCAATAACAACTTTTAATGTGTGTCTACCACGTACGGCGTGTGCGTCTGAGTGCCTCTGAGTTCATTTAAGCTCATTTGAGTACGTTTGTTTGAGTTCATTTGACTGTCTTTGGCATTGCTTTGAGTATTTTTTGCATTGTTTTTGCATTTCTTTGGTTCGTTTCGAAACTGACGCTCGACATCATTTAGTGTGGGTTTACCGCGAACGGCGTGTGCATTTGCATGTGTATTGAGCGTCCCAGAAGGACTCCATGATTTTCAGTAAATATTTACACCACGAGACAGCGAGACCTTCGAAGAGCAAAGCAAGTCACTTAATCAGTTACGTGACTACTGCTCATGCAGAGGAACACCGCTGACCGCTGAGCAGCGCAGGCTTACTTACTTCTAACATCGTCGATAGATAGATAGAAAACCCAAACCTAGACTCGGCCTACCTTGCAGGTAGCCCGAATAACAAGTAAAGCTTTTTGACACAAATTTCAGCTTACGGATGCTCACAGGAGGTGAAAGTGTAACTGGTAAACGATCCTAAATCTATTAGATAGTTATCAAGCTGGCGAAACATTAAAAAAAATGAATCTACCCATAATCCTTTGCGATCTCAGCTTTGTAGCTTTTCAGGTGACTGTTAACTTTAATTTCTTGAAATAAGTATATATATAAGTGTGTGTTTTGATGTATATATATATTTCCTTTCGGCAAATATATTTCAGTCTTCGATATTTAGAGCCTTCTTGACAGGCATAACGATCCCTATTTGGCGGTATTTTAACTGTAAACACCTTGTTGCGTTAATTACCTCTGTCGGCGTATAACTCGAACCAGGTGTCCGGAGCACGCACGAACCGTCCAATCACAGCGCGCTTCCATGCTTAGCCAAGCGGCCCTTGCTCCAAGTCTCTTCCCAATACAAAAACACGCGTTTCAAAGAATTTAGAGAAAAAAGGTGAAGTATACGTGTTGTTTAAAAAATTAAAGCAAATCTTTGCGATCCATCTCCTCAAATTCTGTGAGATATGACTTTTAAGACTCGGGCGAGGGCCGCTTGAATTACAACAACAATCCTTTTCGCGCTTAGTTTTTCGTACAGCTGGAACCGACTTGTACTAGTGAAATTCAATGTGACCCTGAAAAAAAGGTCATTTTTTAGGCTGGATCCGCGCCTGCCTTCATGAGAAGAAGAGAAGCTGCACTTTATACTTTATTAGAAACAGAAATGTACTTGACATGCGCATGTGCAACTAGATAGAACATGTACGTGACGTCAGAGCACGTGACGTCACAGCAGATTAATTTGGAGGGCAAAACAAAAGAAATTCGATCTCCTGAGAATTGGAACCTATTGTTTTGTCCTCCAAATTGAGCTGCTTTAACGTCACGTGCAAGGGGTCTATATATCATTCTTTTCCTTTCAGATTATCATGGCAATGTTGTTATGCGCACTTCTGTTGTGCCTCGCCTCGTGGTCTGTAGACGCAAGAAGCGATTATGCTGGTTATATCCAACCCTACACCTACACCTCCTGGGGCTCCTGGGGTTACCAAGACTGGTGCGCTGATGGTTTATACGCCTATGGCTTTAGTCTCAAGGTTGAAAGATCACAGCGCGGTGGAGATGACACAGCACTCAATGCAATCAAGCTGCTCTGCAGGTTTGCTTTATTTTGTACATTTTACTCTCTCTCTCCAGTAAAAATCAAAAGTGTTGATACAATGTTGGAAAAAGTAAGCATACGGTGTAAGAAAAAGCGCTTTAAAACTGATCGTATATAGACGAAAGCCCTCCCTCTCCCCCATTCAATGTTGTTCCTTGGGAATGTGGCTAGCTCACGGTACCAGACTTTGGCCATTTAGACAACATTGCAAGGGGGGAGGGGAAGCGTACATTCGACATCAGTCATTTTTAATACGCGCTTGGGCCATAAGGCTGTGGAAAAACTCGGTCCATAACTTACGGTACGGACCTCGAACTCGGTCAATAAGAAGTAATTTATTTTTCAGAACATACTGTGGGGGAACTAGCCAGAGTGTCACATCCCAAACGGGAGGCTGGGGAAGCTGGGGAAACACAAATACTTGCGCAGCTGATTATCTTCTGCACGGCGCTCAGGCCAGATCTGAGAAGAGACGAGGAAGTCGTGATGATACGGCAGGTAAGCAGTTTAAAGAGGCTGGAAAGTGTTTTCTACTTTCACATACTATTAATGACATGGGAAAACTTTATGTGGACATCATATGACAGCAGTGAAGTAAATCCGGGAAGCCAAATATCACAAAACAAAGATTACAGTGAACATGGAAAAAAAATGACGAAAGATGTTGCTATGACAACATCAGAAAGTTCTTATGCATCAAAGTTTTTCTTGTAAAAATATCATCATTGACCAACCAGGTGATCTCGAATTGCGAGCACAAGTCAAAATAGACTCAGGGGAAGGGTGGGGGGAGGCATGGGAGGCATGGACCACATATGACAAGCAATGATGCTCCAGAATGTGGGCATGTAAAGTCAAGATGGTGAATTTTCCCCTGTTGAAACGTAACTTCAAATTGATCAGATGATTTGACTTTTTGCAGCGAATAACTATAATTTCCTCTGCAAAAATACCAAAAATACCGCCAACACTCAAATCTTGTATGGAGATGGCACGTCCTGGGGTTCATGGTCTACACGTAGAGACTGTCCATCTGGTTCGTACATTTGTGGTATCAAAACCCGAGTGGAGCCATCGATATATGGAGATGACACGGCTCTCAATGATGCCATCTTCTACTGTTGCACATTGAAAAAAACGCAATGGTTTGTACTGAAAATATTCTTAATTCTTCTTCTTCTTCTTCTTCTTCTTCTTCTTCTTCTTCTTCTTCTTCTTCTTCTTCTTCTTCTTCTTCTTCTTCTTCTTCTTCTTACTCTTCTTCTTCTTGTTCTTCTTGTTCTTCTTGTTCTTCTTCTTCTTCTTCTTCTTCTTACTCTTCTTCTTCTTCTTCTTACTCTTCTTCTTCTTCTTACTCTTCTTCTTCTTCTTCTCCTCCTCCTTCTTCTTCTCCTTCTTTTTTTTCTTTTTCTTCTTCTCAGCTTCTCATATCAGTTTCTTGTGTTATTATCGTTTTCAACAAGAAACGTGATAAGCGAGAAAGTCGCTTAAGTGAATTGAGCGTGCAGTGGTTGATGGGATTGACTTAATTATTTTCCCGATGATGCATGTAATCATGTTTTGGGCCAGATCACCTGGTAACTCTGTGATTGGTTCAGCCGATGCCTTGCTGTGACCGATTTCACAGTCATGTCGACATCCACTCTATACACCCTTTTCACGTGACGTCAAAGCAGCTCAATTTGGAGGAAAACACAAAAGAATTTCAATCTCCTGAGAATTGGAACCTATTGTTTTGTCCTCCAAACTGAGCTGCATTACGACGTGCTGCAGGGGCCTATATCGTTGTTCATAATGATCAATAATAACGATTCTGACCAGTAGTTGATATGGTGGTGGTGTGCATGTCCCCAGGGGGAGGGGGGACTCTTAGGTATATGAATAAAATAAAAAATAGTAATAATAATGATCAAATTGGCCACTAGTTGACTACTCTTATGTTTTTTTTTTCTTAGCAGCTGAAAGATAAGCTTCAATCGCGAATGAGAAGATGAAGTTAATCCCAGAGCACTGGTATAAACAAGCTAAACGATATTGGACCTAATTACTGAAGATTTTAAAGCGGGCAATAAAACTACTATTAATTAAAGGGATAAGTAAGAAAGAAAGTTAATTAAGGTACCGGGATAAGTTAAACTATAAGAATAAATATAACTTGAATTCAAGGGAAAATAAAGCATAAACTACAAAGAAAAGGTTTCAATTATTGTCCAAATGCACTATTGAAAAGCATTAGATGAAGTTGGCATGCACCTTCTTCCCTTCATATTTCAGTAAAACAAAACAAAACCAACACACAACTGACAAAAAACAGATGTCGGCCTAGTTTTCATGGTTCTTGTAATTTTTTTAAATTAGGTTTTCACTGATGGCCAACTTACGAGAAAAATTTTCTGACTAATATTTTTTTTGGCACATTTAGAATTACAAAAAGATAGAGAGAGTTTGTTTCTGAGGCAAAGAACTGAAGAAAGCTTTCCCTAGTTTTGATATAAAATAGCTTATTTGGCAGTGAGCAGTTCCCGGGGGGTCCGGGGAGCAGTTTCGATCCTGAAATAGGTGTAGTTATTTCATCAGACATGCTAGTTTCAGTAGCTTAACGTAGTCTAGGTAAACAAGTAACTTAATACTCGTTAAAACGCGTTAGCAACGCAATCAAAACTGTCGTCCTACTAGAAAAGTAGGATAAAAGTTGTTCAGTCCAGAAATCTCCTGCGCGAAATAAGTAAGCGCGATTAGCTTGGAGATTTGGCGAGTCTTGAAATGTTCATCATCGAGCTTTAGAATACTTGCAATGACAACCCAGTGAACGCTCCAAGAGCGTCTAGTTATAATGAAAGCGAAGATAATACCCTTAGGGAAATCCCCTAAAATTACAACATCATGCAATAACAATATAGACTGTTTTTCTTTCTTTCTTTCTTTCCTTCTTTCTTTCTTTCTTTCCTTTCCTTTTTTTCCCTTTTTTAATCTCTAGTTTTCTTCATCTTTTTTAATCAGTGAAGCGAAACAGCTTTCTCAGCAATAAACATTACGAGTCACGAGACAGAAGGGAAACCCCCGATATCTGTTTTCATTCAAATATTGAACTCTTCGTCTATATTCAATGTATCACTGCGACGTTAAAACTGCACAGAGCTTGCTAGCGCTAGGTCCCAACAGATTCCAGTGGCTGATACATCTGAATTTTGACGACATGTCTTCTGTATTTGCAATCTTTTTTCTGTTTGGTTATTTCGCACCAATGGCTACCTCCCAGCAGATCAAGGAAATTTCCACTCTTGTGCCTTCGTGTGGCCCACTAAGTGGAGCGACATCTGTTGTCATAAAAGGAAAAGGTTTCTTGCCAAACGACCAAGTAAAGTTCGGCGGAACAGCTTTATCCGAGCCCCATGTAAAATACGAATCCACAGAAGAAATAATGCTGATTATATCTGGAGTATATGCGACGATAAGCAAGAACTTCACCGTGGAAGTTGTGAGCAAAGATGGTAAGACAAAGTCGAACATTAGGTATTTCTATATTTACGACACCCCCAACTATATTGAAGAGATTCAACCCAAGATCGGTTGGGAAGGTGATACATTAACTGCTAAAGGACGTTTTATTGGTTGTGGAGCAGTTAAATGCAGGTTTGGAGCAGTTCAAATGACTGTTGAAGCGTTTTATGTCAGCAGTGTGGAAGTCAAATGCAAAGTACCTCGCCTAGACAATCATGGGGTGTCTTCTCTGAACCGGAACAGTACAAGCAACGGCTTAACACAGAAGCATTTGAAAAATAAGACCTCCAACAGCTCGCAGACTGATTCCCCTCCCGATCCAGACAATGCGAAAAAGTTTACCATAAGCTCAGATGGTCAACACTTCGCCGCCCGGTTGGCTCAGTTGGTTGAGCACCGGACTTTCGTGCGGGAGGTCGTGGTTCGAGTCCCGGCCGGACCAACACTCAGGGTCTTAAAATAACTGAGGAGAAAGTGCTGCCTTTGTAATTACATCTGCAAACGGTTAGACTTTCAAGTGGCTCGGATGACCACTTCAAATGGCGGTCCCGTCTCTCCACACTTCATCACTAACCAATATCGGAGGGACGTAAAAGAACCACTGAGGACGTAAAAAGAAACCCTGGCAGTGACCACCCTCAGTGTCTACACCTTATACTAACCACCTCTCATGATTGTAAAGCGCCTTTGAATATATACACATAGAAAGGGCGCTATATAAATCATAAATCATTAAATCATTATCATTATAATTCCTGATAGCATCGTCTTCACCTTCAGAGACCCAGTTAAATATGTCATTGGCTGGATTTGGCTGGCATGTATTCTAGGGTCATGTGCTTTATTTTATCTAGCATGCTTTGTTGCTTGTTGCGGTTGTGGCTATGAAGCTATAAAAAAGAAGCTTCCATGCTGCAAACGCTGCTTGAAGAACAGAAAAGGCTACAGTAAGATATAAATTTCTTTTAAGGCTCGATTCGAAATTTTCAAGGGGTCACTTGCCCCCCCCCCCCCCCCCTCGCTATGCCACTGCTGTATCTTTTAAAAAAAATACTATTAATTATATATACTCCCCCACCACCTCTCTCTGATTATCTTGAATTTATAACTGGTAGGAAGGCAATGATTATTCAGAGGGCTTGCAAGGAAAAGTGCTTGGGATATCGATGAAAAGTAAACAGTTCTTTTTTTTTATTGTCGTATAGCGAATGCAATCAAAATATCAACATGATTGTCCTGAAACGTCTAGACCTTTAGTCTCTAAGCCATAACCCTAGATATGCCAATCAATTTGTATCTCCATTATATAAAAATAAGTAGAAAATAAATAAAATTGTATGATTAATTTTTGTGTGTCGTCAATGCTTTATCTCATGCAGACATTTATAGCAGACTAGTGGGCTTATAACTGGGGAGCCTTATAACTGTTGCTGTTTCACAATCACTTACGCATCAAAACAAGACCAAGAAATATCTGAAATATGGGAGTCCCCCCAACCCCCCTTTCTCCAGGGTGTTTCGGTTAAAGCCAATTTTCTGTGATGGATTTCGATATATTTTGATGGCCTGCTTTTGATCTAAATAATAACAGAGATGACATCTATCTAAGAATTAGTACAAGTGAAATATTGTGATTGAAAGTAACACATGCTACATGAAGGAACACCATCATTAGTTACATCATCAAAGTATCATGGGGAATCCCCTTACATCACATCGACATCATTATGCAATAACTGTAGGCCACTTTTCTTTCTTTCTTCCTTCTTCATTTCGTTTCCTTCTTTTCTATTCTTCTTTCAGCCTATCAACATTTCAGCAGAGTAAAATGTTCTTCACTGATTCTGGTCCCCTTAGAAAATGACGTCATAGTGAAATAATACTCCAGTTGGGTTTCCTGTGGTATGGCAAGATGGCGGACATGAGGGGTGAAAGTGCAGACGAAAAAGATTACAAACAAATCGCGACCAAGATCGCTTCGATTCTTACACCTGTTGGGCTGGAATCTCATCCTTTCAAGGTAGAATTTAAGATTTGCTTAAGAAATAAAGTGATAAAGCTTAAGCTTATTTGAAACAAATAAAAACAAATGAACTTACAATAGGGCGTATTCTTTAATTTTGCTTTTATTTTATTATATTTCATTTTATTAGCTTCGCCAAATGAATTATGTACCACAACAAAAACACAACAAGAACAATGTAAGGCAGGGTAACCGCAACAACCGTGGTAGGCCAATTACTGCGGGCCCTTTTGTATTGTAGACAAAAGTTCTAATGAAATTATTTCTCTCGTGCAAACAGGAATGCTAGAATGAGCAATCTGGCCAAGTTTGAGTTAAGAATCAACAAAGCCTGCATTTGCTTGCATCCGTAATAACAGCTATTGCATGTACACTAATTTAATTAGACTTTTGAAACATTTTGTATTTCAGATTGGATGGTACAATGACCTATTAACTCACAAAGCTTTCTGCTTCGACCATGATCCAGATACTCTTGCATTCATCATTATCAGCATACCAGAAATGTTTGAACAAGGGTTCAAACCATTTGTCAGCAATAAATATGACTGTCTTGCAACACCGCAAGATCCCATAGATGAGTTTGTGACCCAGATGTTTGTAAAAGTCAAGAATGAGTTTCCAGAATTGGACATTGAAGCAATACATGACTTTGAGGTCCACCCAAACAGGAGGCCGAAAGTTCTTGTGCAGACGGCAGCCCATGCCGCAGGGGCTGCCTATTTTTATCAGCGCAGGGATGTTACAAATGACCCTTGGGATGAGAAGAAGAAGATCCATGGAGTTTCTGTTCATCCTAAGTATGGTGGCTGGTTTGCCATGAGAGGTGTTTTAATCTTCAAGAATGTTCTGGTACCTTCCCTGCCAAAATCTGCACCACCAGATGTTGTTGTAGGAGATGAGAAAAGAATAGAGTTACTAGAAAAGTTCAACTTTCACTGGCAGGATTGGAGCTTTAGAGATGTTGTTCCAGCTGTTTCAAAATACTCAGAGCAGCAGAAAAAATATTTTGCTACTCTGCCGGCCAACCGTAAGGAGCTGTTGAATGAAATTCTGGAAGATTAGAGCTCACTAAGACTCAGGCTTCAATTGTTCCTAGGTAAGGGAGGCCTGCATTTTAATTTTATCATAATAATGCAATAATACTGTAAAATTTCTATAAAAAAAATAACTATAAGGTTAAACTGGATAACTAGAAAGATGTCTTGCTGAACACTGATACTGCATGACAAGAATCTACTTTGTTCTTTGATTATAGACTCATTTACTCAAGGTTATAGCCTAAGTTCAATGTCAAAATATTCACAAATTCCTGACTTAAACTAAGAAATCAATGGAAAACTTCATCTATGCAAATGTTTTGAAATTCAATTGGACCTTTACAGGGACACATTCATGAATATTCTATTTAAAGATGGGACTAAACCCTGAGCAACAAGCTCAAACTCAAAACTGCAAATTATCTCATCTTAATGCATAGGTTAGCCTTTAATGAAGCTATTTCAGTTTTGAGATGGAAGATTAGGACAGAGGAGAAAATTGGTCCTGAATCCCTTGAGTTCCTTCTTCTCTTCTGGCCCAATCTTTCCTTTTGCAAGCATAAATAACAAGGAATGTGTGTAATTCTGGCTATATATAGGTCAGAATAAAAAGAAAAGTATTCTGTATAATTTTTATAAAAAGATGTGTATTTGGTTAAATTATTTAAAAAGTTGTGTAAAGCCTGGTACTGGTAGTAAGCTAAATTTCTGGCAAAGCTAAGTTATTTAAGAAGGTTTTGTAAAGCCTTGTATTCAGGTTTCATAAAAGACTCTTACATGTTAACATGCAGTTATCTTATAGACTCAAGCCACAATACATTGCTGGCATCTTAACAACCACCATTAGAAACTATTTTGGACACTAATTCTTGCAAAGAGCCAATTAAGTAACTATATGATTCAATACATCAAGAGACAAACAAGCTGCATATCTCAGTAAGATTATAATGTAAACATATTTATAACTGGTAAATATTTTATGTAATATTGGAATTTTGAATAAATTTATAAATCAAGATATGTATGGTGACAAATTGTTTTCCTGATCACTCTCTCATGAGAATTTTTTTAACACTATTTTTTTTTTATTTATTTATTTATTTTTTTTGACATTTTTATTTCCATTTTACATACAGTTTACAGACTAGTTGATAGTAAAGAAAATAAATAAAACAATGCTATGACATATAACAAAGAGAAAAGAAAAATAAAGCTAGATATGAAGAAAAAAAACACACGATATATTTTCAAAAACTTATTTTTGACACTATTGCCCTGCATGGCATATCAGGGCCATAGCCACCATTTGGATAGTGGTACAGTTTTAAAAAGATGGTCTTGTTTTGTTGTTATCAAAATGTTCTACGAGGGAGAAAAATGGTTCTGACAGTACTTCACACTTCATCACTAACACTTCATCACTAACCAATATCGGAGGGACGTAAAAGAACCACTGAGGACGTAAAAAAACCCTGGCAGTGACCACCCTCAGTGTCTACCTCATACTAACTACCTCTCATGATATTAGGCTGGTCTTAGCATGGGACTTCTTGTCCTGTTGATCATGCCTTCAACTGTTCAAAGTCGTAAAGCAGATAGATAAATAAAAGTGGTCTGGTAAAACAGGACCAAATACACTGGTGGGCTACAGCTATGCATATAGACTGTTTATTAGCTAGGATTGAAATTATGTTCCTTTTCAGACCATGTGTCATTCCCTGATAAGTATCATTTCTTTGATAGTTCAAGGTCAGGGGTTGCAGAGGGGCAGGGGCTTGTAGGGGAGGGGGAGGGGCTATGGTCGCCTCCTCCCACACACACACATTTTTCCCCTTTTGTATACTAGTCTCTTATATTTCCAATCTAAGCCCTGTGCCCCACTTTTCAGACCCTCTGTGGTATCTGTAGTTGTAGATTTGCATGAGAAGACACTTGAATACAATTCAAACGAAGAATCTAGTTCTCAAGCCGGAATGACACAGCCGGAAATTGGAAAATAACACAGCCCAAGCTTGACCAGCAATAATTTGTGTTGCTAGCTGGCTAACACTGAGATGTTCAACTCACAACCCCTGGGTTAATATATAGAACACAATACCTTTGAATATCTCGGTTCTTTCTCTATGAAATGAAATGAAAAACAGAATGCTTTTCCGACTTCGTGTCAGCCCAATCTTAAAACCGGAAGTGTCACATAAGTGTAACACAAGACCGGAAATGTAACGCAAAAACAACCCGACCCAGTCCACATAACGCCCCGCCACGTCGATCTTTCTTTCTTCGTGTCGGCTGTCACGTAGTTCGGTTCCCATCATGGTTCTATCTGTTGTGAAAACTCAGCCTTTTGAAGGCCAAAAACCCGGTACTTCAGGACTCAGAAAGCCTGTTTCTGTATTCCAGAAGAAACATTATACAGAGAACTTCATTCAGGCCACTTTGGATGCGATCCCAGCTGATCAAAGAAAGGGTTGCACTCTTGTTGTTGGTGGAGATGGAAGATTCTTCATGAAGGATGCCATTCAACTCATCGTAAAGATTGCAGCTGCCAACGAGGTATAAAATAACCCAATACTAAGCTTTCATTCTGCATAAAATCTTTAGAAAACGTCTCATTACAATCAAAATGTTCGATATAAAATTGCAAAGATATCTCTAGCTAAACGTACGACTTTACTTCAGCGAATTTGTGTTTGAAAATTCCAGAGCTTAAATGCTACAAATCGTTGCCTGTAGCTAAATTTCTATCATATTTTAGTCGCTTGAATATAATTTTACGGTTAAATGAATAATGAGAAACTTGAATATACTTGAATTTTTAATTCCAAATGACATTTTTCCATTGAATTCCATCTTAGTCAAAGCTCAATCCAAGATCCCTCACATGTAAACATTATCGAAAAAAATATTTAGAAATTTATATCAAATTATTTGGGCTTTTAATTTTACTTATTATGAAATATAAATATATATTTACGACCAAGTTTTTCTTTAATTTAATTTCTTAGATTTTAAGTTGTGTATTTGATGTTCAAATGCTTGGGCTACCTTTGGTTAGGATTTCCACAGGAAGCCCAATCAACTGGTCAATAATGATATGATATTTTTGGTATATTTTTCTTCCAGATTGGGGCACTGGTGATAGGGAAAGATGGTATATTCTCCACGCCAGCCGTATCATGTGTAATAAGGAAGATCAAAGCACAAGGTACACATACACCTATATGATGAAGAAAATACATTTAAATAAATAAAAAGGAAAAAAAAATGGAAAAAAATAGAAAAAATTTAAGAAAATTAAATTTAGAAGAAATTTAAAAAAATTCTTTATTTAAGTGTGTAGTCCTTCTAGCGCTTTCACACTAATAGATTTATTGTGATACTGCCTCGTTTTATTGTTTTATAAGACAATAAAGGTCCTTTCAGTCAATGTGAATGACTGCTGGCCTTTTGAGAAACGATAGGCACATTTGCCATCACAGGGAGCCCAAGCTAGGTTTATGTGGTATCATATGAAAAAATGTATAGTGATCCTAAAAACTTCAATAAAATTGTCACCATCCTTGCTTTCATATACCAATCTGTTCATTCATTTATATGTTCGCTCATTTTTATTGTCCATTTCCAGGCGGCATCATTCTGACAGCAAGCCACAATCCTGGTGGTCCAAATGGAGACTTTGGAATCAAGTACAATATTAGTAATGGAGGTGAATGCTCAAACAATTAAGGCTGGCACACACTAGGCGTCAAGTCAAACATGGTGCGGGGACAATACACACGATGGGACAATGCTACTTCCACCCATTTTGTCACTGCAACAGGTCACATTCATTAAAACCAGTTTGAATTTATGGGACATGTTGCAGGGACAAAATTTTGTCACGGGGACAAGATTTTTCACAGAAATTCCACAGTACACATGAGGGGGATTGTTGCAGTGATGTGTACCTGCGTTGTGTTGTAGCAACTTGATGCCTAAGTATGTCGCATACACATGCTATACACATATCTATTATTTCTTCTCTCTAAGGTCTTGGGTTCAATTCCCAGACTCGATCAGCATCACACATGAGTAGAGTTTTTTTAGGTAGCTCCATTAATCAAGGGCTTTAATTACTCCCTCTGCAAAGCCTAACAAGCTAAATTAATTCCTATTCAAGAATAATATGAGTTTAATAATAGGCCTGCCCTCACTTTGATCAGGATTTGGGGCACTTTTAGGGAGTTGATAAAATAATTGAAGGTGAAATAATAGATTTTTGGTGAGATTGATTTCCAGAAATGCAATTCAAAGTCATACATCAACAATAACATTACTTGACGTTAGCTTATATTACATACTTAAGTATTTTTGCTTCACTTCACATTCCACAGGTCCAGCCCCTGAAGGAGTAACAAACAAAATCTTTGAGTTGACCAAGTCTATATCTGAGTACAAGATTTGCCCTGATATATCAGTAGATTTAGGCATTGTGGGTTGTCAGAGCTGGGACATCGAAGACCATAAATTTACTGTTACTATTAAAGACTCTGTTCAAGACTATGTTGACTTGATGAAGGAAATATTCGACTTTCCACTGCTGAAGGCTTTCTTAGATGGGTCTGGTGAGCAAGCAGGAATGAAGCTTCTTGTTGATTCAATGAATGGAGGTAAGTATAATAATGATAATAATAATAATAATACGGTAATAATAATAATAATAAAAATAATAAAAATAATAATTTAATAAGAAAACTAAAGAAACGAAATTCTGCTGACGTTTCGTGGTCAACATGACCACAATATCAAAGCGAAATGTAAATGCGAAAGTACAGATATAGACTAATAAAGAGATTCAAAACAATAGAACAAAAGAAACGAAAACAGCTAAGTAAAGAGTTTAGCCTTGATGGAGTCTGATTGGATGTTACAGGTCTTGGCTGCATAAAATTTGGTAAATTGATAGTGATGTGGATTGTCATTGTTTCAGTTACTGGTCCTTATGCTAAGAGAATCATATGTGGAGAACTAGGAGCACCAGAATCATATGTTATCAAGTGTGTACCTTTAGAAGACTTTGGAGGTTAGTACATTTGTTCTTTTCTTCGCTTGGCTTTCAGAAGAACCCTCCGAATACCCCCTAGATCTTCCCCTGTAGTGGTATTGGTGGCAGTGATAAAGATGATGGTGGTCGCTGGTGATAGTGATGATGATCTTGTAGTCTTCAACATGCAGTTGATTGTATCATTGATCCTTTATTCTAGGTCTGCATCCAGATCCAAATCTTACATACGCTCCTGACCTTGTGAAAGAAATGAAGAAGGGCATCCATGGTCTTGGTGCAGCATTCGATGGAGATGGGGTGAGAATAGTTAACACTATGGCACAAGAAAGTATGATATTGATTCAGTGGAAAACACAGACACTTTACTGACAGAAACTATTAGTTCACACTAATGTCAGAAGCTTTTTTATTTGCTTCCTTGCTTGTTTTCTTGTTTGCTTGCTTGCGTACTTGTTTGCTTGCTTGCGTACTTGTTTGCTTGCTTGCGTGCTTTTTGCTACCTTGCTTCCTTGTTTCCTTGCTTGCTTCCTTGCTTCCTTGCTTCCTTGCTTCCTTGCTTGCTTGCTTGCTTGCTTGCTTGCTTGCTTGCTTGCTTCCTTGCTTGCTTGCTTGCTTGCTTCCTTGCTTGCTTGCTTCCTTGCTTGCTTGCTTCCTTGCTTCCTTGCTTCCTTGCTTCCTTGCTTCCTTGCTTCCTTGCTTCCTTGCTTCCTTGCTTCCTTGCTTCCTTGCTTCCTTGCTTCCTTGCTTCCTTGCTTCCTTGCTTCCTTGCTTCCTTGCTTCCTTGCTTCCTTGCTTCCTTGCTTCCTTGCTTCCTTGCTTCCTTGCTTCCTTGCTTCCTTGCTTCCTTGCTTCCTTGCTTCCTTGCTTCCTTGCTTCCTTGCTTCCTTGCTTCCTTGCTTCCTTGCTTCCTTGCTTCCTTGCTTCCTTGCTTCCTTGCTTCCTTCCTTGCTTCCTTCCTTGCTTCCTTCCTTCCTTCCTTGCTCGCTTTGCCTACTTGGTTGTCTGTGTATTTTCGCATTTCTTATTCTGTCTGGTTTTTTTTTCAGTATTAACATCTCCACATGTAAATATCTCGCCTTCTTTCCAAACCTATTTTTCATAACTTTTCATCATTTTGTGTTCCCATAGGACCGTAATATGATCATTGGGCAGAACGGTTTCTTTGTCACTCCTTCAGACTCTGTAGCCGTCATCGCTGAAAACATCCAATGTATTCCATACTTCGTAAAAACAGGTGTCAAAGGCTTTGCTCGAAGCATGCCAACCAGTGCTGCCTTGGACAGAGTCGCCAAGAAGAACGGTGTGGAATGCTTCGAAACACCTACTGGTAAAGATACGTTATTTTAGGAAAATATAATTTAATTATTGATGAAGATTTAAAACGAATGTTTTTATCCAAAGGCTGGAAGTTCTTCGGTAACCTAATGGATGCTAATCGTCTCTGTCTTTGTGGTGAAGAAAGTTTTGGAACTGGTTCAGATCATATCCGTGAAAAGGATGGTATCTGGGCTTTTCTAGGTAAATTAGAATATTAATATTTGTGCACCCTTTCACTTAACATGCTTTATAATGCAAACAACAAAATCGTATGTCGGTAAAATCTTTTTTGCTCGCATTAACGGCTCTCAGAAAATCAGATTCGTTAGGCAATGTGCATCGAAGCTCACAAAGCACCTTGGAAAGTGAGTTTTTTTAAAATATAACAGGGAAATCAAAGGAATTATAAGAAAAAAAATTACTCTGTTATTTTCGTTTGCTGAAATCCTTTTATTTCCATAGGAAATGTCGAAGGAAAAATTGTCAGAGGAGCCAAAAAAGCGTATAAGAACTCACTTTCCCATTATGAGTTGTGCTATAATTTCGGGCTCATGCACATTGGCGATTGTAAGAAATTGGCATTGTGAATCTTATGGCAAATCACCTACTTTTTTCGATCCATATAATACATTGTCCGCCTTGGGTTTTATTCCAACATCTCTTTATAAAGTAGTTTTTTTTTAATTATCGGCCTTTTATGTGTGTGTTCTTTCAGCATGGCTGTCTATTTTGGCCTCTCGTAAGATGTCTGTAGCTGACGTTTTGAAAGATTTTTGGTCCAAATATGGCCGGAATTTCTTCACAAGGTATGTCGTATGCATCTCGAGTTCCTTCCATGGTTAGACTTTTAAAATTTTTAAATTTTATCAAACCCTGAAACAACCTCTGGGCTGATCTAAGTTAGGGCAGGGCTAACTCACAGATCGAACCCTGAAACAACCTCTGGGCTGATCTAAATCAGGGCATGGCTAACTCACAGATCGAACCCTGAAACAACCTCTGGGCTGATCTATAAGTCAGGGCAGGGCTAACTCACAGATCGAACCCTGAAACAACCTCTGGGCTGATCTAAGTCAGGGCAGCGCTAACTCACAGATCGAACCCTGAAACAACCTCTGGGCTGATCTAAGTTAGGGCACAGCTAACTCACAGATCGAACCGTAAAACAACCTCAAGATCTGGGCTGATGTATGTCGGGTAACGGCTAACCCACATGCAGATCGGATTGGCATTTAGCGTGTTTAGTTTCTGGAAATAAAACCTACCTACCAGTGCCATTTCAATGTTATGGCATTCTGTACCGTATATTTCCCACTCATACGACAACCATTCATTGCTTCTTGACTGCACAGGTACGACTACGAAAATGTTGAAGCACCTCCAGCCAGCAAGATGATGGACGATCTTCGTAAGCAAGCCAGTGAAGGGTCTCTGGTGGGAAAGACGTTCACAGAAGGACAGGGTGACCATCAGAAGTCCTACACAGTCCAGGCTATGGATGATTTCTCTTACACAGATCCTATAGATGGAAGTGTTAGCCAGAAACAGGTGGATATAATAATAATAATAATAATAATAATAATAATAATAATAATAATAATAATAATAATAATAATAATAATAATAATAATAATAGCAACAACAACAACAATAACAACCGCCGTTGCCGAGTCTCCTTAGAAGCCAATGATTATATATACGACAGACACCACACTCACTGCCTCTACATTTAGTATATTCTAAGCACACAACTCTCCGTCTCTCCACACTAATTTTTTGTTCAAGTCAACCAAAATGGTGGCCATGACGTCACATGCACCACAAGAGTAGGCAGTTTGCATGATGGCGTCATTTTACTGTCACAACCAAAATTCTTCGTCAATTTTCTTCTTGTATCTCAAGGGATTCTGGTAGTGGTAATAAATAACATCATAATGTAAATGACCCATTCCCACCGCGGCCAAAGTCCCACCGCAGGTATCCCAAGCGGGTAAAGAATTCTTGATGTAAATAGAGCTATAAGTAAATGCTGTCTTGTGTTTCTTATTCTAGGGGATACGTATTATATTTTCGGATGGTTCGCGTATTATTTATCGATTAAGTGGTACTGGAAGTGTTGGTGCTACAGTGCGGGTCTACATAGAGAGTTATGAATCAGACGAGACTAAACACTCACTCGATGCGCAGGTAACATTTTAGAGTTTTATGTGGGAAGATTTCATCCTGTTTTGCGATGTGATTTGATGTGGTGTACAATGCTTTTTTATGATGGGAGGGGAGTTGAAGTGGAGCGACGCGACGGGACGTGACGTGACGTGACGTGACGTGACGCGATGTAACGTGACGTGATGTAATGCTATGTGAGGTGAGTAACGTGACAATGGTGAACCAGTGACCCGAACCTTTGGAATCACAGTGGTGAAAGGTGACGCGTTAGCAGCGTACTCCACCAATGCTACGATACGGCGGCCATCTTAAATCGCAAGACATTATGGCGCTTCCAAGGGGCAAAACAAAACAAAGTGATGGCGGATAATATAAAGAGTTTATTTGTCTTTGTTTCATGTCCATCTTCTTTATTCATCTCTTGTCAAATTGTCTTTTGGTGAATTGGTAATGTTAATCGACGCCATTACTGTAATAAAGCTTTGTATATTTGCCCCCTACCAAGATGGCCGCCGTATCGTCGAAGTAGACCATTCACTTCTTACTCTGGTTCTCACTTACAGGTCGTTCTTCAACCTCTGGTCAAGATTGCTTTGAAGATTTCTGATCTTCAAAGGGTTACAGGACGAGATGCACCCACTGTGATCACGTGATCACCTCGTGGTCACCTTGCAGACTTTATCATAAACAAAAAATAATATAGTGCTTGCAATATATCCGTGGAATAGAATCAAAGTTATTTGTTGTTAACTAGTTGTTAGTTAGTGATCATAAGTCATTATTATACATTTTACTCACTATCTCGCTTCTGATTGGCCAAGACCCCTCAGCCAATCCCTGATATCATGTGAAATCGACATGATAAATATATTATCTGTAGGTTTTACCTACAGATAATACATTTATCATGTCGAGTTCAAAGTTTACAATTATGAGAATGGAAATACGTTTGCTATTTTTTTCGGAAGCAGAATTAAATCTTCATTCTTAGTTACAAAATGTATAATAAAACAATTATTGAATACGGTTTTCGCATGATATCGTAAATATCAAGACCTCGGCCGTTTTATCCGCCTCAACCTACGGCTTGAATGTTCTGGTTGAGTAATAGTGACTAACTAACAACTTTGATTCTATTTGACGGACATATTACAAACACTCTAACGTAATGAACGATAGGTTAAATGATAAACCTTTTTATTTTTATAAGCTAGCAACGGGTAAAATATTTACACAGGAAGCCCAGTTTGGACAAAAGTGAAAGGCGTAAAGAAAATCAGGGAAAAATCGTCTTTATGCGCTTAAATCACGCGCCAGCCATTGTATTGGTTGAAACAATAGGTTTTGAATCCCTTGGGTCCCGTTGTCTTCGCTTTTAGGCGTTTCAGAACTTCCCAAAGCAAGGTTTTTGCTCTCATGAGAATAAGCTTCCAGCTTATCTAAAATAGTGACGTAGGAAGGACGTCACTGCAAAACTGAGGTGTCATGAAGCCCGAAAATTATCTTATAAAAGTTTTATCTTAGACAAATCTAGAGTTTGAGGAGAGGTTTTTGATATTTTGTATACATTAATTTACTAGGTTATTCATTGTTGAGTGGGAAAATAAATCTCTGCCAAAGCCAGGAAATCAGGGCCGTTTTTTGGTTGTTCTGAAAACGGGCTTTGGACCAAATTGGAAACTGTAAAAGAGCTCATCAGCTATTTTTGAGTCTTCTATACAGAAAACGAAAAACCGTGGAAAGTATATAGACACTTTAATGGATAAGTACAAAATTATATTATAAGAAAATGACCTTTCCCCATATTTTTAATGTCGTGTCCATATCAGGATGTTTGATTGACATCTGCCACGAGCATGAATGTCTTCGTCGTTGTTCCTTTTAATTGATTTCTTCTCTACCAAAGTAAACCTGAAACAAGCAGCAAAGATCACGTGACTAACAAAAAGTATATTACTATTGACATGTGACGTCACATGCCCGCCATGTTGGATATAGTAATCTTGACCCCAGAGCCCTGTCATTCGTACTGCACAAAATGCCAAAGAGCCACTGCAACAGCGATTGGTTCGTTATTGTTCCAGTCGGGAACATTAAGTTTTAGCGGTTTAATGAGTCTCTGGTATTTTGCCGAGCACGCGCAGTAACAATGTAAACGGTAAGGTCATTCAACATGGCTGCCATTTTCTTAATTATAGATTTACCTATCTCCTAGATATTCGGTGATCTTCTCTGCATCGCAGTCCTCGCATGGTTTGATTATTAGCAGTCCCTGAGGTTTCACGACTTCACACATGCGTACTAACCAGGCTGGATAGATATAAATAGTAACAGTATAACTACTGTACGGAACAGCTGTTCGCTCACTGAAATTCCAGTTGGAATTTAGAAGCTGATTTTTGCGGTGGTAGGAACACCGGAGAACTCGGAATAGAGGGTATTTTAAAACGTGGATAAAAAATTTAAATAAATGTGTACAAAACAAATCCACCTTGTCATCTGGTCAAGTGTAAGAAAAACAATGTTATCATAGGCGTCACTGCGGGAAGGAACAGTATGCAAGAATATCCAAGATAAGTACATGGCTGCTTACCTTTAGGGCAAACAAGTCGGTCAAGGCCATTGAAAGCAACTAAATTGAAACTGCCTACTTCGATAGGTAGCCACGTGAACTATTGGAGAAAAGGTAAATAGAGTTGTATAAGAAAATGTATAGAAGAGGGTCGAGCAGAGGAGGAGGAGGGGAGGGGGATTCAGTGTTGTAAGTAAGCCAGAATACCGAGACGAGAACGCATTGGAGCAGGGAAGCACAGCAAGGGACAATAGAGGATCAAGGGATAGAGATGGTAAAGAAAACATAAGAGAAGATAAAACAGGATAAGAAATGACAAGACAAGGCAAGGCAAGGCAAGACTTGCATTTTCTAGTTAAAATTTATCTTCAAAAAGGAACTTGATGTCACACCTGTTTGAATGTAATTCTTTCTGCACGAGCTTCCTCAGGGATGCTCACTGAGGAATCTGGATTCGTAAGGTCATTTACTTTCCTTTCTTTCTGCAGTTTGAGAGCCGTGTCAATCAGACGAGCAGAGTAATCGATTCCCAAAACCTATCATGAAGGTAAAAAAAGATATTCCAAAATGATGCAAAAACAGGTTTCTTTTAAATGCATGGCTACACACATAAATAATATTTAAAAATCATCTAAATTTCAAAAGGACCAGTCGTCGATGTAATTAATGTAATTAGCATAGAGACGTGAGTAGGTGCATTTTACTTTGGATCTGTATATCTTTAAGAGGCCCCCTTTCGCTGCTGCCAAAAAATTGTTGCCGGCCGCCATGTAATATGGTACATAAATTGATAGTGGCTCCACTCAGAGGCTCGCAAAAATTTCTGAGTTTGCATGAAAGATACCCCTCCATTTGCACTAGCCACCCCCTCTAATCACCGGACCGCGATCCCTAATAAGAGAGGTTTAAGGAGGGGCAGAGACCTAAACATTTAGTAGATGTAAGCTAAATATGAAACCTCCTATCCGCGGTCCTTGTACTGAGTCACTGCTTGTATTCAAAAGCTATACACTGAAGGGAGTGGAGTACTTCATATTCCTAAGGGAAATTAGTTTTTAGTCAAACTTGGTCATACCTTATCAAAATGTTTAGAAAGCTCAAAAGCTTGTCGTCCTACAGAACACAGAAGGCTTAACGCTGACCCTGTTCCACTGTTACATTGATTAACGTACTCAAGACAAACATCTGTAAATGGGTCACTAGGTTGCTGCGAAATAGAGAAGTTCGGTGTTTATGCAAATGGCAATGGCAATGGCAATGGCAATGGCAATGGCAATGGCAATGGCAATGGCAATGGCAATGGCAATGGCAATGGCAATGGCAATGGCAATGGCAATGGCAATGGCCTTTAGTGAACAAACAAGTAAAAAATCTCGTTACCATATATCCATAGTGCTGTAGCATTTCCTTTCGGAGAAATTCTTCCGTGTCAATGATATATTGTTTGTTGGCACTTGGATACATAGCTTTGCTTTCATCTACTCCTGGTATCTTGGTGGAGCTCGCTACCAAAAGTGATTAAAAAAGGCAATTGAAGTAAACTCAAATGAACAATCAAATTGGTTTTCAACAATATAGAGGGTTTTGACAACATTACAAAGTTTTCACAAGAAAGTAGATATTAGATTGTATTTTCCAAAGGACAAAATTTCTATTGTTTTGTCCTACAACATTGGCGCTCACTATTCCAAGTTGTAATGGAAAATATGTGTCGTGAGTGAATGGATAAATCTTTCACTGATGCTTTACCTAAAACCTCAGCACTGGCAATTACGCTGAAAAAGCACAAAACATTCTATGACGGATATGAAGATCTTTGCATCGTTACTGGAATAGAGCTCTTATTCTAGAGTGTTTGCAGCCAACAAAATGCGGCTTTTCTGCTGTAACGCGAAGAATTACTTACTCTCCACCCCTATTCCAAGTGTATAGACATCAGTACTGACAAGACGAACTGGGGGAGGGTTGGAGGTGACAGATCGTGCGACGCGAAAACCAAGATGTTGAAAAAAGTGTGGACGAAACCAAAATCTGAGAAAACGAGATGCTGTTCCTCCAGTTGTTGCCCAGGAGCCACCCTGAGGATAAATCGTCAAACATTATAATGGTCTGAAATACAAGGGCTTGATATATGGGATGAACTAGTAAATTTGGACCTTTTCAAATTGGGCGTAATGTTTGCCCATTTCAGATGTCATTGTCATTTTCTTGAAAGTAAGATTATTTGTTTAAGGTGTATCCATATTCATGTGTCTTTTCATGCACAACCATTAAACAAAGAAATGATATTCTAGGGGATGATACATGGCCTGAAATAAGAAAATATTACTCCCAAGCTAAAACGGCAAATTATTACCTATTATTATCTATTACCTAGGGCAACACGTAAACAAAATTAACATTTGCATGATAAAAAGAACCCCCAGTAGCCCCCCCCCCTTCCATATGGGATACTTAGCTGCATCCCTTACCAGCATCATTAGGTGCTTTCCGTCACAGCCCACAGTCGAGTAATCCACATAGAGATAGTTTGGTTCAAAACCAGGAAAGCAGTTGAACTGGTCCTCCAACCAGCACCACACGTTACCGAACACATCATGGAAGCCTGTTTCGCTGGCTGGAAACATGTTGACGGGCTGAAAACGACAGAACGATAGTCTGAGCCAGGGTGACATGATAAATGGGTGAACGAAAGGATAGAAAAATGGATCGAAGGTTAAGAGTGGATGAGTGGGTGGATGGATGGAGGGAGAAAATGTATGGATATATGGGAACAATTTCATGGATAGATGGATGGAATGACTCATGGACCAATGAATGGTCGGATGGATTCATGGGATGAGAAATGGGAGCAAAGACAAAAACATGGAATGGTCAACATATATTCTCACCGTTGACGATGCATATTTCATATTGATATTTGCTTTGAAATCTTCCTGGTGTATGACGTCACATGCTGTTCCCATGGTAATCGGTCTCTTAAAGCCAATAATATTTTTTTTCAAAGAAAAATTATGTAGGATATTACATGGTCGAGCGGAGATACGAATTATATCTTCGAGTGAGAGATAATATCAGCACGAGAAGATAAAATTCGTATCTCCAAGCGGCCATGTAATGTTCTGTTTATTACATGAAATCTTCAATGAAAAATAATAGAGAATTTGAGAAGCTGAGCAAAAAGTTGAAATTTATCACCACCAGTGTTGATATAAATCGTATTCCCACTGGTGGGACTGATACACATGGTTCATTATATTACAGCATAGTACAATACCGGTGGTCCTCTTATGGCATGGGACTGATACACATGGTTCATTATATTACAGCATAGTACAATACCTGTGGCCCTCTTATGGTATGGGACTGATACACATGGTTCATTATATTACAGCATAGCACAATACCTGTGGCCCTCTTATGGCATGGGACTGATACACATGGTTCATTATATTACAGCATAGTACAATACCTGTGGTCCTCTTATGCATGGCAAGGGGCTCATAACATGGTTCATTATATTACAGCATAGTACAGTACCTGTGGTCCCCTTATGGCATGGTGCTCTGCCTCCGTCAGCAATCTGTACTCAGGTCCTTTCCAGGCACAATAGGCTTTTGCTTCAGCGTGGTTCACTTCTGCTGGCCAGTCTAGAGGCATGTCAATCACATCAAATATGGCACGGTATCTGAAAGAATAATACTCCATCATCAAAAATAACATGCAGATAGACTGCGATGTTTAGAAAGGCTGTTCTATGTACGAATAGTGCAAAATGAATAGGGCGGTTTGTAAATCATTCCATAGAGAATGAAATAATGTTGATAATGTTGAATGATAGATGCCTATTTTTAGCACTTTGGACAATAATTCACATGTCTCTATCATTGCAAGGCACGGCTACCCTACAAGATAGAACAGGGAACTGGGGACTATTGACCCTTCTCAATTATCTTGGATGCATGGCTAATAACATGAAACACAAATTAAAGAAATCACACTTCTTCTCGATGGAATTTGTAGCAGTTATTTTGTATTGCCATGGTTAGCCTCGCATTCAATATATTTTTTTAGAAGGGTTCATTAATGCAAGAGGTCTTATTCCACGATCTTGTCTTATTTTGTATTGCCATGGTTAGCCTCGTATTCAATATATTTTTTGAGAAGGGTTCATTAATACAAGGGGTCTTATTCCACGATCTTGTCTTATTTTGTATTGCCATGGTTAGCCTCGCATTCAATATATTTTTTGAGAAGGGTTCATTAATGCAAGGGGTCTTATTCCACGATCTTGTCTTATTTTATATTGCCATGGTTAGCCTCGTATTCAATATATTTTTTGAGAAGGGTTCATTAATGCAAGAGGTCTTATTCCACGATCTTGTCTTATTTTGTATTGCCATGGTTAGCCTCGTATTTAATATATTTTTTGAGAAGGGTTCATTAATGCAGGGGGTCATATTCCACAATCTTGTCTTATTTTATATTGCCATGGTTAGCCTCGCATTCAATATATTTTTGAGAAGGGTTCATTAATGCAAGAGGTCTTATTCCACGATCTTGTCTTATTTTGTATTGCCATGGTTAGCCTCGCATTCAATATATTTTTGAGAAGGGTTCATTAATGCAAGGTCTCTTACTTGTACTGAAGGTGCTTCTCATTCCCATTGACGTCCATAATGTTGCCATTGTTACTGGTTGCCAGGCAACAATGTGAATAATCAGCAAGATCATTTCCGCATCCGCTCTTGCAGGCCTGGTCACAAACCCAGAAAGTAGGGTGTTTGGCTTTTCGGAAAGAACGCCATTTCCAGCCTGATATGAATAAAGCAGCCAATTGAAATAAATTATCAGCACGTAAGGTTACCCGGGTGATATGCACCGACAAGTCACGTGGTCATTTGTTTTTCGCCAGTTTCTGATCAGTATTTCCTATTTACCACTTTCACATCCCATAATGCTTAGCGTTTTGGGGGGCAAAAATAACGAAAACTATTTCAAATTTCGAAACTTTTCATGCAAATGCGGAGTAAAATGCTATTATCATTGAAAAATTAAGTGTAAGTTTAATCAGAGCTAATTCCACACGAATGGGAGAACGTAAACGTTTGTATTGGTGTTACGGACAATGTATGGACTTACCAAGAAATGCCATGACTTTTGCTCATTATAAAGCTGTCCAAATTTCTTTCTTACTTTTTTTTTTTTTTTTTTCTAATTCTGATAGATGCATAAGTGTTCTTAGGCCCAGTTCAAACGTCGATCTTCCCATGAGCCGAACCAAATGACATCAAAGAAGACCGCCTTATTATCCATTGTTTTCAATGCGTTCGGCTCATGAAAAGATCGACGTTTGAACTGGGCCTTAGATGGTTTTTCTTCAATTCTTATCAACGAATGCTTGGCGGGTAATGATCGCATGACTTGCACGCGCATATCACATGAGTAGATTTCGCTTGACTGTGAGTGTCTTTACAGCTTTTTAATTGGATGAAGAGTGATATTTGGAGCTGTGATTGGAAACTGAGACGCGTTTCCACTCATACAAAAGCTTATCCATTAATTTTCTCGCCAGAATTTAACTTACCGTCGTCAGACCAGTAGGTTCTGTTCTCGTATCCACCAGACTTGACAAACTCCAGAAACTCACGATTTGTAACAAGATATTTGCTGGCTTCGAACTCGGGTACCCTGTGGTGGACATAAACAATCTTAGCCTCGGTTGCTCAGACTCCTCTCGGCCGAATGCTTTCAAATATGAGAGGGACTGGGGAATTACTAATAACACTTGATATATTCAAAATGGCGGTTGAAAAAAATTAAGCCAAAAGATGTTTTGTTGAAACACATTTGACGTCACTTTTTCAAATACATGTCTGATCAAAATATAGTATGTTACCATGGCAATACCTGACGGTCCATTCTCCATACTCGTTGTCCCATCCATACGAAGGAAAGTCACGCGGTTTCCCTACTGCAATCGTGGTGTTGTGGACCTTGAGCATCGGGTTTTCTGCTGCTGGTACGTCTATAAACAATACAAGCACATAATGTTTACGTTTGTTTCTTTCACGAATTTTCTATTAGTTAATTTGCCGAGTTTTCGCACTTCTAGTGCATCTTCAGGGCGAAAAACAAGCACATTTTGATGTCTGGACGAAATTTTGTGAAGATTTACAATGGCAAATGCAAATTACAGTTCTCGTAAGTGAGCACCTCGAAAAGTCGAAAAAGTGGTCGTATAACTAGAGTTGGTCACTAACGAGAATGGGCTCTCATAAGTGGCAATGGAAACGGAGTTTCAAAATCGTGGTCGTAACTAGTTGGTCGGTTACGAGAGTGGTCGCAAGGACAGCTTCGACTTTATTCAGATCTTAAAAACTTAAAGTCAGTTCTTGAAACTTAGTGCTTTCGTTTTCGTTTTATTAATACAACAAGGTGGTAAAGTATAGTATAAACGACTGTTTCTTCTTTGTCTACTCAAGCGTTCTGTAATTTTTTCAAAACGTGCTGAAATGCACGCATGCGCAAAAGGTTTTCTCGAGCGCCTTTTTCAAGGTAGTTTCATACAGTCAACTCAAATCTCTTTCAACGACCACTCTCGTAAGCGACCACCTTTGCAAATTCCTGAATTGTTTTTGGTTTCATGTAAACACTTCTATTTCAATCTCTCAGTCGTAAGCGACCGTCTCCCGTAAGCGATCACTTCTTTTTCATGAATAGTAAATGTCTGCACACTGTGGTAACTGATAAAGCAAAATTTTTGATGAAAAATGCACTGAATAACAAGCTATTTAATGACTCGACGTTTCGACAACACTAGTGTCTTCCTCAAGTGGTACGTCGCCTACGAGAGAGTCAACTGTACTACGTTACCTGCTGTTAGCGGTCCATATACCCAGTTATCCGGCCTGTTAACATATGTAATCGGCAACTGACGGATCAGGACTGATGATGTCTCAAAATGAATCCTGGTCGAAAGTAAAAATAATTCAGTAGGTTAGATTGGTGACGTTGCTTGAACAGAGGTTGGATCATCATCGTCGTCATCATCATCATCATCATCATCATCATCATCAAAATCATCATCATCAAAATCATCATCATCATCATCATCATCATCATCATCATCATCATCAAAATCATCATCATCAAAACCATCATCATCAAAATCATCATCATCAAAATCATCATCATCATCATCATCATCAAAATCATCAGCACCAACTGGAAATCATCATCAAAATCATCATCATCATCATCATCATCAAAATCATCATCACCAACTGGAAATCATCATCCTCATCATCATCATCATCATCACCAACTGGAAATCATCATCATCATCATCATCATCATCATCATCATTATCATCAAAATCATGATCATGATCATCATCTTCATCATCATCAAATCGAAACCAAAACCAAAACAAAGCGAGTACAACCATCTAACCTTTCGTGATCCATTCCCATGAAAAGAGACCACTGAAAGAGCAAAGAAATATATATTATAAACTAGCTGATAAATGCTTAAGCAGGTCTAAAAGGACCTTACCCTTAACCAGGTCTGTCCTTAGTGCCATAGATGTCTACTGGTTTAGTATCAATGAACATCACCAGATAGGACCCTTAACCAGGTCTGTCCTTAGTGCCATAGATGTCTACTGGTTTAGTATCAATGAACATCACCAGATAGGGCCCTTATCCAGGGACTGTCCTTAGTGACAGAGACGTCTACTGGTTTAGTATCAATGAACATCACCAGATAGGGTCCTTATACCAGGGACTGTCCTTAGTGACAGAGACGTCTACTGGTTTAGTATCAATGAACATCACCAGATAGGGTCTGTTACAATAACATGTAATATTATACGTGATGTGACATAATAACGTGTCACGTGCTTTGGGTTCATGTTCGTGTGTTAATTGCTGAACAGACAAGTCTTGGTAACAATACTTATCTGCTGATATACACGTTTAGTATTCCTGATAGTAATACTTGTCGTATTGAAACAGGGTACTTACCCAGGGACTGTCCTGAGTAACAGGGTCGTCCATTGGTTTGGTATCGATCAGCTTCAGGATAGTCTTTCTTACATCATCTCTGTATTTTTTTACTTCACTGACTGACGGCCACATGAACTTTCCACCCATACGGTTATTTTCCTACGAATTAAAGAATGTTATCAAGAGTTAAAAGAGGAGAGTGGACAATTTCACTCCTACCAAAACAACCCAAAAAAAGAAAAACGTAAGAAGCAAAGCGGTTTTAGAAATAAAGAAACGAAGGATGAAAAAAGACAGACAGATGAACAGAAAGGAAGCAAGGAAGCAAGGAAGCAAGGAAGCAAGGAAGCAAGGAAGCAAGGAAGCAAGGAAGCAAGGAAGCAAGGAAGCAAGGAAGCAAGCAAGCAAGCAAGCAAGCAAGCAAGGAAGCAAGGAAGCAAGGAAGCAAGGAAACAAGGAAACAAGGAAGCAAGGAAACAAGGAAACAAGGAAGCAAGCAAGCAAGGAAGCAAGGAAGCAAGGAAGCAAGGAAGCAAGGAAGCAAGGAAGCAAGGAAGCAAGGAAGCAAGGAAACAAGGAAGCAAGCAAGCAAGCAAGCAAGGAAGCAAGGAAGCAAGGAAACAAGGAAGCAAGCAAGCAAGCAAGCAAGGAAACAAGGAAGCAAGCAAGCAAGCAAGCAAGCAAGCAAGCAAGCAAGCAAGCAAGCAAGCAAGCAAGCAAGCAAGCAAGCAAGGATGGAAACCGGAAAGAAGTTATATAGTAAAAAGCAAGTTAAGGAAACAATAAAAAAAGAAGAGAAGAAAAATTGGCAAAAAAATAGATGAAAGACATGGGAGATTTGGCAAAATGATAGAGAAAACCAATAGCAAAATTAAAGAAAATTGTTTCGAAGAAGAAAACATTTAAAGTAAAATCAATAACATGGGCTTACCGTGTCATCCCAGGACATCTCATCCACTCCTGTTTCAAAAAGACATTCGTAGTCGAAAGTAACTCGTTCCTTGAAATAAATAAAGAAACTATGAACCGAAATTATCCCATTCATCCTCTCCACGAAATTACATGGATTACAAATAAGCCGTTTCCCACCGTTTCCATGATGGAACAGTCAACGTTTCTCCTGACTTTGCTACTCAAGTTTGCTACTAATGTTCACATTGTTACCCCAAGACTTAGGCCCAGTTCAGACGTCGAACTTTTGCTGCGTCGAATCTAATTGCCTTTGAGGTCAAGCGCTGTTTTTTTTTTTTTTTTTTTTTTGTTTTTTTGTTTTTTTTTTTTTTTTTTAATTAGTACAAGTATGTATACGTACCAAACTTAATACATATCGTCTCCTGGCGTTAGACAAACGAGTTGATGTCTTATATGGTAGTTCTTGGCAACCAATGAAAATCAGTCTTTAACTACATGCACGAACACTTTCGTGTTTTGTGCACGAACACTTTGGAGTTTTGGCGCGAAAAGTAAGGCGGTGGAGCAGTAATTGGTTTTCCCGCCAAAACCGTTGGGTGAAACCGTAAATAAAGTGAAGTTACTAAATCCCGTGAAATCAAAATTGCTTGTTTTAAAAAGGGTAATAGTCAAATAGACAAAAAAGAAAACAATGGAATAGGGGTCTAATTATAATTATTGCGATTTTTCGAATACGGGTGTATATTGGCGGCTCTCTCCTGATCAAACTCATAGGAGAATCGCGATACCAAAGTGTATTAGTCTTATATCTATTTCACGGGTTAAGTGACTTCACTCTGGTATAGAAGTAAATATAAAGTGTTAATACTGTGAAAGTTTGGTAAAACTTAATCTATAATATCACTTCAAGTATTTCCATGGTATAGGTCAACTTTGCTTTCGCACTTTTCCGGGCCTTCCGGCTCACCTATTATGCACAACTTTCCTACCAAGTGGTTTTTGATTTTAAGAACAGTTTTGTACCTCTATCAAACCCGCTAACATTAGTTTGTTGATGTAGACAGCGGCCGTGTGTCCGTAGTAAAAAATCAGCGGTAGGCGTAATGCATCTGGGTATTTGAAATAGGCACTCTCATCTGAAACAAATATCATAGATGAAAGTGAGGTTAGATCTAAACCGACAGCCTATATCTTGTTGTACAGCGGTATTGCAGGTTTTCACATGACGTCATAGCCGCCATCTTGGTTGAACTGTACAACAGATTCGTAATCAGTGTCTTTTGTTATAACAACCAACATGGCCGCTGTGTCTTTTGTTTTCCATTCTCTTGTGAAAGGCTGAAAACCAGCAATTCCTTGTGTGGCACCTTTGATTCCACGAAACAGATCTTCGTATAGGTCGTAGGTATTCTCGAAGTAACTTCTGACCGCGTCGCTAAGGAATAGAAAATATTATGCAATTATTTGGTTTGGGCTACCTGTGGTGGATTTCACATTGGCCGAAAGGAAAGGTCTTCATTGTCTTATTTAAGCAATAGAAACTTAGTTCTTAGTTCAATGGAAACTAAGTTTCTATTGCTTTTATGATATAGCAGAAGATATTTTAAGATTATAAAAACGTTCTATTTTCTGATTAAAATTGAGATTCTCCAAACTATGGCAAATAAGCGAATCACATTCGTCGTACTTTTTCTCATTCACGAAGAAGCAGAGTCTGACAAAGCAGTTTTCACAAAATTATCTTGGAAAAAATTATAAAAAGGATGTCAACATCAACATTATACAAAAAGGTTTGGGAAATCCGACTTAAAATTGAAACAGAAGTGACAGTGGGGGGGGGGGGGGGGGGGGGATTTTAAAATTGAGTGCCTCGGAAGTGCGTTTTCCAGCGTTGGCATCTCCAAGATCTAGAGATTAAATTCATGTAACCCTCCCTTTTTCACTGCCTATTTTTTTGGTGACCTTCTGCCGTTTTCTGGGCTCAAAAGGAAGGTCAACATACTTGTGCAAACATTTGAAAAACATTAGAAAAGAGAGAAAATGAATAGAAAGAGAGGATAAACTTTGTCGGAAAACGATATTTTAAGATATTTGGTCACGATCGGAACCAACGCTGTCCCAGCGTTTTCCTTAGAGACGCCCCCTCCCTCCTGCCCGAAAGATACACTGTGATTTTTTCGCTGTGTCTAGATGTCTCGCAGCCGGACACGATCTTGAGAAATAATCCATACATGTCCGGCAGTCGAAGATTCTTAAAAAGATTTACGGCAGATAAGTAATCTAGTCATGTGAAAGCGAGATATTTTTGCTCAGGTTTTCAAAAGCTTTCTGATGAGCATGGTCAGTGAATTGAGGTTTCTTTGGCGCTCGAATCGTACAGTATACCAACGAAGTAGTGACACTTTTGTTTCCTAAGTGAAGATCCAGGCCGATAATATGCACTTTGCGAAAATGCTCGTTTCGTTTCGTTCCACAAAGTAAGTCAGTCTCTAAGCCCTGTATTTAGTTATTGATATTGGAATTCAATCAAAAAGAATCACAAATACACATGAAGGTAAGCTTTCTGGGGACAAATTCTGGACTTGGGCCATTTGACTCGGGAATTTGACACGGACTCGGATTTGACTCGGACTTGGATTTGACTCCTTCAATCGGTGAACTTAAGATTGTTTACATTTATGCCTTTCAGGCATGACGAGGACTTATGTTCGCGATGCGTAACGATGGATTCAATGGAGTTTTTCTGATGAATTTCTCGCTCTTTGACCTTTAATCCAGATCTTCTACCTCTACAGCATGTAGTATTCGAGTCAAACAATCGAACATCAAGGTTAGAACAAGTTAAACTTGGGTCAAATGTCTGGTAATGAGCTGCACTTGGCCAAACGTGTTGGTAATTAGATGCAAAAGCTAGATCAGGCATAGCTAGCTGTAGTCGATGAAATATTCGATGATTACCACGTTAAAGCGATTCCAGTAAATATTCTTTCCAGCTCTAGATGTTGTAGAACAGCTTATATAGCTAGTAAAGCAGTCTTGAGCTCGTAATTTACTATTAAACTTTTGAAAAAATTAAATAAATTGGAGAGAGATCAAAAGTCATTCAGCCATAACTGCGGCGCTTACAACACTATACAAATACAAATACAATATAATACAATACAAATATAGATAACTATTCTAAGACTTTTTCAGATTTACTTGATAAGTTAGAAAATAGTTCTAAAAACATCTATATTGCTGGCGATTTTAATATTGATCTTTTAAAAAGTAAAAATAACCAAGAAACTAATTCGTTCTTTAATAATCTCCTGACCTATTCTCTTTTTCCCACTATAGTAAAACCTACTAGAATTACTTCTCATAGCGCTACTTTAATTGATAATATTTACACAAACAGTTTTGATGTAGTCGACAGCATACATCCGGGTATTCTTCATACTGATATCTCAGACCACCTCCCAGTGTTTGTTTTACAATATGGCGCAAAGCCCATGAAAGGTACTACAAAAATTAAGAAACGGGTTTTCTCCAAAGCTGGAGAAGAAAACTTCATTCGTGACCTGTCACTCCAAGATTGGTCAGACCTTTATGCAATTAAGGATCCAAACGATCAATATTCATGCTTAAGCGGAAATAATCACAAATTTGTACAACAAGCACTTTTAAAATCCAAACAAAATGCAATGGCTGGCTAACCCCAGGTATTCTGAAGTCCATTAAAAGAAAAAACAAACTTTATAGGGCGAAACTTAAGAGTCCAACAACAAACAATATCAACAAATTTATTCAATATCGCAACAAGCTTAATCATCTAATATGATTTACCAAAAAAGAATATTATAAGTCAATGCTAGAAAGATCGAAAGGGAACATTAGAGCAACATGGTCAGTTATTAATGAAATCTTGAAGAAGAAAAAGACTCGTTCATCAAGCATCGATAACCTTTTATACAACGGCAAACGCTATACTAAAAAATCTGCTATAGCCAGCGTTTTGAACAAATACTTCACAAACATAGGACCAACATTGGCAAATAACACTCCACCTAGTAAGAATAGTTATAAAGACTGGTTGAAAGTGTCCTGCTCTAATGATCTCTACTTCACTCCTATTTCGCCCTTTAATGTTTTGGACGAACTTCTTAGTTTAGACTCCTCTAAAGCTACTGGCCATGACGGCATCCCTATAAGATATCTTTTAAATGCAGCTGAATTTATCTATTTACCGCTTACGTATGTCTTTAATACTTCCATACACACTTGCATTTTTCCTGATCAAATGAAAATTGCTAAAGTCATTCCCCTCTATAAGGGAGGTGACAAATCCCTAGTATCTAATTATAGACCGATATCCCTTCTTCCAACTCTTTCAAAAATATTTGAAAAAATCCCCGAGTAGACCTTTATTTCAAAAGCTTGAAATATTAAATATCTTTGAAATAGTAAAATTACAGCTTGCTGAACTGACCTACAAACATTTAAATAACCTATTACCAATGACATCATCTAATTACTTTAATGATGTACATTTTTCACACCGGTATAATACTAGATCCAAAACTAAAAATAATCTTTTTCTTCCTCGTAAAAATTTGAATTATGGTCAATTTGGTGTGCAGTATGCAGCAGTCAGAAACTGGAATGACATTCCCCTAGAAATAAAGAATTCTTCATCACTTACTATTTTTAAGAAAAAAATGAAAACCTCACTTCTTTCTTTATAATATAACCCGAAAAATTAATTGAATTGTAAACTTGTAATATAGTATGACTTGTATGTGTCAATCACGAAAACCTCCTTTGTTTATAGGGCATGATTGCCTTATGCAATCTCCACGCTTCATACTATTTGTTAACTAGTCCTGGGTGCAAGAGTATGGTGGCCCATTGTTATCATCCATTTTTACCCCATTATTTTTTATTTCTATTTTAATTTTGATTTAAAATTCTATATTATTTCTATTTCTAATTTCATTTTGACTTTAAATATTATTTCAGATTGAAATTAAATTTAAAAAAATAATAAAATAAAATATGAGTCGTTTTTCCAATAAAAATAAATGAATAAATAAATAAAGTCGTTGGTCCGACTAACCAAAAAAAAAAAAAAAAAAAAATTCCGCGTGGCCCATCGTTATCATTATCAAAGTATCCCATCCACCTTTGCGGATAACAATCACCAATCACATGGCTATGGCGGATTGTTGGAAGGACGATGAAAGTTTGCAGCGAGAGTTAACGAAATATGTAAAAGAAAATTTAAAAAGAAGAGAAATTCTAGACTTTGTAAGAAGGGATTATTCTAGTTACAGCTGGAGTCTTCCTACTCTTGATCGGCGTCTTCGTTTCTTCAACATCAAATACATTGACTACGACACACCTCTTGAAGTTGTTTCGAATGCCATCGAAAAAGAGCTAGATAGTCCAGGAAAGGTTACTTGGCTATAGAGCTCTAACACAGAAGTTAAGCGTTCACAGGCCTCTTTGATGCTCTCTATTGACAATTCATCGTACTCTTGGAATGGAACGAAATCTCTCGTATCCAAAAGCTCATACTTTTTCAATCTCCCCGACGGCGTAGTGCCATTCGCTGCACCAAGATATCATTCGGTACTTTTCCCAGCGCTCGCTTTTCCTCGAATTCGTGATCACGACCACTTCGTTTTTGGCCAACTCTTTTTTCGAAATCTGCCCACGTTTCTTTAACGTTTCTCTTTCGCTTATTCATGATCCACTAAGCCGTTTCACTTGTGTTCCATTAACTGTATAATTAACGCTCTACAACGTGCATGTAGCGTGCTCGCAGAGGTGGATGGGATACTTTGATAATGATAACGATGGGCCACGCGGAATTTTTTTTTTTTTTTTTTTTTTTTGGTTGGTTGGACCAACGACTTTTTTTTTTTTTTTTTTTTTTTTTGATTGGAAAAACGACTCATATTTTATTATATAATTTTTTTAAATTTAATTTCAATCTGAAATAATATTTAAAGTCAAAATCAAATTAGAAATAGAAATAATATAGAATTTTAAATCAAAATTAAAATAGAAATAAAAAATAATGGGGTAAAAATGGATGATAACAATGGGCCACCATACAAGAGTACCTTGTTTAACCCTTTGGGTTGTCTCTCTTGCACCCTCCACCTATTTATTTCCGTTTTTCAATGTGTATCTTGTGTATATGTGGTAAATAAAAACCTTTGAACCTTTGAACCTTTTGAACCTTTGGTCAAGCGCACATTGAATAATAATAAACAACGTGATGTGAGCCAAATCTCGCCACGATGTAACTCAGTTCTCACTAACCTAAGTCTGCTATATATTTTCAGACCTCCATCTTCTCAAAATCGTACTCCTTTCACCAATGGGCATGAGTATAGAGCGTCTAGTTTACTACATAACCAGCACTGATTAGCAAGCTTCAGTGGCAAAGCTTCAGGTATTACAGCAATAACCGTTGTATCGCGATCCGCCGTTTCAAAACTTTATTTGGATTTTGGCCTTTAGCGAGCCGTCAATCATCTTCGGCTCAAACAAGCCTTTGAACTCGCTCCTCTCAGCTTCGAAATCCCCATAAAATTAACACATTTTTTCGAAAATACAATCCAAGATGATTGACGGCTCGCAAAAGACCAAAATTCAAACGAGGTTTTGAAACGGCGGATCGCGATACAACGGTTATTGCTGTAACTAAATATTTTTGTCATCCAGCCAACAGTCTAAATCATAAATACTTACTATTTAGCTTTCTGTCTTCTCTCCATGGTCATATGAGCGAGAACTTTGAGGTATCCAAATCTGTGATCAGTAAATTAAATTTTCAATATCATGAAGGCTCGAAATAAATTAACTCCTTGTACGTATTGCTCTATGAATTTCCATCACGTATTATATATATGCAATGACTAACACAAGGACTGGACTGGACTGGACTCGAGAAAACATGGGCTCAGAAAACATAGGGGAGTGGGGTGGGTAAAAACAAAACTACCACATATTGTTCATCACCACAAACGAACGCGTGACGCCGTAACTGTCCATGTTTTCTGAGTCCATGTTTTCTCGAGTCCAGTCCAGTCCAGTCCTTGTGTTAGTCATTGTCGTATTGTTGTCTGGGATATCGGCGAATATGATGTTTTTGGTCCCAGTATGTTGCCCAAGAGGAACACAATGGCTGTAGTAATAATATACCTGAAAAAATTACTCGAATATGCGGATTGGCTTAGCTAGTAGAGCAGTGCAGTTCAAGTGTAACACAGTGCAAAACTCTGTAACACAGTGCAAAAATGTGTAACACAGTGCAAATTACATTTTCCGAAAACCAATCTCATTCCCAGAGCCCTTATTTCGTACTGTGCATGCTCGTCGAGCGAATTGAGCGAATAACTTGCAAAAAGAATGCAGAACGCATAATGCAACCTCTGTCACGCTACCCACTAAAGATTATGTTCTATGCATAATTTAACCGACAAACTTACATGAGATATTTCTATACTACATTATGCAGCTTAAATTTATCAAACCTCACTAAACCTTCAAAAAGTGGCAAGACAATGCCTTCATAGTTCTCAGGGCAAATTTAATGGCAATATGTGAAGTCTGTGAGGAAAATAGGCAATCACGCACTCTTTGGGAATTGGCAGTTTTCGCGTATATCACCTACAAATTCAAAGAATTGCTACGCAGTCATAATTAATTCCCTAAAACTAATAACTGAGGTATTAGTGCCTTATTAGTGTATTTGTGCCCTTAAGGTTAAAATCAGTACTGGACCCTGATTGGTCAAGTCAGTCACACCACCAGTATTTTACATAGCACTGGATCCCTGTAACCCTTCTTTTCAAAACCCTTAGTTTGCAAACTTCCGTGCAAGGTAGGTAGGACTCACAATACATCTTTATTTTTCTCAAAACTTCTACAGGTTAAGATAAAATTTCTTGCGTTGTGATCAAAAGTTGAAAAACATAAGTCTATTGTATTTTAGGCTAATGATTCCTATAATCTTTTAGCTTAGGCAGGGAGGTGGGAAATAGATTCAGAGCTCAAAGAAGAAGCCTTTCGGCGTTCCATTTCGATACGAATATGCCAAGATATGTTTGACTTTTACAACTTAAAGTAATATAAATATATTATAAATATGAATATGATTTCTACTTCGCAGCGAATAATTGTTGTTTGTCAGTCATACATCAATATTATAATCCCAGGATTTCTTAATTTTTGACAATCGAACAATATATCGGGAAGCTAACGAGAACACTTCGACACAATAGAGTTGTTCCGCACAAGAACGTTAGAGATGCAAATGTACAACTTGAGACCTTAGACATGTAAGCGTAAAATATATGAGTGCAGCTTTCTTAGCACCTTCATTGCACAACTTTTCTTGTTTAGACTTATTGCGTTGGGAACAATGTCAACATGAAAATTGTGCAATGAAGGCGTTAAGAATTTAAAGCTGCACGCCTATATTTTACACTATCGGCATTAATTTACATGTCTAAGGTCTCAAGTTGTACATTTGCATCTCTAATGTTCTTGTGCGGAACAACTCTAATATGCTAGAAAACTTATATTATATATTATAAAATTATATTATTTCTACTTCAGAGAGAATAATTATTGTTTGTCAGTTATACATCGGTCTAATGAGGGTTTATCAGGTCTTGCGTGACATTTTGAATTTTAGTCCAATAGAAAAGAAAATATAGTATTTGAAAAGAGCATAGTAAAATTAGTAAGATTGGAAAGTTTGAAGTGGTTTTATTGAATAACGCCGAAGATATGGGCGACAGTTTGGCAACGCAAGACCTGATAAACCCTCATTAGAGCGTCGGTGCTCTCTAAATGGTACGCGTCGCTGCTTCGGCGTCCTTCTTTTTGTTATCGTTTACAAGCCTATTGTATGGTGTAGGTACACCTTTTGCTGTTCATTAGCAGAAAATGAACATTCATTTGCGCCAATAGTTGTATCAATAACGCATATGTACTTTCATCAACGCCACAAGTAGCGCTCATCAACTTTCAATAATTATAAGTAATAGCATGACTTGAGGGTGATTAGTGATTAAATGTCCCCGAAAGCCGAGGGAGATTTTGTTGAAGTCCCGACGCCGAAGGTGGAGGGACTTTAACTAAACCTCCCGAGGCTTGAGGGGACATTTAATCACTAATCACCCGAAATTTCATGCTATAAATTTGTAATATTATGATTACCGAGGAATAAAACTGCTCTTAGGAAATATGTTAGCTTTCGTACGATGCATAAATTACAAAGTTTTACAAAGCTGTTGATATGCGGCATACTTAAGGGAATTTGCCTTTGTTAAATGCGACAATGGCGAATTGAACCAGCATTCATTCATTCGTGGTGCTTTATTCTAATTCACTTTAGTTGGCCTAGAGCGGTATTAATGAAGTGTTTTCAAACCGTCTTGATTACGTCACAAATAGTAAGAAAAATTCTCGGCTAGTCAACGTATGCGCAAAGATTATTCAGTGGGTCCCACAAGTGCTGGGGTGTTCAATAGTGTGCAGTCCAGAGTCATTGCGCAAAATTTTCGATTGGTCCAATGCGACCCAGCCATGGTCCGGTGATTGTCATATGAGGGACCATGCCTCATGAATAGTGATGAGGGATATTTAGAATAAATATTCCTCATCGCTATTCATCCAGGGGGATGTTAGACCTTAAACATCCCTCTGGAAACAATGGATCCCGAGGTAATCATGATATTACAATATTTGAATATGCGTGGACATTCATGAGTATCAAACGGACAATCAATAGCACATTTGTACATTCATTTGCGTGGAATGTATTTTCTTGTGCGTGCAATTATAAAATTCAATAGCACAAATCGACAATCAGTAGCGTTTATTGACAATCATTCAACCGAACGTGAACATTCATTAGTGCTATTAGCATAGCTATTGACAATCTATAACGCGTTTGGACAATCATGAACATCAATGTAACATACTTTAGTGTGAATTGACAAACATTTGCATGATTCAAATAATCAATAAGAGAAAAGAATCGATCATTAGCGTTAGTCGTGGATTTGAAATAAAGAGTAAATATACAGCGATTTGCTCTCTATATGTAGCAAGTATATTGTTTCGGATGGAATGCACTACAAATAAAATAAATAATTATTTATTTTACTTTAGACAATATTACATGACCCACAATGCCCTCTGGTCTTGGAATGCACTATTCAGTATGCAGTATTCAGTATTCAACGTTTTTTGAAATAGCTGTATAAAAAGGGTGTATAAATACTAGTTTTACAATGGTTTTGAGTGGCGTACCGTGGAATATCCCACGAGTCAGTTTCTAGTATGCACACGAGCCTTTAGGTGAGTTTGTATACAAAGAAAATACAAGTGACGAGTGGGATATCCACGGTATGTCACTCGAAACCATTGTATAACCATTTTATCTCACAACATAGAAAATACAAATGCGTAGGTTCAACGCACAATGAATGGTGGGAAGGAAGAGTGAAATACCGACGAATATAAAACGGCGTTCCTGCTTTCTGATTGGCTGTATTTTCTATGGTGTGGGATAAATAGCTGTATAAATCGCGCTGCTTTGACGTCACATGCAAGTTATGAATTTATGAGAGAAGGTTAGTGCGTGTGGTCACTGCCAGAATTTCAGTCTTTCCATCCTCAGTTGTTCCTCCGATATCAACTTGGATTTAATTCGATTTTAGATTTTACAATGTCAAAACCTGAGGACCTAAAAGTTCAGATAAACAAAGCTGCAAAGGCATTTGATGACACCAATGTTTACCACGAGATTCAAACCAAGTACACCGTAGAATCCGCGGAACTTCTTCTCCAGCAGATTGGGCTCTTGTCTGGGGACAACAAGATCGTGTCACAAGATGGCCGACCCGTTACTATAGTCGAACTTGGCGCTGGTACTGGTCTCTTTACTACATCAGCACTCGCTGCGCTGGAAGGGAAGGGTGCCGTGCGCTATGTTGCAACGGATCCACTAGAATGCATGGAAAAAGCAATAGCCAAATATTTACCTGGAGTAGAGTTTGTTCTTTGCAAAGCTGAAAACATGCGTAAGTGGGTAAAGGCTGGTTTGAATCACTCAGTGTTTTTACGCAAAATATAACGTAAAAAGCTAAATTTTAATTTTATACGCGGTTAGATAGCCGTGTTCTGGCTTAGATCAGGCCAGGGTTTTCCAGGGTTCAATCTGTGTGTTAGCCATATCCCCCGGTTACAAAGATCAGCCCATGGCCAGAGCGAGGCTGTTTCAGGGTTTGATCTTTGAGTTAGCCATGGCCTGACTCAGATAAGCCCAGAAATGTTTTTTTTTTTTTTTTTTTTTCATGGCATGATCTGTTTTCATGGCCAGAGCGAGGCTGTTTCAGGGTTTGATCTTTGAGTTAGCCATGGCCTGACTCAGATAAGCCCAGAAATGTTTTTTTTTTTTTTTTTTTTCATGGCATGATCTGTTTTCTCTTAATCATTTTTCATTTTTCATATTTCTATTTCTTTGCTTTGAATTCAATCCTATTTTCTTTTTATTATTTTCCAGCGTTTCCAGACAACAGCGTAGATGCCATTCTTGGAGCCGGCTGTTTCCACTGGTTTGCCAACCAAAATGCATACAAAGAGATGTATCGAGTCCTCAAACCAAATGGTATGCTAGGATACATAACTAACCTTCCGAGCGAGACGGACAGTCCTCAGTGGATTGTAGAGGCCTACAAAATCCTCTGGGAAAGCTACGGTAAAACCAAGGCCCCATTTGAACACGATTTCAAATGGCGAGAAGCTTTATTAGCTTCTAATCTGTTCGAAAATTTTCAGGAAAATTTCAAACTCAGAAATTTTCAAGCTATGAATTTTAATCAATGCATCGCATTTTTTTCATCATTTGGAGGGGTAGCTTCTGGCCCAGAAGAAGATCAGGCAAACTTCCAAAACAAGCTGATCGACATACTCAATAAGTATTTCACGGATAAAAGCGAAAAGTTGGAAGGGATTGAACACATTGTAGAGATTTACACAGCTAAATCTGTTAGAAGCAAGTAGGTCAGAGACTTGATCTTACATATTCTTGTTAGAGATTGTTTTAGACTTCAAGATTATTTTCAAAGTAAACCTCGCAATCACTAAAATACTGAAGTTCATCAGTTCCTGTGATAATAAAAACTGACGTCAAATTTCTTGATTAACCAGATTTATTATATATCCTAGTCAAACTCGTTTTCTTATTGGTCGAGAGTACATCACGTGGAGGGAAATATATCTCAATAACTCCCGCGCGGGTAATAAATGCACGTGATCAAAGCGTGAGAGGGGAATAAATCCACGTGATCAGGTCAAAGTCCATCGAAAGTTCGTGTGGCGCGTTTGCAAACTTTTTTGTAAATAAGAAATTTTCAAAATCGAGAGAAAATTTTTCTTCGTTTGACTAGAGTATTCCTTTCACGAAATGGCACCACTGTTTTCATTGCATACATTTATTTGTTTTGACGGTTCGCCAAGTCAATCGAGTTATTCCAAGAGAGCATAAATAAGAGAGGGTTACTTCTTAATACCACGCGCGCCATGTGAATTCCCGGTTGGGCTATTTTTAGCATCCAAAGTCGTTTGGTTATTACTGAATTTTTTGATGGCGTGGACGTGTGCGCGACCCCTCAAAATAACCATATGCTGCCTGTTTTAGGCTCGTCTGGTTCGCGTTTTGTTCTTAATACGCGTACTAGCCGTACCTAGAGTTGTTGTTTGAATCAGCTGCAATCTTAAGCAATCTTTACAAGAAGTATAGTAGATATGCTGAGCAGTACTTACACATATCCCTATATTATATATATACACTAGTAGGGTGAGCTATGTATGCCGTACGTACGAACGTACTAAGGTATATCCCTATACTATATATATATATACACTAGTAGGATGAGCTATGTATGCCGTACGTACGAACGTACTAACGTACTAAGGTATATCCCTATACTATATATATATACACTAGTCGGATGAGCTATGTATGCCGTACGTACGAACGTACTAACGTACTAAGGTATATCCCTATACTATATATATACACACTAGTAGGATGAGCTATGTATGCCGTACGTACGAACGTACTAACGTACTAAGGTATATCCCTATACTATATATATACACACTAGTAGGATGAGCTATGTATGCCGTACGTACGAACGTACTAACGTACTAAGGTATATCCCTATACTATATATATACACACTAGTAGGATGAGCTATGTATGCCGTACGTACGAACGTACTAACGTACTAAGGTATATCCCTATACTATAGTATATATACACTAGTAGGATGAGCTATGTATGCCGTACGTACGAACGTACTAACGTACTAAGGTATATCCCCATACTATATATATATATACACTAGTAGGATGAGCTATGTATACCGTACGTACGAACGTACTAACGTACTAAGGTATATCCCAATACTATATATATATATACACTAGTAGGATGAGCTATGTATACCGTACGTACGAACGTACTAACGTACTAAGGTATATCCCAATACTATATATATATATATACACTAGTAGGATGAGCTATGTATACCGTACGTACGAACGTACTAACGTACTAAGGTATATCCCTATACTATATATATATATACACTAGTAGGATGAGCTATGTATACCGTACGTACGAACGTACTAACGTACTAAGGTATATCCCAATACTATAGTATATATACACTAGTAGGATGAGCTATGTATGCCGTACGTACGAACGTACTAACGTACTAAGGTATATCCCCATACTATATATATATATACACTAGTAGGATGAGCTATGTATGCCGTACGTACGAACGTACTAACGTACTAAGGTATATCCCTATACTATATATATATATATACACTAGTAGGATGAGCTATGTATGCCGTACGTACGAACGTACTAACGTACTAAGGTATATCCCCATACTATATATATATATACACTAGTAGGATGAGCTATGTATGCCTTACGTACGAACGTACTAACGTACTAAGGTATATCCCTATACTATATATATATACACTAGTAGGATGAGCTATGTATGCCGTACGTACGAACGTACTAACGTACTAAGGTATATCCCTATACCATATATATATATATACACTAGTAGGATGAGCTATGTTACAATTCGACACAATTGCTATCGTTCATTATAGAACTCTTTAGCTGTTTAAGATCAATAATTTTACATAGTTATAAGCATGCATGAGTAGGTTAATAGGTCGGTATATCATTATTGTAAGTGAGCGTATTCCGGATATAGTTCATAGGCTACATCACAACGCCCTGTTAACTTTGGCATTGAAAAGATAGATATCTTTTCAAGGCCTAAGCTAACATACTGATGTACCATACTGCTATATAATAGTTTACTAGAGAAAATTTACAAAAAATTAAATCATTTATTTCCAAGAGAATCTACCAATAGGTACGAACAATTAATTGCATAAGCATGCATGAGTCGGTATATCATTATTGTAAGTGAGCGTATTCCGGATATAGTTCATAGGTTACATCACAACGCCCTGTGATCTATGTGATCTGTAGAACTGCTGTGTCAGCTTCAGTTGTCTCGTGTTTTGCAAAAATCAACCCAACTGTGTTACATTAAATCAATGACATGTCATTGCTATTAATAGTGATTGGCAGCTGTCAGAGGGAAATGTTATATAAAACATTCCGCAGCAAAAGTCGTTATTTCTGATCGATTTGTTATTTTCGCAGCTTCTCCGTTATGCTTTTTTGTTTTTGTTGCAGAGTTTGTCTACCACGGTACCTGACTAAGAATATTAATCATAAAAAAAAACGGCGACGGCAACATCAATAATTAGTGTATCAGTCAAACGACTATGATTATGCCTAACACGAAACACGATACTTGCATGGAGTGATGGGTGGGGCGGATATCTCACCTATAAAAATGGAGAGAGCTAGAAAATCTTTCTTTCTTTGCATGCGTTCTTACCGACCATGTCGAAGAACTCGCCGTTGAAGTCGCTTTCGATAAGAAACGACCAAGACGGCAAACGGTCCTTTCACGTGAAAAGTGGAGATTCGACTTACAAGTCCGTAGCAAACTTTTGTTTTTCTGTAAATGGATTTATCGAATTTCCACAAGAATTCCAGCGATTCAATGGATATATGTTGGACGTACGAAGAAGTAGCGATGGCGTTAACATGTGAGTATTCAAGAATTATTAAAATAGTTTAAACAAAATATAGAGACATTGGTTTGATAAAAGGTAGTATGTTGAGTTGCGGACTTGTCTTGTAGCCAAGTGTCGTGACTTAATTCCCCCCTCCAGCCACTATACACCAGTTAAAGCTAAATTGTTGAAAAACAAATCAAAGTCGAAACAAGAGCCGGGCGCAACATCATAACTGATAAAATTTCTGTATCATATTAGTATTTATTTTGGGAAGCATAGTTATACTCGTGTTGAGGAAGATCTGATATATACAATTTCTAAACTTGTCCCCAATTTAGTCAGTGGACAAGACGATTTCAATGGGCGGAGGACAATCTTATTCACTAGCAGCACTGATTTGTTAGTAGTGTCAGTAGTGTGAACGCTTTAAATGTTTACTTTCGATTATTTGACAATGACCATTAGATTTTAATTTATTTCACGGGTTTATTGTCAATAAATCTATCATGAAAAGTCATGAGCGTTGAGCTTCTATCTCGTATGTATCCCGCATGCGGTCATTCATTATACTAGCAATATGATACCTATACTAAGTAGACACCATTGGCAACTTGTCTGGTGTCCCATTACCTATACAGTATTTTATAAAGGGAGCTTGCTGAACAGAGATTTCACTTTCCATTGTTTAAGTTTTGTTTTAAGCTCATATACTTTGCGAGTTAAGAGAATTTAAGGTAGGAGCCTCAAAACAATTTTGATTCAGGTGCTAAATTGTTGTCATGTCATGCATGATCATTCGAAGCGCGCGAAACTCAAGTATAAAATCATGCTAAAAACCCTTAACTTCTCAACGATATTTTATGGTTTATATGTGGTTAATTATTACACTTTCAGGAGATGCTACGTTACATGCGATGAAATAGGGACACAAAAGTCCCTCAGAAACGCGATTAATAGGACGTTTTCGTCCAAAGGTGGCGTATTTTGGAAGGGCGTAAAAGACGAACAGCTTAATGAGTATTGGTTAAAGGTGTTGGAGGAGTACCTTAGCCTGCCTTTAGAGCAGCAAAATAGAAAAAAAGATACGCTCACTTTAGGCAGGCAAAAAGGCTCCAACACCTACGTGCTTGGAAAAGATATTCAGGTAATTATTCTATTATGATTGTATGATAAACCACTTTGTACGCAGTCTGCTAACAATAAGATCTTTTTGTTAACTAAATCATACTAACTCTTTTATATTTATTCATTTATCTATCAGTTTACCAGCAGAGGGTTTCTAATTGCTGAAGAAGAGCAACGACATCTTTGGATGGTACCCTACCTCATTGGCCTGCCCTCCAGCTCAGCCGAAAACACAATAATTCGGGAGTACGCCAAAATGGAAGAGATACCAATCGAAATACCTTTGCAGGGTTTCGATTGGTACTCTTTCATTTTGAATGCCAAGGTGTTTTTTGGAAAAAACTTCCTACAATTTGTCATGCTCATGGCAGGAGGGTTGTCTGCCTTCCACTACCAAAGCATTTTGTCAGTACTCGGTAAGTTTGCATAATATTTTTTTTTATATGAGAGTTACTCTGTACGTATTTTTACACTATGTCATAAAAGCTTTACCCAATGCGGCGGTTATGATATCCTAAGATAATACTGATAAAATGGCTTTTAGATATTCAGAGGAACGTTATTGTAACAATTTTAGAAACCTTCGGGGATAAAAAAAAAAAACACTTTTATTTTTATTTTTATTAATAAAACTTTCTAGATTGATCTTTCTTTTTGCGCAATAATTTGTTTCGAAAAAAATTTTTTCTTCGCCAGCTGGGCATCCCCTGGTTCGTTAGTACGTTCGCACGTACGGTATGCATAGCTCATCCTACTAGTGTATATATATATATAGTATAGGGATATACCTTAGTACGTTAGTACGTTCGTACGTACGGCATACATAGCTCATCCTACTAGTGTATATATATATATAGTATAGGGATATACCTTAGTACGTTAGTACGTTCGCACGTACGGTATGCATAGCTCATCCTACTAGTGTATATATATATATAGTATAGGGATATACCTTAGTACGTTAGTACGTTCGTACGTACGGCATACATAGCTCATCCTACTAGTGTATATATATATATAGTATAGGGATATACCTTAGTACGTTAGTACGTTCGTACGTACGGCATACATAGCTCATCCTACTAGTGTATATATATATATAGTATAGGGATATACCTTAGTACGTTAGTACGTTCGTACGTACGGCATGCATAGCTCATCCTACTAGTGTATATATATATATAGTATAGGGATATACCTTAGTACGTTAGTACGTTCGTACGTACGGTATACATAGCTCATCCTACTAGTGTATATATATATATAGTATAGGGATATACCTTAGTACGTTAGTACGTTCGTACGTACGGTATACATAGCTCATCCTACTAGTGTATATATATATATAGTATGGGGATATACCTTAGTACGTTAGTACGTTCGTACGTACGGCATACATAGCTCATCCTACTAGTGTATATATATATATATAGTATAGGGATATACCTTAGTACGTTAGTACGTTCGTACGTACGGTATACATAGCTCATCCTACTAGTGTATATATATATAGTATAGGGATATACCTTAGTACGTTAGTACGTTCGTACGTAAGGTATACATAGCTCATACTACTAGTGTATATATATATAGTATAGGGATATACCTTAGTACGTTAGTACGTTCGTACGTACAGCATACATAGCTCATCCTACTAGTGTATATATATATATATAGATAGGGATATACCTTAGTACGTTAGTACGTTCGTACGTACGGCATACATAGCTCATCCTACTAGTGTATATATATATAGTATAGGGATATACCTTAGTACGTTAGTACGTTCGTACGTACGGTATACATAGCTCATCCTACTAGTGTATATATATATAGTATAGGGATATACCTTAGTACGTTAGTACGTTCGTACGTACGGCATACATAGCTCATCCTACTAGTGTATATATATATATAGTATAGGGATATACCTTAGTACGTTAGTACGTTCGTACGTACGGCATACATAGCTCATCCTAGTGTATATATATATATATAGTATAGGGATATACCTTAGTACGTTAATACGTTCGTACGTACGGCATACATAGCTCATCCTACTAGTGTATATATATATAGTATAGGGATATACCTTAGTACGTTAGTACGTTCGTACGTACGGCATACATAGCTCATCCTACTAGTGTATATAATATAGTATAGGGATATACCTTAGTATGTTAGTACGTTCGTACGTACGGTATACATAGCTCATCCTACTAGTGTATATATATATAGTATAGGGATATACCTTAGTACGTTAGTACGTTCGTACGTACGGCATACATAGCTCATCCTACTAGTGTATATATATATATAGTATAGGGATATACCTTAGTACGTTAGTACGTTCGTACGTACGGCATGCATAGCTCATCCTACTAGTGTATGTATATATAGTATAGGGATATACGTTATTACGTTACATAGCTCACTGTATTATATAACATGGTTGGAATACACAGCTAGTACATAGTTATATTATTTCGTGCAATATCAATCAATTTCTGTATTGATATTTGGCATATTTTATCTTGAAATTTTGTGTTAGTTGGGCATTCTTTAGGATTTGTATTGGTGATAATAGGAAATTTTAAAACTCAATTCGTACGTTCTTACGCTGTACTAAGCGTTTTTTTTAGGACATGCGTTCCTATATTAGGCATGGTATAAAAATAACACACTTTTCGTCGATTTTTCTCACTTTTTTTTGACAAAATCTATTAGATAAAGCAAAAAGATCAGGATTGGCTATGTTCTGTTCTCTGATAAAACACGACTGAGGCTGTTGAACACTCCAAAAAACGCGAAATGTATGTTTTTCCCCAAAAATCTTTACATGTTTTCGCTACTTCCAGGTTTGGAGTAGGGTGAGGCAAAAATAGACTATATGCGAATGCTAAAAATAGCCCAACCGGGAATTCACATGGCGCGCGCGATATTAAGAAGTTTCCCTCTCTTATGTATGCTCTGTTGGTTCTTCTTAATGTCTGAAAATCCGACAGTCAAGGTAATGTCTTAGAAAAATTATTACAAAGCAGCCGACAAACCTCCAACCGTTTTTCACCCAAAGAATAATACTATTGGCCTATTTCATGAAGACATTGGTGCGAAAACTGCTCTTCATAGCTTTCCCGTTAATGATTATCTGCAAGCCATTGGTAAGGGAAACAGGCGTTAGTCCTGCTTTGGAATGCGTAAGAAAAAATATCTGTTTCTCCAGTAGGCCATTTCACGGTTTTCGGCGGCCTTTTTGAATTTGGGGCAAACCCGGAAAAAAATAACCATGGTCACTTTGACGTACTTCCCGTAACTCCGCTCAATTTTGTTAAATTTTCAAAATTTAAACATTTTTGAAAATATATTTTCGATATTATTTATGACCCTTAATACGATGGATATTGGAAAGCTACAAATCGAGAAAATTGAATTTTGTTTTCAAAATAAAACGATCGACACGTGAGTTGACTGAAGGGAACTATAGAAAACAAGATTGACCCGTTAATGGTAGTTAAAATACTTAACTTGGTCTTACTTTCAGTCCAACAGCTGCTAGGCATGCCTGATGATTATTGAAGTCGGTTTAAAGTTTGAAAATTCAACAAAATTGAGTCAGAGTGATCCTATGTATTTTGCCGGGTTTGCCCCAATTCAAAATGGCCGCCAAAATACGTGAAATGGCTTATAATCAGTGAGTTTTCAAGAGTATTTGACTAAAGTTGCCTAAAATTGAATAATTACTGTAAACCCATTTGAAAAATTATCCGAAGAACTAGAAAACTACAATACTTTGTTTCAATTCAATCAAACTGCGAAGCTGGAAGTTATCATAAGCGGACCGGTATTTGCATTACAAGACCCATTCATGGCGCTACCATGGTACTACCACCACCTGTAGTGTGTCATTGTTTTCTCTATTATGTCAATAATTTTATTTAAGATGAGGAGTGAAAAGGAAAAGAAAAGAAAAAAATGTTTAGATTGCTAAAGAGTCTAAAGGAACCTTCGAAATCTTTCTACCTACGTAACATTTTGAACAAAACCGTAGAAACCTATATCAATAATTACAGCTATTTCAAAAACATGTTTAATAAATATTGAAAACTGCATGCTGAATAGAGCATTCCAAGACAAATCCGCTACGTAACTGGTAGTCAGAATTAATTTTTGAATTGAAGAAACAAACGATACTTTAAGAATTGCTTAGTAAGATGAATTCAAGGCATCTTTTTTTACACCTTTTAGTGAAGGGCGAAAATAAGGCTAATAAGAGGAAGCGGATCGAGTCTACAAAAATGCATATAGTTACTCATATTTCATGTTTGGAAATACCATTGAGCGGCGCATTAATACTTTCCCAGTTTTATTTTTAAAGAAATGAAATAAGCTATAAGGGACGGACCATTAGATAATTGATGGGGGATTGCAGGAGTTTTAGTTGCACGATATTAATTTTTTTGTCCCACCCCCTGGACGTTATTTATTTTTGAACATCACGATTTTTTTTTAATCTAGTATCATGTAGTATGGAATGAGTAATATTATTAACCATACAGAGGGCAAAATTACTGATTGATCAATCAAGGAGGGCTTTTAGGCAAAATGTGAAGTCTAAATTGACTGAACTTGTAAAAACTGATCAATATGTAAAATTATAATTTATTTATAACTGGCTTCTTTGAACCACTGACTCTTACCACTGAAAGAGAAGATATGATAACTACTACTATTTCAACCATTGAAAACAGAATTAGAGTCCGAATTCAGTTCTAATTCATTATATTCTGATGTTCAATCCAATTATGCATTATCGAGCGTCGAGCGTAATTGTTTATTGGGAAGTTGAGTAGGCTAACGACCGCCAAAAAATAGATCGTGTCATTACCCTTGAGCTGTGCTTGCTCAATTTTTTTTTTCCGCACAGAGGAGCTAGCGCGATATTTTTTTTGAGGTTTCAGAGCTTGCTCGATATTTTTGTTGGACCCTCCATCAACAATCTAATGGTCCGTCCTTTACTTGGAGCGACCGAAGTTTTTTCACGAAGTTTTGTTGTTGAAATGTGCATGTTGTCAGGGGCAACGTTAAAAGTATTCAATAGGAAGCAAGCATGATACTGACGTCACCGCGGCGGCAATTTTCCCACACTATACGATTCAATACTTTTGACGTTGTCCCTGACAACATGCACTTTTCAACAACAAAACTTCGTGACAAAACTTCGGTCGTTCCAAGCTCAACTGAGAAGCGTAGTAACAGGAGCCAGTACTCTTGATGTGTAAGCTGGAAGAAGTAGTTAAAGGTAAGTTAAATGTTAGACGAAAGACAAAAAGTTACAGTCAAACTAGCTCATGCGTTTCTATCAAGGTTGGAAGATTCAATTCATTTTTTGAAATTTGTTTTCAAATATTTTTTTAAATATTACAAAAATGAAACGGAACTTGAAAATATCAAATCGGGCCTCGATTGAAAAATCTCGATACATTCATGTTCTACTAAAATTTCAAAAATAAAATTGAATTTGGCTGAGAAAATTGGAGTTAAAGTTTATGCAATTTTTATGATTTCTATTGTGTTTTCCTCATTAATTATTCATGAGTTTTATAACATAGTTTAACAGCGGGAAAAGATTTCTCAGGTACCGTTGTATGTAATAGATACAATATGTCATTGTCCGTGGAGGAGGTTGAAGTAATATATACAATATTCGTGTCCGTGTTGTATCAGATATACAATCACTCGCCTTCGCGGGCTCGTGGTTGTATATCTGATACAACATGGCCACTCATATTGTATATATTACATATACGGCAAACAATATATATAAAAACTAGAAAAAATATTTGACCGGGTTAACGCTCCCCTCCCCCCCTAAATTTTTGGTAAGTAATGGTTTGATTTTTTTGGTACTTTGTTATTCTGGGTGCCCCCTCACTGAGCTCCCCCCAGATTTTACTTTTTTTATTGTGGGTGCCACCAAACCCCCACCACCCCTAACTCGTGGGTCCTCGCTATGCCCATGCATCAAGTTAATTCTTTTTCATGTCAATAAGATGCCAACTGTCTAAGTTTGTTGTGATTTTATTCATTTTCAGTCAAGATGATCACACAAACTTTATCCGTACTTATGCTGTTCCTCCTGAAGCACAAAGTCACCTACGCTACGATGTGGCCGACCCAAAGATACTCAGTGCCCAACGTCTACTTGCAAGGGTTCACTATTGAATCTTTCAAGGTTGACACAATCTTTAAATGTTACAGAAAGTGTGAGGAGAACAAACATTGTGCAAGCATCAACATGAACCTGACGAACAAGACATGTGAACTGAAGCACTCTACCAAGACCAGACACCCAGAGAAGGCTGTTAATCAATCAAACACGATCTACATGGAGATACGAGATGCGCTCGGCTCTACTCTTCATAACCCAATACCATCCTGCAAATGGTTTATGAACCTTGACAGCCAGGTAAAGTCAGGTGTTTACTGGATGAAGTTCAATGAGCCATCCTCTGCGCCATTCCAAGTGTTCTGTGACATGACCACCGATGGAGGAGGCTGGACCCTTGTCTACAGCTATACGTTTACTCAGTACAGTAACTTTGCTTCCAATGCAAACGCAGTCACTCCAATACCAAACTGGCCTGTGTCCAAGTCTTCTGGGACATGGGTACCACAGTCAACGACAACCCCGCTCAGTGAGTCTTCTCGCTCGGCAATGGATTTTGCTCTGTGGAAGAAGATTGGAAATGAGTTGCTTTTCAAGTCTAATATCACTAACTGGGTAGCCTGTGTACAAGGAACCGGAAGTCTTGTGAACTGGGTGACAGGAAGTCTGACCTGTAGAGTTGTCAAGGCCATTACACCAACCTGTACCCCTGTCGCTCCAAACAAACTTGAAATAAGAGTCTGCGGACCAAGTATATTTCTCAATACGAAACATTACATTTACTTAGAAGGAAAAACCGACGGTTGCTGGCCTGTTCATGATCCTTGTGGTACCAGATCTGCTGCCAATCACCTGACCAATGTAGCCAATCCTGGTGGTGCGATTTACATTCGCTGAGAGAGGAGGTATCATACAGATATTCTCATCAATACCAAAAAAATATTCCAAAAACATTAGCTTATAGTATTAATATCAAATGTTTAATTTCTTAAATACCTAAACAGTGCCATCTAGGCCGGACTTCACTGAATGGTGCAAGCATTGTTTATGTTTTTAGAAATGAATATATGAAGAAATTCTCATTACCCCCACAGTTTCTTTCGGTCGTCTGTGGTCGGTGGCGGATCCAGGATTTTTCAAAAGGGGGTTCCATTTTGGTTTCACATTTTCCTAAAACGAACGTTTTTTTTACGGTACCGCCCGTATTGTAACAAATGTAATGTAATGTGAATATGGTTCAGAAACATGAACTCGATAAAAATTCATTGTAGGACGCGTTTTCATTTTCATTTTTTTTTTTTTTTTTTTTTTTTTTTTTTTTTATGCTCGAGGGGGGTTCCGTGGAACCCATGGAACCCCCTCTGGATCCGCCACTGGTGGTCAATGGCCAATCACCGATCGCTATTCTCTATTCGTCATTCGCACCTTCAATCATCTTTGAAATAGTTGTATTGATGCTTTGCAATCATTCCCAAGAGAATAAAATAACATTCATTGAAAAATCTTGTTAACTCGATCGTTAAAGTCATCCAACATGGCGGCTATGAAGTCACGCGCAAACGAAGAATTACTAAGTGTTTCGTGTAGCAAACAATATAAATCAATTCTTCTTGTTCTTCTTGTTCTTCTTCTTGTTCTTCTTCTTCTTGTTCTTGTTCTTGTTCTTCTTGTTCTTGTTCTTGTTCTTGTTCTTCTTGTTCTTGTTCTTCTTGTTCTTCTTCGTGTTCTTCTTCTTCTTCTTCTTGTTCTTCTTCTTCTTCTTCTTCTTGTTCTTCTTGTTCTTCTTCTTGTTCTTCTTGTTCTTCTTCTTCTTCTTAGGATATAGAGGATGCATGGAATGAAGGGCAGGATCAGTATAGTCTGTAGTTGGTTTACTAACCGCTGTTAGGCTGTCAATTCTAGAAAAATTAGGAGGTTATACGAGGCTTGGAAAAATCGGTTATCGAACTTCAGATCAATGAGTTCGTTCGTTATTTGGCTTTCCCCTTTCCTTCCCTCTTTCATTCCCTCCAGCTTTCTTTCTTTCTTTTTTTTCTCCATATGTTTCATATCGTATAAGTATATTACCTGCTAAATAATCAGTTGGGAAAACCTATAACTATTTTATATTCTTTCATATTCGATGTTTTCATTTTTAAGTGTAAAAGCAAAACCAGTACCGTAGATATTGTTTTTAAACTTTACATTAAATTTCATGTTTTCTAATATCCACTTAGATCTATATTGATCCACAGCAAACATACCGACAAATTTGTTGTTCGTCGGTGGCGTTTGCAACACTATCATATTTTCATTCTTACAAGAAATTTGAAATAACATCTCCTAAAACTCCTCAAACTTTATTTGTAAACAGCACCCAGCCATAAAATTGCTGTTAATTAATTGTTGCAGTCAGGAGGGCTCCGTTCAAATTTCAAAACAAATTGACGAGTTATTTGTAGCTGATTACATCGACATGAATAGTTGTAATGCTCTATTACACCTGCTTTCATGTCATCTCATTTTAATTGCCTACTGAGATATTGTATTCTGGAGATAATTAAAATGTTATGATTAGAAGAGAAGAAAAAGCAATCTAATGACACTGCGGAGATCGAAAATATCTTTTAAATTACTTGCAAGTGCTATTCATAATCACAGTTCAACGAAAGCGCAGAGAAAGCACGACACATTCCTCGAAGCGATTCCATCCTTAGTCCAGTTCCTGAAAGTTGCCTAAAGGTAGGTGAGTAGAATACACGCATCAAGCATTCCGCGCTACTGCTCTAAGCGCATGCTCAGGGAGTTAAAAAGTGGGATAATATTTTGTAAAATATTCAATTTTTTGGTATATTTGACTCAAAATTCGCTTAACGGTACATGATCTTGAATATTTAATAAAAATTGTGTTTGACAAGAACTGAATAGAACTAAAATATAACATGTTTTACAAAATATTATCTCACTTTTTAATCACTTGAGCATGCGCTTAGAGCAGTAGCGCGGAATGCTTGATGCGTGTATGCCTAAAAGAATTCTGATTGAAATTTATCAACGTTAGCCTTATTGCCTCGGGAATCGAAAAAGCCAAAGCTAGAATATCATTGGGACAATTATTTAATTTGTTTTGCGTACAATGCAGATAGGACAGATTCAAAGATAAAAGTATTCGCTATGATACGAAAAAAGGACACATTGCCCATATCATTTGAATCAAATTGGCCTTGGCGAGTTTCCATGCACCTTAGCTACGTACTATTTACGGTAGCGTCCTCACAATATAGCTTTTGATCGACTTTGACACTTCTGACAGTCTTAACAATATGTCTAGAACTAAATCTATTTATTACTGACTATACTATTCAAATCGTTGTCAGTGCGCTGCACACTGCATTTCGAAGACGTGCTTGAAGTAAAAAAAAATGCTGTTACACATTTGAAAACCTTTTCAGATTTGAAACCTTTTGCTAGAAAAATATGTAATATATTTTACAGGTTAAATCTTTATTCCATTTAAAATCACCAAATGAGGAATTATTCTCGCTATTGAAACTAAACTGCCCTCTCAGAGCCAAAATGCTGTTTACTGACTCCATAGATCAAAATTTAAAACTATAATAACCTGACGAATTTTTGGAATAAGATTTCGATAGTTTCTTTAAGTTCTTTTAACCTTTTTTTTTTCTTTTTGGCAGAAATTAGTTGTTCTAAAATACCTCTTATAAATTGTCTAGAAAAAGTGCCTTGGTCTTCTAAGATATCGGCACAAGAATTCATGATTTTTCTGCGGCAAAGAAAAAAATTCGGCTGTCAAATATTAGCCAATCAGCGGGAGGGAATTTGCACCAATCAGCGATCAGCTGATCTGCAGTTTGATCCGAAATTTTACCAAACTTTGAAAAGTTTTGAACTTCCATTCTAGAAACTCGGCAAGAACTTCCTTTTCTCAAGCTCTTTCTTAATTAACGTCATTGAGTGTCGGGTCACCTGCGGTGCAAAATGATTTGCCAAGAATGAGGTTTAGACTGAATTCAGTACATTCAAACTGAATTTTATCCTAAATTTTATCTCATCTTCTATCTCTTATTTAAATTTGATCAGTTGCCGGAATAATAATAAACCTTATTAAACTCAGCCCTCACTAATCACTAGATATGTTTTAGGTGTTGATCATGATGATGAAGAGACAGCTGGTGTTTCTCTTTCTGCTGTTCCTTCTCAAGCACAAAGTCACGTACGCTTCCATGTTGACCCAAAGATATACAGAGCTCAATTTGTACTTGCAAGGATTCAATATTGAATCGTCCAAGACAGACACAGTATTTCAATGTTACAGAAAGTGTGAGGAGAACATACATTGTGCAAGCATCAACATGAACCTGATAGACAAGACATGTGAACTGAAGTACTCGATCAATATCAAACACCCGTCGAAGACTGTTAACCAGCAAAATATGATCTACATGGAGATACGGGATCACTTCATGCCAGGCTTGGAACCTCATAATCCAATAGTATCCTGCAAACACCTCAAGCACAATCACTACCACGCAAAGTCAGGTGTTTACTGGATGAAGTTCAGTGAGCCACCCTCTGCGCCATTCCAAGTGTTCTGTGACATGACCACCGAGGGAGGAGGCTGGACCCTTGTATACAGCTATACGCTTACTCAGTACAGTACCTTTGCTGCCAATGCAAACGCAGTCACTCCAATACCAAACTGGCCTGTGTCCAAGTCTTCTGGGATATGGGTGGCACAGTCAACGATAACCCTTCTCAGTGAGTCTTCTCGCTCGGCCATGAATTTTTGGCTTTGGAAGAAGATTGGTAACGAGTTTCTTTTCAAGTCTAATATCTCTAACTGGGTAGCCTGTGTAGAAGCAACAGGAAGTCTCGTGAACTGGGTGGGTGGAAGTCTGACCTGTAGAGTTGTCAAGGCTATCACACCAACCTGTCGCACTACAGCTCCAAACATGTTTAACCTTTATCTAAATACACCAGCTTTATCTATCAACGCAAATGCAAATCTTTTCCTTTATTTGGACGGAAGGACTGACTTTTATAGGCCTGTCCATGATCCTTGCGCTACCGGTACTTTTGCTAATCACCTGACCAATGTACCCAATCCTGGTGGTGCGATTTACATTCGCTGAGAGAGGAGTAATCATACAGATACCTTGCACATAGGAATTGTTCAACCACAGAAGCCTTAACATATTATCCTACTCACAGAACATGTGCCTTTTTGTACGCACAGTCTACGTATCATTCTGGACTTGTTGAGACTATGGTAAAGAGCAACTGAATGTAATATTAATATTTGAATAACTTGAAATGCACCTGGCAAGGCCTAAATACGAGGCTACGAAAAAAAATTAGTTGAGTATCACTATCAAATATCACGATACAGTAATTTTAATTAATTAATTAATTAATTTATATGCTCTACCGCACGCGTAACGCGTAACGCGTAACGCGTAACGCATTAGATCATATTATTAGCATGAATTTTGCGCTATACAAGTAATAAAGTTATTATTATTATTATCATTATTATTATTATTATTATTATTATTATTATTATTATTATTATTATTATTATTATTGTAACCATGACGGTGCCGTGATCTAGTATTTTCATTGGCTGATCAGTGATTTCGCGAGCTGTGTTTGGATGAGTTGATGTTTTCAAATCATTAGCGTGACAGCTTTTACAGTCCAACGAAATCTGTTCCAAATCACATCACTGTAAATTTAAAAAGACTGGAATAACGAAAACCAAATATTTATTCGCAGTATTCTTACGTATACTACATATTTGCGATTCTTAACGGCATTGAGCCAAAAAAAAAAGTATAATATTATTAATGATTCTGTATATCGTTACACAAGTTAAAAATAAAATTCACTTCACAACTGATTTGTCTTGATTGGTACGTCTGTGAAAGCCTAGCTAGCTTGCTTGAGAGTACTTGAATGTAAGGAACGCAAGGACAAAATTATAAGACAGTTAGGCGATCAGATGATATATAAGAAATGATTAATAATTATAAATAATTAATGCCTTAAGGGAAGTATCAAAAGTGAGCTGGAAAAAAAAAAAAAAGAAAAAGAAAAAGAAGAAGGAAAAGAAAAGGAAAAGGAAAGCATGAGAAAAGAAAAGAGAAAAGAAAGAAAGGATGTATCAGTATTCAGTATTGATGGAAAAAAGAAAAGTATCAAATGTGAGCTGGAAAAAAGAAAAAGAAAGAGAAAGAGAAAAAGTAAAGAAATAGAAAAGGAAAAGGAAAGGAAAGCATGAGAAAAGAAAAGAGAAAAGAAAGAAAGGATGTATCAGTATTGATGGAAAAAAGAAAAGCATCAAATGTGAGCTGGAAAAAAAGAAAAAGAAAGAGAAAGAGAAAAAGTAAAGAAATAGAAAAGGAAAAGGAAAGGAAAACATGAGAAAATAAAAGAGAAAAGAAAGAAAGGATGTATCAGTATTGATGGAAAAAAGAAAACTAACGAAAAAAAGGGAAAAGGAAAAGGAAAAGGAAACGAAACGAAATTCTCTATAGTCGACATCTCTGTTTTGTTTTGCCCCCTGGACGCCCCATAATGCAATTCAAGATGTAAAAGGAATGACTGATACTACGTACAAATTTTTAAAATTAAGTCCTTGTCACCAGAGAAAGCCAATATATTTTTTTCCTTCATCGGATTCTACGTATTCCCGCGGCATTTCGTTTACGGTTCGTTTTCATTAATTCCGATTCAAGATGGCCGCCTTATCGTCGAATTACTCCACCCCCCCCCCCCCCCCTACGATATTATCTCTGTTTTTCTTCTTCAGGGGTTGGGGGTTTCAATAATTGACCTCCCAAACTGATCACTTGAAATCTCAGTCTACAATCTTTCTCAGTTATGACGCACAAATGTCACAGCGCTAGCCTCAGGCAGTCGGTGTAACAAATTATATTTTCTGTTAATTGAAAGTTCTCCAGTAGAATTGCGTAGGCAACGATATATCGCTCACCCTCGTGCGCAAATTTGTCTGAACAACTTCCCAATTCATAATAATTATACAATGGTTTCGAATGGCATACCGTGGAATATCCCACGTACGATTCACTTGTAGTTTCTAGAATACACACGAGCCTTTAGGCGAGTGCATGTGTATACAAAGAAAATAAGAAAAAGAAAAAGTGTCGAGTGGGATATCCACGGTGTGCCACGACAAACCATCGTATAGCCATTTTATCCCACACCATAGAAAATACAAATGCGTAGATTCAACGCGCAGTGCATGATGGGAAGGAAAAGTTAAATACCGACGAATGTACAACGGCTTTCCTGCTTTCTGATTGGCTGTATTTTCTATGGTGTGGGATGAAAAAATACATATAACTGAAGATTTTTTTTAAATATTCAAAAATATATTATGAAAAATACTTTGATTTGTCAGATTCATTCTTTCCAATTTGAACATTTTTCAAGAGATGAATAAAAGAAATCAAAATTTTGAACGAATTTATGAAACGAAAAGAAAAATATTGTTTCAACGAACTGAGTCTAAATGAACTTTTATAGGATAACATCTGAATGAATAACTAATAGTTCTTTTTCAAATTTCTATTGAATTTAATGAGATATGGTGTATACATATATGGGTTAGTTATCATTACCATCACGATAACATTTTTTTTACGCGATGAAAAATTGTTCAACATGATGATAACGATCGTGTAGATGAACACAAAACCGCTAGGGTGAATGAGTATCGAAAAACTAATGCGGGAAGGAAACGCTAGTATAGACAAATATTTGCACTGAAACATGGCAGATATCCTAGAAAATAATATTTTAGCATTTTTTGGAATAGTGCAAATTCATCAAAGTATCTTTTAAATATTTCCTTCCATAGAGTTGAAATACTGGTAAAATATACTAAAAAAGAGAAAGAGCCTTCAAATATAACATTAAAGGTTTTTGGTAATTAAGTATCCAATTGATTTGAATCCAAGAAAAGAGTAAATATGAAAGGAATATAAAAGAAATATTGTTCGCTGGGCAGGAAACAAGGGAAGCGCCCACTGACAAGCAGGTGAATTTGATTTCTAAAACAACCACCTGTGATTGGTTAAAATACAATAGCTATTGTATTTACCGGATGGTGATTGGTCAACGAGGAAGGTTAGTGGTTGTGACCCAGGATTCATTCTAGGCGTTCTCGAATCAAGATGGCGTCTGTGGACAACAAGTCATGGCAAAAAGATGCTGCCGACCAAAATTTCGATTACATGTTCAAGCTTTTAATAATTGGAAACTCTGCAGTAGGAAAGACGTCTTTTCTCTTTCGATATGCCGATGATTCGTTCACATCAGCCTTCGTTTCCACCGTCGGGATCGACTTCAAAGTTAAGACCGTATTTCGAAACGAAAAACGAGTCAAACTGCAAATATGGGATACAGGTTTGTGTTTATTTGAGCATTTTATTCCAACTATAAACAGTTTTATTCTTTATAATTCGTTTATATGGTTGTTTTGTAGCTGGGCAAGAGAGATATCGTACTATAACGACGGCGTATTATCGAGGTGCGATGGGATTTATTCTCATGTACGACATAACAAACGAAGAGTCTTTCCAAGCTGTTCAAGACTGGTAGGTCAAATTTCTTTGATTTTTAAGACGAAAAACATTATTTTACCTCTTTTTTTCAACTAATATTACTTACTAAACAAGCTGTCAAGGTTCCTAAGGTGTTGTTATGTCGATAAATTTAGAATTTTGCTTTATATTCAAGTATAAGTTCCGTGAAATTCCACGCTCGTCAGAACAACTCACAAGAGCTCGATTAAATATTCGATTTTGCTCACAATATTTCCTTATTTTATTTATAGCTTTCGACTTAATGAGATTTTATTTTATAAACTACTAATATTCTTACATCTATCCAACACCGTTTAAAAAATAAAACCAATAAAGTCTTAAATTTTTTCGAACAATACAGAATAAATTCATCTTCACTTACAAGAATTTGTGTATAAATTAAGCTAAGAACGCGTAAAAAATTTCATTATTTTATTCAATTTGACTAATCCTTCATATATTCGAGAAACAATTCATTGATTTCCAAAATAAAATCATTATTAAAATAAGAAAAAATTAACATTTTACATAATAAAATCTATTTGAAAGTTTTAAACAAAATTTTCAATAATAAAAAAAAATCCATTTTTATCAAACATATATACGTCATCCTTAAATAATAATTATTTAAGATAAGTTTTTCTCCATTATATTTTAAGAATGTATAGTTTAAGTTAATATGAAAGGATAATGTTGAGGATAAAGCGAAAGTGCGCTAAAATAACGTCTACTGATACGGACCGGAATTTAACTTTAGCGGGAAAATTTTAAGAGATCAAAGAGCATATATCCTAAGCATTTACTCTACAGACAATAATAGCTATCATTAATTTTTCACTTCTTGAAAAGCCTTTTTTTTAATTCCCAATGAATTGCCCTGTTGAATTAACTCTTTTTTTAAAGAAATATAATTTTATTGACTGTTATTTGTAGTAGTATTTTTCATTTTTTTCATTAATAATTTGGACATTCTGTAATGAAACATTAACTTTTGCTTTAACTTTAACTTCCTGATATTACTTTTCCTATTTTTCATTATATTTTTTGAATTTTTAAATCAATCCTAGAAAAAAATTTAGATTTTATATGGCCTATTAATTGTGAACTGTCATTATTTTAACGAGTGTTTATATAAAGGTGGCTAAAATTTGTTAGTGGACCTGTTTATTTCTATAGTTTAGACAAAATAGTCTATGGGAATCGTCAAGGGTCGCGATTAACTTGATTTCATATTTGACGCCAGTTTGGAAATTTTTTTAGATATAGTTTAAAAATCAATTTAAAAACTGTATACTTTTTTCTGTTGAAATTTGACCAATAATGTAAGCTTAGTTAAGCAAGCCTGTTTGTAGTGTAGAAGGTCAAAAGTTCAAGGCCTAGGAGACTAAGACTCAGGGTCTTAAAATAATTTAGTAGAAACTTTGTGTTGGACATCATTAAAAATGTTCACAAATAGTTATGTTCAAAAGTTCATAAAATATTATCTCTTACTTGATTGCGATTTAAATAAGTCTCATATTGAATATGTATCGATTTCGTATCTCTTAAAAGTCAGACTCTCCAACATTGTTATAAACTTTGGAAATAAATATTAAATAAATCGTAAGAAAAACTCAGAGATTCCTAAACATTTTCCAACTTTTTATCAGCTCTTTACAGTGAGGACACTTGAACCATGAACATTTGATATTTTTGTTTTTTATTTTATGTACTTTCTACTGCTTCAAACCTTCTGAAAACGAAGCAAATAACTCAAATAATCTTATTGTTCAAAGTAAATCATGTTTCCAATCGATTCACATAAGGGATAAAGGAGGAAAAAAGTATGAAAAAAACACAAAGTGTTCACGGTTCGAGTGCCCTCACTGTAAAAAAATGTAAACAGTTGCACTTGCGGAGTTGTTGTTATGACTAAATCTTGACATAATGACATGACAACGTCGTGGTATTTGTATTTTTCTGTTTACTATTATAATCTTTACTTATCTCAATGTAAACAAAATACAAAACTGTACAAAAACCTGAACATATTTTTCACTGTATTTATACTTTTTAGTAAAATATATTTTTGAATATTGTGAAATATTTTGGCTGTTGAACCTATAAAATCTTTGCTGTCATTTTTTTATCATTTCAAAATATCATAGACGTTTATCGATTACTTTAGAAGCTAGTTGTTAGATAATCTCATGAGAGCTAGGATATGAATTGTTTTTTACTTGCAATGTATATTTGTGAACATTTTTGAGGGATTAAATCCAAGATGTACAGCTATTTTAGTTGACAGTAGGATCAATTCAAATACCTACTCATAGTTAACGCTGAACAATCTTAATAGCTTAATGCTTGTTTGATTACTAAAATATCCTGGGAATTTGGCTTAATAACTTTGCATGAGGTTAATTTTTAAGCCTTTAATCAAAGCGAGCGAGGTGTTTGGTTATAAAGTTTCATGTGTGTGTGCCCTTAAAAAAAAAACACTCCTTGTTTTTACGAGGGTAGCACTAAATAGCCAGTGGCTAACAAACCTGTGGCCCTCGTTCCATGAACAAATTGGAATTTAGAAGTTGATTTTTGTGGAGGGAGGAAAACCGGAGAACCCGGAGAAAATCCCTCGAAGCACAGGAGAGAACCAACTAGAAACTCTACTCACATACAACACTGAGCCCGGTGGGACTTGAACTTGGGTCGCCTTGGTGAAAGGTGACCACTCTAACAGCTATGCCACCTGTGCTTCCCTTAGACATTATAATGCTCCATCTCAAATTCTCTGTTGTCCAGGCCTAGATCAAGAATAGCTGTGATTTCATGTAGAATATTCCAGTGAAGCTTTATGGAATTCCAAACTGTTTGTATTTTTGAATTTGTGCATTCTTTACTAATTTTACTGTTGCATTAGTCTGAGTAAATTAGTCTGTAATTAAGGAACAATATATTTTAAGATATGTGACACACTAAGATCAATGACAATAGACCTCTTTACCTTCGTATGCAAATTGCCCATTTCAGACCACATGTCATTCCCTTGAGAAATGTTCTTTTGTTAAAATATTTACAAATGAAAGAATCAACTCCCAAGAGTGGCACCACATGGTCTGAAATGGGTACATTAAACAACGAAGGTAAAGAGGTCTATTGCAATGTTTATTCTCTGGTTTCTTATTCTTGACACTTTGTATATAAATACAATAGCTTGTTATCCTTCACTGCACATGAAAACTATAATTGTGTTTATGCAAAGTGCCCCTCATATTTGATTCAAATGAGCCAACTCAACATGCTTTATCATAAGAGAAAGCAGTGTATAAACATGTAGGTCAACCTATAGCTAATTACAGGACATTTTCACAGCATGATAATTTTGCAATTTTGAAGGTCCCATATTCTGCAACACTTTAATTTTTCGATTTTGTGAAAAAAAATCATTTTCTTGATCGCTATAATTTTGCGATTTTATTGAATAAATCATTCATAATTTATTTCCAAATATGCACAAATTCCTTTAGAAAATACACTACGTAACATGAAAAAAATTCACACTTATTTAGTTCCTTAGTTTTGACTTTACTATATTGAACAATAATTTTATTATTTTTACTGCAGGTCGACCCAAGTTAAAACCTATTCATGGGCCAATGCACAAGTCATTCTCGTCGGGAACAAATGTGATATGGAAGAAGATAGAGTTGTCTCATATGAAAGAGGCAAACAACTTGCCGACCAGCTTGGTTTAGAATTCTTTGAAACAAGTGCGAAAAACAACACCAATGTCAAGCAAGTATTTGAACGGCTGGTCGATATCATATGTGACAAGATGTCAGAAAGTCTAGATTCAGATCCTACAATCATTAGTGGGCAGAAACCAGGGACGACGAAGCTGACGTCAGAGAAACCAAGCCAAAATCAAGACAACTGTGGTTGTTGATGAACCTTCTTGAGTAAGAGTGACTTTCCAAAATATTTTGTTCTAACTGGAATTATGAAGGTCACTATCAAATTGAAGTAACACACTAAGGGACATGTGGCAGAGAAATGGAGCAAGGGGCAGCGCCTCATGCATGGTAATGCTAGGCTAAAACTAACGACCAGTCATCAGACAATGCCTGGTTCATAATAGACCATTTTCGAGATGCACAAGCGCTGTCAAAAATATCGCAGACGCAGACATGAAAAAGAGGCATTTTCGGGCAAGATCATGTGCGCTATTGACTCTGCGAAAATGCCTCTTTATCATGCTTGCATCTGCAATATTTTTGAAAGCGCTCGCGCATCTCGAAAATGGTCTATTGGAACTTGGCTGGCCAAATATGACTGCACTAAAACTAATTTGGCTGGTCATAATAACCGCCGACTGACTGGTCATTATTTTTAGCCCTCATAATGTGACAGACTACCACATGTCCCCAAGTGTGTAATAAGCTTAAACTAGTTTTCCAAAATCTGTTGTGGGAATTGTTTGAAGCAGTTTAGGAAAGGAGTCTCTGTGAGAATATTTAGTAAGTTATGTGGGGTCTTTAAATTTTGTTATCTTCTACCTGATATACTCTTACAGAAACTCCTTTTGGGGTAGTTAGAATCTAAGAATTTATTTATATCATCCATTAATGTATCACTGTTTGGATTCACGTGTCGTCATTAGTAAATTATGGTAATATTTGTCGTGAAATTTTTCAAACTTTTGAGCAAAAGCAATCAAATCATATGAAGGATATGATAACTAGCGGTAAGCTAGTGTGGGCTGCGTCAGTGTTTCTAATGAAACAGTATGGATAAAAAGTTAAATTTTACACCGTAAAAAATAAGAGAGATCACTTACTGACGTTTCGGACGCTAGTCCTTCGTCGGAGTAAAAGAGAGAACTCCGACGAAGGACTAGTGTCCGAAACGTCAGTAAGTGATCTCTCTTATTTTTTTACGGTGTAAAATTTAACTTTTTATCCATACATATGAAGGATATTCCAGTAGAAAAGATAGCATGTCATCTAATATTGTGTGTCTGAGCTGATGTAATATGCATATATGTTAGTATATTACTTAGTAGAGTTATAATCAAGGCAGTGACCTTTGACCCTGGCCAACTTTCAGCCAATCAGAGTTGGAGTATAAAGAATTATTATAACTTTGTTGTGACATTAACCAATCAGATTTTAAGAGCATGCATGTATACATGAAGGTAGGACGACGACAGTGGTGCTTAAGGGAGATGCCTTTTCTTTTCCAATGGGATATCAAAAATCAAAGAGTTACAGGACAGCTCTAGCAGGAAGGTCATCATCGTCATCATTGCCATTTCTACACCTTAAAACTAGATATATTTTATGCTTACATCAATTTTCAAAATTACACGACCAACACAGCCCAAGACGTCTGGGTTTTTGGCTGCCATTGATCAAACATTTTGCTACCTCAGACTGTAGAAAATTTGAATGATGAAAGCCAAAAACTCAGACGACTCAAATCACAGTTAGCCATCTGGTTTGCATAATTATGAAAATAATAACTATCTAGTGTTCCATGGTGCAGCTAGCTGTTGGAATAGTAGAATCTGATTGGTTAATGTAATCAAACTCAGGACTTTTTAGACTTGACCATTGTTTGGCTGAGAAATGGAAATTGGCCGTGCCAAAGATCATCGCAGTATAAAAATAACAGTATATCATATCCATACATTTCATAGTTATATATGTTCATTAGAGGTCATTCCATTATTGGTTACTATTTATTAACGTAACAATAGGTGTTGACCTAAGCCTAAGCCAGGGAAATTATATGTTATTAGTTAGTATTATCATGAGAACTAATAACAATTTCTATACCTACCGGGTAACCTTTAAAAAAACAATTACTTGTATATAATCTATATACCTATGATCGAAGTTCCTCCTTGTCATTCTGTAGGAAATAAGATAAATTCAAATTCTACTACCAAGACAGGTAGAGTGTGAATTTGACTCATCGTGTAACACTTGTTTGACTGTACATTCGTGAAGTCTAGTGCACACATTCCTGAGCCCCGAGCGGCTTTGAACTTCATGGTGGAATTTGGCTGTTACTTCTACTTGAAAAGCCTGTTCAAAGGTAATTAGCCGCTCGGGGCTTAGGAATGTGTGCACTAGAGTTCACAAATGTACAGTCAAACAAGTGTTACACGTTGAGTCAAATTTACACTACCTGTTTTGGTAGTATGTGCATCAAATGATTTAATACATTTTCTCTCATGTGCAAAAGGTTTGGTTTTAATACAGAAAATGGAAATTCTTCACTTTCTATAAATAATTTCATTCTTTCAATTTTTGCCTGGCTTTTAGAGAATGATTCAACTTTACTGTGATTCTCAATCCAAGTGTTCTGCCAACTTCATAGTTGTCCGTTGGAATTTGAAAATATAAAAGGTAGCGATTGATTAGTTTTGATTGACAGAAGCAAAAATTCAATTCTACAAGCCGTTGAAATGTAAGGGTTCGCCGAATATTGAAAATTGCAGTAAATTACTTCCAGTTCAAATATTTCTGTGTCATTCTTCTAGCCAAAATTGTTGTAAAATTTTGTAGGCTACTTGTGAAAAATTTAAGCTAGTTAAAAACCTTAAGAATTTCAAATTCACTAGGTCAGTATTTCTAAATATAAAGTTTTCTTTCAAATATTGTTAAGTAAGGGTCTGAGTAAGAAAACTAGGTGAACCAATGGTGGGATTGTGTGCCCTGTCGTATTGGGTACAATTATGTAAAGTGGGGTAGGATTGATAGGTGTAGTTCTTACACAGACTTTTACTTAAAGTTACCTAAGGGACAAGTCATTATTTACCGCAGGGAGGGGGGCTGGTGTAAATAGAGGGGGGAGGGGACAGCATTTTTATGCTCCACAATGGACAGGCTAAGAGAGACAAAGGGCATTTTAGGAGGGGGGGGTCACAAAAATTTGTGTAAGTGAAAATCAAAATGCACCAGCCCCCATCCCTGTAGATAATGGCCAGTCCTATGTATCTATGAATGTAGCTATGTTCTTTCATTTTTATGATGTTGGGCTTGCCTGTTCATTGGAACTGACCATGGGGATGATACAATATCAGTATTCTGTTAACTCACATATTTCAGTGGCTTATTGTAAAAAAAACCTTTTCCACTGCTGTCAATGAACATGGTATCATCTTCTAAAACAAAGCTGAATCTAGGAGAGACTGGTATTCAACATGGTATGTTAGCATGTCTTCTATTTCACTCTCAATCAGTTGATTGCTTCTGGGAGATTTGATTTGGGTTTTGGACTGGAAGATCATTGATTGATGGCAGTGAAAAACCAATTTGACAACGTTCAGCCATTGAAATGTCTCAGTTCACAGAATATTGAGAATCAGGTTATTGAAATCTCTTAACCTGTGAAATAAATATTAGACTAATACACATTAGTAGACCCTAATTCAATTGTTTTCTTTCGTGTCTGTTTGACTATTACACTTAAACAAGCAATTTTTATTTCACAGGTTAAGTGATTTCACTCTACAATAGACCTTTTTACAGTTCCATTCATTGACCAAAAAAATAGTTCCAAGTTGAAGTTGGAGTTGCCACGCATGATAAATTATTTTTTCTATGCACGGTAACTCCAACCTCGACTTATAACTATTCTTCATTCTTCAACGAAACTGTAAAATTTGTGTCTATCATGTAATCACATACTCTGTCAAATCTTATTCTTCTAAATATATAATAATGGGAATTATAATTACAGTTTAATTCATTGCTTAAATATCTAAATGACAAATCAGAATTCTATTCAATAATGTAATGGGTTTTTCAGAGTTGGACATTTTGTTCAATAATGGGCTAGGATTATTATAATTATCAATAAAATGGTATTAGTAGCATTACCGCTGCTTTTGAGTCCTAACTTCTATTAAATAAGAAATAAAACAACTTTTTCCATTCAGTGATACAGCATGAAGAAGTGATGAAAACACAAAAGAACCTTGGGGGACTCCAATATATAATGGGGATGCTGGGCAGAAATTTTGAAAATGATCCCTAAAAGGTACCAGATTCCTGTCGAGGTGGGCGTGCCAACTAATGATTTTTAAAACCCCTAAAAAGTACCAACTCTGAGCAAGTTACTCATTTATTTTTGAGCTTTATGTGTAAATGTCATGATACTTCCTAGTAAGTCCCTACATTGTCTGTAATATCAAAAGTTTCATTCTCCCATGCGTGTGGAATTAGCTCTGATTACTTAGCCTCCTGCGCAGCCGCTGTGAGGCGCTTCCTGTTCCCGTCATTCCCCCGCTAGTAGCGACCTTAAGATCCAGGACGGATGGGCTGGTTAAGATCAACCTGCCCTCGCACCCTGGCATTCAACCCAAAGTTATCACTACGATGAGTCTTTTAAACTTTAATACAAAAATTTAATATACAATGCAATAAAAAATATAAAAATTGTACCTGTATTAGGTCTTTGATTTACAATTCCATTGGCCTGCCATGCAGTCTCTTTTTCATCATGTAAAATATACCAGATGAATGTCGTTCTATTATGTAAAATATGAAATATCTTAACTGGATGTTTGCTTGAGGGAGTCTTTGATTCTTATGTAAGGAAACGCAACACATCTAAAATTACTCCATCGTTTCTTCAAGCTTCCAGTAACGGTCCATTTATCAGCATCTTGATTATACTGTTCAATAGTAGTGGTCCCGCCACCACCGAACACAAACATCACACCTTGGAGAACCCCTGCGGCAAAGTCCCTTCGAGGATGATTCAACGATGCAATTGGGGTCCAACAGTTTGATTTCGGATCAAGAGTCTCGACTGTCTTGAACGAAGATCCTAGTCGATCACACCCACCAATGGCGTATATGGAGTCATTTAAGACAACTAGTTCATGTCTGAACCGTGGCACATTCATAGATGCGCAGTTCTCCCATTGATTAGTTTCAGTGTTGAAGCATTCAACAGAAGCTGTTGCCTGGTCTCCAGGTGGGGTAACACCTCCGGTGACATAAATTTTGCCGTTTAAGGCAACTACAGCATGATAACTGCGTCGTATGCTCATTAATGGCATCCTATTCCATTTCTTTGATTTTAAGTCCAAGAACTTTGCTCTTTTTCCACCGCCAATGACAAAAATATGCCCCATTCCTTCACAAGCAGCATATTCTGCTTCCTTTACACCATCGGCAACCCTCACCCAAAAGTTCAGCTTCAGGTTGTACTTATCTACCATTAGACCACCCCCAACGACTAAATACAAATCATTATCAACTGCCAATGCTGTGCCCGATGCTTCGGCCATGCCAACAACTTCAGAGCAATCTCCAGTCTCCATATTGAAGGTTTCTATCTTGGGGTTAAACAACTCGCCAATCAAATACAAAACATATGGGGATTTTCTTGGCTTGTCAATATGGTGATTGAGATTCTTTTTTGCCGGGAACAAAATGGCTTGGAGTGCATCTTCAGCTAGCTCCTCCCACATTGGAACTTTGGAAAACATTTCATTGCACAATATTTCTTCTAGGTAATCAGGAGACATACATGTGAATCGTATATGTTTCATTAAGTCCTGAAACCAATGAAAAATAATAATTAAGGCCCGTTTACACTGGCGATTTCTGCTGCGATTTTAGCTACGATTTTTGCGGCGATTTTAGTAATAGTTAAGAATGGGAAAAGATTAACTCGTAAAGTTTTATTCAGGACACTAATATTACCTGGACAACTGTCTCTTTTTAAAAATCGCCGCAGAAATCGCAGCAAAAATCGCCAATATAAACGGGCCTTGGGATTATTCTATTCTTACCGTAATCGTTGTAAGTATAGAGTTTAGTTCTACTGACTCTTTGCAAAGATTGCGGCAACAATACACCAGTTTCGCATTCGATGCATACCGCTGTTTTTGAAGACTACAGTCTTATTTGCACAGGCTGCAAAAGTCAACTCATAACGTAAAGAATGTGCAAGTCGAATTATAATACCATGCAATGTTTTGAAATCCCACGGATTTTTAATCGTGTCTTTGAATAGTTGACTTATGAACGAGGGACTGAACGAGGCTAAACCTGAGCAAATGAGTCTGGTCTCATAAAACAGCGATTTGCATCGAATACAAAACTGGTGCATTCCGAGATGTTGCCTACTGCAACTTGTCTTGTTATGACAGCCAGTAGAGCAGTTCTCGTATGACTATGAAAAAAATTACAGCACAGACCGCGCCTTGCCGTGACCGTGTCAGTGCCGTATGTTTATGAAAACATTCAACATTTTGTGCCGTGTCTAGGCTTCGCCGTAACCGTGCCGTGTGCCATGACTTTTCACACTCATACGAAATATGCTTTCATATTTCACTGTTCGACATATAACGCTCGAATGTGTCACAAAATTTGCATAAATATTGCCTAACATACCCTATTATATAACGAACTGCATCACACCCCCTCAATCCACTCCTGAGTAGGGTGGGGTTAGGAAGGTAAACAAATTAGCAATATACCTCTAAAAATCTGCTTGATATAAAGCACTTGAGAAAATGAAAATTCTAATATGAGACACCTCAAGTCAAATATATATAGTTAGATAATTATTAACCAAACCTTATGCTTGACTAGTCGATCTTCATTTTCTTCATACCACGCCATCAAAGCCTCAAATACGTCCTCCTCCTCATCAACATGGATCGTATCCTGACTGATAATCTCTGCCAGTTGACGTGCCGGAATCATCCCAAACTCCTCTTCTACACACAACGCCATAAAATTCCAAGAAATAAAGTTATCAACCTTGGATTTGAGGTGATTCAATGAAAACTGTGAAGCCAAAGACTGAATCCCGAGACAATTGTCAAGCTGGATCTCTTCTTGCATAAATTCTCCGCATTCCTGTACAATTTCTGGGACTTCAAACAAGCTAGCAACAGCAAGGATACCTTCTATGTTGTCCTGGTTAATAGCAAGTTCACAGGAGTAGAAATAATCGATGATTAATTCGACAGATTCTGGCTCACAATCCTGTAAAGAAATCGTACTCATGAAAGTCTCGACAAAACCTGTTGTTAACATGGCGCGAAAATAAGGACTACACGCCACTAGCACGATCCTGTGAGCTTTTATTTCCTTGTCGTGGACCTTGAGAGTTACATCTAACAGTTCTTCGTAGTTTCTGAGCTCCTTGAAGACTTGAAATGCTCGTTTTTCGTGAGCTCCCACGACATAACGAGTTCTTGTTTGATCTTGGTCCGCCATTTTGTACACAGGGAGCCCATCAAGTAAACATTGTCAAATAACACAGGAAGCCCAAAGAGATGTGTTCTTTGCTGGAAAGCAAATTTCAACATGAGTCCATCATGAAGCCATCAGAGAAAAGATTGAATCATTGAATAGTGCTTTTAGGAAGGGATAGGAATATAAGATGTTTATCGTAATTATCTATATACCCACAATTGATTGTTACCGAATTTCATATTGAAAGCAAAATATTACAAGACGTTTAGATAAATGTCAGCGTTCACCGGAAACGGAAGTGATCGTACTAATAGTGCCAGGCTCCACTCCATGTTTTCTTTAAACAAAATGGCGGCCTTCTGTGCAGAAAGTAAAGATTGTAAAGAAACCTTTATTTTACGCTTCAAAGAGCTACAAGATGAATGCACAGCTTTGCTCTCTAGCAAACCAGGTAAACTGATGATAAGTAGGGCGTAAGCAGATTGATTGTAGGGTGTTAGCAGGCGGCTGATAGGTTGTCGATAGTTTGGTGGTAGGATGTTGGTCTACACCCTTCAGACATTGATTTTTAGCTATTATTGTGGTTTCCTTAGAAATACTGGAACTAGATGTTCAGACAAAACTTTGGGTATGCCAAACTGTACAATAGCAAACTGTAGCGTGGCCATAGCCACTGTGCCACAGCCCCACAGCCCCACTGTTCTACTTTGCCTGTGCTATTCTACTCCTAGGCCTCAATACACAACCATACCGTTATTCAAACGCATGCATAGACAATGGAAAGGAAACCAAACAACAGAAAGAGCCAATTAGGAATATAAGGAAACTAATGAGGTCATGAATAAATTAATATACAACCAATTCATGATTCAATACATGTCACACAAACACTTTTTACTGTCAAAACATTTTTTGCTCTTGTAGAAAATATTTATTTCCCAAGAAAAGCGGATCAAGTTTTTTTAAAACCTGACCACTTTTCAAATGGTGGCTACAGCCCTGTGCAGTACAGACCATGACATTGTGTATGAACAGATGACATTAAACATGGGTCTGGGAGGCCTGGGTGGTTCTGTTCTTAGACATTTCTATTTTCATGTGTTCAATATGTTCAATCCGATTTCTTGTCTCAATTTATTGACTCACAGATGTAGAAGAGTTGCAACTTCTTCAAAAATCACTTGTAAAATGTCAATCAAGCATAGCTACATTAGCAAGGTAAGAGTTATAAACAAACTAGCTGATCTAGTCAACATAGGATGGACAACAACAACAACAACAACAACAACAACAATTTATTTGTCCTCCTGAGGTGACATTACAATTTAATACTCCAGTTTCACATTCGATGGAAACCGCTGTTTTTGAAGACCACAGACTCATTTGTACAGGCTTAGCCTCGTTTATAAGTCATCTATTCAAAGGCACCATTTAAAGTCCGTGGGATTTGTATTATTCAACTTGCACATTCTTTACATTACAGTTGGCTTTTGCTAATGATTTGCATAAGTCAACCGTAATGTAAAGAATGTGTGAGTTGAACAATACCAATGTTTTGAAATCCCACGGACTTTTAATGATGTCGTTGAATAGCTGAATCATAAGCGAGGCTAAGCCTGTACAAATGAGTCTGTGGTCTTCAAAAACAGCGGTTTCCATCGAATGTGAAACTGGAGTATTATATATGAATTTTGTATAGAATTAATATATTGCAGTTGATGAGAGCAAAGACATTTAGAAATAGCTTTAAGGCTAGTCGAGCTAAATATCTGGGCCATGCGGTGTAACTTATACAATCAATGGTTCAATCAATTCAGTAATTTCACAGATGGACATCATGACAGGCCATATATAATCTGATCATCATATGACTAAGAGATGCATTTGCCCAATAATTTGATAATTTGGGCAGGATATTTCAAACCCCCCTCCCCCACACACACACTTTAGATCAAATTCATTATATAAATGATAATTTAATCTTAGTACTTTTTTTTGAAGCCAAGAAAAACTGAACCAAAACACCCTTGCTAACCTGCTAAAGGACTATTCTAAGGTATGGTGTATGATTTACCTTGTGCATTTTCGTTTTGAATAAACTGTTGTAAATCTTGATTTCTGATTGATTGGTGACATATGCTTTATGCTTTTTACATTGTGCACTATGCATCATGCTTCTTCAAATACTCATGCCTATCTCAGCATGCATGCTTCTCCCAATACTTGTGTTCTGCCCACATCTTTTGTAACTGCACACAGCATACACACATCTATTAGCCTGCATCACATCTGGACAAATATCACAGTAAAGTCCTTTAAAAGACTTTACTGGGGTACCTGTATTTTTCCAGATGTGATGCAGGCTACATCATAACTATGTGTTAGTCTTTTGATAAACACAATAATGATGGTATATGTCTATGACGATAGAATGAGAAGTATATATATATATGATCATACCATACTGTAATGGTGCTGTTCTGTTATCATATGAGTTCTGTCATATGATTAGCTTGCTAATTTTTCATTCTATTTAAGTGTGTAATGGATAAAACATATGTTGAAGAATGCAGACTGGTGAATAATGATTTCAAGGATAATGATAGCAAACAAAAACTTTTGAATATTATTGGTAGGTACTAAGAGACTGGTCATAAAGTATGGGGGATGGGCCATCAAAAACAGGGGGTGGGCCACACAATTTTGAGCTCCTTGAGAGAGGTGGGCTATCTAAAAAAATTAACATCTAACATCTATGCAATTTTGCTTCAAAGGTGGGGTGGGTCATCTTTTTTTCAACCTCATTTTAATAATGGACCAGCATAAAAAAATGCTAATTCAATTTTAGTTTTGCTGGCCCACCATCCCCTTTTACTTTATGACCAGTCCCTCAGTATTAATTTTTCTTTTTGGATGTAACAGTTGTGTGTGCATTTAGTTCTGTGAGCCACGAGTCTTTGGCCATTACATTCATTAGCTCTTATTCTTTGTCAGAGCAACTATCTATACCAGACGATATAGCAAAGCAGTTTCTTCCAAGCTTAGAAAATGATATCAAGGTTGGTTTGATTGTCATCGTCATCATACTACTGACAAAATAACAAAAATATAAAAATAAGATAAATGAAAAATTAACAGTGGATTCCACAGAGTTGCTCTTCTTCCACTGCTTTCCAATTGGAATTTAGAAGTTGATTTTTGTGGAGGGAGAAAAACCAGAAAACTCTCGGGTTCAATCCTCAGGATCTCCACACTTGTTTTGACTTTGCTCTGTTCTGTGTATAGCTTTGGTGGACTACCTGTGGTTTGTGTGGTGTGACCAAGAGAGACTGAAAGCAAGCTTAAGAGCAAGGGGAAAGATGCATTGAGATGCATCTCTCTTTTTCCTTTATCCTCCTCCCAATCCTCCTCCCTCCTTTACCACACAGGGATCCCAAGCACATAAGAAAATAAAATAAAAAAGAGATGACTTTGGAGGGAACTAGGTAAAACTATTTTGATGATGCAAGTCCCTGGGAAATGGCCTCTAGTTTAAAGGAAAGTTTTGGACATAAGGGATTCAAGGTGACAGTACACCACTGTAGTAATCAGTGCTATATTATTGAATGTCGTTTTAGATAGAAGAACTATTAGGCAAGGATGTAGTAGAGTGTCTTTACTGGAGAAGAGGTGCTCTACTCTACATGTACTGTCATACTATCTATTCTGATAATGAAAGATGGACTGGAATGATAGCAGATTTTATTAAGGTATTTCACTGATAAACCTTGTCAGTTCAAGATATTGAAATTCTAGCACAATACTGAGGCCCTCCGGAATACAATGTTCAAAATTGCATTTCTACCAAATTTTGTTAATTTCCAAAAGGTAGAAACTTCATGTATGATATATTCATTTTACTCCTAGCAATAAATGTATTTGGTGATCCACGTGTTTGTACCATACATGAAGTACTATACGACAATAGCCTCGCAATCAATTCTGAATTTTAAGATACCAAATGGTTGAATAGTTTGGTGTATATGTTATCCCATTGATATATAAAAAGTGCATAAACTTAATACTTTTGCTCTCAAAAATTTTTTTATTTAGGATTGTGAAGTTGGTGTTGAGTTTTTACAGAAAATGCTTAGCGTAAGAACATCTTTAGAAGATGATAAAGAGTACATGGGAAGTAGACATGATGGTACAATGGAACTGTTGATGCAAGGTATGATCTGGGGTGCTTACTATCTTACCGGAAAAACCGGGAATTTCGGTTGGAAAAATAATGGTAGAAATGAATGGTATGTGTCATTCCGATCGAAAAGTTCTGGAAAACTCGCTCTTCCGATTGAGGTCATTTTCCCGCACTTTTCGGTTCTTCCGGTAGACGCGTGTACCATTTGTCGGTACAAACTCGGTCTTCCGATTGAGCTAATCCACTTTTCCCGCGACACGAGTGAAAAAACGCACTGCGCATGCTCAGAAGTTCGGCAGAAAGTTCATAGACCAGTCGTGTTTACGAAGAAAACCGTTGGAGATTTGCATGCCTTATATTATGCGAGATTTACTAAACGTCTTTAAATCTCCAATGGTTTTCTTTGTAAACACGACGAACTTCTGAGCATGCGCAAACGTTTTCTCTCGTATCTTTTCCCGCACTTTTCGGTTCTTCCGGTAGACGCGTGCCATTTGTCGGTACAAACTCGGTCTTCTAATTGAGCTAATCCACTTTTGCCGCACTTTTCGGTTCTTCCGGTAGACGCGTGTACCATTTGTCGGAAATCAAAGTTTCCCGCTCTTTTCGGTTTGTAGACGCGCGAATTTCCAACCGGATGGATTGGTTTAATTGGTAACCACCCATGGAAATTACAGACGATCTGTAGATCTGTAGCTGTAAAAACCGTCCAATCTGTCTTATCGAACCTTGAAACCTGACCACCGGCTCTGAGCTGATCCAAGTCAGAGCATGCTTTTTTCACAGATTAGATGAGTGTTTCGCGGATTTCCAAAGATAGTTCTATATCAGTCCACGTCCACGTCTGTGTCATTCTATTGAAATTCCATATCTTGAATGATAACCAAAATCTAGATTCCTAACTTTGGGAAAATTTTTGTTTTTAGGTATTTTTAGTGACACTCATCTACTTGGATTAATGTATGCTGGTGAACTATGCTATTGGCACTGGAAAACACTTAACCTAGACAAGAACAATGAATCGACGAGGCCGGAAATGGCCACCTCTGGCGGTACTACTAGTCCACTAAACTCACTTGCTGAAGGTAAAAGGGTTCTTGGAAGATATATCAGAACAGTACGAGGCCCTTTAAAAGGGATGGGATGGGATACTATCAAGGCTGAGCAGTACTTGAATGAGTTAAATAATGTACAAGATGTTGGTACCTAAACATTGCAGATATCATTTACTGTCATATTTGGCAAAGTTAAGAGCTTAACAATAATTTCATAAAAAATATTGATATATTAAAACTGATATCTTGGGGAAAAAATCGCTTAAAAATAACGGGGGGGGGGGGGGGGGAGGGGGGAATTAACATCTTTTAAAATATACTGCGCATGTTCGAAATTTTGGCGGGAAAACTGAAGACGTGTATCAAAAATATGTAAGAATTATAAAATTGTGAAATTGTACTGAATTATGAAAAATTACGGAAAGTTCAATTCGACTATTTTTCTATTCCCTTTATAAGATAATTGTTATTTTTATTCTATTAGTTTTATAGATAACTTTATATTATCGTGAGGTAAATAATGTAATTTAATTGTGCCTTCTCAAATGGGAAATTCTAGTTGGCCGTCAAATTTGAAAATTCTTAAATCCTCTGCTTGTGAGTTTTATCAAGAGAATTGTGGTTTTTAGGCCATTAGCGTCGGATTTTAACGTCAAGAAAGCGGAATTCATCAGAAACATTGATCTAATTTTAGACCACATGTCATTCTCGTGAACATACTTTCTTGGAAATCTCATAAACTTACTCCAATAGTCTCTCCAATATAGTTTGTTCGGGAAAGCATCGAAATCAGACTTGGAGTGCTTTCCATTTTTTCAGAAAAACCGGTAATATCGGTTGGAATACAAATGGAACTGTCACTTTTTCGGAACTTCCAACCGAAAAAAAAGTGGAACACCTTTCAAGCTTGTCCATTCATTCCGGTTGGTACGAACCAACTGGAATTGTCTGAAACATTTGAGAATTTCTCGGAATTTCTCAGGCCCGGTTCTCTAATTCGCACGTTCATAGTTAGTAGGTGTATAGTTGGTTTAAACTGTTCCATTAGAACCATTCTTGTCTCGGTTTCATTAACCGATTTTTCTGGACAAGTGGAAAGCAACCTTGACGTCCGAAAATTTCCGAGCATGCGCAGTGCGTTTTGTTGACTTTTTATTTCTCATGGTTGATAATTTTCTGGTCGAAAATTCAACGTATTAAAATTCGACAGAAATTATGAAACTTTTTCTGTTTGTTAAGAAAGGTTTTTACTAAAACATCTTTTAATTAAAGGAGGATAAGTTTACGATTTATTTATGAGTAGAAAGAGTCAATATAGAAAACAGTTTTTCACACTGTTTGACTATAAAATAGTTGAATCTACATTCATTTGCATATAATATATAAATGTCTTCCCTTGTCAATACAGTCGAGAATTCAATATCTGTCCACAAATTATCAATATTTTCGTATTTTCCAAGTCACACATTCACTGAGTCAATTGTTTTGAAGAAGAAGAAATCAGATTCCAGTTCAATCGATTCCTTTCGTAGGCGAGAGCTTTCTCAAAACCAAGAAGGATAAACGAGAGATACATATAAACAAAGGCAGCAGCAAAATTCAAATGCATATTCCAAAATGTAAGATTCATTATTACTCTTTCAACGAGAGAACTGATTGAAAAAGGAAGAAAAGAGCGGAAAATAGATGTTATCTTTTTGCTTCAAGTTGTATTATGTCGACTAACCCTGGCGATAATAATCTACAAACGACGATTATACAATATTGAAACCCCAGGCTTTGATTAAAATTTGGAATACGGACTTTCAAAGGATTTTCGAGAAAATATGGATCGGTGACTTACGTATGCATCAATTAAGGCTTGCACAAGAGGCTAGCTGAAATATTTTTAGGGCGATTTTTGGAAGAACTTCGAGTGTTGGATGCTTAAAGTTCAGTTATCTAAAATGAATGGAAGTATTTGAATTGTCAGACAAAAACGAATCAAATATTGAAGTCTTTTTCACACCTACTGGAAGGAAGAAAGAAGGCGAACATCAAATATGTTTTTTTTTTCTTTCTCTATCTCACTCAAAAAAAATATTTGGTGAAGGGTTATTTTGTTGCATGCTGCTTACCAGGCCCGAAATGCAGTATGGGTGATGCGCAGTATGTGAATTCAATCAGCGAAAGGTCATAAAGGTCACCATAAAAGTCGCTGTTTTTGTAAAAAGATTTCAAGTTAATTTTGAGATCAATTGTGACGTAGTGCCAGATTGGGAAAAAATGCTTTGCCTGTGTTCCCAATAAGGATTTATTTCCGTAATTAAATCTACAACAGATCTAGAATACTTGATACTTTTGACAGTTCAGCTTGAAAGGGAGTTGTGTTGATGTGTCGCCAAGGTTGATAAGGAAGTCCTCGACAAGAGGGTTTTAGTTTGGGGAATTTTATGAAGTGGACAAACGGCAGTAAATCAAACTGGAACAGATACATGGATGGATGGATGGATGGATGGATGGATGGATGGATAAATGGATGGATGGATGGATGGATGGATGGATGGATGGATGGATGGATGGATGGATGGATGGATGGATGGATGGATGGATGGATGGATGGATGGATGGATGGATGGATGGATGGATGGATGGATGGATGGATGGATGGATGGATGGATGGATGGATGGATGGATGGATGAATAGATGATGGAGGGATGGCTGGATGGAAAAGTGGATGGATGGATGAATGGGTAAATGAATTAACGAATGAATGAATTAGTAAAAAATAAATAATGCTTGACCATTCAATATCAAGATATATTCATACAACATGCCTTACTATTACTCTGGTTTCATCGGTTTCTCTACCCGATGTAAGCACATCTCATTTTCTTACTTCGTGAATCGCGCACCCAATCTCAACTCCAAATCAGTTCGATCTACCAGACTTTACCAATATAAAATATATTTCTCAAGTCGAAAGAAAAAATACAGTCCAATATAACGAAATGATGTTTGGAGTTTCGATTGCTCTTTAATGACAAAAACTAAAATTTCAATATCGAAAGCTACGTGACGTTTCAAGAGTAATCCATGTCATTTTACAGGAAACAGTTGAACAAACGAGAGCCATTATGTAGTGAGAATAAATACTTTAATGTTTGAACTGTGTTTCCATAATGTCTGACATGTGTTGGGAGCGAGGATATTGGATATATTTAAAACGTGCTGTGGTACGTGCGACACGTGAAATGAAATATTGAAGTGGAGGGGACTTGTATCTTGTAAAATGAATGTAATCAGAGAATGGTTAGAGTTATAAAGGAATTGTTATCTTTGGTTGTAGTTGTGTGTGTGATTATGCTGATCACAATTATACAGTTACTTATTCATTCTCTTATTCTTTTGAAAGTTTGGTTATTTCATTCGTTTATTCATTCGTTCATTCATTCGTTCATTCATTCATTCGTTTATTCATTAATTTATCCGTTCGTTCGTTCATTCATTCATTCGTTCATTAGTTTGTTCATTCATTTGTTCATTCATCCGTTCATTCATTCATTCATCCATTCATTCGTTCATTCATTCGTTCGTTCATTCGTTCGTTTATTCATTAATTTATCCGTTCCTTCGTTCATTCGTTCGTTCATTAATTCGTTCATTCGTTCGTTCATTCGTTCATTCGTTCATTCGTTCATTCGTTCATTCGTTCATTCGTTCATCCATTCATCCATTCATCCATTCATCCATCCATCCATTCATCCATTCGTTCATTTATTCATTCGTTCATGATCACTCATTCATTCATTCATTCATTCATTCATTCATTCATTCATTCATTCATTCATTCATTCATTCATTCATTCATTCATTCATTCATTCATTCATTCATTCATTCATTCACTACGGCTCATCCACTCATCTCGCTCACTTATTTATTCTATTTTCATCCCTTTCATCCTAATTTTCTTTCTATGGATTCTTTTCATATTTTTCTCTTTTCTTTTATATCCCTCTTCCTTTCTTTCTTTTCCTTTCTTTTCTTCTTTTCTCTTCTCTCCTCCGTCCTATTTCTTTCTTTCTTTTTTCTTCCGTCACTTGTATTTCTTCAAATATTGTTTAGATATCTTCTCATTTCCATTATCTTCACTCTAGCTACCACAACGAACCACAACGTCCGATACTCGCCTCATTGTTATTCCAGTCCTTTCCAGCTTGTCCTATTCCGCTTCCTCACCTTGCTTCTATCAACAACTCATCAAAAAACACCGGAAAAAAAGCTCATATTTCCCTCTTCCCTCAGTGTATATTAGAATCACTTTACAGATAAAATACTCAAGTAATTACCATATCAGCAAACAAATAAATTATATTTTTTACATGGTTACAAAATTAGTTTTCTAATATTTTCGTCCACATCAACTTAAGTATTTTTTTATACGCTTTTTCCCGCTGCCTCAAAAAGCATTATCTTGTAAATATAAATTTTTGCATTTTTGGTTTAAAATCGAGGTAAAAATATGGAAAATTCAGTATATATTCACGACTACATGAAAGTCGAATATTGGCTTAGAAATACTTAAGACATTTTCTTGGCCTAGTAAACCGAGGTTTGACCAGCTTATTGTTTTCTAAGCCTCATTAGAATCATCTTGATGACTTTGAACTGCAATATATTCGAAAGTAAAATTCCGTTTTTCGATTGAATAATTTTTAGAAATTACCAACTGTGTAATTATAATTAATATTTTTTTCATCCAAATTCAAAAACATCTTGTCAAATTATTTTTCTTTTTAAGGATGAATTTGAATATCAATTCAGTTTAAGCAGTTTATTTGAGTGTATAAATGCTGAAATTCTTCGAAATTCTTGAAAAAAATTCTTAATTTCAAACTGTGTTTAACATTCAAAATTTATGCCTGACTTGATTCTCCTCATAAATAAAAACAAAACTCACTACGTTCATAATCTCAAAATCGAAAGACCACATTTCATGAATTTAAGAAATTTACAATTTATTTATTTAAAACTATAATTTTACATATTTCTTCTATTTCGCTTTTTTAGTTGCTATTTTATTCTTCATTTTGCTTAAATTATTCAATTTTTGGTTTGCCAGTATTGTTTTGAATTGGAAATGTTCCCTTCGGATTGTATTCAAGTTTGTTTTGTTTGGTGTTCACGGCTGTTCCATCTGTTTAGAGAATCTGTCGAAGTTTTGAAGACAGTTTGAGTGACTTTGTAAATAAAACGAAAAATGCAAAGCTTCTTCGGTTCTGATCTATTATGACTTTAAAATTGCGAATATTGCACTCAATAATATCGAAGAAAACTATTCTAATGCTTTTTAACGGTACGTCTTAAATGAGCTTTAAAAAATTCTACAATACTTTTAGGTAGACTTAATTCAAGTCGGATTCTAAGCTTTCTTCCATGGCAAGTGGTGCTATGCCCTCTTTCTCGTGTAAGCCTTCTTTCGCGCTCATAAGTATCTTTGAAATCCTTTGATCTTCTGTTTGCATTGCCATATCAATCGGTTTTATTCCGTCATTTGCTTCAGCAGTAACACTCGCACCGTTCTTCAATAATAATAAAATCGTATCAGGATCACCACCACAAATCGCGGCATGCAAAGGAGTCCATCCTTCCCGGTCTCGTAAATTAACATCGGCTCCAAACTTCATAAAAACTCTTAAACACGATAACTTTCCTTGGAAAGCAGCTTCATGAATCGGAGTCCCTCCGCTTGCATTAAGTCCATCGAGAGAAATATTAGCTGCAGAAGTCAATAGTCTTTCCAATAATCCCGAATTATTCTGAGCAACTGCAGCGTCTAAAGTATTACTAGGATTAAGATGTGTACAGTCATATGATGTGTTTTGCGTTTCCGAGTTGTTAGAATCGTCGTCACCACTCTCAATTAAAATTGAAGGTAATTTTTTAATTTTAATTTTTTGAGCGTCATCTTTATCGTTCGTCTGCAGCGTTGAAGCGGAATGGCAAATTGAGAATCCACGTTGGCGTTTGGTGTATTGGTATCGAGGTCGTTTATTCTTGCCTTGATCCATTTTATTCTCAGTCGTGCACAAGTTGTAAATGATCTCGAATAATCTATCTTTAAACCAGTCTTTGATCCAGATCGTTGACTTACGAGTTGAGCATATTGGTGTAAAAGAATCCTACGAGTTTGACTTTGGACTTGTTTTTTTTAATGTTTTCACGAACTTTAAGAGGTCACAAGCGAAGATGGCATTGTTCACGTCATAAGACTCAACTCAGACTTTTTAACAAATGGTCTAATGTTTTCGATTGGTGTTTGGCGGTATCAAAGGTATGTGAGGTTGAATTGAAAGACGCCACAAGCTAATGTATATACAGTGCATTTCACACTGGTAGGATAAATACTTACATCTTAACGTATCGAAAAATCCACGAATGATCTCTGTGTAGCACAGTGGGAAATCTATTTTGCTCTTTCCCTAAGAACTCTGTATATTAGAAGGTTATTATTCCTAAGTAAGCTTGAAAAAGTCATCCAGTGATATCCGCTCTGACTTGGCTGACAGAGCGTAATTGATGTATTAGACGTCAAAATGGACGGCAATGCGATGTGAAATCTTTATAATTCAGTTTTATGTCAAACCACGGTTGGTGATCCGAGGAATCAAATCGACCCGACAAAACAAAGAAACGAACCCCCAAGTTATTATTGATATTGCCAAATCCACACCAATTACAATCAAAGTTTGAAGAAAATTCTTCAGGCAGTTCCCGCGATAACTGTCCAGAGATTGTGACAGGGGTTAGATCGCTGATTGTATGATGGACTCGAGATTAAAAAAGTCTAAATACTAAAACACTATAGAATCAACATGAACTTTATTCATCTTCACGGTTCAAGAGCAGCCTGAGCGATGAGCTCTTAGCTTCTTTTCACTGCACTTACGTAATCAAATATACTGTACTTCAAATAACTTTATAATTCGAAAAATCATTAACGTTTCTAGCGGTCGGAGAACTAGTTTTCGTGGTTATTGTGGGCTTTAGTTTTAGCGGTTTCTTTTAGCACTTTGATGAATATATAACACATTTGCCCCGAGGTTCAACTTAAGACTGCTTTTAATTTTTCTTTGTTTACGGATTGAAAAATGGAATTTAACATCCATGTGTAAACTTTTTGGCTAATTGTTTTTAATAGCTTATAATATGGGTCATAAAAAGAAAAGAAAAAGAAAGCCAGAAAGAAAAAAGACGAATATTGGTATTTATTTTTTGATCGATTTTCTTGGTCATATCTTACCCCGAAACTCCTCTTTTACAGTGGACAGAAAGCTTTTTTCTTTTTTCCTTTACATGATAATGTCAATAAAGCCGAGAGCTCATCCGTTGTAAATCTACTGTTATCTCGAACATGTCTTAGGCTTTTTAATAAATATCAGTACTTTTTTTAGCTCCTTTAACTCGCTTTGATCTTGTGAGATGGAGTAAGAATGCCTGTCGAACGCGCGCGGGCGAAGAAAGGCAAGCTCAATCGAAACAATCTGCCCATTTTTTCATACGGTTCTCGAAATTATTAAATTATTAATACTTAGATACACAGATATGAATAAACAAAATTGAATGACTGTTTATGAGTGTTTTTCAGCAGTTTAAAACAAGACAAGACAAAACAAAAAAATGAAAAAAGTAGACATTTGCATCTTCGATTTATCATTATTCATTCATATCTATACTTTGTAAGTTAAAAACCAGTCGCTAAATATAGCCAAAAAGAAATATTTTTAGAGCAAGATCATTGTATTTTCGAATAAAGTATTTAGCACTTCATTTCAAACTTTTTAAATTATAGATTTAAACTACTTTCAAATATTTAGAATTTATTAATAAAATCTTAATTACAGTTTGGTATATTCATATTTTGGCCAATCTGTATTGATTCCCAAAGTCAATATTCATATCAGATTTTCCTCTTTAAGTACTTTCCTCATTAAACAATGGTCTTTCCAAGTTTGCCGAATATTATGATTTCTTATTTCAAGAATATATTGAGTTTAATTTTTTTCTTATCATATACACCTATAAATATCTATTTTGGTTCGTTTGTTCCTCGGTTACTGTTCGGCCGACGTTCGGTCGACGTTCGGTCGAGGTTAGGTGGACGTTGGGTCGAAGTTTGGTCATTGTTCGGCTCTTAGAACCTTTAAGAAAGAAACTTTCTTTTTATGAAGCTAAACAAACTCTCTTTTTGTAAAAGTTATATGTGGTTTGCAACTTTTTTCAAGAGAATGAAATAACAAAAGACGTGGTGGCCATGTTCGTTGATGGCGGCCATATTATATAATGTCGGCCATCTTGGTTAGTAGTGACGTGGAGAAACCAAGACCAAATTTTTTGTGAAATTCAGCAATGACGGCTATGACTACTCGATTTGGCTTGGCATTCGCAGATCTAGAAAGGGCAAATTTTTTATAACAAGCAAAGTAATAGTAGAAGTCGTATGGCCGCGAAAAAATCACGAAACAGCCACTTCTCGCATCGAACCAATCAGGACGCGTATAGATCGCTGTCGACTTGCAGCACGTACAAGTCCAAGATAGCTTGATGATAAATACTGAAATATCAACAAGAAATATTGGCTGCTCGGCTATAATTCGCTTGGGATGAAAGAGAGAGTGAGAGAGATAATTACTTGGGTACGTACTTAGTAAACATTAAAATGGCATCAGGATTTTCCGTGCATTTTTACTGATCCAATCACAACCCATAGATAATTTACAGCAAAAGATAGTGGAAAGAAATGTAAAAAATTCCTATTACAGAATTCCTTTCACGAAATATGGCTAAAATGTGTCACTTTAATGTGTCATGTCATAATTAATTAGTTGTACTCCATCCAATGATTGATGGATGGTGACGCCAAGCTAACCTCAAAGTATCGTAATGTTGATCAATCTTTAGTATGGGTTTTAGTATGTCGGTTCATAGAATGCCTGACGTAAAGCTGTAATGAATTAATTGACATCATATCACGTATCACATACTTTTTAGACACTTGAAGATAACTTATTGCGCATGCGTAAGAGTAGATTTTGTTCGATTGTGAAAACCAATGAACGGCTTTGTCACACCAAGGAGTAGAGTTTTTCCTCCGTTTTCATTGCTACGCACTGATGGACACAACTGTCAAGACAGGGAAATCGGGCAATGCAAGTGTCGTCGATCAGATACAGCGTTAGAGTATGTAAGGGAACAGTGAGAATATACATGGAAACATACATCTTTTGACCCCAGAGATGATTCTCGGCTTCAAACGGAAGAGCGAAGCCAAAAAGCTCTGGGTACGAGAAAGGGTTCGATTTCAAACCGACTTCGTTGCGCCCGCGATGTTCTTATCCACCAAAAACTCAGGCCTTAGCGACTATTTAAAAAAAATAAATTCTTGGCATGATGTTCAGAGTTCAATCTATACAACAGTCTGCAAAATGAATTCCTTTCGCCTTCATCGCAGACAACACTTATCTCATCTGTATTTTCCTTTTGGTGGGCTTCCTGTGTCGATAATAATATGACCGAGAGGAGGTGAAACTCCGAGAAGAAAAAATGAGAGCTGATTCCCCCTTGTTTTTGGTCACCAGTCCTCCTGTTTCGTCTCGTAAAACTTCAACCAAGTTTGTTGTTGTTTTACGGCTTCTTATTAAAAACAGTTTATTTAAAGAAATATTTAATATTTTTATTACTCATTCTATTTGACTTTAAAGCAAATAAACAATATCAACATGTACAATTCTCAATACAGATTCTTGTTATTAATACAAAATAGAAGTAAATTTATTAAAATAAATTGATACTAGAATGACACTTGAGAAAACTGTTTGCGCATGCGTGCATTTCAGCACGTTTTCCAAGAAATCAAGAGCAATTTTAATATAAAAAAGATATATTCGTTTTCTCCAAGTGACAATACTAAAAACATTCGTTCACTATACTTTTGTGGGACCGCCATGATACTTTATTAACGAAGAAAATATGACTAAATTGGCCTTACGTTTCAAGAAGTGACTACGTTTTCCCCCCAGCATTTTTCCAGAAAAGTTGCATATTTTCAACCATTTTGCATAAATACTACGAACATGCGCAAACATTTTCTTCTCGTATCTGCTAGAGTGCAGTCTCATACCCAGACCTCCTCGGGTTGGACAGGGAGCGACAGAGGAGCTATGGGTACGAGACTGGCTATAATGATATTTAGAGAGGTATTTAGGCTCGATTATCGTTCAACATTATTTTCTTGTGCCCGAGATCAAATCTAAACGAATGTAAAAAATCAAAGAATCCAAAAACTATTCTTAATGATTTTCAAACTGATTTTCGTCACATTAATAAGAGTGTCATGTCAAAACAACATAGCAGTTGTCAACAAAAATTTGGTAAGACATTTGAGCCCGCGCAAGCCGCAACTTCCGGTTTACATAGCCACAAGTTTATCGCGGCCAGACACCTTAAATCTCCCCATGCCAGATGGCTCTTTTATTCATTTTCCTTAGCTTCTTACAGCTTTTTTCTTAGCTTTCCTATAGAGGAGGTCTGGAAAGAACGAAAGTTTCGTTTTAGTCCACAGTCTCTCCGCATTTATTTTTGGTCTTCCTAAGAAACGAAAGACTCTGGAAAAATCCAACAATACAAGTTTTTTCTGGTTCTGGTTTCATTGTTTTGACAGCTTCATATTGTTGTATTAGCCAATCACTAAACACTGGGAGGTCGTTTCTTCCAGAACCTTCTTTAATTTGTTGTTGGAGAATCCAGGAACGAGAATGCTTTCAACCGACTCCAGAGAAAACGTCTGCGCATGCTCCTAGTTTGTATGTATGTAAATGGCTATTTCGAAGATACGGCGGCGATCTTGAATCGCAAGGCATTATGGGACGTACGTTCAGGGGGCAAAACAAAACAAAGATGGCGGATAATATATAGAGTTCCGTTTATTTCTCTTTCTTTCATGTTTATCTTCTAAATTCATCTTTTGTCAAATTGTCTGGTGGTGAACTGTTAATGTTAATCGAAGCCATTACTGTAACAAAGCTTTGTATATTTGCCCCCTACCAAGATGGCCGCCGTATCGTCGAATAAGTCCATTAGTACAGGATGACTTCAGTTATGCTATTGGGAAAATATGCCAAATTTATATTCAAAATTACTTTAGAAACAGAATTTACTCTATGGCAAAACATTATGTTCAGTCTGGAAACCGACTGCTGACGTGTGCTTGCAGGCGCAGACGTTTACTCTGGCGTCGTTTAAGAAACTAGCGTAAGGTTGTAACATTAATCGTTAAGAAGGGTTGACGATTTGTTGTCAGGAATTGTTATCAAAGAAATGGGTGAATAAGAATAAAATCAATCCTAATGATTAGTAAGCCAAATCCCGGGCAGTCGGGGGGGGGGGGGGATTCAATATGGCTGCTAAGTGTCCTTAGAAAGGACCGCCGTCACTAGATTCAAAGATTGACATTCTAATTAATTTCCAGGAATACTTTGATTAAGCATAGGTTTCACCAATACCACCTCCTTCCATGTTTTCATAATAGGTTGTGCTGGAATTCTGAAAACACACAAAAAGGCTTTAGATTCTTGGCAAAGGAAGCCCAAGTTGGTGCCGGCTTCAAACACACGCAAATGGAAAAATAAGTAGGTATGTTGCAAGACCTTTATTACGACTAATCATAGGCCCGGCTCAAACGTCGCACTTCGCGTGAGCCGTACGCATTGGAAACAATATTATATATGAGTTCATTATATTTGACTTGGATTTTTCTAATTAATCCAAAATGGCGGCTATAAAAACCAGGAATTGGAATACTAGTAATTCCCTAGATCGTTTGCCCTGCCATGGAACTAAAGACGTATACTTACAGGATTAACAGACTCCATTAGACAGTGTAGCTCAATGTACAAATCATCGAATGATGGCCGTAGAGAAGGATTAGCTTCCCAGCATCTTAACATAATGTTGTACCTGAAGCCAGAGTAATGACGTTGATTAACAATGATTAAACCAGGGATATAGCTGTAGGGATTTCCACTATGTAACAGCATACGCATTCTGATGGTTTGAGCAGGCGTGTTTTGGCGCCAAAAATTCCCGCCAAAAATCCACATAATTAAATAAGCTATCGAGAGAGTCACTTAGTCATACAAGGTTTTGTATTTTCAATGTTATATCAAGCCTTTCGTAGTCACTGTCCCTGAAATCTTATGCTAGGGGGCTTCTTCCCATATTCAAGGATTTATAATTTATAGAATATTTTTGTATGTTATATTAGACATTTCCGATTTAGCGGCATATAAGCGGAATAGGCATATACTATATGCCGGCCACTCTTTCGTGTTTAAAGAAACGCGGAATATACTATGCCTATGCCGCTAAATCGGAAATGTCTATTTCGAAATCAAGGAATAAAATCTCCGCAGGGCTCTGTTCGCTCTCTTTCCTCGCTTTCTGTAGACACGTACATGTTTAAGGATCAAACACTTTTCAACTTACAGTTGCATCGAACAAGACATCGGCTTTTCGAGTCTGTATCCTTGTTTTAAAGCACTCAACATCTCCATGACCGTGAATGCTGGATATGGAATACAAGCTGAGGGAACAAGATGATGTGTGACACTTCCGCAGTCAGTAAAAGACACAATGACAATAGTCCTTTTCACGGTTACCTGCGCCATCTTGAAATGAGGTAGCCGTGCCTTTTCATTGAAGCGAGACGAACGGTGAGCTTGCAATGATAGAGACCTTTTTTTAACACCTTGGACAATTATTCACATGTCTATCATTGCAAGGTCACCGTTCGTCTCGCTTCGATGCAAAGACGCGGCTACTTCAAAGCATTCTCGTACCCAGAACCTTCTCAACAAAGATCGTAGACTTACGATTTGGCTAATGAGTAGGGTCTGGGAACGACAATGCCTTTCAAGGAACTGTGTAGGGGACCGGGACTATTGAAAAATGTGATTTGCTCCACCGCTCCCCCGCATATTTTTCATCTTACCTCCTGTTTCTATCTCCCAAAGAACGATACCAAATGACCATCTACAGTAAACAAGAACAAAAATATCATCATTGGACTGAAATTACAGTATGAATGACATATCTAAAAGTCAATGAGGCCTGGAACTCTTGCACTAAAAGAATTACACAGGGAGCCCAAGCCTGTACTTACACGTCACTCTGAGGGGTATTAAGTCCTGCTTCGAGAGCTTCAATGGCCATCCATTTGGCTGGCAATTTACCCTACAATACAAAACGATTGATACCTATATCAATACAAAATCTACGAAAGGCAGTGTTTGCCTGTCATTGTTGGTTGGTAATGAGATGCATTCAGCTGATGGATCGATACCATGCAATAGAATACTCTCTGGTTGATAGAACATGATGGGCAGTGTTTGCCTGTTATTGTAGGTTGATAATGAGATGCATTCAGCTGATGGATCGATACCATGCAATAGAATACTCTCTGGTTGATAGAACATGATTGGCAGTGTTTGCCTGTCATTGTAGGCTGGTAATGAGATGCACTCAACTGATGGATCGATACTATGCAATAGAATACTCTCTGGTTGATAGAACATGATGGGCAGTGTTTGCCTGTCATTGCTGGCTGATAATGAGATGCAAGAGACTCATTCAGTTGATTGATATCAAGCAAGAGATTACTCTCTGGTTGCTCGGCCCCAACGACAGGGGCCCATCTTAATTCTCCATCGTGTTAGCCTTTTTTGGTTGGCCTTTTTTTTATGGTTGGCTATTTTTTCAGTTTCAGTTCATGTTCTGAATTCGTGTTTTGGCCTCCCCTCCCCCCCTCAAAAAATCCTGGCTACGCCCCTGGTTTGATAACACATGACGGGCAGCTAGTGTTTGCCTTGCGGATGTGACCTACCCCTGTAGTCTTCTCGTACACAGCACTGGTATAAACATCACGCGATAGACCGAAGTCAGACACCTTGGCCGTCCAGGTTTCATCGAGCAGTACGTTACGAGCTGCAAGATCCCTGTGGATACACTGAAACAAAATAAGGAGAAACCGTTAAGCTGGACAATTATTCAAGGATGTCCCCTATATAATGTTCAAAACCTGGATCGCTATCCGTTTCTGCTCTGAATATTCATATGGACGGGTCCTATTAAGGTCCTAAGATTTTTTAATTCATACTTGCGATTTGAACACACGATGCGATCTTTTATGCGACGTTACATGCGACAAACTAGATCGCACCGTGTGACCACCCGTGTGACCTTGTGTACATGTTCACACGATGGACACTAGAGAAAAACGTTTGCGCATGTCTGCCATTCAGCACGCTTTCCAAGAAATTATAGAGTTTTAGTGAGAAAATAAATGCTTGTTTTCTCCGAGTATACAAAAAATTTCGTGGGTATACTTTTGTGAGACCAAGATAATGTGTTAATAAAGACAATATGAAAGAATTAGCCTTAAGTTTCAAGAACTGATCTTAAGTTTTGGCATTTTGTAAAGACTATTCTTCAGGCAAGTGTGAAAGTCAAATTTGAATATTTTTACAATAGCACGAAGACGCTTTCGACTAATTTGCATACGGACTTAGAGCATGCGCAGACGTTTTTCACGCGTGTCCACACGGTGAGGGTCGTTGCGCGCGAGGTCACTAAGTTGTCACGCGACAAAACATTTAAATGTTGCACACCAAGGTCATCACGCAGTTATCATTTAATTCTTAGTCATCTAAATATGATAATGCTGTCACACAGCGAACATTTAAGTGTTGTACATCAAGGTCGACGTCACGCAATTAACACTTTTCTAATCATCTAAATTTGATGAAGTTATCACGCAACAAACTTTTTCTTTCTCACTTACCCGTCTTCTGGCTAAGTGAGCCATACCATTAGCGATATCACAAGCTATTTTTAGCCTTTCTTTTGGGGGTATATGGACGACATATTCGGCCATGTCTTCATATGATCTGCTGCTTTGCTTCTGTAGGTAGCGAAGAAGACTTCCATTGGCAGCGAACTCTACCACGACCAGTAAGGGACCATCTTAAAAGAATTCAAAACGTACGTCATTTAACTATCAGTTCACGTGATCCCATCCCCTTCAAGCGAGCAGTTGTAACAAAACTAACACCGGAAATGAAAAGCGCACCTCGATATTAATAAGAAGGTGGAATTTCATCTTATAATATCGAATATAGGAAAAATGGCATCAAATATAAAATCGAATATTTTAGTGACCTTGATCACGCACGGCGCCACGTCCAAATTAATTTGCACCATGGACAACTCTTATGTTTAGACACCTGAGAATAATCTTTGCTCATACCCAAGTAAACTCGTCCTGAAGCGCTTGAATGCGAGTCTAAGTAGGGAAAATTCTATTTTTGCAGTCAACATGACTGCCGGGTGAGAATGGACTATATGGATTTGTATGGGATATATCTACCCAAATAGGCCTTTTTCGAATCTGTAGAATACCGATCTGTTCCAACTACAGATTCGTTTAAACTTAAAGTCTCTAACACAATGACCAATCAGATATTGTGTTATTTTTTGTTAACAACTCACCTCCACTCGCACAAGCACCAATCAGGTTCACGATATTCTTGTGTTGTCCTACTTGGACCATTATTTCCAATTCATTCAGAAGATCCTTCATATCGCTCTCGCTGGCCATCCCTTAAAAATTCGTTCGTTAGTACACAGAACGCACAGAAGACACGTAGAACCCGTGCGCAAAGTAGTGATATGTTTTGATGCCTTTCTGCGGGTCACGTTTTTTTTCCTTCCCGCAAACGACAGACATTCACCTTTTGCACGTGGCGTCAATACAGCTCAATTTGGAGGACAAAACAATGGTCTCCTTCACAGTTCTCTACGCCATTTTGAAAGATAACCAGACCTTTTCATCAAAGCGAAACGAACGGTGAGCTTGCAATGATAGAGACCTATGGAAAATTATTCACATGTCTCTTTCATTGCAAGCTCACCGTTGGTCTCGCTTTGATGAAAAGGCCCGGCTACCTTTCAAGATGGCGCAGGGAACTGTGAAGGGGACTATTGTCAGGAGATTGAAATTCTTTTGTTTTGTTGTCCAAATTGAGCTGCTTTGTCACGCGCAAGGGGTCTATTACGTTGCGTGTCTTACTTTTCAATTTTTTCACCGCACATCGTCTTGTACTCCCATCATCTTCCGTTAAATTCGCCTCTATTACCATCCCAAATTCTCCTTCACCCAAGACCCGACCAAGCTCGAGACGATCTCTCTCAATCTCCCTCCACGTGAATGTACCATCGATGACGATCTTCTCCGACGGACGAGAATAGCGCACAACACCACCGTTGTCCTATAGGATACAACATTAAAATTTTGAATTGGAATGTAGAAGTTGCTTCGAAGGTTAAGGGCTTTTCTCCAGGTTCTCCGGTTTTCCTCCATCCTCAAAAGCGGCAAACAAGTTGAATTAAAATTCGTTCAGTGCCCTGACTTAGATCAGCCCAGAGATTGTTTCAGGGTATATGCGATCTGTGAGTTAGTAGTGCCCTGACGTAGATCAGCCGCCCAGAAATTGTTTCAGGGTGTGGATGAAAATTTAAGGTATTTTTTTACCTCAAGGTTAGCACGAACGAATCCCGTATTTTTCCGTCTCTTTCTCCAGGCGATCAACACAATGACAATAATGATAATCAGAACAAGTATTGGCACCACTATGATAAGGGCTAGCTCAGCACTTGTAAGACCTGGAATGATAACAATGACGACGATGTTCAGGGCGATATGCAAGTCACATGACCAGGAAAACATCCTTCGGGCCATATAGACAAGGGTGTCACGCAACATGCTCTGAGTGCCCTTGGGTGTGGTCACTTCAAGATTTGGACATGACACCCGAGACACGTGGTTGCAAGGTCATAATTTTTGTGCGTCACGCAATCATCATTTCACTTAATCATCTAGAGATGTTAAAGTAATGGTGGAATGACCTAGTGAAATAAATAATAGATATCTAGATATGATTAAGGTGTCACATTACAAATCTTTGAGTGTGGTTACTTCAAGGCCGTCACGCAATAACAATTTCCTTGATCAATAAGATAAGGATGTCACGTAACAAATCGTTGAGTGTGGTTACTTCAAGGCCGTCACGCAATAACAATTTCCTTGATCAATTAGATACGGACGTCACGTAACATACCTTTGAGTGTGGTTACTTCAAGACCGTCACGCAAAAACAATTTCCTTAATCAATTATATAAGGATGTCACACAACATACCTAGCTTAAGTGTGGTTACTTCAAGGCCGTCACGCAATAACATTTCCTTGATCAATTAGAAAAGGATGTCACGCAACAGACCTTTGAGTGTGGTTACATCAAGGCCGTCACGACAATTTCCTTGGTCAATTGGATACGGATGTCACACAACATACCTTTGATTGTAGTTACTTCAAGGCCTGGACTTGGTTTACTGTGTCCAAATTTATTCTTGGACTTCATTCGTATTAGATAATTTGTTCCTGAGTCCAGACCATCGATTCTGTGATTGTCTCCATAGACGGCAGCATATAACATCCAGTTTCTTTTGTCCCCAAATTTCTTGTACTGGATCAAGTAGCTTGACACGGCGAACATGTGGTGGAGATCGGGTGGATCCCAGTCTAGATGTAATGAACCGTGCTTGATTTCACTCGCTTTGAGTTCCTTCGGTGGAGGTGGTTTTTCTAGAAGCATAAAAATGTTTCTTAGGATTATATGTAGAGGAGAGCACAGCAAAGAAGAAAAGAGAAGAGAAGAGCAGGGCAAGGCAGAGCAGAGGAGAGAATAAAAATACACACCTCTTAGTTCAGCAGTTGGTTCAATCTTATAATTCCCTATCTGTCCTGTCTTCACCTCTGTCAAGAGCCTCTGACCAACTTTGTGTACTACAAGTGACGTGTCTTCATCTTTGTTTTTCTTCTTGACAACGACCCTGAATAACACCTTTACACTACCATTCCTACCAAGGGAAAAGGATAAAAAAGTGACATCAAAGCAGCTCAATTTGGAGGTGCTGTAAGGGGTCTATTCTGGAAATTGTGCATTCTTTATTTTACTATTGGTATTTGTGAATTTGCTGAAATGAGACTAACACTGAGTAAACGAGTCTGTAATCAAGGAACACAGCGGTATTTGACTAATTCGTAACTACAGTCTATTCTTACCTAAATCCGAGAATCTGAACTTCCTGGAACCCAGTTATGTTTTCAAAGACTTTAGTCAGCTGAAAACGTAATTACATAAGGTGTAAAAGATCAGCATCAAAGAAAGAAAGAAGGAAAGAAAGAAAGAAGGGGGAAGGAAAGGGGGAAGGGAAGAAAGAAAGAAAGAAAGAAAGAAAGAAAGAAAGAAAGAAAGAAAGAAAGAAAGAAAGAAAGAAAGAAAGAAAGAAAGGAAGGAAGGAAGGAAGAAAGGAAGAAAGAAAGAAAGAAAGAAAGGAAGGAAGGAAGGAAGAAAGACTGAAAGAAAGAAAGGAAGGAAGGAAGAATCAAAGAAAAAAAGGAAGATTGAAAGGAAGGAAGGAAGGAAGGAAGGAAGGAAGGAAGGAAGGAAGGAAGGAAGGAAGGAAGAAAAATGAAGAAAGGAAGGAAGGAAGGAAGGAAGAAAGACTGAAAGAAAGAAAGGGAGGAAGGAAGGAAGAATGAAAGAAAAAAAGGAAGATTGAAAGGAAGGAAGGAAGGAAGAAAAATGAAGAAAACAAGCAATCAATGAAGCATAGAAGGAAGAAACGTAAAAAGGAATTTTGAAGGAAGGAAGGAAAGAAAACTCATCCATCGCCACAGTACAATCATTTCACTGCTGTATTATAGTCTTACATTTGTCTTCATGTGTTGCTCCATTGTGTGGTAAAGTTTGGATTCCTTGTCGTTGAGAGCTTCATCGAATAATAAGTCTTGTATTGTGATACTTGCGTCCACCTCAACGAGATCTTGAAAAGAAAACCAGTCATAAGGGACCATATAACGTTATCAGGGAGGAGGTGGCGGGGGAGAAATATTTTTTAAACCTTTGTTTTTGGCGTCCCTTTTTTATCCATATCTGGAACAACCTCGGGGCTGATCTATGTCAGGGAACGGCTAACTCACAGATAGAACCCTGAAACAACCTCAGGGCTGATCTATGTCAGAACATGGCTATATCTTACAGATTGAACCCTGAAACAACCTCAGGGCTGATCTTTGTCAGGGCATGGCTATCTCACAGATAGAACCCTGAAACAACCTCAGGGCTGATCTTTGTCAGGGCATGGCTATCTTACCGTCATGTATTGTTAAGTTTACATTCCCATACGCAACTCCTCCGATATTCTTGCTTATACATCTGTAAGCACCCGAGTCTCTCACACGTGCCTCAGTTATCGACAACGATCCGTCATCCTGAAGAACTTTGATTCTTTTTATCTGGGACAAGTCATCCGCTAGAACCTCGATATCTTCAATGGTTTGTGACTTGTTAACGTACTCGCCGTTCGGTAGGATCCATGTGTTGATCGGTTGAGGAACGCCTTGTGTTTTGCAGACTAATGTGATGTTATGGTTCGTGCCTGCAGACACTGTTGATTTTATGTCTACAATGTGGGGTTTGATAACTGGGAAAATACAGAAAAAGATTGCATTTGAGGTCCTGTTACACTGTGCAATATTCTCAGCAACTTGTCTCGCAATCTTGCTTGAAAATATAGCGTTGTAGGTTGCCGAGTTGAGGTGTTACGCTGCAACGCGATCTCAGCAACTTGCAACGACTTGAAAAATATGCCTTAAAATTGTGAGAAAAGTTGTGATACGCTGTACAATGGCGTTGCCAGTTGCTGCGATTCGTTGCGAAAAGTAGAACTACTAGTAGTTCTACTTCGTGCAACGCTTGTAACAACTCCTGTTACACCGGCGGCTGTGCAATTCTCCAGCAACTTGTCTCGCAACGGCGTTGCGAGCTGGGAAAATTGCACAGTGTAACAGGGCCTTAACTGGGAACAAGGCAAGGCAAGACTGCTAGACAATACAAGACAAGACAAGATTCCATCCATACATCGGTTCCCTGGTCAAACACAAAGCATTCAGTCGAGGCTGCAAAGTTCAATTCTAAATAATCTTTTGAAGCTACCTTTCAACCTCGACTGAATGCTTTGTCTGTGACCAATGAACCGATGTATGGAAGACGGAGAATTGTGAATAACCAAAATTCTCTCACCTTTGTTGATAAAATATAGCTTTTGTGTTGCTGTAGTTTTGACTCCACACACATCCGTTACTGTCCACGTCCTTGTCACATTCACAGTCTTCAGCCATCCACAGTCCCGGATGACCCCCCAATTACTATCTTTATATCTCCTTGTAACATTCCCCGCGCAGGCAGACGTCACCACAGGAACCCCATAACGGTTATCTTTGGGCAGAGACGAACAACTGAAAGTCTTATCAGAAGGAAACGAAACTCTTATCTGGTTTGGCTTAAAAACGTTAATTATCTGATTATTTTTGATAATATTTTGACATCCGTCGGTGAATGACCATTCACGAGTTTTCTTCTCCCAACAGCCTTGGGTAATTGAAGATTTATCGGTGTATACGATGTTTATATTTCCTCTAACAGCGCACATTCCATTTGCCCGGTAGTCGGGTATTGGGTTTGACGGCAGGACGTGCCCCTGAGAGGAACTACACTCGGTTTCGTTAAACATAGCAACAGTTTGCATCTCAGGGATAAGAGTAGCTAGATCCTCATCAATCCTTCCATCGCCATCATCATCTTTACCGTTAAATAACTCCTCATCAATATTGCCATCGCAATCATTATCTATGTTATCCGCGGGACGCGTGATTGTACTTCTACAGTTCGTCGAGGGTCGATATACACGAAATCCCGCGGGATACCCGAAAGCTTCGTAATTTCCGTGACCGTAAAAAATCATTGAAAATTTCTTTAGAGGCGATCTGTGATAAAAACGGTACTGCCCTCTGGCTAGAAACACTGTCGCAGTCGAGTATATAGAAGAAGGAATCCTTTTCCAAACTAGTTTGTCTTTGGCGTTAGTCGTTTTAACCTCAATATCTTGCGTTTCTCCATTTTTCACGAAAATGTTTGCAAAGGATTTAAATGATCTGGACTGGACTTCTGGGACAACTAGAGTGTAATCATTCGAGAACTGATCCGTTGAAGGAATGATAGTCATAAAAGGCGCAAATTTTGAATTGTCAACTGTATGACCCTTACCATATTGTACGACCAGGCACGGTTTTGACGTTGTGATCACGTGACTACTATTAAATGCAGCGTCAAATTCGTAGATTTCTCCAGTGTTGATGATTTTGACAAGCGAGTTACCATTGACGTTATTTATTTGAATTCGTGTTTGATCCTGGGATGCTAGGATGACGAAAATGTCCCCACCAGTTCTCTGAGCTGTAGCTTTTATGAGGAACTCTTTCCCCCATGTTGATAAGGGAGGGATTTGTTCCACGAGGTGGTCACAACTGCCCTGCGATTCGGGTACGTTCGCGCAGTCATTCCCGGAATACACGGCCACTGCTTTATTAGATGTTATCCGCGTACCACTCAAGGATCCAGCCGAACTGTCTGCTAGGAGTTGAAACGAGTCGTGCTTATCGAGCACAACTTTGAACGAGTCTCCATTACGGTACTGTTTGCCTTCCAAAGTTACACTACCAGCTCCCGACAACTTGAGATTAAACGTCACTTCCGTTCCAGTCAAGGCGGCAGTCACCATGACAACAGCATGCATTATGGGAGTATACGTCACGACCATATAACTATTTCCCAACAACCCTAGTGGCAATGCTAGGAATCCATCACTCGATTGGTCTATGAAATTCATCCCGTATACTGAGACAGAAGAATTGGTCCATATTCGAATGCCTTTTCGTTCTATACCGGTCATACGGTTCATCCGCACTGTCCCGGGTAAATCCACTGCCATTGTCCCCCCCGGATGTAGGGTCACAAATTGGCTTTTCTTTATCGCTGGTATCTGGATATATGAGTTTGCATGACGGTCTGCTGTGATGTAGATGCGAACACTGTCTGTGATGGATGAAGATTTTCTCGAGAACTGCGCAAGGAATCCAACGATGAATGTACTTCCATTGGTTCTGCCTTTGTTGTCTAGAAGTTCCAAGTCTTGAGCTGTTACGCATGGGAAAAAAAGCTTCATTAATTTTTAAAAAAAATATTCAGTCCTTTCCATACCTCGGTTTCACTGGTCAAACACAAAGCATTCAGTCGAGGCTGCAAGGTTCATATTTGAATAATCCTTTGAAACCACCTTGCAACAGGACTCGAGTGAAGGCTTTGTGTGTGACAAGTGATTCAATGTTTGGGAAGTATTTAATGGGCCATTTCAGTTTGGGCGTACTGTTTTTCCATTTCAGACCACATGTCATTCTAAACTTTGTCAAGGTTTAAGGTTAACTTGGCAGCTCTTTACCCACTATAAACATTTTTTCTTAAATCTCCGGCCAAAATTTGTCTTACATTATTTGTGCACATATCAGATGTGAAAAGATTTTCTTTTTAATTTTTACTTTCTGAAAATAGATTACTTATCAATTTTTCCCCCTGCGGTTTCTTCTGGCTCCAAAAAAATTAGTCTATCTCTCAAATATCTGACAGCTTGATCAAACCATGCTGAAGCAAATTGACAGCCGACCCTCAGAGCTGATTGTAAATCTTTTTATCCGAAAAACAAATATATTTTTTTATTCATAGTTTTATTTACGTTGTGGTAAAAATTAGCTGTTGATTGACATAAGTAGTTCGTGATAAAGCAGATTTTTACACAGCAACTTTGATACGGTACTGTAATTTCAGTTCAGTGTTAATAAGGATTTTGCTTAGTCTTCGCTGTTGAAAATCAATTAAGATGTTAGTATATTTTGACAGTTTTCAAAATTTGGTTCATATATCTTGAGTTCATGAAATAATTAACCCTTATGTCTATAGATAAGCCAAAAGGAAATACTTAAAACCACAGGAAAATCAGTTAATTCAAAGAAAAACAAAACACACGTTCATAGAAAGTGAGGTGGATTTTTAATCGTATATATATTATTGTCCGGATATTGATGGCTTTTACAATTAATTTGTTTATCAATTTTCTGTAGAGCTCTTATTAAAACCATTATATTTTAGATATAAAGGCTCATTAATGTGGTTTAACTTTAGAAAACATTTAAGGGATAGATCGGGAAATTTTGAATTAAAAGAGTTGAATTTTACAACAACTTGCAAGATAACTTTAACAGCCACAGGCAATAGAATAATTGTATTGTAATAATAAAACATTTCACGGTTGACGCCAAAACACTGTTGTTAGTCAAGTATTGACTCAGAAATTCGGCTGAGTTTGGTCATAATCAGCCATCTGAAATCCCTCTTAAATATGCCTTGAGTATTACCCAACTAAACTTATTTTCCTTAACACATTTCGCAGAGATGTAAAAAATACTTTTATCAGTATATTAATGCACAAAGTACAGTAGTTAGTTATCATCTTAGTGCGAATATCAATTCAATTCAAAAGTTATAATTTACCTTTTGTAAGCCAAATTTGGAGCCCGAACAGCAAAACCACAACTCCAAGCCATCCAACGTTATCCATATTCTTCGTGTTTTATTCCATTTCTTTAGGTTTGATAAGGGTTTACAACAAACAGTTGACAGATAGTCTTGCTGTTGAGTATTAGTGGCCAGTGATTTGAAAATATATCACCCGGAGAGAGCAGAACGAGGGATGTTTCAACTTTGACATATGACGTAGTTTATATTAAACTTTGATTTGATTCACGCGGGTGTAACGCTATCCAGATTGACCGGAATTGGCCATCAGCCCATGCCTTATAAGAATCTCTTAGACTCGTTTCAAACAGGAAGGAAAACACGTGGACGATGAAAAAGAAACGGAAAAGCTGATTTTGAAGAACAATTCGAGATGTCCTGTGAGGTCAATTCGATAAAATTTGAAAATGAAACTTTCTGTAGAATGCCTTATTAAGTCTCTTACAAGCGTCTGGCAAAGAGGAAGAAAAAACATGGAAACGACAAAAAGAAAAGGAAAATTGTCTGCAGTGGACTGGTCTTGGACTGGAATCTGGCAGAGAAAAATACTAATTTAAAAATAGTGGATTGAGTGATCAAAAACTATCAATTAATGAGTAACAATGGTTCACTTGAATCAAACCCTTAAATGGGATGGTTTTTTTTCCCTGATTATTTTCACTTATTGATGGAACTCATAACTCTCCTTTGCAGCGGTTCTTAGGGTCGTCACGTCGTCACGCAACGTTTCTCTCCCAACTCGTGGGGAGAGAACTATTGCGTGACGACCCTAAGAGCGTCTGCGTAGGAGGCTATGAAACTCATCGATGCTTAGAACCGGGCTCGCCCAAGGCGCAGCCAAACTACTGACACGTTCAATAGTTTCATCTCCTTACGCGTAATGGCACATAATAGACCTCTTTAGCTTCGTTGTTTGTTTTGTCCATTTCAGACCACGTGATGCCACTCTTGGGAGTTGATTCTTTCATGTGTAAATTTGCATACGAAGGTAAAGAGGTCTATTGTCACATGGTTAACATTGCAACATTTTTTTGTGTCGCAGAGAATTTTTTCCGAAGAAACGAAACGGCACTAATAAACCGTGAAAAGTACTCACAAGAGTCACGCACACGTCAGAATCACGCGAGAACAATAAACTCACTATCACTCTGTGGGCCACTAGTACCGTTCCACGCCTGAAGGCAGAGGAGGGTCCTCTGGCCTGAAGGTGCGAGCCTGAAGGTGCGAGCCTGAAGGTGCGAGTTCACACTGATCTTTATAAGTACGTGGTCCTTGAACTTCCGGTCGGGTCGTTTCTCCAGTCCCTAGGAAAGAAAATTCAACAGTTTTCTGCCGTCTCTTTTTCAATGATTGACTTTTGGGTCCTTTGTTATTTCGTTGTTCTAGTATTGGGATACCTGTGGTCATGCCAGCCTACGTATGCAGATACGACCGGAGAACACGTGGTGGTTAACGGAATTACGTCATGTAGAAATGCCTTACGTCTTCATAAACCTGAACAATGTTATATTAACCAGGACAGCATCAATAACTTAAGTAATCAAAGCCAAAAATGAAAAATACGCTATCTTAAGAATCTATCTATCAACTGACTAGATTTCTCTTTTACAGGATTATAAGGCTCGGTATTTGTAGGTCCCACCCATGGACACATCAAGAATAAAGAGATGATAACTAGCGGTAAGCTAGTGTGGGCTGCGTCGGTGTTTTTAATAAAACAGTTGTGATAAAAAGTTAAATTTTACACCATAAAAAATGAGAAAGATCACTTACTGACGTTTCGGACGCTAGTCCTTCGTCGGAGCAAAAAAAAAAGCCCCTTAATTTTTACGGTGTAAAATATAACTTTTTTACACAACTGACATCAAGAATAACTTAAGAATGCATAGAGAAGCACAAAGAAGGACACAAAAGACAAATTTTAAAAATAATTAACTGCATTTTGACAAAAGATTCGAAGATCCTACTTGAAATTTCATAACACAGGTATCCCAACCACACAAATACTGAACCTGTGATTTTATGGCCTGCGCGCATCACAACGTAATTCTAAAATCGGGCTTCACGCAGGCTAATGATTTCACTAAGGGAGAAATAATTCTTCATCAAAGTAAAGAAACGCGTTTTCCTCTCAGGAGTGAAATTTTACATCCGAAAAATGCCGGCGGCATTTTGTTCAAAAAGAAATCCATTACGGAAATGCCGAAAGATTGACAATAAATCGATGAGTTGCTTAGTTACGCATAACTTCATGTGAATAGTTTCTATCACTCTATCAATCAACACTATTCTTCTATTACATCTAATTATTTAGAGAACAATAGCTTTATCTATCGGTCGCCATTGAAATGTTATTCGACCTTCTTTTAACTTTTGGCGGGAAATTAGGGCATGATGGGTAAGTAGATATTGACCAATCAGAAGGCGAGATATCAGTTGACTAAAATCTCTGCTTCCACGAGTTTGAGAATCTTTGCACGTTGCTGACCGAGACGAACTAAGAGGTAAGTTTTCTCCTCATTTCTCGACTCTTTTACCTTAAGATCTACTTCTTTCAGCTCTTTTAGATTCATTAATTCTTTCTTAACAGGTCAGTAGAAACATTCTGTCCAAACAGAGCTGAAAATTCCAAGAAAAAACGCCTTTACTGCACGCTTTACTGTAACCCGGTAAGATTCAAGTTGTGAACGAAAATCTGAAAATTCTAAGGCTTCTTTCGGGAAGTTCCTTGTAATTCTAATCTTCTTTACTGTTAATATCCTTAAGATCTATTTAAAGAGTTCTTTAAAGATCGTCGTTGTAATACTTCGCTTATTTTTGCAGCTATCTTCACTTTTCGACCGCCCGTAACGACTTGACATTTCAAAGCAACTGAACCATTCCAAACATGGCCGACGATTGGGAAGACAGTTCTTCTTCGGTAAATATTATCTTTTACAAAATATACCCTCACGATTATACAGTATTTGATCGAGTTTTTTTCGCTTTTTCTAGGTTACAAACGGTTTTGGCTCAAGCAATGGCGGTGGCTTCGGCTCCATGAACGGTGGTAGCAGTTTTGGGGATAGTGATTCTGGCAGACGAAAACCATTTGGCAGAGGTGGTGGTGGGGGAGATTCTGGTGATAGTAGTGGAGGATTTGGTAGTGGTGGACGTGGATTTGGTAGTAAGAGTAGTGATAGTAGTAGTGGTGGTGGAGGAGGATTTGGTGGAGGTGGTGGGTTTGGTAGTAAGAGTGGCGGTGGTGGTGGAGGAGGATTTGGTGGAGGTGGTGGGTTTGGTAGTAAGAGTACTGGTGGTGGATTTGATGATGGTGATAGTAGTAGTGGAGGGTTTGGTAGTAAAAGCAGCGGCGGTGGATTTGGAAAAGGAGGTGGATTTTCTGGAGGGAATGATGATGGCGCAGGAAGAGGCGGTGGATTTAGTGGAGGAGATGGATGCAGAAAGTGTGGTGAATCTGGCCACTATGCAAGAGAATGCCCTAATAAAGAAAGTGGAGGAGGCAGTGGTGGCGGTAACTGCTTCAAATGCCAGCAATCAGGTCACTTCGCAAGAGATTGTCCCAACAGTGAAAGCTCTGGTGGAGGAGGTGGTGGTAACTGCTACAAGTGCCAGCAATCAGGCCACTTCGCAAGGGAATGTCCCAATAGTGAAAGCTCTGGTGGAGGTGGTGGTGGTAACTGCTACAAGTGCCAGCAATCAGGCCACTTCGCAAGGGAATGTCCCAATAGTGAAAGCTCTGGTGGAGGAGGTGGTGGTAACTGCTTCAAATGCAATGAGGCTGGTCACTTTGCAAAAGACTGTCCAAACGCTGAAGAAGGGGGAGATAGTAAGTTAATTTTCCTTTTATCTTAAATATTTAGACAAAATATGCAGGATGACGTCAAAAGCCCTGAAAACGAATCTGCAGAGGAAAAAAAACATTCTACATGGTTTTATTTAGTTACGAGAGCCTTTCATGATCTCTAACTAAGGACACCTTGTAGTTTTCGTAATGACTGGTATACATTGAGATGGCGTACTGTATATTGAGTTTTACATTACTTCATGTATTTTCCTTGAAAATGTGACCACTAAACTAGAAACAACTTATTTCACCAAAATCAAGGAATTTATTATGCATTTTCTTCTGCATTGTTTAATTTTTCCTTAGATTTTAGTTGAATTATGTGGGACTCATACGATTATGTTGAATGAGACATTCTGTCAGAAGCCCTTTTGAATATTTTTTTCAATTCTTTTTAGGTGATAGACCAGCTCCAGTGACATATGTCCCTCCTGAACCATCAGACAGTGAGGAAACCCTCTTCAGGACCATCGCAGAAGGCATCAACTTTGATAAGTACGATGCTATCCCAGTAGAGGTCTCTGGGGACAACCCTGTCAAGCCTATTAATACCTTTGATGAAGCACATTTGTATGAAACATTCCTGGCTAACGTTAAGAAAGCTCATTACCACAAACCAACACCAGTACAGAAATATGCAATTCCAAGTATTCTCGCTGGTAGGGATGTGATGGCATGCGCACAGACTGGATCAGGAAAAACAGTGAGTATACAATGCTGCGTTTATGCTATTCCTTGAAGTCCTTGAAAAGCCCTGTAATTCAAAACCCATTTTTAAGTGCACTTATAAAGGGGCACTTGGATGAAAATCGATGAAAATTGGAAATGACTTGAATCTTAAACTTATCTATATGACCCCAATAGTAGCCAAGTAACATATTTTCTTCACAGTCAAAATTTGCAGATAAAAATTATATATTTTTTTCAGCATCTAAATTGTGAGTAAATGACATCATTTACTCAACCCTATTGTTCTTTTAGTTTTTAAACCAAAATTTCATTTCTCAACTGCAAGTGGCTCCCAGGCTAAAAGTTTTGCCAATCTGGTTTCATAATCATGATTGAGTCATATTATTCTTAAATACTTGACCTATTCGGACTTTCAAAATATGGGGCATTTTCATCCAAGTGCCCCTTTAAGTTGTTGATACTTCTGGAATAGCTCTTCGACAGTCCTCAATACCTAGTTTATTACAATCAACGGGAACCTAATTTTTGTTCACAATTTACTTGGTAAGCTACTTTCCATCATTTTACATCAATTCCAGATGAGGTCTTCTTTTATGCTGGCATTTTAGCCAACAAACATACCTGTTTCAGGAGACAGTTATAACAGGTTTTGAATTCTGGTGGCATTCTTCCTTAATTTTTATCCACCTCATTCTACATCATCCTGCTTAACATTTTGGTAATATGGCTGCCACTTAATTATCATGATTTTTATATATTCATATTTTAGTTGACAACCACATTAAAATTATAAATTAGAATGACATCAAAAAAGTTAGAAAGTTTGAGACAAAAATATTATATTCTTGAGAAGTTATGAGAGTTTTAAAAATGTGAAAAACACAACAAAGAGGCTAGCAAGGAAACAGATCACTGAACACATACAAATATCTATAATTTTGATTCCAAATAGCTTCACTTGAATTGCCCTATTTCACTATGAGGTTACATCAAAACAATATATTGTTTTAGTGCTAAGTATCATGGTTGCCAGAGGGGGCAAAATAGCAGCAAAACAAATGAAATCACAATAAAATTTGGTTTATAAGATAATGGAAAGTGAAAGCAGCTAAATATTACACTAAACATCCTGAAAGATTTAGTCTAAAATTCTATTACTCCTGCCATGTAAACAAACTGTGAAGGCATAGTGAAATACGGCAATTCTATTTATAGCAATGATACTTTCCCAAAATACATATTTCTGCTTGTTCTTTCTGATGGTGGTGCTTATTTTTTAAGATTAGTTTTCTATTTCTGAAAGTCAACGGCAGCCATATTGGCATTCGGTCTATATAATTATGTGTTTTTCCCAACCATTTAAAATATAGTCAATCAGAATGATGGACATCCAATGTGTATTCAGCAGTATTACTTTCTTTCAATGCTGCCTAGGTATTATTTAAAAATGCTTTTTTCTCACAGTACCTAAGAGCTCAAACTTGGAAGTAGTCCAAAAGTTTTTTTGTTTTCTTTTGGCTGGTGACGTTAAATAATAAATTGGCCATATTGACTGAGAATGCCAATATGGCCACCACTTCATTATCATAATTTTTTAAATTCATATTTCAGTTGACTGTTACATTAAGATTATAGATTAGAATGACATCAACAAAGTTTGAGATAAAAATATTAAATTCTTGAGAAGTTATGGGGATTTTAGCTAATTTTAAAAACTTCAAAAACACCACAAAGATTCTAGCAAGGAAACAGATCACTGAACACAAACAAATCTCTGTAATTTTGATTCCAAATAGCTTCACTTGAATTCAGTTTATAGCAATGAAACTTTCCCAAAATACATATTTCTGCTTGCTCTTTCTGATGGTGGTGCTTATTTGTTAAGATTAGGTTTTTATTTCTAATTCTATTTTTTATTTCTGGCATATTGGCATTCTGTCTATAGACTTCTAACATTCTTGTTATCTTTTACTGCCCAATTATTTTTTCCTTTTCCCTAAAGCTATATATATATTGATGAAACCATATGGCTCGTGAAACATCAGTTCCTAGCCATAAAGGCCCATCCAGAATAGGCAAAATTCTGTTTACTTTGCAAAAAATCTATTATCAGCTCTGTTTTTAAAGTGCAGATTATTTTCACTTTCAATTTTGTCATCTCTTAACAAATTCCAAAGGAGCTGTCCTGCTTTGTGGACGAAGTAAAATTTTGGCTAAGAATTGTCAAGAATTTTGATGCATCTAACAATTTATGTCATTCTAGTGTGTATGGGCTCTAAGTCTTTGGGGAAAAAATTATATTTAAAATTCTTATCTGTTTTTTTTTAATTTTATTTCAGGCAGCGTTTTTACTTCCTGTCATGACAGGGATGATGAATGATGGTCTGCTCAGTGGCTCATTTTCTGACGTCCAAACACCACAAGCTGTTGTCATAGCACCCACAAGAGAACTGGCCAATCAGATTTACATGGAAGGCCGCAAGTTTTCCCATAACACCATGCTACGAGCTGTGGTATGCTACGGAGGTGTGTCTGTGTCTCATCAGCAGAGACAAATTCAGAATGGCTGTAATCTGCTCGTAGCAACACCTGGAAGGTTAAAGCAATTTATTGAAAAAGGAGTGGTAAGCTGGCTACTTTTCTAATAATAATTCTGATAATACCATTTAATTGAACTTATTGCATATCTCAATATTCTGCGATCTCTGTAGTTGCGAGTTGCCCATTGCAATTTGTTTTTTTACCACCACTAGTCAAAAATATAAAAGGTTCTTTGATGAGTTTTAATTGACAGCAGTGAAAAAAAAAACAATTTTACAACAAGCCTTTGAAATGGCTGAGTTCGCAGAATATTGAGAATCGTGGTAAAGTGGCTCTTTAGAGGTGAATGTCGCACACGTGATTAAGCGCATACCACAACTTGGAGAATTTTTATTTTCATGACATCACAAAAAGCTGTGGTTTATTCTGTTTTATGCATAAGCATTAATGCCTACCTTTGCTTTTCCTAGGTGTCCTTAACAAAAGTTAAGTACCTCATCCTCGACGAGGCTGACAGAATGCTAGACATGGGCTTTGAACAAGATATAAGGAAGATTGTTGAAACAATGGGAATGCCTGACAAAATGAATCGCCGGACCTTGATGTTCAGTGCTACCTTCCCTGAGCAAATCCAGACATTAGCAGGAGACTTTTTGAATGACTACCTGTTCTTGACAGTTGGACGTGTTGGAAGCGCCACCTCTGATATTGAGCAGAACATTGTTGAGGTGTCTGAGTTTGAGAAAAGAGACAAGCTTACAGAAATCCTTGGAAATGCAGGTTTGTGCTTTTTTAAAGTTAAAAAAGTTAGCTGGGTCTGAAATCCATGGTCATTATAGCCAAAATGAACCGTTGAATGAATAGGTGGACGATGTTGTAATGTGCCAACCATTTCAACAATAGGTTTTATCACTTTGCTTTATTGGATTGTCCAATAGATTTCTGGTTGGCAATTTAAGTAACAATCAACCAAAACAAATTGTCATTGTACATGTATGCCCCCCCTTCCCACCTTTTTGCCTCTTAGTGGTAGACTGGGGAGAGTTTAGTTGCACAAAGGTGTCTGGGATCGGTATATGTGCTTTTTTGTCCGATATCTATACTTGTTTAGATGACTAGGACTGCATCCTCAGCCTTTAAATTTAGGGGCACATTTTTTGATATCACTCTGAAAATCATAAGAAGAGAGGGGAAAGAATCAAGTGCAACAATCCCAGATGGTCCAGCTGAGTTGACCTTCAGAATGAACTCAAGGTCAACCAATCAAAATTGAGAATTCAACGTTTTATTTTAATTAGCATTTCCCTTGTTCCTGCTCAGAAAATTTTAACCAAAAATAGTTGTCTTATAATTCCTTTTGAGAAATAGATCAATTCAGATGGTTTGCGTGACGAAATTCTCCCCGGTCCACCATGTTTACGAAAAGGGCAATACCAGCTTGTGCAGCTAGAAAGCTCTAATAAGGGGGGACTTACCTATTTACCAGCCACAGTTGCTAAGGAAAGGATTTAAAAATGTCTAAGAGGTTTTTCTTATGTTATAACTTCATAAGTAAAATCAATTTGTGAAATGGACCATTTTCTGATATGTGTGATGACATCATCACTCTTGCGTCATTCATGACGTCATATTTTATTAAAATATGACTTTAGTTAGTTTCTTAATCATGTATTATTTATATGTATACCTGAACAGGAATGCAAAGAACTCTAGTATTTGTGGAGTCCAAAAGAGGAGCAGATTTTCTTGCTGTGTTCTTGTCGCAAGAAGGATTCCCTACTACAAGTATCCATGGGTATGTAGTAATTTGGAATTTTATTTAAGGTGGCTGTTACTGAATTACCATGGCAACCTTGGCTCAGGACGCAATACTGAAACCTAAGTAACTCCGAAAAAAAATCAAAGAAAGATTAGAAAAAATCTTTAAAAAGGATCATTACTGTGTTAGTGAATTGCGGCAGCAATTTTCAATATCCCAGTAGTTGCCAGTTGTCCATTGCAATTTGGTTTTTCACTGCCGCCAGTCAAAAAGAGAATTTGATAAATTTTAATTCTTCTTATCCTCAGTGACCTATACTAATAGTTTGGCATTTTTTAGTGACCGTCTGCAAAAAGAGCGAGAAGAAGCTTTGGAAGATTTCAGAGCAGGTCGCTGTCCAGTCCTCATAGCAACCAATGTGGCAGCACGTGGATTAGACATTGATGATGTCAAGCATGTGATAAACTTCGACCTTCCAAGTGAAATTGATGAATACGTCCATCGTATTGGGAGAACAGGTAGAATAGGAAACAAAGGCAAGGCAACCAGTTTCTTTCTGAGGGGAAAGGATGATAAGATTGCTCGTGGACTGGTGAAAGTTCTCTCTGATGTAAGTACTGGGAGTATTTGCAAAAGATTTTTTTTGTGTTAAAGTTAGCAAATAGACTGAAATTGTTTTATTGATACCCTGAAACAATCTCTCGCATGGATAACTCATAGACTTAAACCTAAAATAACCTCTTTGCTACAACCATTCTCAAAATTATGCGACCTTGAGAGCTCCAGTTGTCTGGAATCTAGGCTTCCATCAATCAAAGTTACGATGGGCTAAGGTCATTCAGATTGCAAGCAATAAAAAAATTCTGTCAACTTGACTGTCATTTTCATGTTTTGCTATAAGCATGGCTATGCTCAAATATGATGATCTAGAAGAAGTAAGAACTATGTACTTATTGACTGAGTAGGAGGTCCGAACGGGAAAATATTTGGCTCGAGGTCCTGAAGTACGGAACGAGCTCAGCGAGTTCCGTGCCAAGGACCGAGAGCCAAATATTTTCCCGTTCGGACCGACCTTAACTCAGTCAATAAGCATTTTATCATATGACCACATATAAAAAATCGATTTCAAAGCGTTTTTAATAAATGCGAATCAAAATGAGCAGCGAGTCCGAACGGCAAGTCCGAACGGGAAATTATTACACTTTTCGGAAAAGCGTATTTTTTTTTGCTGACGCCATTTTCCCCAAAGGTTTTTCTTAGAATCACGCGTACAGTGAAATACGGTCATATGATAATAATAGTTATTCCTAGATATGGATAAAACTCAACGAATCAAAAATGTTCACAAAACCAAATTCACCAAATACAAAATCCTATAATCGAGAACCAAAACAATATGTAACTTTGTAGTTCAACAGCATCTAGTTTTATTACCATGAGTTATCCCAAATATGGCATTCCATTAAGAAAAAAGTTTAACTTTTCTTAAACTCAATGCTTTTATTATTCTTAGGCTAGCCAAGAGGTGCCTGAATGGCTGGAGAGCATTGCTGAGGGTGCCATAGGTACAGATTATGGACCAGCTGGTGGCAGATTTGGTTCCAGAGATACAAGAAAACAGGTACGTCAATCATCATTATTGAGAAAAAGCTCTAGTATCGGCATAGCTAGCACACAGATCAGGGCTCGAAATGAATGCTCACAAACTCGCAAAATGCTTTTTCGGTTTTTATGAGTGAAAAAAATATGTATATTGAGAGAGCTTTCAATATCATTTCTTGTTTTTGTGAATTTATAAAATGCGCTAGCCAGGGCTCAAACTCATGCCTCAGGTCTAACACACTGTTATAACACTATATATCATTCACTTGTATCCTAATTATTTTCTTTCTTTCTAGTATGGAAACAGAGACAACGAGGCGTCTAATGGATTTGACCCATCACCTATATCTGCTGGGGTACCTGCAGGTGGAGATGACGACTGGGATTGATAACAACCTTCCCAGTAATGCATTGCAGTCGGCATCTTATTCATGACTGCATTTTATTTTACTTTGCTTTAATTTAATCAAGTTGATGTTATGATCCTAAAACCTTTCTTGGGATATTTAAATATTTCTAGTTCAAGAGATGGCAGCTCTATTGTGCAGATTATTACATATAATAATATTATTATAATATTGTATTTAGTGTTTTTTATATCAGAACCATTTATAGTTACATTGTTAAGCGGGCCTTACATGATACTGGACAGATTTTTAACCATTCAAATATTTGATCTGTTTATACGATTTCTTGGAACCTTCTCTTAAATTTGGCTGGCTAAGTATTTAAATTTTTGTCTGAAAAACACAGTTCTGTTTACAGTGAGGACACTTGAACCATGAACACTTCTAGGTTTTTTTAACATTTTTTCATAACTATCCCATCATTGCTCTCAGTAAAAAACAAAGGAATCAAGCCATTTTTAAGGCGTCATTCAATCACAACAAACAACGAAAAATCTTTAGAAATTTATTTTTAATTTTCTCATGTTAAACTATTAACTGCTAAATCATATAAATTATGCCGTTTGTTGTGATTGGATAATGTCTAAAAATTGCTTGATCCCTTTTTCTACGGAGAGCACTGATTTGATAGTTAATATATGAAAAATGTCAAAAAAATCTTGAAGTGTTGATGGTTTGAGTGTCCGCACTGTAAACTGAATGCCTGAATGTATAACTTTTTGAACAGTTTAAAATCCATCCAGTACCATGTAAGACCTTAGTTATAATAAAGTTATTGTAAGACAGATTTGGGTTTATATTACCCTTAGAAACTTTGCAACAAATCCTATGTTGAGCTCACATCAAAACAAAGTTTATCAAAACAAAGTTTGAAGTTCTTTAAAACTTAAATCTTCCATATATGAGCTCTATTAGGAATTTGTTCAAAGGTTCATTTGTACATTTGCACCTATTTAGATGATTGTGACTAGCACAGCTCAAAGTGTCTAGGTTTTTGGCCTCTGTCATTCCAAACTACTTGCTCAAACTGGTTGATACTTAATTTACAGAAGCCAAAAACCTAAACGTCCCAAATGCACCATTCTCAAAATTATCTTCAACGTGAGGCGATTGCGAACATGGAACACAAACAAACAAGAAAAAGTGTGAATTCCTTTGTGTTTCATGTTAGCATCACATCCAAGATAATTTTAAGAAGGGTGCATTGCAGCTTCTTAGCTTGCTTGTGTGATAACGATAAAAGGTGTAATGTTATACCGGAAGTTGACAAAGATAGGGCATTATCAGCAACATTCCTAGTTTGAGAGAGACATTGCATAACCCCTTATGTACAGACTGTTCATTTGGGCATTCCATGTGAAGGGAAAATAATACAATGGAACTGGATGGAAGTTCAAAGATATAGTATGGAAAAGACTATACTTGTGTTCATTGAAGGCAAAAGCTCTGGTGACCATCATGATCAACAAGTTCATTCATTGAATAATCCCTATGATGATGGGGATGAATGGATTAAATTCTGATACTTGGACAATTTATGAGCATGAAGCAATGCTTACTACCTCAGCTAATGAAAGGATCCCTCTAAACATTGGTGGAAATAAAGATTATATCCATCACAAGACTTTATCAACACTTAAAGTTGAAAATGGACCATTATTTATGACGACTACAACAACTGAAAGCTTCAAGTTGGAAATTAATGGAACGAAAATGACTAACTCATTGGAGCCAAGAAGTGACTTTTCATAAAAAAACAGTTATAGCTTGAAGATTTCAGAGCTTATTAATCAACCAGCCTAGTTCTTATAATATGCTGCAGAGGATAGCATTAACAATGCAGTTATACTATATAGGACTTAAGTTGAGTGGTAAAGGCCTGAAAAACGAACAAGATGATTTGGGAAAATATTCAACACTTGTGAAAATTGTTGAAATGCTCTGGACATCTAGATCAAAAAGAGTTCTGGATATATTGTTCAGCCAAGATTGGTTAAACTATACTGACATTGTGAAATGCTTGGGAGAAATCTTATAAAGGATTTTCAGGACAGTAGTAAAGGACAGTAGTCCACTTGAGTGGTGAAGACAAAGCTGGACTCTTATGGTACTAACTGGGATTGAGATTACCAATGAACATCCATAAAACGTTTCTGCCAACACAAGGTTATTGAGCTGCCTTGTATTTATTACATGGAGGGGCCTTAAAGACTCGGACTATCTTTGAAAATTCTGAAAGACAAAAAAAGTTTGTGACCTATTTGGGTAAAGCACTGGATATCTATTTAACCAAGAGGCAATTCCAGTAATTAAGCTTAAGACTAAATAGAAAGACTTCGTGGAAGCTCAACTAAGGAATTGATCATAAACAAAACACTACTACTTCAACTACATAGAACGTATGGAATGGAGATGTACTGGGATGTTGACAAACCATCTCTGCTCTTTCAACCTAATACAGTGATTGATGTACAGTTCAACAGACTTATGATAAAGAAAATTCATTGGATTGAATTTTAAGACTTACTTTACAAGCTGTTCTAAACAAAACTGCATTATTTTGCATCCACCTTTATATCCAGAAATAATGAGAATCATTATTTGCAAGTCATATTTTTCTTTTCAATGCAACTTGTGCGACATTGTTGCATTCCAAGTTGTAGAGTGAATGTTGCTCATATTTCCACCCTGTGCGCAACAAATTTTCTTTATTGCAGAGAGTAGAAAGAGCTACTTTTGCAAATAGCTTGCACAGGGTAGTAATATATGCAACTTGTGATGGCAATGAGAGTTGCACAAATTTGTTGCCAGTATTGCCACACCTTTATCATAATGCTTCATATTTTCTATATGGGAGCGATTAGGATATTATCCATACTTTGTGTTTAGAACAGCATGGATAATTCGTCTGCAAAGTTTGAAGAATTCACTGACTTTAAGTGTTCCAGTTTAATCTTTGTTTGTAGATTTTAACAATAAAACACTTAAAATTAATTTTGTGTACTCATTTCCTTGCTTTTGGGAACATTTAAGGTGGCTTATGCTAGTTTTTTACTCTTGGGGTACATCTTTTGAAATTAAGAGTGTGACTGTTATATTATAGTACTCAACTCGACTTTATTTTGCATATGTTTTTACAGTGCGAATCGAAAAACCGTGGGCACCTAGAAATATTCCAGGAATGTTCTATTGTTCTTTGGCAAATCAGAAATGACTCTCTAACCACAAGATGATGGAAAGATAAGAATAACATTTCTGATTGGTTAAGAAACATTCTTGAAATATTTCTACAAAAAAGTTCATGAGTATACTTGGGTGAGACCAAGACAAAGACCAGACACCTCCAAAATCCAAAACTTTTTGCATCCTTTTATTGGATCGATTAGTAGGTTTTTACTAAAACAATTAGTCCTCGCCCTCATGGCCTACGAGTCAAAAGACGCATCAAGAGTTCCGCGCTGCTGCTCAATGCGCATGCTCAGGGAATTAAAAAGTGGGATAAAATTTGTAAAATATGCTATATTTTAGTTGTATCTTTCTTGTCAAGTACAATTTTCACTAAATATTCAAGATCGCGTACCGTTAAGCGAATTTTGAATCAAATATACCAAAAAAATTGCATATTATACAAAATATTCCACTTTTTAATCCCCTGAGCATGCGCATTGAGCAGCAGCGCGGAACTCTTGATGCGTCTATAGCCCATTCGGCCTTCTGCCTCATGGGCTATTGACTCGTAGGCCATTCGGACTCGAGGACTGATTGTTAATTAATAAGTACACGTTCATTGTTTATCGGAGGGGGTGGTGAAAAAATGGGGGGAGGGGGGTGGGGGTCTTGAAATAGGTGATTAAATAAATATCTAAATTTTTGTAAATATTTCCTTAAAGTGTAGGGCGGTCCTAAAAATTGCTTTCAATTTAAGGGGCACATCATAAAGGGTTAAATTTGCTAATTTCTCTACACCCATCCCCCCTTCCCATCGGTATAAATAATGATCGGTCCCTTATGGACACTGACTGCCCAGGAAATTCTATTTACAAAAATTTATTTACAATTAAATACAGATTAAAAAAAAAAAAAAAAAAATCAAAAACATTCTTATCGTTTTGCAATAACGCAATTTTATCAGTCTTGTTTGGTATATTTGTAAAACCTCTGGGTTGCCTGTGCCTATCTTGACCCCTTGAAATCTTTGGTGCTCCCCATGGATGTTTTCGCCATATTTGAAAACCTGTCAATCAATATTATTTATCTCTTTTCTGATTGGCTCTCACAAAACGTGTATTTTTTTATCATCTTCTGATTGGCTAAAAGCAAATGCACGCGGGAATCTATCACTGAACATCCGACCACGCTGACCGAGTTTCGCTCATTTGGATTCAACCTTTCAAGTGGAGAGTTTGTGGACCTCAGGTAAGAAAATCTCGAAGCTTTTCCCTTCAAAAATTGTACAAATTTTGATTCTTCTTCTCCCATTTCATAGAAACAAGACAGAACTACAATGAGGCAAAGCACTAGTTGCGTTTTTAAGGAATAAAAACGTTTTTTCTCGAGCCTCGGGTCAACTTTTGCAAACTCCTTCTGCATGGAACGCACTTCAAAAAGGTGAATGAAAACTTCTCTTATGTTACATATTTTAGCCAGTTTACGTTTGTTAGGAGCTAAAACTTCGTTGAAAATCATTTTTCAACTGTTTTCCGGGAGAAAAAGTGATATTTTCTTGATTTTTCCCCCAACTCGGCAAAGTCGAGCTGACGGCAAATTGCAACTTTGAGAGAAAGATTTTTGAAGAGGCTTTCTTTAAATAATATCACTTTATTTACGTATAAATTTATCTTTTCTCTCAACAGTATTATATTTTTATCAATTTAAACACGAAGAGAGCTAAATTCCCTGCTTTCTGAAGCGGTGGCATTCGCTGGGTTCTTGGACAAGGCTAGAAACGTTACACTCCCAAGGTTCGTGAAAATTCTTCATAACTTACGAAATACTAGGTTATTTTTCGAAAATAATTCATGAAACAAAGCTTGGTGTTAATTATTTTTGCTCAAAAAAGATAATTTTGACAAAAGTAGAAAATGGAATTTCCCGCCACTTTTGCTTGCTAGCAGCGACCACAAAAATTCGCTTGCAAAAATGTTCTTTTATTTTCGAACGTAATTCATTCGAGCTTTAAAGTATTTTTAAACAAAGTTTCTAAAGAATATGGAAACTTTGGCTAACATAAGTTTTATTTTTTTGTGTTTTACGGTCGGGAACTTTTCGCGCCTTTTTTGTGAAGCGCCATGAATTGCATCAACTAAGACATATTTGTTATTTTTCTTCAGGTCCAAGAGAACTAGAGGAAGAAGCAATACAATTGCGGCGAAAAAAAGTTACGTTCAACAACTTTATCGCCTGTCTTTGAGAAAACAAAAAAAAGGTAAATTTAAAGATGTTCAGTAGTGATTGCGGATGGATCCCCTCCCCTCCCCTCTAATAAAAAAACGGTTGAAATGCACAGGAAAAAAGAAAGCAGCATCAATGAGCAAAAAAGGAAGCAAAAAAATGGCGAATGAATAAAAAAAAGAAGGAAAAAAGAAAACCGAGAAATACTAATGAGGAATAAATCAAAGCCTCGTGTTATTCGGGGGGGAGGGGGTGGGGAATTGTTTCTATCAAATAAAAAAATTATAATTAAAAAAAATCAGACTTCTAAAAACATTAAGAGCCAGGTCAAAATAATGTTTCAAAAGGGGGACCCAATTTTTTTATTTTGGTGATGATTACCGGTAGATACCACCTCCCAATTTGAGAGCTGTTGAAATGCTCAATACTGGGTGTCCTTTATTAATATATAAATAAATTTATAGCATTCAAGCAAACAGTCAGTATATTCATTTCTGCAATTTGGCTTTTAGTTTTGGAGATGTTTTAGAACAAAATCTAGAATTCATTTCTATAGGTGGAGGATACCTTGTAACGTCATTCCTTCCCTCTAAATTTAGGGGCAGTGGAACATTTTGCATATAAGCCTCCCCTCCCCCCACTTTAAAATGTGTTCTGCTGTCAAAAAGATGAGGGGATTTTATATCATAGATAATTACATACTGCAATTCTGGGTGGAGGGCAAAAATATTAAGTTTGGAAAGGGGGAGAGTTGCTAACAAAAAAAGACCCAGAGTCCACAGAGCCCTCCACCCCACTCCCAGCTCATAAATTGTGTGGTTCCAAAAATAGAGCCATACCTCACCACGTAGGAAATTGGCAGAGGGTGTGTGTGAAGGGAGGGGGATCAATCTTCAAATATGTCCTTCCTGTTTTGGATTCACACAATATAATTATTCCACAAGGCTGGTAGGGAGGGTGGGGGACAAAAATATTAGGTTTGTAAAGGGGGAAGGGGCTACCAAAAATGTTTTAACACCCAGACAGTCAACATAGCCCCTCCCCTCCCCCAACAACTCACCCCACAACCCATGAATAATATGAAATAGACATAAAAGAAAACAATGGAATTAATGTCTACTAAATAGATGCATATTAGTCTAATATCTATTTCCTGGGTTTTTTAGTGATTTCACTCAATCTTAAACATAATTCACTAAATGTTTCTTTGTTCTTTCTTACAGAAGAAGAAACCCCAGACAGTTAGTACACAAGTGACAACCAAGAACCAACAGAACCTAAATCCCCAAAACCAGCCAAAAGACCCCCCCAATGCCAGAAAACCCAGCCGCAACCCAAAAGGAAGACTACAGAGCATGTGACACTGATGGTTGTTGTATATATGTTTACATGTTGTGTTTGTTTCTTTATTCCTTTATTCTTCCATTCTTGCAACACCATTAAGACACATGTTCAAGGTACAACACTGTGGTTTTCAATGTTTCTTTAATTTTCTTTTTTGAGATGATTGGCAAACTTTACATTTAACGGCATTTCATTGTTTCTCTTTTATTCAAATTCTTTTCCAAAAATCAATAGTTAAGGCCCTTAGAGTTTTTACCAAAACAGCTTTTGGTTGTAACTGAGGATTCTCCTTCATGACTTCTCATTAGTGTCTTTCTCTACTCATTCAGCTAAAACATTCCGTCATCTGAACTTCGATACAATTGGCATCCGGCTTAGGGGAAGGTTAATCCTCGTTACAGTCCAAAAGTTTAAAGATTCTTCCTGTTTGAACCATAAAATACACAGCTTTGATTTCTTCTTTTCTTTACTTTCTAAAGGTGCAGCACTTTGCTCAAAGTTTGTGTATTTTATGACAAACAGGAATCAAATTACTTGTCCTGTAAGATGATTTGAGATAGATGATACTTGACATATAGACATAACTATTATTATCATTATTATTATTATTATTATTACTATCTAGATTGTTTGTTAGTTGGCGTGCGGTTAGGTTAGAGTCAAGTAGTCATTCATCTCTCCATCATCTTAAGGGCAGGGAGCACAAAACCATATTTCATGACATAATTTGGTCTGTTTTGTATTTAACGGCATATGTTCCCATACCCTGCTTGTAGAGGTATTTTTCTGCCCTCCGTTCCAGTCTGTCCTCCGTTCCAGTCTGTCCTCAATTCAAGTATGTCCTCCATTCCAATGTGTCCTCCATTCCAGTCTGTCCTCCATACCAGTCTGTCCTCCATTCCAGTCTGCCCTCTGTTTCAGTCTGCTGCTCAGCCCCACAGAGGGAAAGAAAAAGAACCTCTGCTTGCAGGGTAATATTTTGGTAAAAACTGTTGGGGAATATAGTTATTTTCTACCCATCCTGGGGCCAGTTTGGACCAACACTCATTATCAGTCATTTAGCTTATCTAAATTTCATGATAATGAGTTTCCTCGTTGGACAGCGCAATGGCATCACGGTAGGTTATAAGGAACCAGCATTGGCAAAAGGGTAAAAACTGCAGGTCCTGTCTATTGCCTTATGTAATATATAGGATCGACTTATTGCAACTGGATGGGTAGAACTTGCTATTTCTCCTTTTTTTTTTAACTAAGGAATATTAGTCTAGGGCTTGAAAAACTTTTTGTTTCTAGTGCACTCCTTGTTTTTGGAGTCCTGTATATGCTGACCTTTGACAAACAAAGGTCACATAACTCAGGTGCAAGGACTGTATACCACATCTTTGCACTTGAGAACAAATGCAGATATTTTGTCATACTTTTGCACGCCAAAATTTAGCTACCATAACCGTATTCTCTCCATGAATTCTTTCATAAATAATAATATATACAGTAAACTTAACAAAATAAAATGTAACTATCAGTGAATGCTGATAGATATCCTACTAGAAAAGTATGACAAAATTTTTTATCATCAGCAGAACTAAGGTGTTTACAGTTGTTTACAACTGTATGCATCTTGTACACTAATGATAACTGCAAAGCTAAGGAAATTTCAGTAGGGAATTTCCAAATATACTTACTGTGGAAATTTTCTGATTTTTTTTTTACTTTTTTTTGTTGAAAATATTCATTATTTAAAATGTTAATTGTTCTTGTGTTGTCTTTGTGATCAAGTCCAAATGATATTTTTCTCTTCCACAGTAAAGTTATAAAACCTTATAATTATATACCTTAAACTACATTTCTGTTTCACTCCTCTAAGGAACTTTTTTCTTTTTCTTTTTCGGCAACAGGATAAACTGTAAACATAAACATAACAAGGTTATATAGTAGGTGTGGTGGGGGGACTCCTGCTTGCCCACATGTGAGGGAATAGTTAATAGTATAGTTGTAATTACTTTCATAGAACTATAATTTAGAATGTTTTCATGTATTAGACTCAATGATTATTTTATTAACCAATATAGATTAATAAAATAGTCATGGGGTTTGATAAGGGGAATATTCTATAAACACAAACTAAACATTAAACAAAATAAACTTCAAAAGCAAAATACTAACACTTCACTTCCACAGACGTATTCTTTTTCAGCTTTTTCTTTTCAGCGTTTTCTTTTCAGCTTTTTCTTTTCAGCTTGATTTATTTTCTTTTTTCTGCATAGGAAAAATTGTAAATTTAGCCTGAATGTTTTTCAATACTATTGTAAATGTCATGTTTCTGACTTGACATATGAATGAATGCATGAATGGGAATATTGTAAATAATTAAATGAAATAAAAATTATCTTCTTGTTTGGGTTGTTTATGTTTAAGAACTAATAGATTTAAACTTTTCATTTCAGTTTTTTTCTGGGTAAGTATGGACTGTGATGAATTCTTTGATTTAATGACTAACAACTGTTTCAGACTGTTTGTTTTCACAGTGTAGCTGCTAATGGACACAGTAATCCAGAGTCTGGTAAACGTTCACACATATCACAAAGGATGCACAACCTGGTAGTATGGTATACTAATGTATTAAGAAAGATTGGAAAATCCAACAGAATCAAAATTACAATGAGTGCTTCAAGCACAATAGTTTTTACACTGACTTTTCGTGAGAAAAAGTGAAGGAAAATCACACATGTATTAAAAGTGCAAAACTTCAAACAGCAACAAAACATTTTCACTGCAATAATAAAACTAAAAGAACGAATAATTTTTTTATGAGAAAATTTGTGCAAATTACAGAAGCAAAATCTGAAGGAAAAAAAAAATGAATGAAAAACTTAATGAAAATATTAATTTCCTACAACATTAATATTCCATATTTTTTTAAATCTTATTTCTCCCCAGATTGATGACAGAAGGGATTATCATGCAGTTGCATTCAAAAAACAGAAGATGCTATTTGAGGGAGTATAAATTACCAATGTATCTTTGATAAAAAAAAAAGAAGCAACTATTGTAATTAAAACAATTTTTTCGGTGGTTTCACTATTTCTAGAAATAATTTTTCTTATCATCTTTGAATTTATATCATTTTGAGCTTGATTATGGCGTTACATGAACACTGAAATGTTGTTCCGTATTTTGTGACTTAGTTAAAAGCAAAAGTTTGGTATGTTTCACAGATTAAGTGCAAAATCAATTAAATATCCTTTTAATACTGAAATTATTGATCATCAATTCACGATACATTATCAAAACACGAGTTTAAATCAATTGACATTTTATGATCATAACATTACAAGAATACACATGTGGACATCAGGATTTTAAATCGGCGAACAACTGTCATGAAACGGAAATTTAAGATAAAAGTATGTATTTGTTAACAACACAAAGAAGAATGACTGTTAGTAGTAGGCGGAGTTTATTATTTTCCATTATTATAATATATTTTCTAATACTTCATGGTATTAAGTATATTCCTTCCTTTTTTGTTTTATCTACAGTATTCCACAACCATGTAATTTTCGAATGGTAGTGCATACCAAGAATGAAATAGTAACGGTAAATATGGCAAGATGGCAGACTGCGAATGGTAAGACATTAAATTTGAACTATTGCAATGGGAAATGTGGCAAGATGGTAGACTTGGAAAGGTAAGATATCACAAAAAGGAGGCACAAGCAGCTGCTAGTATGGTATATTAATGTATTAAGAAAGATTAGAAAGATTGGAAAATCAAAAAAAATCAAAATTACATTGAGTGCTTTAAGCACAATAGTTTTTACACTGAGTTTTCAGAAGAAAAAGCGAAGGAAAATCACAGATCTATAGTGCACACCTTCAAACAGCAACAAAACATTTTCAAAGAATGAATTTTTTTTCATGAGGAAACTTGATGGATTGTGGAAATTACTTCTAACTTATAGACTGAAGCAAAATCTAAAAAAATGAATTGAAGGAAAATAATGAATAAAAAATTCTCATTTCCCACAAACAATAACATTCCATTTTTTCATTTTTTTCTCCCAGATTGATGACTGAAGGATATCATGTATAGGTGACACTTAAAAAAAAAAAAGAGAAGATGCCACTTGAGGGAGTACAAATTATCAATGTATCTTTTATCAAAACTAATTTTAACTCGTTTCTTATTTTTTTAATTTGTTAAAAGCAAAAGTTTGCTAAATTTATAGAAGTGCCAAATCAAGGAAATATTCTTTTAAATACTGAAATTATTCAGCAATCCATGATATTACATATTCAACATCTTAGTTTAAATTGGCAATTCATACAACAATGATAAAGCAAAAGTAAACATCTGTGAACTGGCAGTATTTGAAAAAGGTGAACAACTGTCAGTGATAAAAAATTCAAGCTTAAGATATCAATTTGTTTACTAAAAGAAGAATGCAGGCTGAGTTTAATTATTATTTTGCATTATTACGGTAAATATTTTCTAATACTTCATGGTATTAAGTATATTCTTTCCTTTTTTTTTTTGTTTTATCAGCAGCATTCCATGAGCAATTAATTTTGACTAGCTTCTTCTGATGTACATAATCAAAAGAAAGTGAATAAGAAAACATTGGAGCTATGACATGGCAATGGGAAAAATGGCAAGATGGTAGACTGAGAATGGTAAGACATTTGAACTATGACATGGCAATGGGAAATATGGCAAGAAAGAAGATTGAGAATGGTAAGACATTTGAACTATGACATGGCAATGGGAAATACGCCAAGACAGAAGACTGAGAATGGTAAAACATTAATTATGATCTATGACATGGCAATAGGAAATATGGCAAGACAGAAGACTGAGAATGGTAAGACATTTGATCTATGACATGGCAATGGGAAATATGGCAAGACAGAAGACTGAGAATGGTAAGACATTTGATCTATGACATGGCAATGGGAAATATGGCAAGAAAGAAGATTGAGAATGGTAAGACATTGATCTATGACATGGCAATGGGAAATATGGCAAGAAAGAAGACTGAGAATGGTAAGACATTTGAACTAAGACATGGCAATGGGAAATATGGCAAGATGGAAGACTGAGAATGGTAAGACATTGATCTATGACACGGCAATGGGAAATATGGCAAGATCGTAGACTGAGAATGGTAAGACATTAGATCTATGATATGGCAATGGGAAATATGGCAAGATGGTAGACTGAGAATGGTAACACATTTGAACTATGACATGGCAATGGGAAATATGGCAAGACGGAAAACTGAGAATGGTAAGACATTTGAACTATGACATGGCAATGGGAAATATGGCAAGATAGAAGACTGAGAATGGTAAGACATTTGAACTATGACATGGCCATAGGAAATATGACAAGATGGTGGACTGAGAATGGTAAGACATTTGAACTATGACATGGCAATGGGAAATATGGCAAGACGGAAAACTGAGAATGGTAAGATATTTGAACTATGACATGGCAATGGGAAATATGGCAAGACGGAAGACTGAGAATGGTAAGACATTTGAACTATGACATGGCAATGGGAAATATGGCAAGACGGAAGACTGAGAATGGTAAGACATTGATCTATGACATGGCAATGGGAAATATGGCAAGACGGAAGACTGAGAATGGTAAGACATTTGATCTATGACATGGCAATGGGAAATATGGCAAGACGGAAGACTGAGAATGGTAAAACATTGATCTATGACATGGCAATGGGAAATATGGCAAGACGGAAGACTGAGAATGGTAAGACATTGATCTATGACATGGCAATGGGAAATATGGCAAGACGGAAGACTGAGAATGGTAAGACATTTGATCTATGACATGGCAATGGGAAATATGGCAAGACGGAAGACTGAGAATGGTAAGACATTGATCTATGACATGGCAATGGGAAATATGGCAAGACGGAAGACTGAGAATGGTAAGACATTTGATCTATGACATGGCAATGGGAAATATGGCAAGACGGAAGACTGAGAATGGTAACACATTTGAACTATGACATGGCAATGGGAAATATGGCAAGACGGAAGACTGAGAATGGTAAGACATTGATCTATGACATGGCAATGGGAAATATGGCAAGACGGAAGACTGAGAATGGTAAGACATTTGATCTATGACATGGCAATGGGAAATATGGCAAGACGGAAGACTGAGAATGGTAAAACATTGATCTATGACATGGCAATGGGAAATATGGCAAGACGGAAGACTGAGAATGGTAAGACATTGATCTATGACATGGCAATGGGAAATATGGCAAGACGGAAGACTGAGAATGGTAAGACATTTGATCTATGACATGGCAATGGGAAATATGGCAAGACGGAAGACTGAGAATGGTAAGACATTGATCTATGACATGGCAATGGGAAATATGGCAAGACGGAAGACTGAGAATGGTAAGACATTTGATCTATGACATGGCAATGGGAAATATGCCAAGACAGAAGACTGAGAATGGTAAAACATTAATTATGATCTATGACATGGCAATAGGAAATATGGCAAGACGGAAGACTGAGAATGGTAAGGCATTTGGACTATGACATGGCAATGGGAAATATGGAAAGACAGAAGACTGAGAATGGTAAGACATTGATCTATGACATGGCAATGGGAAATATGGCAAGACGGAAGACTGAGAATGGTAAGACATTTGATCTATGACATGGCAATGGGAAATATGGCAAGACGGAAGACTGAGAATGGTAAGACATTGATCTATGACATGGCAATGGGAAATATGGCAAGACGGAAGACTGAGAATGGTAAGACATTTGATCTATGACATGGCAATGGGAAATATGGCAAGACAGAAGACTGAGAATGGTAAAACATTAATTATGATCTATGACATGGCAATGGGAAATATGGCAAGACGGAAGACTGAGAATGGTAAGACAACTGATCTATGACATGGCAATGGGAAATATGGAAAGACAGAAGACTGAGAATGGTAAGGCATTTGGACTATGACATGGCAATGGGAAATATGGCAAGATGGAAGACTGAGAATGGTAAGACATTTCATCTATGACATGGCAATGGGAAATATGGAAAGACTGAGAATGGTAAGACATTTCATCTATGACATGGCAATGGGAAATATGGCAAGATAGAAGACTGAGAATGGTATTGACATTGATCTATGACATGGCAATTGGAAATATGGCAAGATGGTGGACTGTGGCACAGTTTTCATGCGAAAATTCAAACATGAAGTTCTTTCATTTAATCCTTTGGTTTAAACATTCAGTTCTTTGGTTCAAACATGCAATCTGTCATTCAATCATTTAATCTTTTGCTTCAAACATGCTATCCTTCATTTCGAACATGCAATTCTTTGGTTGGAAGGTGCAATACTTCGGTTCGATCATGCAATTCTTCGGTTCGATCATGCAATTCTTCTATTCGATCATGCAATTCTTCTATTCAATTGTACAATTCTTTTTATTCGATCATGAAATGCTTTGCTTCAAACATGTGATCCTTCATTTCGAATGTGCACTTCTTCTATTCGATCGTGCAATTAGTTGATTCGAACATGCATCTTTTGCTTTGGTTCAGTCATTCGAGTCCGTAATATCCGAAACTTTGCAATGTCTGATTTTCAAAAAATCCATATATTCCGTAATTTATCCGTACTATTCGGCATGCACATCCATCTTCACTTCCGTCATTTGGCACTCTGGACGTGATTAAATGATTGAATGACAGATTGCTTGTTTGAACTGAAGAACTGAATGTTTGAACCAAAGGATTGAATGAAAGAACTTCATGTTTGGATTTTAGCATGAAAAATGATGCCACTGCTACATTAAACTTCAGATGATATGCTGCAGAACTATGACATAACAATGGAAAATATGGCAAGATGGAAGACTGGGAACTGGGAATAGTAAGACATTTGATCTATGACATGGTAATGGGAAAAATGGCAAGATGGATGACACTGAATGGAATGGGAAATGTGGCAAGATAGAAGACTGGCAATAATAAGTCATTTGATCTAAGACATGGCAATGGTACACAGATGCACTATAATATGTCACTGGTATTCATTGGATCAGGAAAGGAAATAACACTATGGTCTTAGAATGGAAGAATGAGAATGGTACACAGATGCACTATAATATGTCACTGGTATTCATTGGATCAAGAAAGGAAATGACACTATGGTCTTAGAATGGAAGAATGGGAATGGTACGCAGATGCACTATGATATGTCACTGGTATTCATTGGATCAGGAAAGGAAATGACACTATGGTTTTTGAATGGAAGAATGGGAATGGTACACAGATGCACTATAATGTCACTGGACGGTATACATTGGATCAGGAAAGGAAATAACACTATGGTCTTAGAATTGAAGAATGGGAATGGTACACAGATGCACTATAATATGTCACTGGTATTCATTGGATCAGGAAAGGAAATAACACTATGGTCTTAGAATGGAAGAATGAGAATGGTACACAGATGCACTATAATATGTCACTGGTATTCATTGGATCAGGAAAGGAAATGACACTATGGTCTTAGAATGGAAGAATGGGAATGGTACACAGATGCACTATAATATGTCACTGGTATTCATTGGATCAGGAAAGGAAATGACACTATGGTCTTAGAATGGAAGAATGAGAATGGTACACAGATGCACTATAATATGTCACTGGTATTCATTGGATCAGGAAAGGAAATGACACTATGGTCTTAGAATGGAAGAATGGGAATGGTACACAGATGCACTATAATATGTCATTGGATCAGGAAAGGAAATGACACTATGGTCTTTGAATGGAAGAATGGGAATGGTACACAGATGCACTATAATATGTCACTGGATGGTATACATTGGATCAGGAAAGGAAATAACACTATGGTCTTTGAATGGAAGAATGGGAATGGTACACAGATGCACTATAATATGTCACTGGATGGTATACATTGGATGAGGAAAGGAAATGACACTATGGTCTTTGAATGGAAGAATGGGAATGGTACACAGATGCACTATAATATGTCACTGGTATTCATTGGATCAGGAAAGGAAATGACACTATGGTCTTAGAATGGAAGAATGGGAATGGTACACAGATGCACTATAATATGTCATTGGATCAGGAAAGGAAATGACACTATGGTCTTTGAATGGAAGAATGGGAATGGTACACAGATGCACTATAATATGTCACTGGATGGTATACATTGGATCAGGAAAGGAAATAACACTATGGTCTTTGAATGGAAGAATGGGAATGGTACACAGATGCACTATAATATGTCACTGGATGGTATACATTGGATGAGGAAAGGAAATGACACTATGGTCTTTGAATGGAAGAATGGGAATGGTACACAGATGCACTATAATATGTCACTGGTATTCATTGGATCAAGAATGGAAATGGCACTATGGTCTTAGAATGGAAGAATGGGAATGGTACACAGATGCACTATAATATGTCACTGGCATTCATTGGATCAGGAAAGGAAATAACACTATGGTCTTAGAATTGAAGAATGGGAATGGTACACAGATGCACTATAACATCACTGGTATTCATTGGATAAGGAAAGGAAATTGTAGGATCCTCTGGTTATGGACGATTGCCACTTAGCAGAAAGATAATTATGAAGGTAATGGTTTTTATGATGGTCATACCTACTAGAAAACTCACAAGGTGTTATGGTAGTGATATGAGGGACAAGAAACTATTAATATTTTTCTATTCTCAAAAGTCTATAGACTTATGCTATTGTAATCAGTTCTTCATAACATTTTATTTAGTACATGGCAAAGTTATTATTTCCTACTTGTAAAATGAACTGGACTTTGCTCTTTCTTGACAATGATTTTGTATGAACTGGCCATTTTATCGGTCACTGCCTCGTATATGTAGGCATAACTATATTGTATATGACGTGGCCATTTAATTGGTCAATGCCTTATATTTGTAGGCATAACTATATTGTACATGACGTGGCCATTTTATCGGTCACTGCCTCGTATATGTAGGCATAACTATTGTATATGACGTGGCCATTTTATCGGTCACTGCCTCGTATATGTAGGCATAACTATATTGTATATGACATGGCCATTTTATTGGTCACTGCCTCGTATATGTAGGCATAACTATATTGTATATGACGTGGCCATTTTATCGGTCACTGCCTCGTATATGTAGGCATAACTATATTGTATATGACTTGGCCATTTTATTGGTCACTGCCATGTATATGTAGACATCACTATATTGTATATGACATGGCCATTTTATTGGTCACTGCCTTGTATATGTAGGCATAACTATATTGTATATGACATGGCCATTTTATTGGTCACTGCCTTGTATATGTAGGCATCACTATATTGTATATGACATGGCCATTTTATTGGTCACTGCCTTGTATATGTAGGCATCACTATATTGTATATGACTTGGCCATTTTATTGGTCACTGCCATGTATATGTAGACATCACTATATTGTATATGACATGGCCATTTTATTGGTCACTGCCTTGTATATGTAGGCATAACTATATTGTATATGACATGGCCATTTTATTGGTCACTGCTTTGTATTTGTAGGCATAACTATATTGTATACCACCTGGCCATTTTATTGGTCACTGCCTTGTTTATGTACAGTAGGCATAACTATATTGTATATGACATGGCCATTTTATTGGTCACTGCCTTGTATTTGTAGGCATAACTATATTGTATACGACCTGGCCATTTTATTGGTCACTGCCTTGTATATGTAGGCATAACTATATTGTATATGACTTGGCCATTTTATTGGTCACTGCCTTGTATATGTAGGCATCACTATATTGTATATGACCTGGCCATTTTATTGGTCACTGCCTTGTATATGTAGGCATCACTATATTGTATATGACTTGGCCATTTTATTGGTCACTGCCTTGTATATGTAGGCATCACTATATTGTATATGACTTGGCCATTTTATTGGTCACTGCCTTGTATATGTAGGCATAACTATATTGTATATGACTTGGCCATTTTATTGGTCACTGCCTTGTATATGTAGGCATCACTATATTGTATATGACCTGGCCATTTTATTGGTCACTGCCTTGTATATGTAGGCATCACTATATTGTATATGACTTGGCCATTTTATTGGTCACTGCCTTGTATATGTAGGCATCACTATATTGTATATGACTTGGCCATTTTATTGGTCACTGCCTTGTATATGTAGGCATAACTATATTGTATATGACCTGCCTTGTTTAAGATTTTTCTTTGATTTTTGTAAGCTTTGATAAACCTAATTTTATTGTTTTTTTGCACTATTGACATTTATTAGCAGAGTTGTGTACAAACATTTTCCTGCTTAAGTCAACCACGAAATCTCCTCACTTGAAATTAAGAAATGCAGTGCTTTATGGACAACTATGGAGGTCAGATAATATTTCTTTAAAAGTCACAGATGGAGACCACAGAAAGATGAATAGAACATGCACTGATAAACTTTGCAATAATTTTGGCAAGTATTGGCAGAGTATTGACCTCAACAAAAACTTTATGCAAGAAAAGTTCTATTGCCCAAAGTCCTGGGCCTGATTATTTGGAATGTGACATATTATAGTGCAAAAAATCAAGAAAACCAAGAGCTACTAAGATGCCAATCAAGACTGACAGACATTGAATACATTCCTCACTGAATCTGGGATTGGGTATTATCGAAATCAGTTCGACTGGAACCTACCTATAGGCATAATGGATAAGTTGTGAGCCTTAATGTGAGCAATGTGAGCATACCTAGGAACGTACCTAGCAGAATATTAACAGAGCTAAAGTGGCTTGCTTAAGATCAAAAAAAAGGTACCTGGCTATATCATTGAGGATGTATTGGACTTGATAGATATCTTGATTACTCTGTTGCAACCAAAGATGAGTCAACTGGCCTGCAGTAAATTTGGTAAGATACATTGATTGTACAATGGGTTAATGTTATTTTTGAATTTCTCAAATTATTATTAGATATTATTAGTGCAGTTCTTTTCTATTACTATTATCATTGCAGAATGCCATTCCTTGAGGAGAGGTCTTTACACAAGTTGCAGTTGCGTTTTTGAACTTGTCATACATTTGTGATGTGTAATATGTTGAGTGTATGTTCATGTTGTTGAAGCTGCACATTGCGTCATGCATTGGTTTATATAATGAGGTTTTTATGAGTATTATGAAGCCTGGTTATCAAAATTCCTTTAATAACTAACCCTTATAATGCTGATATTTAACCATTAATCCTAACACTCAGATGCTAATCAGGCTTTGCAAAACTCACTGGGCCATTATATAAATATAGGGCTGCACAAATTTGAGCTGGCTGCACATTTGATTGACTTTTAGAAACTGATTGGACACCCATCTAGTGTGATTTCACAGATGTGGAAATTTCCGCTACATGAATGGTAGCCTCCACGTGGCGTAGTGGGGAAGGGATGTCATAGAAACATGCAAGTATACATATGTTTTTTCAAAGATAAATACTGTGTGTACTGAACGTTACTATGGCAACTCTACGAATCACCATTCACCCGAATTACTTGAGTGCAAATTTGGTCTTGTATGTGATAAGAGTTGTTTGTTGGGTCTCTCCTGTACATGTGCTTTGAGGGTTTTTCTGCAGGTTCTACAGTCTTCCTCCACAAAAATTAACATCTAAATTATAATTTGATCTCTGAATCCGAGGGCTGTATGTTTGATAACTCTTTGTGGTTACTACGTCTTTACCCTCCTTAAAATAACAGCTATCTATTTTGATCTTTGAGCAAAGTCAGTTGTGTCGATATTTCACATGAATGAGAATGGAGAATTTTTCTCAGTCTTCTCAGTATTTCATTTACAGTGTTACAATCACAGTCATGATTTTTTTATGGCCTGCCCTCTGAAAACTATTGACAATTGAATCAAATACATTTTAAGTCTCAGAAAAGTCCAAAACTTTTAATCAAAGTGATATTTCATATGTGATTTATGTAAAAACTACTCTTGAAATAATTTTCAAAACAAAAAGTGAAGGGTCACGTAAAGGTTTTGATCAACAATGCTTTGCACGATTAGTTGTTTGCTCAGCTGGTATGCTGAAGCATAATGCAGTCAGCCCATCATTGGCATTAACAAGAAAACATGCAAACAGATAGTCAGACATATACAGACAACCCATACATCAGATCCAAGTGGTGTAAGAGTGCACACTTGACAATTACTTTTAGTAATGTCTTGAAGACTGGGTGCAATTCCCAGATTGGATTGTATGTGGCTGATCAACAAGAACAACAAACCTATTACTGCTCAGACTGATCACAAACAACATGGATTTGAAAAACTAAAAGAATTAATAAAAGTTTCATTATGTCTTCTAGCTTCATATTCTTGTGCCTTTTCGTAATGTGGTCACATAGAGTCAATAGTCCCCTTCACGATTCCCTGCACCATCTTGAAAGGTAGCCAGGCCTTTGGATCAAAATGAGATGAATGGTGTGCTTGTAATGAAAGAGACATGTGTATCGATCATTAAAAGGTCACTGTTTGTCTCGCTTCAATGCTAAGGCATGACTACCCTACAAGATAGCACAGGGAGCTGTTAAGGGGAATATTTACATGGTACGATTTTTCCTTACAACTCTTGTGCATGACATGCTTACAACATGAATCACTTTGTGTAAATCAACTGTATGATGAGCTTACAACTGTAATTGGCAGCTAAAACACTGAATAAGTTGTCTACAACCCTTTGCATCCATGTTGTTTCAAATTTACAATCACTCGCCTCTGGCACATTGTAAATCTGATACTGACAACACAGTGCTCATGTTGTAAACGTTACTTAAAGCTTCTGCTTCCCAACAAAAATTTACTTAACACCCATTTTCATAATTACACATTCATAATAACTTATGTTTTGAAGTTCACTCCATTCACTATATTTACTACATACAAGAAAACTGGAAAACCCAGAGAAAAAAGTTCCCACATATTGCAAGGGAGAGAACAACACATCAAACAAACTCATGCAACTCACATACTGTATGTAGCTCAGACAGGAATAAAGCAAACCAATGACCCCAGGCACATTGTATGTGGTGAGAGACTGCACTAGTAGCTGCACATGTACCCACAAGTGTCTGAAAGAGTAATTGGAGGATCAGTGAAACAGATGAAATATAACGCAGGATCTGGGAAACTAGGAAAAAATCTTATGTGATTTGAGATTTTGATATCGGTCGTGACTCAGGAATTGCCAATTCAATCTCTGTGAAACATGAAAAAGTTTAATAAATAAAATAAAACTTCAAGTACCTTTGAATATGAATGTGGTTGTTGTTTACAATTAAGGGGCTGTCAGTTATGGCAAAATGTTGCGGACGCGGGATTTCGGGGGAAAAAATAGTGCATAATTCGGGATCCAAACCTCCTCTTCCAGACCCTGACCCATGCCAACCAACTAGTATGGCCCAAGATTCAGGGGTTTTGGCTTACTTCAAAAAAATAGTATCTGGATCTAATCACACTGTTGGAAAATTGACTGAAGTAGACTACTTAGTTCATTTAACTTATATCCATGATAGACTGGACATTAGATTCTAGACTGTACTGTTGTATGTGTTGGAAGGATTACTAAGTTAAACATATGCATTAAAAGGCTATATTTGGTTGATTTCAAGTGAGCAGAACTTTGTAAATCACAGAAAATATAAGCTTACAGCACATTGACAAACAGTCAAAATGCAGTGATCGTTTTGCCTTCTTTTTGACGAAAATAATGATAAATAATCATCCAAAAGAAATATAAGAACAATTAATTCTTAAAAGAATAAACTAAAACTACTTTTAACTTACCATTTGGTTAAGAAATCCCCAAATATTCTTTATAAATCGATTTCACTCAAGCAAAGCTTTCCAAGGTCCCCTGTGACTTGAATTTCGTTGTTTTGGGTACCCTGTCTAAAGAGCGGGAAATTCCTACACAGGAAGCCCAAGGGTATAAAGCGATACACCAGCCGGAAAGATAGGAAACGAGGTCTAAGAGCCATAGCCAAACAACGATAGAAAATTAAATATCTTAAGAGTCCATTCTTCTGAAATAAAAGCTCGTTCAAAACAACAGGCCATTTAGAGGGACCAGCTGATCTGAAATAGTGATGTAAAAATGCAAAACTGCAAAACTGAGATGTCATGAAGACTGCGAAAATTGACTTATAAAAGTTTATATCTGAGATAAATATCGATGTTCAAGAGAGGCTTTTGATATTTTGTGGGGCGCTGGCTTAAAAAATGCTGCCTCCCGCATTTCAACCAGCCCCCTTAGCCTCCCTGTTGATAATTTTATTTGTTTTGCTGCTATTTTGCCTCCTCTGCCGGTGACCAAGATCTTTAGCGTTAAAACAGATTATTTTGACGTGGGAATGAGGGACTCAACGGGTTGACCGTTAGCCGTAAAAATGGTAAAAGTAAAAAGTCTAAAAAAACGTTAACCATAATTTCTTATATAATTTATATAATTTATTTTGCTGATACATTGGACTAAAATTGCTCAAAATTTTACGCGTTTGTCCCTTGAATGGTACTCATACTACGAAAAAAGCGAACATAGAATAATACTGCCGAATGTGTAGCGCGCATGAGATATTTGTGCGCACCCAATGAATCACAAAAACACAAAAAAAGTGCGCATCTTTCAACAATGTAAACTAATCAATAACTTTTCTAAAACGATGGAAATCAGTTATTAGATATTTTTGCTAACCGTAACGGAAAAAATTACCCGTTATAGCCGTAAAAAGCCAAGATTTTCACCGTCCTCAATTTTACAATATAATCTATTTTATACGTTAAACTGAAATTGCTAAAATTAAATCTTACGTTTGTCCCTTGAATGGTATTTATGGGACGAAAAAGCGAACAAAGAATAATACCGCCGAATGTGTTAGCGCGCATGAGATATTTGTGCGCACCCCATGAATCACAAAAACACACCAAAAAAGTGCGCATTTTTCAACAATGTAAACTAAGGAATAACTCTTCTAAAACGATGGAAATCGGTTATTAGATATTTTACTTAACCGTAACGGAAAAAATTACCCGTTATTAGCCGTAAAAAGCCAAAATTTAACCGTCCTCAATTTTACAATTTAATTTATTTTGCTGATACATTGGACTAAAAATGCTCAAAATTTTACGTTTATTCCTTGAATGGTATTTGTGCTGCGAAAAAAGCGAACATAGAATAATACCGCCGAATGTGTTAGCGCACATGAGATATTTGTGCGCACCCCATGAATCACAAAAACACACCAAAAAAAGTGCGTATTTTTCAACAATGTAAACTAATCAATAACTCTTCTAAAACGATGGAAATCAGTTATTAGATATTTTTGTTAGCCATAACGGAAAAAAAATTACCCCTTATAGCCGTAAGAAGCCAAAATTTTCACCGTCCTCAATTTTACAATTTAATTTATTTTATACGTTAAACTGAAATTGCTCAAAATCTTACGTTTGTTCCTTGAATGGTATTTATGCTACGAAAAAAGCGAACATAGATGATAATACCGCCGAATGTGTAGCGCACATGAGATATTTGTGCGCACCCCATGAATCACAAAACACACCATAAAAGTGCGTATTTTCAACAATGTAAACTAATCAATAACTCTTCTAAAACGATGGAAATAAGTTATTATATATTTTTGTTAACCGTAACAGAAAAGAAATTACCCGTTATAGCCGTAAAAAGCCAACATTTTCACCGTTTTACAATATAATTTATTTTATACGTTAAATTTAAATCGCTCAAAATCTTACGTTTGTTCCTCGAATGGTATTTATGCTGCGAAAAAAGGGAACATACCATTAATACCGCTCCAAGTTTTAGAGCGCGTATGAGGTATTTGTGCGCACCACATGAATCACAAAAAAACTGTGGCCATCATGCAGTACAATCTATAAAAAAAAAACCAGTGCAGAAGCTCATGAACATTTGTTCCTTCAATGATATTTATGCTTCAAAGAAGGGGACATATAAAACCGCCGAATGTGCTAAGCGCGAGTGAGGTATTTGTGCGCACCCCATGAATCACAAAAAAAGAAAGAAAAAAAAAAAAAAAACTGTGTCCAACATGCAGTAGAAAAAGAAGAAAAAAACAGTTCAGAAGCTGAAGAACGTTTGTTTCTTGAATGACATTCATGCTGTGAAAATAGGGAACATATGATACCGCCGAATGTCCAGCGCGCATGAGGTATTTGTGCGCACCACATGAATCACAAACAAAAAAAACTGTGGCCATCATGCAGCACAATTTATGAAAGAAAGAAAAAACAGTGCAGAAGCTGATGAACGTTTGTTCCATGAATGATGTTTATGCTTCGAAAAAAGGGAACATATAAAACCGCCGAATGTGTTAGCTCGCATGAAGTATTTGTGCGCACCACATGAATCACAAAAAAAAAACAATTGCGGCCATCATGAAGTATAATTTAAAAAACCGTGCAAAGCTGAAGAACGTTTGTTCCTTGAATGATATTTATGATGCGAAAAAAGGGAGCTTATGATACCGACGAATATTTTTAGCGCGCATGAGGTATTTGTGCGCACCACATGAATCACAGCAACAAAAACCCTGCGCATCATGCAGTAGAATTTTTTAAAAAACACACAGTGCAGAAGCTGTAGAAATCGTCCTGTAGGCAGAGGTAGAAGAGAGGGCGGGGGAGAGAGAGAGAGAGAGAGAGAGAGAGAGAGAGAGAGAGAGAGAGAGAGAGAGAGAGAGAGGGAGGGGGGGGGGGGGGGGGTATAGACCCCTTTCGACACCGCGCATAGCCTGGGGCCTGGGGACTGGGTCAACAACCAAGATGGCGGCTGTCCAGGTCAGGTTTCTGCAGCTGAACGCCGGGTGACAACCTTCAAAATAAACTCTACAGGCTCCAAAAAGGTTAGTAATTTGCCTCAAAATTAAAAGAATATACACTAATAAACCCTAAATCACCTCAATATTGCCTGAGAACGTTTGCAATAAGGAAAAAAGTTGGATTGTTTTAGCTTATTTTTGCACAAAGATTCCATATTTCACAATCTAGGTTTTTTTAATGGTTTTCTGTGGTTAAACGCTACTGGTTTCGTACTTCAGAGAGGATATTTTCATAACATTTAGAGGACTAGAGGTCCTGCATTTGCTTTTACTGTAATAATATCGCATTTTTGCTTGAATTTCTAACAACAGCAAAACTCTATTTGCTACGACCTTCTTACACCTTGCTTATTTTGGAAATCTGTTTGTGTTATAGTAGTAGACATGCGAGTTGATCGAGTTAGTTTCAAGGTTTCTCTCTTGATTCATGTGTTTTCTCTGGGTTCTCATCTGTGTTCTCCATGTTTCCACCCTCTGCACACTAAAGATCAAACTCCAACTGTGAATTAGCGGTGCCTGACTTAAATCAGCTCAGAGGTTGTTTCAGGGTTTGATCTGTGAGTTAGCCATGCCCTGACTTTGATCAGCCCAGAGGTTGTTTCAGGGTTTGATCTGGGAGTTAGCCGTGCCCTGACTCAGATCAGCCCAGAGGTTGTTTCAGGGTTTGATCTGTGAGTTAGCCATGCCCTGACTTAGATCAGCCCAGTATTAATCTAGTATCATTTCTTGTTTTTGTGAATGTATAAAATGCACTAGCCAGGGCTCAAACTTAAAACTTCAAGCCTCAGGTCTAACACACTGTTATAACACTACATCTCGTTCACTTATATCCTATTTTTTTTCTTTCTTTATAGTATGGAAACAGAGACAATGAGGTGGGAGAAGGGTGCATTTGGGTGTTTAACCTATGTTTTTGTTTAGAACAGCATGGACAGTTTATCTGCAAGGTTTGGATAACTCCATGACTTCAGGTTTTCCAGTTGAATCTTTGTTTGTAGATTTTAACAATAAAACACTTAAACAACTGTTTTTGTGTGCTTGTTACTTACTTTAAGGTTTATTTAAGGTGGCTCGCACTAGTCTTTTCCTCTTGGGGTACAAGATGTAACCAAAGGAGCAGAGCCGAGGCAAGCTAACTTGAATGCAGTGAGCCTGACTTAAACTTTGATTATGACGGTCGGCTGCAAGCAGGCTAATGCAAGGAATCTTGAAGATAAAAGGGAGCTTTAGATTTGACTGTGTACAAGTTCGAGTGAGACTACAGGATATTGTCGATAAATATCATCCACTGCAAACTTGTCATCTTCTGTTTGACACAACACATCTCCACATCTCTTAAAAGAAATAATCTTGGTTGTACTTGTATTTCTAGCCAAATCTAAAGCTCCCTGTTAACACCACTGGGGAGGGGGATGTACCATTTCCCTGCCATACCCACAGGAATCCTGTGGGAATTGATGAAATTTTGATGCCAAGATCAAACTGTTCGGTGGATGGCAGCCCCCTTGCTAAGCCACTGAATTACAGAGGATAATGGGCATTCAACCTTAGCTTGGGTATTTTGTGGTCAAATACTTGGCACGTTCAGAATTTCATTTTTTTTGCAAGAACAATAAGTAGTGATGCACTTGCATTTTTTATTTTTATTTTATTTCTCTTCATACACACCATTTCAATCTAGTAATAATTAGAAGTGAAAAATATTTTCTGTTCATTAGTATTATCCATCACTGGTTCATATTTCCAGAAAAACCTTTAAACCCCTTAAAATCTGTCAACTTGTTTAAACCCAATACTCCTATTTTGAGTTCTTAAAATAGGCAATGTACATCAAAGCTCACAAAGCACTCTTGGAAACTGAGTCCTTCAAAAATGAAACAGGGAGGTCAGAGGATATATCAACCAGATATCAAAATATTTAGTAATATCAAATCGTTAATGTTTGTAGGCGTGACAATGGCATGTTTTTGTCTTGCATTTCCACAGTTCAGTGGTTTCCGTAGTAGTGACTTGTCATTGCGTTGTATATGCTTTTCAACGGATGAATATTGTAAATAGAAAGGAGAAGGGAGGTTGCGGATGGTGTGCATCCACAGGCAGCCCAATTTCAAATATTACTTCAGACCAATAATTTCAACTAAAAATACCCATATCTTTGTGTTTCAAATATTCAAACAATTATAAAATTCAGAGCCTCTCATTAGGAATTTATTGCTGTAGGAGATTGTATTAGTAATTCACTCGGTTCAAAATTAAGAATTTGTGATCTAATTTGTTCAAGCTGTTAGAGGAACCATGAAGACCTTATCCTCAGGTCTGACATCCTTGGGTCTTATTCTTTCTCTGTTGGAGAAAATAGAAGTGAAAATTTATTTAGAGGGTACAGAACCATGGCCTCTTTGTGCAACACAAGTATATTTTTATTTTGGTGGGAAATTGACGAAAATGATGAAAAAGTCTAAAGATAAATCTAGATTTTCTGGAGACGTTTTTGATATTTTGTAACCATTTACTATGATATTTATTATTGAAAAGGAAAATGAAATAAAGAAATAACTGTTTCCCAAGAAGCCAGGCTACTTAGTTTTGCAAATTGACGACAAAATGATAAGACAAATCACGTGATATTATGCCACAGGCAGCCCAAAAGGGCTTACATAAAGTGTACCCTAAGGTTTCACTAACTGACTTACTTCATGTACTTGTCTCGTAGAAGATCTGATCTTTTCGTCTTCGAATCAAATGCGCTTTCATGTCCATTTGCGTGTTGAGCTTCCTCATATTTACTCACAGCGTATCGGCCAGGACCAACTGGGTTCTATAAAGACAAGGAAACAGACGTGTGAATGACGTCAGAGCGTTTTCAAAAGCATCGGTTTTCGCTTGGCCAATCTATTACGATAGCCTCCATTTTCAAATGTTTTCACTATGGAGAGCGTCTTTAATCTAAGGTTCAGCGTTTTCGATCGTTTTAGTGTGGACACAAGGCTAAAACGCGACGAAAGGTTATCTTTGTTTTCAAATATTAGAAGTTGGTTGAATAAGCCCGGGGGGGGGGGGGGGGTACTCCCCTATATTTGCTATACGGGTATGGGGTATGGTTATGGTTTTTTGGCTTTTAGGTCTGGGGTAGGGTATCATTTTTTTACAATTTGTCTGGGGAAGGGTAAGGTTTTTCTGGGATAGGGTGTATATTTTGGGGTTTAGTCTGGGATAGGGTTTACAATTCTTAGGTTTAGTCTGGGGTAGGGTATATGAAATCAAAAATTCTAGGTCTGGGATAGGGTCAGGGTTTTGAAAACCTGGCGGTACACCCCCACCCAAGTTGGGGTGGTAGTACCCCCCCCCCCCCCCCCCCGGGTGAATAAGATTTAGTGATAGGCGCCTTCAATCATGTACAGCTCTTTACGCCATCATGAAAGGCAGCCCAGCCTTTGCATCGAAGCGAGGCATGAAGTGACCTTGAAGTGATCAGTAGATATCCTTTTTAACACCTATAGGAAACTCTTTCAAGATGACACAGGGAACTCTGAAGGGGGTATCCGCTTGAAGTGTTGAGGCTAAATCTCCCTCAACCCGCTCCCCCCCCCCCCCCAACCCCTCCTTCTCCACATTCCTTGTTCTAACTTACATAATTTCCAAGGAAGTATCTTCTGGCGTGTTTATTCATTCGTTCAGCTGATGATCCAAATGGTGGTCGTTTGAATGGTTCAGGCTTCGAAAGCTGTGCTGGAGTAAATGCTCCTGGTCCAGGGTCACTCTATGGGGGGACAAGAATTACAAATTAACGATAATAAGGCAATAGCTTAGTGTCGTGGGGTTTATAGTGAAGACTGACAGCACGTACGGCACGCGCACGAACCTTACGTAATAATTGTTCGAAGTCAGCGCAGACCACAAGCACAAAGTAACAGAAAATAATCTCGAAAAAACGAAATCCTAAGATCTTTATTCATTACTGTTAATTATAGATTCCACAGGGAGCCCACACCTGCGAGATTAGTATCGCTGATCGCTGCGTTTGCATCAAAAAGTTCTCCCTACAAATACTACTTCATATACAGCAATTCAATCTTACCGGATCTCTAGGACACTGACTAAGCGTACAGCAGTATATTCTTTCCTTAGGGAAGTCTTGGAACCGTTCAACCTTCAGGAATCTTCCATGTCGCATTTTATGTTCACCCATATTTTCTTGTAGAAAGGACCTCAGGTCATACTCTCCGGGTCCTAACTTCTGTTTTACCTGCAGGAAAAAAACAACAATTAATCTCGACTGGAATTTAACCCTTTTATTAATGATCATGGTTTCCCTTCAGTCAATAGCGAACTAATCACTGCTGCAGCAGTTTTCCCAGTTGAATAGAAGTCTTGTACCACAAACAAATACTCAATATCTGTACTACAAGGATTGCGAGGCAATTTTATTTTATTTTCACAGGACAGTACACAATAGCCGATGTGCATGAACTCAAAATTCTAGCACAAAGCATGATGGGAAAGTGAGTTCTTACGCTTTTTTGGCTCCTCTAAAAATTCATCTGATAATTTTCCCTTTGACATTTTCTATGGAAATAAAAGGATTTCAGCAGACGAAAATAACAGAGTAATTTTTTTCTGATAGTTCCTTTGATTTCCCTGTTACATTTTTAAAGAACTCACTTTCCCAGAGTGCTTTGTGAGTTTTGATGCACAATTTATAATCAATTTTCCGCAATCAGAGTTTTAAGCTGAAAAGGTGACTAGAAATGACGTCACTGCCAAACTACGGTGCCATGAAGCATGCGAAAATCGACTTACAAACGTTTATATCTGAGATAAACCTAGATCTTCAGGAGAGGTTTTTGGGATCTTACATTCTTTTACTTTTTTATTATTGGTTAGAAAAATAAAATAAAGAAATAACTTTTTCCCGAGTCGCCGGCCTACTAAAGGTGACACCTCAGTTTTGCAAATTTTCTCATTTCTGATTGGCTGATATTTTTCCTTAGATCAGCTGGATATTCTAGCTGATTTGTTGAGCTTGTGGGGCATAGCAACGGTAATTAAGGGGAGTCAAATATAGCAAATTATGTTTACTTACATGGTTAGCAAAGTAACCAGCGATAACTGGTTTGTTTCTCTCTCCAGTAAATAGATCATATGGTCCTCGTTTGCTTACAACTCGAGCTGCAAGTTCATCTGTAAAACTGGACATTTCATATTGGCCTGGACAAAGGTGACTACCCTGGAGAGACAGAATGAGATTAAGGGGTGGTTTGACGTTAGAACCAGTAGTCTGACTAGCGGCCCTCGGTTGGGAGGCTACGTTAGAACGCTCGTTATCTCACCTCTGAGGTCTCTGATTCGATACCTGGGAGTATATAAAGTTGTTTGGTCTTTTCATCGATTCTAGGGTTTTCCCCAGGGTTAATTCCTTTTTTCCTCCCTCAACAAAACCTAACACGCTGTGATGCTAATGATTTAGCCGTACCCCCTACTTAAGGCGCAGAAATACGAGCAACAAACTCGTGCAGCTTGTCGCGCAACATTGTTGCGTTGCAAGTTGCAGAGTTAATGTCGCTCGTATTACCCCTCCGTGCAACACATTGTTTTAATTGTGTAACTTTTGTTGCAGAAGTAGAAGCTCTATCTACTCTGTATGAAAAGGAAAATTTGTTGGCGCGAGGTGGTAATACGAGCAACATTATTCGCTTTGCAACTTGCAACACAACAATGTTGCGTAACAAGATGTACGATTTTGTTGCTTGTATTTCCGCGCCTTTAGATCAGCCCAAACGTTGTTTCAGGGTTCGATATGTGAGTTAGCCTTGCCCTGACCTATATCAGCCCAAAGAATGTGTCAGACTCGATATGTGAGTTAGCCGTGCCCTGACCTATATATCTGCCCAGAGGATGATTCAGGGTTCGATCTGTGAGTGAGCCTTGCCTTAACTTAGAGGTTGTTTCAGATTATCGATAATATTTGAAAATAAAACAAGTATACAAACCACTTCCGGTAACTGCCGTGTGTCAGATTTTCCTGAATCCATCATTCCAACATTGCTTGCAGAGATAGTTTGCTTGTTCTCGATGACAGCGCTTGGTATACCTCCTTTGCCGTACGTTCCAGGACCAGGGACACCATTCTGAAGAAGAATAGAAAACGTGGTATTACGATGTAATTAGTTATTGGACAGATTTGGCAAAAGATGACGCGATCATATTCAATTATGTTTACTTATGTTAATTATGACATTATGTTTACTTACATTAGCAGCATCTTCAAATCGTGCAGCACTCGTCTCACAGAATCCCCGGGTACTACCGGGTTTTTCTGACCCATATTCTATGAAGTCTTTGATGTTATATGTTCCTGGACCAAGAAGCCGCTTCTGCGAAAGAAACAAGAAAAACAGGATTAAAACTGGTCTTTGATATTGACCCTTTTACGTCACGTTAAAGCAGCTCAATTTGGAGAACAAAACCAAAAAATGCCAATCTCCTGAGAATTGGAAACTATTCCAAATTGAGCTGCATTCCGAATTGCTGCAAGTGGTCTATGTCGCCTGTTGTGAATGTGATACAACACGACCGCTCATGTTGTAAATACTGCAGATCTCATTTTTTTATAGCCGCGATCTGAGAGCTGAAAACGCGCGCACGTGCTGTCTACATATATAAAACACGCGGGGACTGGCAAAACACTAGAGAAGTGTTCCCAGCACTTCTCTGCACGCTGCATACGCCGAACAAGAAATTTATTTATGTTTTTGCAAAATACAAATAAGAATAGCTATGGGTTAAGAAAAAGAAAGCGAGCGCGCCCTCAAACCAATCAGCGAGCAATATTTACAGTTATATAGTTTTTATCTTTACCAACCTGTAGCTGTTTCTTTTTCCACTGTTCTTTATAAAGTAAGTGTGGTATTTTTGCCATCTTAGAAGTCTCGTACGCCCTTTCCCAACCTTATTCAAAAATGACAAAATTGCAGCAGAAATTCAATCAATAATTCCTCAAAGTCTCTCTAAGCGCCCTCTCCACTTCTCCTCTCCCCCACAATCGCTCCACGCTTTATTCCCGTGCTTTAGAGTAGTGAAAACGTACGGACTGCGCCTTGCCGTTACCGTGTCAGTGCCGTGACGTGTATAAATACACACGGCATTCGGTGTCGTGTCCGCGCCGCGCCGTAACCGTGCCGTTTGCCGTGACTTTTCAAATTCGTACGAAATATTACATATTATATGAAGAGTTTGACTTGTGCAACTTTAAGTGTCCATAAGATAAGTTCGATATTGAAATAAATTCATGTTACTGGGACCAAACAAGTGTCTGTAATAACAGGGTGTCCGTATTAAATACGTCATTGTTTTTAACGATATTTTTATTCAAAACCGAAAAAAAAAAATAAATAAATAAAATAAGATTATTACCTGGTCCATTAGATCTTTCACGAACAGATTTTGAACTAAATCCACCAACATCAATGTTATATGATCCTGGACCAAGTTTACATCTCTAAAAAAATGAAGGTTGATGTTAGAGACATAAAATTTTCATTCATTTTATAGGAGAAAATTTGGTTGGAGAAGAAACGAGTGAGACCAAGAGACAGGGACTGCAGAGGTGGTGGGGGGGGGGGGGGGGTTTAGGGGCTTAGCTACCCTCCTCCATTTTTAACAAAAAAATATTTTCTTTTTTGGAAATCCCATTTCCGAGAGAACCAATTTCAATATTTTCAGCGGCTGGGGGCTTTTCCTAAAAAAGTCCAAAAAATAGGTAAACAAACAAACAATTACCTGATTACCAAAAAAAAAAAAAGGGGGGGGGGGGGGGCACATGCCCCCTTCCTATGATACTGGAATCTAATATGTCATGAATACCCTGGATAATATAAGAAACCTAAGGTTTCAAAGGAATTTAGAGGCATCTAAACATCTACTTTACTTACATAATCCTCCATACTTCTTTTATCATACCCAATTTGAGTAAAACTTCCTGGAGTCTTGCTTTTTGGGTGGATTGAAGAAACATTAAACCTTTGAGAAAAAAAAAATACATTATACAATAATCATAAATTCAGCTTTTAAAATATTTTTAAAAAATTTAGAAAGCTTTTAAAAGTTTTTGAAGACTTCATATTTATGCTTTAAAATAAATTTGCTTTAAATTATTAAAACCTGCTTGTGAGATAGGCAGACCACATATTCTAGGTCAGTGATACGGGCTTCTAGAACTGCACATAATTTAAAGCTAGATATTCTTTAAATCTTGAAGACACTAATGATATTTACTGTACTCCTAGACTTTGTTTGTGCTGATTAATCCAAATGAGGTTTTGTTTGAAGTGTTAATAACCTGACACATAATTTTCAAGCAAGAGAACTATATCAGTGTCTTTTTATTGATCACTTTTATCATCTAACCTAGCGGATCATATGGGATGATTTCAATGGGGGTGAGGTGGGGAGGGTACTTGTGTTTCACATTTATTAATAGTAAACAAAAAAAATCTCACAAAAAAAGAAAGGTGAGCTCCAAACTCTCCCCATAAAAATGATTCCTTAAATATGCATTGTCTTCTCCCAAAATCCCCTTCTCCTTGCCTTCCCTCACCCTCACCCCCTAAAAAACTCTTAGCTTCTGCCTCTCACCTTCCCTTCCCCAAGTTCTCTTCCTTGTTCTATTAGACCTTCCCCTTCCCCCCACAAAAACTTGTCTCTGTTCTTCCTCACCCTTCCCCCCCCCAAAAAAAAACTCTTAGCTTCTGTCTCTCACCTTCCCTTCCCAAAAATCTCTTCCTTGTTCTACTAGACCTTCCCCTTCCCCCACAAAAACTTGTCTTTGTTCTGCCTCACCCTTCCCCCCAAAAATACAACCTTGTCCCACCTCCTCCCCTCCCCTAGGTTTTTTGGTGTTATCTTCCTTTCATTTCTAAATTCTATCCCCACTAACACCTAAAGCGATAGACATGATCTACATAGGTTAATCCCTTGCAAACATTTTTTGCTGAAATATTGACAATCCCTAACAACGTCAATCAACATTACAAATTATAGAAAACTTCCGATTTTTTTTACCTTTCAATTTTTTATAGAATTTTGGGAGAGTATTTGATTTTTGTTGTTGAATATTTACCCCATTACTAATAGCATTACGTATATAGCGTCATTTAGAATGCGTTAATGAGATTTTATATCCGGAACATACAAATGGCTTTTATATTGTTTTTCTTTCTCAATTTTTTTGAACAAAAGACTAAATCCATGCTAATGGTTGTTGTGCAAATGATGGCTTTTGCCTTGTATTCTTAAATCAAAACCACGCTGTCCTCGAACCCTATAATTTCTAATCTAAAAAATCTCAGAATTTTGGCCATGAAAAAATATCGCTTTTGCGTTTAACTCGGTCACACAATCTCTTTAAACTAAAATGACATTATCGCTAAGCTATGCCTAATACACGAGTTTTCTCTTCACTAAAACCAATCAAACCTCAGTTTTTAAACCTAAAAGCTAAAGTCTGAAGAGCTTGATTAAATATCTGTTTGTTGTGTTAAAAATCGCTTATAATTTTTGCAAAAAAATTGAGTTTTAACGTGACTTTTTTCTTGGCTTGTCACGCGGTTGTTACGGAATGCGCTACTCGGCAACTGCTGTCAACATTGATTATAAAACACAAAATATCTCTAAATATTCCTCTCGAAAATTAATAATCTTATAAGTGATGCCTGGAGAAATGATATTCAGTTGATTGGGAATTAGTGAACATTAATGGATTGAGGACAAAAATCACACTGAGATATTACAATACAAAAAGGCTGTAAGCTGTAAAGTCAAAGCGTCTTACAAAAGCCAAATTTTTAAACTTAGAACTTACCTTGCGGTCTGTATTCCAAATGGAGCCCCAGAGTACTTCTTCTGAGTCATCTCGAGATAACTTTAACCTCAAAAGATTACTAATTTAGAGTTATTTCATTATTATATATTAACAATTTTACCAGGCGTGAAGCTTCATTGATACTGAGTTGTCAGCTTCTTATCGCCTTGTTACCTAGCAACGCAAGAAGACCGAGAAAGACTAAGCACTAGGGACTTATTTACAAAACAACTCGTACAAACAAACAGATATTGTCCCTAAAATAAAATATTTTCTTATTTATTATAACTTTGCTAAAAAGCGATAATAATAAAGAATTTGATTTTTTAATAGCTAGACATTAATTTTGATGTTTTTTGAGTCGAAAAAATTTTATCTTTGATTTTTTAAGATAATTTTTAAGTATTTATTCGTAGCACCTATGGTATATAGTCCCAAGGGACGTTATATCAGAACAACAATCAAAATGGCGGCCGATGCTTCGCCTTTCAACAAAAAGACAAAATCGCCTTCAAAAACCGGTCCTCCGTTCAGTTTTCTTCGCCAAAAATCTCCAGATGATAAAGATGGATCCGATGAAGATGATGACGATTTGTTTGACAGCGAAAAAATCAAAAATCGTCTAATGTCGGCCTGGAATAACATGCGATATGGTAAACAATATTCTCGATTTTCAAACTTCCTCTTTGGAGTGAAATATTTAACCTTCTTTTACTTTCGAATCATTATCTTAAACGTGAATATTTCTTTCCCTTAGCCTTAAAATAATGTTTAAATTTTGTTATTTTTTTGAAGAATTTTTGCATAGACTTTTGAATTTTAGTAATTTTGAATGCAATCGTATTCAACTCAATTAGAATATATTTGATTCCTATTTCAAATATTTTTTATGAAAATTAACTTAAATCTTTTCTCAGCGCACATAGATATGGGTGTGTTCGATTGGAAAATGTGTATTTATCTTAATAAACTTTCACAGTATCCACAGTATCATTAAAAAGTTAACTTTCAATAAATATAAGTAAAGTTGTGTCAGATTCCTCCTTGGCTTACATGGAAATATAATAAGAAATGCCTCAAATTCCAGGAAATAAAACTGTGATTTATTTTGTATTTTCATGTTAGCCTTGAATCCAAGATAATCTTGAGAGGGGTCATTAGGGATTCCTTAAAATTTGGTGTCTGTTATTTAAGGAATAAAAAACAGTTTTCTGTGTATTATACTCTGATAAAGACACGCGGGATGCGTAGCAGAGTGGTTTCCAGCTTCTCAAGTGTTCTCTCCACATCCCAAGTGTCTTTATCAGAGTATAATACACGGAAAACTGTTTTTTTTTTTTATTGCTTTTATAAAATAACTAGCGCTCAAATGCTTTTAAGAAGCAGAGAGGGAGAAAAAAAATAGCGCAAGCATGTATTATACTCTCATAAAACATGGCTTTTTGACCAATCAGAGCGCGTGTAATATCAAAGTTATTTTATAAACTTTTTTTAAATCAATATTTGTTTTTATTGATGTTTTTTTGTTTGATGTCAAGGTCTTTCTATCCCATCGAAATCAACATTTGGTGAAGATTCACCAATCTGGCTTCTTGGACGGTGTTATCATGCCAAGAATTATGGTGAGTGAGGTTTATTTGCCTGATATTAGCATGTTTAACATGCAGCTCGGGGCTTGGAATGACAACCAGTCAATAAACATTGCTCAGCCAGAATGAAGGGGTGAATTCAGGGGAGGGGCCCACTATGCATTGTGGTTTCCCCATACTTCTCGTGTTCTCCCAACATCCCGCGTGTTTAGATCAGTATATATATTCCAATTCGAAATTCCAATCATGGAATGAGGGCCACAGGTTTGTTAGCCACTGGTTATTTAGTGCTACCCTCATAAAAACAAGGAGTGTTGTTTTTGTTTTTTTTATAACATGGAAAACTGTCTTATATTCCTTAAATAAAGCTCAAGGGAATATGACATATGATCTAAAAATTTTAGAAATTGCTTATTCATTTACAGAATTTTGCAGTATAGAGACAAAGGAACAATGTAAAATCCTCAGTATGGATGAGTTCAGGCGACATTTTATGTCTCTAATATGGCTTACATACAGAAGAGAGTTCACCCAGTTGAATGACTCAACCTTGACATCAGACTGTGGGTGGGGATGTATGCTGAGAAGTGGACAAATGATGCTGGCGTCAGGGCTAATATTTCATTTTCTAAAAAAAGGTATGAAAATATTACACAGAATACTGACATTTTGAACGTTAGTATTTTGTCAGATTTCCCTTTTCTTTTTACTTTTTTTTTTGACATATTTCCAAGAATAAAACCAATAGAGTGAACGCACTTAATCCGTGAAATTGTACTAAATCAATATAGCACAAATTTGCACTAAATCTGCAACTGAAGCGGAACATTATTCATGGGGGCGTAACTCTGTTGTTCTGGACTCCTATTACAAGTTTTTCATTAAGCATCGAGCCATATTGCACATTCCTCTTGGGTCGTGCATACAATGTCATGGATCGATACACTTACAAAATAGTACTAAATAGCACAAATTATTTTGTACAATTTCACGGATTAAGTGCGTTCACTCTACTTCAACAAATATGCCCAATATTAATGTTTTCTATCAAGTAGACGTATACAAATAATGTACATAAATGGGAGGCGTTGATTTGAGGCATTCACAACTTGTTATCAATCAAGTGCAAAACAAGTAATCTGAGGAATGCAAAAGGTGAAGTTCCATGGTCAAAAGAAAAAGTACATTTTATCATTTTAAACTACTATACCTGAAGCTTTCAACTTTAATTAAATGTTCATGTTAAAAATGTCAGTAAGTGCATGGTCTTTTTACCTTTTGTTACACACTGACCATGGCAACAGTTGATACAGATTGATCATTTGAGATCTCACTTCATTGGACTTTCTTATTGTTCTGTCAAATTGTATTGCAGACTGGAGAGTTACTGGAAGATGCCATTCAACAGAACAAAATCACTACTACAGAAATGTATGTGTTAGCATTACCACTACTGTCATCATAATCATCATTATCATCATTATAATCACCATCGTCATTATAATCACCAGGTCCATCATCATCATAATCATTCTTATTATTTAATATCACAAAATCATCATCAGATCATTATCAGTAATCATCATAAACATCATCACCTTGATCATAATCATCATCACCATCATAATCATCATTACCATCATCATCATAATCATAATCATCATCACCACCATAATCATCATCACCACCATAATCATCATCATCATTGATATCATCACTACTTTATTACCATCATTACCATCAGTAATCATCATAAACATAATCACCATCATCATAATCATCCATATCAACATGATCACTACCAGTACCACCATTCATTACTTGTACTGTTATGTTGTAATTCAGATCTTGCGGTTCTTTGGTGATCATGATGATGAAGAAAGAAGCCCCTTTTCCCTTCATCGTCTGGTTCAGTTTGGTCAACAAGCAGGCAAACAGGCTGGGGACTGGTATGGTCCTTCATCTGTGGCTCATATTTTAAAGTAAGAATCAGAGAACTCATAGAAAACCTTCAAATGTATTGATACCATGAAACAACCTCTGGGCTGATCTAAGTCAGGGCATGGCTAACTCACAGATCAAACCCTGAAACAACCTCTGAGCTGATCTAAGTCAGGGCATGGCTAACTCACAGACCAAACCCTGAAACAACCTCTGGGCTGATCTAAGTCAGGGTACAGCTGATTCACAGATCAAAATGAAATTTATTATATATTACATTTTGTGGAGGGAGGAAAACTGATAAGAGAATTCAGAAAATCGAAAAGAACCCTTGAATCAAGGAAGAGATCTAACAAACTCTACTAAGTAAACATGACATGTGATGCAGAGACATGAGAGGGGTGAGAGGGGACTTGTCTAGTGTGCTACTGCAAGACCACCCTTCATTATGATGCCTTGCTCTTGGAAGAAATTTACCACAGGAAGCCCACTAAACTGAATTAGCTGTATTGTTGAGCATTGGGCTGATTTGGGCCTGGTCATCCCCAGACTATTCAATTCCCTGGCCAGACCAACATTTAGGGTGTCAAGAGGGTCCTAAAGGGAAGTTCCTCATTTCCCAGTCCAAAATTTTGCAAAATCCCAGTCCCAGTCATGCAAAATCTCAGTCTGAGTTATAGAGTAAGAGTTAGAGATTTTGCACAATCTCAATCCTAGTAATGGCTAAATCCCAGTCCCAGTGCATGAAATCCCATTTTCCCTGCCCAAAAAAAGGCAAATAAATCTCAGCTCCTATTTTACCACTTCAGGACCCTTTCTCAATGACAAAAATACTCTCAAATATTCTCAAATACTTCCCTTCATGTTTCAGAAAAGCAATGGATACAGCTACACATCCACTTCTACATGATATCAATGTTTATGTTGCACAGGACTGCACTGGTAGGTTACTATGGATACAGCTATATTGACATGTACAAACATCTATCAATGTATAAAAATCCATGTCCATCCATGATGTGTATTGTCGCTCTAATTCGACCAAAGTTTTATGAATTATTCATGAGTTTTTTTAAGTAGTTCAATAAACTAGCAGCTTATGTTTTATCAGGTCTAAAACCACTCAGCTGCACTCAGTGCTTTATAATGTTACATACTGCACACAGCATACATACAGGTTTTCTTACTCAAATTTCTTGGTTTTAGAATTATAGGTCTTTTGCAACAACCCCCTTAAATTGAGCAGCTGTGTCAAAATGAACATCAGAAATGAAAAGAGCACCTCGATATTAGTAACAAGGTGAAATCTCAGCTGAATGTAACACAATGGAAATTGCATTTAGTTATAAATTTCAATGTTTTATAAGTTAGTATTTGTATGGAAAAAGTGTTCTGGTGGGCAAAGCTTAACAGCATTTCTCCTATACTCAACAATATAAGCTAAAAATTTGCCTTCTTACTAACATCGAGGTGCTCTTTCCATTTTTGATATTCATTAATTTTGACACATCTGCTCAATTTAAGGGGGTAGGGTCACGCAACCTGTTGTTGTAAAAGACTTGGTGGATTCCACTGTTAATTCTCATTATTATTATCATCATCATCATTATTATTATTATTATTATTATCATTATTATTATTATTATTATTATTATTATTATTATTAACTAGAGCAAAGTTTGTTGATGATTTAGTTTTTACTATTTTCTTTCAGTATATAAAGAAGAGGTAGAATATGTCTGTACAAACTGTAGAATGCATCGTGGGAATTGTAAAGCTAATGGTGAATGGCAGCCTGTAATCATTCTTGTTCCAGTAAGATTAGGTGGAGAAGCTTTGAACTCAATTTATGTTCCTTGTGTTAAGGTAAGGCTTCTTCTACTTCATGACACCAGTCCTATAGGGCTTTTGAGTGTGATGTCATTCGTATGGAAAAACAGCTTCCAGGTTTAAAACGAAAACCAGTTTTATAAAGATTTTTCTTACTTTTTCTTCATGACATGATTTGTTGTCCAAACTTCTAATTGTTTCAGGGTGGAGGTTAATTGATTGAGAACATTTTCGCTTTATTTTAGCGGTTTTTGTGAGCAATTGGACCCGGAAATACGTCACAACTTTTAAGTTAAAACAGCTCTATAAAGCTTTTACGTGTGACGTCACTCGTATGAAAATAAAACGACTTCCGTTTCGAAAACGAAAAGCACTTCTATAAAAATTGTTCTTACTTTTTCTTCAGGTGGAGGTTAAATCTTTGAGAATATATTTTGCTTCATTTTAGCAGTTTTGTGAGCATTTTGACCCGAAATACTTCACAACTTAAAAGCTCTATTGACTAAACTTTAGTCCTTTTGCAGAAAGAGGGGATTTATTCTTTTCTTGTGCCTAATATTATTTTATGGTTCTGTTTTAGGCCTTATTTACTTTGGATCAGTGTATTGGTATTATTGGAGGAAGGCCAAAACACTCCTTATACTTCGTAGGATTTCAAGGTAAGTGTTATTTAGCTTTTACTATGATGTTGGTAATGGCAGAAACAGCTACAGTAGACAGGGCCGTTACTAGAACATTTACCGGGGGGGTGCACATCAAGTAAAAATGGACCTAAGTGTAGTGTACCACAGGTAACCCAACACATTATTGGAAAAAAGAAACAAATGGAGAAAACTGGGAAATGATAGTGGTTTAATTTTTTGATTTACATTAAATCTGTATATTTTTTTTATTTTCAAGCAATAATAATAATAATGAACTTTATTAACTTTAACAAACAAATGTTGATAAAAAGCGGACCTTTTGGTCTGATGGGGGGTGCACGTGCACCCTGTGCTCCCCCCTGGTTATGGGCCTGGTAGACCTACTGGTATTACACCAGGCTCAAAAGAAATTTGACTTGTTTGTGAAGAGAACTACTTGAGAAAAACTTGAAAAACCTTGAAGCACAGGAGAGAATTAGCATGCAACTCATACGTGATAGCAGGTTTGGGCCTGGTTCAAAGTCCTATAAGTGGCAATCCAGGATTGACTCTATAGGTTCTTTTAGAGTTAACCTAGGGTTATAACTATAAGACTTTAACAATTGGGCCCTGACTGTAAAACCCAGAGCCACAACAGTGAAATTATTATTATAATAAACTGGGAATTCGTTATAACATTTCATTGTATAGTTTACAAAGTGTCTGCATGGATACAATTTAATATGGATACTAATATAAAGTGACCAATATTACTACCCTCTCTACCCCACCACTTCCGCAGCCACCCGGTTGGCCCAGTTGGTTGAGCAACGGACTTTCGTGTGGGAGGTCGTGGCTCGAGTCCCGGCCGGACCAACACTCAGGGCCTTAAAATAACTGAGGAGAAAGTGCTGCCTTTGTAATTAAATATACAAACGTCTAGATTTTCAAGTGGCTCGGATGACCACTTTAAATGGCGGTCCCGTCTCTCCACACTTCATCACTAACCAATATCGGAGGGACGTAAAAGAACCACTGAGGACGTAAAGAAACCCTAGCAGTGACCACCCTCAGTGCCTACACCTTATACTAACCACCTCTCATGATTGTAAAGCGCCTTTGATTATTTACATATAGAAAGCCGAGCGCTATATAAATCATAAATCATTAGCTATTCTTCAATTTCTTTGAACATAGGGTATTTCAATGATGGCTTTCTTTTCTTATCTTCGCTTTCCGATCTGACACGCGCAAATCGCGTTTTGTATCGCGATTTTCCTTACTTATAGGAGAATCGCGATACTGCACTGTATTGCAAACTCGACCCAGTTTTATTCCTAATACTCATCCTGATTTATCCAACCTTTTGTTTGTTTCAGAGGACAAAATGATTCACTTGGATCCTCATTATTGTCAACCCTTCGTGGACATGAAACAAAATAATTTTGCGTCAGAGGTAATTCTTGATTCTTCACTAGGAATATAATTTCCACTCCAGGACAGCCATATTCAGTTGCTCTAAATACCAATAGAACCCAAACTCTTAACTCTTGTATTGAGAAAATTTCTTTTGCGCTCTCAAACTGTCATTGCAGACGGAAAAAAAAAAAGAAAGAAATTGCTGTATCTTTAAGCAGCTGTAAGGCATCACAACGTGTGTTACATTTCAAATGTAATATTTTTTCCCGTAATATTTTACAGTCATTCCACTGTCCACATCCTCGGAAGATGTCCATCAAGAAGATGGATCCCTCCTGTACAATAGGATTTTACTGCAGTTCAAAGAAAGACTTTGAGTCGTTTTGTGCTCATGCTTCTGAGGTAAGAACTTAGACCGTTAAACACAGGATAAACAACAGGGACGGATCAGAAATTTGCAAGGGGGGGTGCCCGAAAATAGAAAAGGTGACGATATAGTGACATCATCAATAATAAGGGGGGTGTCCGAAATAGAAAAAACATGTCGATTTAGTGACGTCATCAATAATCCTGATATAACATATTTTGTACTTACATTTATTTGGGGAGTGTTCGGTGCACCGCAGCACCCCCCGGATCCGCGCCTTACACAAATTCTTATACTTCACAGGTATTAAAACCACCAATGCAGAAAGGAGACTACCCAATGTTTATTTTCGCCGATAAGAGATCACCAATGGCGCCAGAAGCCTCTGTACGAGCGGCGAGATTCTCTGAAAGTCTTACCGATCACAGTAATCCTCCAGAAAGCAATCATGACCATCAGATGTTGAGTCAAAGTCCAACAACTTCTGACGGATATGTTTTACTATGAATTAGCATCTAGTTGGCACAGGGTTCCCACGGTCAGGAAAAGTCAGTGAATTTTGATGCTTTTTTCAAGGTCAGGGAATTGTCAGAAAATTTTGAATTTGAATTTTGAATTTTTGAAATTTACCCAAAAGTCAGAGAAAAGTCAGGGAAATTCTGTCAGCCTTCAAAAAATTGATTTAAATTCGGAATTCTTAGATGAGCTTCCTTTGGTCCAACTATCACATAAAAATATAATTTTTCGTAAAATAAGTGCATAGTGTGGTCAGTGAAAATTAATTTTCGGTCAGGGAAAAGTCAGGGAATTTTTATTTTTCCAGATGAGTGGGAACCCTGTGGTACTTTACTGAATGCATGCATTTGACTCGTAAAGGTAAGCTGGGGTTAAATATAATTTATGATCTACTTTCACAGCGCCCGTAATACACTGCTGTTGCGGGGAGGGGGCGTAAGTAACCACTCAAAAAGTGTCATAAAGCCGTAATGTATTATTGGCAATGTGAAAGTAACGAATATGGAATAGGATAGAATGAGAAATCTCGAGCATGGTAAACCGCTGTGTTCCTTGATTACAGACTCAGCGTCAAACAATTCACAAATACCAACGGTAAAGTCAAGAATGCACAACTTCAACAATACAAGTATTTTGAATTTCCACGGCGGACTTTCGCTGGAACACATGAATATTTTACACAATATTGCTGGGTTTCACTTGACGTCATTTCCTGTCTCGTGCGGAATGTTCCTCAGCTGAATCACAAGTTTTCAATAGAATTCTTTCTGTCTGACAGCACATGGTGGTCAGTGTTTGACCACCATTCGGAGCAGATAATGAGATTTAAAGACTTTTATCAGCTGATTGAAACCCAGCTTTTGACACTAAACCTGAGATACAGAAAATGCAAAAAAAAAAAAAAAAAAAATGATCATTATATTTACAAATTATAACAAATTCCAAAATGCTGAATTCAGCTATGCCATTTATACTTTTTTATTATTATATTTAGATTACCATTAGAATTTTGTAGAATTCCGCAAATTTTCATTCCAAAATTCTCTTGATATCTTTCTATCAAATATTTGAGCCGCTGTGTTTGCCTGGTTGTTAATGCGCATGCTCATAGCCTTTTTCTAGTCAAACGTGTTTCGTGCACTGCGCATGCTCAGTCGCACCTCACAGCCCTGTCATTCACACTATAGTCATTGCTGCACAATATTCGATGGTATTCTTTTTTTCTTCGAAATTTCGTATTTTCCAGCTGAGAGGACAACTAATCGTACGAAGCATACATTGTTGATCAAATCCTACAGCCCTTCACTTTATTTTGAAAATCATTCCTCGAGTGGTTTTTAGATTAAATCACAGATGAAATATCACTCTGATTAAGAGTTTTGGACTTTTCCGAGACGCAATGCCACCCCCGTGCAACAATACAAATGTGTTGCGCGACTTTATTGCAGAAGTAGAAGCGCTTTCTACTCTCTGCAACAAAAATTTGTTGCGCTCGGGGTGGTAATACGAGCAACATTCGCTCTGCAACTTGCAACAATGTTGCGCGACAAGTTGCACGATTTTGTTGCTTGTATTTCCTCGCCTTTAAAGAGAATTTTGCAATTGAAGAATACAACAGATGCATTTTTGACTGATAAAGCAATTTAAGATTAGAAATCATAATATTATCATTATTGTATATAAAATTGTAAAATATCGATAAAAAGATTTATATATTTTTAATTTCAAAAGAATTAAACATGATATTGAATAATAATTTTTTTTTTGTCTGGTGATACACGGAGTAGTCCAGTATAGGTGTGGTTATACGAGCACCAAAGTCGTGGAACTTGTCGCGCAACATTGTTGCGTTAACGTTGCAAGTTGCAGAGCGATGTTGGTCGTATTACCACCCCGAACGCAACTTGTCACGCAACAGAATCGACGTTGCAGGTTGCAAAATTTTTTTGCAAAAATTAGAAGCACTATCTACTTTTTGCAACAAGAAGCCAAAACTTGCAACATCGATTTTTGTTGCGTGACAAGTTGCGTTCGGGGTGGTAATACAATCAACATTATTCCGCAACTTGCAACGCAACAATGTTTCGCAACAAGTTGCATTTTATTGGTATTACTGCATCTTATGCAAAGCCCAAATTATCTAGATATACAAGATTTGCGCGTGGAATCCCAAGAGTAACCTCTTTATCTTGTACAATACAGTTTTTCCATATAGACCACTTGCGCGTGACGTCAAAGCAGCTCAATAGGGAGGACAAAACAAAGTAATTTTAATCTCCTGAAAATTGGAACATTGCTTTTTCCTCCAAATTGAGCTGCATTCCGAAGTGCTGCAAGGGTTCTATTGTCAAGAAAATTGCTATTGGTTGATATTGTAGCGAGTCTAACGCCCTTGTGTTAGTAATGAAAAGGGGGAGGGCATGATTGGCTGATAGTCGCCGAATTTGCAAATTTCAGGCTGATCCATACTCTGCTAGCAGATGTGCCTTTTTTCTTAGTCTTTCCGTTTTACTGGCTTTTGTTTTTGCTGTTCTAGCTTGAGAAAAACGAAAAGAATTTGACAAAGAAGGGACCTCTGTTAGCACCGAATGCAGTTCAGGACAAATGACTAAATGTCCCAAGATAAAGGAATCGAAAACGTTCTCTTTTAATAGCACATTTCTCATAAATGAGGTTAATTTTACCACAATACTGCTCAGTTCTGGCCCCAGCTGTGTTCAACAAAAGCACCGGAAAACGACAAAAATTGTAAACAATTGCCACGTGGCGCTGCTGACATGATGTCTGTGGCTTTTGAGCAATGGCGCCTTTTTTTGTTTTACCAACCAACTGAGCTGAAACGGCTGTCAAAGAAATATTCTCTCTGTTGCTGAAACTGGATCGATGTTAGACTTTGATGCCACGGAAAACAATGAAGAATCTCTTGGTTAAAGCCAAGGGAGTCTGGGCTGCCGACGAACTCCCACTATAAAACCTCAGACATGTGAGTCACATCTAAACAGATGCATGCGACCTGTACATTAAAAAATGAATTAAGATATCAATAAACTTTATATTTCTGAATTTCATATTTCTATTAATTATCATTTTGATATTAAAAAGATAATCTTGATTAATCTCACAATTAATTAATAATGTGAGGATTTAGATTTGATTTTTTCTAAAGTGGGGACCCTGTGGTTTGATCTTTAACCCTCGCGGGCTTTTCCACGGTTTGTGGTCAGTTCAAAACATATTATGTCGAAGTTTCAAGCTATTAAGTCATTTCTACGTCGATTATAAACGATTTTCCAAAGACAACACCTGAAATATTACTTCGCAAATCTCCAGGCTTCGAAATTTCGCACGAAGGTTATTTTTTTTTAGCAATTTGTTTTGACAAAATTCGAAGAATAGTTCATCTTCTTTACTGAAGGAATTTCAAAATGTCGATATTGTTGTTCCAAATTTTGTGCTTCTCTGTCGTTTGCTGTCTTCCTAGCGGAGTTTTTTCGTCGGCTATAAAAACCTTTAATGCTATTAGTGGGAGGTTCTCCTCGGAGAAAGGAAACAATGGTTTTTATCCAAATAATTTTTCAATGGAATACAGAATACAAGTTCCTAATGGAAGAAGGGCTATGTTGTCGTTCAAGAATTTTAGTATTTTGGGTTCGATGCCAAATTGTTCTGAAGATTCTGTGGAAATTTTTGTAGGGTAAGTGAAATTTAAAGAATAGATTGGTAAAAATTGAGTTTAGAATTGAAGAAATTAATTTTTTTCTGAGTTCCAGAAAAAATTGAGAAGAGAATAATATAGAAGAAGAGTAGAATAGACTTACAACTTAAAGGTTCATATTTATATAAATTAATTATTTGAGAAAGGGAGCAATATTATTCTATATTAATGAAGTGAACTGTCAGTAGAAAGTGTTCATTGTATTTATTTGAACTCAACGAAGAAAAAAAATGATAATAATTAAGAAAATGTACAGAATATCTTATATTAGAAATTGGAACAGTTTTGTAGGCAGGGGACAGAAAACTGAAGAACTCAGAAAAAAAACCCTTGTATTTTAAACCTAACATACTCACATGTGTTATGCCGACCCCTGGAAATGAACCTACGATCTTGAGAGGTGAAAGGTGAGTGCATTACCACTACACTAACCTGAGTATCAGGCTTTCCAGGGAGGGGGGAGGGGAGGGGGAACGAGAAAATGAGCGAGGAAAAAGAGAGAGGGAAAGGAAAGCCTGACACTGAATTGGGTTTCGAGCTATCTGCCCCCTTGAAATGCGATACTCCGCTTTAGGTAAGCCAGCCAATCAGAATTACTTCTCCTCCCTCTCCCCCTCCCCTCCCCCCTCCCTATCCCTAATTCCTAATTCGAGGGCCTGATACTCAGGTTACCACTACACTGCCTCTGAATGCAAAAGTTGAATTAAATTTTATCCCTGTTATTCATTCTTTATTAATATTTATTAATACTGTAGGTGCCAGAATAGAAGATCAGTTGGAAAGTACTGTTCTTGTGGCCTCGTGACTCCGTTACCTTTTGATTTCTACTCCATTGATGAGTGTATATCTCTGACCTTTAAATCTGACGTGAAATATGCCGCACAAGGGTTTCTGGCAGAATACTCATCAGCTCTCAAAACTCAGCCAGTCAATAACAAGGACACTTGCACTGCAATAAGGTAATATTATATGAGACTAAGAATTATTCATTCTGATTGGAATTTTTTTTCCATTTCAGGCCAATTGTGTCATTGAAAAAAAATTTTTTACATTTTTTAAACATTTTTATATACAAAAAAATGTAAATAAAATGTAAAAAAGATTAAGATCTCATGATTTAGAGATGTTTGAAAGCCACAAGTGTATCAGCGAGTGTTTTAACTTGCAAATGCCAAGTGTTGATCACTCACTCTAAATTGTTATTATCTTCATCAACATATATCATTATTGACGTCATCATCAGCATCATCTACAACAGATATGATAACCATGATGGTACACATGAGCTCCAACATCATCAGCACACCATTACTATCAATATCATAATCAGCACCACTACCACCACCACAACTATAGACCTATATCCTGCTACCATGACATTATAAAAAATATGTTTTTTTTGGGGGGGGGGGGCGGGGGGGGGGGGAGAAGTTTACTTCTTTATTTGTCACATTAATATCAGTAAAAATTGCAAAGTTTCGTAAAGATTGCTCATAAATTGATGCAGTTAGCCTTATTAGCAGGTATCATATATAGACTCCTTTACGTGATGTCAAAGCAGCTCAATTTGGAGGACAAAACAAAAGAATCTCAATCTCCTGAGAATTGGAACCTATTGTTTTGTCCTCCAAATTGAGCTGCATTCCGACATGCTGCAAGGGATCTATATCATCATTATTGTTTACCAATATCATAATGATAATAACTAATAATATTCACCATAAGCAGCTCCAGCATCATCATTATATGATCATAACTATATATTTTTTCTTTTTCCATTTAATTAGTTACACATTTTGTTTTACTTTTCTCATAGTAACCAACACAACAGTAGTGTATCAAATATTTTTACTCCTCTGTGGCCTAATAACTACCCTACAAAGACTGGTTGTTCATGGAATCTAGAGACTCCTGTCAACTATACCACCATCATTCAGTTCATGGACTTTGAGATTGAAAGGACAGCGTTTTGTGATCCAAATGAAGAGAAGGATGATAGGGTCATAATCAGAGGTATGAGTAGACCTGAGTTAAAATTACTTTTGATAAGACTAGCAGAGTCTTTCTCTTTCTGTCTGTATATCTGTCTGTCTGTCTGTCTTTTTCTCCGTTTGTCTGTCTGTCTGTCTTTTTCTCTGTTTGTCTATCTGTCTGTCCATCTGTCTGTCCATCTGTCTGTCTGTCCACCTGTTTGTCTGTGAAAAATGAATATGGATACAACTCAAAGAAAGAATTTTATTCCCAAGTGAATGACACCCAGTCTGAAATAGGGTTTATATATCACAGTTATGTTCTTGTTTCTCCTATTCCCAGCATCCAGAAAATTTGTTTCTGGCCCTTTTGAAACTGTCCAAAAAAGAATCTGTTCTCTGATGACTGATGTGGATAAAAGAAAAGTATTCAGAGTCATTGTTCCTGATGACTACAGAAAAATTTCACCTAATTTTATAAATGACCAGGATGGTCACACGGCTCCTGGTTTTACTGCTGGGATGATATCATACAAATCAGGTAATATGTTAATACTCATCGGCAGAGGGAAGGGGAGGGAAGGGGGGAGGGGGTAGTACTTATATCAACTGTCAATGAGTTATGATATTACTATACTACTCCAAGTGTATGAGTTCATTAGGGAATATTCATTATTTAACAGATTTAGATATGGATGAGAAAATAGAAAAAAAAAATGCATTTTTTTCCTCCAACCATCTCATGCTCAATTTGTTTGGGACCTCCCTATTTATTTTCAACATTTTGAAGGCTCTCCTATATATTATCCCCCCCCTCCCCTCTTATTTTCTTACTCGTACCCTCCTTCAGTTAAATAATGAACAGTCCCTTAAGGGGGGGGGGGGGACTTACCTATATACCAGCCACAGTTGCTATGGAAAGTATTTAAAAATGCCTAAGAGGTTTTTCTAATGTTTAAAGCTCATTATGAAACCAATTTGTGAAATGGACCATTTTTTGATATGTGTGATGACGTCATCACTCTTGCGTCATTGATGACGTCACATTTCATAAAAAGTTAAAAAACAAACAAGTAAAAGTAAGTAAGTATTGTTTGTTATGGCTATGAATTTCATCTGAAGCTCTTTTTTTTTCTGTTTTAGGTCCACCTGATCTAGAAAGGTAATTATAATACTTGTTTCCAACTAGAGTGTCATTTTTTTCTTCCGTTTTTTAAGTTCCCCTATTAGGTCCCCCCCCCCTCCTCGTAATAAGCCCATCAAGAATCTTTGCGAAGAGTATAACCAAAGGGCTTATCCGGGGGGGGGGTATTCATTTAACAAAGGGCGATGATGGTCGTCTATCTTTTTGGGGGCTGAAATCGTAAGTCACTCCCTCTTTTAATCAAGGGGTGAAAAAGAAAACACCGTTGGTTTTTATTAGCACGTTTACGGTTGGTACGCGATTGGTGCCGCCCCATACATTGAACCACATACACCTATTTCAAAAAACGTCGGTAGGAGATCTGAAATTTGAAAATTAAGATCGAGTAACACGCTGCAAAATGGAATATATTCACAGCCAAACAGCGTAGCCGGCTTTTAGATTGGAATATGAAGCATGATCTTTGAGTTAGGAATGTAATTTTCGGTGGCATAACTATTATTTTACAGTAAATAAAATTCTTATTGTTGATAATTTTTAACGATAGATAAGGATGGATTCAGGGTGGTTTCATAAGTGTCTGACCTCGTGTTATTTTTTTTTTTTTTATGTGCAGCTGTCGAATCCGCCTTGTTCCGCCTTCTCCATCCATGTCACCAAAACTGCTGCTAACAACAAACCAGCTTCTGTTCCTGGTTCCTTTCTCTCTTATCTATTACACGCATTTTGTGTAAATTATCAGTCCTGGCAGCGGTAAAATTAGTAAATATCTTAGTATATTGTAAAATCAATATTTACTATACAGTACAGACACTCAAATGGTACTGAACTATCACTGTTTATATTACAGTGATTCCCAATATTCTGCGAACTCTGTAGTTGCAATTTGTTTTTTCACTGCCGCCAGTCAAAAACATAAAAGGCACCGACTTATTAGGTTTGATTGACCGCAGCAAAAAAAAAAACAATTTCGCAACAAGCCGTTGGAATGTCGGAGTTCGCAGTCCATGGACTACTTCGATGATGCGGCGGCCATCTTGAATCTGATCATGAATTAATGAAAAAGACCGTGTAAGAAATGCCGGAGGTATACGTAGATTCTGATGAAGAAAAAACAAATATTGTATTTCTCTGGGCTTATCATGCTGGTTAAGTAGCAAGCACTTCATTTTTCTAATATCAGTCATTCTTTTTACATCTTGAATCGCAAGGCATTATGGGGCGTCCAGGGGCAAAACAAAACAGAGATGTCGGATAAAAAAGAGAGTTTCGTTTATTTGTGTTTCTTTCATGTCCATCTTCTTAATTCATCTCCTGTCAAGTTGTCTTGTGGTAAAATGTTAAAGTTAATCGACGCCATTACTGTAAAAAAGATTTTACTGGGTTGCCATGGTGGCAAACCAGTCTTAAAATGAGGTTCGTTTTTTTTTCTTTTTCCGGGTTGCGATCATGATTGGGCGAAACTCATAACCATATCAATTGTCTGTCCAATGGAGTTTTGGTTTGTCTATTTCTCAAATATGATTGGATACATGTTGACAGAATTAATCACATAATGATATTGAGCATAAGGTATTTGTCTTTGCTCGGTCGTCTTTGCATCATTCCTTCGAGGTTCTTCGAGAGAAAATTACTTATTAGGGCTATTTTCTTGATCGAGGTATGTTGTCTTTAGCTTTTTTAACGGTACGCTTAAACTACTTCCAAACGCACACGCCGTACGTGGTAGACCCACACTAAAAGATGTTGAGCGATTTTGGAACTATCTAGCTATGATCAAACTAAATCCTACCAGATCTCAGATACACAAAAATATACTGAGACAAACAACAAAACGAGTGACAAACAAAGCTTTGATGAAAGCTTACTCCAAGAACTTGTAGAAGTCAGACGAGCTGATAGTGATCTACAAGGAAGCGAACTTGTTAAATATTTCTATTTATGAAAATCAGTACAGAAAACAAAAACTGAGGGAAAAACAAATTACAAGTTAAACACATTTTGGCTAAGAGTATTTACATTGATAAAACGTTTGTTTTGCAGTGAACAGTTTCGATACTGAAATAGATATGTTTATTTCATCAGCTAGTCTTGAAAGGTCACGGTACTCTAGTAGGTTAAGTAGAAACCTAATTTCGTACTAGAATTTTAAAATGTTTTTTTTAATAAAGGGCGTCTTTGAACCCAAAAGGAACACTTTCGAGTGAGCGAATTCTTACACAGGCAACCCAGTGAACGCTTCAATAGCGTCTAGTCTAGAATGCGTCCAATTGCTCTCAATGCGTACGGCTCATGCGAAGTTTGACCTTAGTTTAAGGCCTGGTTTTGTCGTCGAAGTTCACATGTGCCGAATCTAATGCAAATGAGCAAAATCTACTGTTTGAATTCATTTGCATTAGATTCGACATCTAAACCGGGCCTAAGCCTTCTGTTAAACAATGAGAATAACACATGATTAAAAGTAAATTTTAAAAATATTATAAAGATATACTAAAAAAAATGAAATAAAACTAATATTTCAGAAATATAGGAGTCAATAAATCATAAATATCCATTGATGGATTGGAAATTATTCATTAATAGGACAATACAATGACTTTTGGAGGGCATATTGTTTATTTGTGGCCCGAGTAGCATCAATTTTGAACCAGAGCGCAGCGAGTGCAAATGATGCTACAAGGGCCACAAATAAACAATATGTATGACAAAAGTCATGTTATTATCATTATCATTAATATACAAGACCAAATTATACTTAGCCTTCAATATCAAAAGTTAGAACTTTAATAAAGTTGTTATACAAGCGTATACACAAGATATACGAACTACTAATGCATGAGTCAATGGAAACCCCGACCCCCCACCCCGGGACAAGGTGGGGATTTGTAAAAAGCATGCTATCAAATGAGGAAAATTTCCCTGACCCTGGGGCTTTTTTTTTGCTTCAAAACCCCCACCACCTGGGGACAAAAAATCAATATAAAGTAATGAGAGCAGACAGAAATTACAGCATGCAAACTTTTAAAAGATGAAAAAATGCATGAGACTTTGCTATTCCTCATTCTGAAAGAAAATGAGCTCTTAAACAGTATATATTGAACGTTTTCAAGCTTGGATGGTCAACAATTCAATGAAAAGACAGGATTTTCATTTGCAATCACAAAGAACTCACCTTTTCAGATGGCGACATGTCAGTTCCATCACTGAGATGAACTACCGCTGGCTTAACATCTGCAGGCTCATAACGAATCCCCACCTACCCTGGGGACGGACAAGATACCAAAGCTATCCAGCCCCGACCCCCTGGGGAATGAATATATAGCTTCAAATCCCCTACATTTCCCCTACTTATCCCCACCTTGTCCCGGGGGGGGGGGGGGGGGGGGGTCAGGGTTTACATTGACTCTCAGGAACGTCTTTCCAAACACCATCGTTCTGACTTTCGGCAAAGTATTAATTCAGTTTTTCCATATCCCCAGCCTCAATTGATGGTTTACGTTTAGGCTTTACTTTCTTTTGTTTTGTAAAACAAATGGCTTTAGCTTCAAACATTTTGTTGGCGGACATGAAACCACTATCTTGCAAGATGTTGACATTACGGCTCAGTGGAGCAGATGTTATGTGGCGATGTATAGCTGCTCTAATTCCTGTCAAAGCACTTGGAGTAAGTGACTGTCCTTTTTCCGTCTTAACTTCTGCATGGAGCTTTCGTAAAGTCTCATTAAGCTCACTTGGAGTAATTACTAAATTTTTTTTAAATAGATCTTGATAGCTCGCTTTTCGCACCGTTTGTCATAATAAACTTTTTCAGTCCCCATTCAGTAGCCTCAGGCGCTGCGCAGGAGGCTACCATTCAGTAGCTCTCTTGGTGTTTTTTGCTTGGGTTTTTTCCTCAAATTCGTTCATTTCCTCTTGCCCTAAATCTGAGTTTTTACTACTGGTAATTTCGAAGTTGGGACATTCTTCCATGTCAAATAAAAAAGTTTTCTAATAGACTTTCACCGAAAAAAATACAAATGTACAAACGCTACAATGACTGCCACAACAAGACATCAAACGCACGCGCTTTGAAATGGTTTCCTTAAAATCTTATTGGCTGACAGCAGAAACACTACAGACATGCATTCGCGGTCCGTTTCAAACAAAACTTGCGATTCAGTTTCTACTTTAATAGTTCTACACGAGACAGCCTCCTACGCAGACGCTCTTAGGGTCGTCACGCAGTTCATTTGGTTTTTCGGTCATTTGGCTTTTCGAGTTTTCTCGGTATAGTATACAATCGTGGCACTTGGAAATGTTTTCCTAAACACTGCCGGTCACGATCTCAAAAAGACTAAATGCCCGGCAGTCCAAACTTTAAAAACGACATCTAAAGCCAAACGGCCCCTAAACCGGTCCATGTAGCTCACGAGAAGTGCTTGACATTTCTAAACAAAGATAGACTAGTTTGATTCGCTTTGATAACGTTTTCACAAAGTTATTGACGAAAGTTTAGACTGCCGGGCATTTAGTCTATTTGATATCGTGACCACAGCGTTTATTAAACTTTTTTTTTTTTCGGTGTTTGGATATGGAAATAAATATTACAAATGTCCTTTCAAGCCATCAATAATTCCTGGTGAAAATCAAAACCAAAGTTGACCAATTTTTAGCTATAATCATTTTCAAACGGTAGTGTTTTGAATAATTTTTGCACTCATTTGAATGTTTAATTAGAAGTTACGCCATTGATGACTCAAGCCTTGCGTTACACGCCTGTTCACTTTGAAAATGACTCAGCACTTGCAAGGTACTCGCGCTAGCTAGCTAAATAGCTTGGACTTCATTTTAACACAGTTTTCTTTAAGAGATGAATATGCTGTCGTCCATTCCTTGTGATCTAGCCAATCTATCGAGAAGGTAAGTGGCAAGCCTGTAGTCTACATTGTAGCTATTAAACTAACCAGTTATTCAAGTCTGTCGGATACCGACAGAAGAATTCTAGATATTTATACCACTAGGGACTCTAATATGCTCAGTTTTTTTTCACTTGTGCTTGTGCTATGTAGTAGTCGATATATTTATTCAGCTATTTCTAGATTCTCCTGCTAGATATTCAAACTATAAGGGTTATGCCATGTAACTATTATATAGATTATATAACGTTTCCAGTGCTGTACTGAACTGTCAATCTGTAGATTCGCCATACTTCATTTCAATAAAGTTAGTCACCTGAAAAGCTACAAAGCTGAGATCGGCGCAAGGAATGTGGATAGATACATCCAATTTGTGCTTGTGCTATGTAGTAGTCGATATATTTATTCAGATATTTCTAGATTCTCCTGCTGGATATTCAAACTATAAGGGTTATGCCATGTAGATTACATAACGTCTACATAACTATTATATAGATTACATAACATTTCCAGTGCTGTACTGAACTGTCAATCTGTAGATTCGCCGTACTTCATTTCAATAAAGTTAGTAACCTGAAAAGCTACAAAGCTGAGATGGGCGCAAGGAATGTGGATAGATACATCCAATTTGACATATTTCAACCCAGAGATAAGACAATGGCTAATTTCGCATACAATTATCTCTACATATGTGAAAATAATTATGCAATAAACCTGCTCAGTCATAATAGTCACCTCATATTTAGCCGTTGTTTAATGGCTAAGAATCGTCTCATTAACAATTAGTCCTCGAGTCCGAATGGTCTATGCCATGAGGTCGAGAGGTCTAATTGTTTTAGTGAAAACCTACTAATAGGGTTTTCCGATTTAGCGGCTTTTTAAAAGTTATTGCCAGTCCTTAAATTTATTATCATTTTATGATAAATGATTGTAAGTTCAGTGATGTAAGATCAATTAAATATAATATTCGAAGAAAAAATACGAAGTGTTTTGTCTCGTTGCTACCACCCATGCAAAGACGCAAATTATTATAGGGATTTTGCTTTACAGTGTACATCTTATGCCAACATTATTGTAGATTATATGCTTAGATTATGATGGTCAGTCATGATCAGTGATTTTATTTCTCGTTCATTTAAACGTTCGATTGATTATTTTGAAATTTCAACAACTATCGTTTTACATATCCAGTCTGATGTTTGAAGGCGTTTGGGAGAAAGCCCCTGGGCCATTGAAATGATATGATCCTAGAATAAGATATGAATAATTTGCTAACACCTCCCTTGTCTCCCATTTTCTTCAAATTGGCTACAAAGAATTGTAGTATAATTACGTCCTGAGAACAATTGGTGTTTGTAAAGTAAAGGCAATCAGTTTCAGTATAAGTCACTGAAAAATAATGTTCTGCAAAAAATTTGACCTACCTGCAATATTTTTATTCCTCGCCTGCAATATAATTTATTCTAGTTTACACCAAAATATATATGCACGTGCATTACACAAGATACTTTGTACATACATGTACTTTTTAAAAATCAGTGTAAATTCTGAATCAGAAAACTTTAATAAATAGAAAATGACTGTGCTATTGATTGGTATTACCATTAATACAAAGCCGGGATTGAAGCATATCAATTAGTCATTTATGCCCTTGCTGGCAACGGTATTGCCAGAATGACGAAAAAGCCGCTAAATCGGAAAACCTTAATCGGTCCAATAAAAGGATGCAAAAAGTTTTGGATTTTCCTTTAAATATATATTTTTTGGTTTTTAAAACCGGCGCTTTTCGCTACTAGAGGTCTAACACTAATAGACCCCTAGTAGCTCAGCCAATCACAGGGCTCGATTGGTCATAGACCATCAGTAGGTTTTTTCTAAGTTATAATAGTCAACTCATATTTAGCCGTTGTTTAATGGCTAAGAATCGTCTCAGTCATAATAGTCACCTCATATTTAGCCGTTGTTTAATTAATGGCTAAAAATCGTCTCAGTCATAATAGTCACCTCATATTTAGCCGTTGTTTAATGGCTAAGAATCGTCTCAGTAATAATAGTCACCTCATATTTAGCCGTTGTTTAATTAATGGCTAAAAATCGTCTCAGTCATAATAGTCACCTCATATTTAGCCGTTGTTTAATGGCTAAAAATCGTCTCAGTTATAATAGTCACCTCATATTTAGCCGTTGTTTAATGGCTAAGAATCGTCTCAGTCATAATAGTCACCTCATATTTAGCCGTTGTTTAATGGCTAAAAATCGTCTCAGTCATAATAGTCAACTCATATTTAGCCGTTGTTTAATTAATGGCTAAAAATCGTCTCAGTCATAATAGTCACCTCATATTTAGCCGTTGTTTAATGGCTAAAAATCGTCTCAGTCATAATAGTCAACTCATATTTAGCCGTTGTTTAATGGCTAAGAATCGTCTCAGTCATAATAGTCACCTCATATTTAGCCGTTGTTTAATGGCTAAAAATCGTCTCAGTCATAATAGTCAACTCATATTTAGCCGTTGTTTAATGGCTAAGAATCGTCTCAGTCATAATAGTCACCTCATATTTAGCCGTTGTTTAATGGCTAAGAATCGTCTCAGTGGGTGTAGACAAAGGGAGGACCACTCAAATGGACCCCCTATCTGGACCCCTTTATGGACCCATTATGGAGCCTCATCTGGACCTGCTGGAGAATATATGTTTTTAATCATAAACAACAATCCACGCTTTGTCTATACCCACTACAGACATGCATTCGCGATCGGTTTCAAAACAAAACTAGTACTTGCGATTCAGTTTCTGCTTAGTTCTGCACGAGACAGAAAATGAAATGTTTACGAATTTATTTTTGCGGCTGAGGGGCGTACGGCTGAGTTAGGTGTTTATTAATCTGTTTTTTGTTGTTTTTTTTTCTTTTTCTTCTTTTTTTTCGGTGTTTGGATATGGAAATAAATATTACAAATATCCTTCCAAGCCATCAATAATCTTTGGTAAAAATCAAATCCAAAGTTAACGAATCTTTGGGCTATTATCATTTTCAAACGGTAGTGTTTTGAATAATTTTTGCACTTATTTAATTAGCAATACAATATGCCGTGTTGTATCAGATATACAACCACGATCCAAAGGCGAGTAATTGTATACCTGATACAACACGGACACGAATATTGTATGTTACTTATGAAACGTCTAGGTGTATACATTCATGTTCTACTAAAATTTTAAAGATGAAATTGAATTTAGCTGAGAAAATTGGAGTTAAAGGTTAAGCAGATCAGGACGATTTCGTATTAGATATAGGACCTCCTCAAAGGACAATGATTTCTATTGTTTTTTCCTCATTAATTGTTCATGAGTTTCCTAAATATTTATAATGAGATTAGATGTTACGCATTCATGACTCAAGCCTTGCGTTACATGCCTGGTCACGTTGAAAATGACTAAATGTTGCAAGGTACTCGCGCTAGCTAGCTAAACAGCTTGGACCTTATTTTAACACAGTTTGCTTTAAGAGATGAATATGCTATCGTCCATTCCTTGCGATCTAGCCAATCTATCGAGAAGGTAAGTGGCAAGCCTGTAGTCTACATTGTAGCTATTAAACTAACCAGTTATTCAAGTCTGTCGAATACGAAACACCGACGCAGCTCACACTAGCTTACCGCTAGTTATCATCTCTGTCGAATACAGAAGAATTCTAGATATTTATACCACTAGGGACTCTAATATTATCAGGTTTTTTTCACTTGTGCTTGTGCTATGGAGTAGTCGATATATTTATTCAGATATTTCTAGATTCTCCTGCTAGATATTCAAACTATAAGGATTATGCCATGTAGATTACATTACGTCTACATAACTATTATATAGATTACATAACGTTTCCAGTGCTGTACTGAACTGTCAACCTGTAGATTCGCCGTACTTCATTTCAATAACATTAGTCACCTGAAAAGCTACAAAGCTGAGATGGGCGCAAGGAATGTGTATAGATACATCCAATTTGACATATTTCAACCCAGAGATAAGACAATGGCTAATTTCGCATACAATTATCTCTACATATGTGAAAATAATTATGCAATAAACCTGCTCAGTCATAATAGTCACCTCATATTTAGCCGTTGTTTACAGCGCGACGCGCAAAAGTATGACCACTTTTAATGTATTCGCATACTTCTATGCACGGGCTTTTTGCTCCAAACGAGCTTTTACACGCCTTATTTGGTAAAACCAGACAGCTTTGCATCAATTGTGTCGGTTTAAAGTACAAAAACCCGTGCATAGAAGTATGCGAAGACATTAAATGTGGTCATACTTTTGAGCGTCGAGCTGTAATGGCTAAGAATCGTCTCATTAACAATTAGTCCTCGAGTCCGAATGGTCTAGGCCATGAGGTCGAGAGGTCTAATTGTTTTAGTGAAAACCTACTAATCGGTCCAATAAAAGGATGCAAAAAGTTTTGGATTTTCCTTTAAATATATATTTTTTGGTTTTCAAAACCGGCGCTTTTCGCTGCTAGAGGTCTAACACTAATAGACCCCTAGTAGCTCAGCCAATCACAGGGCTCGATTGGTCATAGACCATTAGTAGGTTTTTTTCTAAGTTATAATAGTCACCTCATATTTAGCTGTTGTTTAATGGCTAAGAATCGTCTCAGTGGGTGTAGACAAAGTGTGGACCCCTCAAATGGACCCCCTTTCTGGACCCCTTTATGGACCCATTATGGAGCCTCATCTGGACCTGCTGGAGAATATATGTTTTTAATTATAAACAACAATCCACGCTTTGTCTATACCCACTACAGACATGCATTCGCGATCGGTTTCAAAACAAAACTAGTACTTGCGATTCAGTTTCTGCTTAGTTCTGCACGAGACAGAAAATGAAATGTTTACGAATTTATTTTTGCGGCTGAGGGGCGTACGGCTGAGTTAGGTGTTTATTAATCTGTTTTTTTGTTGTTTTTTTTTTCTTTTTCTTCTTTTTTTTCGGTGTTTGGATATGGAAATAAATATTACAAATATCCTTTCAAGCCATCAATAATCTTTGGTGAAAATCAAATCCAAAGTTAACGAATCTTTGGGCTATTATCATTTTCAAACGGTAGTGTTTTGAATAATTTTTGCACTTATTTAATTAGCAATACAATATGCCGTGTTGTATCAGATATACAACCACGATCCAAAGGCGAGTAATTGTATACCTGATACAACACGGACACGAATATTGTATATTACTTATGAAACGTCTAGGTGTATACATTCATGTTCTACTAAAATTTTAAAGATGAAATTGAATTTAGCTGAGAAAATTGGAGTTAAAGTTTATGCAGATCAGGACGATTTTGTATTAGATATAGGACCTCCTCAATGGACAATGATTTTCATGAGTTTTCTAAATGTTTATAATAAGATTAGATGTTACACATTCATGACTCAAGCCTTGCGTTACATGCCTGGTCACTTTGAAAATGACTCAAGGTTGCAAGGTACTCGCGCTAGCTAGCTAAACAGCTTGGACCTCATTTTAACACAGTTTGCTTTAAGAGATGAATATGCTATCGTCCATTCCTTGCGATCTAGCCAATCTATCGAGAAGGTAAGTGGCAAGCCTGTAGTCTACATTGTAGCTATTAAACTAACCAGTTATTCAAGTCTGTCGAATACGAAACACCGACGCAGCTCACACTAGCTTACCGCTAGTTATCATCTCTGTCGAATACAGAAGAATTCTAGATATTTATACCACTAGGGACTCTAATATTATCAGGTTTTTTTCACTTGTGCTTGTGCTATGGAGTAGTCGATATATTTATTCAGATATTTCTAGATTCTCCTGCTAGATATTCAAACTATAAGGATTATGCCATGTAGATTACATTACGTCTACATAACTATTATATAGATTACATAACATTTCCAGTGATGTACGGAACTGTCAATCTGTAGATTCGCCGTACTTCATTTCAATAACATTAGTCACCTGAAAAGCTACAAACCTGACATAGGCGCAAGGAATGTGGATAGATACATCCAATTTGACATATTTCAACCCAGAGATAAGACAATGGCTAATTTCGCAAATTATTACTCGGGCTTCCTGTGGAATGCCCGAGGTATAAATTGGGCTTCGTTATTTTTTTTTTTACTTCAGTCACAAATCGCCCTCGAAGCGTTAAAGCGCATGCGCGAAATCAAAGTCTATGCGCATGCGTAGAATCAGCCATGACCACATGGTTGAGCAATGGCGGATCTATCGAAGGAATCCTCGCTGACTCTAATCACGGATAATATTGAGTCTAACACGCTCAAAACACATACAAAAGCACAAATTGTTCGCGGTAGACCCACACTAAAGGATGTCGAGCGTTTTCGGAACTTCATGAGACATCGATTTATGAGGAAACCATTTTGAGTGAAGTTTGTATCGAGAATCATGCTAAACTTATATCAAATGAGCTATCTTATATTGAGTCAAATAAGCATCGTCGTGTATATAGACGTGATCGTAAACCCAGTAGAGTACCAGTACGAACTCTGAAACGTCTGAGCAACAGGAGCAGAAAGCTGAAGGAGTTTGTCTACAAACGTATTTGTCAAAGTATTCCCAAATCCTCCAAGCTGCATTGTTATGTGAAGGTTAGAAAACTTACAAAGAATGGATGTAAGCTTAATACAAAGAGAATGAGCTTGAATAAAATCACAGAACATGAAAAGAAGCTTTTGCTTAATTGTTCTAGAAGGGTTTATCAAGGGATAATGAAGTTAAAATATAGACTGAGCTATTCGGTATTTATCATTGTTTTTTTGCAATAGGCTGATGTGTCTTTACAAGACTCAGACTCATATATCAAATTATTGTAAATTTAAACTGAGTACAGACATAGAGAAGAACTCTGGTCCTACTCCAATGTATATTGACCCTAACAAAACAATAACAGCACCATATAGCCAAGGTGATGAGTTGGTATTTGGGCAAAACTCAGGACAACATTGTGTTTGTGCTCTTTGATTTACAATAACAAACAAGGAATCAATTCTGCCAATGACCTAGTATTAATAATGAATATAGGAAATCAGTTGTATTCAGGTTTGTCTCAATAAGCCAGACAGTCCTTTTCAATGCAGACAGAATTACCACCAATGTTGAATGTGTTTGATACTGACTATCAACTTCGATACAGTGAAAGCTACACTGGTACTGTACGTCAAGAGACTACAATACTGAGAAGGATATCAGTACTGTACTTCTTTACAAAGAGCCTTTGAATCACTTATGTCTGAAAAAACTACACCAATTTTGTATTAACAGTTGGGTGCACAGCTGTTGCTATATATCGTAATAGTAATATGAGGTTCAAAATATTTGATTCTCATGCAAGGGATTTATATGGTAGAAGCCATCCTCAAGGTACATGTGTGCTGCTTGACGTATCATCAGTAAATAGTTTAGTACATTATTTCCAGAGTACATGTATAAACAATGATATATTTGAGGTGAAGGGAGTACAAACTAATGCAGTTCAAAATAGCATTCATCCTCAGAACTATGTATAATGAAATCAGAAAATTTAGTCTAAGTTGTGCTGTAGCTATGTACTCTCTATAATGCTATAATAAACCATGTGGTTACTGGAATTCAAACACCTTGCTTACTATAGTCGACAATGGCAAAAGATTATAAGACAATTTGAACTGGTGGGTTTTTTGAGGGAAAGGAAGAGATTGTCATTTATTTTCAGAGAATCCATGAGTTCAACTAACAGCAATAATAAATTTCAAGTATTCTCAGGTCTCCTTAGCTAGCTAACGGTTATCTACATCGCACTCGTTAAAGAGAAGCCCGAGTTCACGCAGATATGCGTCTAGTTATCTCTATATACACCTAATTGCAAGAACGTTGTCATATAAAAATAAAAAATAAAAAACAAAAAATAGGAATTAATTAGAAATATTTTTCTTTATTTTGATTCTAAAGCCCCCTAGATTGATAAGAATAACTGTTTAGTAATATACCAACAAGATCATCTCAAAAATATCAGTCTACACCTTCAAAACAGTTAATTAATTACATCTGTTTTGCAAAAATAGTTAATTCTTATTTGTTATTTTTTATTTTTATATGACAACGTTCTTGCAATTAGGTGTATGTGAAAATAGTTATGCAATAAACCTGCTCTGATATAATATATTATGTTGTTTAATGGCTAAAAATCGTCTCAGTAATAGTAGTCACCTCATATTTAGCCGTTGTTTAAAATCCCGTATGGACTATCAATTTCAGTTACAGGTTATAATATATACGGGATCTCTGTAGGTCCTATAGTTGAGAGCCATAAAATCTATTAAAAAAAGAACGAAGAAGCAGGGGGAGAAACGCAATGCTATTTACCAATCTGCCACAGCCATAGCGACTGAAATCTGCCTACTTATGCTCTGTCGTTAGAATATTTTCACTCCAATGATTTCTTTTATAATGGAAAGCATTTTGAAATGCAAGCTAAGGTGTTGGTAGCCGTTCAGTTTAAATGGCTAAATAAATACGATTTATTATGATAGACTACGAACAGACAAACAAATGAATAGATAAATAAATAAAAAAATAAATAAATAAAGTATAGTCTAGATTAAAGAAGAGACATGTTCTCTGTTACTCCGACTTTCATGCTTGCGCACTCATCAGACAGACTTTAATGACTCTGATGAGTGCGCAAGCATGAAACTCGGAGTAACAGAGAACATGTCTTTAAACAACGGCTAAATATGGGGTCAGTATTATTAGTTTTACAGTACTAAATGTTAATAATTAATAGTACATATATTTCTTTTGGCTAAATATGAATTTTATATATAGATAAAAATAATGGCGAAATTTGGTGATATATCAACACTCGTTCTGCACGAGACAGGAAATGAAATATTTACGAATTTATTTTTGCGGCTTACTGTAAATATTAATCTTTTGTGAAATTGGTTAATTTACTCAAAGTAGAAAATTAATCATCAACTGACCAAATCCCAAGAATCCAAAAGTGTCACGGGTGGAGAGTTTTCTCAACGTTCAAAAACGGCTCTGCTGGGTTGAAAAGAAACGAGGGGCGTACGGCTGAGTCAGGCGTTTATTAATCTGTTGTGTGTTTTTTTTTTTGTTTTTTTTTCGGTGTTTGGATATGGAAATAAATATTACAAATATCCTTTCAAGCCATCAATAATTTTTGAATTTTTGGTGAAAATCAAAACCAAAGTTGACCAATCTTTGGGCTATTATCATTTTCAAGCGATAGTGTTTTGAATAATTTTTGTACTCATTTAAATGTTTAATAAGATTAGATGTTACGCTTCATGAATCAAGCCTTGCGTTACATGCCTGGTCACTTTTTTGGGCATTTAGTCTATTTGATATCGTGACCACAGCGTTTATTAAACTTTTTTTTTTGGTGTTTGGATATGGAAATAAATATTACAAATGTCCTTTCAAGCCATCAATAATTCCTGGTGAAAATCAAAACCAAAGTTGACCAATTTTTAGCTATTATCATTTTCAAACGGTAGTGTTTTAAATAATGTTTGCACTCATTTGAATGTTTAATTAGAAGTTACGCCATTGATGACTCAAGCCTTGCGTTACACGCCTGGTCACTTTGAAAATGACTCAGCACTTGCAAGGTACTCGCGCTAGCTAGCTAAACAGCTTGGACCTCATTTTAACACAGTTTGCTTTAAGAGATGAATATGCTATCGTCTATTCCTTGCGATCTAGCCAATCTATCGAGAAGGTAAGTGGCAAGCCTGTAGTCTACATTGTAGCTATTAAACTAACCAGTTATTCAAGTCTGTCGAATACAGAAGAATTCTAGACATTTATACCGCTAGGGACTCTAATATTATCAGGTATTTTTCACTTGTGCTTGTGCTATGGAGTAGTCGATATATTTATTCAGTTATTTCTAGATTCTCCTGCTAGATATTCAAACTATAAGGGTTATGCCATGTAGATTACATTACGTCTACATAACTATTATATAGATTACATAACATTTCCAGTGCTCTACTGAACTGTCAATCTGTAGATTCGCCGTACTTCATTTCAATAAAGTTAATCACCTGAAAAGCTACAAAGCTGAGATCGGCGCAAGGAATGTGTATAGATACATCCAATTTGACATATTTCAACCCAGAGATAAGACAATGGCTAATTTCGCAAATTATTATCTCTATATACACCTAATTGCAAGAATGTTGTCATATAAAAATAAAAAATAAAAAACAAAAAATAGGAATTAATTAGAAATATTTTTCTTTATTTTGATTCTAAAGCCCCCTAGATTGATAAGAATAACTGTTTAGTAATATACCAACAAGAGCATCTCAAAAATATCAGTCTACACCTTCAAAACAGTTAATTAATTACATCTGTTTTGCAAAAATAGTTAATTCTTATTTGTTATTTTTTATTTTTATATGACAACGTTCTTGCAATTAGGTGTATGTGAAAATAGTTATGCAATAAACCTGCTCTGATATAATATATTATGTTGTTTAATGGCTAAAAATCGTCTCAGTAATAGTAGTCACCTCATATTTAGCCGTTGTTTAAAATCCCGTATGGACTATCAATTTCAGTTACAGGTTATAATATATACGGGATCTCTGTAGGTCCTATAGTTGAGAGCCATAAAATCTATTAAAAAAAGAACGAAGAAGCAGGGGGAGAAACGCAATGCTATTTACCAATCTGCCACAGCCATAGCGACTGAAATCTGCCTACTTATGCTCTGTCGTTAGAATATTTTCACTCCAATGATTTCTTTTATAATGGAAAGCATTTTGAAATGCAAGCTAAGGTGTTGGTAGCCGTTCAGTTTAAATGGCTAAATAAATACGATTTATTATGATAGACTACGAACAGACAAACAAATGAATAGATAAATAAATAAAAAAATAAATAAATAAAGTATAGTCTAGATTAAAGAAGAGACATGTTCTCTGTTACTCCGACTTTCATGCTTGCGCACTCATCAGACAGACTTTAATGACTCTGATGAGTGCGCAAGCATGAAACTCGGAGTAACAGAGAACATGTCTTTAAACAACGGCTAAATATGGGGTCAGTATTATTAGTTTTACAGTACTAAATGTTAATAATTAATAGTACATATATTTCTTTTGGCTAAATATGAATTTTATATATAGATAAAAATAATGGCGAAATTTGGTGATATATCAACACTCGTTCTGCACGAGACAGGAAATGAAATATTTACGAATTTATTTTTGCGGCTTACTGTAAATATTAATCTTTTGTGAAATTGGTTAATTTACTCAAAGTAGAAAATTAATCATCAACTGACCAAATCCCAAGAATCCAAAAGTGTCACGGGTGAAGAGTTTTCTCAACGTTCAAAAACGGCTCTGCTGGGTTGAAAAAAAAACGAGGGGCGTACGGCAGAGTCAGGCGTTTATTAATCTGTTGTGTGTTTTTTTTTGTTTTTTTTTCGTTGTTTGGATATGGAAATAAATATTACAAATATCCTTCCAAGCCATCAATAATTTTTGAATTTTTGGTGAAAATCAAAACCAAAGTTGACCAATCTTTGGGCTATTATCATTTTCAAGCGATAGTGTTTTGAATAATTTTTGTACTCATTCAAATGTTTAATAAGATTAGATGTTACGCTTCATGACTCAAGCCTTGCGTTACATGCCTGGTCACTTTTTTGGGCATTTAGTCTATTTGATATCGTGACCACAGCGTTTATTAAACTTTTTTTTTCGGTGTTTGGATATGGAAATAAATATTACAAGTGTCCTTTCAAGCCATCAATAATTCCTGGTGAAAATCAAATCCAAAGTTGACCAATTTTTAGCTATTATCATTTTCAAACGGTAGTGTTTTGAATAATGTTTGCACTCATTTGAATGTTTAATTAGAAGTTACGCCATTGATGACTCAAGCCTTGCGTTACATGCCTGGTCACTTTGAAAATGAATCAGCACTTGCAAGGTACTCGCGCTAGCTAGCTAAACAGCTTGGACTTCATTTTAACACAGTTTGCTTTAAGATATGAATATGCTATCGTCTATTCCTTGTGATCTAGCCAATCTATCGAGAAGGTAAGTGGCAAGCCTGTAGTCTACATTGTAGCTATTAAACTAACCAGTTATTCAAGTCTGTCGAATACAGAAGAATTCTAGATATTTATACCGCTAGGGACTCTAATATGATCAGGTGTTTTTCACTTGTGCTTGTGCTATGTAGTAGTCGATATATTTATTCAGTTATTTCTAGATTCTCCTGCTAGATATTCAAACTATAAGGGTTATGCCATGTAGATTACATTACGTCTACATAACTATTATATAGATTACATAACGTTTCCAGTGCTGTACTGAACTGTCAATCTGTAGATTCGCCGTACTTCATTTCAATAAAGTTAGTAACCTGAAAAGCTACAAAGCTGAGATGGGCACAAGGAATGTGTATAGATACATCCAATTTGACATATTTCAACCCAGAGATAAGACAATGGCTAATTTCGCAAATTATTATCTCTATATACACCTAATTGCAAGAATGTTGTCATATAAAAATAAAAAATAAAAAACAAAAAATAGGAATTAATCAGAAATATTTTTCTTTATTTTGATTTTAAAGCCCCCTAGATTGATAAGAATAACTGTTTAGTAATATACCAACAAGAGCATCTCAAAAATATCAGTCTATACCTTGAAAACAGTTAATTAATTACATCTGTTTTGCAAAAATAGTTAATTCTTATTTGTTATTTTTTATTTTTATATGACAACGTTCTTGCAATTAGGTGTATGTGAAAATAGTTATGCAATAAACCTGCTCTGATATAATATATTATGTTGTTTAATGGCTAAAAATCGTCTCAGTAATAGTAGTCACCTCATATTTAGCCGTTGTTTAATGGCTAAAAATCGTCTCAGTAATAGTAGTCACCTCATATTTAGCCGTTGTTTAAAATCCCGTATGGACTATCAATTTCAGTTACAGGTTATAATATATACGGGATCTCTGTAGGTCCTATAGTTGAGAGCCATAAAATCTATTAAAAAAAGAACGAAGAAGCAGGGGGAGAAACGCAATGCTATTTACCAATCTGCCACAGCCATAGCGGCTGAAATCTGCCTACTTATGCTCTGTCGTTAGAATATTTTCACTCCAATGATTTCTTTTATAATGGAAAGCATTTTGAAATGCAAGTTAAGGTGTTGGTAGCCGTTCAGTTTAAATGGCTAAATAAATACGATTTATTATGATAGACTACGAACAGACAAACAAATGAATAAATAAATAAATAAATAAATAAAGTATAGTCTAGATTAAAGAAGAGACATGTTCTCTGTTACTCCGACTTTCATGCTTGCGCACTCATCAGACAGACTTTAATGACTCTGATGAGTGCGCAAGCATGAAACTCGGAGTAACAGAGAACATGTCTTTAAACAACGGCTAAATATGGGGTCAGTATTATTAGTTTTACAGTACTAAATGTTAATAATTAATAGTACATATATTTCTTTTGGCTAAATATGAATTTTATATATAGATAAAAATAATGGCGAAATTTGGTGATATATCAACACTCGTTCTGCACGAGACAGGAAATGAAATATTTACGAATTTATTTTTGCGGCTTACTGTAAATATTAATCTTTTGTGAAATTGGTTAATTTACTCAAAGTAGAAAATTAATCATCAACTGACCAAATCCCAAGAATCCAAAAGTGTCACGGGTGAAGAGTTTTCTCAACGTTCAAAAACGGCTCTGCTGGGTTGAAAAAAAACGAGGGGCGTACGGCAGAGTCAGGCGTTTATTAATCTGTTGTGTGTTTTTTTTTTTTTTTTCCGGTGTTTGGATATGGAAATAAATATTACAAATATCCTTCCAAGCCATCAATAATTTTTGAATTTTTGGTGAAAATCAAAACCAAAGTTGACCAATCTTTGGGCTATTATCATTTTCAAGCGATAGTGTTTTGAATAATTTTTGTACTCATTTAAATGTTTAATAAGATTAGATGTTACGCTTCATGACTCAAGCCTTGCGTTACATGCCTGGTCACTTTTTTGGGCATTTAGTCTATTTGATATCGTGACCACAGCGTTTATTAAACTTTTTTTTTCGGTGTTTGGATATGGAAATAAATATTACAAATGTCCTTTCAAGCCATCAATAATTCCTGGTGAAAATCAAAACCAAAGTTGACCAATTTTTAGCTATTATCATTTTCAAACGGTAGTGTTTTAAATAATGTTTGCACTCATTTGAATGTTTAATTAGAAGTTACGCCATTGATGACTCAAGCCTTGCGTTACATGCCTGGTCACTTTGAAAATGAATCAGCACTTGCAAGGTACTCGCGCTAGCTAGCTAAACAGCTTGGACTTCATTTTAACACAGTTTGCTTTAAGAGATGAATATGCTGTCGTCCATTCCTTGCGATCTAGCCAATCTATCGAGAAGGTAAGTGGCAAGCCTGTAGTCTACATTGTAGCTATTAAACTAACCAGTTATTCAAGTCTGTCGAATACAGAAGAATTCTAGACATTTATACCGCTAGGGACTCTAATATTATCAGGTATTTTTCACTTGTGCTTGTGCTATGGAGTAGTCGATATATTTATTCAGTTATTTCTAGATTCTCCTGCTAGATATTCAAACTATAAGGATTATGCCATGTAGATTACATAACGTCTACATAACTATTATATAGATTACATAACATTTCCAGTGCTGTACTGAACTGTCAATCTGTAGATTCGCCGTACTTCATTTCAATAAAGTTAGTAACCTGAAAAGCTACAAAGCTGAGATGGGCGCAAGGAATGTGGATAGATACATCCAATTTGACATATTTCAACCCAGAGATAAGACAATGGCTAATTTCGCAAATTATTATCTCTATATACACCTAATTGCAAGAACGTTGTCATATAAAAATAAAAAATAAAAAACAAAAAATAGGAATTAATCAGAAATATTTTTCTTTATTTTGATTCTAAAGCCCCCTAGATTGATAAGAATAACTGTTTAGTAATATACCAACAAGAGCATCTCAAAAATATCAGTCTACACCTTCAAAACAGTTAATTAATTACATCTGTTTTGCAAAAATAGTTAATTCTTATTTGTTATTTTTTATTTTTATATGACAACGTTCTTGCAATTAGGTGTGTGTGAAAATAGTTATGCAATAAACCTGCTCTGATATAATATATTAGTATAAATACAAAGGTGATTATACAAAATCGCGCGCTCTGATTGGTTTTCTATCTCGGATTATCAGCCGATAATCACCTTTTCGGACAAAATGGCTGTCAGCAGTCGTTTTGTCACAGTAAGCGAAGAGGAAATTTCTTTTTTGAAATAATCACCTTTTTATTTATACTAAAACAATTATTCACCTCAGACTCAGTGATTATCGATGAATATTTACCTCGCAGCTCGAAGACTCGCCGCTCGGTAAATATCGATAATCACTTCGCCTTCGGCGAATAACTGCTAATTATGTTGTTTAATGGCTAAAAATCGTCTCAGTAATAGTAGTCACCTCATACTTAGCCGTTGTTTAAAATCCCGTATGGACTATCAATTTCAGTTACAGGTTATAATATATACGGGATCTCTGTAGGTCCTATAGTTGAGAGCCATAAAATCTATTAAAAAAAGAACGAAGAAGCAGGGGGAGAAACGCAATGCTATTTACCAATCTGCCACAGCCATAGCGACTGAAATCTGCCTACTTATGCTCTGTCGTTAGAATATTTTCACTCCAATGATTTCTTTTATAATGGAAAGCATTATTGAAATGCAAGTTAAGGTGTTGGTAGCCGTTCAGTTTAAATGGCTAAATAAATACGATTTATTATGATAGACTACGAACAGACAAACAAATGAATAAATAAATAAATAAATAAATAAAGTATAGTCTAGATTAAAGAAGAGACATGTTCTCTGTTACTCCGACTTTCATGCTTGCGCACTCATCAGACAGACTTTAATGACTCTGATGAGTGCGCAAGCATGAAACTCGGAGTAACAGAGAACATGTCTTTAAACAACGGCTAAATATGGGGTCAGTATTATTAGTTTTACAGTACTAAATGTTAATAATTAATAGTACATATATTTCCTTTGGCTAAATATGAATTTTATATATAGATAAAAATAATGGCGAAATTTGGTGATATATCAACACTCGTTCTGCACGAGACAGGAAATGAAATATTTACGAATTTATTTTTGCGGCTTACTGTAAATATTAATCTTTTGTGAAATTGGTTAATTTACTCAAAGTAGAAAATTAATCATCAACTGACCAAATCCCAAGAATCCAAAAGTGTCACGGGTGAAGAGTTTTCTCAACGTTCAAAAACGGCTCTGCTGGGTTGAAAAAAAACGAGGGGCGTACGGCAGAGTCAGGCGTTTATTAATCTGTTGTGTGTTTTTTTTTGTTTTTTTTTTTTTCGGTGTTTGGATATGGAAATAAATATTACAAATATCCTTCCAAGCCATCAATAATTTTTGAATTTTTGGTGAAAATCAAAACCAATGTTGACCAATCTTTGGGCTATTATCATTTTCAAGCGATAGTGTTTTGAATAATTTTTGTACTCATTTAAATGTTTAATAAGATTAGATGTTATATGGCAGGCCGATTGTAGCAATATTCAATAAATCAATATTTTATTCAAAGAATAATTAATCAGTTCAATTCAATGCGTATATTTTACTTTCAATGCCCTTTATTTCCCTGCAATAGCATATTTTTGGTGCAATCTTTTTTTTTTGTTATTCAACAACATAGTTTGTGTTCAACGCGATATTTTTTGGTTCAACTATTTTTTTTGGTTCAACTATTTTTTTTTTGGTTCAACTATTTTTTTTTGGTTCAACTATTTTTTTTTTGGTTCAACTATTTTTTTTTGGTTCAACTATTTTTTTTTTGGTTCAACTATTTTTTTTTGGTTCAACCACAGGTATCCCAAGCTGGGTTTCTGTGGTTTCCTATCGAACTTATAAGGCAATGTATGGCGATTTTTCGAAAAAATTAAAAATCAGTAAATCACACAAATAAATGTCCCTACTTGTGTTTCGTGTTTTGCTTTAAGTCTCTGTGAAGTTTCAGGTCATTTGCAGCAATATTGAGCGAGTATCGTGGTGGAGTATCCCTCGTACTTAAAAATTGGGAAGGTAGCACACTTCAGGCCGCTCGAACCCTCGATAAGGGTCAATAATTCGCCTCTAGTTCAGCCAAAATTACACATCAAGCCGAAATTCTTTCACAGAACCTTAGTCCGATATCTGATACAACCACACAATCGATCTCCCTTTCGGAATTCAACGCTAACATTTTCAAAAGCCAATTTGTTTCGAAGCCATTGTCAATCCGATGCTCTATGAACCAACCATATTTGCAACGGCTTTCAACCGTCGTTACAAAAACCATGCGTACCCTCCCCTCAAATCCTTCTGTGTTGATTGATACGAGTACGTTGTTTACATATATTTTAAATGAATCACGTCTTTATTGGCAGATTGCTATTGGTCGGCTAAGACAATAGCAGTGACATTTGTTAACCTTGGAGGGGAGGGTACGCATGGTTTTTGTAACGACGGTTGAAAGCCGTTGCAAATATGGTTGGTTCATAGAGCATCGGATTGACAATGGCTTCGAAACAAATTGGCTTTTGAAAATGTTAGCGTTGAATTCCGAAAGGGAGATCGATTGTGTGGTTGTATCAGATATCGGACTAAGGTTCTGTGAAAGAATTTCGGCTTGATGTGTAATTTTGGCTGAACTAGAGGCGAATTATTGACCCTTATCGAGGGTTCGAGCGGCCTGAAGTGTGCTACCTTCCCAATTTTTAAGTACGAGGGATACTCCACCACGATACTCGCTCAATATTGCTGCAAATGACCTGAAACTTCACAGAGACTTAAAGCAAAACACGAAACACAAGTAGGGACATTTATTTGTGTGATTTACTGATTTTTAATTTTTTCGAAAAATCGCCATACATTGCCTTATAAGTTCGATAGGAAACCACAGAAACCCAGCTTGGGATACCTGTGGTTGAACCAAAAAAAAATAGTTGAACCAAAAAAAAAAATAGTTGAACCAAAAAAAAATAGTTGAACCAAAAAAAAAATAGTTGAACCAAAAAAAATAGTTGAACCAAAAAAAAAAAAATAGTTGAACCAAAAAAAAATAGTTGAACCAAAAAAAAAATAGTTGAACCAAAAAAAATAGTTGAACCAAAAAATATCGCGTTGAACACAAACTATGTTGTTGAATAACAAAAAAAAAAAGATTGCACCAAAAATATGCTATTGCAGGGAAATAAAGGGCATTGAAAGTAAAATATACGCATTGAATTGAATTGATTAATTATTCTTTGAATAAAATATTGATTTATTGAATATTGCTACAATCGGCCTGCCATAATGTTACGCTTCATGACTCAAGCCTTGCGTTACATGCCTGGTCACTTTTTTGGGCATTTAGTCTATTTCATATCGTGACCACAGCGTTTATTAAACTTTTTTTTTCGGTGTTTGGATATGGAAATAAATATTACAAATGTCCTTTCAAGCCATCAATAATTCCTGGTGAAAATCAAAACCAAAGTTGACCAATTTTTAGCTATTATCATTTTCAAACGGTAGTGTTTTAAATAATGTTTGCACTCATTTGAATGTTTAATTAGAAGTTACGCCATTGATGACTCAAGCCTTGCGTTACATGCCTGGTCACTTTGAAAATGAATCAGCACTTGCAAGGTACTCGCGCTAGCTAGCTAAACAGCTTGGACTTCATTTTAACACAGTTTGCTTTAAGAGATGAATATGCTGTCGTCCATTCCTTGCGATCTAGCCAATCTATCGAGAAGGTAAGTGGCAAGCCTGTAGTCTACATTGTAGCTATTAAACTAACCAGTTATTCAAGTCTGTCGAATACAGAAGAATTCTAGACATTTATACCGCTAGGGACTCTAATATTATCAGGTATTTTTCACTTGTGCTTGTGCTATGGAGTAGTCGATATATTTATTCAGTTATTTCTAGATTCTCCTGCTAGATATTCAAACTATAAGGGTTATGCCATGTAGATTACATTACGTCTACATAACTATTATATAGATTACATAACATTTCCAGTGCTGTACTGAACTGTCAACCTGTAGATTCGCCGTACTTCATTTCAATAAAGTTAGTAACCTGAAAAGCTACAAAGCTGAGATGGGCGCAAGGAATGTGTATAGATACATCCAATTTGACATATTTCAACCCAGAGATAAGACAATGGCTAATTTCGCAAATTATTATCTCTATATACACCTAATTGCAAGAACGTTGTCATATAAAAATAAAAAATAAAAAACAAAAAATAGGAATTAATTAGAAATATTTTTCTTTATTTTGATTCTAAAGCCCCCTAGATTGATAAGAATAACTGTTTAGTAATATACCAACAAGAGTATCTCAAAAATATCAGTCTATACCTTCAAAACAGTTAATTAATTACATCTGTTTTGCAAAAATAGTTAATTCTTATTTGTTATTTTTTATTTTTATATGACAACGTTCTTGCAATTAGGTGTATGTGAAAATAGTTATGCAATAAACCTGCTCTGATATAATATATTATGTTGTTTAATGGCTAAAAATCGTCTCAGTAATAGTAGTCACCTCATATTTAGCCGTTGTTTAAAATCCCGTATGGACTATCAATTTCAGTTACAGGTTATAATATATACGGGATCTCTGTAGGTCCTATAGTTGAGAGCCATAAAATCTATTAAAAAAAGAACGAAGAAGCAGGGGGAGAAACGCAATGCTATTTACCAATCTGCCACAGCCATAGCGACTGAAATCTGCCTACTTATGCTCTGTCGTTAGAATATTTTCACTCCAATGATTTCTTTTATAATGGAAAGCATTTTGAAATGCAAGTTAAGGTGTTGGTAGCCGTTCAGTTTAAATGGCTAAATAAATACGATTTATTATGATAGACTACGAACAGACAAACAAATGAATAAATAAATGAATAAAGTATAGTCTAGATTAAAGAAGAGACATGTTCTCTGTTACTCCGACTTTCATGCTTGCGCACTCATCAGACAGACTTTAATGACTCTGATGAGTGCGCAAGCATGAAACTCGGAGTAACAGAGAACATGTCTTTAACAACGGCTAAATATGGGGTCAGTATTATTAGTTTTACAGTACTAAATGTTAATAATTAATAGTACATATATTTCTTTTGGCTAAATATGAATTTTATATATAGATAAAAATAATGGCGAAATTTGGTGATATATCAACACTCGTTCTGCACGAGACAGGAAATGAAATATTTACGAATTTATTTTTGCGGCTTACTGTAAATATTAATCTTTCGTGAAATTTGTTAATTTACTCAAAGTAGAAAATTAATCATCAACTGACCAAATCCCATGCAAGAGTCCAAAAGTGTGTCACGGGTGAAGAGTTTTCTCAACGTTCAAAAACGGCTCTGCTCGGTTGAAAAAAAACGAGGTGCGTATGGCTGAGTTAGGTGTTTATTAATCTGTTGTTTTTTTTTTTTTTTTTTTTTTTTTTTTTTTTTTTCGGTGTTTGGATATGGAAATAAATATAAATATTACAAATATCCTTTCAAGCCATCAATAATTTTTGGTTAAAATCAAATCCAAAGTTGACCAATCTTTGGGCTATTATCATTTTCAAACGGTATTGTTTTGAATAATTCTTGCACTCATTTAAATGTTAAATAAGATTAGAAGTTACGCATTCATGACTCAAGCCTTGCGTTACAAGTGGTCACTTTGAAAATGACTCAGCGCTTGCAAGGTACTCGCGCTAGCTAGCTAAACAGCTTGGACTTCATTTTAACACAATTTGCTTTAAGATATGAATATGCTATCGTCTATTCCTTGTGATCTAGCCAATCTATCGGGAAGGTAAGTGGCAAGCCTGTAGTCTACATTGTAGCTATTAAACTAACCAGTTATTCAAGTCTGTCGAATACAGAAGAATTCTAGATATTTATACCGCTAGGGACTCTAATATGATCAGGTATTTTTCACTTGTGCTTGTGCTATGTAGTAGTCGATATATTTATTCAGATATTTCTAGATTCTCCTGCTAGATATTCAAACTATAAGGGTTATGCCATGTAGATTACATTACGTCTACATAACTATTATATAGATTACATAACGTTTCCAGTGCTGTACTGAACTGTCAATCTGTAGATTCGCCGTACTTCATTTCAATAAAGTAGTAACCTGAAAAGCTACAAAGCTGAGATGGGCGCAAGGAATGTGGATAGATACATCCAATTTGACATATTTCAACCGCGTGACAGCTATTGATGGATTGAGTTATATTACCATTTACTTCTAAGAGCATCCTTTGTATCAAGAAATATTTGTGCGTTTTCAGCTTTGTATAGTTTTGTTTTTGTTTGGACAAACATAAGCTTTCTTATTAAATAAGAAGTTACGGATAGTTACCAAGATGAATTAATGAAACTAAAAGAGATCTAAACTAAAATAAAAGTAAAAGCTATCTTTGTTTTTACCGCCTGGATAAAATTAATATTAATGAAGACACGCCACTCTTTGATCAGACCACACCGAAAGCGAAGTCAAATATCGGTGAGTTATTACACATTTAGGATCGATATCCGTGAAATAATGCCGTGAATAAAAACCATATCAGTGAAGTGATCGATATCACTTCACGGCAAACTGTCCAATAAAATCTCGCGATATATAATAATATATAATCGACCCTAAATGTGTAATAAACAAATTATTACGTGTTAAGAGCTGATATCATTTTTATTCACTCGTTTTCCGTATCATATCGCTCACTCGCTCACGGACTCGCTTGTTCGCGATATGGTGGGAAACTCGTGAATAAAAACGATATCAGGCTCTTAACATGTGATAATCTCTATTTATTTACCGAGACATAGTCGAGGTAATCTGATTCACGATATTTACTGAGCCTGAGGTGAATAATTGTTATAGTATAATTTTAGACTTAAATATCAGAGAAAAGACGAAATTTACGATAAACAACATTTTGTATTACTTTAACGCTCTGGCAATCACCGCTCGTTGCTCAACCAATCACAGCGCGCGAAACTCTTTTTGACGTTGACTCTGACAACGTGCACTTTTCAACGACAAACCTTAGTAACAAAACTTCAGTCGTTCCAAGCTCAACTGAGAAGCGTAATAATAAAATTGTAAAGGTCTCCGTTGTACTCAGCGGTACTTTTCCACTTGGGTTCCCTGTGTGGTAAAGAGGACGGGAGAAGGCTCGCCAACAGTCTTCTTTGCTCATTACAAAAATCTAGTGAGCACTCGTTCACATCGGCCGAAAGGACCTTCATTGTCCTAAAATACGATAAAACAAGGCAGTATCACAGAAGATCTATGCCTCTTAAGCTTTCTATTGTTTTATAAGACAATAAAGACCTGTTCTTTCACAGGTGTGTGAAACCCAAGTTGGGTTTCTGTGTCATATTATAAGAGAATGTATGGAAAACTATGAAAAACCTCAATAAAATCATCAAAATGTGAAATAAAGTAAAGAAATCTTAGCTGACCTTTGAGAAGTTATACCTCTATCGCCCTGCCTGGTTAGAATTCGGATTAAGCCAGTTTTAGCATTTTTTTCTCCACTGCTAAGAAAGAAGAGAAGGTAGGTCACTCGGGACCCCAACAGCAACCCATCACGAGTTTCAACTCCACGTAAGTCTTCTAATTCGTATTCGATCGCCATAATTTCTTCATATCCCCTCTCTCACATCCCTATAGAGCTCAGAAATCCAACTTAGAAGTTAGTCCACGGCTTTTTGAGCCATGAAATTCGCCCGTATTTAGTCACTACCTCGCTTGTGTTGACCCGTGGACCGGGCTCACTGCACACGGTTGCAACGGCTTTCCGCTTCGGCAACCGACCCGAGAGCATGACGGAGGTCTTCGTATGCTCTTCGTCGAACTGCGACGTCACATAGTCTTGTTTGACGGGAAGACCCGTAATTCGAGAAAATTCGAAAATATCAGTTAGCCTTAGTACAAGACTTTTTAACTACCTAAAGAGCAATGAATCAAACGTGATGGCTTTCAGTGGAGAATAAAAATGCTAAAACTGGCTTTATCCGAATTCTAACCAGCCAGGGCGATAGAGGTATAACCTCTCAAAGGTCAGCTAAGATTTGTTCACTTTATTTCACATTTTGACGATTTTATTGAGTTTTTTTTTTTTTATAATATGACACCACAGAAACCCAGCTTGGGCTACCTGTGGTCCATTCGCCCAATGTGAACGAGTGTTTACCCAGTGGTGTTTACATTGAAGTTTATCCACCACAGGTAGCCCAAACCAAATAATATTGCACAATATTTCCTATTCCTTAGCGACGTCAGAAGTTACTTCGAGAATACCTACGACCTATACGAAGATCTGTTTCGTGGAATCAAAGGTACCACACAAGGAATTGCTGGTTTTCAACCATTCACAAGAGAATGGAAAACAAAAGACACAGCGGCCATGTTGGTTGATATAACATAAGACACTGATTACGAATCTGTTGTAAAGTTCAACCAAGATGGCGGCTATGACGTCATGTGAAAACATGCAATACCGCTGTACGTCAAGATATAGGCTGTCGGTTTAGATCTAACCTCACTTTCATATATTATATTTGTTTCAGATGAGAGTGCCTATTTCAAATACCCAGATGCATTACGCCTACCGCTGATTTTTTACTACGCACACACGGCCGCTGTCTACATCAACAAACTAATGTTAGCGGGTTTGATAGAGGTACAAAACTGTTCTTAAAATCAAAAACCACTGGGTAGGAAAGTTGTGTAAATAGGTGAGCCGGAAGGCCCGGAAGGCCCGGAAAACACTGGAAAAGTGCGAAAACAAAGTTAACCTATACTATGGAAATACTTGAAGTGATATTATAGATTAAGTTTTATGGCCAAATTTTCACAGTATTCAAATTTACTTTTATGTACCAGAGTGAAATCGCCAAATCCGGTGAAATAGATATTAGAACAATACACTTTAGTAGACCCAAATTCCATTGTTTTCTTTTGTGTCTATATTAACCCCTTGCAGCACGTCAGAATGCATCTCAATTTGGAGGACAAAACAATAGGTTCCAATTCTCAGGAGATCGAAATTCTTTTGTTTTGTCCTCCAAATTGAGCTGCTTTGACGTCACGTGAAAGCACCTGAAAGAGGTCTATTTGACCTGTTTAAACCTTAACAAGCAATATTTATTTCAAGGAACGAGTTACTTTCGACTACGAATGTCTTTTTGAAACAGGAGTGGATGAGATGTCCTGGGATGACACGGTAAGCCTGTCAGTGTGTTATTGATTTTACTTTAAACGTTTTCTTCTTCGAAACAATATTAATGTACTTTATTTTTCCTACTGGTTTTCTCTATCATTTTGCCAAATCTCCCATGTCTTTCATCTTCTATATGTTTGCCAATTTTTCTTCTCTTCTTGTTTTATTCTTTCCTTAACTTGCTTTTTACTATATAACTTCTTTCCGGTGCCATCCTTGCTTGCTTGTTGCTTGCTTGATTCCCTGGTTCCTTGTTTCCTTGCTTCCTTGCTTTCTTGCTTTCTTGCTTCCTTGCTTCCTTGCTTCCTTGCTTCCTTGCTTCCTTGCTTCCTTGCTTCCTTGCTTCCTTGCTTCCTTGCTTCCTTGCTTCCTTGCTTCCTTGCTTCCTTGCTTCCTTGCTTCCTTGCTTCCTTGCTTCCTTGCTTCCTTGCTTCCTTGCTTCCTTGCTTCCTTCCTGTTCATCTGTTTGTCTTTTTTCATTCTTCGTTTCTTTATTTCTAAAACCGTTTAAATTCTTACTTCTCAGTGACATCTTCCATTCTCCTTTCTTAACTCTTGATAACATTCTGTAATTCGTAGGAAAATTTCCGTATGGGTGGAAAGTTCATGTGGCCGTCAGTCAGTGAAGTAAAAAAATACAGAGATGATGTAAGAAAGATTATCCTGAAGCTGATCGATACCAAACCAATGGACGTCCCTGTTACTCAGGACAGTCCCTGGGTAAGTACCCTGTTTCAATACGACAAGTATTACTATCAGGAATACTAAACGTGTTTATCCCACGCCATAGAAATTACAGCCAATCAGAAAGCAGGATTACTAGCTAAATTATCATTTGTATTTCTTTGCTTTTTCAGTGGTCTCTTTTCATGGGAATGGATCATGAAAGGTTAGATGGCTGTACAAATGTTTTATTTCATGTTGGGTTTATAGCTTATCATTGATCTAAATGGAATGTTTTTATTGTCTTTTCCGTCAATATAGTTGTTTCTGCTCGCGCCTTGTTGTTATCGTTGTTGTTGCTCAGTGTTTTCTTATGTCCGTGATTGATGCCATAATTACGTTTTACCGCTTCTTAAATCTTATTTTATGTCAAAATCTAACCTATTGAATTATTTACTTTCGACCAGGATTCATTTTGAGACATCATCAGTCCTGATCCGTCAGTTGCCGATTACATATGTTAACAGACCGGAATACTGGGTATATGGACCGCTAACAGCAGGTAACGTAGCATGAAGCTCCGTTTATATACGGACTCGTTTCCATTCAGTGTGTTACTTTCTACTCGGTTACGACTTGCGTTTACACGACATCGATTGAGTATGAAATGACACCGTGGTTTTTTGAAAATGCTGTCGAAAGTGGAGCGTTTTGGAAACAATTCGGTTTCAGGTCCCTTGTGAACGGCGAAACGTATGTTATATTCATTGTTTAGAAGGACTCCGCTTTGAAAATGGGTGGCCTGAAAATAGGACTAATACTTCATACAGTTCTTGTATAAACGATATGTAATCATGAAACCGAACCGACTCCGTGTAAAAAGTGTCTGAAACTAACTTGAAAAGGACACCCGAGAAAACCTTTTACACATGCGTGCATTTTATCAAGCATTAGACTAGGAAGTAGCAGTCTTCTGCTATACTTTTTACACGAACTTGTTGTATTCATTTACAGCGCGACGCGCAAAAGTATGACCACTTTTAATGTATTTGCATACTTCTATGCACGGGCTTTTAGCTCCAAACGAGCTTTTACACGCCTTATTTGGTAAAACCAGACAGCTTTGCATCAATTGTGTCGGTTTAAAGTACAAAATCCCGTGCATAGAAGTTAAGGTCATTAAGTGGTCATTAAGTTTCAAGAACTGACTTGAAGTTTTTAAAATTGGAATATGTACAGTTAAACGGCTCTCCTTGTGACCAGTCTCGTAACCGACCAGCTCTAGTTACGACCACTTTTTCGACTTACCGAGGTGCTTACTTCACGAGAACTGTAATTTGCATTTGCCATTCAGTGTAAATCTTTACAAAGTTTCGTCCAGACATTAAAATGTGCTTGTATTGTTTATAGACGTACCAGCAACAAAAAACCCGATGCTCAAGGTCCACAACACCAGGATTACAGTAGGGAAACCGCGTGACTTTCCTTCATATGGATGGGACAACGAGTATGGAGAATGGACCGTCAGGTATTGCCATGGTAACATACTATATTTCGATCAGACGTTTATTGGAAAAAGTGACGTCAAATGTGTTTCAACCAATCATCTCCTGGCTTAATTTTTTTCAAACGCCATTTTGAAAGTATTATTAGCAATTCCCCAGTCCCTCTCATATTTGAAAGCATTCGGTCGAGGGGAGTCTGAGCAACCGAGGCTAAGATTTTTTTATGTCCACCCCACAGGGTACCCGAGTTCGAAGCCAGCAAATATCTTGTTACAAATCGTGAGTTTCTGGAGTTTGTCAAGTCTGGTGGATACGAGAACAGAACCTACTGGTCTGACGACGGTAAGTTGAATTCTGGCGAGAAAATTAATGGATAAGCTTTTGTATGAGTGGAAACACGTTTGGCCAATCACAGCGCCAAACGTCACTCTTCAGCCAATCAAAAAGCTATTAAGACACTCACAGTCAAGCGAAATCCGCTCATGTGATATGCACGTGCAAGTCACGCGATCATTACCCGCCAAGCATTCTATATGTACTAATTAACAAGTTAAATGAACAATCTCTCCCAGCTGAGTTGATCGCGTTCCCGAAATGAATTATGGGTCAAATATCTTTGTTAACATTTCCAAGCAGGAACTGAGTACAACTTACATTTCTCTTGTTGATTGAAATGGAATTCCGCCATGAGTTCGCCGGATTAGCATTTACGATCAATTTAAAAAAGGAAGAACTCGTATTTCATCAGTAAGTTCTCTTGGCAGAATCATGCGGGTAGCATGGGTGCCGTACGCATTGCCTTTCACCACTGTGGTTCCAAAGGTTTGGGTCACTGGTTCGAGCCCTGCGGTCGCCATATGTAAATTGAGTTTGTTTAATGTGTTGAGTGTGTTCTGTGCTACGAGGGTTTTCTCCGGATACTCCGATTTCCTCCCTCCTTAAACATCAACTTGTAAGTTGAGCGTTGTGTGCATAGAATATTTGAATGTAGTGGTAGTGTGTGTGAGTGAAAAGTGTCCTCAAATAGTGCGAGAGCGCTAGAACGACTAGACACTTGAATAAAGAGATTAAATTCTAATCAAAATACGATGCCGATGTTGTGAAGGTCAGGTGATCTCCTTTGCATCAAATGGTGAAAAAAAACGTGACTTGTCGGTGCATATCACCCGGGTAACCTTACGTGCTGATAATTTATTTCAATTGACTGCTTTATTTATATCAGGCTGGAAATGGCGTTCTTTCCGAAAAGCCAAACACCCTACTTTCTGGGTTTGTGACCAGGCCTGCAAAAGCGGATGCGGAAATGATCTCGCTGATTATTCACATTGTTGCCTGGCAACCAGTAACAATGGCAACATTATGGACGACAATGGGAATGAGAACCACCTTCAGTACAAGTAAGACCCCTTGCATTAATGAACCCTTCTCAAAAAATATATTAAATACGATAGAGGCTAACCATGGCAATACAAAATAACTGCTACAAATTCCATCGAGAAATTATAGCCTTGCCTTTGCATCGAAGCGGGACGAACGGTGAGCTTGCAATGATAGAGACATGGGAATTATTGTCCAAAAAAAGGTCTCTATCATTGGAAGCTCACATTTCGTCTCGCTTCGATGCAAAGGCACGGCTACCCTACAAGATAACACAGGGAACTGTGAAGGGAACTATTCAATAATATTTGTTATTTGTGTATTTTGTTACTGATATCAACATTATTTCATTCTCTTGGGAATGATTTACAAACCACCCTATTCAGTTTGAACTATTCGTACATAGAACAGCCTTTCTAAACATTGCAGTCTATCTGTATGTTATTTTTGATAATGATGGAGTATTATTCTTTCAGATACCGTGCCATATTTGATGTGATTGACATGCCTCTAGACTGGCCAGCAGAGGTGAACTACTTTGAAGCAAAAGCCTATTGTGCCTGGAAAGGACCTGAGTACAGATTGCTGACGGAGGCAGAGCACCATGCCATAAGGGGACCACAGGTATTGTACTATGCTGTAATATAATGAACCATGTGTATCAGTCCCATGCCATAAGAGGGCCACAGGTACTGTACTATGCTGTAATATAATGAACCATGTGTCCCATGCCATAAGAGGGCCACAGGTATTGTACTATGCTGTAATATAATGAACCATGTGTATCAGTCCCATGCCATAAGAGAGCCACAGGTATTATACTATGCTGTAATATAATGAACCATGTGTATCAGTCCCATGCCATAAGAGGGCCACAGGTATTGTACTATGCTGTAATATAATGAACCATGTGTATCAGTCCCATACCATAAGAGGGCCACAGGTATCGTACTATGCTGTAATATAATGAACTATGTGTATCAGTCCCATGCCATAAGAGAGCCACAGGTATTGTACTATGCTGTAATATAATGAACCATGTGTATCAGTCCCATGCCATAAGAGGATCACAGGTATTGTACTATGCTGTAATATAATGAACCATGTGTATCAGTCCCATACCATAAGAGGGCCACAGGTATTGTACTATGCTGTAATATAATGAACCATGTGTATCAGTCCCATGCCATAAGAGGACCACAGGTATTGTACTATGCTGTAATATAATGAACCATGTGTATCAGTCCCATGACATAAGAGGGCCACAGGTATTGTACTGTGCTGTAATATAATGAACCATGTGTATCAGTCCCATGACATAAGAGGATCACAGGTATTGTACTATGCTGTAATATAATGAACCATGTGTATCAGTCCCATGCCATAAAAGGACCACAGGTATTGTACTATGCTGTAATATAATGAACCATGTGTATCAGTCCCATGCCATAAGAGGACCACAGGTATTGTACTATGCTGTAATATAATGAACCATGTGTATCAGTCCCATGCCATAAGAGGACCACAGGTATTGTACTATGCTGTAATATAATGAACCATGTGTATCAGTCCCATGCCATAAGAGGGGCACAGGTACTGTACTATGCTGTAATATAATGAACCATGTGTATCAGTCCCATGCCATAAGAGGGCCACAGGTATTGTACTATGCTGTAATATAATGAACCATGTGTATCAGTCCCATGCCATAAGAGGACCACAGGTATTGTACTATGCTGTAATATAATGAACCATGTGTATCAGTCCCATGCCATAAGAGGGGCACAGGTACTGTACTATGCTGTAATATAATGAACCATGTGTATCAGTCCCATGCCATAAGAGGGCCACAGGTATTGTACTATGCTGTAATATAATGAACCATGTGTATCAGTCCCATGCCATAAGAGAGCCACATGTATTGTACTATGCTGTAATATAATGAACCATGTGTATCAGTCCCATGACATAAGAGGATCACAGGTATTGTACTATGCTGTAATATAATGAACCATGTGTATCAGTCCCATGCCATAAAAGGACCACAGGTATTGTACTATGCTGTAATATAATGAACCATGTGTATCAGTCCCATGCCATAAGAGGGCCACAGGTATTGTACTATGCTGTAATATAATGAACCATGTGTATCAGTCCCATGCCATAAGAGGGCCACTGGTATTGTACTATGCTGTAATATAATGAACCATGTGTATCAGTCCCATGCCATAAGAGGGCCACAGGTATTGTACTATGCTGTAATATAATGAACCATGTGTATCAGTCCCATACCATAAGAGGGCCACAGGTATTGTACTATGCTGTAATATAATGAACCATGTGTATCAGTCCCATGCCATAAGAGGACCACAGGTATCGTACTATGCTGTAATATAATGAACCATGTGTATCAATCCCATGCCATAAGAGGACCACAGGTATCGTACTATGCTGTAATATAATGAACCATGTGTATCAATCCCATGCCATAAGAGGACCACAGGTGTTCTACTATACTGTAATTTATGGTTCCGACTTAGACAATAGCGAACCAATCACCGTTGCAGCAGTTTTACTAGTGAAATCCAAATCTTGTCCCTCAAAAAACTGCACAGTATCTGCTTTAATGAGTACTACAAGCATTACGAGGCCACTGTTTTCTTTTGTTTTCACAGGACAGAAAACACTAATTGAAACAATTTATAATCAATTTCCCATGACCGGAGTTTTAAATTCTGAGATATTCTACTAATTTGTTGAGCTTGTGGGACATAGCAATGGTAACTAAGGGGAGTCGGAATCATGCCATATATAACAGCATCACCAACATTCGTAATTTATCTTTTCAGAAACCTGTTTCCATAGGAACAGCTTGTGACCCATTATACCAGAAAGACTTCAAAGCAAATATCAACATGAAATATGCATCATCAACAGTGAGGATCTATTAACTGGCTGTTATGTCACAGCATGGGACAATCACACAGAACACTAAGTTTCATACTAAGTGAAAGCCCAAAGATCGAATTAGAATTTAGGAGCAGGTCGATTTTTGCGGCGGGAGGAAAACCGGAGGACCCGGAGATACACCGGCTCTCGAAATGATCAACGTTTGATGGAAAATGGTCAATGGTGTCATTTTTCTCGACCTCGAGAAGACCGTTGAAACCATTGACCAAGACGAAAAAATATAAACAAAGTTGAACTATCCTCAATATTCTGCGAACTCGATAGTTGCGATTTACCCATTATTTGTTTTTTCACTGCCGCCAGTCAAAAATGATAAGAGGTACCGACTAATTAATTTTGATTGACGGCAGTGAAAAACCAATTTCTCAACAAGCCGTTGAAATGTGTGAGTTCGCAGAATATTGCGAATCGCCGCAAATACAAGAGAATGGTTCAATTGATATTTAATAGACCTCATCGGCTTGGGTGTAATGTTGTCCCATTTCAGACCACGTGTCATTCCCCAGAGTATCATTTCATTGTTTAACGGTTGCGCATGAGAAGATACATGAATATGGATACAACTCAAACAAAGAATCTTATTCTCAAGAGAATGACACGTGGTCTGAAATGGGACAGCATTACCCCAAGCCGATGAGGTCTATTGACAGATCTCAACTAACAAGTCGAAAATAGTGATAGAGGAAAAATGTCTAATGAGTAAAGACCTAAAATACGTAAGCTCGTGTCTCTGCGCTAGTAGACTACACTCACCCGGACGATCACAAAAACACATACTCTACTCCCCCTCCTCCTGGGTTCAAGCCATTTACTCTCATTTTTTTCCCTTGTCTATCTTTTTCAGCCCGTCAACATGTTTCCAGCCAGCGAAACAGGCTTCCATGATGTGTTCGGTAACGTGTGGTGCTGGTTGGAGGACCAGTTCAACGGTTTGCCTGGTTTTGAAACAAACTATCTCTACGACGACTTCTCTACTCCCACATTTGATGGCAAGCACTTCATGATATTGGTAGGATAGCTAGACTTTACTTGGCCCTCATAAATAAATAAATGGTGCTGTGTTCCTTGACTAGTTCATTTGTACAGTTTTAGCCTCACTTAGAGTAATTCATTCACAAAAGTCAACTTCAACAATTACAATGTTTGGAAATTCCACGAACTTTTAATTTAATGATATTGTCTGTGAAAACTAACTAACTTATAGACGCATCAAGAGTTCCGCGCTGCTGCTCAATGCGCATGCTCAGGGGATTATAACGTGGGATGATATTTTGTATAATATATGCAATTTTTTTGGTATATTTGATACAGAATTCCCTTAACGGTACACGATCTTGAATATTTAGTGAAAATTGTACTTGACAAGAAAGATACAACTAAAAAATAGCATATTTTACAAATTTTATCCCAGTTTTTAATCCCCTGAGCATGCGCATTGAGCAGCAGCCCGGAATTCTTGATGCGTGTATAAAACGAGGCTAAACCTTGTATGAGTACTTAGTCATGAGAAACAGCGGTATTCCGGCTCCGTTTGCACATTGCGTCATCGCCGCAAAATGGACTTTGAACACACGGCGGATATCTATATTCATTCCCATGAGAGCAAAAACCTTTGTTTGGAAAGTTATGAAACATTTCAAAGCAAGGGCAAAGGGACCCAATACAAGTGATGTGCAAAACCTGTTGTTTCAACCAATATTGCCGCCGCATGATTAGAGCAAATTGGTGGCATTTAAAGGGGCACTTGGATGAAAATCGATGAAAATTGGAAATGCCTTGAAACTTATCTTTATGGCCCCAATAGTAGCCAAGCAACATATTTTCTTCACAGTTAAAATTGGCGGATAAAAATTGTATATTTCTTTCAGCATCTAAATTGTGAGTAAATGACGTCATTTACCCAACCCTATTGTTCTTTTAGTTTTTAAACCAAAATTTCTTAACTGCGAGTGGCTCCCAGGCTAAAATTTTTGCAAATCTGGTTTTCATAATCATGATTGATTCATATTATTCTTAAATATTTGAACTATTCGGACTTTCAAAATATGGGGCGTTTTCATGCAAGTGCCCCTTTAACAAAAGAATTCTCATCAAAACATTTCTGCCTTTGTTAATACCACGTCTCAAAATGGTTGCCTCGTCTTTGTTTCCCCACAGTCTTACAAATGCTTTATCCTCAGGGTGGCTCATGGGCGTCGACCGGTGACGAGGCGTCTCGCTTTGCTCGCTTCTCTTTCCGTCCGCACTTTTTCCAGCATCTTGGTTTTCGTGTTGCAAGATCTGTCACCTCCACTCCTCCCCCTGTACGTCTTGTTAGCACTGAAGTGTATATTCCTGGAGTAGGCGTGGAGGGTAAGTTTAGAGATTACTTCGTGAGTCCGTTCAACCTGTTATGCATGAAGGCGTGTTTGACTGGATGGTGGTTACACATAAGTGAATGCGTGTTTGATTGGATGGTGGTTATACATAAGTGAATGCGTGTTTGATTGAATGGTGGATATACATAGATAAATGCGTGTTTGAGTGGATGGTGGATATACATAAGTGAATGCGTGTTTGATTGAATGGTGGATATACATAGATAAATGCGTGTTTGAGTGGATGGTGGATATACATAAGTGAATGCGTGTTTGAGTGGATGGTGGATATACATAAGTGAATGCGTGTTTGATTGGATGGTGGATATACACAGATAAATGCGTGTTTGAGTGGATGGTGGATATACATAAGTGAATGCGTGTTTGATTGGATGGTGGATATACATAGATAAATGCGTGTTTGAGTGGATGGTGGATATACATAGATGAATGCGTGTTTGACTGGATGGTGGTTATACATAAGTGAATGCGTGTTTGATTGAATGGTGGATATACATAGATAAATGCGTGTTTGAGTGGATGGTGGATATACATAGATGAATGCGTGTTTGACTGGATGGGGTGCATGGTCATGTTTTTGTCATAGTGACATTTATAATCCAGCAAAATTAATCTCTTTTGAATAAGTGATGAAATCCAGTCTCAGTAAACGTCACATGATTATATCCTGCAAAGAGAGAGATATTTTAATCAAGGGCATGGGCGTTTGTTTTTTCGCAGAAAATCGTGCCCAGATTCCAGGAATACAGGAGGGAGAGGCCAGGTACCCAAGCACTAACAAACAATACGTCAATGACACGGAAGAATTTCTCCAAGAAGAAATGGTCAACCAACATGGGGATGAGGTGCGTATGACATGATACGACAGCTGGCGATGGGTAGCCCTAGCTGAGGTGCTTACCATTTAACCGGAAAAACCGGTAATTCCGATGGCAGGAAAACAAATAGCATTTGTAGGTCATTCTGATCGGACCGAAAAACTCGGTCTTCTTATTAGGGTTATCCATTTTTCCCGCTCTTTTCGGTTCTTCCGTTAGACGCGTGTACCATTTGCTGGAAGTTTGTCCGATTGGAATCGAGATTACAAAATCGCTTACCATTTCAAGGAGATGGATTGGTTTAAATGGTCAGCACCTCTAGGTACCATATTTAACGTTCCCTCACCAATTATTGTGTTTATCACTATAGCAACCTAGTGACCCCTTTACAGATGTGTGTCTTGAGTACGTCAATCAGTGTAACAGTGGAACAGGGTCAGCGTTAAGCCTTCTGTGTTCTGTAGGACGACAAGCTTTTGAGCTTTCTAAACATTTTGATAAGGTAACGATTAGCTCATGCTAAACTTTCATAATACTATAGCAAAATGTTTAAAGTGCACCTTACCCCTGATACAATACTTCCATTATTGATTCTACATGAAGTGAATAGTTGAATGGTGAAATATTTCTTCGTTTGAGTGTTGCACCTAACCCCTGATACCTTCTGTATTGATTCTACATGAAGTGAATAGTTGAATGGTGAAATATTTCTTCGTTTGAGTGTTGCACCTAACCCCTGATACCTTCTGTATTGATTCTACATGAAGTGAATAGTTGAATGGTGAAATATTTCTTCGTTTGAGTGTTGCACCTAACCCCTGATACCTTCTGTATTGATTCTACATGAAGTGAATAGTTGAATGGTGAAATATTTCTTCGTTTGAGTGTTGCACCTAACCCCTGATACCTTCTGTATTGATTCTACATGAAGTGAATAGTTGAATGGTGAAATATTTCTTCGTTTGAGTGTTGCACCTAACCCCTGATACCTTCTGTATTGATTCTACATGAAGTGAATAGTTGAATGGTGAAATATTTCTTCGTTTGAGTGTTGCACCTAACCCCTGATACCTTCTGTATTGATTCTACATGAATTGAGTAGTTGAATGGTGAAATATTTCTTCGTTTGAGTGTTGCACCTAACCCCTGATACCTTCTGTATTGATTCTACATGAATTGAGTAGTTGAATGGTGAAATATTTCTTCGTTTGAGTGTTGCACCTAACCCCTGATACCTTCTGTATTGATTCTACATGAAGTGAATAGTTGAATGGTGAAATATTTCTTCGTTTGAGTGTTGCACCTAACCCCTAATACCTTCTGTATTGATTCTACATGAAGTAAATAGTTGAATGGTGAAATATTTCATCATTTGAGTGTTGCGTCTTTAAGTTATAAAGGTTTATACTTCCAATATGTTAATGACTGTGACGTCTACCCAGGAATTTGAGTATGTGTGCTATAGACACAAGGCCGTACAATTCCAAATTATTTTGTTCAACTATTTGTTGTGAAATTTCAAAACAGGTGTTGGGGGTTGATTACAGTGGTCGCCTGATTGACGTTGCTCAGAACATCCAGAAAGGGAAAGGAGTGGGTTCAGCAAGTGCAGATATCTTAGTTGGGATTCTCGAAGATGCTAATGTAGAAAAAATTACATTCAAGCAGGTCAGTAAAGTATGGTATTCCTCGATCAAGACAAGATTCCTCTCTTTTCTCCTTTCTTTCCTCCTTCCTTCCTTCTCTCCTTCATTCGTTCCTTCGTTCCTTCCTTCTTTCTTTCTTTCTTTCTTTCTTTCTTTCTTTCTTTCTTTCTTTCTTTCTTTCTTTCTTTCTTTCTTTCTTTCTTTCTTTCTTTCTTTCTTTCTTTCTTTCTTTCTTTCTTTCTTTCTTTCTTTCTTTCTTTCTTTCTTTCTTTCTTTCTTTCTTTCTTTCTTTCTTTCTTTCTTTCTTTCTTTCTTTTTTTCTTTCCTTCTTTCTTTCTTTCTTTCTTTCTTATTTCCATTTTTCTTTCTTCCTTCCTTCCTTCCTTCCTTCCTTTCTTCTATTTTCTTCTTTCTTCCTTTCTTTCTTTCTTCACTTTTTTCTTTCTTATTTCCATTTTTCTTTTCTTTCTCCACAGCTATTTTTCTTTATAATATTTTTGTTCCTCAATATCTGCCCATCCTTTTTTTTCAGCTTACATGGCTACCCAACGAGATAAACAAGTTTGATTGTGTTGCGTTTAGTGGTCTTGACCGCCTTTCCTGTCCTGAAGGTAATGAATTCAAAGCAACAAAACCTATGTTATCTTAACAATAAATTAAAATCTTACACCAATATTTTATAATGTAATATTAATTCTAAATTCATAAACTGAAAATATTCTTATTTTTATTCCCAGCATGGCTTGCGCGCATCCCTGAAATCGTCAATCCTCAGGGATTGGTCGTCATAGAAACATGCAAGAGCTGCAGCAAAGAAAGGGTTGTAAGTCTTTTGAGAGATAGGTATGTATGTTTTTGTTTCATTTCGTGCTCCTTTATGAATAATAGTTTGGCTACACCAATGTTCATAATTACGCTACGAGCACAGACAAGACGTCTGGACTTTTGGCTGTCGTCGATTGAATTTACTAGCGCAGGCAGTTGAAAATGTGAGCTAGGCGTCTGGGTCGCGTAATTGTGAAAATGGGTATAATGACTCATCAACCACCCAACCAGCCAAGAAACCAACCAACCAACCAATCAACAAGCGAACAAACAAACAAACAATCGAAACAGCCAACCAACTAACTATTCAATTGACCAATCACTGAACCAATCAAGCAATTAACCGACCAGCTTTTCGACCGACCAGCTTTTCGACCGACCAAACATTTTCTGCACAATAGGTAAACCCATTACGTAATTACTTTTTCAGTTTCTATTTGGTGGACGAGAAAGAGATATCGAAGGTGATGAATGGCAGCAAGGATGAAGGTCTTCGTCCAAGTGACAGGTGTCACTCAAGCATCTCCATTTGGATACGTCAATAGCTTGCTTATACAACCAAGACAGCATATATATTTATGCTCTCTTGATACAACCAATTTTTGTATTTCTTAGTTTAGTTTGAGAAAATGTTTTGTATTTAAGCACTGACTGATGATAATTAGTAGAAGACCCGTGGTGTTCATCTTCTATGCTTTACATGTTTTTCTTAATTCCATCACTAGCAGTTCTTTCCAACAGTTAATACATGTCATAACCATTTTTGATAATATGCGTGACGTCACAAAATGGCACAAAATAGCCACCAAACAAATTTTTCATGTCTCTTACTTATTTGCGCCCCAGTTTTCAATATATACCCATCATTCTTAGGGAGTAAATAAATATTCAGTGTATGAAGATTCATCCCAACGTTGGCAGTTCTTGTAGAAATTCTTCGAGCGAGTAAAATATACGTTTTTATGGTCGCGGCTGTGGTGTTTCTGACGTGAAATTCCTCATATTATTCTTAAAAAGTTATAGTTTTAGACGTCTTCCGACGACTGGTTCAGCATAATTCCAACGTCGTCTGAAAGTATGTGAGATAAGTTATCGTTGTCGTTTGGTTTCCTCTGGGGGCACAACGGAAAAACGAAGAAATTCATGGCTAAAGTCAGACTACTATTTAACAATTAGAAGACGAACTCGAGATTTCTATCGGCTGATAGTTGACGAGGGGCTCCGGCCCCGAGTCAACTATCAAAGCCGATAGAAATCGAGAGTGAACGAATTTCTTCGTAGGAAACTTCACAAAATCGCGAAGGGAAAGCCGCCATTTTTTTCAAAACAAAGCCGGCTTTCTCTACCCACTATCTATTGGCTGATAGATAGTGAGTACGTTAGCCAATCAGAATGCAGGATTTGCAATAGTATAGTAGTAGAATTTTACTAATATGGATTAGATTCCATATACAAGTACCTGCAGAGTCGTTGTCGAGACTGTGCTCAGTTGTGAGGATCCCGATTCCACAAAAAGAAGAAGAAGAAGACTATAAGCAAATTCGTGTTTATTCACGAGTTTGTCAAGTGCTGGGCAAGAGAAAGGAAACAAATCCTGAACTGCCCTGCGAAAATTGCAGACGTTTAATGTATACAGTACGACATAGTCAGGCCATAGTCAACAAACTGCCGCTTACTGTCGCATTCCAAACTCGGGGTCTACAGAGTCTGTTAGAGAAGATGACAAAGAAAGTGAGACTGATAGTGCCGAAGAAACTTATGAAGAACTTTGAAAAGCAGCATCGTCCTCCTTCTCTGTTATTTTGGAGAAGATTTTAAGCTATTGTATCCTGTGTATTTTTAGCCACCATTTTTACTCAAATTTGATGCGGAAAGGTCAAAGAGGGTCAGTGTGGTTATTTTTGATGTCAAAGGAAATTCAACATGCCCTGCCACAAAAATATAGTAAAATATATTTTCAATCACAAATATAGGTGCTCTTTCTTTTGTATCTTGATAATAGATTGATGTTCTATTTTAGAATTATCACTGGCCTCGCAACAACTCAGTTCTAGTTCTAGAGTTCCAACTCATCAGCGTTTGACATATAAGACAAAGGAAGGAGGCGCTGTAATCCCATGTGAATGGGGAGTCAGATGCAAGAAGGCGAATACTTCTCGTATTTTGAATAAAATTCGGGACGTATTAAATACTATTGAGGGAGGAAATTCAATGTCTTTTAAAGTAGTTACTTAAACGCAAAACGTCCCGACAGACTAAGCTTCTTCAGTATGGTTTTGTTAATATAAATATAAAGTGAGAGAATTTGAAACACTGAGCCTTATAACCCGGCTTATAATCATGAGTCTACAGACTGTGTATTTTTAAAGCTTCTTATGGTTTTGTAATAAAAAATAACTTGGGTGACATCGAAACATTGAGTATAATGTTGTGTTAACTTGAAAGCCTACTCCGAATATCATATACTAGACATAAAACCATAGTTAATAGTTAATAATCTATTAACTATGATAAAACTGACTGTGATGATTGACGATGGACATGGCAACAACCTGGTCCTCGTCTCTAATTGGTCAAGAGTTGTATTCACAAAATATTATCAAAAATGGTTATGAACAGGAAATTCATCTCAGTTCTTGAATATACCAATTCACGGTTTTCGGGGGCCATTTTGAATTGGGGCAAACCCGACAAAATATATAGAAATCGGGATCACTTTGACTTCCCATAACTCCGCTCAATTTTGCAGGAGTTTCATAAATTAAACTTTTTTCAAAACATATTTTTGTTGTTACTTATGACGGATATTAGAAAGCTAAAGATTGATTTTTTTCCATGATAAAACGATCGGCACGTGAGTTATGGAAATCATAGAAAAAAGAGTGACTCGTAAATGGTAGTTAAAATACTTACATGGATAGTCTTATTTTCAGTCTGACAGCTGCTGTACATGTCTGCTGGTTATTGAAGTTTAGATTTTGAAAATCCGAAAAAACCAAAAGCAGTCCCTATAATGGACTATACGAGGATGCTCCGCCCGAAATGAAAGGGGTACCTTTTGTTGAAATTTGGTATATAAAAGGGTAAGGTGTCGAGAGTCGGGCGGAGCACCCTCGTATGAAACGATCCGAAGCACCCCCTCTCCCCCGGGTCGTGGGTTCAAATGCCGTCAGGAGCTCTCGCTCTTTTTTCGGAGAAAAATAAATTGATGACAAACAAATTTTCACATCTCTTGTAATTTCCAAGCACAAAAAAATTACACATCCTATTAAAAAAAAAAAAGTAGAAAATTTGAAATATTGAATAAAAACTTTTTGACAAAAATTAAACCCACCAATATCTTAAATATCCTTACAATTGTCAGTCCCCTAAACAATGGTTCCCCAAAAAAACCTTATGTTGAAAATTGGCAAATAAAATTCACATGAGCCAAAAATTTGAAAGGCATCAAAATTGCAAAAAGCGAAAATCGTCCTTAGTTTTCTGACTTTCAAGAAGCCAGGAGTAGGCTTTCATAGACGTACCGATCATGACAAATCAGTTGTGCAGTGAATTTTATTTCTAACTTATGCAACGATATACAGAATCATTAATAATACTTTTTTTTTTTTTGCTCAATGGCGTAAGTAATCGTAAATATGTGAGAAAGCTGCGAATAAATATCGTATATTTTGTATAATAGTGAGTAGATTTACAAAACAAAAGATCGTGGGATTGTGAAGGTTGTTACGGTACTGATTTCATTACATCAACTGAACCAATCACAGTTGGAGATCTATCATTGCTCAACCAATGAAAATCCTCGGTTACCATACCGTCACGGTCACGGTATTTAGAGCACTAATGTATCATAACATTTGATAGTAATGCTAAGCTAATTGTCTTTTCAGTTATAAAAGTCTTTTTTTGTTTTGTTTTGTTTGTAAAGATGTAATGATAAGAATAGTCTCAATAGACTTTGGTGGGTGCATTTCAAGTGATTCAAATATTGATATTTCATTCATTTGTTCTTTACCATAGTCTCAACAAGTCCAGAATGATATATAGACCGTTTATTTAAGGTCATGATCTGTGACTAGGCTCACATGTTAAGTCTTCTGTGGTGACTTCATATGATGACTCTCAGCGAATGTAAATCGCACCACCAGGATTTGATACGTTGGTCAGGTGATTGACAGTAGATGAGGTACCACAAGGATCATGGGCAGGCCAGCAATAGTCGGTGCTTGATCTTCCATCAAAGTAAAGGAGATGTTTTGCATTGAGAGCTACACTTGGTCCACAAGAGGCAAGTATCTTCAATTTATTTGGGGTGACCGTGGTACAGATCGGAGTAATGGCCTTGACAACTCTACAGGTCAGACTTCCTGTCTTCCAGTTTACGAGACTCCCGGATCCTTCTAAACAGGCAACCCAATTAATGATAGTAGGCTTGAGTAGGAACTCGTTTCCAATCTTCTTCCACAGAGCAAAATCCATTGCCGAGCGAGAAGACTCATTGAGCGGGGTTGTCGTTGACTCTGGTGCCCATGTCCCAGAAGACTTGGACACAGGCCAGTTTGGTATTGGAGTGACTGCATTTTGATTTGGACGAAAGGGATTGTACTGAATAAATGTATAGCTGTAGACAAGGGTCCAGCCTCCTCCATCGGTGGTCATGTCACAGAACACTTGGAATGACACAGATAATGGCTCATTGAACTTCATCCAGTAAACACCTGACGTTGCGTGGTAGTGATTGTGCTTGAGGTGTTTGCAGGATACTATTGGATTATGAGGTTCCAAGCCTGGCATGAAGTGATCCCGTATCTCCATGTAGATGGTGTTTGATTGATTAATAGTCTTCTCTGGGTATCTGGTCTTGGTGGAGTACTTCAGTTCACATGTCATGTTCGTCAGGTTTATGTTGATGCTTGCACAATGTATGTTCTTCTCGCACTTTCTGTAACACTCAAAGATCGTGTCTACTTTGAAAGATTCAAGAGAGAATCCTTGCAAGTACACGTCGGGCACTGAGTATCTTTGGGTCGGCCACATCGTAGCGTAGGTGACTTTGTGCTTCAGGAGGAACAGCATAAGTACGGATAAAGTTTGTGTGATCATCTTGACTGAAAATGAATAAAATCACAACAAACTTAGCCAGTTGGCATCTTACAGCTATAAAAACGAATTTACTTGATACTATAAATTAAATAAATAGAGTATATATCAATGCCGCAATTTAAAGTAAAAATTGCCCTCTAAATTACATTCGACATGAGAAAATTCGCTAGTATTTCGTGTTAACTTTGGAACGTTGACAAGAGCTATGAGATGAATGAAAAGAATAGCTAGAAAAGAAAAACACAAAAATAGAAAGAAAGGGGTATTCAGAGAAACAATTCGCAAATGCATGACTATTAGCTGGATACGACTTTGCTTTACTGTTACCTTGTTTTGCGTCTCACATTTCACTTATCTTTCCAAATTACCTAAAAAATGTGTTTTTTCTTCTTGCAATTAAAGTTTATTGTGATCATGAAGTCAAACAAAAACCGCAGGAATAGCTCATCATTCTTAGCTACTGTGGCAGCTGAGACTCGCAAAGTTAAAAACAATACAAAATTCATGATTAGCAAACGTTTTGAAACTTTCCACCAACTTCTAATATAGCCTAAACCATGTATCATTACATACGAACTGATCTAATTAAAGCTACTGATAGCTATTATGAAGATGAATGTCCTGTAATATGGCCAAATTAAATGATAAAAATTAACAGAACTGAAATGCAGTTGAAACTGTGTTTTGATTCCAGCTGAATTAATTAGTACGCTCCGTCAAGTTTCAATTGCATTTCAGTGAGATTAATTTGTTATTCAATTTGACCAAGTTAAAACGTTTCAATCCAGATGAAACTTTGAGACACTGTTTCTCATATAAGGATGAAACGATCATGAAAGTTCAAAAAAAATCTATTTCGCAGTTTTTGAATTATCGAGAAAAGCACTAAAACTACAATGTGTTATAATAAAAAAACAGTAGTTTCCTATAAAAAAATTCTTCTCAAAAAATCTTTAACAATTTCCAAGTTTCAAATAATATACGTTAAAGGAAAATTTCGCCGTGGATTAAAAGTTAGGTTATTTTTAAAAAATGTATAAACCAAACTAAGCAACTAGTACTTATGAATACATATATAGGCGAAAAATCTCGGATTCAAAATGTTTTTACGACAACGGTTAGATAAGATTTTCTAGTTTTTAGATATTTTGTTAACCGTATACCATAGTTTAACAGAACAGGTTTAGGTTTTTTTAGGTACCGTCGTAATCACGCAGAATTTAGACCTTTAGAAGAATTCTCCGATCCTTGTTTATTGCCGCTATCTTAAAATGTTTTCTTTAAATTTTATATCGTTATAAACTTCAATCTAAGTAAAATACTTGGTGTGAATTTCATAATAATCGAACTACGGAAAGTTAGTTTAACAGTACGTGGTTAAAATTTTCGCTACGGTTGCTTAAAAACAGGAGGGAAACATCTTAGTGCTCGGCGTTTTTGAGATAATGAAATCTGAATTTTACCATCTTGACAAGTTTTGTAAAGAAAAATGGCCTGAACTTATAACCAAGAGTTTGCACAAAATAATTCATAACTCAGTTGAAAACTAAAAAACGTTATGGAAGTAAGTTTCTCAGAAGCTCTACTCTAAACACAATTTTCGAAAATTAACTAAATAGTGTTTGAAGGAATTATTGGGAACAATACCAAAATTAAGCATTTTGTTAATTTAATGAACCGAAAATCGATTTGAAAACTAATAGAGAACAACAAAACACACACATGACGGTTTTGCTATGAGTAGTAAAGTTTAATTTCCCCCAAAAGACTGTTTTTTTACTGCTATTTTAATAAGCATGCGAAATCGGTAGCTGCGAGCTGCACGTTAAAATTTGTTTTTTCGCTTCTGCCAAAAAATAATCAGTGGGTGTCTTTTATAATTGCGACTGGCGGCAGTGAAAAACCAAATTCCAACGGGCAACTCGCAGCTACAGAGTTTGTATGTTTATGAAAATAACAGTAACTGGTGTTAGGAAATTCAAAGAAAATATAGAGTCCCGTGCAAAATTTTAGAGTTTTGCCCTGCCGGTTGAGATTCAAAGCATCTATGGCGTCCTAAACTTGAACTTCTGTAGTCGACTTATTTCAGTTAACCATACAGTTGTACTTCTCTAAACAACTTGAACATAACAGGTCCTTCAGTCCTAATATAACCTTATTATTAATTAAAAATGAAGATTCAGTGGAAAAGATCGATTTTTAGATCTCTAAACGATCCTTCTCTTTCTATAAATAAAGTAGCAATGTCCGGAAACATGGTCACTAATTTTACACAAATATTTTTTGTTCTTCTTTTTTCAGATATTATTAGTTGCTTAGGAAATAGTTAACTGTATCTGAAAACATCGATTGATGCCAAAAGTCGTAGCTATATAGACATATAAAACTATAGTATCTAACGTCTTTTATATAACTGTTTGTTAAGTTTCCACATACCTGTTAAATTGTAAGTCTTTTCTCTGGTGCGTGTAATAAACTGACCGCTTCTAGTTTATCATTCGATAACTCTAAAAGTTCTGGCAAAAATATCTGATGTAGTATGTGTATTGTCGTATTTCAGGTAAGTTTCTGTAATCTGATTGGCTAATGAGAAAAGAAAAAACTTGATTGGTTATTTTGCCCATGATTCCCCACAGTCGTCTATTTAACAATTAGTCCTCGAGTCCGAATGGTCTACGAGTCAATAGCCCATGAGGCCGAAGGCCGAATGGGCTATTGACTCGTAGGCCATGAGGGCGAGAGGTCTAATTGTTTTAGTAAAAACCTACTAATCGGTCCAATAAAAGGATGCAAAAAGTTTTGGATTTTGCTTTAAATATATATTTTTTGGTTTTCAAAACCGGCGCTTCTCGCTACTAGAGGTCTATCACTAATAGACCCCTAGTAGCTCAGCCAATCACAGGGCTCGATTGGTGATAGACCATTAGTAGGTTTTTTCTAATGTCATTTATGCGAGATAGTCAAGATAGTGTCTTGAGTGACACGCAAGCCACGTCATGTCACGTGGTTCTTCGGTTAAGGTTACTGGAGACCTTCGCGGGTAAAATGTTTCTAAAAAAAAATTATTTCACTAATTAAAAATTGTTATATTAATCTTTTTTTTTTTTTGAAATTTTTTAAAGTTTGCTAGTTGTTTTAAAAAAACATGATTTGAAGGGAAAATAAATTAAAACCGAAGGCGTTGTGATCCTTGTTAACCCTATTATACTGTACTTGAGTCGGTTACTCTTTCGATTTTCCCGCGAGATGAAATTCGTGTCCTACCACGCTTCGAAACTCTGGCGCTTTCTGATTTCTTTTCCGTTTTGAATACGCTATACTTTCGATACATTCTACATTCTTTTTGTGTCCTTATTAAAAGTTGAATAGAGAAACGAAGTGTTCGATTTTTAGATGATTTCCCGCGTAGTTCGAAGTGTTTGTCAACACTCCGTTGGTCCTGTTGGTCCTCGTTTTTGGTTGGCTGGTAGTATCTCTCTGTTGACAGATGTCTTAACGAGGTGTGAAACTTGCCCAAATCTTTAGGGCTTATAAGTTTTAAACAGATATATAAAAGACGTTAGATACTATACTTAGTTTTAACCATGCGTTAGCGACGATGATCAAGAATTAAGAAAAAACGTCTTACTTTCACATCAAAATAAACGGTTTTGGGAGAAAATTGATAACTTAATTCAAAAAGTGTGAATTCTTGACTGCTGACAATCAATAATTTAGTAATCAAGACGAGAAAACTCAAAACTCAAGTGACAGGTGTCAATTTAATCGATGGAAGTCAATACTCTGCAGTCTGTACTGGGTCTGGGGTCCGCAGTTATTTTGAACGCAGAAACAGGAAAAGTTTCTATAGTCAAACGAAAGAGTTTTTTATCCATTATGTCTTTTAGGGGGTCATCGCAATTCTTCGTTTGCACATGATGTCATAGCCGCCATATTGGAAGAATTTGACAAAATGAAGTTTTAATGAATTCTAATCTTTTGTTATATCTTCCAACATTAGGGGCATCGCTTTTGTTACTTTACTCCCTTGGGAATAATTGCGAAACAAGAATGGTAATTCCAACTGCGTAGTAGAGTACTCGCACAAAATCAAAGGTTACTCTTGTGAATCATCAAACGATTGGCACGGGCCTTCAGGAAAGTCAAATGATCTATGTTGCTAGTTAGGCAGCCATGAGGCATGAAACGGCACGAAACATTTTATAGTATCGCGAGTCTCCTATAAGTTTGATTTGGAGAGAGCCCCCAATATAAACCCGTATTGGCGGCTCAAAATCCTACTCGCTCGTGGCGTGGCTGTTGCCGTTCTAATCCATACCTCCACATACTATTTCTTTCTTTCTTTCTTTCTTTCTTTCTTTCTTTCGTTCTTTCTTTCTTTCTTTCTTTCTTTCTTTCTTTCTTTCTTTCTTTCTTTCTTTCTTTCTTTCTTTCTTTCTTTCTTTCTTTGTTTCTTTCTTTGTTTCTTTCTTTCTTTCTTTCTTTCTTTCTTTCTTTCTTTCTTTCTTTCTTTCTTTGTTTCTTTCTTTGTTTCTTTCTTTCTTTCTTTCTTTCTTTCTTTCTTTCTTTCTTTCTTTCTTTCTTTCTTTCTTTCTTTCTTTCTTTGTTTCTTTCTTTGTTTCTTTGTTTCTTTCTTTCTTTCTTTCTTTCTTTCTTCCTTTCTTTCTTTCTTTCTTTCTTTCTTTCTTTCTTTCTTTCTTTCTTTCTTTCTTTCTTTCTTTCTTTCTTTCTTTCTTTCTTTCTTTCTTTCTTTCTTTCTTTTCTTTGTCAACAAGCTTAGGTTGGATAATATGCAAATAAAATTTAGGCACCAAACATTTCAAAGCCTCAAATTTCCAAAAAACAAACGAGCCATGAGCCAGCTAGACTTTCACAGACGTACCAATCAAGACAAATTAATTGTGAAGTGAATTTTATTTTTAACTTGTGTAACGATATACAGAATCATTAATACTTTTTTTTTTTTTGCTCAATGGCATAAAAAATCGTTAATATATGAGTATACTGCGAATAAATGTTATACTTTTTGTCCATTCTTTAAATTGACAGTGGTTTGATTTAGAATAGATTTCGTAGGACTATGAACTCTGTCATGGTACTGATTTGATTACATCAACTCATCCATTCACAGCTGACGAAATCATTGCCCAACTAATGAAAATTCTCGGTTACGATACCGTCACGGTCACGGTATTTAGAGCACTAATGTATCATAACATTTGACAGTAATACTAAGTTCATTGTCTTTTAAGAATTAAAAATCTTTTTTTTTTTGTAATGATGTAATGATAAGAATAGTCTCAATTTCAGACTTTGTCGGGTGCATTTCAAGTGATTCAGATATTGATATTTCATTCAGTTCTTCTTTACCATAGTCTCAACAAGTCCAGAATGATATATAGACCGTTCCTTATCTTTGACTAGGCTAAGATGTTAAGTCTTCTGTGCAGGTGACTTCATATGATGACTCTCAGCGAATGTAAATCGCACCACCAGGATTGGGTACATTGGTAAGGTGATTGGTAGCAGATCCGGCAGCACAAGGATCATGGACAGGAAAGTATTGGTCGGTTCTTTCATCTAAGTAAATGTAATGGTTATTATTGCGAGATAAACTTAGTCCACAACCCGTAAGAATTTTCAACTTGTTTGGAGCCACAGTGGTACAGGTTGGAGTAATGGCCTTGACAACTCTACAGGTCAGACTTCCTGCAACCCAGTTTACAAGACTTCCGGTTCCTTCTACACAGGCTACCCAGTTAGTGATATTGGACTTGTAAAGCAACTCATTTCCAATCTTTTTCCACAGAGCAAAATCCATTGCCGAGCGAGAAGACTCATTGAGCGGGGTTGTCGTTGACTGTGGTGCCCATGTCCCAGAAGACTTGGACAAAGGCCAGTTTGGTATTGGAGTGACTGCGTTTGATGTAGAAGCAAACTGATTGTACTGAGTAAATGTATAGCTGTATACAAGGGTCCAGCCTCCTCCATCGGTGGTCATGTCACAGAACACTTGGAATGGTGCAGAGGATGACTCATTGAACTTCATCCAGTAAACACCTGACTTTGCCTCGCTGTTACTCTGATTCAGGGTTTTACAGGATGTAATAGGATTATTAGGCCCCGATCCTGGCTCGATATGCTCTCGTATCTCCATGTAGATGGTGTTTGATTGACTAACAGTCTTCTCTGGGTATCTGGTCTTGGTAGAGTGCTTCAGTTCACATGTCTTGTTCGTCAGGTTCATGTTGATGCTTGCACAATGTATGTTCTCCTCACACTTTTTGTAACATTCAAAGATTGTGTCTACTTTGAAAGATTCAAGAGAGAATCCTTGCAAGTACACATCGAGCTCTGAATACCTTTGTATCGGCCACATCGTAGCGTAGGTGACTTTGTGCTTCAGGAGGAACAGCATAAGTACGGATAAAGTTTGTGTGATCATCTTGACTGAAAATGAATAAAATCACAACAAACTTAGCCAGTTGGCATCTTACAGCTATAAAAACGAATTTACTTGATACTATAAATTAAATAAATAGAGTATATATCAATGCCGCAATTTAAAGTAAAAATTGCCCTCCAAATTACATTCGACATGAGAAAATTCGCTAGTATTTCGTGTTAACTTTGGAACGTTGACAAGAGCTATGAGATGAATGAAAAGAATAGCTAGAAAATAAAAACACAAAAATAGAAAGAAAGGGGTATTCAGAGAAACAATTCGCAAATGCATGACTATTAGCTGGATACGACTTTGCTTTACTGTTACCTTGTTTGGCGTCTCACATTTCACTTATCTTTCCAAATTACCTAAAAAATGTGTTTTTTCTTCTTGCAATTAAAGTTTATTGTGATCATGAAGTCAAACAAAAACCGCAGGAATAGCTCATCATTCTTAGCTACTGTGGCAGCTGAAACTCGCCAAGTTAAAAACAATACAAAATTCATGATTAGCAAACATATTTGAAACTTTCCACCAACTTCTAATATAGCCTAAACCATTTATCATTACATACGAACTGATCTAATGAAAGCTACTGATAGCTATTATGAAGATAAATGTCCTGTAATATGGCCAAATTAAATGATAAAAATTAACAGAACTGAAATGCAGTTGAAACTGTGTTTTGATTCCAGCTGAATTAATTAGTACGCTCCGTCAAGTTTCAATTGCATTTGAGGTTAATTTGTTATTTAATTTGACCAAGTTAAAATGTTTCAATCCAGATGAAACTTTGAGACACTGTTTCTCATATAAGGATGAAACGATCATGAAAATTTAAAAAAAATCTATTTCGCAGTTTTTGAATTATCGAGAAAAGCGCTAAAACTACAATGTGTGCTTAATAAAAAAAACAGTAGTTTCCTATAAAAAAAATTCCTTCTCAAAAACGAGAAGGAGAAACTCTTTAACAATTTCCAAGTTGCAAATAATATACGTTAAAGGAAAATTTCGCCGTGGATTAGAAGTTAGGTTATTTTAAAAATATGTATAAACCAAATTAAGCGACTAGTACTTATGGATACACATATATATATAGGCGAAAAATCTCAGATTCAAAATGTTTTTACGATAACGGTTAGATAAAACTTTCTAGTTTTTAGATATTTTGTTAAACATATACCATAGTTTAACGGAACAGGTTTGGGTTTTTTTAGGTACCGTCGTAATCGCTCAGAATGTAGGCCTTTAGAAGAATTCTTCGATCCTGGTTTTTTGCCGCTGGTAAAATGTTTTCTTTAAATTTTATATTGTTATGAAACTTCAATCTAAGTAAAATGCTTGGTGTGAATTTCATAATAATCGAACTACGGAAAGTTAGTTTAACAGTGGTTAGAAATTTTCGCTACGGTTGTTTAAAAAAATGAGGGAAACATGTTAGAGCTCGGCGTTTTTGAGATAATGAAATCTGAATTTTACCATCTTGACAAGTTTTGTACAGAAAAATGGCCTGAACTTATAACCAAGCTTTGCACAAAACAATTCATAACTCAGTTGAAAACTAAAAAACGTTATGGAAGTAAGTTTCTCAGAAGCTCTACTCTAAACACAATTTTCGAAAATTAACTAAATAGTGTTTGAAGGAATTATTGGGAACAATACCAAAATTAAGCATTTTGTTAATTTAATGAACCGAAAATCGATTTGAAAACTAAAAGAGAACAACAGAAACACACATGAAGGCTTTGCTATGAGTAGTAAAGTTTAATTTCCCCAAAAAGACTGTTTTTGTTTTTTTTACTGCTGTTTAAATAAGCATGCGAAATCGGTAGCAGCGAGCTGCACGTTAAAATTTGTTTTTTCGCTTCTGCCAAAAAATAATCAGTGGGTGTCTTTTATAATTGCGACTGGCGGCAGTGAAAAACCAAATTCCAACGGGCAACTCGCAGCTACAGAAAATAGAAAATAGAAAATAGCAGTAACTGGTGTTAGGAAATTCAAAGAAAATATAGAGTCCCGTGCAAAATTTTAGAGTTTTGCCCTGCCGGTTGAGATTCAAAACATCTATGGCGTCCTACACTTGAACTTCTGTAGTCGACTTATTTCAGTTAACCATACAGTTGTACTTCCCTAAACTTGAACATAACAGGTCCTTCAGTCCTAATATAACCTTATTATTAATTAAAAATGAAGATTCAGTAGAAAATATCGATTTTTGGATCTCTAAACGATCCTTCTCTTTCTATAAATAAAGTAGCAATGTCCGGAAACATGGTCACTAATTTTACACAAATATTTTTTGTTCTTCTTTTTTCAGATATTATTAGTTGCATAGGAAATAGTTAACTATATCTGAAAACATTGATTGATCCCAAAAGTCGTAGCTATATAGACATTACACAAGATCATCGTCGCTAATGGTTAAAACTATAGTATCTAACGCTTTTTATATAATTTTTTGTTAAGTTTCCACATACCTGTTAAGTCTTTTCTCTGGTGCGTGTAATAAACTGACCGCTTCTAGTTTATCATTCGATAACTCTAAAAGTTCTGGCAAAAATATCTGATGTAGTATGTGTATTGCCGTATTTCAGGTCAGTTTCTGTAATCTGATTGGCTAATGGTAAAGGAAAAAACTTGATTGGTTATTTTCCCCATGATTCCCCACAGTCGTCTATTGTCATTTAGGCGATATAGACAAGATCGGTCTTGAGCGACACGCAAGCCACGTCATGTCACGTGGTTCTTCGGTTAAGGTTACTGGAGACCTTCGCGGGTAAAATGTTTCTAAAAAAAAATCACTAATTAAAAATTGTTATATTAATCTTTTTTTTTTTTTTTTTTTTTTAATTTTTAAAAGTTTCCTAGTTGTTTTAAAAAAACATGATTTGAAGGAAAAATAAATCAAAACCGAAGGCGTCGTGACCCTCGTTAATCCTATTATACTTGAGTCGGTTACTCTTTCGATTTTCCCGAGTGATGAAATTCGTGTCCTACCATGCTTCGAAACTCTGGCGCTTTCTGATTTTATTTTCGTTTTGAATACGCTATACTTTCGATATCTTTGGGAATTCTACATTCTTTTTGTGTCCTTATTAAAAGTTTTCCAGAGAAACGAAGTGTTCGATTTTTAGATGATTTCCCGCGTAGTTCGAAGTGTTTGTCAACACTCCGTTGGTCCCGTTGGTCCATGTTTTTGGTTGGCTGGTGGTATCTCTCTGTTGACAAACTGTTGTCTTAACGAGGTGTGAAACTTGCCCAAATCTTTAGGGCTTTTAAGTTTTAAACAGATATATAAAAGACGTTAGATACTATACTTAGTTTTAACCATGCGTTAGCGACGATGATCAAGAATTAAGAAAAAACGTCTTACTTTCCCATCAAAATAAACGGTTTTGGGAGAAAATTGATAACTTTATTCAAGAAGTCTGAATTCTTGACTGCTGACAATCAATAATTTAGTAATCAAGACGAGAAAACTCAAAACTCAAGTGACAGGTGTCAATTTAATCGATGGAAGTCAACACTCTCCAAACTGTACTGCGTCTGGGGTCCGCAGTTATTTTGAACGCAGAAACATGTTTCTATAGTCAAACGAAAGAGTTATTTATCGGCATTATCTATTTAGAGGGTCACCGAAATTCTTCGTTTGCACATGATGTCATAGCCGCCATATTGGAAGAATTTGACAAAATGAAGTTTTAATGAATTCTAATCTTTTGTTATATCTTCCAACATTACGGGCATAGCTTTTGTTACTTTACTTCCTTGGGAATGATTGCGAACCAAGAATGGTAATTCCAACTGCGTAGTAGAGTATTCGCACTAAATCAAAGGTTACTCTTATGAATCATCAAAGTTACAAAAGCTAGAGTTTTTAAAACTATTGGCACGGGCCTTAAGGAAAGTCAAATGATCTATATTGCGAGTTAGGCAGCCATGAGGCATGAAACGGCACACAACTTTTTATAGTATCGCGATTCTCCTATAAGTTGATTTGGAGAGAGCCCCCAATATAAACCCGTATTCTCGGCTCAGAATTGCCGGGCGATAGGAAAATCGCGATAAAAAACTTATTGTGATTTTGAGCCACCAATACGGTCTATAATGACAGCGTTCGAAGAAAATATATTCCGTATTGGCCTTCGTCGCTTCGCAACCACTGCCAATACGGAATATATTTTCTCCCAACTAGCCGCCAATATAAACCCTTATTGGCGGCTCAAAATCATACTCGCTCGTGGCGTGGCTGTTGGCGTTCTAATCTATACCTCCACATACTATTTTTTTTCTTTCTTTCTTTTTTTCTGAAACAAGCTTAGGTTGGATAATATGCAAATAAAATTTAGGCACCAAACATTTCAAAGCCTCAAATTTCCAAAAAGGAAACGAGCCATGAGCCAGCTAGGCTTTCACAGACGTACCAATCAAGACAAATTAGTTGTGAAGTGAATTTTATTTCTAACTTGTGTAATGATATACAGAATCATTAATACTTTTTTTTTTGCTCAATGGCGTAAATAATCGTTAATACATGAGTATACTTCGAATAAATATTATATTTTGTGTCCATTCGTTAAATTGACATTGGTTTGATTTAGAATAAATTTCGTAGGACTATGAACGCTGTCATATGGTACTGATTTGATGACATCAATTCATCCATCTACAGCTGACGAAATTATTGCTTAGCCAATGAAAATGCTTGTGCACGATCCCGTCACGGTCACGGTATAACGTGATAGTAATACTACCCTAGTTTTCTTCATTATTTTTGGTAATGATAAGAATAGCCTCATATTTAGGCCTTGTCAGGTGCATTTCAAGTTATTCAAATAATAATATACATTCAGTTGTTCTTTACCATAGACTCAACAAGTTATGAATAATATGTAGACCGTACATACAAAACATTTAAGGTCATGATCTGTGAGTAGGTGGCTAATATGTTTAGTGTTCTGTGGTCTAACAGACCCCATGTTCAAGGTATCTGTATGATGCCTCTTCTCTCAGCGAATGTAAATCGCACCACCAGGATTGGCTACATTGGTCAGGTGATTGGCAGCAGATACGGTACCACAAGGATCGTGGACAGGCCAGCAAATATCGTTTCTTCCGTCTAAAGAAAAGTAATGTAGGTTATTGAGAAATAAAATTGGTCCACATACTTCGAGCACCACCATGTTTGGGGCAACAGTGGTACAGGTTGGCGTAATGGCCTTGACAACTGTACAGGTCAGATCTCCATTCATCCAGTTCACAAGACTTCCGGTTCCTTCTACACAGGCTACCCAGTTAGTGATGTTAGACTTGAAAAGGAACTCGTTACCAATCTTCTTCCACAGACCAAAATCCATAGCCAAGCGAGAAGACTCACTGAGCGGGGTTGTCGTTGACTCTGGTACCCATGTCCCAGAAGACTTGGACACAGGCCAGTTTGGTATTGGAGTGATTGCGTTTGGTTTTGAATCAAACTGATTGTACAGAGTAAATGTATAGCTGTAGACAAGGGTCCAGCCTCCTCCATCGGTGGTCATATCACAGAAAACTTGGAATGGCACAGACGATGACTCATTGAACTTCATCCAGTAAACACCTGACTTTGCATGGTAGTGATTGTGCTTGAGGTGTTTGCAGGATACTATTGGATTGTAAGGTTCCAAGCCTGGCATGAAGTGATCTCGTATCTCCATGTAGATGGTGTTTGATTGATTAACAGTCTTCTCTGGGTATCTGGTCTTGGTAGAGTGCTTCAGTTCACATGTCATGTTCGTCAGGTTTATGTTGATGCTTGCACAATGTATGTTCTCCTCACACTTTCTGTAACATTCAAAGATTGTGTTTACCTTGGACGATTCAAGAGTGAATCCCTGCAAGTACACGTCGAACTCTGAATAACTTTGTATCGGCCACATTGAAGCGTAGGTGACTTTGTGCTTGAGAAGGAACACTATGAAAAGAAACGCAAGCGGTCTCTTCATCATCATGATCAACTCCTAAAACATATATAGCTAGTGATTAGTGAGGGCTGAGTCCTATAAGGCATACCATTATTATTATTATTATTATTATTATTATTATTATTATTATCATTATTATTATTATTATTATTATTAATATTATTATTATTATTATTATTATTATTATTATTATTATTATTGCTGATTTTTCCGGTACAAAATTTGAAACTGCTAAAATTTAGTTTGAAATATACTGAAGTGTAAACTTCATTCTTTACAAAACATTTTTTAAGTGTTTGAGAAAAGCGGTAGATGTTGTTGAGACTGTCAGGAGTGTATGATGCTCAGATCAGTCAAAAATCAATGAAAAGTTCATATTTGAAAAGGTATATTGTGAGGATACCACCATAAATGTGGTAGTGAGGATAAAAATTCGCCAGGGCCAACATTCTTCAAATGATATAGATTTGTGTCCTCAGTGCTGTTTCTCGTATCATAACGTACCAATCTGTTAATGTGCTAACTACACTGTACGCGAAAGAAAATTATTGCCAATTGAAGTCTAAGCTTTGGCTGTTTCGAATCCCGTTGAAAATGATGCCAGGATGACGTCATCGAAACTTCCAAAACTTTTCGCGTTTATCTCAGTTTCTTATAAAATGCTTATCCAAATCTTTATTAATAAGGCTAACACCGATAAATTTCAATTGGAATTCTTTTACAGTGCGACGCGCCTAACCGTGACCACCCATTATTTTTTTCAAAAGTTGTTCAAGTGAGGCACATTAGCTAGCAAAGAGACTAAAATCAATACCGCTAAGGTAAAGGTTGGAATTTCGACAAGAAAACCCGCTCAATTATTTCAATTTGGCATGTTTTTTGGTCCAATCTGTTATAAATATAAATAGAATCTTTGCTGACGCGACTTTGAGTATAGTTATTTTACTCACCTACCTTTAGGCAACTTTCATGAACTGGACTACAGAAGGAATCGCTTCGACGAATGTGTCGTACTCTCTCTAAACGTTCGTTGAACTGTGATTATAAGTAGCACTGACAAGTAATTTAAAATGTATTTTCAATTTCAGTTTAATTAGATGGTTTTCACTTCTCCTAATCATAACTTTTAATAGACCCCTTGAGGCATGTCGGAATGCAGCTCAATTTAAAGGACAATACAAAAGATTTCAAGCTCCTGAGAATTTGAACCAATTGTTTTGCCCTCCAAATTGAGCTGCATTCTGATGTGCTGCAAGAGGTGTATTGTCTCAGAATAGAATATCTCCGTGGGCTATTAAGATGAGTCGAGATGAGATGAGATGACACAAAAAGCAGAAAGGAAAGAAGAAAGGGAAAAAGCGAACTATCGTAACTGATACGATGTTCACCAAAATTTGTTCAAGCCTAATAGATTCCTAATTGAATGGATAGCTTAACAGTGGACAGCATACCAACTTCAGGATATTATCCTGCCCTTCATTCCATGCATCCTCTATCCTAAGAAGAAGAACAAGAAGAACAAGAAGAACGAGAAGAATAACAAGAAGAAGAACGAGAAGAACTGGAAGAACTGGAAGAACTAGAAGAACTGGAAGAACTGGAAGAACTGGAAGAACAAGAAGAACAAGAAGAAGGCCAAGAACATTAATGTCTTAGCCTAACTTAATGAGACTCTTTTAATTATCTCAGAAAAGACCCCTTGCAGCTATTCCCAATTATTCCCAATTCAATTCAAATCAGAAAACAAAACGATGAATTTCACTGAATCATGAATTTCAGTCATGAGAGTACAATTTTATCAGCCGTAGTGGTTTTGTCCTCAGAACTGAGCTGCATTTGGAATATGCTGCAAGGGATAATAGACCCCTTTCACTTGATGTTAAAGCAGCTCTATTTGGAGTACAAAACAAAACAATTTCTGATCTCCTGAGAACTGTAAACCTAATATTTTTGTCCTCCAAATTGAGCTGCATTCTCACGTAGTGCAAGGGGTGTATTGTGTCAGAATAGAATATCTCGGAAGGCAATTAAGATGCGATGAGATGACACGAAAAGCAGGTGTAAACAGAACAATAGAACTAGTTGTAATCAGCCAATAACTTGGCTTTTCAATTTTTTTGGTAATTTGAAAAATCTTAAATGTTTACTAAGACGGACTTAGAAGTAGAATTAGGACTTCATATTAATCTCTACAAGAAATAATTAACAGAAATATAGGGCTGGGTACCGTCAAGAGAGCATAAATAAGAGAGAGCAACTTCTTAATGCCGCGCGCGACATGTGAATTCCCGGTTTGGCTATTCTTAGCATCCAAAGTCGTTTGGTTTTTAATTTTTTGATGGCGTGGACTTGTGCGCGGCGCTCAAAAACAACATACTTTTCGTCGATTTTTCTCAGTTTTTTTCGACAAAATCTATTAGATAAAGCAAAAAAATCAGAATTGCCTATGTTCTGTTCTCTGATAAAACACGACTGAGGGTGTTGAACACTCAAAAAGGCGCGAAATTTATGTTTTTCCCCAAAAATCTTTACATGTTTTCGCTAATTCCAGGTTTGGATGAAGCACAATACAATACAATAACGTTATTTAAGGAGGGATACATAATAACCTTTTACAGTTTTCTAGCTTACGACCCTCTTTCTAACTTACGCGTACGGTCCTCTTTCTAACTTACGGCCACACAATTTTTGACGCACTGGAGTAGGGTGAGGCGAAAATTGACTTTATGCAAATGCTACAAATAGCCCAACCGGGAATTCAAATGGCGCGCGCGATATTAAGAAGTTTCCCTCTCCTATTTATGCAGAGATGTTATTTCCAAAGAAGTTGTAAAAGTGAAAGCATGGAATTTGAAAGAAGTTGATTAAGGTAAAAGGACGAAAGGTAGAAAGAATGAAGAAGGATGGAAGAAACAAACAAACAAAAGAAGAAAGGAAATAGAAAGGAAAAAAGAAGGAAAGTTATCATCATCATCATATTTTCCCCTTGGGCGCGTTACCGGCCTTAGGGCGCTTGTGTCTGGATATGGTGGGATATCTTGTCTCCAGCAGTCGCTTGAAGTCCGATGTCTTCATCATCATTCGTATAGCCTGTTGGGTGTCTATACCCAGCAGGGATTCTATCCCACTCAATATAGTCCTAAGTGTTATTCTTTCAAACAGAATCTGCTATTTGTTTGTTTGTTTGTTTGTTTGTTTGTTTGTTTGTTTGTTTGTTTGTTTGTTTGTTTGTTTGTTTCTTTCTTTCTTTCTTTCTTTCTATTTTTCTCTCTCTTTTCTTTGTCAACAAGCTTAGGTTGGATAATATGCAAATAAAATTTAGGCACCAAACATTTCAAAGCCTCAAATTTCCAAAAAGGAAACGAGCCATGAGCCAGCTGGGCTTTCACAGACGTACCAATCAAGACAAATTAGTTGTGAAGTGAATTTTATTTTTAACTTGTGTAACGATATACAGAATCATTAATAATTAATAATAATAATAAATAATAATGCACAAGTGTTACTACGAAGAGAAGAACAAAGAACTACAAGACCTAGTCAAGAAGAGAGACGTTGGCTACTCTCTACGTGGTTGCAACAATGCTACACTGCCAATGTTCAATACGAACTATTGAAAAAAGGCAATAAGTTACCAAGGTGCCTGTGAAACGCACTCTACAATAAGAGCAGACAAACGAGCAACATCAAACTCTTTAAATCGGAACTTAAAAAGAACATCTCACACTTAAATTTATAATAGTTACTAAATTAATAATATGATGTATGATAATAAAGTATTCAAATGTTTAAGCCATGCTGTAAAAAATCCATCGTGTATAAATAGATATTATTACTATCATTATTATTATTAGTAGTAGTAGTAATAGTAGTATAATGATAGTAGTAGTAGTAGTAGTAGTAGTAGTATAGTAGTAGTAGTAGTAGTATTAGTATAGTAGTAGTAGTAGTAGTATAATGATAGTAGTAGTAGTAGTAGTAGTAGTAGTAGTAGTAGTAGTAGTAGTATAGTAGTAGTAGTATTAGTATTAGTATTAGTATAGTAGTAGTAGTAGTAGTAGTAGTATAGTAGTATAGTAGTATAGTAGTATAGTAGTATAGTAGTATAGTAGTATAGTAGTATAGTAGTATAGTAGTATAGTAGTATAGTAGTATAGTAGTATAGTAGTATAGTAGTATAGTAGTATAGTAGTATAGTAGTATAGTAGTATAGTAGTATAGTAGTATAGTAGTATAGTAGTATAGTAGTATAGTAGTATAGTAGTATGGTAGTATAGTAGTATAGTAGTATAGTAGTATAGTAGTATAGTAGTATAGTAGTATAGTAGTATAGTAGTATAGTAGTATAGTAGTATAGTAGTATAGTAGTATAGTAGTATAGTAGTATAGTAGTATAGTAGTATAGTAGTATAGTAGTATAGTAGTATAGTAGTATAGTAGTATAGTAGTATAGTAGTATAGTAGTATAGTAGTATAGTAGTATAGTAGTATAGTAGTATAGTAGTATAGTAGTATAGTAGTACAGTAGTACAGTAGTATAGTAGTATAGTAGTATAGTAGTATAGTAGTATAGTAGTATAGTAGTATAGTAGTATAGTAGTATAGTAGTATAGTAGTATAGTAGTATAGTAGTATAGTAGTATAGTAGTATAGTAGTATAGTAGTATAGTAGTATAGTAGTATAGTAGTATAGTAGTATAGTAGTATAGTAGTATAGTAGTATAGTAGTATAGTAGTATAGTAGTATAGTAGTATAGTAGTATAGTAGTATAGTAGTATAGTAGTATAGTAGTATAGTAGTATAGTAGTATAGTAGTATAGTAGTATAGTAGTATAGTAGTATAGTAGTATAGTAGTATAGTAGTATAGTAGTATAGTAGTATAGTAGTATAGTAGTATTTAGGGGTTAGAGACTGATGTGAGTGTTTTGTTGGAGAATAAATGCACGCGCTGACTGTATAATGAACGAGAAATTTTAATACTGCGCGAGGCGAAGCCGAGTGCAGTATGAGAAATTTCGAGTTCATTATACAGTGAGCAAGTGCATTTATTCTCCAACAAAACACGAACTACAAGTCTCTAACCCTTTTAATATGCAAACTGAGTACGCTGAAGAGCAGACGGCGCGACATTTTTTACGTGTCATTTACGAATTTGAACGTATTGAATCAAAAAGTATTTTAATTTCCAAACAGCCATCACTATTTTGATAAATACAGAAAGGGTTCAAAAGTTAAGATAAATAAATAATTCCTAACTTAAAAATACGAAAATAAGTGAATTATTCTTGCTCAAATCTTATTTTTAAGTTAACGCTTCAAACAAAAAAATCTCATTCATCAGTTGAAAGCTAGCTATCGACAAAGCTACAAAAAAATGTTTTCCGCTATGATTTCTTTTTCTAAGTTTTCCAGAATTTCTTCTTTATATCTCTTATGAAGCGATTCTGCATTGAAAAACAAAATAAAGGTATTATTTTTAAGTTAACGCTTCAAACAAAAAAATTCTCATTCATCAGTTGAAAGCTAGCTATCGACAAAGCTACAAAAAATGTTTTGTTTTGAATTACAAATGTACAGTTGTATGGTTTTACCTTTGAAAAGGGAAATTCCCCACTTTGTTTGTTGCTTGGTAGCAATTGGAATGGCTCCATCTATAAATCCTTCAATTCACTTATCGTTTAGCTCTTCGAGTCTTTCATTTTCCAAATCCATTTTCTTATAATGCACTCGAAGCGTGCAATAAACTTTATAACATCACGACAAGCGCTTTGTCCTCAAATACATCGATATCACGTGATCGATTTTAGCCAATGAGCTGCTTGAATTTTGTTCAGCGTACGAAGTTTGCATATTAAAGTAGTATAGTAGTATAGTAGTATAGTAGTATAGTAGTATAGTAGTATAGTAGTATAGTAGTATAGTAGTATAGTAGTATAGTAGTATAGTAGTATAGTAGTATAGTAGTATAGTAGTATAGTAGTATAGTAGTATAGTAGTATAGTAGTATAGTAGTATAGTAGTATAGTAGTATAGTAGTATAGTAGTATAGTAGTATAGTAGTATAGTAGTATAGTAGTATAGTAGTATAGTAGTATAGTAGTATAGTAGTATAGTAGTATAGTAGTATAGTAGTATAGTAGTATAGTAGTATAGTAGTATAGTAGTATAGTAGTATAGTAGTATAGTAGTATAGTAGTATAGTAGTATAGTAGTATAGTAGTATATATATTCTCATGGCATCTGCTAGCAACTTCAAATCAATAGTGCTTGCAGAGATTCCAGTGGATGAAGCTGCCAACTCTGTTGTGCAACAGCCAACTTGGATTGGTTAATGGTAAATTAGATAATAACGTTGTACATGTTGTTCGCCTAGTGGTTTTGAAATTAGGAGTAAATATAGACGACTAGTATTTGTTAGAAGCAAACTGAAAAATAATGTTATTCAGTAAGCCCCATGTGGAAGAAAATGATGACTCCTCTCTCAACGAATGTAAATCACACCACCAGGATTGGGTACATTGGTCAGGTGATTGACATCAGATCTGGTACCACAAGGATCATGGAAGGGGACACAATTGTCGGTTTTTCCTTCTAAGTAAATGTATAGTTTTGTACTGAGAAGTAAACCTGGTCCACAAGACTTAAAAATTCTCAACTTGTTTGGAGCCACAGTGGTACAGGTTGGAGTAATGGCCTTGACAACTTTACAGGTCAAACTTCCTGTCACCCAGTTCACAAGACTTCCGGTTCCTTCTACACAGGCTACCCAGTTAGTGATATTAGGCTTGAGTAGGAACTCGTTACCAATCTTCTTCCACAGAGCAAAATCCATTGCCGAGCGAGAAGACTCACTAAGCGGGATTGTCTTTAATTGTGGTACCCATGTCCCAGAAGACTTGTCCACAGGCCAGTTTGGTATTGGAGTGATTGCGTTTGATTGTGAATAAAACTGATTGTACTGAGTAAATGTATAGCTGTATACAAGGGTCCAGCCTCCTCCATCGGTGGTCATGTCACAGAACACTTGGAATGGCGCAGAGGATGGTTCAGTGAACTTCATCCAGTAAACACCTGACTTTGCATGGTAGTGATTGTGCTTTAGGTGTTTGCAGGATACTATTGGATTGTAAGGCTCCAAGCCTGGCATGAAGTGATCCCGTATCTCCATGTAGATCGTGTTCTGTCGAATAACAGTCTTCTCTGGGTATCTGGTCTTGGTAGAGTACTTCAGTTCACATGTCTTGTCTATTAGGTTCATGTTGATGCTTCCACAATGTATGTTCTTCTCACACTTTCTATAACATTCAAAGATTGTGTCTACCTTGGACGATTCAAGAGTGAATCCTTGCAAGTACACGTTGAGCTCTGAATATCTTTGATTCGGCCACATCGTAGCATAGATGACTTTGTGCTTCACGAGCTCGAGGAACATGATAGAGACAAACACCAAAGATTTCTTCATTGTTTGGGCAGCTCTGCACCTGTGAGAACATCGAGAAAATGTTTGATATGAGGAATTACGTATTTTTATTACTACTAATTTCGACAAATTTTTACTCGAGACGCCAGAGCATTTTCGGAAAGAATTTTAACGAAATTCCGCAAAATCTGATGCTTATATTGACGTACATAATAAATAAACTCAAGCCGTTGTCAACTTTAGGAATTATTCATTTCTCCAGCCGTAATGCAGGTGTTTGACATCATCAACAGCGAAAACATCTATCGAAATACTTAAAACTTCCACGGGCTTTAGTCAAATTCTAAAGGATAAATTACACGCTATCGAGGCTGAGGTTGAGCGACGACAACCGTGAACTGGTCTATTACAGAACTGACTTGAATATATTTGTGAACATAATCGGGCTATAATGAAGTAAAGAAACTAAAGTTGCAAGAACCTGAACTTGGTTGGCTGTCCGCCAAAAAAATTCCAACTTTAAAAAAAATAGACAAGTCGGTGATTTTAGTGTTTTATGCATTTTCCAGTTTTACCAACCCAGGTTCATGATTTTCTGTATATATTGAACGATCTGTGTGGAATAAATTGGTTTTTTTTAAGCGAAATAATTAAATTTTCAAAAACCGTATTCCAAGCGGAGTAGATAAGAAATAACAGTTGAGCGCCAGGGGCCCCCACGGGGCTGGCTAATCCTACATCAAACCAGCTCCGGAGCGGCTCCGGAGCCAAAGGGGGGGTGGGGGGGGGGGGGTACATTCCAGATTAGGCCGGATGACGTCACCTTTTTGGATTTTTCTTCTAATATCTTTTGCTTGATTGCTTCTCGGATTCGCCTCACTGCGACAACCGCGGTCGATATGCAAATACTGATTAAACTTAATGCATCAAGAATTCGGACTTTTTATTTAATTTTTGGTAAAATAAATTTATGTCATTCAGAAAGTGTAAACATCGAAAACTGTAAACTCCTTGACAGGGAATCGAACCCCGGTCACTTGCTCTCTGTTGCTCTGCCAACTGAGCTACCGTGAGTTCTATACTTGACTATTCTAATAAACCTATTTTACCGTTTCCAAGTATAATCTACCTGAGAGTTTATCTAAATAATAAATGAACCGATGAGTTCTGCTGACCCAAGGTCTATTCAATTTGGCGTCCCTCAGGGTTCGATATTGGGCCCACTACTTTTCATAGTGTATATTGATGATCTGCCAGCACGCGCCATAACATCTCTTAATTTTTATTACCAATTCTAAACGTTTGAATTTTAAATCCTCGTCTCATGTGAGAATTAGAATAGCTCTTAACATATGATGAGTACATATCATAACAATATAGACTCTTCAAAAAAGAGTTTTCAAAGTTTTAGAATAGGTATTTATGTTTAATCATTCGATTTGTATAATTAGTAACACACCGATGACTTTTACCTCTTGCTTATGAGTTGTTTTTTTTTAGAAATCAATTTTTTTAGTTTTTTCCCAATCCATGAAACGCGCGTCAAGACCTTAGTACCACCGAAGGGGAACCCGATCTTCACCATACATGAAGAAATGAAACAGGGGATCATGGCATGCTCGAAAACTGCTGAGCTTTTTGTTTATTCTTTTTCAGATCACCGGTTCTGACCGGTTTTGGATCGGTCGGCTGTTATATTAGTACATTTATGTACTTATAAATACATAACTTTATTGCTTTTGCCCTCTTATTTCATGTCTCCCGATACTCTGATGTAAGATACGCAGGGATTTTTTTTATAAACTTTTATTACTATAACTAAACAAACTCGATATACAAATTCAACAAATTCAATGATGTTGTTTCAATGTCAGCCCTTGTGGCTTTAAACAAGAGAAATGGTTTTTGTATAATTAAGGAAACCAATCATCCGATTTATTGAATCTTGATAACATAGACTCATGCTGTTGGTTAAGTTTATCAGCATTTACGTTTGTCCTTTATAATCCAAGTAGGAGTAGATCTTATATCATTTCTTGTTCTCCAATTTTATGACCATTTACTTTCTCGTTGTAAAGATAATTAATCTAACAAAAGCAGATAGAAGCACTAACCACGAGAATCATCTCGGATTGAAAATAGTTTTCAGTCTAACAAGGTTTCTCCGGTCAAGAAAAGAAAATAGAAAAAACTGAGTTTAGAAACTCTTATTAACCTCTTTTAGGCTGTATGGTAAAAAATAACAGCCGAGTATAAAAGTACACAAAGTTTTGGGTTTTGTTTAATAAGTTCAATGAATATCCAACTCTCAGATAATAGGGCAGTAAGTTGTCAAAGTCTGAGCGAAAGGACATTTTAAGCTAGTCAATTAAAATTGTCCCACTCTTCGTTCTGTCCCGGTTTTTAGTGTTGTAAAATATGAAGGGAAGGACAATCCGAGTCAAGAAATCTCAAAAAATGTCCCGCTCTTCGTTCTGTCTCGGTATTTAGTATTGTAAAATATGAAGGGAAGGACAATCCGAGTCAAGAAATCTCAAAAAATGTCCCGCTCTTCGTTCTGTCCCGTTATAATATTTAGTATTGTAAAGTATGAAGGGAAGGACAATCTGAGTCAAGAAATCTCAAAAATGTCCCGCTCATCTCTTTACAAGACATCTGTGTAAGGAATGAATCATACAATGTTTTAGTTTTACTGGATTTTCCGTGAATCGGACACTCCGTAGAATCTGACACCAGACGTCAATCTCCAGAGGTTTTAATCTTTGGGCATTTTTAGAATGTAAGTCGTATTTGAACTTCATGCTTCGCCTCACTTTCTGTTTTTGATTGATTATGGAAATCCAATCATCTTTGATGAATAACTCTATTTTCCTAGAAAAGCTCTTTTTGTTAGCTTTTGCTGTCCGCTAGGACAGATAGAAGGTCAATGTGTTCATCTGTAGGATGACTCATGTTGGAATAAGACACATTATGTTATGTAATATCATGATTACCTCGGGATCCATTGTTTCCAGAGGGATGTTTAAGGTCTAACATCCCCCTGGATGAATAGTGATGAGGGATATTTAGACTAAATATCCCTCATAAATATAATCATGAGGGAAATTTAGACTAAATATCCCTCATGAATATAATCATGAGGGATATTTAGACTAAATATCCTTCATGAATATAATCATGAGGGATATTTAGTCTAAATATCCCTCATCACTATTCATGAGGCATGGTCCCTCATATGACAATCACCGGGACCATGGCTAGGTCGCATTGACCCAATCGAAATTTTGCGCAATGACTCTGGACTACACACTATTGAACACCCCAGCACTTGTGGGACCATTTGAATAATCTTTGCGCATACGTTGACTAGCCGAGAATTTTTTTTACTATTTGTGACGTAATCAAGACGGTTTGAAAACACTTCATTAATACCGCTCTAGGCCAACCAAAGGGAATTAGAATAAAGCACCACGAATGAATGAATGCTGGTTCAATTCGCCATTGTCGCATTTAACAAAGGCGAATTCCCTTAAGTATGCCGCATATCAACAGCTTTGTAAAATTTTGTAATTTATGCATCGTACGAAAGCTAAAATATTTCCTAAGAGCAGTTTTATTCCTCGGTAATCATAATATTACAAACTAATAGCATGAAATTTCGGGTGATTAGTGATTAAATGTCCCCTCAAGCCTCGGGAGGTTTAGTTAAAGTCCCTCCGCCTTCGGCGTCGGGACTTCAACAAAACCTCCCTCGGCTTTCGGGGACATTTAATCACTAATCACCCTCAAGCCATGCTATTACTTATAAAAAGCCTTTTCATGCTCTTCTAAACGAAATGCTTGAGCAAGTTTGTAGATGGCAATGGTTTAACGATCATTAAACATCTGATTAAAGACATGTGAAAACTATTTCATTTCCATTTTTGTTTGTTTGTTTTTGTTTGTTTTTACTGATACCCTCATTCTTTATGTCTGACATCATGGTTATTTTTCGGTTATTTATGAGTCATGACTAAATTGGTATTAGTTGGTTACCTTTTCGCTCGAGTGATTTTCTGTGTTGTGGATCTTCTCCTGCTCATGTTATTTTTAGTATATGACATGTACATTTTGCACCACCATGGCTATAAGACGGGGCTCAACATTGTCAATCATCACTCACAGACTCCAGGGCCTGCATCAAGAACGACTAAAAGAAAGAAAGATTCACCGATGTACGAGAAACCATGAGCCATCACGTTTACGATGAAGCACATGTCTTCAGATGCCCTGAATGCCCTAAAGAATACGGGCACAAAAGAAACCTAGACCGACACCGAAATAGTGTACATCTGAACCTTAGACACGCTTGTCATGATTGTGGCATTCGATTTAGAGAAAAGTACGACCTCAGGAAACATGATCAAACCTGTAAAGGTGGAACGTCACCTAAGCGAAAGATGGAAGAACCAGGTGAGAACACACCAGGAAAGAAACAGAAACTTTCCGACGAGGAATTGATTGCCTTTGAGGTATTTACACAGTTTCGCTTTTTGTTTTCCTCCCTCCCATTCGTTACTGCACAATTCCACACAACTTTATGCGTATAACCTAGTTATTTCTAACTATAGTCACTATAATCTAGATATACTTCATTTCAAACAACACAGGGATCCCACAACCTTTATAGAATATCACAGGAACCCCATAACCACTCAAGTGTGTGCTAATTGTATTTACTCCTATTTTAGTTGGCCAACATCCCTGAGGAAATGTATGAGGAGTATGATGGGCCGATCCTGGGTGATGATGAAACAGAGGTATGCCGGTTAGTTTCACCTTATTTTTACTGTATATGTGTAACAAATAAGAAACTTACTTACTTACTTTCATTTATACATTTATTCGTTTATTCGTTCGTTTATTCCTTTTTTCATACCCTGCACAGATTCAACAGGAAGGAGAAGGTGAGACCACCGAAGAATGCGCATTGAGTGGAAATGTAAGAATGTTAAAGTACAAACCCCACAAGCGTGAAAAATATGACCTACTACTGACTTTAGGAGGCAAAAAGAAAACTATAATCAAGCAATTAAAAACACAACTTCAAAAACGTCGTGGTATTAAATGGTTCATGTGTGTCAAAGTAAAGATGGTTAAAACAAGCCCCGATGGTAAAGACCAAACTTCAGAACCTCATTTTAGAAGTGTTTGCATGACAGCCGTAAATGAGACGGAGATTGAAAAGAACTACGATCAAGCAGTGGAAAAGATTAAGAATTCCTTCCTGGAATACCAACGAGAGGGCTCAGGGTGGCGTTTGGAACAAGTCCTACAACTCGAACTGGGTGTGGCCACTTACACCCCTCTCAAGGGGGCTAGTTATTTACCATTACCCAAGAAGTCAAATGATAAGAGAGCCATTATCAATATAATGAACGATGATGAAAAATGTTTTTGTGGTCCATCCTAGCAGCCAGGCATCCAGTGGGTAAGCGGGATCATCCCAACCGCGTCGCCCACTATCAGAGACATGAGAATGAGTTAAATATGGAAGGCATCGAGTACCCTGTCAAGATCAACCAGGTGAAAAAATTCGAAAGGCAAAATCCCACGATCAGCATCAACGTTTTCGGGTATGAAGATAATGAACTTTTTCCCCTATACATTACCAAGGAGAAGAAAGAACTGCACGTCAACTTACTCCTATACTCCCAAGACGCACACCGCCACTACTGCTTGATTAGAAATCTTAGCAGGTTATTGAACAGTCTGACTAGACATGATGGTGAATCATACCATTGTGTGTACTGTCTGCATGGCTTCATCCGACAGGATCTACTGGAGGCTCACGAACCTCACTGCAAACACCACGGTCCCCAGAAAATTAAACTTCCGAATGAAGACCAAGCAACCCTCACATACAAGGATGTGTCTAAACAACTCAAAGTCCCTTTCATCATCTATGCCGACTTTGAGTCCATCTTGGTTAGATGCGAAACCCCACCCTTGGATGCGGACGTGAGTGGTACCCAAAAAATACAAAACCACCAACCAAGTGGTTTTTGTTACACAATTGTGTCAACAGTCGAAGACTTTTGCCACCCCCCTGTCTTGTATCGTGGCGTGGATGCGGTAGATAAGTTTTTAGACTGTTTGTTACAAGAGGAGAGACAGATTTCCGAACTTTTAAAGATGGTACTGCCTATGGACATTACTGAAAATGAAGAGCAAGCATTTCAAGATGCCAGTGACTGTCATATCTGCGGGGGTCCCCTTGGTGCAGATCGAGTGCGCGATCATTGTCACATGACAGGTAAATATAGAGGCCCAGCCCACAATGAGTGTAACTTGAACTATAAGTTTACCGGAAAGATACCTGTGGTCCTGCACAACCTCCGTGGATATGACAGCCATTTGATTATGCAAGGATTAGGAAAACTCAATTCAGAAAATATTTCATGCATTCCCAACAACACGGAGAAATACATTTCCTTCACAGTAGGGAATTTAGTGTTTATTGATTCCTTGCAGTTTTTAAACAGTTCCTTGGAACGCCTAGTCAATAACTTAAGCAAAGAAGGGGATGATAATTTTAGGATAGTGAAAAAGTATGTAGAGCAGGATAAAGTCCCTATCCTGTTGAGGAAAGGGGTGTACCCTTATGAGTACATGAACAGTTTCGAGAAGTTTGAAGAACCCTGTTTGCCCACCATTGATCACTTTTACAGTTCGCTGACGGACAGTACTATTTCTGAAAGTGATTATGTGTATGCGCAGCAGGTGTTTCAGACTTTTCATTGTGAGAACCTAGGTGACTACCATGATTTATATTTGAAATCCGATGTCCTACTACTAGCAGACGTTTTTGAGAACTTTAGGGACGTCTGCCTGGAGTATTACCAACTCGACCCAGGTCACTTTTATACTAGTCCAGGATTGGCTTGGTCTGCCTGTCTGAAGATGACTGCTGTGGAACTTGAACTGTTAACCGACCCTGACATGTACTTGTTCGTGGAGGAGGGATTAAGAGGTGGAATATCAATGATCAGTCATCGGTATGCCAAAGCCAACAAACCCCACACCCCTGGCTATGACTCTACCCAGGAGACAAGTCACGTGATCGACTTAGACGCAAACAACTTGTATGGTGAGTCGCACATTACTTTCGTTTTAGGTCAACTGTGATATAATATTGATTATCAATTAATAGTGGTGTTATAATAATATTCAATTTTTTTTTTATAGGATGGGCGATGAGTCAACACCTCCCCACCCACGACTTTGCATTCCTGTCTGAAGATGAAATAGCAGAGTTTGATGTGATGGGCGTGGCAGATGATAGTGAAGAGGGGTACGTATTGGAAGTCGATTTGGAGTACCCACCAGAACTTCATGACCTCCACAATGATTATCCACTAGCCCCAGAGAAGGTTAAAGTCCCAAGAGACTGGCTGTCCCCCTACTGTGAAAAACTCATGGAGGAACTGGAAATAGACTACCTCCCCACACAGAAACTAGTACCCAACCTCCATGACAAGCACCACTATGTGCTGCATTACCGGAACCTACAGCAGTATTTGGAACTGGGCATGAGACTGACTAAGATTCACCGTGTTCTCAGGTTTGCCCAGTCACCCTGGCTCAAGACTTACATTGATTTCAACACAGAAAAGAGAAAACACGCACGCAATGACTTTGAAAAAGATTTTTTCAAATTGATGAACAATGCAGTATTTGGTAAGACCATGGAGAACTTGAGAAAACGAGTGAACGTGAAACTCGTCAACACAGAGAAACAACTCAAGAAATTGACTGCATCACCGCTGTTTGACTACTTTCGCATCTTCGATGAGAACTTGGTGGCAGTCAATATGAGGAAACCCTCCCTGTATCTCAACCGACCTATATACGTCGGTTTTTGCATTTTGGACCTGTCCAAAGTCCTGATGTATGATTTCCATTATAATTACATCAAGCGAAAATTTAACAACCGAGCCACCCTCCTGTTCACCGACACAGATTCCCTGTGTTACGAGATCAAGACGGAGGACATTTACCAAGACATGCACCAGGACCTCGACCTATTTGACACATCCGAGTACCCTAGAGACCACTTCTTGCACAGTATGAGGAACAAGAAAGTCCTGGGGAAAATGAAAGATGAGACTCATGGAATACCCATCGAAGAGTTCGTGGGTCTACGCCCAAAGATGTACTCCCTCTTGTACCACGAAGGGGATCGCGAGGTAGAGAAAAAGACCGCCAAAGGAATCAGCAAACATGTCACGAAACGGGACATACGACACGCCCACTATAGAGGTTGTTTGTTTGAGAAAAAACGAACCATTAATAATATGAAACAACTACGTAGTTATAAACACCAACTTTATACCATTGATATGAATAAGATAGGACTCAGTCCTTATGATGACAAACGGTACATATTGGATGATGGGGTAACTACTTTAGCCTATGGTCATCATAAGATTGGAACAGTATAAATAGATTCATATATAATGAAATAGTCATATATGTAAATATCATTTATTTAAGTCTATTAAAATGCTGTGACTAAAACTTTGTCTTGTTCTTGATTTGGGACTTTGAGGGAAAGGAGTAGAACTACTGGCCCTCCCATCATTACTTAGTTAGTTCTTTTTCTTTTGTTCTTAGAGGTTTTCTCTTCGTAGTAGTCCTACTGGCCCTAGTGGCCCTCCCATCTTACTTAACGAGGTCATTTTCTTTTCTTTCTACTTTTTATTCCTATTTTGTCTCTTGTACGTTTTTTTTTTTTTTGTCTTGTCTGTTTTTGTTACTTTTTATAAAAATAAGCTCTTGTTTTTCATATGCAACTTTTGATCTTACTCCAATAAGACAAATGATTTTGCGATTATTATCTTATTAGATTTCTTTTTAAATTGTTTTTCAAGAACGATAATTCTTTGAGTAAATTTTCAAAACCTTTTTTTCCCTAATGGCATAAACTAAAGCTGTGTGGTTAATAAGAAGCCCATATGTTTAACTAGATTTCATTTGATCATGAATCTTTCGAAGGGGAAACATCCTAAACCTCTCGTAACCAGGAGAGAAAGAAATTTGAAAGATAGTGTTCGTATAATGACTCAAAACAAAGATAGGACAAAGATAGGAAACAAAGATAGGAAAAGGAAACTAAGGCGAAACCTGAAATTAAAATATCATCTACCTTATAAAAAGGTTATAAACCCTCAAGGGTTAGATATTTTCTCTTATTGCTGTTGCCACTGCACCACACACAGTATCGAGAAAATCAATAAGAGTAAAAACAGACCAAAATCTAAGGATATAAAAAGAAAACGAATCAAGGTGCGACTAGGTTCTGTGCTAGCTCGACTTGTAACCCAAAACGTATTCAAGAAAACAAAGACTAAAACCGCTGTTAATAAGAAGATTTGAGACCACTTCCCCGAACAAACTGAATGAGATATACTAAGATGGATGAATTGCATCTTTTTTGGAGACAGCGAACTCGGTCCAAACCACAACTACATCAGGAACTTTTCAAGCATTACGTCTGTCGTTCTATGAGTCAAGAACATCTGGGGACGGTCGATGCGTTAGTAGTTGAGCAAGTACTTCAGGGCAGATCTAGAGACAGTAAAACTTTAGAGTATCAAGACACCCTGGGGTTCGTCAAGGCCTATCAGTATCTTAACGAATTGAGTCAATGTGACGATGCTGGATTGTTAGACAACAATGTTATAGTGGAAGTTCACAGGATCCTCGTGGACCATCGCAGTCATCTATGCACGGTTGGAAAGTATAGTGCCAGAAGTCGGGTGGTAGAGTTTGAAGGAACGCTTCACTTTTATCCCAATCCTTTGGATATGGAAGAAGCCATGCAGATGTTGATTGACGAGTATAACCACCGCTGGTTTACTCTAAATCGTATTCGAACTGTGGACAGTAGGAAAGCTTTAGAAGACTTAGTTCACCTGACTGCCTGGTTGATCTACAAGATCTTAGAATTACATCCCTTTGGAGATGGGAATGGAAGAATGGTTCGTCTCTTATACACCTACATCATGGAATGTTATGGGTTCCCTTTTCCAGTCTCACCATTGCTGTGCAGCAAGGATGAAAGCGAACATCATATCTGGTGTCACATTCTACGGAGTGTCCGATTGACTGGAAATTTAGAAGAACTAAAACACTGCATGATTCATTCCCTGCAGATTTCTTGTAAAGAGTATGAGATATATAAAATACATTAAAAAAATTGCTTTGAATTCATTAGTAGGTGATTGAAATAATATCTCGCTATATACTCTAGCTACCTCATGGTTTCCGAACTTAGTATCAGCGCGCGGGAAAAATGTTATATAAAGCTTAGCTCCTGTACTATAAAAGCAGCAGAGAAGAAAGTTACCATGGTAATACGATTTACGGTTCGATGGCTCAATATCTTAATTGCCACTTAAGAGTGCCGCGACATTATCACTTTTGTCAGTTTGTATTCGTAAAATAAACATACTTCTTAGATGGATTACAATATTCGGGTCATTAGAGTACTAAAAACCGGGACATTTTTAGTACTATAACAAGGACATCGGGACATTTTTGAATGAAAATTGTCCTTCCCCTCATATTTTACAATACTAAATACCGGGACAGAACGAAGAGCGGGACATTTTTTGAGATTTCTTGACTCGGATTGTCCTTCCCTTCATATTTTACAACACTAAAAACCGGGACAGAACGAAGAGCGGGACATTTTTTGAGATTTCTTGACTCGGATTGTCCTTCCCTTCATATTTTACAACACTAAAAACCGGGACAGAACGAAGAGTGGGACAATTTTAATTGACAACTTACTGCCCTATTATCTGAGAGTTGGATATTCATTGAACTTATTAAACAAAACCCAAAACTTTGTGTACTTTTATACTCGGCTGTTATTTTTTACCATACAGCCTAAAAGAGGTTAATAAGAGTTTCTAAACTCAGTTTTTTCTATTTTCTTTTCTTGACCGGAGAAACCTTGTTAGAAAAACTATTTTCAATCCGAGATGATTCTCGTGGTTAGTGCTTCTATCTGCTTTTGTTAGATTAATTATCTTTACAACGAGAAAGTAAATGGTCATAAAATTGGAGAACAAGAAATGATATAAGATCTACTCCTACTTGGATTATAAAGGACAAACGTAAATGCTGATAAACTTAACCAACAGCATGAGTCTATGTTATCAAGATTCAATAAATCGGATGATTGGTTTCCTTAATTATACAAAAACCATTTCTCTTGTTTAAAGCCACAAGGGCTGACATTGAAACAACATCATTGAATTTGTTGAATTTGTATATCGAGTTTGTTTAGTTATAGTAATAAAAGTTTATAAAAAAAATCCCTGCGTATCTTACATCAGAGTATCGGGAGACATGAAATAAGAGGGCAAAAGCAATAAAGTTATGTATTTATAAGTACATAAATGTACTAATATAACAGCCGACCGATCCAAAACCGGTCAGAACCGGTGATCTGAAAAAGAATAAACAAAAAGCTCAGCAGTTTTCGAGCATGCCATGATCCCCTGTTTCATTTCTTCATGTATGGTGAAGATCAGGTTCCCCTTCGGTGGTACTAAGGTCTTGACGCGCGTTTCATGGATTGGGAAAAAACTAAAAAAATTGATTTCTAAAAAAAAACAACTCATAAGCAAGAGGTAAAAGTCATCGGTGTGTTACTAATTATACAAATCGAATGATTAAACATAAATACCTATTCTAAAACTTTGAAAACTCTTTTTTGAAGAGTCTATATTGTTATGATATGTACTCATCATATGTTAAGAGCTATTCTAATTCTCACATGAGACGAGGATTTAAAATTCAAACGTTTAGAATTGGTAATAAAAATTAAGAGATGTTATGGCGCGTCCTGGCAGATCATCAATATACACTATGAAAAGTAGTGGGCCCAATATCGAACCCTGAGGGACGCCAAATTGAATAGACCTTGGGTCAGCAGAACTCATCGGTTCATTCATTATTTAGATAAACTCTCAGGTAGATTATACTTGGAAACGGTAAAATAGGTTTATTAGAATAGTCAAGTATAGAACTCACGGTAGCTCAGTTGGCAGAGCAACAGAGAGCAAGTGACCGGGGTTCGATTCCCTGTCAAGGAGTTTACAGTTTTCGATGTTTACACTTTCTGAATGACATAAATTTATTTTACCAAAAATTAAATAAAAAGTCCGAATTCTTGATGCATTAAGTTTAATCAGTATTTGCATATCGACCGCGGTTGTCGCAGTGAGGCGAATCCGAGAAGCAATCAAGCAAAAGATATTAGAAGAATAATACCCGAAGACTGGAAGCTAGCAAATGTAGTTCCTGTGTTCAAAAAGGGAAAAAAAGAGCTGGTGGAAAACTATCGACCTATTTCCTTGCTCCCAATTCTCTCCAAAGTTCTCGAGAGATGCGTCTTGGCCGGCTTGAAAGACCACTTATACCACCTTATCAACCGTGTCCAGCATGGATTTACACCTGGCAGGTCGTGTGTCACCCAATTAACAACCGTGTTAGACTACATCGGCTCACAACTGGACAACGGCAAGCAAACGGACATAATTTACTTAGACATGAGTAAGGCGTTCGACAAAGTTGACCACGCCCTTTTGCTTAACAAGTTACGCCATTTTAATATTAGTGGCAGTTTACACGAATGGTTCCGATCATACCTGACTGGCCGAACACAGCGAACTACCATCCTCGGCTTCACTTCGCATGAGCTTCCAGTAACATCAGGAGTGCCACAAGGGTCTATTCTTGGACCGCTGCTATTCCTATTATTTGTTAACGACTTACCGGATGTTACCAATTCATCAAGTATTGCCTGTTATGCTGACGATACCAAAATATACAAGAGAATCGATTGCATCACAGACAGCGCCGCACTGCAGACAGACCTCACAAACCTTGTTCAGTGGTCAGAATCCTCTGGCCTTTTGTTCAATCGTTCAAAGTGCAAGTGTATGCGCATTACACGTAAACAAAACCCTGTGCAGTCCACGTATTCCATCGGAGGCGCTGACTTGGAGAGATGCGATTCAGAAAGGGACCTCGGCATCAGTATTTCAAGTGATCTCACGTGGTCTAAACATACCACTGAGCAATGCGCCAAAGCCAACAAGCTTCTAGGCTTTGTCTACCGGTCTTCTAGAGACATCAAAAACATCCGCACACGCCGCACGCTGTACTTAGCTATTGTACGCCCCCATCTAGGATATGCTACTCAGGTATGGTCACCACAGTCTGTTGGGCTCATTAAACAAGTTGAACGTGTACAGCGGCGCGCAACCAAGTACGTACTCAAACTAACATTCCGCTGTGACATGGAGTACAAAGATAGACTACAAGAAACCAATCTGTTGCCCATCTCTTATTGGCATGAAATGCTAGACATTATCTTTTTCTTCAAAGTCATTAATGGTTTGGTGCAAATAGAAAATGAGGTGTTACCAGTCGTGAGGGACACAGGAAGAACAACAAGAGCATCGAGTAACGGTGGAGCAGTCATGTTCACTCAGAGAAGATGCAGAACAGCCACCTACCAGCGCTCCTTCTTTGTAAGAGCATGCAGAACGTGGAATGCTCTACCAGAACACCTACGAGTGAAGAACCTATCATTGACTGCGTACAAGAAATCTCTCCTGGAGTACTATCACCATGCTCTACACCTGGTCTATGATCAGGACGATCCTCGGACATGGAAGTCCATCTGTCCGAAATGCAACGCCGCCCGTGGCTTGCAGAGCACTCCATCCTGCTGCTACTGACTTTTTTCTCTTCATAAAAGAGAAGTACAAGGGGAAAAAATGACAAAACAAACACGAAAAAGAAAAGACAAAAAAAAAAAAAAAAAAAAAACTTTAAATATTATAATTGAAGAATTTATTTCTTCAACTTTTAATTCAAAATATTAATATATGTGAGGGGCCACTGTAATTGGCACACGCTGTAGTGGATTCCCAGCCATTATGTATATATTTTTGTAAATATTGTGTGTGAGCGTGAGTGTGTGTGTTCGTGGGTTTTGTTTTGTTTTTTTGTTGTTTAATGGCGAAGCTAAATAAATAAATAAGAAAAATCCAAAAAGGTGACGTCATCCGGCCTAATCTGGAATGTACCCCCCCCCCCACCCCCCGTTTGGCTCCGGAGCCGCTCCGGAGCTGGTTTGATGTAGGATTAGCCAGCCCCGTGGGGGCCCCTGGCGCTCAACTGTCATTTCTTATCTACTAAGCGGCTTTGAGTGGTAGCGGTAACAGCGCCCAAAACTGAAAATGTTCTTGCTTTTTATGCTCCAAGTTATACATAACTGCATCTAATGCAAAACATTCTAAAATCTAAATTTTGTTTTCAGGATCACGGCAGCATCATGTTGTATAGTTTTCCAATTAAATTAAGAAAAATTTATATAATCGATTGGATTTGGATCGATCAAATTTGTTCTTAACTTCTTTGCTTAAGTTAAAAACACGATTGTTTCGCACGATCAAGTTGTTAACTTTTACTTTTCGATTTGGAAAATCCCTGTTAATGTTTTTAACTAAGTTAAAAACGTTGAATTGTTGGTCTTGATAAAATTCGCTAACAGTCATGTAAAATATTAATTTTGCATAACATGAAGGTTTCAAGAGATTTGTACCGTTTCTACAGAACTTGATAGCCAGAACTTAATTTTTTAAACTGCATGATTGCAATCGACTTACCTTCTAGAATAGGATTCCAATTGTTCAGGCTTTCCCGGAGGTTTAATAAAGATCAGATAGACGATTCACTGCCGTATATGACCTTGTGGTTATGAACGATAGTTTAAAATTAGAACCGACTCGCGCATACCATTCATATTTTTCTTTCTTTCAGTGAATAAATTAAAGTTAAAATCAGTTGGTTTTTCAAAACTCAAAGATTATTTGACACACGATTGGATAAAATTGGAAAGAAATTATTTAATGATTGGATTGTGTAATTGCAGGTGTAATTTCATTGATCTCTTCTTTTTGTTCTTGGCAAATTAAATTATTTATAGTTTTCAAAACTCCTACATTATATGTACGAGTTCCCGATTTCTAGGTTCGTTTAATACATCTAATCTGTCAATTTATGACTCATATGCACCACCTTCTTGAAATTTCTTTATATGTTACCTTATTCTTCTTTGCCTGTTGTTCAAAAAGATATTTTTTTCAATTCAGTTGTAATTTATTTTTCTTATATTCCCACCTCAAAACAATTCGAGTAATGATGTAACTTCTCTTTACCAGTGCCCTGCCACTTCGATTAGTTCAGTTACTATTTGCAAGACAGTAGTATATTTTTTTACATTTAATAGCGGAGCACCATACTTAAGAAAAAATGGTAACCCATCGACTTGATTTTTCATGGCTTGACTTGTCCATACATACATACATACATACATACATACGTACATACGTCCGTGTACCACTTTGCACAGGGTTCCCGCGCGCTTTGCTTACTCACAAATGCACAGAAAAATTGCAATAATGTAGTCAATGGATCAAGAAGTATTTTTTTTCTTATTTTTGCAATGCGAAAAATACGTTTAATCGAAGTCATGTCTGTCTTAAAGTGAACAAAAACAGTTTTTCGACTTTAGCGAATTGTTAAAGAAGATTTAGCGAGGGAAAGCGAGGGAAGATTCTTAATCTTACGATGAATTAAGTTTCGTGACTGAAACTTCAGTGAGAGAAAAAGTGGCCTGTAGACCAGAAAAACCTGATCATACTGCAAGAGTGATATTTCAGTTTCGTAGAAAACACTTCATGGAAGGTAAATTCATTAAGTTTAACTAATATTTCGTAAAAAATCGACAAGAAATGTGTAAACTAGCTGGAGAAACTCTCAGACAAGCCAAGGACGTTGGTTCGGCAAACATTGTCAGAGAAACTTGGATAGTTTGTCGTTTTTACTGCATTCTAGATTTTTATCATCTTTTTCTTCATTACTTGTGAACCAAAAAAGCGATATTTGAAGCTGTGATTATTTGTTTTTGATCCCATTTCAAGAAAAAAGGCTAAGACTTAGTAAAAAGACTTGGTTCTTTGAAAAAATATATTTGACGGCCAGCGAACCTTACGCGAAGTCAAAACAAGATTCCAGTTTCATAATCATATGAATATTTTGACATTTTTATAGATAATTTATTCTAATGTTGAATGAAATATGAAAAAGGAATACATATCACAACAAATATTTGCTATTTATCGGGCTTTTCCAGCTATTACTATTACACAATCGCAAAAATGATGAGCTTTTTTTTTTTTTATGGATAAGCTTATGTTTTTGTAAGATTTTTCGCTCGATAATAAAGTTAAGAATAAATCTAAAAAAAATACTTTACAAAGACCAACTTACTAACAAAGAAAATTATTATCTTGCATTAATGAATGTGTCTCTTTTTACGTGTGAAGTTCAAGTGAATGTAAGCTTAAGCTTATCAGTAATATTTTTCGACAATTTTCAGTGTAGTTTACTTTCCACCTAAAAAACTTACAACTTTGATTACTAAGATTTGCTGAATAAAATCCTTCGTTCTATACATGTATTCATGTGTTCTACAATCTATAATTATTATTCTTCGAATTGAAAGTTCTTTAATGCTTTTGAAGGCTTAAAATAATGGTTTTTCTTTTAGTTTTTCCTCCTGAATTCTGGTAAAATCAAACAATGTGGTAACGCTATAACCAGCGTTATGCCGCGTCACACAATTGTCACGCTTTTAGCACTAAATATACTATTTATGGGAGCTCCGCTTTTAGGCAGTGCCTAAATCTATATATTAACACTTCAATCTTTGTATTAATAAACCCAGTTGGACTTGAGCATAAACTCTCTTTCTATAGAAACTTTAATTAAAGAATACTCTAGAAGATTTGCAGGGGGTACGATGTATGTCACTCGTCTCGTAAAATCTTCAACAAGACCATCAAAAAACCTATACATTATTTAGAGAGAATATGTATGTGGGGTAAACAAGTTGAAATAGAACCAAATTGGAAAGAAAAAATATGTCGGGCAAAGAATATATAAAGTTAACACCTTAAAGTTAAGATTAATGCTTTTCTTATGATAAAAAGTTTTGTACTGCCCCGTCCTGCCCTCCTCTAGCTAGTGGAAATATATTCGCATCCATGTCTGCTGGACGAGCTGCAAAATGTAATATATTACCGGCGGCAGCCCGCTGACTAAAAAGCCGAGAGAATCTGGGCTCCAAATTGCAACGTTTTTTGAAATAGGTGTATAGTCCCCTTCACAGTTCCCTGCGCCATCTTGAAAGGTAGCCGTGCCTTTGCATCGAAGCGAGATGAACGGTGACCTTGCAAGGATAGAGACATGCGAAGGATTGTCCAGGGCCAACATTCTTCAAATGATATAGATTTGTGTCCTCAGTGCTGTTTTTCGTATCATAACGTATCAATCTGTTAATGTGCTGACTACACTGTACGCGAAAGAAAATTATTGCCAATTGATGTCTCAGCTTTGGCTGTTTCGAATCACGTTGAAAATGATGACATGATGACGTCATCGAAACGTCCAAAACTTTTCGCGTTTATCTTTCTTATAAAATGCTTATCCAAATCTTTATTAATAACGCTAACACCGATAAATTTCAATTGGAATTCTTTTACAGTACGACGCGCCTAACCGTGGCCACATCATTTTTTTTTAAAGTTGTTCGAGTGAGGCATATTAGCAAGCAAAGAGACTAAAATCAATACCGCTAAGGTAAAGGTTGGAATTTCGACAAGAAAACCCGCTCAATTATTTCAATTTGGCATGTTTTTTGGTCCAATCTGTTATAAATATAAATAGAATCTTTGCTGACACGACTTTGACTATAGTTATTCTACTCACCTACCTTTAGGCAACTTTCATGAACTGGACTACAGAAGGAATCGCTTCGACGAATGTGTCGTACTCTCTCTAAACGTTCGTTGAACTGTGATTATAAGTAGCACTGACAAGTAATTTAAAATGTATTTTCAATTTCAGTTTAATTAGATGGTTTTCACTTCTCCTAATCATAACTTTTAATAGACCCCTTGAGGCATGTCGGAATGCAGCTCAATTTGAATGACAATATAAAAGATTTCAAGCTCCTGAGAATTTGAACCAATTGTTTTGCCCTCCAAATTGAGCTGCATTTTGATGTGCTGCAAGAGGTGTATTGTCTCAGAATAGAATATCTCCGGGCAAATTCCAACGGGCAACTCGCAGCTACAGAAAATAGAAAATAGAAAATAGCAGTAACTGGTGTTAGGAAATTCAAAGAAAATATAGAGTCCCGTGCAAAATTTTAAAGTTTTGCCCTGCCGGTTGAGATTCAAAACATCTATGGCGTCCTACACTTGAACTTCTGTAGTCGACTTATTTCAGTTAACCATACAGTTGTACTTCCCTAAACTTGAACATAACAGGTCCTTCAGTCCTAATATAACCTTATTATTAATTAAAAATGAAGATTCAGTAGAAAATATCGATTTTTGGATCTCTAAACGATCCTTCTCTTTCTATAAATAAAGTAGCAATGTCCGGAAACATGGTCACTAATTTTCCACAAATATTTTTTGTTCTTCTTTTTTCAGATATTATTAGTTGCATAGGAAATAGTTAACTATATCTGAAAACATTGATTGATCCCAAAAGTCGTAGCTATATAGACATTACACAAGATCATCGTCGCTAATGGTTAAAACTATAGTATCTAACGCTTTTTATATAATTTTTTGTTAAGTTTCCACATACCTGTTAAGTCTTTTCTCTGGTGCGTGTAATAAACTGACCGCTTCTAGTTTATCATTCGATAACTCTAAAAGTTCTGGCAAAAATATCTGATGTAGTATGTGTATTGCCGTATTTCAGGTAAGTTTCTGTAATCTGATTGGCTAATGGTAAAGGAAAAAACTTGATTGGTTATTTTCCCCATGATTCCCCACAGTCGTCTATTCAACAATTAGTCCTCGAGTCCGAATGGTCTACGAGTCAATAGCCCATGAGGCCGAAGGCCGAATGGGCTATTGACTCGTAGGCCATGAGGGCGAGAGGTCTAATTGTTTTAGTAAAAACCTACTAATCGGTCCAATAAAAGGATGCAAAAAGTTTTGGATTTTGCTTTGAATATATATTTTTTGGTTTTCAAAACCGGCGCTTTTCGCTACTAGAGGTCTATCACTAATAGACCCCTAGTAGCTCAGCCAATCACAGGGCTAGATTGGTGATAGACCATTAGTAGGTTTTTTCTAATGTCATTTATGCGAGATAGTCAAGATAGTGTCTTGAGTGACACGCAAGCCACGTCATGTCACGTGGTTCTTCGGTTAAGGTTACTGGAGACCTTCGCGGGTAAAATGTTTTATTAAAATTATTTCACTAATTAAAAATTGTTATTTTAATCTTTTTTTTTTTTTTTTTGAACAAAAATTGTTTCGAAATTTTTGAAAGTTTGCTAGTTATTTTAAAAAACATTATTTGAAGGGAAAATAAATCAAAACCGAAGGCGTTGTGATCCTTGTTAATCCTATTATACTTGAGTCGGTTACTCTTTGGATTTTCCCGCGTGATAAATTCGTGTCCTACCACGCTTCGAAACTCTGGCGCTTTCTGATTTTATTTTCGTTTTGAATACGCTATACTTTCGATATCTTTGGGAATTCTACATTCTTTTTGTGTCCTTATTAAAAGTTTTCCAGAGAAACGAAGTGTTCGATTTTTAGATGATTTCCCGCGTAGTTCGAAGTGTTTGTCAACACTCCGTTGGTCCCGTTGGTCCATGTTTTTGGTTGGCTGATGGTATCTCTCTGTTGACAAACTGTTGTCTTAACGAGGTGTGAAACTTGCCCAAATCTTTAGGGCTTATAAGTTTTAAACAGATATATAAAAGACGTTAGATACTATACTTAGTTTTAACCATGCGTTAGCGACGATGATCAAGAATTAAGAAAAAACGTCTTACTTTCACATCAAAATAAACGGTTTTGGGAGAAAATTGATAACTTAATTCAAAAAGTGTGAATTCTTGACTGCTGACAATCAATAATTTAGTAATCAAGACGAGAAAACTCAAAACTCAAGTGACAGGTGTCAATTTAATCGATGGAAGTCAATACTCTGCAGTCTGTACTGGGTCTGGGGTCCGCAGTTATTTTGAACGCAGAAACAGGAAAAGTTTCTATAGTCAAACGAAAGAGTTTTTTATCCATTATGTCTTTTAGGGGGTCATCGCAATTCTTCGTTTGCACATGATGTCATAGCCGCCATATTGGAAGAATTTGACAAAATGAAGTTTTAATGAATTCTAATCTTTTGTTATATCTTCCAACATTAGGGGCATCGCTTTTGTTACTTTACTCCCTTGGGAATAATTGCGAACCAAGAATGGTAATTCCAACTGCGTAGTAGAGTACTCGCACAAAATCAAAGGTTACTCTTGTGAATCATCAAACGATTGGCACGGGCCTTCAGGAAAGTCAAATGATCTATGTTGCTAGTTAGGCAGCCATGAGGCATGAAACGGCACGAAACATTTTATAGTATCGCGAGTCTCCTATAAGTTTGATTTGGAGAGAGCCCCCAATATAAACCCGTATTGGCGGCTCAAAATCCTACTCGCTCGTGGCGTGGCTGTTGCCGTTCTAATCCATACCTCCACATACTATTTCTTTCTTTCTTTCTTTCTTTCTTTCTTTCTTTCTTTCTTTCTTTCTTTCTTTCTTTCTTTCTTTCTTTCTTTCTTTCTTTCTTTCTTTCTTTCTTTCTTTCTTTCTTTCTTTCTTTCTTTCTTTCTTTCTTTCTTTCTTTCTTTCTTTCTTTCTTTCTTTCTTTCTTTCTTTCTTTCTTTCTTTCTTTCTTTCTATTTCTTTCTTTCTTTCTTTCTTCCTTTCTTTCTTTCTTTCTTTCTTTCTTTCTTTCTTTCTATTTCTTTCTTTCTTTGTTTTCTTTGTCAACAAGCTTAGGTTGGATAATATGCAAATAAAATTTAGGCACCAAACATTTCAAAGCCTCAAATTTCCAAAAAAGAAACGAGCCATGAGCCAGCTAGACTTTCACAGACGTACCAATCAAGACAAATTAATTGTGAAGTGAATTTTATTTTTAACTTGTGTAACGATATACAGAATCATTAATACTTTTTTTTTTTGCTCAATGGCATAAAAAATCGTTAATATATGAGTATACTGCGAATAAATGTTATACTTTTTGTCCATTCTTTAAATTGACAGTGGTTTGATTTAGAATAGATTTCGTAGGACTATGAACTCTGTCATGGTACTGATTTGATTACATCAACTCATCCATTCACAGCTGACGAAATCATTGCCCAACTAATGAAAATTCTCGGTTACGATACCGTCACGGTCACGGTATTTAGAGCACTAATGTATCATAACATTTGACAGTAATACTAAGTTCATTGTCTTTTAAGAATTAAAAATCTTTTTTTTTTTGTAATGATGTAATGATAAGAATAGTCTCAATTTTAGACTTTGTCGGGTGCATTTCAAGTGATTCAGATATTGATATTTCATTCAGTTGTTCTTTACCATATAGTCTCAACAAGTCCAGAATGATATATAGACCGTACATGATCCTTGACTAGGCTAAAATGTTAAGTCTTCTGTGGTGACTTCATATGATGACTCTCAGCGAATGTAAATCGCACCACCAGGATTGGGTACATTGGTAAGGTGATTGGTAGCAGATCCGGTAGCACAAGGATCATGGACAGGCAAGTAATGGTCGGTTCTTTCATCTAAGAAAATGTAATGATTTGTATTGAGAGATAAACTTAGTCCACAACACGTAAGAATTTTCAGCTTGTTTGGAGCCACAGTGGTACAGGTTGGAGTAATGGCCTTGACAACTCTACAGGTCAGACTTCCTGCCAACCAGTTCACAAGACTTCCGGTTCCTTCTACACAGACTACCGAGTTAGTGATATTGGACTTGTAAAGCAACTCATTTCCAATCTTTTTCCACAGAGCAAAATCCATTGCCGAGCGAGAAGACTCATTGAGCGGGGTTGTCGTTGACTGTGGTACCCATGTCCCAGAAGACTTGGACAAAGGCCAGTTTGGTATTGGAGTGACTGCGTTTGATGTAGAAGCAAACTGATTGTACTGAGTAAATGTATAGCTGTATACAAGGGTCCAGCCTCCTCCATCGGTGGTCATGTCACAGAACACTTGGAATGGTGCAGAGGATGACTCATTGAACTTCATCCAGTAAACACCTGACTTTGCCTCGCTGTTACTCTGATTCAGGGTTTTACAGGATGTAATAGGATTATTAGGCCCCGATCCTGGCTCGATATGCTCTCGTATCTCCATGTAGATGGTGTTTGATTGACTAACAGTCTTCTCTGGGTATCTGGTCTTGGTAGAGTGCTTCAGTTCACATGTCATGTCTGTCAGGTTCATGTTGATGCTTGCACAAAGTATGTTCTCCTCACACTTTTTGTAACATTCAAAGATTGTGTCTACTTTGAAAGATTCAAGAGAGAATCCTTGCAAGTACACGTCGAGCTCTGAATACCTTTGTATCGGCCACATCGTAGCGTAGGTGACTTTGTGCTTCAGGAGGAACAGCATAAGTACGGATAAAGTTTGTGTGATCATCTTGACTGAAAATGAATAAAATCACAACAAACTTAGCCAGTTGGCATCTTACAGCTATGAAAACGAAATTACTTGATACTATAAATTAAATAAATAGAGTATATATCAATGCCGCAATTTAAAGTAAAAATTGCCCTCCAAATTACATTCGACATGAGAAAATTCGCTAGTATTTCGTGTTGATTTTGGAACGTTGACAAGAGCTATGAGATGAATGAAAAGAATAGCTAGAAAAGAAAAACACAAAAATAGAAAGAAAGGGGAAGTCAGAGAAACAATTCGCAAATGCATGACTATTAGCTGGATACGATTTTGCTTTACTGTTTCCTTGTTTTGCGTCTCACATTTCATTTATCTTTCCAAATTACCTAAAAAAATGCGTTTTTTCTTCTTGCAATTAAAGTTTATTGTGATCATGAAGTCAAACAAAAACCGCAGGAATAGCTCATCATTCTTAGCTACTGTGGCAGCTGAAACTCGCCAAGTTAAAAACAATACAAAATTCATGATTAGCAAACATATTTGAAACTTTCCACCAACTTCTAATATAGCCTAAACCATTTATCATTACATACGAACTGATCTAATGAAAGCTACTGATAGCTATTATGAAGATAAATGTCCTGTAATATGGCCAAATTAAATGATAAAAATTAACAGAACTGAAATGCAGTTGAAACTGTGTTTTGATTCCAGCTGAATTAATTAGTACGCTCCGTCAAGTTTCAATTGCATTTGAGGTTAATTTGTTATTTAATTTGACCAAGTTAAAATGTTTCAATCCAGATGAAACTTTGAGATACTGTTTTTCATATAAGGATGAAACGATCATGAAAGTTTTTGAATTATCGAGAAAAGCGCTAAAACTACAATGTGTGCTTAATAAAAAAACAGTAGTTTCCTATAAAAAAATTCTTCTCAAAAAATCTTTAACAATTTCCAAGTTTCAAATAATATACGTTAAAGGAAAATTTCGCCGTGGATTAAAAGTTAGGTTATTTTTAAAAAATGTATAAACCAAACTAAGCAACTAGTACTTATGAATACATATATAGGCGAAAAATCTCGGATTCAAAATGTTTTTACGACAACGGTTAGATAAGATTTTCTAGTTTTTAGATATTTTGTTAACCGTATACCATAGTTTAACAGAACAGGTTTAGGTTTTTTTAGGTACCGTCGTAATCACGCAGAATTTAGACCTTTAGAAGAATTCTCCGATCCTTGTTTATTGCCGCTATCTTAAAATGTTTTCTTTAAATTTTATATCGTTATAAACTTCAATCTAAGTAAAATACTTGGTGTGAATTTCATAATAATCGAACTACGGAAAGTTAGTTTAACAGTACGTGGTTAAAATTTTCGCTACGGTTGCTTAAAAACAGGAGGGAAACATCTTAGTGCTCGGCGTTTTTGAGATAATGAAATCTGAATTTTACCATCTTGACAAGTTTTGTAAAGAAAAATGGCCTGAACTTATAACCAAGAGTTTGCACAAAATAATTCATAACTCAGTTGAAAACTAAAAAACGTTATGGAAGTAAGTTTCTCAGAAGCTCTACTCTAAACACAATTTTCGAAAATTAACTAAATAGTGTTTGAAGAAATTATTGGGAACAATACCAAAATTAAGCATTTTGTTAATTTAATGAACCGAAAATCGATTTGAAAACTAAAAGAGAACAACAGAAACACACATGAAGGTTTTGCTATAAGTAGTAAAGTTTAATTTCCCGAAAAAGACTGTTTTTTTTTTTTTTTTTACTGCTGTTTAAATAAGCATGCGAAATCGGTAGCTGCGAGCTGCACGTTAAAGTTTGTTTTTTCGCTTCTGCCAAAAAATAATCAGTGGGTGTCTTTTATAATTGCGACTGGCGGCAGTGAAAAACCAAATTCCAACGGGCAACTCGCAGCTACAGAAAATAGAAAATAGAAAATAGCAGTAACTGGTGTTAGGAAATTCAAAGAAAATATAGAGTCCCGTGCAAAATTTTAGAGTTTTGCCCTGCCGGTTGAGATTCAAAACATCTATGGCGTCCTACACTTGAACTTCTGTAGTCGACTTATTTCAGTTAACCATACAGTTGTACTTCCCTAAACTTGAACATAACAGGTCCTTCAGTCCTAATATAACCTTATTATTAATTAAAAATGAAGATTCAGTAGAAAATATCGATTTTTGGATCTCTAAACGATCCTTCTCTTTCTATAAATAAAGTAGCAATGTCCGGAAACATGGTCACTAATTTTCCACAAATATTTTTTGTTCTTCTTTTTTCAGATATTATTAGTTGCATAGGAAATAGTTAACTATATCTGAAAACATTGATTGATCCCAAAAGTCGTAGCTATATAGACATTACACAAGATCATCGTCGCTAATGGTTAAAACTATAGTATCTAACGCTTTTTATATAATTTTTTGTTAAGTTTCCACATACCTGTTAAGTCTTTTCTCTGGTGCGTGTAATAAACTGACCGCTTCTAGTTTATCATTCGATAACTCTAAAAGTTCTGGCAAAAATATCTGATGTAGTATGTGTATTGCCGTATTTCAGGTAAGTTTCTGTAATCTGATTGGCTAATGGTAAAGGAAAAAACTTGATTGGTTATTTTCCCCATGATTCCCCACAGTCGTCTATTGTCATTTATGCGAGATAGTCAAGATAGTGTCTTGAGTGACACGCAAGCCACGTCATGTCACGTGGTTCTTCGGTTAAGGTTACTGGAGACCTTCGCGGGTAAAATGTTTCTAAAAAAAAATTATTTCACTAATTAAAAATTGTTATATTAATCTTTCTTTTTGAACAAAAATTGTTTCGAAATTTTTGAAAGTTTGCTAGTTATTTTAAAAAACATGATTTGAAGGGAAAATAAATCAAAACCGAAGGCGTCGTGACCCTCGTTAATCCTATTATACTTGAGTCGGTTACTCTTTGGATTTTCCCGCGTGATAAATTCGTGTCCTACCACGCTTCGAAACTCTGGCGCTTTCTGATTTTATTTTCGTTTTGAATACGCTATACTTTCGATATCTTTGGGAATTCTACATTCTTTTTGTGTCCTTATTAAAAGTTTTCCAGAGAAACGAAGTGTTCGATTTTTAGATGATTTCCCGCGTAGTTCGAAGTGTTTGTCAACACTCCGTTGGTCCTGTTGGTCCTCGTTTTTGGTTGGCTGGTGGTATCTCTCTGTTGACAAACTGTTGTCTTAACGAGGTGTGAAACTTGCCCAAATCTTTAGGGCTTTTAAGTTTTAAACAGATATATAAAAGACGTTAGATACTATACTTAGTTTTAACCATGCGTTAGCGACGATGATCAAGAATTAAGAAAAAACGTCTTACTTTCACATCAAAATAAACGGTTTTGGGAGAAAATTGATAACTTTATTCAAGAAGTCTGAATTCTTGACTGCTGACAATCAATAATTTAGTAATCAAGACGAGAAAACTCTAAACTCAAGTGACAGGTGTCAATTTAATCGATGGAAGTCAACGCTCTGGAAACTGTACTGCGTCTGGGGTCCGCAGTTATTTTGAACGCAGAAACATGTTTCTATAGTCAAACGAAAGAGTTATTTATCGGCATTATCTATTTAGGGGGTCACCGAAATTCTTCGTTTGCACATGATGTCATAGCCGCCATATTGGAAGAATTTGACAAAATGAAGTTTTAATGAATTCTAATCTTTTGTTATATCTTCCAACATTACGGGCATGGCTTTTGTTACTTTACTTCCTTGGGAATGATTGCGAACCAAGAATGGTAATTCCAACTGCGTAGTAGAGTATTCGCACTAAATCAAAGGTTACTCTTATGAATCATCAAAGTTACAAAAGAGTTTTTAAAACTATTGGCACGGGCCTTAAGGAAAGTCAAATGATCTATATTGCGAGTTAGGCAGCCATGAGGCATGAAACGGCACACAACTTTTTATAGTATCGCGATTCTCCTATAATAAGTTGATTTGGAGAGAGCCCCCAATATAAACCCGTATTCTCGGCTCAGAATTGCCGGGCGATAGGAAAATCGCGATAAAAAACTTATTGTGATTTTGAGCCACCAATACGGTCTATAATGACAGCGTTCGAAGAAAATATATTCCGTATTAGCCTTCGTCGCTTCGCAACCACTGCCAATACGGAATATATTTTCTCCCAACTAGCCGCCAATATAAACCCGTATTGGCGGCTCAAAATCATACTCGCTCGTTGCGTGGCTGTTGGCGTTCTAATCTATACCTCCACATACTATTTTTTCTTTCTTTCTTTTTTTCTGAAACAAGCTTAGGTTGGATAATATGCAAATAAAATGAAGGCGACAAACATTCAAAGCCTCAAATTTCCAAAAACGAAACGAGCCATGAGCCAGCTAGGCTTTCACAGACGTACCAATCAAGACAAATTAGTCTTGAAGTGAATTTTATTTTGAACTTGTGTAACGATATACAGAATCATTAATACTTTTTTTTTTGCTCAATGGCGTAAATAATGGTTAATATATGAGTATACTGTAAATAGATATTATATTTTGTGTCCATTCGTTAAATTGACAGTGGTTTGATTTAGAATAGATTTTGTAGGCCTATGAACGCTGTCATGGTACTGCGTGATTTGATGACATCAATTCATCCATCCACAGCTGACGAAATTATTGCTTAGCCAATGAAAATGCTTGTGCACGATCCCGTCACGGTCACGGTATCACCTGATAGTAATACTAAGCTAGTTTATAAGCTAGTCATATTTAGGCCTTGTCAGGTGCATTTCAAGTTATTCAAATAATAATACACATTCAGTTGTTCTTAACCATAGTCTCCACAAGTTACGATTAATATGTAGACTGTACATACAAAACATTTAAGGTCATGATCTGACTAGATGGCTAAAATGTTTAGTGTTCTGTGGTCGAACAGACCCCATGTTCAAGGTTTCTATATGATGCCTCTTCTCTCAGCGAATGTAAATCGCACCACCAGGATTGGGTACATTGGTCAGGTGATTGGCAGCAGATGCGGTACCACAAGGATCGTGGACAGGCCAGCAAATATCGTTTCTTCCGTCTAAAGAAAAGTAATGTAGGTTATTGAGAAATAAAATTGGTCCACATACTTCGAGCATCACCATGTTTGGGGCAACAGTGGTACAGGTTGGCGTAATGGCCTTGACAACTGTACAGGTCAGATCTCCATTCATCCAGTTCACAAGACTTCCGGTTCCTTCTACACAGGCTACCCAGTTAGTGATGTTAGACTTGAAAAGGAACTCGTTACCAATCTTCTTCCACAGACCAAAATCCATAGCCAAGCGAGAAGACTCACTGAGCGGGGTTGTCGTTGACTGTGGTACCCATGTCCCAGAAGACTTGGACACAGGCCAGTTTGGTATTGGAGTGATTGCGTTTGGTTTTGAATCAAACTGATTGTACTGAGTAAATGTATAGCTGTAGACAAGGGTCCAGCCTCCTCCATCGGTGGTCATATCACAGAAAACTTGGAATGGCACAGACGATGACTCATTGAACTTCATCCAGTAAACACCTGACTTTGCATGGTAGTGATTGTGCTTGAGGTGTTTGCAGGATACTATTGGATTGTAAGGTTCCAAGCCTGGCATGAAGTGATCTCGTATCTCCATGTAGATGGTGTTTGATTGATTAACAGTCTTCTCTGGGTATCTGGTCTTGGTAGAGTGCTTCAGTTCACATGTCATGTTCGTCAGGTTCATGTTGATGCTTGCACAATGTATGTTCTTCTCACACTTTCTATAACATTCAAAGATTGTGTTTACCTTGGACGATTCAAGAGTGAATCCTTGCAAGTACACGTCGAACTCTGAATAACTTTGTATCGGCCACATTGAAGCGTAGGTGACTTTGTGCTTGAGAAGGAACAGTATGAAGAGAAACGCAAGCGGTCTCTTCATCATCATGATCAACTCCTAAAACATATATAGCTGGTGATTAGTGAGGGCTGAGTCTCATAAGGCATACCATTATTATTATTATTATTATTATTATTATTATTATTATTATTATTATTATTATTATTATTATTATTATTATTATTATTATTATTGCTGATTTTTCCGGTACAAAATTTGAAACTGCTAAAATTTAGTTTGAAATATACTGAAATGTAAACTTCATTCTTTACAAAACATTTTTTAAGTGTTTGAGAAAAGCGGTAGATGTTGTTGAGACTGTCAGGAGTGTATGATGCTCAGATCAGTCAAAAATCAATGAAAAGTTCATATTTGAAAAGCTATATTGTGAGGATACCACCATAAATGTTGTAGCGAGGATAAAAATTCGCCAGGGCCAACATTCTTCAAATGATATAGATTTGTGTCCTCAGTGCTGTTTTTCGTATCATAACCTATCAATCTGTTAATGTGCTAACTACACTGTACGCGAAAGAAAATTATTGCCAATTGAAGTCTAAGCTTTGGCTGTTTCGAATCCCGTTGAAAATGATGTCAGGATGACGTCATCGAAACTTCCAAAACTTTTCGCGTTTATCTTTCTTATAAAATGCTTATCCAAATTTCAATTGGAATTCTTTTACAGTGCGACGCGCCTAATCGTGACCACCCAATTATTTTTTTAAAAAGTTGTCAAGTGAGGCATATTAGCTAGCAAAGAGACTAAAATCAATACCGCTAAGGTAAAGGTTGGAATTTCGACAAGAAAACCCGCTCAATTATTTCAATTTGGCATGTTTTTGGTCCAATCTGTTGTAAATATAAATAGAATCTTTGCTGACACGACTTTGACTATAGTTGTTCTACTCACCTACCTTTAGGCAACTTTCATGAACTGGACTACAGAAGGAATCGCTTCGACGAATGTGTCGTACTCTCTCTAAACGTTCGTTGAACTGTGATTATAAGTAGCACTGACAAGTAATTTAAAATGTATTTTCAATTTCAGTTTAATTAGATGGTTTTCACTTCTCCTAATCATAACTTTTAATAGACCCCTTGAGGCATGTCGGAATGCAGCTCAATTTGAATGACAATACAAAAGATTTCAAACTCCTGAGAATTTGAACCAATTGTTTTGCCCTCCAAATTGAGCTGCATTCTGATGTGCTGCAAGAGGTGTATTGTCTCAGAATAGAATATCTCCGTGGGCTATTAAGACGAGTCGAGATGAGATGAGATGACACAAAAAGCAGAAAGGAAAGAAGAAAGGGAAAAAGCGAACTATCGTAACTAATACGATGTTCACCAAAATTTGTTCATAGATTCCTAATTGAATGGATAGCTTAACAGTGGACAGCATACCAACTTCAGGATATTATCCTGCCTTTCATTCCATGCATTCTATATCCTAAGAAGAAGAACAAGAAGAACAAGAAGAACGAGAAGAACAACAAGAAGAAGAACGAGAAGAACAAGAAGAACGAGAAGAACAACAAGAAGAAGAACGAGAAGAACTGGAAGAACTGGAAGAACAAGAAGGACAAGAAGAAGGCCAAGAACATTAATGTCTTATCCTAACTTAATGAGACTCCCTTTTAATTATCTCAGAAAAGACCCCTTGCAGCTATTCCCAATTATTCCCAATTCAATTCAAATCAGAAAACAAAACGATGAATCATGAATTTCAGTCATGAGATTACAATTTTATCAGCCGTAGTGGTTTTGTCCTCAGAATTGAGCTGCATTTGAAATATGCTGCAAGGGATAATAGACCCCTTTCACTTGATGTCAAAGCAGCTCTATTAGGAGTACAAAACAAAACAATTTCTGATCTCCTGAGAACTGTAAACCTAATGTTTTTGTCCCCCAAATTGAGCTGCATTCTCACGTAGTGCAACGGGTGTATTAGGTCAAAATAGAATATCTCGGAAGGCAATTAAGATGTGATGAGATGACACGAAAAGCAGGTGTAAACAGGACAATAGAACTAGTTGTAATCAGCCAATAACTTGGCTTTTCAATTTGTTTGGTAATTTGAAAAATCTTAAATGTTTACTATGACGGACTTAGAAGTAGAATTAGGACTTCATATTAATCTCTACAAGAAATAATTAACAGCAATATAGGGTTGGGTACAGTCAAGAGAGCATAAATAAGAGAGGGAAACTTCTTAATAGCGCGCGCGACATGTGAATTCCCGGTTGGGCTATTTTTAGCATCCAAAGTCGTTTGGTTTTAATTTTTTGATGGCGTGACTAGTGCGCGCCCGCTCAAAAACAACATACTTTTCGTCGATTTTTCTCAGTTTTTTTCGACAAAATCTATTAGATAAAGCAAAAAGATCAGGATTGGCTATGTTCTGTTCTCTGATAAATCACGACTGAGGGTGTTGAACACTCAAAAAGGCGCAAAATTTATGTTTTTCCCAAAAAATGTTTTCGCTAACTCCAAGTTTGGATGAAGCACAATACAATACATAACTTTATTTAAGGAGGGATACATAATAACCTTTTACAGTTTTCTAACTTACGACCCTCTTTCTAACTTACGGCCACACAATTTTTGACGCACTGGAGTAGGGTGAGGCGAAAATTGACTTTATGCAAATGCTACAAATAGCCCAACTGGGAATTCAAATGGCGCGCGCGATATTAAGAAGTTTCCCTCTCTTATTTATGCAGAGATGAATTGAAAGCATGGAATTTGAAAGAAGTTGATTAAGATTAAAGAAAGAAAGGAAGAAAGAAGGAAAGTTATCATCATCATCATCATATTTTCCCCTTGGGCGCGTTACCGGCCTTAGGGCGCTTCTATCTGGTTATGGTGGGATATCTTGTCTCCAGCAGTCGCTTGACGTCCGATGTCTTCATCATCATTCGTCAACCCTACATCTTTCTTTCCTTCCTTTTTTCTTCCTTTCTTTCTTTTCTTCTTCCTCCTAGTCCTAGGTGTTCTTCTTTCAAACAGAATCTGCTTCTTTCTTTCTTTCTTTCTTTCTTTCTTTCTTTCTTTCTTTCTTTCTGTCTTTCTATTTTTTTCTCTCTTTTCTTTGTCAACAAGCTTAGGTTAGATAATATGGTGGTAGTAGTATATATGTGGTGGTAGTAGTTGGTTGAGCATCGGACTTTCGTGCAGGGGGTCATGCGTTCAAGCCCTGGCCGGACCAACACTCAGGGTCTTAAAATAATTGAGGAGAAATTGCTGCCTTTGAAATTACATCTGCAAATGGTTAGACCTTCATGTGGGTCGGATGATCACGTTAATGGCGGTCTCTGTTGTGCAACAGCAAACTTGGATTGATTATTGGTAAATTGGATAACAACGTTGTAGATGTTGTTCGCCTAGTGGTTTTGAAATTAGGAGTAAATATAGACGACTAGTATTTGTAAGAAGCAAACTGAAAAATAATGTTATTCAGTAAGCCCCATGTGGAAGGTAATGATGACTCCTCTCTCAGCGAATGTAAATCGCACCACCAGGATTGGCTACATTGGTCAGGTGATTGACAGCAGATGTGGTACCACAAGGATCATGGACAGGCCAGCAAATATCGGTTCTTCCATCTAAGAAAATGTAATGTTTGGTATTGAGAAATATACCTGGTCCGCAGACTCTTATATCAAGTTTGTTTGGAGCGACAGTGGTACATTTTGGTGTAATGGCCTGGACAACTCTACAGGTCAAATTTCCTGTCACCCAGTTCACAAGACTTCCGGTTCCTTCTACACAGGCTGCCCAGTTAGTGATAGTTGGCTTGAGTAGGAACTCGTTCCCAATCTTCTTCCACAGAGCAAAATCCATTGCCGAGCGAGAAGACTCACTGAGCGGGGTGGTCGTTGACTGTGGTACCGATGTCCCAGAAGGCCAGTTTGGTGTTGGAGTGATTGCATTTGTAGCTGCAGGAAAGTTATTGTACCGAGTAAATGTATAGCTGTATACAAGGGTCCAGCCTCCTCCATCGGTGGTCATGTCACAGAACACTTGGAATGGTGCAGAGGATGGCTCATTGAACTTCATCCAGTAAACACCTGACCTTGCCTGGCTGTCATCCTCCTTGAGTTTCTTACAAGATTTGATTGGTATATCCGCCCTCGACCCTGGAGCAGCGTTATCATCCCGTATCTCCATGTAGATGGTGTTTGATTGATTAACAGCCTTCTCTGGGTGTCTGGTCTTGGTAGAGTACTTCAGTTCACATATCTTGTCTATCTGGTTCATGTTGATGCTTGCACAATGTATGTTCTCCTCACACTTTCTATAACATTCAAAGATTGTGTTTACCTTGGACGATTCAAGAGTGAATCCTTGCAAGTACACGTTGAGCTCTGAATATCTTTGATTCGGCCACATCGTAGCATAGATGACTTTGTACTTCACGAGATCGAGGAACAGGATAGAGACAAACACCAAAGATTTCTTCATTGTTTGGGGAGCTCTGCACCTGTGAGAACATCGAGAAAATGTTTGATATGAGAAGTAAATCTTTTTATTAGTACTAATTTCGACAAATTTTGACTCGAGAGCGCCAGAGCATTCTGGGAAAGAATTTTAACGAAATTCCGCAAAATCTGATGCTTACATTGACGTACATAATAAATAAACTCAAGCCGTTGTCAACTTTAGGAATTATTTATTTCTCCAGCCGTAATGCAAGTGTTTGCCATCATCGACAGCGAAAACATCTATCGAAACACTTAAGAAACTTCCACGGGCTTCAGTCAAATTCTAAAGAATAAATTATACGCTATCGAGGCTGAGGTTGAGCGACGACAACCGTGAACTGGTCTATTACAGAACTGACTGTAATATATTTGTGAACATGCGTGGGCTATAATGAAGTAAAGAAAATAAAGTTCCTAGAACCTGAACTTGGTTGGCTGTCCGCCAAAAAAATTCCAACTTTACTTGAAAAACATAGACAATATTTAATTCTAGTTAATGTCGTCGGTGATGTTAGTGTTTTATGCATTTTCCAGTTTTACCAACCCAGGTTCCCTATTTTCTATATATATTTATTCTATATTTACTATCCGTTTGGAAATTTTTTTTTTTTAACCCGAAAAAATAAATTTTAAAAAACTGTATTCCGAGGGGCTTTGAGTTGTAGCGGTAACAGCGCACAAAACTGAAAACCTTTTCGCTTTATATACTCCATGCAAGTTATACATAACTCCATCTAATGCAAGAAATTAAAATATAAATTTTGTTTTCAGGATCACGGCAGGATCATGTTACATAGTTTTCCAATTAAATTACTGAAGAAAAATTTATATAATCGATTGGATTTGGATCGATCAAATTTGTTCTAAACTTCTTTGCCTAAGTTAAAAACACGATTGTTTCACGATCAAGTTGTTAACTTTTACTTTTCGATTTGGAAAATCCCTGTTAATGTTTTTAGCTAAGTTAAAAACGCTGAATTGTCGTCTTGATAAAATTGGCTAACAGTCATGTAAAATATTTATTTTTTGTAAAGGTTTCAAGAGATTTGTACCGTTTCTACAGAACTTGATAGCCAGAACTTAATTGTTTAAACTGCATGATTACAATCGACTTACCTTCTAGAATAGGATTCCAATTGTTTGTTTTCTGAGGTTGAATAAAGATAAGATAGACGATTCACTACCGCGTTATATGACCTTGTGGTTATGAACGATAGTTTAAAATTAGAACCGACTCGGGCATACCATTCATATTTTTCTTTCTTTCAGTGAATAAATTAAAGTTAAAATCAATTGGTTTTTAGAAACTCAAAGATTATTTGACACACGATTGGATAAAATTGGAAAGAAATTATTTAATGATTGGATTGTGTAATTGCAGGTGTACTGTAGAAGCCATAACATTTCATTGATCTCTTCTTTTTGTTCTTGGCAAATTAAATTATTTATAGTTTTCAAAACTCCTACTTTATATGTACGAGTTCCCGATTTCTAGGTTCGTTTAATACATCTAATCTGTCAATTTATGACTCATATGCACCACCTTCTTGAAATTTCTTTATATGTTACCTTATTCTTCTTTGCCTGTTGTTTATAAAGATAAATTTTTCAATTCAGTATTGTAATTTTTTTTCTAATATTCCCACCTCAAACCAATACGAGTAATGATGTTACTTCTCAGTACCACTGCCCTGCCGCTTCGATTAGTTCAGTTATTATTTGCAAGACAGTGTTATGTTTTTTCATATAATAACACTTTTTCTTTGTATTAATAAACCCAGTTGGACTTGAGCATAAACTCTCTTTCTATAGAAACTTTAATTTTAAAAAGAATACTCTGAAAGATTTGCAGGGGGTGCGATGTATGTCACTCTTCTCGTAAAATCTTCAACAAGACCATCAAAATCCTATACATAATTTACAGAGAATATGTATGTGAGAAAAACAAGTTGAAATAGAACCAAATTGGAAAGAAAAAATATGTCGGCAGAGAATATATAAAGTTAACACCTTAAAGTTAAGATTAATGCTTTTCTTATGATAAAAAGTTTTGTACTGTCCCGTCCTGCCCTCCTCTAGCTGGTGGAAATATATTCGCATCCATGTCTGCTGGACGAGCTGCAAAATGTAATATATTCACAGCCAAACAACGTAGCCGGCTTCTAGATTGGAATATGAAGCATGACCTTCGAGTTAGGAACGCAATTTTTCATATTTTAACCAGAAAACACAAGTTAGTCTCAGATCGCCCATTTCAGATCTCCGACCGACAACGTTTTCAATCTCGTAACTAATAATTGGTTATCGGCAAAGAAATTGAAACCCCCCCCCCCCCCCCCCCAAAGTTTTTGTGGTTGGACAGTAGTCGTGTGCCAGAAGTGATACCGAAAACTGCCTCGGAAGAATTCAATATTTCCAGAGAATTTCCAATATTCCAAGTAGACCAACATTATCATTCCAAGTAGAGTTACCGGTGAATTCGAAGATAATAAGCTATTTGAAGGGAAACAACATAATTTACCTTGGGTTTTTGTGCCGGTATAAGCATTTTTACTGGAGTGACAAAACATCAGATTACAGGTGTTCTTAATGGGATCCGCGAACTGACCAAAATTAAAATAGCAAATGAAACAAAAGGAAAAATTTATTCGTAATCTGTCCTTTCTCGATTGACATCGCGTTTTGTACTTGCTCGTGGCGTGACGGTTGGCGATCCATTTTATACCTCCACATTCTATTTCTTTCTTTCTTTTCTTTGTCAACAAGCTTAGTTTGGATATTATGCAAATAAAATTAAGGCGCCAAACAATCAAAGCCTAAAGTTTTTAAAAAACGAAACGAGCCATGAGCCAGCTGGGCTTTCACAGACGTACCAATCAAGTCAAATGAATTGTGAAGTGAATTTTATCTTTAACTTGTGTAACGATATACAGAATTATTAATACTTTTTTTTGCTCAATGGCGTAAATAATCGTTAATATATGAGTATACTTCGAATAAATATTATATTTTGTGTCCATTCGTTAAATTGACAGTGGTTTGATTTAGAATAGATTTCGTAGGACTATGAACGCTGTCATATGGTACTGATTTGATTACATCAATTCATCCATCCACAGCTGACGAAATTATTGCTTAGCCAATGAAAATGCTTGTGCACGATCCCTTCACGGTCACGGTATCACGTGATAGTAATACTAACCTAGTTTTCTTCATTATTTTTGGTAATGATAAGAATAGCCTCATATTTAGGCCTTGTCAGGTGCATTTCAAGTTATTCAAATAATAATGTACATTCAGTTGTTCTTTACCATAGTCTCAACAAATTATGGATAATATGTAGACCGTATATACAAAACATTCAAGGTCATGATCTGTGAGTAGGTGGCTAATATGTTTAGTGTTCTGTGGTCTAACAGACCCCATGTTCAAGGTATCTGTATGATGCCTCTTCTTTCAGCGAATGTAAATCGCACCACCAGGATTGGCTACATTGGTCAGGTGATTGGCAGCAGATATGGTACCACAAGGATCGTGGACAGGCCAGCAAATATCGTTTCTTCCTTCTAAGTAAATGTAATGTTGGTCATTGAGAAATAAAATTGGTCCACATACTTCGAGCACCACCATGTTTGGGACAACAGTGGTACAGGTTGGTGTAATGGCCTTGACAACTGTACAGGTCAGATCTCCATTCATCCAGTTCACAAGACTTCCAGTTCCTTCTACACAGGCTACCCAGTTAGTGATATTAGACTTGAAAAGGAACTCGTTACCAATCTTCTTCCACAGAACAAAATCCATTGCCGAGCGAGAAGACTCACTGAGCGGGGTTGTCGTTGACTGTGGTACCCATGTCCCAGAAGACTTGGACACAGGCCAGTTTGGTATTGGAGTGATTGCGTTTGGTTTTGAATCAAACTGATTGTACTGAGTAAATGTATAGCTGTATACCAGGGTCCAGCCTCCTCCATCGGTGGTCATATCACAGAACACTTGGAATGGCACAGAGGATGACTCATTGAACTTCATCCAGTAAACACCTGATTTTGCATGGTAGTGATTGTGCTTTAGGTGTTTGCAGGATACTATTGGATTGTAAGATTCCAAGCCTGGCATGAAGTGATCCCGTATCTCCATGTAGATCGTGTTTGATTGATTAACAGTCTTCTCTGGGTATCTGGTCTTGGTAGAGTGCTTCAGTTCACATGTCATGTTCGTCAGGTTCATGTTGATGCTTGCACAATGTATGTTCTCCTCACACTTTCTGTAACATTCAAAGATTGTGTTTACCTTGGACGATTCAAGAGTGAATCCCTGCAAGTACACGTCGAACTCTGAATAACTTTGTATCGGCCACATTGAAGCGTAGGTGACTTTGTGCTTGAGAAGGAACAGTATGAAGAGAAACGCAAGCGGTCTCTTCATCATCACGATCAACCCCTAAAACATATATAGCTAGTGATTAGTGAGGGCTGAGTCTCATAAGGCATACCATTATTATTATTATTATTATTATTATTATCATTATTATTATTATTATTATTATTGCTGATTTTTCCGGTACAAAATTTGAAACTGCTAAAATTTAGTTTGAAATATACTGAAATGTAAACTTCATTCTTGACAAAACATTTTTTAAGTGTTTGAGAAAAGCGCTACTGAGATGTTGTTGAGACTGTCAGGAGTGTATGATGCTCAGATCAGTCAGAGATCAATGAAAAGTTCATATTTGAAAAGCTGTATTGTGAGGATACCACCATAAATGTGGTAGCGAGGATAAAAATTCGCCAGGGCCAACATTCTCCAAATGATATAGATTTGTGTCCTCAGTGCTGTTTTTCGTATCATAACGTATCAATCTGTTAATGTGCTAACTACACTGTACGCGAAAGAAAATTATTGCCAATTGAAGTCTAAGCTTTGGCTGTTTCGAATCCCGTTGAAAATGATGCCAGGATGACGTCATCGAAACGTCCAAAACTTTTCGCGTTTATCTTTCTTATAAAATGCTCATCCAAATCTTTATTAATAAGGCTAACACCGATAAATTTCAATTGGAATTCTTTTACAGTGCGACGCGCCTAACCGTGACCACCCAATTATTTTTTTCAAAAGTTGTTCAAGTGAGGCACATTAGCTAGCAAAGAGACTAAAATCAATACCGCTAAGGTAAAGGTTGGAATTTCGACAAGAAAACCCGCTCAATTATTTCAATTTGGCATGTTTTTTGGTCCAATCTGTTATAAATATACATAGAATCTTTGCTGACACGACTTTGACTATAGTTATTCTACTCACCTACCTTTAGGCAACTTTCATGAACTTGACTACAGAAGGAATCGCTTCGACGAATGTGTCGTACTCTCTCTAAACGTTCGTTGAACTGTGATTATAAGTAGCACTGACAAGTAATTTAAAATGTATTTTCAATTTCAGTTTAATTAGATGGTTTTCACTTCTCCTAATCATAACCTTTAATAGACCCCTTGTGGCATGTCGGAATGCAGCTCAATTTATAGGACAATACAAAAGATTTCAAGCTCCTGAGAATTTGAACAAATATGTTTTGCCCTCCAAATTAAGCTGCATTCTGATGTGCTGCAAGAGGTGTATTGTCTCAGAATAGAATATCTCCGTGGGCTATTAAGATGAGTCGAGATGAGATGAGATGACACAAAAAGCAGAAAGGAAAGAAGAAAGGGAAAAAGCGAACTATCGTAACTGATACGATGTTCACCAAAATTTGTTCAAGCCTAATAGATTCCTAATTGAATGGATAGCTTAACAGTGAACAACATACCAACTTCAGGATATTATCCTGCCCTTCATTCCATGCATCCTCTATCCTAAGAAGAAGAACAAGAAGAACAAGAAAAACAACAAGAACAACACGAAGAAGAACGAGAAGAACTGGAAGAACTGGAAGAACTGGAATAACAAGAAGAAAAACAAGAACAAGAAGAAGGCCAAGAACATTAATGTCTTGTCCTAGCTTAATGAGACTCCCTTTTAATTATCTCAGAAAAGACCCCTTGCAGCTATTCCCAATTATTCCCAATTCAATTCAAATCAGAAAACAAAACGACGAATTTCACTGAATCATGAATTTCAGTCATGAGAGTACAATTTTATCAGCCGTAGTGGTTTTGTCCTCAGAACTGAGCTGCATTTGAAATATGCTGCAATAGATAATAGACCCCTTTCACTTGATGTCAAAGCAGCTCTATTTGGAGTACAAAACAAACCAATTTCTGATCTCCTGAGAACTGTAAACCTAATGTTTTTGTCCTCCAAATTGAGCTGCATTCTCACGTAGTGCAAGGGGTGTATTGTGTCAGAATAGAATATCTCGGAAGGCAATTAAGATGCGATGAGATGACACGAAAAGCAGGTGTAAACAGGACAATAGAACTAGTTGTAATCAGCCAATAACTTGGCTTTTCAATTTGTTTGGTAATTTGAAAAATCTTAAATGTTTACTATGACGGACTTAGAAGTAGAATTAGGACTTCATATTAATCTCTACAAGAAATAATTAACAGAAATATAGGGTTGGGTACAGTCAAGACAGCATAAATAAGAGAGGGAAATTTCTTAATAGCGCGCGCGACATGTGAATTCCCGGTTGGGCTATTTTTAGCATCCAAAGTCGTTTGGTTTTAACGTTTTGATGGCGTGACTTGTGCGTGCCTGCTCAAAAACAACATACTTTTCGTCGATTTTTCTCAGTTTTTTTCGACAAAATCTATTAGATAAAGCAAAAAGATCAGAATTGGCTATGTTCTGTTCTTTGATAAAACACGACTGAGGGTGTTGAACACTCAAAAAGGCGCGAAATTTATGTTTTTCCCCAAAAATCTTCACATGTTTTCGCTAATTCCAGGTTTGGATGAAACACAATACAATACACTACAATAACTTTATTTAAGAAGGGATACATAATAACCTTTTACAGTTTTCTAACTTACGACCCTCTTTCTAACTTACGGCCACACAATGTTTGACGCACTGGAGTAGGGTAAGGCGAAAATTGACTTTATGCAAATGCTACAAATAGCCCAACCGGGAATTCAAATAGCGCGCGCGATATTAAGAAGTTTCCCTCTCTTATTTATGCAGAGATGTTATTTCCAAAGAAGTTGTAAAAGTGAAAGCATGGAATTTGAAAGAAGTTGATTTAGATTAAAGGAAGAAAGGAAAAAAGAAGGAAAGTTATCATCATCATCATATTTTCCCCTTGGGCGCGTTACTGGCCTTAGGGCGCTTCTATCTGGGTATGGTGGGATATCTTGTCTCCAGCAGTCGCTTGAAGTCCGATGTCTTCATCATCATTCGTCTACCCTACATCTTCCCTTTCTTCCTTTTTTCTTTCTTTCTTTCTTTTCTTCTTCCTCCTAGTCCTAGGCGGTGTTCTTCTTTCAAACAGAATCTGCTTCTTTCTTTCTTTCTTTCTTTCTTTCTTTCTTTCTTTCTTTCTTTCTTTCTTTCTTTCTTTCTTTCTTTCTTTCTTTCTTTCTTTCTTTCTTTCTTTCTTTCTTTCTTTCTTTCTTTCTTTCTTTCTTTCTTAGCGGTAGCGGTAGCGGTAGCGGTAGCGGTAGCGGTAGCGGTAGTAGTAGTTGGTTGAGCATCCGCGGACTTTCGTGCGGGAGGTCATGCGTTCAAGCCCTAGCCGGCCCAACACTCAGGGTCTTAAAATAACTGAGGAGAAAGTGCTGCCTTTGAAATTACATCTGCAAATGGTTAGACTTTCAAGGGATCATTACGTTAATGGCGGCCCCGTCCCTTTCAACGTTCTTCTTCTTCTTCTTCTTCTTCTTCTTCTTCTTCTTCTTCTTCTTCTTCTTCTTCTTCTTCTTCTTTCAAAATGTTTATTTTGCTTACAACAATTCGAAAATCACCGGGTCCATAGGGCAATTTTTTACAGTTCGGCTATTTGTACATTTCCTGGTAGTTCTTGGACATTACTTTCTAGACACCGATTTATGAGGCCTGGTGCCCCAATGACATTGGTACAGTTTTTACTAACACTCAGAGTCTTAAAATAACTTAGGAGAAATTGCTGCCTTTGAAATTACATCTGCAAATGGTTAGACCTTCATGCGGGTCGGATGATCACGTTAATGGCGGTCACGTCCCTTTCAACTTAACTTTCTAGACACCGATTTATGAGGCCTGGTGCCCCAATAATATTGGTACAGTTTTTGTTTCCATTCCCCACACTGACTTTTTTTACTTCGATCTCTAAATTCTTATTTTTGGATAGTTTTTCTATTTGCTTGAAGCTTACTTTGTTTTCTGATGGAACTGAAATGTCAACAAAAGAGCAATTCTATCAATTCTATCTGGTCTGGTAGCCGGCATTCTTATGTCTGTATTGACTTGAAGATCCCATAAAATGATGACTCTTGTTTTGTCCCTTACGTTCTGTTGGTGGTGTTCATGGCATCTGCTAGCAACTTCAAATCAATAGTGCTTACAGAGATTCCAGTGGATGTAGCTGCCAACTCTGTTGTGTCTTTCTTTCTTCTTCTTCTTCTTCTTCTTCTTCTTCTTCTTCTTCTTCTTCTTCTTCTTCTTCTTCTTCTTCTTCTTCTTCTTCTTCTTCTTCTTTGGAGGACAAAACAAAAGAATATCTCTAGTGATATCCTGAGAATTTGTCCTCACTTCAGCTGGAACAGCAAACTTGGATTGGTTATCGGTAAATTAGATAATAACGTTGTAGATGTTGTTCGCCTAGTGGTTTTGAAATTAGGAGTAAATATAGACGACTAGTATTTGTAAGAAGCAAACTGAAAAATAATGTTATTCAATAAGCACCATGTGGAAGGTAATGATGACTCCTCTCTCAGCGAATGTAAATCGCACCACCAGGATTGGGTACATTGGTCAGGTGATTGACAGCAGATGTGGTACCACAAGGATCATGGACAGGCCAACAACGGTCGGTTCTTCCTTCTAAGTAAATGTAATGTTTGGTATTGAGAAATATACCTGGTCCACAGGTTGCTACATTATTAAGTTTATTTGGAGCCACAGTGGTACAGGTTGGTGTAATGGCCTTGACAACTCTACAGGTCAAACTTCCTGTCACCCAGTTCACAAGACTTGCGGTTCCTTCTACACAGGCGACCCAGTTAGTGATATTAGACTTGAGTAGGAACTCGTTCCCAATCTTCTTCCACAGAGCAAAATCCATTGCCGAGCGAGAAGACTCACTGAGCGGGGTTGTCGTTGACTGTGGTACCGATGTCCCAGAAGGCCAGTTTGGTGTTGGAGTGATTGCATTTGTAGCTGCACGAAAGTTATTGAACAGAGTAAATGTATAGCTGTAGACAAGGGTCCAGCCTCCTCCATCGGTGGTCATGTCACAGAACACTTGGAATGGCACAGAGGTTGGCTCATTGAACTTCATCCAGTAAACACCTGACTTTGCGTGATAGTGATTGTGCTTTAGGTGTTTGCAGGATACTATTGGATTGTAAGGTTCCAAGCCTGGCATGAAGTGATCCCGTATCTCCATGTAGATCGTGTTTTGTCGAATAACAGTCCTTTCAGGATATCTGGTCTTGGTAGAGTACTTCAGTTCACATATCTTGTCTATCTGGTTCATGTTGATGCTTGCACAATGTATGTTCTCCTCACACTTTCTATAACATTCAAAGATTGTGTTTACCTTGGACGATTCAAGAGTGAATCCTTGCAAGTACACGTTGAGCTCTGAATATCTTTGATTCGGCCACATCGTAGCATAGATGACTTTGTGCTTCACGAGCTCGAGGAACAGGATAGAAACAAACACCAAAGATTTCTTCATTGTTTGGGCAGCTTTGCACCTGTGAGAACATCGAGAAAATGTTTGATATGAGAAATAAATATTTGTATTACTACTAATTTCGACAAATTTTTACTGGAGAGCGCCAGGGCATTCTGGGAAAGAATTTTAAAGAAATTCCGCAAAATCTGATGCTGGTCTATTACAGAACTTACTTGAATATATTTGTGAACATGTGTGGGCTATAATGAAGTAAAGAAACTAAAGTTGCAAGAACTTGAACTTGGTTGGCTGTCCGCCAAAAAATTCCAACTTTAAAAAACATAGACAATATTTAATTCTAGTTAATTTCGGCGATGATTTTAGTGTTTTATGCATTTTCCAGTTTTACCAACCCAGGTTCCTTATTTTCTATATATATACTGAACGATCTGTGTGGAATAAATTTGTTTTTTGTAAGCGAAAAAATTAAATTTTCAAAAACCGTATTCCGAGGGGTTTTGAGTTGTAGCGGTAACAGCGCCCAAAACTGAAAACCTTTGCGCTTTTTATGTTCTAAGTTATACACAACTCCATCTAATGCAAGAAATTAAAATATAAATTTTGTTTTCAGGATCACGGCAGCATCATGTTGTATACTTTTCCGAAGACTTTTCTAATCGATTGGATTTGGATCGATCAAATTTGTTCTAAACTTCTTTGCCTAAGTTAAAAGCACGATTGCTTCAGGATGAAGTTGTTAACTTCTACTTTTCGATTTGGAAAATCCCTGTAAACGTTTTAACTAAGTTAAAAACGCTGAATTGATAAAATTGGCTAACAGTCATGTAAAATATTTATTTTTTGTAAAGGTTTCAAGAGATTTGTACCGTTTCTACAGAACTTGATAGCCAGAACTTAATTGTTTAAACTGCATGATTGCAATCGACTTACCTTCTAGAATAGGATTCCAATTGTTTGCTTTCTGAGGTTGAATAAAGATAAGATAGACGATTCACTACCGTATATGACCTTGTAGTTATGAACGATAGTTTAAAATTAGAACCGACTCGCGCATACCATTCATATTTTTCTTTCTTTCAGAGAATAAATTAAAGTTAAAATCAATTGGTTTTTAGAAACTCAAAGATTATTTGACACACGATTGGATAAAATTGGAAAGAAATTATTTAATGATTGGATTGTGTAATTGCAGGTGTACTGTAGAAGCCATCACATTTCATTGATCTCTACTTTTTGTTCTTGGCAAATTAAATTATTTATAGTTTTCAAAACTCCTACATTATATGTACGAGTTCCCGATTTCTAGGTTCGTTTATTAAATACATCTAATCTGTCAATTTATGACTGTCATATGTACCACCTTCTTGAAATTTCTTTATAAGTTACCTTATTCTTCTTTGCCTGTTGTTTATAAAGATAAATTTTTCAATTCAGTATTGTAATTTGTTTTTCTTATATTCCCACCTCAAAACAATACGAGTAATGATGTAACTTCTCTTTACCACTGCCCTGCCGCTTCGATTAGTTCAGTTACTAGTTGCAAGACAGTGTTATGTTTTTTCATATAATAACACTTTTTCTTTGTATTAATAAACCCAGTTGGACTTGAGCATAAACTCTCTTTCTATAGAAACTTTAATTAAAGAATACTCTAGAAGATTTGCAGGGGGTACGATGTATGTCACTCGTCTCGTAAAATCTTCAAAAAGACCATCAAAATACCTATACATAATTTAGAGAGAATATGTATGTGGGGTAAACAAGTTGAAATAGAACCAAATTGGAAAGAAAAAATATGTCGGGCAAAGAATATATAAAGTTAACACCTTAAAGTTAAGATTAATGCTTTTCTTATGATAAAAAGTTTTGTACTGTCCCGTCCTGCCCTGCTCTAGCTAGTGGAAATATATTCGCATCCATGTCTGCTGGACGAGCTGCAAATTGTAATATATTCCGCACAGCCAAACAACGTAGCTGGCTTCTAGATTGGAATATGAAGCATGACCTTTGAGTTAGGAACGTAATTTTTCATATTTTAACCAGAAAACAGAAGTTAGTCTCAGATCGCCCATTTCAGATCTCGTAACCAACGTCCTGTAGCCCCTTCTCATGCTGTCGTCAGCGGACTCCAACAAACCCGAACCCCAGAAATCTGGGGTGAAAAAAATTGATATTCCCAGAGTCTTACCTAAAAGGTATGTAGACCATGCGTACAAAACATTTAACGGCAGATGGAAACAAAATATTTCTCACCATTTCCCCCAAAATTTACCAGTGGATTGAGCCTTCAGTGGTAAAACTCTTTGTTTATTTTCAAGTTCTAAAAGCTGTTATTTTGGGAGAAATTGAAATTTGAATATTTTTGATAAACAGCTAGTTATGGACTTGTAATTTCTTTAGATTTCTTAATAATTGGTTATAACCAAGAAATTGAACCCCCTCCCCCCCCCCCCCCCCCCCCAAAGTTTTTTTGGTTGGACAGCAGTCGTGTGCCAGAAGTGATACCGAAAACTGCCTCGGAAGAATTCACAATTTCCAGAGGATCCAACCAATATTCCAAGTAGAGTTACCGGTGAATTCGAAGATAATAAGCTATTTTTTTCTTTCTTTCTTTTTTTTCTCCAACAATGCAAACTAAGTTTGGATAATATGCAAATAAAGTTTAGGCACCAAACATTCAAAGCCTAAAATTTCCAAAAAGGAAACGAGCCATGAGCTAGCTGGGCTTACACAGACGTACCAATCAAGACAAATTAGTTGTGAAGTGAATTTTATTTTGAACTTGTGTAATGATATACAGAATTATTAATACTTTTTTTTTGCTTGATGGCGTAAATAATCGTTAATATATGAGTATACTTCGAATAAATATTATATTTTGTGTCCATTCGTTAAATTGACAGTGGTTTGGTTTAGAATAAATTTCGTAGGACTATGAAGATGGTACTGATTTGATTACAACAATTCACTGATCCATCTACAGCTGACGATATGATTGCTTAGCCAATGAAAATGCTTGTGCACGATCCCTTCACGGTTACGGTATCACGTGATAGTAATACTAACCTAGTTTTTTTCATTATTTTTGGTAATGATGAGAATAGCCTCATATTTAGGCCTTGTCAGGTGCATTTCAAGTTATTCAAATAATAATATACATTCAGTTGTTCTTTACCATAGTCTCAGCAAGTTATGAATAATATGTAGACCGTATATACAAAACATTTAAGGTCATGATCTGTGAGTAGGCGGCTAATATGTTTAGTGTTCTGTGGTCTAACAGACCCCATGTTCAAGGTATCTGTATGATGCCTCTTCTTTCAGCGAATGTAAATCGCACCACCAGGATTGGCTACATTGGTCAGGTGATTGGCAGCAGATATGGTACCACAAGGATCGTGGACAGGCCAGCAAATATCGTTTCTTCCTTCTAAGAAAATGTTATAGTTTGTATTGATAAATAAACTTGGTCCACAATACGAAAGAATTATCAACTTGTTTGGAGCCACAGTGGCACAGGTTGGAGTAATGGCCTTGACAACTTTACAGGTCAAACTTCCTTTCACCCAGTTTACAAGACTTCCGGTTCCTTCTACACAGGCTACCCAGTTAGTGATATTAGGCTTGAGTAGGAACTCGTTCCCAATCTTCTTCCACAGAGCAAAATCCATTGCCGAGCGAGAAGACTCATTGAGCGGGGTTGTCGTTGACTCTGGTACCCATGTCCCAGAAGACTTGTCCACAGGCCAGTTTGGTATTGGAATGATTGCGTTTGGTTTAGAACCAAACTGATTGTACTGAGTAAATGTATAGCTGTATACAAGGGTCCAGCCTCCTCCATCGGTGGTCATGTCACAGAACACTTGGAATGGTTCAGAGGTTGGCTCATTGAATTTCATCCAGTAAACACCGGACTTTACCTGGCTGTCATCCTCCTTGAGTTTCTTACAAGATTTGATTGGTATATCCGCCCTCGACCCTGGAGCAGGATTATCATCTCGTATCTCCATGTAGATGGTGTTTGATTGATTAACAGTCTTCTCTGGGTGCCTGGTCTTGGTAGAGTGCTTCAGTTCACATGTCATGTCTATCTGGTTCATGTTGATGCTTGCACAAAGCATGTTCTTCTCACACTTTCTATAACATTCAAAGATTGTGTTTACCTTGGACGATTCAAGAATGAATCCTTGCAAGTACACGTTGAGCTCTGAATATCTTTGATTCGGCCACATCGTAGCGTAGATGACTTTGTGCTTCACGAGCTCGAGGAACAGGATAGAGACAAACACCAAAGATTTCTTCATTGTTTGGGGAGCTCTGCACCTGAGAGAACATCGAGAAAATGTTTGACATGAGAAGTAAATCTTTTTATTAGTACTAATTTCGACAAATTTGACTCGAGAGCGCCAGAGCATTCTGGGAAAGAATTTTAACGAAATTCCGCAAAATCTGATGCTTACATTGACGTACATAATAAACTCAAGCCGTTGTCAACTTTAGGAATTATTCATTTCTCCAGCCGTAATGCAGGTGTTTGCCATCATCGACAGCGAAAACATCTATCGAAATACTTAAAACTTCCACGGGCTTTAGTCAAATTCTAAAGGATAAATTACACCGCTATCGAGGCTGAGGTTGAGCGACGACAACCGTGAACTAGTCTATTACAGAACTGACTGGAATATATTTGTGAACATGCGTGGGCTATAATGAAGTAAAGAAACTAAAGTTGCAAGAACCTGAACTTGGTTGGCTGTCCGCCAAAAAAATTCCAACTTTAAAAAAATAGACAATATTTAATTCTAGTTAATTTCGTCGGTAAATTTAAGTGTTTTATGCATTTTCCAGTTTTACCAACCCAGGTTCATGATTTTCTGTATACATTGAACGATCTGTGTGGAATAAATTGTTTTTTTTTTTAAGCGAAAAAATTAAATTTTCAAAAACCGTATTTCGAGGGGCTTTGAGTTGTAGCGGTAACAGCGCCCAAAACTAAAAACGTTTTTGCTTTTTATGCTCCAAGTTATACATAACTCCATCTAATGCAAGAAATTAAAAGATAAATTTTGTTTTCAGGATCACGGCAGGATCATGTTGTATAGTTTTCCAATTAAATTAAGAAAAATTTAATCGATTGGATTTGGATCGATCAAATTTGTTCTAAACTTCTTTGGTTAAGTTAAAAACACGATTGTTTCACGATCAAGTTGTTAACTTTTACTTTTCGATTTGAAAAAATCCCAGCCTGTTAATGTTTTTAACTAAGTTAAAATTAAACGTTGAATTGTTGGTCTTGATAAAATTGGCTCACAGGCATGTAAAATTTTAATTTTTCATAAAGTTTTCAAGAGATTTGTACCGTTTCTACAGAACTTGATAGCCAGAACTTAGTTGTTTAAACTTCATGATTGCAAACGACTTACCTTCTAGAATAGGATTCCAATTGTTTGCTTTTGGGGTTGGCGTTGAACAAAGATAGACGATTCACCTGCACTACCGTATATGACCTTGTAGTTATGAACGATAGTTTAAAACTAGAATCGACTCGCGCATACCATTCAAATTTTTTTCTTTCGTTTAGTGAATAAATTAAAGTTAAAATCAATTGGTTTTTAGAAACTCAAAGATTATTTGACACACGATTGGATAAAATTGGAAAGAAATTATTTAATGATTGGATTGTGTAATTGCAGGTGTACTGTAGAAGCCAACACATTTCATTGATCTCTTCTTTTTGTTGCGAAATTAAATTATTTATAGTTTTCAAAACTGTTATATTATATGTTCGAGTTCCCGATTTCTAGGTTCGTTAAATACATCTAATCTGTCATATGTACCACCTTCTTGAAATTTCTTTATAAGTTACCTTATTCTTCTTTGCCTGTTGGTTAAAAAGATTTTTTTTTTCCATTCAGTATTGTAATTTATCTTTTTTATAATCCCACCTCAAAACAATAGGAGTAATGATGTAACTTCTCTTTACCAGTGCCCTGCCGCTTCGATTAGTTCAGTTACTATTTGCAAGACAGTGTTATGTTTTTTCATATAATAACACTTATTCTTTGTATTAATAAACCCAGTTGGACTTGAGCATAAACTCTCTTTCTATAGAAACTTTAATTAAAGAATACTCTAGAAGATTTGCAGGGGGTACGATGTATGTCACTCGTCTCGTAAAATCTTCAGCAAGACCATCAAAAAACCTATACATAATTTAGAGAGAATATGTATGTGGGGTAAACAAGTTGAAATAGAACCAAATTGGAAAGAAAAAATATGTCGGGCAAAGAATATATAAAGTTAACACCTTAAAGTTAAGATTAACGCTTTTCTTATGATAAAAAGTTTTGTACTGCCCCGTCCTGCCCTGCTCTAGCTAGTGGAAATATATTCGCATCCATGTCTGCTGGACGAGCTACAAAATGTAATTTATTCACAGCAAAAATCGATATCCCCAGCGTCTTACCGGCGCCAGCCCGCTGACTAAAAAGCCGAGAGAATCTGGGCTCCAAGTTGCAACGTTTTTTGAAATAGCGGACACCACTTATTTCTTCGTAGTTTTGGTACACTTTGAATTCTCATGACATTGTCACTATAGCGTCAAACATCCCAAAACTTGGTAAGTAAGCTTGTTATATGATGCACTTTCATTTAATGGGGTCATTTATTCCATTTTTGTCTTGGTTTTTGATATTCGAACCCAGTCCTTTACTCGCTTTGTTACCGGCTAACTTAATTTGGGCTCCCTGTGGTTTTAGTCATGAGCCGCATTGCATGCTGGTCTATTTTTATTTTAGGCGCCAAAAACAAGAAATCGTTTCTTCGTCCAGAAGCGAAAAGACTTCAAAACTGGACTCCTTTACTCCTTAAAAATGTACATTAAACAGATAGTTATCGATGGTTTCAAGTCGTATGCACAGAGAACGACTATTTCAGGGTTTGATCCATTGTTTAATGCCATTACAGGGCTTAACGGTAGTGGAAAATCAAATATTTTAGATTCGATTTGCTTTCTTCTCGGAATCTCAAACCTTTCTCAGGTAAGTAGGTCGTCTATTTTTTTCGAATTTTTACTAATCTTGCCACTTTTTTTTTGAAATATTGCCTTCTAAGGCTTGCTCAGCTACAAAACAATACTTCTGTAGCATAGATAAGCATGTATAAAAATATTAAGTTGGTTTTATTTAACGTATTTTGTCATGCTTGTAGAGGTATTTTCTGCTGATATTTTTCTTGCTAGGACTTACACTGTTAAACTTGATTCTCTTAAAACTAGTAAAACGTTCTTATTTTAAGGTCACCAGATAAGAGATCTAAGATTCTTAAAGTATAATCTTTTATCTGGGGACCTTAAAATAAGAATTTTTTACTAGTTTTAAGAGAATCAAGTTTAACAGTGGCTTCAAAAGACTTTTACAAAGCTTCATTCTACGCGATTCTAAACCTTTTTATTCTTCTTTTTACGCACTAGAGTCATATTTCTTTTCGGAACTAGTTTCTTTGAGACCTTTTCAACCCTTCTAAAGTTCGTAAGAAAGTTTTAGAACCGCGTAGAATAGAGAGGATTTTCATCAGGAAACATTTTCTACCAGGGAGTGATGGTTGTAAGATGTAATGTTAATCCAAGTATTGCGTGTGTGTAGGAGAAGTTGGTTTTAATAATATTGCTACTGAAGACTGAAGCATTATTAAACCATTATTGTACATGTAGGTCAGAGCAGGCAGTCTACAAGAGCTTGTATACAAGGGAGGACAGGCTGGAGTTACAAAAGCAACTGTTACCATCACCTTTGATAATACTGACAAGAAACAGAGTCCCCTGGGATATGAAACATTTGATGAAATAACTGTATCCAGACAGGTACAGTATTTTGATTTTAGTGGATTATTACAATTCTTGCATTCTGATTGGCTATTGGATCCAGGATTTTGATTCGCTGTGTGTCTGTGTCACGTTGCTACTGTATGTTCTGGGTTTGTGAGTTGACCTTATCCATATTACAGCACTTTTCATAATTCTACGACCTAACCGACTCCAGAATCTGGCGTTTTAGCTTCTGTCAATCAAACTACGACGCACCAAGTTCATCCCAATCAAGCGATAAAAATTGCCCTTTTGACTCAAAGGTTATTTTCACATGGGAATATCTTTATCACTCATGATCGGAATGAATTCAACCCATCATAGCTTGATTGACTGATGCCGACAAAATGCCAGTCTGGAGTTGGTTAGATCACAGAATTATGAAAATTGCTGTAACTTTCTTCTGAAATATTTTTCTTCTGTTATTCATACAGTTTTTTTTTTATTTTTGATCATCCTTGTCATGTCTATCACCCATTTTTTAAAGAAAGAAAGTGCTAGAAGTGACATTTTAGCTTGACAAGTAACTTTCAAACCCACAAACTTTTATACAGAGCTTTCAATAATATTTGGGGTAGATGGTCAATCAAAAAAAGTGGGGGTCCGTATCCCCCAAGGGGCCGTAACTTTATTTGGCAATGAATTATATTTTTGTGAAAATAGCCGGCAGTTTAAGGTGAAGTATCCGGCGATAAACCACCAGTAGCCGCCTTTTATTGAAAGCTCTGTACACGCATCAAGCATTCCTTGCTACTGCTCTAAGCACATGCTCAGGGGATTAAAAAGTGAGATAATATTTCGTAAAACATGTTTTATTTTAGTTGTATTTTTCTTGTCAAACACAATTTTCATTAAATATTCAAGATCATGTACCGTTAAGCGAATTTTGAGTCAAATATACCAAAAAATTGCATATTGTACAAAATATTAACATGCGCTTAGAGCAGTAGCGCGGAATGCTTGATGCATGTATTAGTATGTAATTGTGTGCCGTGCATCTTAGTGTTTAAAACTGTCTATTTCATTTGTTGCAGGTTGTCATCGGAGGTAGAAATAAATACCTCATCAATGGATGTAATGCTAATAATACTCGTGTTCAGGATTTGTTCCGTTCAGTCCAGCTCAACATCAACAACCCACATTTTCTCATCATGCAGGTAAAACTCCATGCCAATGAAAATAATGATAAAAAAGGAATTGCATGTACCTAATACTTAGATTCACTTACAAAAAAACTGACCTTAATTGATTCTGAGATGCATGGCTTGAAATAACAGCCTGTCAGTCGCGGGCCATGATGACTAGCCAAATCAGTTTTAGCTCATTTGGTAGAGTAATACTGTACCTTGTTTCTGGCTCAATATTACTGGTCAAAATGACCATCAAGGCAAAGATTTGACCAGAAAAGTTCCAATTCTGGCCAATCCTGGACATTGTCTCAATGACTGGTCGTTATTTTAAGCCCTGAGATGTGATGGTCGCCTTCAAAAGAACTGTATTGAGGGTGATCATGCATGAGAATTTCATGAGACTTTGATTATTTTTACGGTATCTTTGCCTCTAAGAATTGCCAGTCCTTATCATGGCTGCCTGCATTTCACAGAGATCATCAGGTCTCAGAATCAAACTATTCGTATTTTTAAGCTTTCAACTTGATTGGCACCTGGCTCGGAATCAACAGGGCTTGAAATAATGGCTGATCAGTTACCAGTCATGATGACTAGCCAAATTAGTTTAGCTTGGTAATATGTTGTTTCTGGGTCAATGTTCCTGGTCAAAATGACATAACAGGCAAGTCCAAGATTTGATTGGACAAGTCTCAAATTCTGCTGGGACATTGTCTGACAACTGACCATTATTTCGAGCCCTGAAATCCATAATAATTTATCAAATCTAACATTTTTTTAATGATGAAGACACAATGAAATCAGTATTCTTATTGTTTTATTTTAGGGTCGCATAACAAAAGTACTGAACATGAAGCCCCCTGAGGTAACTTTTGTTGTGTAATATTTATGTTATTAGTATAATAACATGACTTTTGGAGGGCATATTGTTGATTTGTGGCCCGAGTAGCATCAATTTTGTGCCTGAACGCAGCGAGTAAACAATATGTATGACAAAAGTCATGTTACTATCATTATCATTAATATACAAGACCAAATTATACTGTACAAAGTCTTCAATATCAAAAGTTAGAATTTTAATAAAACATTTTCATTCAAAAATAGAGTTTTTATACATACAAAACAGTAAAACATAAAATGCAACTGCTTTGAAATGGTTTCCTTAAGATCTGATTGGCCGACAGCAGTCGTAAGACATTCTCTCAACCAAGCAGAAGCAGGGGGTAAATGTATTTGCAGCCCGCATGCGTTGCGTTTGGCCTACTAGAATTTACGTTTTAGTGAGGGCAGTTTAATATTTGGCCTTGTATAGTGATGATAATATTTATTTATTATAATTAGTAAGTAAGTAAGTAAGTAAACTTTATTTATAGAAGGTTTAAAACAGTATTTACAAAATACACCAGTTTAGCATAGCTAATCTTGCACTGGGCCTTCTAGAAAAAAAAAAAAATAATAATAATTTAATAAAAAAAAAAAAAATTTAATAAAAAAAAATTATTTTGAATACTATACATGTAATTATTGTCTTAGTACGCATGTATTTCTAATTGATACTTATTCCTAGATCCTGTCAATGATAGAAGAAGCTGCTGGTACTCGTATGTACGAGAGTAAAAAGCAATCAGCCATGAGAACCATTGAGAAGAAAGACAGTAAACTGCAAGAGATTGAAACAGTAAGGCATCAAGTGTGCTTGTTGAAAATTTGTACCAAACAATTGTTAAATTCAATATACTTTATAAAATAACTGTTATAAATCTTGCTTTCTGATTGGTTAATGGCGCGTGCATTATGAGAGCACACAGCACACACACATTTGTATTTTATGAGAACCATAGAGAAGAAAGACAGTAAACTCCAAGAGATTGAAACAGTAAGGCATCCAGTGTGCTTGTTGAAGATTTGTACCAAACAATTGTTAAATTCAATATACTTTATAAAATAACTGTTATAAATCTCGCTTTCTGATTGGTTAATGGCGTGTGCATTATGAGAACACACATCATGCACACATTTGTATTTTATAAGAGAAATAAAAAACATGCTTGCTGTGCTGTGTGAAGTAAAAAAGTTATTTATATAATTTATTAATTTTTTCTAATTTTTACTAATATTTTCATTTTAATTCTAAAGATTTTGAATGAAGAAATTACACCTACTCTCAAGAAGCTTAAAGAGGTAAGTCACTGGCACAAAGCATGAACTAAGATTGTCTTCTGGGTCCAAAATTTCATGAGCTCACCTGGATGAATTGATTGTTAGGCTAGCTGATTTAGGGAAACTGACAACAATGGCAATACTTGACGCTGTTTTATACTTTTTTTCTTTCCAGGAAAGAGCCTCATATCTTGAATATCAGAAGGTTATGAGAGAATTAGAGCATTTTACGAGACTTTATGTTGCACATCAATTCGTCATGGCTGAGGTAAAGACTCATATATTTATTGTGCAGTGCAGTTTAAGTGATATGGAAAACTGTTTTGTATCTTTTTTGTAAAATAACAAGCACACAAAAATTAACAAAAAATATGCTGTTCTATTTTCTCTATGGCCCAGTTCAAACCTCAATCTTCTAAATGAGCCAAACCTAATGACATCAAGGAAGACTGCCTTATTATCCATTGTTTCCAATGCATTCAGCTGATGAGAAGTTGGATGTTTGAATCAGGCCTAAGTTTAAATTCAGAGAGCATGTGCACAGAAAAAAATCTGTTTACTAAACATTTTAGATACACATGACATTTCAGCTGCCAATCAGAGCATGTGTTAGAACTCAGTTATCTAGAAAAAAAAAATTTAACTTAAAATATTTGATATTCTGTGATAGAAAATGCAATCCACTTCAGCAACAGAATTGGAAAGCATGAAAGATGGAATAAGACAACTCCAGGAGAAGATGGTTGAGGTTTGTTAACATTATTACAGTGCAACGCACCTAACTGTGGCCGCCCAATTAATTTTAAAACTCGCTCACCTATTTCAGCTTGTTATGTTTTTGGTCCTTTCTGTCACAAATATAAATAAAATCTTTGCTCACACAACTTTGACCTCATGTGAAAATGTACCAATGCTCGTACTCCTAAAAATACTTGTAAAAAATGTAATTGGGTGGCCACAAATGTATTTACATGGCATGCAAATACAGTAATTATGTATTTTACCATAACTTGTAAATTTCTCACACCCTGATTGGCTGAGAGCCATGTTCGATAAGAGGACAGACCGATAAGATGATGAATCGCTCGCGCACGTAGCTAGCGCGCGCTTGAAATGGTTTTTTCTTTCAAACTTTTTCTTCGTTTTTGGATCTTTTCTTTGCCTGTTATGGTAAAAAACAAATCGAAGTGATTTTTCCATGGTCTGTACTCCTATCGAACATAGAAATGATGTCAGATATGATCCAAACTCAAGTGGAACCACAAGCGCAGCGAGTCACTTCGATTTGTTAACTTTATGACAGTGTCTTGGAAAACAATATTGCCAAACTGTCAGTCAACATGGTCATCACTTGACTAACACTCATTCATTCACTAACTTGTTCATATTTACAAATTCAAAGATTTTCATTCCAAGAACAATTTTTCCTTTTGTTTTTACCTCATACTTCAAGGTTTACAATACACTTATGCCTAAATTCAATTTTCAAAAGTTCCAAAAAGTCCAAAGTTTTGTCTACACATGTCTAGACAGGTGATCTAGATCCAAAGTCCCAAAGGTTGTTGCTGTAATGAGAGTTGACTGTACTTGACGTCACCAATCCCACAGCAACCTTGTTCATTGGTTTAAGTGCTATAATGATAAAATTTTGCTATATTTTAGATTAAGAAGCAAGTAGAAAAGATCGATGCTGAGATTGCAGAGTTGGAGAAGAAACGAAATGCTGTATGTCACATTTTTGTGGTATAATAGAACAGTAATACAGGGATGGCAGAGCTTTTTTGAAAGTGGGGGAGCTCAAAAGACCCTTTTCAAATATGCCGTCTATGACGTCAAACAAGGAGTCTGAGAATGTCCTGGATGTTATGAGTGATAATGGTTGTGTTTTGAAATCGGGGGGGGGGGGGGGAGTATTCTAATCCCGGATGCTGCTAGTGGAAATCATTGGGTTTCGGCATCCGGGACATTCTCATTTTCCTCGTTTGACGTCAGAGATGCCATATTCACAAAGGGTCCATTGACCACAGGCAACTTTGTATGAAAATTAAGCCTTGTCTTGGCAATGTAAAATATTGCACGGTAATTTTTAATAGTTGTACCAAAAGGTACATTTCTCCTAAAAAAAAAATTGGTTGCCCCCCTCCACCTTTTCCTGCACCAATTTACCTGATCCTTGTGTAATAGTAAAACCACTATCATACCTACAAAACCTTATTATATTGTGATGTCAAATTATACAATTCTGTGCGTTTAAATTCTGTGCTAAAACAGTAATATACATATATTTTGTTTTAATTCACTAGCTTTTTAGCATTTCAAGTATATTTGTAATTTGATATTGTTTTTGTGATTATAGGAATCAGGAGAAATCATGAAGCAGTTGGAAGTCAAATATGATGAAGTCTCAAAGGTTTTTACCCAATTTTTGTCTCAATTCGCCATTCTACCGAAAGACTATGATTACTCATTCCGAAGTTGAGGAAAAACTGGGTCGATTTGGTATTGCATTGCATTGTGGGACTGTTTTTTTTTTGGGGGGGGGGACTAAAAGGCAAAGATTTGATTGGACAAGTTTGAATTGTGGTTGGACATTGTCTGATGACCGGACATTATTTTGAGCCCTGAAATGTAAATTAAAAATTTTTTTTTATTTAAGCCAATATTTATACTGGATCATCCAATTTAACAAGGCCAGTTTAAATGGAGTCTTAAACTTAAAGTGTTCACAATAGATGAATCTAATCAATGCAATAATTGTGTATTTGTACTATCAGGCTGATGTCAAAGCAAATTCAGACTTAAAACATGCAAAAGAGTCCTTGACTGCCGAGAAGAGAAAGAAGAAAAACACCGAGAAAAGCCACAATGATGTAAATAATGGATTCTTGTTGATATGTTTTCCCCTTACCATATTCCCTAGCCTTTCATTCTCCCAATTATTTCTATTTTTGTATAGCCCTAATCCTTCTTTTCTTTTAACACTTTCTCTTTTTCCATTTTTATCCCTTCTACTAACTTCTCTTTCACTTTGCTTTTCCCTTTCCTTTCTTTCATTTTCATCTCTCATACTTTTTCTTTTTTCCCTTTCCTTTATTCCTTTTTCTTCCATTCAAATCTTACTCTGACTCTTGTTCTTTCCGTTTTTCTCTCTTTTTTTCTCTACCCACTTGTCCTGTTTTCCCAGCTTTCTCTGTTCTTTACATGTACATGTGTTTCCCTTTTCTTTTCTTTCCATTTCCTCCTCATTTTCTTCCTCCTTCTTTACTTTAACTTTCACATTATTACTGTACATATATTTTTAGGACCAGCAACAATTGAAATCCAAAGAAAAAGATCTCCAAAAGTTAAATGACTCCCTGGCCAAGCTTGAAGACAAGAGTAAGAAAGACTCAGATGCGGTGCAAGCTGCACAGGATCATTACCATGCTGTATCTGCTGGCCTGTCCAGTAATGATGATGGTGAAGAAAAAACACTGGCTGATCAGATAATGAGTAAGTGGCATTTCACGCTCAACTGTAGGGAAGCTTATTAAGTATAATTTGAACATGATTGACTTCACTCCCTATTTTCACCCTTTTTCTTTCATTTCTCCCACTTTCCCTCCCACTTCCTTCCTTCTTTGTTTCCTTCCATCCTACTTCCCTCTTTTTCTTCCCCTTTCTTTCATCCTTCTTTCCTCTTTTTCTCCCCCTTCCTTCCTTCCTTCTCTGTTTTCCTCTCTGTTCCTTACATTATTTTTACTTACTAAATACTCTTATTACAGCCAGTAAAAAAGACATCAGTTCTGCTGAAACAGAGTCAAAACAGGCACAAATGAAGTAAGTAAAAAAATAGAAAGATAAATGGAATTTTACAATGGGATTAAGAGGGGAGGAAAACCCTCAAAGCACAGGAGAGAACCAACAAGTAACTCTACTCACATACAACACCAAGTCAAACCTGGGCTGCAGGTTAACCCACCCCTTGCTTCTCTTGAATTTAACTCAAGGTGCATTACAGTTCGAAAAGCAGGATTTTGTGCCTTGAATAAGTGAGTTATTTAGCATTAGTATGCAAACTTCAAAGACACTAATGCAAGCACATTTTTTCGTGCACGCATCGTCCCCATCAAAATGGCCACCTGTTGAGGACGTCAACTTTGTGGAGGATGGTGCACGCATGGAAAAAATGCGCTCACACTGACTTCTTTCCCATTTGAGTCCTGATGCTAAACCAGTCTAATTCTTGAGAATACTTGGAATTGTACCTGAGTGAGAAATCTTGAGTGAAGCCTGTTTTGAATGTGTACATGTATGTACTCTGTTCTCTTGTAGAATAAAGCACTGTCAAGCAGAACTTAAGAAGAAAAAATCAGAATTGAAAACCACAGAACAAGAATATGAGAAAGACAAGAAGGCGTTTGATACCGTGGAAAAGAGTAGAACAAAACTAGAGGTATTCGATCATTGGGTTTCTTCTTTATTGATGTTAAAAATAGTTTAAAATATACTGTACAACACCAAGTAAAGAGTGAAGTTGCTTTAGTTTTTAATTCTTTTTAAATTGTTAATTGTTATCCTTGCTTTTTTAGAATGAACTTAAGAAACTCAACTATGAAGATGGGAAAGAAGAAAAGCTTACAGCTCAAAAGTGAGTGTTTAGTACTTAGTGCATTCATTGTTCTTACCAGACTGTGCCATTGTGGCATTGCCATATGTTTTTTTAAAAAATGATGTGATAATTAAACACAAGAAGAATAGATTTGCATAAGAAAAAGTCATGCGCCCTCGGTACCCCTCAAGCTATTTCTACTGCACAGTAGAAATTAGAGGGGTCCAGAGGGTGCAGGATTTTTTTTATGCAAATAAATTCTTCTTGTGTTTAATTATTCCTCACCTTTCATTAAAAAACTGCAAATTCCACACTGCATCAATTTACATTGATATAAAGCATTACTGTCCAATTTCTGACCTAATCATAAGTGTGGACCCCCTCCTATTATTATCAATTATAGTTATTATCTTCATAATCATGAATTATCATCCAACACTGTCATTTATGGGTACTTCATGCAAACAGTCTTTGTTCCTTGGAAATAATGGATGCTCTCATAATGCACACACCATTGACCAATCAGAAAGTGAGATTTGTGATAAGTGTTTTAGGCAATGTTTAGCAACAATTGGCACTTGTCTGGCCAAATGCCTCTTAGCCCATTCCCCCACATTAATTGGTCACATGTACAGTATTGGTCCAATATTATTAAAAGTTCCAAGGCATTGTTTAATGAGTAATTTATCAAGTATATTTTTGTAATTTGTATTTTATTTTCAATAGACGAAAACTGGAAACTGAAGTTTCAAACCTGAGGACTAAAGTAGAAACTCTTGAAGCCAAGTAAGTTTTTTGCACAAAAATTACGTAATCATGTACAGTTGTACTCTTAAGGCCCGTTTACACTAGCAAATTTATTGCGCAACTTGAGCGGCCATTTCAATGGCAATTTTATCGCCACCCAAATCGCAGCGAGTTGCACTAAATTTTGATCATGTTTGAATTGGCGGCGACATAGCTGTGATCATCACTGTGAAATCACCATAAAATCGCTGCTCAAGTTGCGCGACAAAGTTGCTAGTGTAAATGGGCCTTTATGTATCACCAGCCAACATGTACATGTGTTGACAGGTTGACAATCTCCTGAGTGTTGGCCAACGTATGGTCAACACTTGACCAACACGACCAATCATTCTACTTCTGAAACTTTAATCAAAGCTGGAAAATAATAATTTATCTTGAATGCTTTTTTAGATTCCCCAACTTGCAGTTTCAGTACAAAGATCCAGAACCAAGATTTGACAGGAAAAAGGTACATTAAAGAGAAAATAATGTTGTAGAGCACTAGTGTAGGGAGGGGGGGGAACGGGGGGCATGTGCCCCCCAAAATTTTTGGTAAATAGGTAATTGTTGTTTTTTTTCCCCCTTTTTTATTATCTTGGGCTTTTTTTTTTTTTTTTTTTTTTTTTTGTACTTGGCGCCCCCCACTTTTTGTAGAGTTTTATTCCCTATTTCGTTGTAAATATTGCGGGTTTTTTTTGTTTTTTATTTTGCTTTGGCAATATTTGGCGGTGCCCCCCTAGAACCTAGGTCCTTGCTACACCCCTGTTGTACAGTAACTAAGGTGAAGGTGATGCCTTTGTAATTACATCTGCATATACTGGTTAGACCCTCAGATCGTCTCAAAGAAGGATGTTAAACTGTAGGTCCCTGTCTGTTTTCAGTCACTGCTAACCTGTACAGTATAAGGTGGATATTAAAGAACCTGTTGTGTTGTTCGTAAGAGTAGGGGAATGTTGCCCAGTTGTTTCTTTCTTCTTGATACCTAACCAACAAAATGCTGACAGGCTTAAACTATAAATTGCCATTACACAGCTGACAAATTATTGATAATACAGCCCTTTATACCATTAAACAGCCACAATTGAGGTTTAGCTTTTTATCTGTATTTTCAGGTCAAGGGTTTGGTAGCACAGTTAATCAAAGTTAAAGATGTCAAGAATGCAACAAGTCTAGAAGTGGCTGCCGGCGGAAGGGTTAGTATTGGATAATTATGGTATTAAAAATATTGCCAATATGTAAATATTAACTTTGAAAAGTTCCTTTCACAGTTCATTGCACCATCTTGAAAGGTAGCCGTTCCTTTGCATCGAAGCAAGACGATCGAAGCTTGCAATGATAGAGACGTGAATAATTGTCCAAGGTGTTAAAAAAAGTCTCTATCATTCCAAGCTCACAGTTGGTCTCGCTTCGATGCAAAGGCAAGACTACCTTTCAAGATGGCACAGGGAACTGTGAAGAGTACTATTGATGGATTTGCCATGCATGAGATGTGAAACCTACATGTAGGGTTTTTCTCCAGTTCTCCTCAATCTGAAAAACCTTTAACAAGCCAATTCTTAGTTTACTTAGTAGACTTTCACAAAGTTCTTCATCTCCATATTAGTCAATGCTCACTGAATAAGGCACAGGAAAACCAATCAGGATCACTTGCAGTAGACATAGATTGGCCCTGACTTACATCAGCCCAGAAATTGTTTCATAGCTCAATCTCTGAGTTAGCCGTGGCCTGACTTACATCAGCCCAGAGGTTGTCTCATGGCTCAATTTCTGAGTTAGGCATGCCCTGACTTTGATAAGCCCAGAGGTTGAAGTTTTTTGAGTTAAATCATTCTACTCCAAATTGTTCTAATGTTTGAATGACTCTTCTTGTTCTGTTGTTCCATACAGCTGTACAATGTTGTAGTAGACTCGGAAACAACAGGCAAAAAACTGCTTCAGAATGGACAGTTAAAGAGACGCTACACTATCATACCACTGAACAAGATCTCTCACAAGACAATTCCTAATGAGGTGGTTAGCAGAGCTCAGAATTTGGTATGTCAAGATCTTATTCACCATAAATCAAATTAATGTTCCCCTGTAAATTCTCACAGTTCCAGTGGCAGATGCAGGGTTTTGTTCATGGAAGGGTGTAGCGCTGTAGGTGCTTGTCCCCCCCCCCCCCCTAAAAAAAACATCCAACCTTGTATTTGGTATAGACTTCTTATTTGCAAAGTAGGGAGGGGGGAGAGGGGTGGTACAACCCTTAGAATCAAAGAAAGAAATCATTATTTTGTATTGGTTATCTTCCAAGTAGGGGCACAAAGTTGTCCCAGGGGAGGGCTATGCAACCCTTGCATCCCTCCCCTAGATCCACCCCTGAGGTACATACGTAAAAATACCAAACCAAACAAGGTAGCAAAACCAGGGTTTTAGGACGTTCCAAAGACGTACAACTATTTGTATGTTGAGTGTTACAAACAAAATTATCTTTCCCTATTCCTTGGAGACATTATGAAACTCCCAGACTCGCTTGTTCGCGATATGATACGGGAAACTCATGAATAAAAATGATAGCAGGCTCTTAACATGTGATAATCTCTATATATTTAACGGTAAACGGTGTTCAGCTTACCCATGAGATTAATATCGCCCTGGACCCCCACAGTTACCACATATACAACATTGCCTGGCTGCGTAACCAGCGTGGTTGGTCCTTGTAGTGTAGTGGTTAACACGTCGGACTAGTATACCGAAACCGTGGGTTCGAGTCCTGCCAAGGGCATATGATATTTTTCTCTTAATTCTTTATTCTATATATTTAGGTTGGCAAAGATAGTGTTAATTCTGCTCTTTCTTTGGTTGGATATGAGAGTGAAGTCAAGGCAGCGATTGCTTATGTCTTTGGTTCTACTTTAGTGTGTGATACCATAGATCATGCTAAAAAGGTAGGTTGACTTGTATCATTGTTTGGGCTTCCTGTGTAAAGCAAATATCAAGGCTTAGAATATCCTGGCACCACTCTCCCAGAGCTCAAAATATCAGCTAGTTCAACATGTGCGTTCAAAATCGTATTTGAGCAAACAAGTACCAAATTTGGCTGGACATTGACCGTTGACCAGTTGTTATTTTGAGCCCTGCTCTCGCCAATGCGACCTGGGTTTGAGTTCCGAAGGGCTCAATGTCATATGTGAGTAGAGTCAGTTTCAGGGTTCAGAGGTTACAGAAAAATGAGCGATTCAAGAATAGAGCAGCTCCAAACAGCTTTGAACAATAATTGTTTTTTAAAAGTCTGATATTTGGATCGTATTTATATCTTATTCGCATTCAATTTCTAGGTTACATTTGACCCTAAAGTGAAAACAAGGACAGTCACTCTTGAGGGGGATGTGTTTGACCCTGCAGGAACATTGACTGGAGGTATGTTGAATGCCATTCAAGCTAGAAGAGGGGGGGGGGGGGGTGCGTGGGCACCCTGTAATCTCCACCTGTTTCTCCCTATGACCTGCCCCTGTATCAAACAATTTCACTGACTTTTTAAATTACTTTTAATACTCTAGGTGCCAGGTCTTCCTCTGTTTCCATTCTTGCCAAGCTTGAAGAGCTCAAAGAAGCACAAGACAAGCTGACAGAGAAATCCAGTGAGCTGGAGAAAGTAGTCAAGGAACTAAACAGCTGTAAAAGTGTAGCTGAAAAGTAAGAACATCGACATTGACAATTACCGTATTTACTCGAAAAAGCGCTGCCCCCAAATAAGCGCCGCGGTCCCGTTAATTTTTCGCACAGATAGAAAATATACCATTAAATTTAAAGAAAATATTTCTCGAGTCCAATTTTTAAATAAGCGCCGCATTTGAGGCGCGAAAAATTAATAAGCGCCGCGGCGCTTATTCGAGTGAACACCGTAACTTGATGCTAAAGTTTGAATGATATTTGTCGTGAATAAACATGGAATTTTGTTATTCGACATGTTTTTATTCCCTAGGTACCAGCAGCTGAAGCAACAGTATGACTTGAAGGTCCATGAAGCAGAACTAGCACAAACAAGAATGAAGCAAAGCACCCACCATCATCAACTGGAGGAGATTAAAGCCATGGAGAACTCTATTGGTTAGTTAAGCAGGAAATACACGTTTGCGATTTATCTGCCTGATTTATAGTCCCGAGATCATCGGGAAGCAACTCGTGCGTGTAGTTTAGAGCCCGATCGAAGCCCGATTCGAACAAAATTGAATCGGCCCAACTCACTGTCTGTAGCACTGTCACAGATATTCTCATGTCGGCCCGATTTTTAAATTCAAATCCGGCTTGAATCGGCGCACAGGTACACGCACGATTTGCTTCCCGACATATTCTGATGAATAATCGGGCCGACATCGCGGCGTGTAGATGGGCCTTTACAAAATAGTACTGTATATCAAATATTATCGATATTATTACAAAGAAAGCCACTACCATAAACAGGGGGGGGGGGAATCTTAGGAGAATATAAGGCAGTTATATTGAGTTAAAAGACTAAGATTTGAGAGAGCTTGTTTCAGGTTCAATCTGTGAGTTAGCAGTGCCCTGACTTTGATCAGCACAGAGGTTGTTTCAGGTTCAATCTGTGAGTTAGCCGTGCCCTGACTTTGATCAGCCAGAGTTTGTCTCACAGTTAAATAAATTTGAAGTTTTTGTTGTTTCTTGTTTTGTAATTCAGAGGAACAGCAGCAAATCATATCCAAAGCTAAAGAAACCATTGCTGCAGCTACAGCAAAGTGCAAAGACGTTGAGGAGAAGATGAAGGTACAAAAAAGTTTTTGGAACGCCAGACATGTAATTTTTAGGGCTCAAATTGAAAGATTCTGACACAATACCTTGTTTATTTGATTCATATAGGAAGCAAAGACATACAGAGAAAGAGAGCTGAAGAAGGCAGAAGAAGACCTCAACAAGGCCAAGAAGAAAGCAGAGCAGTCAATCAAAGAAACCAAGACCAAACAACAGGTTAGAAGATACATATAGGATATTACATGATATTACATGATATTATCTCTCACGAGTGAGTGCAGCGAACGAGTAAGAGATAATATCAGCACGAGAAGATAAAATTCGTATCTCCAAGCGGCCATGTAATGTTCTGTTTATTATATGAAATCTTCAATGAAAAATAACGGAGAATTTGAGAAGCTGAGCAAAAAGTCGAAATTTGACACCACCAGTGTTGATAAAAATCGTATCCCCACTGGCCACTGGTGGGAGTGGGGATATCAATTTTATCATTTTGATGTCACTCAATATCACACTCTTTTCATATGATAAAATCATATATCATTTATCTATTTAACCTGTGAACAGGATCGCCCATCCCTATCCACAGGCTACATGCTCATGGAAGTTAGATTTTTTGTTTAAATCCCATCCATAATGACTTACAAAGAAATAATTCTGAAGGGAATAACATTTGGTCTAACATGGTTGTTACATACCATAATTGTACCATATCGTACCATAATCGGTAGTATGGGTGGCATAGGCTGCTAACGTATAATAAGCTTTCACCATCGTAATTCCAGAGGTTTGTTTGGGTCACTGGTTCAAACCCTGCAGAATTGAAATTGCTTGATGTGTTGTTCTCCCCATATGCTACAATGGTTTTCTTTGGGTTCTCTGGTTTCCTCTCTTCGTAAAAATCAATATGTGAGTTGAGCGTTGTGCGCATAGAATATTCAATTTAGTGGTAGTGTGTGAGTGAAAAGTGTCCCCAATTAGTGCAAAAGCACTAGAATGAATAGACACTTATGATGTTACAATCTTGATAAGAGGTTGTGGAAAATTCTAACATTGATAATAATTGTAATTGAAGAGCAATCAAATAATGAGATTCGTGTTGGCTGCACATCAATAACATGAAATCATTGACTTTTAGGAAGTTGAAGGACTAAAACTCGAAATAGATGAAATTGTCAAGGAATCTTCAAATGTCGAGGAACAGGTAAAAGACTAATATTATAGGACCCATTTCAATTAGCAAGGTTTCTGCCACAGTTGTGATAAAAAGTTAAATTTTACACCGTAAAAAATAAGAGAGATCACTTACTGTAGTTTCGGACGCTAGTCCTTCGTCGGAGTAAAAGGATTTCTGCCAGCTGAGTTGATCGCCTTCCCCGAAAGGAATTATGGGTCACTATTTTTGGTTAGTATTTTTCGAGCATTTTCCGAGTATACAATGTAGACTTTTCTTGTTGATTGAAATAAAATTCCTCCATGAGTTCGACTAGCTTTTACGATTAATTTAAAGAAGGAAGAACTCGTATTTCATAAATTCTCTTGGTAGAATAATGGGGAAATGCCAAAATACGATCTTGAATCCTCAATTCTGATTGGTTGACCTTGAGTTTGTTCTGAAGGTCAACTCAGCTGGTGGCTATCAATAAACAACATTGAGGAGTTGAATCCAAGAAACCATCAATAGTACAAGAGCATCACTTTGCTGGACAATATTTTAATATTTTACAATTCTTTCTCCAGATGAAAAACATTGATGAAGGCATACTAAAGATTGAAGAACAGGTAGCAAGTCTTGAGGAAAAAGCCAAACAGACAAAGGTACTAATAATTACTAATAATTACTAATAATTAATATTTGGTGTATTACCTACTGAAGATACTGTATATTTGTTAATGGCATTCGCCTATCACCTATGGTATCGCCATCACATGTGAGTAGAGTTTGTTAGGTCTCCTCTTCCTTGATTTGAGAGATTTTCTCCGTTTTTTCGCCCTCGCCAGAATCTAACAAGCCGGCTAAATTCCAATTCAATCTGTGAGTTAGCCGTGCCCTGACTTAGATCAGCCCAGAGGTTGTTTCAGGGTTTGAACTGTGAGTTAGCCGTGCCCTGACTTAGATCAGCCCAGAGGTTGTTCAAGGGCTGGATCTGTGAGTTAGCCATGCTCTGACTTAGATCAGCCCAGAGGTTGTTCAAGGGCTGGATCTGTGAGTTAGCCATGCTCTGACTTAGATCAGCCCAGAGGTTATTTTAGGGTTCGATAAAATTTGAAGGTTTAACCGGGCTTGTGCTACATAAATTCTTGAAACTTATTGAGTTTGAAATCCATTTCTAAAGCCCCTTGTACACGAATTAGAAATCTTAGAGAACACTATTTTTTTTTTTTTATCTCCAGAAAACTGTCCAAGATGCCGAGGCAGAGCTGAATAAACAGAAAGAAACACTCAAGACTTACAACAAGGTATGCATAACATAGGAGTAATTGAGCACATACAAGAGGAAGGCTACGCCGTAACATCATACTGAGAGTACATCATACAGTATTGAATAATTCAAGAAATGTTTATACCCTCAGGCTATAAGTGAGAAAGTATCCGCCCAGAGAGAACTCCAGACAGAAAGTTCTAAAGCACAACTAGAAATGAAAGAGTTGGACCACAAGCTCGTCAAATTTCAAAAAGAAAGCAAAGACGCTGCACAAAAGGTTGGTTTATACTTTACTGCAATTTCCCGTTTATGCAAACTCTGTATTTGCGAGTCGCCCATTGGAATTTGGTTTCTCACTGCCCCCAGTCAAGAATATAAAAGGTACCGACAAGTTATTTTTGATTGACGGAAGCCAATACTAAGCGAAAACGTTGTTTGAACTTCGGTGTCAGCGTAATCATGAAAATCGCAGTAAGAGCAAAAGAAAATGTAACAATTGCTTACTATCAATAGACGTCAATTCCGGTAGTATCTCCGTTTTAAACGGCTTGGAGAATGTTGGAGGTTGTCTGTGTATTTTGTTTTCTGGTTTCATGTTGTAGAAATAGTCAGATAGAATACTTTGAGGAATTATTTTGACATGATTTGATTTAAGAATCACTAGTTGCCCCCCAGTCAAATCCAAAAAAGTCACGTGATTGATAGTAAGCAATACATCTTTTAATAGAGATGATAACTAGCGGTAAGCTAGTGTGGGCTGCGTCGGTGTTTCTAATGAAACAGTATGGATAAAAAGTTAAATTTTACACCGTAAAAAATAAGAGAGATCACTTACTAACGTTTCGGACGCTAGTCCTTCGTCGGAGTAAAAGGGAGCGTCCGAAACGTCAGTAAGTGATCTCTCTTATTTTTACGGTGTAAAATTTAACTTTTTATCCATACATCTTTTAATATACCTGTATCTCGGCTTCCTGAGATAGCAGCCATGTAGCTGAAGTAACTCACGACGTTAAATATTGTTACTTTACTTTTATCTTTTTCGTAACTATTTTCTTAATATAAAGGTGGAGAGCATGTTGTCCAAGTACGATTGGATCTCTAGTGAACGTCAGTTCTTTGGTCAACCCAACACGTTCTATGACTTTGCTGCAAATGACATGAGAGATGTTGGCAAACACTTGACCAAGCTCCAAGAAACTAAGGACAAGTTGGGCAAGAACGTGAATATGAGGGCTATGAACATGTTGGAGAAAGCAGAAGAAAAGGTATTTGATCAAGGGAAAAAATTGCATGCTAAAGCAAACCAAGGCAAAAACAATCCCCTCTCCTACATGTATTTAAAAAAAAGGAAAGAAAAAGATAAAAGGAATTTCCAATCAACATTGATTCAATGAAGGCAAAAACGATCGTTTTAACCACTTAACCATCTTTAGTTATTTATTAAGGTGCCTCCTCTGCGCACTTTTTTTCGGTTTCCCCGGTCAAACCCATGGATGATAGAGAAGGGGAAGATGTCGGCCTTGTACAAAAGTTAGCCATCCGTATTAATATAAAATGGAACTCTCCCGTAGCTCAGTGGCAGAGCGTCTGTCTAGTATACGGAGGGCCGTGGAATCGATTTCCATTTCTGAGCTCCCTGCTTTGTGTGTGTCAATTCTTTTTTCCACTAATGCTTTATTCCACACAGCCTTACTCAATATTACATTAAAATGGAACTAATTTGTTCGTTTATTGAAAAAGAGTGTAACCTGTACGCTTGCATCGTTGTAGTATAATGACTTGATGAAGAAAAAGAGAATCGTGTTAAACGACAAAGACAAGATTGCAGCAGTTATCCAAGAACTCGATGAGAAAAAGAACGAGGCTTTGCGAAATGCTTGGGTTAAAGTCAACAAGGTAAGTTGAGTACAGCGATATAGGGCAATCCCCTGCGAATGACATAGAAAAAAAGGTCACTGAAATGCGAAACGTTTTGAAATAGATCCTTTGATGATTTGCAATAATCCTAATTTTCATCGTATACTTTCGTTTCATCAGCCTTACATTAATTTTATTAACCGAACTTTCGAGCAACTTGCTCTTCATCGGGGTAGAAACGAAAGTATATAATGAATTTAAACACGGCCTACACGAACATCTACATAATCCTAATTTTGTTCTGCAGGATTTTGGTTCGATATTCTCCACCCTACTCCCCGGTGCATTAGCTAAACTCGCTCCACCAGAGGGTCAGACTGAACTGGATGGTCTAGAGGTCAAGGTTGGGTTTGGCACAGTATGGAAAGAAAGCTTGAGTGAACTCAGTGGCGGACAAAGGTACAATATACATTATTTTATTATATAGCCACATTGCTACGAACGCTCTAATTGGTTCAAAGCTGTTACAAAATAAAGTTAAAACCATGTAAAGATTTAAATTTATCGCCAAGCTTTCGGACAAAGCGTCCATCATCAGGGCAAGTGGTTCAAAGCTGTGTCCCCTTAAAACGTGGAGTACGGTGGTAACGTCATTCGCACGCACGATTCCGGCATTGTCTACAACTTGTGCTTCTCTACAAAACAGACCTTGGGCCTAATGTTTTCCCATGTCAGACCACGTGTCATTCCCTAGAGTATCATTTCTTTGTTTAACGGTTGCGCATGAGAAGACACAAGAATATGGATAAAACTCAAAGAATCGTATTCGCAAATAAATGACACGTGGTCTAGAATGGTAAAACATTACCCCCAAGCTAAAAAGGATTATCCTTCGCGCTTTCGCCATTTTCTGCGTGCTGTATTGCTTGGCTGAGCATGGCTAAAAATGTAAGCACTAAACTTTTCAATCTTTCATTTTCATTCTCTTTTAGATCACTGGTCGCTCTTTCTCTCATTCTATCGCTTCTACTTTTCAAACCCGCACCGTTGTACATCCTAGACGAAGTAGATGCAGCCCTCGATCTCTCACACACGCAGAACATCGGTCAAATGGTGAAATCCCACTTCAGACATTCCCAATTCATCGTAGTCTCTCTTAAAGACGGCATGTTCAACAATGCCAATGTTCTCTTCAAGACCAAGTTCGTCGATGGCGTCTCTACAGTGACTCGCTACGCGCAGAATCCATCAAGCCGTGGAGGTGACCATACCACCGGCAAAACCACAGCTAAGAGAGGTCAAGATAGATCTAAGAGGGTCAGGATTGATACGACACCACAACCGCTGACCACTACTCAGTCCTTGACGACTTCCTAAACTTAATTTCTTAGCGACTGTCAAACATCAATATTTTTTATAAATCTATTGTAAAAACAATCTGCTAGCGTGGCTTGAGTTGGTGAGACCAGATATTGCGTTCTTGGGTTGCAAAATTGTTCCGGTAGGAAATGAGCCGTGGCGGCCATGTTGGACGATAACTCCAACATGGCGACTATGAGAGGTCTCTTGACCGCGATCCCCAATGGCGTATTTGTAAAAATGCATTTATTAGTGACTCGTAATCAGACTGTTACTCGAGGCACATGGAAACGTCAAAGACATTTTTCCGTCCACTTGGTGCCGGATGTCCCATGGACCTTTAGTGATATGGGAACATAGTGCATTGTGGTCTAGCTTAGGTACAAACATCTTTTGTTCAGCATACTTTATATGGTGTTAGCTATACCACAATGCATACTGTTTTTCGAATTCAGAAAAAGGCTTATTTCAGACACGATCAGTGGATGTGTCTTTTCCATTCCCTCTTATTGATTCATTAAGAAGTTAAATTAGAGTATCATGAATAACCTATTCTAACTAGCAGATGTTGTAATATACCATATCCTTTTCTGTGCAATACTACAAATATATCATAAACAAATGAAATAATGTTGATTGTAAGCGATTGTCGATAAATACCCGATATGTTATAAAGATATTGAAAGCTTTCCAAGGACAGGTTCCGGCCTTGGTAACACAAACTTGTATGCCTTTTTTTTTAAAATGACGGCCGCAAATTCAGATTAGTGAAAATTAAACACCTATAGCATAACTAGAAAGAGCAGCTTTACTTTAGTATAACTACAAAGTTTCATTATATATATGTCAGGTGTTATATTTGCCGGAAAAAAGTTAATTGAAAATTGACAAATTTACAGACGTAATTTGTATGACTGCGGGTATACACCATAAGCCCAGTCATACAAACGTCTGGGGGTTCTCAATTTTGAACTTGAGTTGTCTCGACCGATAACACCTGACAATATGCTTAACTGAAGTAAATGTGCTCTTTCTAGGGCTGGTATGGATAGGTTTTCGATTTTATCTCATTGAATTTGGGCCGCCATTTTTGAAAAAGGTCTATTATTCAGTTCCTCGTACCCAGCATCCCTCGCCCTTTGAGGGAGACGCATTTCCCCCGTGTTTTCAAAGGAACTAAGATTTCTTTATTAACGTCCTTACCTTACATAGTCTAAAAGAAAAACTGACAGTACAACTTGTATATATATTATTTTTGAAATATCTTGGTACTTTTGTGTTTTTTATTGTGGTATTTATGGAATAAACATTTTTGTAAAATTACATTTTTTCCTCTTTCTTTCTTCCTTTTTTCCTTTCCTTTCCTATCATCTTTTTTCCTTGGTTGCTTGCTCACTGCCTCCTTTCACTTTCCCTTCCTTCCTTTTTCTTATCCGAATCCGAGTTAAAGTCCGAAATCAAAAGAGTTACCGACAGATGGTCACATGAAATGTTATCCATCTTTTGCACATGCAACACAAACAAGTATAAGATCTGTTAAGATTCTTAAAAACATAAATTCCTGAGTTCCATGTCTCCGTACGGATTTCTATATTATCTATAGATGAAAATTTTCGTTGCGACAAAATCGAATGTCAAAGGCCGCTCGAGTTCTTTTTCGATCGAATACGTTTGTTTAAAATCCAACAAATTTGTAAACGTTATGTTCATGAATAGTTCTTACATTGATGTGTTTTGAGTTACCAAATATATATTTTCATAGTTTCATGGTGGCGAGACACATTCAGCCTTACATTCCACTCTATAACAACAGGTCCACGAAAGCAAGAACTGAGAGCAAAGCCACCTTGCTGTTAAAGGGCTTCCCGCTATGAACCAATCAAAATTAAGGTGAAAAAATATCCTCCAATAAGAATGCTTCGATATTTCATTGTAACTGTTTGCTACGTTCTTTGACAGATATTTATAACATTTTGGATACTTGATCATGAACAACATTTGAATGTAATTGTGAGTAAAAAAATTTGATTTTATCCAACTTTGTTGTCCGGTCTCCCTAGTCGTTTCATCCAATATAAAACCCGGCAACTGATTAGCCTTGATTTAATTTTACAGGATAACAATTCAGCGAAGAATGTGGCTTCAATACATCGTCTTTGCTTCGCTGTTTGTGCCGTAAGTTTTACAAATATCCAGAATTAAATTTCTATAGGTATACTCTGCTTGTTTTTCCTCCGTTCAAACTTAATAGCCAATTTTCGAATTCGTAAAATACCGCTGTGTTCAGTGACTACAGATTCATTTACGCATTTAAAATGCGATGTTACACGAGACGATTTGCAACGACGATTTTTCGCGATACGCCGTTACGCAAAAGGTTTATACCATGTAACATGCCAGATGGGACCATTTTTTGCGTAATTCGACTTCAGACAACACGTTGCGAGATGGTGATCTGAAGTCAAAACCTCGCAACTCAAAATGACAAATTTTTCGCAGCGTTGCACGAAAAATCGTCGTTGCAAATCGTCTCGTGTAACATCGCCTTTAACCTAAGTTCAATGTCAAAACATTCACAAATACCAACCAATGCAACACCTCAACAATATACAAACATGATAATGATGGTTTGCGTATGGTGATGGAATATGAAATGTATATGTGATCGTACTATTCTGAATTGGACTCTACAAACACTTTGGCATAAATGAACCTGTAGTCAAGGAAGAAAGTGGTATTATACGAATTTGAAAAACTCGGGGCTAATATTCAAGGATTCATGCTCATAATTCAGTGGTTTAACCCATTTCAAACGTCGGTCTAATCATGAGCCGAACTTAATGACATCAAAGAAGACCGCCTTATTATCCATTGTTTTCAATGCGTTCGGCTCATGTGAAGTGTCACGTTTGAACTTGGCCTTAAAGTTTAATTTTGTGAAAAACTTTAATACTATATTTCTATATTTTTCAGCTCATATTTCTTCTGTTCAAAACGTAAGTATTGTATTGACAAAATGATAATTTCTACGAGTAATCTGTTTGATTTTCAACTTCTAATATTGATAATAATCTTTATCTACTGTAATGCACTTTATTACAGTGAATATTATTAGTCCCCTTAATAGTGCTTAAACGTTGTGTAGCTATCACACTCTTCTATTTGTTTGTGTTAATAGTTTGACTGCAAAAATACGATAGGGCATTTGAAAATTTCGAATGAGCGGTAAAAAAAAAAAAAAAAAAAGGAAAAAGAAAAAAAAAAAAAAGAAAAAAAGAAAAGAAAGAAAACACGGAGAATTGATATTGTCGAAACATAAGCTTCCAACTTAATTTGTAATTATCAGAAAATATTGTCTAAGAAGAATAACAAATGATATACCTGAAAGCGGCACCAGAACCCTGGATTAATGTCCAGCCAATTATTACTGGTCGATAAAAGAAACAGGCAAAAATAAATATATCATCACAAGGTTCCTGACACGCAAGGTGGGTGTCAATTAAAGTGTTTCCATAACAAATTAGGCGGAAAACGCAAGAACATCTCTATGGAAGTCATGGAAACTCATTGATTGACGTTCACCAAAGCCTTCCCCCAGGCTACTTCTACGCGACTGCTATTCTCGGACGTGCTATTGAGAATCACTTTCCAAATTTCAATATTCTAGTTGGCAAAGTGACCACGCAAAAAGCAATCCAAGACAAGGCTCCGGGAAAAAATGGAGTAATCCTAATTTATTCTTATATTTTCACGGAACCTCTTGAATTGCTTTGTGCGTGATCACTCTGCCAACCAGGATATTAAAAGTCCGCCATTTTTATTTAATTTAATTTTGATTTTAGGATCAATTTTGATTGGTTGATCAATCTAAAAATAAAATTCAAAAATTCAAAAAAAAAATTATTTGTAGATGGATGAACCAATCAAAATTCAAAAACTTTATTTGTAGATGGATGAACCAATCAAAATTCAAAAACTTTATTTGTAGATGGATGAACCAATCAAAATTCAAAGATGTTATTTGTAGATGGATGAACCAATCAAAATTTAAAATAGATTAGACGGACGATCATGAATGTTATTCCACCCACAGCATGCGAACATTCACAAGCACTGGGTATGGAAGGTGGATGGATACCAGATTCCTCACTCCAGGCATCGTCTCAACTTAATATTCATCACAGACCCCAACTTGCTCGACTCTATAATGTAAGACATGGACGAGACGCAGGGGGGTGGTCTGCCAAGACAAACGATGGGCAGCAGTGGATTAAAATCGATCTTGGTGCGACGAAACTAGTGACTGAAGTCTTGACTCAAGGACGACAGGATGCAAAGGAGTGGGTCAAGAAGTTCACTGTTGGGTACGGTGAGGATGGAGAACATTATAAGATGTATAGAGATGGATTATCATTCGTAAAGGTAATTGATGATTCTATAAATCTCGATTAATAATTCATTCGTTTATTCTCTCTTCTTTCCCTAGGCCACACACCATCAACCCGCATCGATCCATCGATCCATGCATCCATCGATCCATCCATCGATCCATGCATCCATGCATCCATGCATCCATGCATCCATGCATCCATCCATCCATCCATCCATGCATCCATGCATCCATGCATCCATGCATCCATGCATCCATGCATTCATGCATCCATGCATCCATGCATCCACCCATCCATCCATCCATCCATCCATCCATCCATCCATCCATTAATAATAATAATGATAATAATAATAATAAAATAATAATAATAATAATAATAATAATAATATCTTTAATAGTTAATCCTCGTAAAGGTTATTACTTAACTATTTACAATCAAATAGATAAATATAATCAAATTACAGTGATATCCAATTTAATAATAAGTATTTACAATCAGATGAATAAATATAATAAATAAATATTATATCATACACTAGTAGATAAAAGTTGATTTTTCAAGATTCTTTTAAAGTCAGTTACTGATAGGCATTGTTTCATCCACCAATCCATCGTTCTATCTATCCCTCCATCCGTATATTAATCAATGCAGTTTCCCCCCGTTCGTTTATTTTGTGATATTCTTATTTCATATAGGACTTTTCTGCGAATTTTGACAACAACAAGATAGTCAAGAACAAATTCAATCCTCCAATCAGAGCACGTTTCATTAGAATATTTCCGTGCAAGTGGCACGGGCACATCTCCATGAGGATTGGATTTAGAGGATCGCCAGGTATGTTAAACTATAGTGTGCGATCGATCATTTTGACAAAGTAGGATTTGGTAAACGACGTCAATCAAAGTGTTTTCATAACAATTTATCGGAAAACCCAAAGTTTTTAAGGGAGCGTCTCTATGGAAGTCATGGAAACTCATTGATTGACGTTCACCAAAGCCTTCAACCAGGCTACTTCTACGAGACTGCTATTCTCGGACGTGCTATTGAGAATCACTTTCCAAATTTCAATAATCTGGTTGGCAAAGTGACCACGCAAAAAGCAATCCAAGACGAGGCTCCGGGGGAAAAATGGAGTAATCCTAATTTATTCTTATATTTCCCCAGAGCCTCGTCTTGAATAGCTTTTTGCGTGATCACTCTGCCAACCAGATTATTGAAAGTCGGCTATTCTAATATAATTTATTTTGATTTAAGGATCAATTTTGATTTAAGGATCATTCTAAAAATAAAATTCAAAAATGTTATTTGTAGATGGATGAACCAATCAAAATGTAAAATAGATTAGACGGACGATCATGAATGTTATTCCACCCACAGCATGCGAACATTCACAAGCACTGGGCATGGAAGGTGGATGGATACCAGATACCTCATTCCAGGCATCGTCTCAACTTAATATTCATCACAGACCCCAACTTGCTCGACTCTATAATGTAAGACATGGACGAGACGCAGGGGGGTGGTCTGCCAAGACAAACGATGGGCAGCAGTGGATTAAAGTCGATCTTGGTGCGACGAAACTAGTGACTGAAGTCTTGACTCAAGGACGACAGGATGCAAAGGAGTGGGTCAAGAAGTTCACTGTTGGGTACGGTGAGGATGGAGAACATTATAAGATGTATAGAGATGGATTATCATTCGTAAAGGTAATTGATGATTCTATAAATCTCGATTAATAATTCATTCGTTTATTCTCTCTTCTTTCCCTAGGCCACACACCATCAACCTGCATCGATCCATCGATCCATTCATCCATCGATCCATCCATCGATCCATCCATCGATCCATCGATCCATCCATCCATCCATACATCCATCCATCCATCCATCCATCCATCCATCCACCCACCCACCCACCCACCCATCCATCCATCCATCCATCCATCCATCCATCCATCCATCCATCCATCCATCCATCCATCCATCCATCCATCCATCCATCCATCCACCATCCATCCATAATAATAATAATAATAACAATAATAATAATAATAATAATGATGATGATGATGATGATAATAATAATATTTTTAATAGTTAATCCTCGTAAAGGTTATTACTTAACTATTTACAATCAAATAGATAAATATAATAAAATTACAGTGATATCCAATTTAATAATAACTATTTACAATCAGATGAATAAATATAATAAATAAATATAATAACATACACTAGTAGATGAAAGTTGATTTTTCAAGATTCTTTTAAAGTCAGTTACTGATAGGCATTATTTCATCCACCAATCCATCGTTCTATCTATCCCTCCATCCGTATATCAATCAATCCATTTTCCCCCGTTCGTTTATTTTGTGATATTCTTAATTCATATAGGACTTTTCTGCGAATTTTGACAACAACAAGATAGTCAAGAACAAATTCAATCCTCCAATCAGAGCACGTTTCATTAGAATATTTCCGTGCAAGTGGCACAGGCGAATCTCCATGAGGATTGGATTCAGAGGATCACCAGGTATGTTAAACTATAGTGTGCGATCGATCATTTTGACAAAGTATTATTTGGTGAACGTCAATCAAAGCTGGAAGTGTAGGTATAAAACGTCATTATTCTTGAGGCCTATTTAGAAAAGGTACACAAATGAATATATTCTGATTGGCTCAAAGCGGAAGGCCGTGGAATCCCACATGTCTACACTTATTCTGCAAATTGATAACAATAGCTGGGTTTCAATCAGCTGATAAAAGTCTTTGAATCTCATTATCTGCTCCAAATGGTTGTCAAACACTGACCACCATGTGCTGTCAACCAGAAAGAATTCTATTGAAAACTTGTGATTCAGCTGATGAACATTCCACACGAGACAGGAAATGACGTCAAGTGAAACCCAGCTATTAATATAGTTTACTAATTCTGAATTTCGTTGATAGGAACACAGCAAAAGCTCAAACGGTACCCACGCACCATTGATATGGGTTTCCTCATTGCTGGGTCACGCCAAGTTGGGCGAGCTAACTTTGCTTTACAGAAAAGCTTCGTTCGGTCTGTTTCCAACATGTTCGAGGTATCTCTACATGGGTCACATGTTGGTCTTGTTACGTACTCCAGTAGAGCTTCTGTGGAAATGAGGTGGGTATCAGTAGTGATGGACAGACAGACAGACAGTAGCTTGAACCAGTGCTCTGATTTTCATGTGACGTCATAACTCCGCCATATTTGTTTGTCTAGAACAATATTTCCATTAGTTTATTTCGTTACGTCTTGTCACGTACTCCAGCTGATGTGGAAATGAGACAGTAGCTTGTACCAGTGTTTTGGTTTCTTGCTTTCATGTGACGTCATATTGACGTCATAGCGACGCCATATTGGTTTCTCAAAAACAATATTTCCATTAGTTTATTTCGTTATATGCTATTTGATTCTTTTGTGTATGAAACTCCGAGTAGAAACTGTCAGTGAGAGAAAAAATAAAAATAAAAATAAGGAAAATTGTAAGATCGCATTTAAAACAACCAGTAGGTTGTCATCGTATTTATGATTTTCATGTGACGTCATAGCGCCGCCATATTGATTTATTAAGAAAATCTATGTTTTGTCTGTAGATTTTCGTCGTTTTTATCTAACTTAGCTGTACAACAAAGAATTAGCCGAATTCCATTCCCAGACGAGGAAGGACAGCGCATTGATCTTGGTCTTGATGCTGCTCGTAAACTTTTCAATGGACCAGAATACATAAGCCGTTTCCTACTAGTTGTCGTGTCTGGTATAAAAAATAGAAGACGAGCTTTGAAGATGATTAAGGAAATGCAAGCGATGGAAAAACAACGAATTAAAGTATATGTTGTTGTCATAGGAACAACCTTTGTTGCAGGTGAGCTGGCACTATCTAGAAGACAAAATATTTTTTTTTCACAATAATACTGCCCAAACAGCTAGTCCCTTTATTTTGTTGGTGTCCTTAATTCTCAGTAGTTTGAAAGATCGAGGACTAGTTTGAGTCATGAAGAGCCGGGGGGGGGGGGGGGGGGGGGGGTGGGTTGAACGAGGGCAAAAAATTCTCTCCTCAAACGCTAGATTCCACTCCGATATAAACTTTTATGAGTCAATTTCGTTTTGCAGTGACGTCATTTATTTTTACGTCACTATTTCAGTTCAGCTGGAAACAGTCACTAAAATATAAAGGAAATAAATCTGCTGTCTCGCTCGAAAGGTTTACCTTCTATTCCTCGTCTATCCCTTTTCACGTCTGTCAAACACTATGCTGTCTAATTCACCCTAATTGCACCCTGCATAGAAGGTGGTGAGCCCCTATTTGCACCCCCTCCCCCTCCACCATAACTGAATAACTACTAGTCCCTAAATAAATGACGTGATTTTTTAACAGGATTAAAGAAGCTACTTGGATATGGTAACGGTAAAGTGTTTTATTTACCTTCGTTCAAAAGTTTGTTAACTCATCAAAAAGACATTGCTCATCAAATTTGCCAAGTAAGTCTTGTTAGCTGAAGCTTTTTATTGCCCTTTTTACGTTACTGGTTGTAAGCAATCGCACAGGGAACCCAAAAAGATATAATTTCACTTCCACTTTCATCTGTAGTGGGCTCCTTTTGCATCTAATATAACATTCCATTCCGTGTCAAAGGGTTGATCTGGACAGTTAAATCAATGACGTTACCAAGGCTTCTCCTGTTGTCTAGGAATTTTTCTTCGATTTCTCAGGTTTTTCATTTTTTGATTTTCATTTTTTGATTTTAGTTTTTTTTTAGTTTATTTTATATATTTTTTATTTATTTAAGTAATTCACCCTGAGGCCGGTGTGGTTACAATAGAACAACGATTTCCCCTACTAGGTAACCCACCTAACCTACCCTATAAAAAAGAGACGACCCACCCCCTGGAAACCTAATAGTAAAAAAGTAAACCTTTATAAAAAAGAAAACCTATTTTAAATGTTTGAAAAAGGTCGGGAAAATGGCGCCAAAAGAAAAAGGTGCTCAAACCGCACCAGCTTTGTTAAATGTTTTTGTGTGTTTTGTTTTAGGTTAACGAATTGGATCCAATCAAGATAATAAGACGTTGAACATTAGACTCACCTTTTTAGCTTGATAATGCCTATATGTTAAGTTGTAAATACGGTTGTATAAAATAAGCAGACTTGTGACCAAATAACCTTATGACTAGAAGAAGAAGAATTTATAACCTTGTTCAATAATCGTTTGTAAAAAGAAAAAAATGAATGAGCGAAAAAAACAAACACGAACGAACGAACGAAAACAAAATAAACCAAATAAATAAATAGTAAAAACTCTGGGATATCCGTCGATTATCGATCGACTATGAAAAAGTACGAAGAACTTTTAAAAAATCAGCTATAAGGTTAAAGAAATGTCAACCCTAAAAACTGCCTTAGTTACGACATGTTTTTTTTTTCTTTTCAATTTTACCTTTTCACAAGGACCTGAAAATTGCATATGATTCTTTCTCAAAATCGTCTTTTTCTTTTCCGATTTTTGTGATGCGTCAAAAAGCCATTCTGCTGCTCACCACTGTATTTGACGAGCGATTTGATTGGTTGAAACGCTGCCGGTCGAAAAGTGCCAGCCAGGACACTAGAGAAAAACGTTTGCGCATGCGTGCCATTCAGCACGCTTTCCATGAAATTATAGAGTTTTAGTGAGAAAATAAATGCTTGTTTTCTCCGAGTATACAAACAATTTCGTGGGTATACTTCTGTGAGACCAAGATAATGTGTTAATAAAGACAATATGAAAGAATTAGCCTTAAGTTTCAAGAACTGATCTTAAGTTTTGGCATTTTGTAAAGACTATTCTTCAGGCAAGTGTGAAAGTCAAATTTGAATATTTTTGCAATAGCACGAAGACGCTTTCGACTAATTTGCATACGGCTTAGAGCATGCGCAGACGTTTTTCACGCTTGTCGCCAGCCAGCACAACGCTCCATGTTTGAATTCCTGTCTAAGTCGGATAAACATGACTGAACCAAGAATATATTTTTATTTCCAAGAAAGTTGTCCGTTATTCAGTTCTTTTTGAAATAGAAAGCTATAAATGAAGCCTTTATGGAAATCCAAAGCACCTCTAGAAAACGATATAAAAGTTTCTGAAGCAAGAAATTATTTACTAAATAATAGAAAGTCTGAAGGAAGTAAAGCAGCTTGCAAAACGTACCATGAACTTCAAGGTCGCAAGGTCGACTGCAGGTATTTTACTTACATGAAATTTCGTTTTATTAATTTGTCTATCTCTCTTTGAACATTAAAGATGTTAATTCTAGATAAATCATGTTCATATAAGATAAATCGGATCTTAAATTTTAGGAACTGCTTCCAAAATTTGCTCGTATTATATTTGTATTTTGTCACTCTTGAACATCTCAGGGTCGTAACCAGAACATTTACCGGGGGGGGGGGGGGGGTGCACATCAAGTAAAAATGGACCTAAGTGTAGTGTACCACAGGTAACCCAACACATTATTGGAAAAAAGAAACAAATGGAGAAAACTGGGAAATGATAGTGGTTTAATTTTTTGATTTACATTAAATCTGTATTTTTTTTTTATTTTCAAGCAATAATGATAATAATCAACTTTATTAACTTTAACAAACAAATGTTGATAAAAAGCGGACCTTTTGGTCTGATGGGGGGTGCACGTGCACCCTGTGCTCCCCCCTGCTTACGGGCATGCATCTTAGATCGATCTGCGAATGGATCGAGATACAACAGGGATCATTCTTTCCGTGATTACTTTCAAGGTAGCAAATTTAATCAAAAATATAGTTGCATTTATCACATTTATTATATACAACCCTTATTTATCACTGTTGTAAATCCATTTTTTTAAAACCAGTGTTAAGCTGCAGTCACACGAGCAATTTTTCCTTGACAAGCTTTTGTTCCTTGACACTTTTATTTGTTCCTGTTGAAGAAAGTGGAAAAGTGGCAAGTATATCCTCGATCGACAAGGAAAATTTGTCAAGGCCGAAATGTGGCAAAGAATATAGATATCATAGGTAGATAGATAAACTGTTTAATTAAAAATTCCCATTTTGCAGTCGTGATACTGAATTACAAATGTGAAAAACGGATAATAAAAGATGTAAAGCTATACAATTATAAACTTAATTACAATAAAACTATTAGGTAAGAAAGTAAGTAAACTTTGTTTAGACACGCTAGCCCCGTCAACTAAAGCTGATTTCCACAAGGGACGTGTGGATAAAAATCAAATTATGAAAGTTAATGTTAAAATATGATAACTGAAGAAATATATAACTATAATACTGTATATAATAATCTACTTTGACACTATAATATTAATACATTCTATGCAGCATGATGAAATATGAGAGTTCTTTGAGCGGTTGGTCTTGTAAGGTGAGGTAATTAAGAAAAATAACATTTTTAACTGAGAAGGAACTGCAAACGCATTTCTTTATTTAACAGCCATAATCGTACCCAGAGCCTTCTCAGCTTTCTAACCAAAACTCCTACGATCGATTTGGATACCTATTGAGTATTGGGACAAGAATGTTTAACAGCTTAACACAGGCTGATGAGAACAGACTCGAAGCCGGTCCAAACACGCTCAGCCTGAGACAAGTAAGATAATACATTGAAATTGAAAAACCAAATTTTACTTTTTTCCACTTTTTTGAGTCGAAAAATTGCGATTTTTGTAAAACTCGCCCCATTTTCCACTCGGGAAAGTGCCAGTTTTCGACCATTTTTCGATGTTTTTTTTCAAAAGATTGAAATTGAAATCGAGAATGGTGACCCCCATTTTTTATTTGAGATTTTTAAGAAACTCGGTTCAGGGAATCATATATCAAAATATGAAGGAAACTTTATTGGATAAGTCTTGAAATATTTTGATGAGAATAGTCAAAGCGTGCGATTCTGAACGTTCGTAGAGTCGCACATACTTGCATTTTTCACGTACTAATATTCAAACTATTATAGTCAGTCTATTACTTTGATAGATTAAGAAGTATAACCTAGTTAGTTAACTTTGAATTATAGGTAAGTCTTGTTGTAAGGAAGTACTCTGAACTGCGAATAAAGGTTTTTAATTTTGCCAAAAACCTATAAATTGCTATATTTGAAGAACATCTAGCACAAAAACGAGAGTGGTAACCCCCTCTTTTTATTGCAGTTTTTAAGGGTCCATTACATCATTTATTATATCCATTTTGAAATCACTAGCAAATCCTGTAATCTGATTGGCTCTAAGTAGATTGATTCAAGCACGAATCGCACTATTTTGAGTCCGAATCGCATCTTTTTGTCAGCCAATGCAATCACAATGCAACACTAGAAAAGGTAACCAATCACATTACAGGATTGTATGTAATCAACCAATCAGATTACAGCAAATAAGGAACATAAAATGTAGCTTTTTTCAAGTTTGACCGCAATTTTTTATTACAAAAAGAAACAAAATACCGGCTATTTGTTAATAAATACTTTTGTATTTATCACAAATTTAGTGTCTATCTAGTATGATTTCAAAATGGATATAATAAAGTGATAATTGAACTTCGTGTCGTGCAATTTTGGTCTGATATCAAACTTGCGATTAAAAATCACAATCCCGCTACACGGTCGTGTGATTTTGATATCAGACCAAATTGCACTCCACTTAGTTCAATTACCATGCATTAATGTCCATGCAAAGTTTCAGAACAAAGTTATTGGCAAAATTTCTTTCGAGGGAATTACCTTAAGATTAATTATTGACTGTAAAAGTGCCATTGAACCTTGGAAAATGACGCTCTATAAATCCATTATCATCCTTATCTTCACCATTATCATCGTCAGTTAAGGGAAATTACTAGTGTAGATACGGCTTTAGTTTTTCTTCTTCCTTCTTGAAAACTCCCGCGTGATTTCTTGCATAATCTGATAATTCAACAAAATGTTTTTTCTTAGCACGATACTCCGCATCATCAATCTTATCTATAGCCTTTCTAAGTAATTCCCTGCGTTCCTTTACCGATGATGTAAGTTGAGACTTCCGATAGAAACAACAGGATTCCGCGAAATTAAGGTGACATTCACGAAAACTAGAAATTGGATTGCAGGGATCTAAGGAAGCATATGCTTGTTTTACGAATGTTTCTGCTCTTTTAATATCCTCTTCGCTGACCAAATCATCTACGACATCACCAGACAGCGAACAGCCCAAATGTAAAAAAGCCATGTTGATAAGAGTTTTCTGTTGCATATCCAATTTTGATTTTGGAACGTAATCGTATTCTAGATCATCCAAATCTTGGAGTGCTTTATCAAAGAATAAGATGGCATCATTTTTGAAAGAAGTTCTTAAGTCCTCTTTCGGCAAATCTTTGAGGTCTTTCTGGCTTTCCATGATTGTGAGCATGGTGCCAAAGTGCACGTAAAATTCTACTGTCAAGATACTTGGGGCAATCTCTTCGACGTTTGATAGACAATCCCTTGCAATTTCATAACTCTTTTTGTAATTGCCACGAGATCGTTCCATCGCCGAAAGTACAAGTCTTCCCCTTATTTCGAATATCCGGAATTCGTTCGTTTTCGATAAAAGATCATCAAATTCTGCGAGGCGATGTTCGGCTTCCTCGTACTGGCTCTTTCTGTAGTGAAACATGAACCTCTTTGTTATGAGAACCAAACGCTCCTCGACACCCAAACGCTCCTCGACACCCAAATGCTCCTCGACACCCAAACGCTCCTCGACACCCAAACGCTCCTCGACACTCAAACGCTCTTCGACACCAGGGGTATAGTCCTGCATCTTTGTGGTACCAACACGTCTAATAAATTCCTCCCACTCGCCGTTATTGATCATTCTTAGCAGTTCCCCATCTAGTGAGTCACAAGTGCGCCTTAATTCCACCGAACTCCAATCATATGGTTTTACTCTAGGGGCTATCGTAGTTTTTAGATTCAGGAATTTCCTTTTCCACCCGGCAAATGTCATCCTCGTTGCTTTGCCATCAACAATGTGGTAACTTTCCGGTTCGCTGGTGAACACGCCCCCTGGACAAGCAGCTATAGATATCACGATCACAAATGTCGATTGGATCGGATTACCTTCATCGTCTGTTACAGGCTCGAAAGAGATATCCCACTGCCCATGTTTTCCCATCTGTGGTTCGCCACAATATTCAGGCCATTTCATCTTGTTGATATACTTTCTGATTTTCTTCGTCAAGTCTTCTTTTCCTTCTTCCTTTACTATCTGCCCCTTAACAATTCCGTCGTCTTCTACCCCACAGTAAAGACGGCCCCCGCAGCGATTAGCAAACGCCGAGACGTAGTGAGTTAGCTTGTTGCTTTCAAGTCGACTGGCAATATCTGTGCTTCCTGTCTTTTCGGATTTCAAATGTTTGAATTGCACTGTCTTTGACTCTGTTATGCCGATAGGACAGTTCAAAATAAACTTAGTTGGAACATTTTTATGGGTTTCAGTGATATCAACTATGCTGTTGATGTTTAAAATCTCCTTCACGGCTCTAACCTCGAAAGGCATGACCAACTTCACTTGAGTATCGGTTGGTAAGTAGAGGTTGTAATTCATCGTGCATAACGTGTCATGTCCTTTGACTTCCAAAGTAATTTGGTTGGATGTTTCCCTGGAAATACTTAATTTTTCACTGACGCCGAAGGTACCTAAGAATTTGTCAGAATTCTGCTCATTCGCACGGATGATTGCTTTGGCCATTTTGGCGTTCAATATCAGTTTACCGCCATTGCTGTTTAGTAGAGCGCAGACAGACTTGTATGCGTTACTCTTGAAATCTTTATCGCTGTCCCACAGCTCTAACACATGCTCCATTTCAAGAAAGAAGTGTTGTTGATCAAAGTCACCAAAATGGCATGAGTTGCTTACTTATTTTGGGTTATAGCAAGTGTCAATAACAGAAAAATGCGTTCGCCATTTCTACTTCCTGATTCTCAGAAACGGGAACGATGGGGACTTGCTGTTCGTAGAAACATGAACTGACAAATCACAGCACGATACGGTGTTTATCGCCCCCAATCCCCTTTCTTACAAAAACACGCGGTTTAACGAAGAACCCAGATAAGCACTCCATGTGTTATTTGACAAACTTGTTAATAATTTGACTCACAACCTGAATACGACATTTGACTTTTGATTGGATTCATATTTGGAATTACGTTGAGCAAGAATAACAGTTTTCAACGGTTTCAAGTTCGGCATGGTGAAGATGGCGTTCGTGGATGGAGTTCGTTTTGTTCACCGGCTATTCTCTGATCTTACATTTGTTTACGCTGTTCCTTATGCGAGGAAAATTTTGATAACAGTCCTGTAAATCATTTAATCGTGGGTCTACATCCTGGTATTCTCTCAAGATAGTCAAAACAACGATCTTTGACATCTTTGCTGCTCGAGGCCTCGAGTGCCAAATAGAATTGGCTTAGAAAAACATGCACTCGACATGGACCATAGCTAGCTGCGTGCAGCCCGACTTTAACTCTGGTTAAGACGGGCTTAGCTACAGTCACGGAAGTACACAGGCTACTTGGACAATGTAAGGCTAGGAATGAAAAGCAAAGGACTCCACCAGGTGAGTTATCCAATACATTTACTTCTATAATTTTCCATCTGTAACTTTCAGGGGGGGGGGGGGGGGGTATCAGACACATCAAGAGTTACTGAGGTGTCTGCACTCAGTTTATATAGATCTATACTTATTTTCTGCATTGAGTTTTTGCCTAGAATACTGTGTTGTGTTGATACAGAGCTGATTTCGGGTCATCCCTTTAATGTAGAAACACATGAGATGCTTTATTTGTTGTGATTTATTTTGTTCTGTAGCTAGTTCTAATCCTATAGCCAAAAACCAGGATCTTCCCCTGCAAAGCGGTCACATTTTTGCCTGGATTGGTGCTTAGATCAACTGTTCGTAGCACTGATCTACTGTCCCATCTGTCGCTTAGCCCTAATAAACTGTCCTAAATGTCCCCTGCCCTGATCAAATGCTATCACTGGCACTGATCTACTGTATGTGCTTAGCCTTGATAGTAACTAGCCCTGCATCATCAAATTAAACATTTATAATATATTATTATAATTGTTATCACTAATCTGCATTATCACTATCACTATCACTATCACTATCACTATCACTATCACTATCACTATCACTATCACTATCACTATCACTATCACTATCACTATCACTATCACTAGCACTAGCACTAGCACTAGCACTAGCACTAGCACTAGCACTAGCACTAGCACTAGCACTAGCACTAGCACTAGCACTAGCACTAGCACTAGCACTAGCACTAGCACTAGCACTAGCACTAGCACTAGCACTAGCACTATCTGCATTATTATTATTATTATTATTACTATTATTATTACTATTAATATTGTTATCATTATTACTGTATTTCTATCCCTCTTAACTAAATTAACTAACTAAACTAATGGGAGGATTTAAACATTTATTGCCTGTTAAACTTATAGATATAGAGCACAAACACTAAACATTTACATGAGTTTTCACTAATTGGTATTAAATATCAGATCAGAAAACATTGCTAAAAATTACTTTTTTAGTAATATTTAGTATTTTTATATACTGTAGCAAGGTTGTAGGGTTTGATGATTGGTTTGATGAGTGGTAGCTAGGTATAGGTGATCAGTGCTAAGTACAAATGAGAGAGGGACAGTATAAGGACATATATGTGGTATTTAATGCCAGCAATATGATGGCATTGGCATTAGTATAGTTCCAAGTCGAGATTGGAGTTGTCAAGCATGATAAATTATAGTTTTGCTATGTGCGGCAACTCCAACCTCATCTTCGAACTATTATTTGTGGTCACTGGAATGGAGCTGTAAAAAAGTATTTTCTCTTTATTTTTATTATTTTCTTTTCTTTATTAGTTTTCTTATTTTGTAAATTTATATTCATTTGATTAGGTGTATTTATAGTTATCAAAACTAGGTCATCACTGAGTTTGAAGCTATATGTTTCCCACACTCTATTCCCCCATGATATAGACCCCTTGCAGCACGTCGGAATGCAGCTCAATTTGGAGGGCAAAACAATAGGTTCCAATTCCCAGGAGATTTTAATTATTTTTTTTTTGTCTTCCAAGTTGAGCTGCTTTGATGTCACTTGAAAGGGGTCTATAGGTTGTGTTCCACTTTTGTTTCTAATCTTGAAAAGGTAGATGCTTTTTGGTTGAAACAGAAATAAAGCCAGTTTGATTTTTAAATTAAAAAGGGAATTAATAATACAAAAAAAAACTTTTGAAATTTAAATGTAGGAAAAGCCAAGCCAGATGATGAAGTTAGGCAGCCATAAATATATATAGAGAAACAAGTGTTTTACATTTGAAAAATTTCTTTACTAATTTAGATTAGATAACAATTTTCACATGCCAATTAACAATTTTTCCATATTTCACATGGCCCCTAATATTTCACTTGCATATGAAAAGGTATTAGTATAAAGAAAGAAATAGTTGACACACACATGACATGGGTTTATTACTTTTCACATGATTTAGTTTAAAATTTTACATACAGTATAAAGTTTCACAATCATGTTTTTTTAACATCCTTACAAACAGTAGAACTGCTGTTCAAGGACCTATTTGTGATGACTTTGTTTGATTCCCCTGTCTTCCCAGGCCCACAGCAGGGGGAGGGGGGGGGGGGGGCTTTAGGACCTATCTCTGTCCCCCCAATAATTTGACTGTACTGTGTATTGAACACTGAAAATTTTAGCTCTTTAACTTATAAATAGGGCCCCAATATTTTTTGACCTTGCCTGCTACCCACCACTTAATAAATGTAGATAACCTGCTTTTCCTCTTAAGTTTATTCTTTGTTCCCTTGTTGCCAATTTTTGTAGATGTTTATATATGTGGGCAGTGGAATACTTAGTGTTGCAGTGCAGTTTAAATACCATCTGAGTTCCAAAAATCAAACAAAATTGTAGCTTAAAAGGCCCTGGCCCTGGCATATTCAGGGGCAGATCCAGAAATTTGACAAGGGGTGTGAACTGTGATTTTTAGAGCAAGCAAGTTCAAAATATTGAAGCAATCAAGATCTTTCAGGGATATTTGAATATTAGACTCATAATAGATTAATAACAAGTGTTATATAAAATACTTGCACATTGTAACTATTAATGAATATTCCGACAAAGATTTGAATTACTGAATATATAACTGCAAAAAAAAAGGGGGGTGGGGGGTGAAAAGTCACCCAGTTCACCCCCCCTCCGTTCGCCCCTGATTTATTGAACACATTCTTTCCAATGGAGTGTAACAAATGACTGTTTGGTAAGCTACTGGGGGGTAGGGGGTTGGGGGGAACTCCCATATATAGAGGGGTCGGGATGGCCAGGGCTACCTATTTCCTAGCCAGCTACATTTTGAACTCATTTGCAATTTCTTCTGCTTTTTTGACAGATTGTGTGGGTTCTGAGCAGATTGTTGTCATCATACATGCCATGTATCTCCAAGGTGAGTCTAGTATCCATTCAGGGAATTCAGTGATTGGATATATTGCTGGCTTGAGCTAGAAAATAGCCATGGAGTACTGACTGGCCTCTACATACAGCAACCCCACAGACAAGAACTTGTTAATGAATTTTTGTTTGACACTGAATACACAATTTCATTTACCTGCTCAAGTTACACTAAAGACTTAACTGCCAAACTTACGGATACAGTGAGTAAAAATGCAATAAATTTTATTGGGGTATCTCATAGGTCCTTTGCATAAATGTGCTAATACTATTGTTTAGCTATTTATACTATTCCATACTATTGTTTATGAAAACAAAATACTGTAAATACTAGTTAATTAAGATATTAAAATATTCATATATATATTGAAAAAAAAAAAAAAATGTGCTAATCATATAGAGTGCATCCTTAGCCTCACAATAATACAATGAAACAATTGGTTCTTCCACATATTTTTTGTTTTCATGCACACAAGGGAACTAGGGTAAGAATGTTCTGCATATGATTAGCACATACATTTATGCTAAGGAGTTATGTCAGTCAATGAGAAGCAATTAGCTTGTTATTCATTTAAAAGATTACTCCCTTCTCATTGGCTGGGACATCCCTCAAAAAATCAATATATTTTTAAATTGAGTATTGTTTAAACCAAGACATCAAAGGATGGCAATTTTGCAAAACTAATTAATATATATTTGTTATTTGTTATTATAATGACAGATTCTTGCAATCAGGCTTATATTGCAAATAGCAATCAAAACATTTCAGTGTCATTCAATATCATATTCAACTATTCCAAAAATTGTTGTCCAGGGTGAAAGCAACAAGAAAGAAGATGACAACTTCATCATCATGATCATCATCATCAATCACCACCACCATCATCAATCACCAACACCCGCATCATCATGATCACCACCATCATCATGATCACCATCATCATCATGATCACCATCATCATCATGATCACCATCATCATGATCACCATCATAATCATGATCACCATCATCATCATGATCACCATCATCATCATGATCACCATCATCATCATGACCACCATCATCATCATGATCACCATCATCATGATGATCACCATCATCATCATGATCACCATCATCATCATCATCATGATCACCATCATCATCATGATCACCATCATCATGATCATCATCATCAACATCATCATCATCAATCACCACCACCATCATCATCATGATCACCATCATGATCATCATCATGATCATCATCATCATCATGATCACCATCATCATGATCATGATCATCAACATCATCATGATCATCAATCACCACCACCATCATCATCATGATCACCATCATCATGATCATCATGATCATCATGATCACCATCATCATCATGATCACCATCATCAACATCATCATCATCATCAATCACCACCACCATCATCATCATGATCACCATCATCATCAGTGGTATTTCAGAATTTATCTGTATGAGCATGTGCAATCACTGATTTTTACCTTGAATTAATTGATTAAAAAAGTCCCAATGCCATTTGCGGTCATCAGGTTCTTGCTTGTTGCTATTGGGCCCGGAAATAATATATATATATATATCATATAGTTATCATGACATACCCATCCAGGCCCCGATCCAGGTACTGGGGATGCCTTGGAGTTGTTTGTAGATGTTGAAATAGCATATGAAGATAACCCCGAGGCACTCGAGGTGGCATCATCATATGTAGATGTAGATTAGTTTCTGATTGGTCCTGAGACTGAGTTTTTTTCATCTGCAAACTCTTTTTCTAACTCTTCCAGACGGACTGAACTTGTTGGAACTTAATTTGTAAAGCTGCTTCGTGGAACTGAAGTGCATCATCCTAGCCAAAACATTATTTATTAAAACAAAAGCCTTACGAAGAAATCAGTTCTTTTGCGACAAATAGTTATATTATTTATGTATTTTGTGAATTTCAGACTTCAATTAAATTCAAGTCTGAATCGAAACTTACACAATACATAAATCGAATAACACTTGAAAAATAAAAAGAATGTCAACAATGCCACGTTTCTGTCGATGCACTCGTTATCTAGGGGAATCGGCAAACGTGAAACGGCCTCATTTGACTTGGATCAGTGTCTGCTTTATTATGCAATCTTTGTCGTTCAATCAATTCGAGGAGCTTGGGATAGACGAACTTACAAGTAATTAAGTAAAGGAATGTGTGGTAAAACTTACGTCTGATGATGATAATTTAGCTGTTTAAAATTATATGAAATAGTTCCATGAAACTCTTTCAAACTCCTGTAAAAGTCCTTATCTCTCGAAGTACATGGTACTTGTCCCGGAAGGACGCTGAAGTATCAAATAACGCTGACGTAAAGTAAACAGTAATTGAAGAGCATGTTGACTAATGATTAAACTATCATTTACATACAATAAACCGACAAAGGAAATAAAGTAAAACAAATGAAAAATGCATAATATTGTCATAAATGAGAAAAAAAAAAAAAAAAAAAAAAAAAAAAAAATTAAAAGAAAAGTAATAAACAAAAGCTAAAATTTGAAAACAATCTTAAAAATGAAAATTGAGTAGGTGGGCGCGCTGCAAAGTAGTGAGCCACCTTAATGTTTATTTCTATATAGATACATTGAATTGACAAGCAGTACAAGTAAACAAACCTGTTTTTGACACGTTTTTAGACAGGTAAAATGTCTTGTTTATTTGGAATGAATTTTTGAAACGTTTTAGCCTTACCTGTGGATTGTAGAAAACAAATTGAGCTTTTATCTACTGGTATTTTTAAACTAATAAAACAAAACAAAAAAATATCATAACTGGAAAGAGCATGTCAGTAAAACGGTGAAGGTTGAAGAAAACAAGTTTAAAACAAAATTTCAATTTTTTAAAATTTATATCAGCTTCAAAGTTTTACTAAATAGTTTTCAATATATTTTTCCTGGTATGGTAATAATTCTTTTGTCTTCTATTTATATATGATAAAATCTCATTTTGTTGCAGTAAAAACGTGGAAAAGCATTCCTATTTAAGTAGATCTAGAACGAGTAAAAAAAAAAAAAAACATTTTATACAATGTCGACAGCAAGTACTAGTGTACTGTGCTTCGGACTTCGTGTAACCGAGACAATACTTCCAAGTTTGTTTACGAATCGTCTGCTAAAAGAACAAGAAAAACAACATTTTTCTTCGTTTTCAAAAAAGAAACAAAAAACTATTGACTTCACGATGTTTATGTTTAGTGAATATTTTATTTGATATAAAAGCGCGCTACAACTTTGTTTCTTTGAGAAATCCCTTCTAAACCGAGAAGGAAAGCAAGAAGGGACTCAACGAGGTTAGGCTGTAAGTCATGTGGCTTAAACAGCTTTTCCTTGCTTCGTGGCTGCTCCTGTAAGTACCTGAAATATAATTCTTAACCATAAACTATTTTTTCCTTTGTGAGAAAAAAAGGCGATATTGTTTTATCCTTTCTTCTCCAATTGCTACGATTTCACGATACTTCTTGATTCTAAACGAACTCTTGACGAACTAAATGTTTATACTCATGTGATTTTCAAACTGATAATGTTCTCATAATTCTCTTGAATATCAGTTTATCTTGTTCTTTACACGTTATAGCACTTTTATTTTTAATTGTGTTTGACGTTGCCCTCGAACACGCCTCCTAAACATCTTTCCTTGACTTACAGTTTACATAAAACCTACTTTGCAAGTAAATTAATTTGATTAACGCTTTAATGTCAAAGTACTCAAAAATAAGATTTCATTCTCCACGATTTAAGATCATATAAGAAGGTTTTATCTAGCTTTTCAACTGAGATAGCGTTTTACAACCTACTTAGTTATTACATAACTCAACCTCACAACTTGGTTAAAAAAATATATATTAAAATTAAAATAAAAAAAACTTTCAAGATTCGTGGATAAAATTCCTCACATAATATATCCAAAGAAATCTTAGTTACAATCAAAAATAATGGGGTCAATTAACAAAGTTTCAATTTAAATGTCCATTCATAAATTATTAAACAACTCCAACCGTTTTTATCTTTGTTAAGAAGTCGAAGTCTCTTTTTTCTTATAACTAAAAAACAGTTACCAAAAAATAGTCATATTTTATTTTTTTCACGAATTTAAAATTTTCATATTTAAACTTAGAGCATTAGGAATTGAATCTTTGTAGATACAGCGTATTGAAGTTGTAGTTGTGGTTGTAGTTCTTTGTCCACCAGTTTTTGTTTATAGATAATTTGTGCTCTATTGGCTTAAAGAGATCAAACTTCTTCTTAAACCATGTGGCCAACGTAAATACGATTATTACATTACATGATACGTTAAGGAAAATATTCAACATTTTTGACACCCAGGTATTATGATATTTATGATTTAAATTGGTGGGGAAAATGTATATTATCATATGACCGTATTTCACTGTACGCGTGATTCTAAGAAAAACCTTTGGGGAAAATGGCGTCAGCAAAAAAAGTACGCTTTTCCGAAAAGTGTAATAATTTCCCGTTCGGACTCGCCGTTCGGACTCGCTGCCGATTTTGATTCGCATTTATTAAAAATGCTTTGAAATCGAATTTTTATATGTGGTCATATGATAAAATGCTTATTGACTGAGTTAAGGTCGGTCCGAACGGGAATATATTTGGCTCTCGGTCCTTGGCACGGAACTCGCTGCGCTCGTTCCGTACTTCAGGACCTCGAGCCAAATATTTTCCCGTTCAGACCTCCTACTCAGTCAATAAGTACATAGTATTTCGGAAAATCGAAAAAGGCTTGCATGAATTTAGTGGTGTAGAAAACTCGTGGAAAAAATTAAATCCCTACTTGTTGAACGCTACTTAGTGTTTTTCTGTTACTTCTAAAAAAACATTTTAATAGAAAATATTTTTTGTTTCTTTTATAAAATTTTTTTTTTTTTGTTTCTGTTTACATTTTACTTACTCGGATTTCAGCCAATCAGAGACCGACCACAAGATATTTTCATTATTTTTTAAAAAATACTTAAGATAGTACGCGCGCTCTCATTGGTCGAGAGCTGTGTTTTCATCACGCCATGAAGGCACGGAAATGACGTAACAAGCATTTTTTAAGTATTTTTTAAAAGAAAAAAAACATTTTCTCCGATGCCTTCATAGCCTGGTGAAAACCTCGGCTACGCGTTTGGGAGAATTCTCGATCAGGTGAAAACCCTCGACTTCGTCTCGGGTTTCACTGATCTGCTCTCGAATTCTCCCAAACGCGTAGCCTCGGTTTTCACCAGGCTATGAAGGCACGGACAAAATGTTTTATTTCTTAAGTAAAATTCGGGTTATTTTTTGAACACATTTAAAAAAAAACACTCATTGTTAGAAGATTATTTTAGTCTAACCTTTCGATTTTTTTTTTTCATTTGCGTGGTTTTAATTTTTCCCACCAACTTATATTAACCGTATTTTCATCGAAAAAAATCTGTTACCGAAGCAACACTGGCACAGTTTTTGTTTTTGTTTTTTAATTCTTAGGATAAATTCTATATTTAGAATATAATTTTCCAATCCAATGTTTTTTGTTTTGATGGGAAAAGAATCATCACTGAAAAAAATTTCGTCCAAAAAAAATTTTCATCCAAAAAAAAATTTATGGAAAAAATAATTCTTAAAACCTTGATGCAGTGAATTTGAAAAAAAAAAAAAGATAAAAAAGTGGCTATATCATTTAGAGACAAGATATTATTTTGTTCAAATTTGACTTGATAAATAGATGCTTTTACAATTTTGTTATGTCGTATACCTCAAAATTCCTGCTATCGCTAGCGTTCAATTTTAAATTCACCAAAAATTAAAGGTCAGTCAGTTGTAAGTACTGGTCCGTTAGCTCAGTCGGCAGAGCGTGGTGCTAATAACGCTAAGGTCATGGGTTCGAGCCCCATACGGACCAAATATTTTTTTTATTTTGGTCACGTAAAACAATAGCTTCTCTCCTGTATTGTGCGGGGATAATGAAGTTTTGTAAAATGATAAGGTGCAACGTTTGCGGCCTCTAGTTATTATTGAGTTATTATTGAGGGGAGTTCTCCAGTTTTTCTCCCTCCCCAAAACCTAACATGTGAATTCCATTTCTATCTGTGAGTTAGAAGTGCCCTGACTTTGATCAGCCCAGAGATGATTTCAGGTTATCAAAAGTTTTTTCGATATCGAAAAGATTTTGTTGTTGTCGTTGTTGTTGTTGTTGTTGTTACTAGCTGTTGCTCTTTGCACTGTCTTTCCCCAAAGGGCTCTTACATTGCGAACCATTAAAAAGTTTATGCATGCCCGCGAGCAGTTTAAAAACAGCGGTTTCGATTTTCACTTAAAGAAATTATCATATGCAAAGACGTGTTTCTTCTTCTTATGAAATCTTAACGAAATTATGAATGTTGGTGTAAGTTTTCATTGTTATATAAGTTCAATAGATAACTCGGCTTTACGAGCAGAAAAGTACTGACTCACCCTAGCATATTGACGACTCTTAAAACTCCAGTGTATACGGGCTTAGCCTCGCTTCTAAGATCGGAAAACAAAAGCAGAAATTAGAATAACAACAGAAGCAGGTCTTGGATTCGAGGCTAAGCCCGCATACACTGGAGTTTTAAGAGTCGTCAATATTCCGATAATGGGAGAAGATATTAAATGCAGTTTAGATTGTCAACTATCTTATCCATGAGTTTGAACCATTAAGAGGGTCCGTTAGCTCAGTCGGCAGAGCGTGGTGCTAATAACGCTAAGGTCATGGGTTCGAGCCCCATACGGACCAATTTTTTGCACTAAGAACTAAGAAAACAACATTCTTGCATCAAAAGCTGCACGTTATTAATGCTATTTATGAAAAATGCAGCAAAAAACTTGGGATTTTAATAAGCCAATTCACAGTTTAAGAATCATTTTCAGTGCGCATGCCATTTTATCCCGAATTTCTCACCTTCTTTTGTTTAATTAAAAACAAAACAAGGTTTAAACAAAAGAAGGTGAGAAATTTGGGATAAAATCGCATGCGCACTGATAACGTTTCTTAAACTGTGAATTGGCTTATTATGCATCATTTTGCAAATCCAATTAAATTGTCGCTCTTGTGGCAACAACTACATGAGCTGGTCCGTTAGCTCAGTCGGCAGAGCGTGGTGCTAATAACGCTAAGGTCATGGGTTCGAGACCCATACGGACCAAATAAACATCAATTTTGAATCAGAATATGAAACTGTTTTCTTAGTTGTTTTCTTCATTATCTCAACCAAGGAAATTGCAATTGTTAGATTTTATGACAATTTATTAGTCTTGCTAAACGACCAGTCATGATAACTGATGGGTCTGGAAAAAAAGGAAATATTATGCCTACACTAACTAGAATGTTCATCTTTTCTTTTCTCGCAGGCTATGGGCGGCAATCGATGGTAAGTAGATAGATTTCAATCACGTGATTATCCTCCGCCATCTTGGAATTTAAACTTTTTCAAAAAAAAACTTGAGTAATGGAAGGAGGAAATAGACCAAACCGGTTAACATGCATGCAGCTGTACTACTCACTGAACTGAGGAGAGGGAGCCGGGAGAAGCTATGACTTAGAAATATTGTATACTAGCTTTTATCCTACACCATAGAAAATACAGCCAATCAGAAAACAGGAAACCGTTGTATATTCGTCGGTATTTCACTCTTCCTTCCCATCATACACTGCGTGTTGATTCTACGCATTTGTATTTTCTATGGTGTGGGATAAAATGGTTATATAATGGTTTCTCGTGGCATACCGTAGATATTCCACTCGTCACTTGTATTTTCTATGGTGTGAGATAAAATGGTTATACGATGGTTTCTCGAGGCATACCGTGGATATCCCACTCATCACTTGTATTTTCTTTGTATACTCACTCGTCTAAAGGCTCGTGTGTATACTAAAAACTACAAGTGACTCGTGGGATATTCCACGGTATGCCACTCGAAACCATTGTATAACTAGTGTGTAGCTATGGGGAGCTAAAGCCTGCCCTCAGCACCTCTGGCCCTTCGGCTTTCCCCGCAGTTTCTGCTACGTGTTTATTAATAATTTCACTAAAAATAAATTACCTTTTTTAATTCTTGCTTTAGCTACACCCCCAGGATGTACAAACTTTGATTTCGAGAAAGGGAACTTAAACGGATGGGTCGCATCGGGCGATGCGTTTAAGTACCAGCCAACTCTTGGTGATAACCCTACAGCCAGGCGGCGAAGGCAGCCATCAAAGCACCAGGGACGTTATTGGATTGGTACCTATGAGAAACGTCCAAGTACACGTTACAAGCCTGGTACTTATTGGGTATGAAAATGATCCATTTAATAAGGGTGCTTTCATTTATTACTGTAGGGGGAAGGGTGGTCGGCAAAATCATCTGTTGTCTTTTTCAAATATTACCCAACCCCCTCTTCCTGGTTGACAAACCCCCCTACATTTCAACCAGTTTATTACTAAACCCCTATAAAGCTGCATAGAATTAGTAATAACCCCCCCCCCCCCCCTATATAGCTTCCAAAAATAATGTGACCCCCAATATTGCCAACCCCCCAATATTGCCGACCCCCCTCCCCGTACGGTGATAAATGAAAGCCCCCTAATAATTCAATACTAAAACAAATACTGAAAAAAAGATCAAACAATGATGTTATAGTATGCCTTAAAGAAGGAAAGCGCATGCGCGTTTATTAAAGCAGAAACTGCTGAGCAAGAGACTGACATTCTTATTTCCTCCGTTTAAAAAGATAAAACAAAGTAATGGCGGAATTATTTCGCTTGTTTTTTGATAATCAATTATTTTTGTTTATCGCAGTCTGATCGCCCAACTGGTACTCTGTCTTCTCGTCGCTTTCGTATCGTTGGAAATTACATCGATTTCCTGATCGGAGGTGGTTGTAATATTCATCGTGAGAGGGTTGAGTTGGTGATCAATGGCCGCGGTGTGGTTCGACGAGTGACTGGTAAATGTACTGAGACCATGCGCAGACAGCGATGGTCAGTACGTGCCTACAAGGGAAGAGTAGGCTTTATCAGGATTGTTGATTATTATAGCGGCAGCTGGGGACATATTAACTTTGATGACCTTCGTGGCGGGATACGATGTGAACGTAAGTATACCACAATCAACCCCTTTCAGCATCGGAATGCAGCTCAATTTGGAGGACAAAACCATTCTTAGGAGATTGAAATTCCTTTATTTTGTCCTCCAAAAGTAGCTGCTTTGACGTTACGTGAAAAGGTCTATATATACTACTTTCGATTTCGTAAAATATTACTGTGTTCTTTGAGTACAAACTCATGATAACTTACTCAGGGGTTAGCTTCATTTCGGTGTCAAAATATTCACAATACCAACGGTAAAGTAAAGAATGCACAACTTCAACGATACAAACACTTTGAAATTCCACGGACCTTTACTAGAATGCAGAAATAGTCTACACAAAGTTGAAGTGCGGTCGAAAATGATAAAACTCGACCTGTTAGAAAACTAATGAGTTTGACCTAAAAATGAGAAGCATGGTTGAAATCTGTTTGTTCAATTTCAAGAAAGCATATAATTTGATAGACATTAGACGAGTAGTTTGTGCGCTGCGACATATTTAGTGAACACGGTCGCGAAAGTACCTTAAAAGGGCCCCTTTTATATCGAAATTCCATGGTTCTATGATGACGAAATTCCAAAAAAATGCTGTTGTTTCATTCGTGCCTCACTGGGTGATTACCCAGAATCCTCTTCAGATTTAGCTTCTTTGTTTTGTCATTTTGCGCACGACAATAATAGCCCTCTTTCTAATTCAACGAATACCGCTGGTTTTGATAACCAAAGGCTAATTTATTGTTTAACCTCGCTTACAAGTTTGCAGTCCATTAGAGAGATAACTAAACTAGTATTGTCTTAAATTGATCGATAGGATCTTGTATTTCCGAGTTGGGCATGAGAGTTGGTAAAATCCGTAGCTCAGCCATAACCGCGTCATCGCAATATAATTCCAAGTATGGACCTCAAATGGCACGCTTAAATGGTAGACTATCCTGGATTGCCAGACTGAACAAACGTGATCAATTTCTTCAGGTACACATATTTCATATTATTATATAGACACTAGTGTTTTACAGAGAAATACGCCACTCGTACTTTTTATACCAACTATACATCCAGTACCTCAGTGACAAGTTGCAGATTGAATGCTGCCCGTATTACCACCCCGTGTAACAACAAAATTTTGTTGCGCGACTTTGTTGCGGAAGTAAAAGATCTTTCTATTCTGCAAAAAGAAATTTGTTGCGCGGAGTTTTGTAAAATTAGCAGCATTCGCTCTGCAACATGCAACGCAACACTGTTGCGCGACAAGGTGTACGATTTTACCGCACCTTAATATAGCAAGACTTATTTCTTCGTCTATTCTATACGAAAATAATTTGTAATGCACTCAAAATTCAGGTTGATTTTGGTAAAGCCACTAAAGTGACAGGTATTGCCACCCAAGGACGTCCTAATGCTCACCAGTGGGTCACCCGATACACACTATCGTTCAGTCAGGATGGGACTGTATGGACTAAGTATAAGGAACTATCAGCAGTCAAGGTGAGAACAGACTGTTTCGGGTTAAAGTGGCTCCTTATAGATTTTTTTAGAAGTTTGCGCAATAACGCAAATTGATCATGAAGAATTGTTATTTTGATGTCAATTTTTCATCTTCTCCATCATCATTATGATCACCATCGCAACTATTTATCTATACCACGACATTCAACTATCACCACGACCATTATTATCAGCATCATCTATCAACATCATCATTGACGTCATCATCTATCATCTGTCATCATCCATCAATCTCACCATCATCATCTATCATCATGACATCATCACCATCATCTATTATCATCTATCATCATCCATCTATCTCACTATCATCATTTATCATCTTCATCACCATCATCATCACCCTCAAAATCATCCATCATCACCTTCAAGGATCATTACCATCATCACCATTATCACCATCAAACATCATCAGTATCATCATCTATCATCATCATCACCATCATTATCTATCATCTATCATCACCGTCATCATCTATCATCATCACTATCATCATCACTATCATCATCACCATCATCGCTATCATCATCTATCATCATTAATCAATCTCACCAATATCATCTATCATCATCATCATCACCCTCACTACGATTCATCATCAACTTCAATGATCATCATTCTTACATCATAGCACCACCATCATCATTATTAATCATTTTTGTTTATAAATTTGATTAGTATTTTTATGGCAACAAAGATCGTCACACCATCAAGGTCAACCATCCAGTTTTCCCAATCAGGTGTCGCTTCATCAGGATCCATCCTTACAGCTGGAGATCATACATTGCAATGCGAGCGGAGTTCTATGGCTGTAATATAGGTACGAATGTCGTCGCGAATATCACAAATAGAGACAGTGAGATAGCGAAGGGGGCGAGGGTGAGAGGAAAGGGACGCGAGAAACCCAACCAGAACCACTGGTTTCTATGTAATTTATTAATCTAGAAAATGCATTTGTCAATGTTGGAATAAACATCGGAAATATTTTGATAAAATCCCTCTGAATTTGGCGGAATCCTACCTTAACCTTCGGATTCTCGTTAGCTAAACTACTCTCATATGTATTTTATCACGAAGGGGCAGGACGGTAATTGTAAGGGGGGATGAAAATTGGTTCCAAGGAATACGGCAAAATAACAGACTCATGAAAGAGCACTCTGTATTGCTGGGTTTAACTTGACAGCATTTCCTGTCTCGTGCAGAATGTCCACCAGCTCAATCGTACGTTTTCAATAGAAATCTTTCTGATCTGGTTGACAGCACATGGTAGTCAGGCACTCAGTAATATTTTATGACTACCAAGTTAGCAGTAAACTGAGGAAGCAATAGTTTTCGAAAAATAATTTTATTTGCATCTTCAGACAAATGTACTCTACCAATTGGTCTTGAGGATCAAAGAATTGACGGTGGGCATCTGTCTGCTTCCACAAGCCTGGGCGGCAGCTATGAAGTATGGAGAGGAAAGCTGAATCATGTGTATTCATGGTGCTCCAGACATGCCAACAGAAACCAATGGCTTCAGGTAAGTAGAATAAATGACACGCGTGAAAAACGTCTGCGCATGCTCTAAGTCCGTATGCAAATTAGTCAAAAGCGTCTTCTAGTTATTCGTGCTATTGTAAAAATATTCAAATATTTCACACTTGCCTGAAGAATAGTCTTTACAAAATGCCAAAACTTAAAGTCAGTTCTTGAAACTTAAGGCTAATTCTTTCATATTGTCTTTATTAATACAGTATCTTGGTCTCACAAAAGTATACCCACGATTTTTTTTGTATACTCGGAGAAAACAAGCTTTTATTTTCTCACTAAAACTCTTGTAAATTCTTGGAAAGCGTGCGGAAAGGCACGCATGCGCAAACGTTTTTCTCTAGTGTCAGAATAAATAGGTGTTGTTGATTCATGATGAGGAATTTTCACTTGTTGCCGCCATTTTGGTTGATACAAAAAAGGATCCGAATACCAAAGTTTGTTGGAGTCATGCAACATAATAATATCTTTAATATAATAGATAAAAGTTGATTTTCAAGATTCTTTTAAAGTCAGTTACTGATAGGCATTGTTTCAGATGATCATCTAGACTGTTCCATATTTTGACTGCTCCATATTTTGACTGCATGAAGGGTATACATGGAGGGTATGACATCACATGTACGTAATTGATGACATTCTTCATCTAACATGATGGCCTAAATATTGTCACACGTAGGCTAAGCGTTGTGTTTGCGGAGCTTCATCTAAACGCTCCTTGATTAACATAATTATTTCATACCGATCCAGGTTCAACTTGGTGAAAGTGTACGCGTGAAGGGCGTGGCAACACAAGGCCGTTCGAATGCTGGTTGGTGGGTCAAGCAGTACTACTTGACGTACAGCACAAATGGAATGGCTTTCAAACCCTACAGATTTGCTAGACGAATAAAGGTACATAATCCGTTATTGTTATAGTTGTCTTATTTGTATAGGTAATGATATGGTTTCGAGTTCAGTTTGTTATTAATTTGCACAAGTGTGTTGTTCAAAGCTCCTTGAAAACACACGAGTGCGAATTATCCCAAATTGAACGAGCGCGCGCTCAATGACGTTCAACTGAAACCGACAAAAAATTTATTCAAAAACAAACAAAATCACCAACTTTTTAGCCGTTTTCACCGCTTAAACTGGTTCTTTCACGATCGGAAAATGCATAGTCTTGATGCTTAATAATGTTATCAAGAGCAGAATAAAAAAATAAAAAATGGTTTCAAGACCGTTTTCGGAAAATGTAATTTGCACTGTGTTACACTTTTTTGCACTGTGTTACAGATTTTTGCACTGAATTACCTCTAAAATGCACTGTTCATCAGCCAATCAGAATCGAATATTTTTTGTATGTATATTATTAATTCAACAATATCTTGGGTTAGTTAGTATAAAGCTATCTATCTCAAGCTATCTAACTATCTATCTAGATTTGCTGTCATGCAATGCTGATGGCATGTCACATGCATGCCTTATGCATATTGCAATTGTCACTCTCATTGTTCCATTCCAGTTCTTCCAAGCCAACACTGACTATCGTAGCATTGTGTACCATGACATCGAGAAACCCTTCATGGCTACTTACATTCGCTTCCAACCATCATCATGGCATGGCAGGATCTGCATGCGAGTCGAGGTTTATGGTTGTTCCACAGGTATGTGTACAATGTGCTAGAAGCCAAAACCTGAAGGATTGATACAGGAGGGGCACGGTTACATGAGTGTATGATGTCACTATTAGCAGTTCCGAGGGTGAGGAAAATCTGGGTCGAGTTTGCATTACAATGCATTGTGGGACTGTTTTAGAGAACATATTTCCAAGATAGTGTCTATTTCATCTCCTAACAGTCCTCTGCTCGATGCAATGCAATGCCAAATCGACCCAGGTTTTTCCTCCGCCGCGGAACGGACAATTGCTATTGTTTATTCTATTATTATTATTGGAGTCTCAAGAGGAAAGGAAACAAAAAAAAAACTTTGCATTAATTCTGAAAGTAGCTCAATTTGGAGGACAAAGCAATAGAATTCTACTATCCTGAGACTTAAAATTGTATTGTGTAGTCCTCTAAATTGAGCTGCTTTCAAAATTGATGCAAGGGATCTATATCATGGGTCATACTACCTTCATGTAAACGTAAGGCAAGATATTATTGAACCCACTTCAAATTTGTTTTCAAAACGTCAGCGTCTTTGTGCAACAAAGCACTGGGAATGCAGAACGGCCGAATAGCCAACAGTAAAATCACAGCTTCCACGTATTACAACAATGCCTTGAAGCCAGATAACGGCCGCCTTAACACCAAACGAGGTGGAACATCCTGGTCTGCAAGAACCAACAACCATAACCAATGGTTTCAAGTAGACTTTGGAAGCCCTAAAAAGGTCACTCAAATTGCAACCCAGTCCCGATCTAATGCGTACCAGTGGGTGACGTCATTCTATGTATATTATAGTCAAGATGGTGTCCATTGGTCTATATATAGGTACAAGAGCTCAAATAAGGTGAGATAAATATTTAGAGACACATCTATGTTTGCCTTTCTCCCTTCCTCTTCTCCTTCCTTCCTTCTTTCCTACACTTCTACCTTCCTTCCTTCCTTCCTTCCTCCCTTCACTCCTTCCTTTTTTCCTACTTAATTTCTCTTTCCTTCCTCCCTTCCCTATCACTCTCTTCCTTTCTCCTATCCTTCGTTCAAATATTCGTTCGTTTGTTCTATTCTTCCTTCTTGCTTTGTTCCTTCTTGCTTTGTTCCTTCTTTTATTAATCCATCCTTTTTAGCTCAGTTCGTTTTTCCTTCCTTTCTTTCCTTCCTCTTTGTTCCAGCATCTCAGCTTCATATTTTAAAAATCATTTATACAAAAAAAAAAAAAAAAAAAAAATGATCATAGGAAAGAAAAATGATTATTGTTTTCATTTCCAGCTTTTCCAAGCAAATAGAGACAGATTTTCCACTGTTTTCAATGCTATTAATCCACCAATCACTGCTCGATTTGTTCGTATAAACCCACGTGGTTGGAGATCGCATATTTCAATGAGAGCTGAGTTCTACGGATGTGCTACAGGTAATGCGCTCATATCTTTTTAACTTTTCCACTATTTTAGGAGGGAGGGAGGGTAATAGGAGAACCCGCAGAAAACCCCACGTGGCAAGGGAGGAAACAGCACATCAAAAAAACTCTATTCACTATGTGGCGCCCGTTCGGCACCTCACCAACCATGCCACCCGGAGCTTGTATTTGTACTAAGGGGATAGATAAAGTTAAGAAAAAAATTAAATCTCATTCGTTTTTCCCAGATAAGTGCACCCTGCCTCTTGGTATGCAAGACGGTAGAATAACCCGCTCCCATGTGTCCGCTACCTCAATGTACAACAGCCACTACGCGCCATGGAATGGTCGCTTACAGGAGATAAACCATGGCAGTGTTCGTGGAGCATGGATTGCACGGGTCAATAACCGCAACCAGTGGATTCAAATCGACTTGGAAGCTAATACTAGAGTTAAGGCCATCGCTACACAAGGTCGGTATGATGCAAACCAATGGGTGACTCAGTATAAGCTGTTCTACGGACCTCAGCCGGGGAAACTTACTGTGTATAAAGAAGGACGAAGCCCTAGGGTAAGGAGAAGTCTTCGACCTATTTTGAGCGTGCATGAATATTTTGCTGACTTTGAGATTTCTATCGTTTTCCTAGATTTTCCAAGGTAACAACGAAAGATATTTTGTGGTTCGCCATAATCTTCGCCGATCCTTCAAGGCCCGATACATTCGCATCCACCCAACTCATTGGTATGGACACATCTCTATGAGATTCGAATTGTACGGTTGCAGGCTCAGTAAGTACTTAATTCCATAAAGCAACTTTGCAGAAGGAGAACTTCATTATACTTATAATTTAGCAACAGAGTAACAGTAGCAGAGATGGACACACGTGCAAATTTGTTTGCACGTGACAATGTGCGCATGCAGCATTTGTAATATAGAACTTGGACAATTTTTTGTCCTGTTACTGAGGCAATGCAAGTTGCTGAAGAACTGCACAGTGTACCAGGGGTTTTCTCTCATTTTTCCCGTTGCGCGTAGCATTGCACGAAGTAGAAGTCATGCCGTTCTACTTTTCGCAACGGATAGCAGCAACTGGCAACGCCATAGGGTATCACCCCTCAAACGTTTCTCGCATTTTAAGGCGTATTTCAGTTCAAGTTGCAGGTTGCTGAGATCGAGTTTTATTGAAACACCTCACCTCGGTAACCAGCAACGCTACATTTTCAAGCATTGCGAGACAAAGTACTGAGAAAACTGCACGGTGTAACGAGGCCTTAACACCTTTTTCATGCACCCATAACCCAATGCACTTGCCCTGGTATTTGACAATTTCTTCATTCAAACATATTTGATCTACTCTTTTTACTCAGGTCCTATGTGTAATCGTCCCATGGTTACTCGCATTCCAGACAGCAGGATCACAGCATCTACTTATTATAGTCATATTGTGCCACCATCTAGAGCACGTTTCTCTCGTAAAGGGTAAGTATGTTTTTGTCCGGGTTCTTCGATTTTTTTCCCTCCATAAAACCTAACAATCTATATTCCAATTCAATCTGTGAGTTAGCCGTACCCTGACTTAGAGCCCAGAGGTTGTTTCAGGGTTCGATCCGTGAGTTAGCCATGCTTTGACGTAGACTAGTCCAGAGGTTGTTTCAGGGTTCGATCTGTAAGTTAGCCATGCCTAAACTAAGTCAACTCAAATCGTACAATTCGCGAATCATCCTAGTATTTGTAGTAAGATGACACCATAAAGCAAATGGCCTATCATCTCCAATACATCTTTTCTTATGGTCTGTATTTCTTTCAGGTATTTTGGTTCTTGGGTTGCTCGTTATCGAAATCGTAACCAGTGGCTTCAGTTTGATTTCGGGCGTCCATCAAAGATCGTGCGAGTTGCTACTAAAGGCAGATCGAACGCCCATCAATGGGTCACCAGGTATTACTTGTCGTACAGTCAGGATGGTGTGCGATTTACGGAATACAAGTATCGGTCAACAAGAAAGGTGGGCTTTAAATAAATCAAAAGTCTCAGTCTCGTGCAGAATTTCCATCAGCTGAATCACAAGTTTTTTAATAGAATTCTTTCTGGCTGACAACACACAGTGGTCAGTGTTAGTCCACCATTTAACTTGGAACAGATAGTGATATTCAAAGACTGTTATCAGCTGATTGAACCTAGCAATACCAGGGTGGCAAAAAGGATGCATATGTAAAATATTTCTTCGTTATTACCATAAATAACTCAAGTTACAAAAGCCTACAAATAACGAAGACAAGATTTGAAAAATGGGAAAGCAACACCTTGAGTACTTTAGAAACAGAAATTGGTAAAAAATAAGCTCAACTTATGGCGCATCAATAACGCAGAAATCGTGCATTTTTACTCAAAATGTATTTCAAAATTTTATATAATGCGTCCCAGGACTCACTTCACTTGTGTAGAGAAGGGCTTCCTAGATATTGATTGGCACCCACAACACAATGCTGAAGAACCCAAGTGCGTCCGAGGACGCACTTCACTTGTGTAGACAAGGGCTTCCTAAATATTGATAGGCCCAAATCCTAATGAAAAATCCTAATGCAACCGCAGTGTGTTTGCTAGTTTGATTGATTGCGTCTATAATTCTTCTGTTGTTAGTATTTCTATGGTAACCGTGATCAAAATACCGTCAAGGCGCATTACCTGTTCCCACCAATCCGTGCCCGCTTCATCCGCATTCATCCTTATGCATGGAGAAGCTACATAGCGATGAGAGCAGAGTTCTACGGCTGTAGCACCGGTAAGACCACTTATGACACAGCGGGCCCAAGCTCGGTGTTTATGGGAGTATGTTTAAGTAAACGCTAAGTTTTAACAAAAACAACCTTCCAATAAACTGTACTTGGGCTCTCTGTGAGTCTGGAGTCTCTCGAGCCCAACCGGGGGGTCTCACTATACATGCTTCAATATTTTGCTTCTAGATGCCTGTACGATGCCTCTCGGGCTTGAGAACAACGTTATTCCTTCTGGCAACTTCCGCGCCAGTAGTTCCTACAGCTATAAGTATGGACCAGAGAGGGCCAGGCTTAACAAAAGGAACATTCATGGTCGCATTGGAGGATGGTGTCCACGACATAGGAATAAAAACCAATGGATAGTAGTTGACCTTGGACGACCTGCTAAGATCACTGGAATAGCAACTCAGGGTGGTCACGCTAGAAACTACTATGTGAAAAGTTATAGGTAAGCCAATTATGTTTGATACTGACCCCTTGCAGCACGTTGGAATGCAGCTCAATTTGGAGGACAAAACAATAGGTTCCAATTCTCAGGAGATTGAAATTCTTTTGTTTTGTCCTCTAAATTGAGCAGCTTTGATGTCACTTGCAAGGGGTCTATGTAGAGTATGGTTAAACGACTCTTAAAATCGCAAATGGGAACGCTCTCACCACTTTGCCTAAAATTTTTATTTTGCCGTTATTTGAGCGATGAATGTTGTTTACTTTTCTTTGTTGTGTATATTATTGTACTAGCCTCCTTCGCAAACGTTCTTAGGGTCGTCACGGCGTCACGCAACGTTTCTCTCGTTGCGTGACACACCTAAGAGCGTCTGCGTAGGAGGCTTATATTGTACCTGACTAAGGTCGAACATTACATGAGTTGAACCTAATGACATAAAATAAGACCGCCTTATTATCCATTGTTTTCGGTACGTTCGGTTGATGTGAAATTCGACGTTTTACCTGAGGCTTAGATATGTTCTTATTTCGTCCACGTAACCAGGGTCATGCATAGTTTGGACGGCGTAAGATTCAAGCCATACCTCGAGTACGGACGACAAAGGGTAAGCTGGAAAACGTTTGGATGCACTTCTTGATGCTACTCACACACAACTGAGAGCTTGAAGCTCAACCTACTGTGAAGCCCAACATCGAATGAGAATTAGGCAGTCTAGCTATTTGCAAGGAGGGAGAACCGGAGAACCCGGAGAAAAACTCTCAAAGTACAGAAGAGACTCAACAAACAACTCTTCTCACGTACGACACCGAGCCCGGCGGGACTCGAACCCAGGTCGCATTGGTGAGAGGCGAGCGCTCTCACCGCTACACCACCTGTGCTTCCCTATGGAAAGATGTCGCGGGAGAGCTACAGTTTCTTTTCTTCCCGGCGATGCAACAAAAAATTGAAAATTACGTTGCCATTGCGAGAACAAATTGCAAAAATTCTAATATTTTTCGTTATTGCTCTTTTAATTTAGACATTCAGAGGCAACTACAACTACTACACGGTTGTAGCATACAGGTTCTCACCAGCTTTACGAACACGCTACATCCGAGTGCATCCTATCACGTGGTATAGTTGGCCTTACTTCCGGTTTGAGTTGTATGGCTGTTTCTATGGTGGAGGTATGTATAGGTGGATTGTAATCATTCTCAAGATAATGGAAAAGCAAAAAACATCCCGACCATGTAGCAGATATCATGAAACAGATTAATGACATATCATTTGGTCTATAGACCCCTTGCAGCACTTCCTAATACTCCTCCGTTTGGAGGACAAAGCAATAAGTTTCCAATACTCAGGAAATTGAAATTATTTTGTTTTGTCCTCCAAATTGAGTTGATTTGACGTCACGACCAAGGGGTTTATGCAACTGAAAATCGGGTTGTGAAAACCAGCATTACAAAACAGATGATGTATTTGTTCATATTATTGTAAATTTACGATAGTAAGTGTTGGTACTAAGAGGAGATACATCTAATCCAATCATTCCCTAGAGCATCATTTTTTGTTTAACGGTTGTACATAAGAAGACACATGAATATGATTACAACTCAAACAAAGAATTTTATTCTCAAGAGAATGAACGTGGTCTGAAATTGCAAAACAAAAAACAAAAACAAAAAACACATTAGGTCCAAATATGCAACCACCAGTCATCGCGAAAACGATTTACCCTTCTCCACCATAGATTATTGTTATACTAATATTAATTATTTTTGGTTTGCCCAGCTCGATATTGTACCAACGCTGTTGGTGTTCAAAGCTCTCGACGAGTTAAGAACAGTAAATTGACGGCTTCATCAACATACAACGCCTACACCCCAGCAAGACTTGCCAGGCTGCACATGAAGAAACATGGAAAATTCACTGGTGGATGGATAGCTAAATACAATAACCACAACCAGTGGCTTCAGGTAGATTAACATAGACATTTTCTAAGATAGCGAGCACAGTGCACTCTGGTCTAGCTTGGGTACAAACACCTGTTGACCATCATGCTCATTATGCTAGAATTGAGAGAGGAAAGGTGGCAAGATGCAAAAATGTTTTTGGGGGTTGGGTGGGTCATGTACCCTCCTCAAAAAACCAAAATCAGAATGCTAACGTGATACTTAATTTTGAATTAAGTGGGTGTGGGGCGGCTAAAGATACAGATTTACATGAAGACATGAATATGGTTACAACTCAAACAAAAAATGGTTTGAACGTGGTTTGACATGGAAAAACATTATGCTAATCTAAAAAGGTCTATTGTAGACCAAAATGCACCTTGATTTTAAAATTTATAAAAATGGGCGAATATCATACATATTTTATAGATTGTCCTAATCTTGCTATGGTTGATTAATTTCTTGCTTTTAGATTAACTTAGGAAAAACAATGAAAATCAATGCCATAGCAACACAGGGTCGACAAGGAGTCGCTCAGTGGGTAACGTCTTATTATATCAAGTACAGTTTGAATGGAGAAAATTTTGCCATCAAGCGTCACTGGTATTCCTCAGTCAACGTAAGTACAAGTTACAACCACTGGCACTATCCGTACGGGGCTCTTCCGTGAGGTTCGCTCCCCATGCACTACCACTACATTGTTTATTTACAACATACAAAACTCAACTCACATGAGAAGAAAACCGGTGAACCCGGAGAAAAACCCTCGGTTCAAAAGAGAGACTACACATCAATTAAACTCAAGTCATTAAGAACTATGACCTTAGAAAATAAAAAAAGCGCTGGTCACATGGCCGTAATCTAGTATAAAGGGTAGTAGTATTAAGATCAAGGTTAGAAGCTGCAGGGTAGATGCCTGTGAATTCCCCCTTCTGTTATGGATATTTATTTCTGGTCTGAACCCTAATCGAATCCCGTTCTTTGAGGAACCAAAATGAGGACAAAACGAGTCAAATTTAGACGAATTCTAAAAGTGCGCGCATTATACAGATAAAACGATGATGTTCTTGTTTATCTATTTATTTATGAACGATATTTTTCTGTTTTTTTTTTTTTTTTTTTTTGTTCATTGTTGTGTTGTGAGCCTGTCGCTACTCCCGCTCTTCTGTCGTTATGTTGTGGTTGGGGTGGTGTCAGGCTCTCAACCAGTATATCATATATTCCATTATGGTATTATTATTATTATTTATTATTCATTTCATTATTTAGCTAGCTTATTGACTATTCATATATACATTTTAAACCTTTATAAATATATACACCTTCTTGCGGGGGCGTTGTCATGCAGCATTTGAGCATTGTGGGTGTTTGGGTGTTGTATGGCAGCGTTCTTGCGGGAAGGTGTATATATTTTTTCTTTTGTTTTACTATTTTTTATTATTAATTAATTTATTTTTCTGTATATATTGTAAGAGCATTGAGATTTTGTGTAATGCGCTTAAGAATAAAATTATTATTATTATTAATTATTATTATGTTTTTTGTTTCTCGTTGCAGACCTTCCAAGCTAACCGCGATAGCCAAGCAGTAGTAACCAATACGTTTAAAATACCAATCTACACTCGCTACCTCCGCATCGAGCCCCGAGGATGGAAGTCATATATTGCGATGAGGGTTGAAGTTTATGGATGTCCATGGAGTAAGTAGCAGCAATCTTTTTTTAAATCCGAAAAGTGCAGAGACAGATCTTTGGGGGGGGGGGGAGGGGGGGGGTTGGTGGCAAGGAAGTAATGCATGAGGAAGACTTGAATAGCATTTTTCACGGTTACTAAAAAAAGAAATTGCAAAGCCTTTTTGGATCGGAATGCCGACAAACTTTGTAAAAAAGGCTTCGGTTACAAGGAAAAGAAGATCAATATCAGCCGAAAATCAATAGTTTTTTCACGAATTAGAAACAACAAGACAACAAAACATTGTTGCAGCATATTAGCATGTGTTTTGGGCTTGGTTTGTCCGCATATCAATCCCATGATGCACAATCGTGATGTCATCCGAGGAAAGTGTATTTCAGCCACCTGTGTTCTTCATTTAGAGCAAACTCCTAAAAAGTGGAAGAGAGCTTTACGCCTATTCACTTCTTTCCCAAAACTTTCCTACATGAGAAAACGGCTTTATGCGGCCATGCGTGTGTCTTATTGCAAATATACCAACATATCAATTCTCCTAGTCCTGTATTTCCTTATTGCTAACTCATTTGTCTTTACCAGATCGCTGTGACATGCCTCTTGGAATCGAAGAAGGCGAAGTCGCCGACCAACTCATGAGCGCTTCGTCCTTCTCCAGCCACTCGTGTTCTCCACAGTTCGGAAGACTTAACGGTTACCGATCTGCAGGAGCCTGGTGTGCCAAGCGTAATGACCGTAACCAATGGTTACAGGTTGATTTTGGCGCCACGGCTAGGGTTACACGTGTTGCTACCCAGGGAAGACGAGGTTCAGCTCAGTGGGTCAAGTCTTACTATGTTTCTTATAGTACTAAAGGCTATGGGTTTGCTATTTACAGAGAGCATAGAAAAACTAAGGTAACATTGGATAACAAATCCTATTTTATTTGAAAATCTATAGATAGGCGTATGATAACATTATTTATTTAGGGTATTTTCTATGTGATGCCAAGGGGGCAAACGTGGAAATATTTATAAGCATAGAGTGGCGGGGTTACTTTCTCAAATAATTTTACGCTTTGGCTTTTCAAATATGGCTCCAACTACCAGGAAATTCAATTGGTTTTTAGATGTGTTTCTCATTGGATAATGTTAGATTATGCAAAAAGACAACCTGACAGCTGTGCATATTATAAACTTTCCAATATTGCCCCTCGGCATCCCATAATGTCTTACTTAAAACAGTAGAATCCAAGATGGCCGCCGTAACGGTAAAAAGGTCTTTTGCTATAAAATCCTCGAAAAACACAAACTTTCCAAGGGCAATTGGCTATGGAATGTCATGGAAACGCGTGCCATGGAGAACCACTTTATCACACTATTTTCTTTTATTCAACAGGTTTTCCAGGGCAACTTTGACTTTTACATCACCGTCACCAACAAATTCAAGAAACCTTTAAATGGTCGTTACTTCCGGGTACATCCCATTACGTGGCATAGTCATATATCAATGAGAGTTGAGTTCTATGGATGCGTCACAGGTTAGTTGCTATGAAACAGTCTTTGATAGACTACTGGCTCCCAATCTGGCCCACTCTTACTTCCTCACACACTACCTATTCTTTCATTAATCTATGCTTCCCATTTTCAACTCACATGTTGATTCTTATGGAAGGAGGAAAACTGGAGAGCCCGAAATAAAATAACACATCGAACAAACTTAGCTTTTTTGATTCAAAAAACTAAATTTACTTGGATTTTGTTTAGGTAAACGTTGCAATGTTCCCCTTGGAATGCAAAACAAAAGAATCTCCAACAGCAAAATCACAGCATCATCGATCTGGAGCAACAACCTCGGAACCCACTTGTCACGCCTTCAGTCCTCCCGCTCCTGGAGTGTCAAGACCAACAACCGTTACCAGTGGCTGCAAGTGGACTTTGGTCGCCCTACACGCGTGACCAAGATCGCCACACAAGGACGTAAGGATGCGCGACAATGGGTCACGCAATACACGCTGTCTTACAGCCAAGATGCCGCTGTATTTATTGATTATAAAGTTAAATCCTACGTTAAAAAGGTGAGTTATTTAGGGTTTTGCATTTGGACCTGAAACATGTGATACAACTATTTCACAAAAAAGATGAAGGGGCAAATGTTGAAACGCGATCGGTGATTAGCGATTGCACGCCGAGAACGAACTGTCGGGCATTACGAATTTTCTAATATTCATTTCTTAAGTACCTAAACAATCCCTGCACCATTCAGCGAAGACCTTAGCTGGCGAGTGTTTGTATTTCGATTTCTGTGTGATTTACGTGTCAAAACCGAATTTCCTTTCAGTCGTGCAAGCGCCAATCACCAATCATCAATCGCCCTTCGACCCCTCATACGTAACCTGTATATTATTAAAGCATTTTTCTTGTTTTCAGTATTTTAAAGGAAACAGAGATCAGAATTCCTTGGTTATCCACAACCTGTTCCCTCGCATAAGAGCTCGTGTTATCAGGGTTCACCCGTACAACTGGTACCGTCATATCTCAATGCGAGTTGAATTCTACGGCTGCGCAGAAGGTAAAACAATCAATTTATCACCTTGGTTACTCTGACCCTGATTTGTTGTTTTGCAATGTTATGTATAAGGGACCGTCTTGATAGTCCCCTTCACAGTTCCCTGCGCCATCTTGAAAGGTAGCCGTACCCTTACACCGAAGCGAGACAAACGGTGAGCTTGCAATGATAGAGACAGTTTTTAACACCTTGGACAATTATTCACATGTCTCTGTCAGTGCAAGCTCGCTGTTCATCTCGCTTCGATGCAAAGGCCCGGCTACCTTTCAAGATGGCGCAGGGAACTATGAAGGGGACTATTTTATAATATTTTTTGATAAAGGCAAACTAGAGCATTTTTGCTGTTAGAAGATTTAAATCATTTTTCATGCATGGTAAAAAAAAAACAACTAAAATCATAAGCCTTTGGAGAGACTCGAACTCTCGACCCCTGGTTTACTAGACCAGTGCTCTAACCACTGAGCTACAAAGGCGCTGAGTTGTTAAAAATCCCCTTCTTCACTAATTTCTTTTTTCCCTTGATAAGCTGACTTTGATTTGACTTTTTGTCAATACCCACTTTCGATATTCTAGATGAGTACTCATGCTAAAAGCTCTCTTGCACCAGTACTCCTCGGTCCGTCACACGTCTGAATTTTTGTTTGAGTTGAAATTCGCTTCGCGGCGTCCATATTAGTTGAAACAATAGGTTTCGAGTCCCTTCGGTTCCCTTGTCCTCGTCTGGGGCGTTTCAGAACGTTTCAAAGAAAGGTTTTTGCTCTCATGGGAATGAACATGGTAGCCGCGCGCATGATTAAAGTCCTTTACAAAACCGCGAGTCTAACCTGTAATCTCGTGTAAACCCTTAGATCGATGTTTCATGCCACTTGGAGTGGAAGACAAGCGAGTTCGTAACGGACGTATGACAGCATCAACATACTACAACCATTACCTCCAGCCAGCTCATGGCCGTCTCAACCACCGATGGTCTTGGTCCTCGAAAAACCATAATGCTAACAACTGGCTACAGGTACGTTGGGTAATAGGGGGAGGGGTGGGTGGGGATTTGATGGTGATGGCCTTTTTGTCCATTCCAGACCACGTGTCATTGTTTTGAGAATAGCAGGATTTTTTTGTTTCATTTGCATTCAAACAAAGAAATTATACTCAAGGGAATGACGCATGGCTAGACTTGAGGTATAATCGTATGGAATGAAAAGTTCTGTCGGTAGTTGGTTGTGTTTCAGGAGGAAACAAATAAATTATGCTTTTTTTCCAAAATGTTTAATAAAAAAAATCCCAAGATCTAGAAAAAACACTTTTTAGCACTGTAAAAAAAAAAAAAAAAAATGAACTTTAACAACAAGCCTTTGGAGAGACTCGAACTCTCGACCCCTGGTTTACTAGACCAGTGCTCTAACCACTGAGCTACAAAGGCACTACGATGAACATAAGTTCAGATAAGCATGTATTTTTTTCTTTGTATAGGTTAATCTGATGAACCTGAAAACAGTCAAAGGAATCGCCACCCAGGGTCGATATGATGCTAATCAGTGGGTCAAGACCTACAAGGTGTACTACAGCCAGGATGGGGTCAAGTTTACAGCTTACAGTGACCGGCCACGAGTCAGGGGACGAAAAGCTCCTCCACCAAAGGTAATGTAAAAACTACTTATATAAAAAAAACGAAAATGCCGTGCCGTAACCGTAACCGTAACAGGACAGCATCCATGACTTTTCATTGGATGAGCTGTAAAGGCACGTGCTATGATTGGTTCAATGTTTGTGTCTTGTTATCTGCCCTTTCATAGTCTTACGAAATCTACTGAACGTCTGAATGGGGTTTCCGGCCAATGGCCAATGCCCTAAAATTCCTAAAATAAGCGAGATTTTAGTTGAAAACTGACAGCTGGACCAACTCATTAAGACCCTCATGAGGAAGGTGGAAGTAACTTTGATTGCAAATGGTGATAAGGTATAAGGTATAAGAAAATGTTATCCCATGTACCCCTCTTACCGGGAACCGGTTGTACGGGCACCTACAGTTTAAAGAAGAAGAAGAAGAAAAAAAAGTTTGTTTTAATCAAATACATCTGTTTTTAATACTTCTCTACTTTTCCACAGATCTTCAAAGGCAATACAGACCGCCACACTATTGTATTCCAAGAGTTCGTCAGACCTTTCCGAGCGATGTACGTTCGTATTTACCCTATAACTTTCTATAGCTGGAAATCAATGAGGCTCGAGCTCTTTGGATGCGAAGGTATCTTATAAACATATTTTTGTTTTAATTTAGCAAATTTAAATGTAGATTCTGAATTTCTAACGTGAGCGCTTTTCATACAAGTGGAAAAATATATGGCAAATAAGCATTGGCGCCGTGATGGCGTGTTGTGATTGGAAGAATAACTCAAAGTCAATGGAAAGCAATTTCGGTGTGACGTGCTATACTTTGTTTAATTCTCCCGTTCTCTCTGTCGTCTAAGTGGCCCCGGATATGGCAGTCGCACATCAACGTCGTTTGATTTTTGATTACTGTTTCTTTTTTTACTATAATCGTTTGTACAATAGAAAGTAAAATAAATCCACACGAATCGTGATGTAGAAAAATGGGAATTTCGGAGTATACACCTATTTCGAAAAACGTTGACAGTTCTGACAATCTGAAATGGGTGACCTGAGAGTAAACACAACTTTGTACTTTTATGTTTTCTGGCTAAAATACGAAAAATTACATTCCTAACTCAAAGGTCATGCTTCATATTCCAATCTAAAAGCCGACTACGCTGTTTGGCTGTGAATATATTACACTCTGCAGCGTGTTACTCGGTCTCAGATTTCAGATTTCAGATCTCCCACCGACAGCGTTTTTTGAAATATTGATTTGAAATATAAATTATAATATGAAACAAGAAGGGCTCGCGTTATATCGTAGTTGTTGTGTAATAACATATGAATTACATGGTTAATTAGCAATTTATACTAATGAATATTATTTTTCCTGCCTCAGATACTCCTTGTGGCAAACCTCTTGGAATGAAAAACAATCGCATCAGAAACAACCAACTAACAGCCTCGTCTATATGGACCAACCAGTACGCGCCTTATTTGGGAAGATTACATCACAAACCACGTGGACGGTAGGATTATAAAGATAGATGAAAAGAACTCTTTATCTTGGGTGTTATGTTTTCCCATTTCAAACCACATGCCATTCTCTAGAGTATCATTTCTTTGTTTAGCGGTCCATTTCTTTTCTTGTTTTGTTTTATTTTGTTTGGAATTAATTAGAATTAATACAAATGCAAGTCCTGTCTCAGGCAGGACGACTAGCCTCGTTTCAAAGCTTAACAAACCAGCCTTCTCAGCATCTTTGAAATATATGAATAGACCACTTTCAAGTTACGTGGAAGCAACTCGATTTGAAAGTCAAAACAAAAGAATTTCAATCTCCTGAGAATTGGAACCTATTTTTTGTCCTCCAAATTGAGCTGCATTCCGACGTGCTGCAAGGGGTGTACACGATGTACGAATAAACAATAAGCTCATATTTTATTTTCAAAACTGATGTTCTATTCACAGGAGTCAAGCTGCTTGGTGCGCTAAGCTTAATAACTACTACCAATGGTTGAAAGTTGACTTCCGTCGACTCACAAGACTAACAAGGATCGATACTCAAGGTCGCTTCAACAGTAGGCAATATGTTAGGCAGTATCATCTGTACTATAGTGTTGATGGAGTACACTGGGCACTCTACCGCAAGAAGAATGCAGACAAGGTGGGTTGGGACTATTTGTTGTTGGGGTGCATGTTCAATCACTTGCCGCCATGTTGGTTGACTGTACAAAGCATTCCTCTTGGTATATCAACCAACATGGCGGCTGTTTCATTGTTATCCTTATCTCATGGGATTTTGAATCACGTGGTTACGTGGTCACCCCAAGAATAGCTCGAACGATTACGAGGCGCGTACATCTTATGCCCAATGTCATTTGCTTTATCCCTTATCCTTATTTTTGGCTCATATGAAGGAGTAAAATTCCAATTCGATCATGGAACGACATGGGCCATAGGTTTGTTAGCCATTGGCTATTGAGTGCTACCCTAGTAAAAAAGGAATTAAAAAAAAAAAAAAAAACAATTGCAAAAATTATAAACAAGAGTAAGAAAATTTAGTATTTTTCTCGTTTTTTCTCCTTTTCTTTTAGTTTAGTTCTTTTTCATTCATTGATTCTTTCTTCCTTTGGTCTTCTTTCCACTTTATGTTTTCTTTTTATCTTTTCTTGCATTTTGTATTTCTTTTTCCTTCTCTTTTTTCTTTTCCTTTTTTTTTCTAGTTTTCTCTTTTAATTTTTCATTATTCTCGTTTTTCTAGGATGTTAAAGAGCGCACCATAAACAGTTCAACTTGTTGTGTACAAATTCAAAGTACTAACTCTGTGTCTTGTCTTTTCCACAGTTATTTTACGCCAATCGAGATCAGTATTCCGTTCAGAGTAATACCATCGATCCTCCAATCTACGCCCGCTATGTGAAAATCCAACCAAGAAGCTGGTATTCAAGGATCTGTATGAGAGTGGAATTTTATGGATGTCCTGCAGGTAGGCTAAGAACTTGCGAGATTATTCATTCTCTCCCACGGTATGATGATTATTACATTATTTATCCTATCAGGTGGACTTAGATTTTTCCCCTACAAGCTAGTGACAGCTTTTCATCTTCTATCTGTTACATGTATTATTATTTATGTTTTTCCCCGCCAATCAATGATTATTTTAAAATAAATAAATGTTGCTTTTCCTGAAGCTCGTTTACGGGGCAAAGGTAATAATCACAACAACACTGATATGGACTGAAATGGCTATGGGCAATTTCCCATAGCCGATTTATTTAAATTTAAAAATTAATCAAACTGATTTAACTGATAACAGTTCATAATTAAACTTGCCCAGTTACCTGTTTGAGTATAATTTGATTTTTAGATCGTTGCGAGACGCCTCTTGGTGTCCAAGACAAAAGAATAAGACGTTCAATGTTCTCTGCATCATCAATGTACAACCACTACTACGGCCCCTGGAGCTCCAGACTTCAAGATCGTAACCATGGCAACTACAGGGGTGCGTGGATTTCACGTCATAACCGTCGAAATGAATGGCTCCAGGTTGATTTTGGTACCAAAGCGCGAGTTACTCGCATAGCAACCCAAGGTCGCTACGATGCTAATCAGTATGTCACGTGGTATACTGTGACGTACAGTAACGATGGTCAGCGGTTTAGACCATATAAGGTTGGAAAGACCACAAGAATGTTCCAAGCTAATGTAGAGCGTTACTATGTCAACGTAAACCGCTTGTTACCTTCGATCAAGGCGAGATTTGTTCGTATCTATCCTCAGAAGTGGTATGGGCATATTTCGATGAGAGTCGAGTTCTACGGCTGCAGACTCAGTAAGTAATTCAATTAAACAGTTTCAAAACGAGCAAGGGACCCATATATGCATTGAATTCAGAATTTCATTCAGATTGGGCAAATTCAAATAAAGTTGTGATATCTTAAAAATCTATAGACCAATCGGCTAACGCTAATGCTATATGTACATGTCCAAAAATTCAAGAACTCTGGGAATAAGAAATTTTGTTCCAAACATTTTACACGTGTTATCGAAATACAAAACAGTAAAAAGAACGTATTTATGGGGAGTAACCCCCCCCCCCCCCCCCCGGGCTTATTCCCATGCAGAGGTTTTGAATAGACCATTTCACGGTTGTCGTCGATCAACCTCAGCCTCGATAGTGTGTAATATATTCTTCAGAATTTGACTACAGCTCACGGTAATTTAAGGAATGTACACATTATCAAACAATAGACCGTTTTCGAGATGCACGAGCGCTTTCAAAAATATCTATTAAAACACTTAAAAATTCCACGGGCTTTAGTCAAATTCTAAAGAATAAATTACACGCTATCGAGGCTGAGGTTGAGCGACGAGAACCGTGAAATGGTCTATTGGGAACGCGTTAGCCGATTAAGTCTAAGTGGTTTCTTATTCTCGACGTTGAGGGACACTTTGCACAAATACAATAGGTTTTTATCCTTCACTGTACACGAAAACAATTGTGTTTATGCAAAATGCCCCTCAAATATGATGCAAATGAGCCAGCTGGCAACGGTATATGGGTCGTAAGAAAGCAGTGTATATGGGGCTGGACAGTTGCTGGAAACCATGCATTTCTCTGTAACTTTAGCAGGGTTTTTGTTATGAAAAAATGCTCATAACATTGTAAGTATATTACCAAATGTCATGAAACTTGTGAGTATTTTTGAAGTTGTTATTTCACCAGTTACTGTTAATTTTTTCCTTGAAGGTCAAATGTGCAATAAACCAATGGGAATGAAGACAGGTCGCATCAATCGTCACATGGTCACAGCTTCGTCATACTACAACAACCAGCTCTCACCTCAAGCAGGCAGACTCAACCATAAGTATTCATGGAGCGCTGCTATAAACAACCGTAAACAATGGCTGCAGGTAGACTTCAAGAAACCAAGCAAGATTGTCAGAATTGCTACTCAAGGACGAGCCAATGCTGATCAATGGGTTACGTATTTCTACATACGACACAGTGTTGATGGGGTGTATTTCTCAGAATATACTGAATTCAACTCCAAAAAGGTACACATTCTTATACTTTTGGTTCAGAGTATTCCTCTAGACCTCTTTAAGGTGACGTCAAAGTAATTCAATTTGGAGGACGAAACAAAAAATGCAATCTCCTAAGAATTTGAACCTATTGTTTTGTCCTCGAAATTAAGCTGCATTCCTACGTGCTGCAAGAGGTCTATATCCCAAAACATGACTATTAGATCATTTTTGTTAAAGAGTTAACAGACCGGTTGTAGGATGAAAATCGTGTGCAGCGGTATTCGCCCGGACAATGAGGTTTAAATGGGAAAATTTTACATCCAAAGTAAACGGATTTTTCACGTGCACATTGAGGTAGAGTGGGTCTAGTGCCAAGGAAGATTTAGGTCTTTAGAGTATTCGTGCGAATAAAGATTTGGGGAGTTGTTTTTACGGTAACTGGCGACATTTATAAAACTTTACTTATTTCTTATTTACTTTTTTTCTCTTTTCAGCATTTCTTAGCCAATCGAGACAGGAATACCATCAAATACAACGTGTTTAACCCTGCAATAAGAGCGCGTTATATACGAGTAGAACCATCTCGCTGGAGAAGCTGGATATCCATGAGGGTCGAGTTCTTTGGGTGCTACATAAGTAAGTAGTCCTTTTCCAACCTACTTGCGACGCATGGCAAAATGTATACATAAATTGCCTTTCCAAAGCTCGACATTCGAAAACGGTTCAAAACCTGAGTAGTTTACTGCGATTCTCAATATTCTGCGAACTCAGACATTACAACGGCTTGTTGTGAAATTGGTTTTTCGCTGCCGTCAATCAAAACTAATCAGTCGGTACCTTTTATATTTTTGACTGACGGCAATTAAAAACCAAATTCCAACGGGCAACTTGCAAATACCGAGTTCGCAGAATATTCGGATAATCGCAGTAAAGCAAAAACAAAAAAAGCGCTTTTGGAAAATGAGCTTGAAATTTGGGTAATTTAGCAAACGCATTCGTTTGCCGGAGCGGGCCTAGCTACAGCCAATCGTAATTTTCCTATTGCTTTTGTATTTAATAAGCAGATAAGTTTATAAAAATATAGATTTACAATACATATACTAGAAAAATAACTTGACTTATCCTCATGCGACAGATTCGTGTTACCTTCCAATGGGTCTTCAAGATCGTCGGTTACCAGCAGGAAGCTTCCGAGCCTCAACAAGCTATAACTACAATCATGGACCTGAGCGTGCTAGACTGGGCATGTATGCCAGAAACGGTAGGACCGCTGGCTGGGTTGCTCGTCAGCGCAACAGCAATCAGTACTTACAGATTGACTTAGGTTCAATGGCTAAAGTGACAGGTATAGCAACCCAAGGACGTAACACAGGGAACCAGTATGTCAAGACTTATATCTTGCAGTACAGCAACGATGGCAAGAAATTCAGAAACTATAAATCTTACGGACGACTGAGGGTGAGTGTTGTTGCTAATTCTCCCTCTTAGGTAGACCAATAAATATGGATACATTCCCGGTAATTTTTTTTATCGTAAATCGATTGGTAGTAGATAGTTAAACGAACCTAGATTACGAATTTTTGTCTTTTTCTGTCGGGAAATATCATGAAAAATCATCCTTCTGTCGTAACGACGGGTGCCATTTTGGATCCAGGCGCCATATTGAAATTAGAGACGTAATTCAGGATAAACCAACTGACTAGATAACTTTTGATGAATCTTAATGAGCCTTTTTTTGTTGTCTTATTTCAGGTATTCCGTGGTAACTACGATATTTATCACACCGTTGCACGGCGAATCTCTCCACCAATCAACGCTCGTTATATTCGCATCAGACCAAAGACCTGGAATAGCTACGTGTCAATGAGAGTTGAACTGTATGGATGCAGGAGACGAGGTAAGGAAGCCTTATAGTGTAAAATATCATGAAAAGCGATTATACGATTGTTTTTCTCCGGGTTCCTGGTTTTACTCCAACCGCAAAACCAAACACCCTACATTTCATAACGATCTATGAACTAGCCGTGCACTGACTTAGATCAGCACAGAAGTTGTTTCAGGGTTCATTAAAACTGAAGTTATATTCTAAGGACGTTCCTCGGGCATTGCTTGTGCACATCTGTTCTACGCATATGGCGTGACAGCGCGCGCGATCTATATTTTCGTAGATAAAACTCAGTCGCGCTCGTTGCGAAAACGTTTTTGATCGGCTATATTTTGACAGCAACAACGGTGACCCCCATTTTGGGTAACGCTTTTGCCCGCGAACGTCCTTAAGGAGAGCTCTGACCGTGCCCAAATTGTGTTCATTGAAAGCATCCTACCCTTCATTCAAATTATAATCTGCATATTTTTACACTCTACAGAGAAGCAGTGTGCATCGCCCGTTGGCTTGCAAAAAAACCGAATCCGCAACAATCAGCTAACAGCCTCATCAATGAAAAGCAGTCAGTTTTCTTCCTTCTTGGCAAGATTACACAACCATCGCCGTGGCAGGTTCTTGGGTGTTTGGATGCCCAAACACAATAACCATGCTCAGTGGCTTCAGGTGAATCTTGGAAGAACCATGAAAATTACTGGTGTTGCTGTGCAAGGAAGACCTGATGCTAGAAAATGGATCACTACTTTCTGGATCAAGTATGGAACGGATGGAGTCTTCTTCAGCATTGTCAAGACAATGAAGGACAATACCAAGGTATAACAAGATACATTCGTACCTTACGTGAGAATACGGAAGGGGGAGTACTGGGGCAACAGCCACACTTTTAAAACAAAACATTTAAACCTTTCTTAGTTTAAACATGAAGGTCTTACATGCGAAGCCTAACTAACATACCAAATAAAGCGCTAGTTGATGTTTACCAACATTAGCGTTGTGATGTTAATATGTCAACCACTTATCGAACGAAATCTTTAACAAATTGCTTTGTTTTATCAGCCAATCGATCGCCGTTTTGGCACATGAATGACAAAAGTTTACGTCACATTAACTAGTGGTATACATGATTTAGGCGCCAAAAGTCTATATATATTTATATGACATACGTGAATACTGAAGTCTGGGTTGGCAAGCTGTTGCCTACCAAGATATTTTCCCATACATTTCTTTGTAAAAGCAGCCAACTTCGGTCGCCCATATCTTCGGCGCTACTCAATAAAACCACTTCAAACTTTCCAATTTTACTAATTTTGGTATGCGCTTTTCAAATATCATATTTTTGTTGAATTACAATTGAAAATGTCACGCAGGACCTGATAAACCCTCATTTGATGATTAACTAAGTTCTCTTTTTTCAGACCATTTATGCCAACGTTGATCAAAAGTCTGTGTGGACAGATTCCTTTGATCCAGCCATTTATGGTCAATACATACGTCTTCTACCTAGAGGATGGTACTCTGAGATTGCAGTCAGAATGGAGTTATACGGATGTCCCTGGAGTAAGTTCATAGTTTTACCTATAGTATCACAATAAAAACAAACAGTTTGACTGGATATTGTCATTTACACATAGGTAATGTGCATCAAAGCTCACAAAGCACTCTAGGAAAGTGAATCCTGTAAAAATGTAACAGGGAAATCAAAGGAACTATCAGAAAAATATTACTCTGTTATTTTTGTCTGCTGAAATCTTTTTATTTCCATAGAAAATGTTGAAGGAAAAATTGTCAAATGAATTTTTAGAAGAGCCAAAAAAGCGTAAGAAGTCACTTTCCCATCATGCTTTGTGTTATAATTTCGAGCTCATGCACATTAGCTATTGTAAGATAGATAGATAGAAACCTTTATTTAAAATGAAATAAACTACAGGGTAGTCCATGGCCAATCAGTGGCTTTCGCCTCTGCTATCAACAGGAACCCTGTAAAAGAGCTCAAGTTCATCATTCGGCATAAACTAGTTGCTCTAATCAAACCTTAAATAATGTTACTCCCTGACCCAACTACTGTTACCCACTGAACCAGTTGCTCCAATCAAAACTTTAGTAATGTTACTCTCTAACCCAACTACTGTTACCCACTGAACAGATCGCTGTGACATGCCACTTGGTCTTCAGAGCCTCAAAGTACCAAACCAAAGAACCAGAGCATCTTCTTACCACAGCTATAATTGCGGCCCATGGTACGCCAGGCTACACAATCGCTACGCCTGGTGTGCACGTAAAAATGACCGTAAACAATGGTTACAAGTAGACTTTGGTACATCAACAAGAGTTACTCGCGTTGTCACGCAAGGAAGACAGAACGCTGTCCAATGGGTGAAGAGTTTCTATGTGTCCTACAGCAGAAATGGACAGTCGTTTACGACTTATAAGGAGCATGGTCGAACGAAGGTAATAACATTAGTTACAAACTTTTTGTTTATGCAAAGATTTTTTTGGGACTTTAATTTCTGGCAAATGGTTAATATAGTTTATAGTGGGCTTTAGCACATGCGTGGGCATTTATCTAAATTCAAGGAACTTGACGAGACGCGATGCCACAACAGGAGTTTGAGAATAAGAAAATAAAAATGAAAAAAAAAAAAAAAAGAATTGAAAAAAATGAAAAAAATGAACAAAATATTTACAACTCTCTCCAATAAATAATGCGAATTTGTTTCTTCAAACAGGAAATTTGTATATCAATTTGGTGTGCAAATGGTTAAAATAGAATGAAAGTTCAGTTTTGCTTCTGAAACAAAAGTAAACCATTTTATAATTTCTGTTGCGACCTTAAATGAGCTTGACATGATAAATGTATTATCTGCAAAACAAAACAAAACCAAACAAAACACAAACAAATACAGATAATACATTTATCATATCAAGTTCACATGATATCCGGGATTGGTTGACTCTTCTAAGCCAATCAGATGCGAGATGTGTGATTTAAAAAAATATGTTTGCTGTCGTTTTATATTTAGTTCTTCCAAGGCAACTACGATCAGTTTATTCCAGTTACCAATAAGTTCCTGAGACCTCTGAACGGTCGTTACTTCCGTGTTCATCCCGTCACATGGTATTCTCATATCTCGATGAGGGTCGAGTTCTATGGATGTATTACAGGTAATATCTTTTTACTCAATTGATCACTTATGGATAAAAACCCAAAGCTTTACAGCGCGACGCTCAAAAGTATGACCACATTTAATGTATTCGCATACTTCTATGCACGGGATTTTGTACTTTAAACCGACACAATTGATGCAAAGCTGTGGTACCGGTACATACTTTGTATGTACCGGTACCAACCAACTAAATCAATAAATTTGCACCATTGTTTTGACTTTGACCAATACCGCTGCTTTGTACATCTATTGGTTTTGATGAATATCCAACCTCAAATAAATTTGTATTACAGGTAAACTGTGCAACCAGCCTCTTGGAATGCAAAGCAGAAAACTGGGTCCAAAGAACCTTATGGTATCATCGCAATGGGACAATAACCATGATGCAACGCGCGGACGCCTTCATATTGCACGAGTTGGACACAAAATTGGTGCTTGGTGTGCAAGAGTCAACGACCGTTATCAGTGGTTTCAGGTTTGTACTGAGTATTAAGGCCCAGTTATTATTCATTGCCGGTGGAGGGGGGTCGGAGGATTTAGGAAGGATCACGTAGTTTTTAGATCGACTTGAGGGGGTCAGCTTGGAGAGTAAACGTCAACGACAGTGGTTTCAGATTTGTTTTGAATATTAGAGCCCGGCTATTCATTTGTCGCCTCGGGTGTCTCGGGCGGGGGGTATACAACTGGAGGGAAACCGGGTCTACATTGACAGGTATCGAGGGGGGGGATCACATAACTACTAGTAAGGGAGAATAGCAAACCACTAGTAACTCAGGATCATCAAATCGATAGTGCGTCTTGGGGGGATTCACTAAGAGTCAAGTTTAAGTCCTATAAGTGTCTTTTCCTTCAGTATGGTATTTAAAATTACATACTTTTTCAGATCGATCTCGGCCGTCCGTCAAGGATAATTAAAATTGCTACCCAAGGTCGACAGGACGCTGACCAGTGGGTTAGGCAGTACTACATCACGCACAGCGTCGATGGAGCGAACTTTGCTGATTACAGGAACAGACATGGAAACAGAATGGTGGGTTGAGTAGAAGACTAAGAGGAATGGTATTTGCTGAGGGGAACATCATTGTGAAAGGGAGAAAATAAATGAGAATAGGAGAAAAAATGAAAATGCAAAAAAGGAAAAAGCAACAACAGAAATACAGTCGATCCTCTACACAACGGCTACACTTAGGACACAATTTTGTGGCCGTAGAGAGGTGGCCGTTCAGAGAAGTTTCAGTTACAGTATATGTTTCCATTCATTTGGTAACCGAAAAAAAAGCTTCGTCAGTGGCCGTCGTGTGGAGGTGGCCGTTGTGTGGAAGTGATTGTTGTGTGGAGGTGATCGTTGTGTGGAGGTGGCCGTTGTGTAGAGGTGGCCGTTGTGTGGAGGTGATCGTTTTGTGGAGGTGATCGTTATGTGGAGGTGATTGTTGTGTGGAGGTGATCGTTGTGTAGAGGTGGCCCTTGTGTGGAGGTGGCCGTTGTGTGGAGGTGGCCGTTGTGTGGAGATGGCCGTTGTGTGGAGGTGGACGTTGTGTGGAGATGGCCATTGTGTGGAGGTGGCCGTTGTGTGGAGGTGATCGTTGTGTGGAGGTGATCGTTGTGTGGAGGTGGCCGTTGGCCGTGGAGGTACGACTGTAACATGAAATGAGAGATGAAAAGAGAAAAGAATACTTTTAGGTTGTATTTATGACACTTAAAAGAAAGCAAACAATTGAAAAAGAAAGGAAATAAAAACGAAAAAAAAAATTAAAGAAAATAAACAAATATGGACATGGACATGGGATATGGACAAACAAGGACGACAAACGTGGACGACAAAGAAAAAACCCAAGAAATTAATTATTTTATTTTATGTTTTATATTTCACATTCCTTTATTTTTCTTCAGTATTTTGCCGGCAACAAAGACCGCAACAGCGTTGTACAGCATCGTTTCTTCCCGCGCATCAAGGGACGAGTTGTTCGTGTTCATCCATGGAGCTGGAGGAGTCACATCTCGATGAGAATAGAACTGTATGGCTGCGCAACAAGTAAGACACGTTGATACTAATGACGGACTACCTGTGTAAGATTACATTGAGGACTGTGTAGACGGGCAATTTTTTTCTGCGATTCTTGCGGCCATTTTGGTCATAGTCTTAGTCAAGAATTGTAAAGGAACATATTGTAATGTTTTATTCCAGACACCAAGAACCCCATACACAAATTTCTCTTTAGAAGCATAAGACAAAACTTATTTTATTTTCGAAAATCGCCGTAGGAATCACCCAATATTTTTCTTGTAATTTAATAAACAACGTTGTTTCATCAACAAGGAGGGAGAAAGTTCCCGTCCAAAATTCCTCACTTGTAACAATTTGCGCATGCTCACTTTCGGATTCTGAGGAGGGCGACATTTTGTTAATGGGTTATTCTTTTTTATTCAAGGTCGTTGCAACATGCCCTTAGGATTGCAAGACAGACGTATTGGTAATGGACAGATGTCATCTACTCTTGCTCACTACCCTGCATACAGGGCAAGAGTGAATACCCATACTTATTGGTATCCAAGGGCACGAAACCGTAACCAATGGCTACAGGTAACCATAGTAACATAAAGGGAACTTATGAATTAGACAAGGAACATAATAATACATAACAGTGAATAGAAATAGAGAGATAAAAGATGGGAAAAAAAAGAAAGAAAAATATACAAAAAAATGCGTACAGGAAAGCAAAGAACGAAAACAAGAGAAAAAAATGAAAAAATGAACAAAAAGACAAGAGGAAGCAAACTAAAAAGAAAAGAGAAAAATAAGAAATTTATGATTTCATATAAGTGGAAAAGGTATGACAAATTTGTAAAAATGTTCTATATGATTAGAGCCCTTGCAGCACGTCGGAATTATGGAGCTCAATTTGGAGGACAAAACAGGTTCCAATTCTCAGGAGATTGAAATTCGTTTGTTTTGTCCACCAAATTGAGCTGCTTAGACGTCACCTGAAAGGGGTGGTGTATTAGCTCAATCATGTCATATTTTTTGATAGACACACTAGAGCATTTCTTTATGCTACAAGATATAAAACAATATTTTTTAAAACATGGTAAAGAATATATAATAAAAAACTATAACACCAAGCCTTCGGAGAGACTCGAACTCTCGACCCCTGGTTTACTAGACCAGTGCTCTAACCACTGAGCTACAAAGGCGCTAAGTTGTTAAGATCTTACTTGTTTCCTTATTTCTTTTTTTTCTTGATAAGCTGACTTTGATTTGAATCTGACTTTAGATCAACTTTGGTTATGTTGCCCGAGTGACTGGCGTAGCAACACAGGGAGCCCATAACACCAACCGATGGGTCAAGAGCTACACAATGTCATACAGTCGTGACGGCAGCAAATTTGTTCCTGTGAAACAAGGGCGAAGAACAAAGGTAGAGAAAGACTTAATTTGTTCAGAACTTTTGTCGTTTTATTTTTAAAGGTTGTTTTACACTCAGTTTGTTTTGAGTGTAAAAAATTAATGGGAAAGGATGTTTTTGATCAATATCCTAAAGAAAAAGTATCTGCCCCGTGTGAGGATCGAACTCACGACCTTCAGATTATGAGACTGACGCGCTGCCTACTGCGCTAACGAGGCAGTTATGTCTGTATGGCCATGTTCTTACATCATATATTTTGTTTTATTAGGTATTCGCGGGGAACAATGACCGCAACACCTTGGTTTTCCATAATCTACCCAGTACAATCAGTGCTGTGTTTGTGCGTATCCACCCTGTCACTTGGTATAGTTATATCAATCTTAGAGTGGAGCTGTACGGCTGCGCAGGTAATAAAATATCTTGAACAAATCTTATGAATCCCATTACCAGCTTACAATTACAGGCAAATACTGCCCGTCATGTGCTATCAACCACAGAGTATTCTATTGCTTCAGGTATCAATCGGTTGAATGAAACTCATGAATCTCATTACCAGCCTAAAATGACAGGAAAACACTGCCCGTCATGTGCTATCAACCAGAGAGTATTCTATTGCTAGGCATCAATCATTGGAATGAATCTCATGATTCTCATTACCAGCCTCCAATGACAGGCAAACATTGACTTACATGTTCAGTCCCCCTATAACACTATTGAAAGCTTGAATAATCTTTATTTCGAACTAAAACGTTTTTTCTTGGGTTAAAACCGACAGAGAGGTACTGTAACAAAGCTCTTGGCATGGCGAACAAGCGCATCAAAAACTCAAAGCTATCAGCCTCATCAGAGATTAATAGACACTATGCTGCAAGACTTGGTCGACTGTACCTCGTCAACAAAGGACGAGACAAGGGGGCCTGGTGTGCCAAGTATAATAACCACTATCAGTGGTACCAGGTACGTCAAGACTAAAGCACCTATCATCTTATTATACTTATTGGCCTTTTCTGAGGTTAGAATCCTAGTCACTGAGCACCAGAAACAATAAAATCCGACATTTTCTCTGCCAGGCAAAATGGCGGTTTTGTAGGTTAAGTTTGGGGATCCAGTTCCATCGGTCTTGTTATTCAAGCTAGAAGTTTTAAAACCATAAAGATATAATGATAAGTAGTTATTTTATGCTTTTCATGAGATTTTATGAATGTTGACAACGAATTTAGGTAAACTTTCGTGTGTAAACAATGATATATGCGCGCAGTGCATTGAGATGACTAGGATGCTTTAATAAACATGACACATTGTGGTGGTCTAGCTGTATTAAGGGTGAATAAGATGATTGTACCCAAACTAGACCACAATGCATCATGTTCGCTAACTCAGGAAAGGTATATAACAGCCTGGGTTATAATAAAAAACATTTGGTACATATTTTGGAATATAAGTTGAACGATACCCAAGCCCCCCAATACATGCTAACGACATCTCAATGGGATTAAAAGTGACGACAAGTGAATTAAACTAATTTTTGATTGAAATACAGGTTGATTTTGGACGAGCAATGAAGGTCAATGAGATTGCGATCCAAGGTAGACATGCCTATAATAACTTTGTCAAGAGCTTTTACGTTAGGTATAGCTCTGATGAAGTCCACTGGAGCTACCAAAAGGTGTCAAACTCAATCAAGGTAAGACAACAAAATCAAAATACTTAGGCCTTTTGATCATTTTTTCTGGACTGAGTTTTCATTTGATATCATTCAATACTTTCTCTTTCCATAGACCTTCCAAGCCAACAGGAACATGTATTCTTCAGCAACAGTAGCCTTAAATCCACCGGTTCTTGCACGATATGTGAGAGTCTATCCACGTGGGTGGCACTCTCGTATCTGCATGAGGACAGAGTTCTATGGATGTGAAGCAGGTAAGCTCATTCAGAAAATGTTGGTCAAAGTTTTTGTTGCATGTTGCTTGTTGCATACTGCATGTTGCATGTTGCTTACCAAGCTTAAAATGTATTATATTCATATGTAAATAATATCAGTACAGAAGAAAAGATGCTGGGAATAACCTGCAGATAAAATTTGGGAAAATCCCATATTTTTATGACCTTTCGCTGCTTGAAGTCACATCACTCATACTGCATTTCGGGCTTGGTATGCAACAAGCAACAAAGCTTCACCGACCTTTTTTTGAAATAGATGTATGTGATTTTACGTGCATTATTCCTGAGATAGAATTGTATAGTTTAAACCAGATTCCAACCAATAAGCTAAGAAATAAATACACTAAAAAGAATCAATACTTAAAATCTCCAGACCGTTGTGAAATGCCTCTTGGTGTCCAAGATGGTCGCGTCCTTCGTAACATGATTCACGCCTCATCATACCACTCAAGTACCTCATACCGACCATGGAAAGCACGTCTACACAGCTCGACAGGCTCCTGGTATTCAGGGATAAGAAACAATAAGCAGTGGCTTCATATTGATCTTGGAGTCATCTCGTATGTCCGACGCATAGCAACCCAAGGAGCTTATAATGGAAACTCATGGGTCAAGAAATACACTGTCTCGTATAGTGTCAAGGGATTCAGGTTTATTCCTTATAAGGAGGGACGTAGGACAAGGGTAAGGTTTCAGCCAGATTATCTAGTTTTGACCTACCGTCTTATATTTTAATTACCTATACACATCTTATGTTTGTAGAATATTTTTCCTGATGCTCAGTTCAAAAGATAGAAATTGAAGAACGACTGTATCAAGCTCCCAGGAACACATACTTATTTCAATAATGTTACTCACCAAAAATTAAAAGTTTCAAATCCGCGGCAACAAATTAAATTTAAAAACATATGAATTCTGATTTCAACTATAATGACTTTTACCAACGCCTTTTACCAACTCCTTCCCCCTATAAAAATAAGCATTTCCCATCTAAAGCTCGAGCTTTTGGTGAACTTTATCTCAATTATTGTTGCAGATGTTCTTCGGTAATACGGACAGATACCAAGTCACGTTTAACAGGCTTCTGAAGCCAATCAAGGCTCGTCACGTGAGAATTCACCCCAAAGCCTGGCAGAGCTACATTGCATTGAGAGTCGAGTTGTATGGCTGTAGACTTGGTGAGTTAGTAGGGAAATATCGCCAACCCACCAATCAACATGCCAAACTACCACCCTGTCTGCCTACCTACCTACCTACCTACCTACACCTACCGACCGACCTACCTTCTTACCTACTCACCTTACCTACCTACTTGCCTACCTAAACCTCCCTCCCTCCCTAACTTCCTCCCTCCCTACCTCCCGATTTCCTTCCCTCTTTACCTATGTCCCTCTCTCCCTTCCTCCCTACCCCCTCGCCCCCTCTACTTGTCTATCTATTGCACAAGCACTAAATTCATCCCTTTTTCTCTGCAGGTAAAATCTGTAACCGACCACTTGGCTTAAGAAGCGGCCGCATTCCTAGCAGTCGTATCTCTGCCTCATCTGAATACAACCAATACGGAAAAGCCTCCCGTGCCAGACTACACAGCAGAGCTCGTGGCAGATATTACGGAGCATGGATTGCAAAATTCAACAATCGTTACCAGTGGCTACAGGTGAATATCTATAAGAATACATGGTGGACATATATAATTAAGGGTAAAAACTTTGGGTGACCCATGCTTGCACCTTTAAGGTGTAGGTGCCCCCTACAACGCTACACCCCTCCCTGAATAAAATCCTTGATCCCCCCTGTCCCACACACTACAAACCCAATACCACCAACTTTCAGCTTCGAAAAGGTTTTGTTTCACTAGATTGGCCTCTGCCCATAGGTAATTGCCTTATAGTACACTAATCCTTGGCTCAATCAAAGTATCATAGTATGTTAATGATAATACCACCATGTATATGTTTGTAGGTTGACTTTGGAAGACCGACTAAGGTGATGATGATCTCAACTCAAGGACGACAGGAAGCCAGACAATGGGTGACACGTTACACCATCCAACACAGTGTTGATGCTGTACATTTTGTCTATTATAAGGAAAGAAACAATATCAAGGTATAACAAAGTTTGAGGGCACCATTAAAAATATGAAATAGCATAAAGGACCTCACAGTCTTAATATCAGGACTAAGTCTTTGTTGCTGATATTCTTAGTAATTTCATCAATCTGTTCTTCTTTTTCTCAGTATTTGTATGGAAACAGAGACAGCAATTCAATAGTGTCACGTAAATTCTTCCCTCACATCAGAGCTCGTTACATCCGAGTCCTTCCTTACAGCTGGTATGGTTATATTAGTATGAGAGTTGAGTTCTACGGATGTTTTATTGGTGAGTTCCACGTCTTTTATTCCTAGTTCATGCGTCCACGCCGGAAACTAATACTTATTTGCTCAATCACTTGATCTGAGCTGTTCTCCATTGTCCGTTTTTCTTGACATACAATATATTTTTGTACCAAAAATATAGACCCACGTCGGAATGCAGCTCAATTTGGAGGATAAACAATAGTTTCCAATTCTCAGGAGATTGATATTCTTTTGTTTTGTCTTCCAAATTGAGCTGCTTTGACGTCACATACAAGGGGTCCATATATACCAAGCGAATTTTGCATAGATGCTATCCACGTTAAACATAATATCTACAGGCCATAAGAACAGACATGATTAAAGTGACTGACCATTGATTTATTTCTCAGCCTCACGATACATGCCTCTTGGAATGGAAGACTACCGTATCCCATCTGGTTCCCTTCGCTCTTCCAACCACGACAGTTATTACAAATCCAATGGTGACCGCGCCCGTCTGAATGACTACCCTCGCAGTGGATACATTGGAGGCTGGTACACGCCATATAGGAACCATCACCAATGGCTACAGATTGACATTGGAAAGATGGCTCGTGTTACTGGTATTGCTACGCAAGGACGAATGCATTCTAATTACTGGGTCAAGACGTATATGTTGTCCTATAGTAATAAAGACAGAGGATTTAAATATTATACAATGTTTGGAAGACACAAGGTAGGTTATTGGAATATACTTATTTGGTTTTAAAATGTAACAATACTACAATCTATATTTTCCACCTTGTACTGTTCTTTAATATTCTTTTTTCTTGCTTGCTTGCTTGCTTGATTGCTTCCTTGCTTCCTTGCTTCCTTGCTTCCTTGCTTCCTTGCTTCCTTGCTTCCTTGCTTCCTTGCTTCCTTGCTTCCTTTATTTCTTTCTTTCTCTCCTTATTTCTACTTCTCTATTTCCAAGTAATTCTTTGCTTTTGGTAGACAAGTATTTGTATTGTTACCAGACATCCCAAAGCTAACATTATTCCAAATTACTTTTATCCCTTCCTTTTCACTTGTTAGCTATCCAAGCCCTTTCTAGTTTCCTTTGCAGACTGGTTCTTCAACTCAACTAAATTTTGTAAAATTTTGTATTTCATTACATGAAAAAATAAAACTGAAATTGTTTTAAAGGTTTTCCTTGGCAACTATGACCGCTACAATACTGTACTGAGAAGAATAGAACCCAACATCCAGTGCAGATTCATTCGTGTTCACCCAAGATCCTGGAATGGCTATATTGGAATGAGGATTGAGTTGTATGGAGTCAGAAGACATGGTATGTTTGAATCATATTGGATAAAGTAATAAACCATTGGATTCTATTCTGAGGCTTTTTTGTCCCAGTACCTCTTGGTTGTGGGTTCTTTCATCTCTACTGGTGTCCAGCCTTATGCTTTTGGGTACTGGGGCAAGAGCACCCTTGACACCCCGGTAACTGTAGCATAAAGAAACAAATTGCATACCACTAACCAAAATTTGAATTCACTGAGAATTTCACTGAGAATTTCACTGACTCAAAACGTAAATACTACATCGCGTCTATGCCAATCTGTTATTCAAAGCCCACGGCCCAAACGAATCACAACCTTTACAATGCCTTACAATTTGCCGAACTTGGGCGAAATTTCCGAGACTTAAATGATTATATTTTTTGTCGTCGTTTTGTCTGTAGAGTAGTTTGTTTTCTTTCCTTCATGGGCAACGGCAAATATCCTATAGACCCCTTGCAGCACGTCAGAATGCAGCTCAATTTGGAGGACAAAACAATAAGCGCAAATTCTCAGGAGGATGAAATTCGTTTGTTTTGTCATCCAAATTGAGCTGCTTTGACGTCTCGCGAAAGGAGTCCATTGGCCTGTTTGACCGACTTTTCCTTTCAAGGTTTTTTATTTGGTCAGTTGGGACAGACCCCTATAATTGTAAATCCTTCATTCGTCCCTGGTACGCATTGATTCCCTGCACGCAAGTGCTGCCAGCCATATGTTAAAGACAAAAACAATTCTAAGAAATTAGATATTTATACTGCTATTTTCTTCTAGAGAAATACTGTGACAAGAAACTGGGATTGCAGTCAGGTCGGATAAAGAACAGTCAGATCACAGCATCAAGTATGCTGAATAAAAAGTACGCCCCATACCTCGCTCGTCTGCTCAGGACCTTCAAACATGGTCTTAAACCAGCATGGATACCACGACGACCTTCCAACTCTTGGCTTCAGGTTGACTTCCGTCGTACTATGAAGGTTGGTGGTATCTATACACAAGGCCAAGAGAATGCCAATTACTTTGTTAGATCGTTTTATATCAAATACAGTCAAGATCGGGAGCATTTCTCCGAACAGAGACAATGGATTGATGCGTATAAGGTATGTTGTTGATTCTTATTAGCCACCATTTTGGTCATGTTAATTTGACGCACAGTCTTCAGATTTCTTTTAATTTTTATGTAAAAGTAAAGATTTTCCAAAACAAAATACTTGCCCCGTGTGAGGATCGAACTCACGACCTTCAGATTATGAGACTGACGCGCTGCCTACTGCGCTAACGAGGCAGTCTAGTTAATTTGACGCACAATCTTCAGATTTATTGTAGGTTTTATGTAAAAGTAGAGATTTTCCAAAACAAAAAAATTGCCCCGTGTGAGGATCGAACTCACGACCTTCAGATTATGAGACTGACGCGCTGCCTACTGCGCTAACGAGGCAGTCTAGTTAATTTGACGCACAGTCTTCAGATTTCTTGTAGGTTTTATGTAAAAGTAAAGATTTTCCAAAACAAAATAATTGCCCCGTGTGAGGATCGAACTCACGACCTTCAGATTATGAGACTGACGCGCTGCCTACTGCGCTAACGAGGCAGTCTAGTTAATTTGACGCACAGTCTTCAGATTTCTTGTAGGTTTTATGTAAAAGTAAAAATTTTCCAAAACAAAATACTTGCCCCGTGTGAGGATCGAACTCACGACCTTCAGATTATGAGACTGACGCGCTGCCTACTGCGCTAACGAGGCAGTCATGTTAATTTGACGCACAGTCTTCAGATTTCTTGTAGGTTTTATGTAAAAGTAAAGATTTCCCAAAACTTTTATTTGCCCCGTGTGAGGATCGAACTCACGACCTTCAGATTATGAGACTGACGCGCTGCCTACTGCGCTAACGAGGCAGTCATGTTAATTTGACGCACAGTCTTCAGATTTCTTGTAGGTTTTATGTAAAAGTAAAGATTTTCCAAAACTTTTATTTGCCCCGTGTGAGGATCGAACTCACGACCTTCAGATTATGAGACTGACGCGCTGCCTACTGCGCTAACGAGGCAATCATGTTAATTTGACGCACAGTCTTCAGATTTCTTGTAGGTTTTATGTAAGGTAAAGATTTTCCAAAACAAAATACTTGCCCCGTGTGAGGATCGAACTCACGACCTTCAGATTATGAGACTGACGCGCTGCCTACTGCGCTAACGAGGCTGTTATGAATATTTCACACACGATCTTTAGACATCTTTTAGGTTTCGTGTGAGAAAAGAAAATAGAAAACTATTTGCCCCGTGTGCATGTGAGGATTGAACTAGAATGGATGGAATGCTTTGTCTGTGACTAGTGAATCGATGTGTGAAAAGTAGTGGAAGGTGGAGTTTGGCGGGAGCCATTTTTGAGGGCAAAACAATAAATATTCCCTTTGAGGGAATGGAATATTTTTCTCATGAAAATAATTTAATAAACCTCTTTAGCTTCATATGCAAATTGCCCATTTCAGACCACATGACATTCCCTTGAGAAATGTTCCTTTGTTAAAATATTTACACATGAATCAACTCCCAAGATTGGCATCACATGGTCTGAAATGGGCACAACAAACAACGAAGCTAAAAAGGTCTATTAAGCCAGCTTCTTACCATTGCCTTATTATTTGCATTCATTTGTTTGTATGATTCCTATCTGATTTTTTTGGGGTTTCTCGTTTTAGCTGTTCTACAATAACTACGACTACAAGGGAGTGAGATCATTATTCTTCAAGCCGTCAATCATCTGTCGATTCTTCCGAGTCTATCCTCGTTCCTGGCATTCGCGAGCCGCTTTGAGACTTGAGATATATGGCTGTCCTTGGAGTAAGTTTAACTTGCAAAGAACGATGCTTTGGGATAAAATTCAGTGACAGAAATATGTTCCGCAAAGTCCGAAAATCCTGACCCTATCTAAGACAAGAATATCTTGAAGAAACATTCCCTGTTTAAGACACAACAATGTAAACTATAACGAACCCTATCTGAGACCTATGAGAATGTAGAATGATGGAGGTTATGCGCTAAAATTGGTTTGGCGACGAAAACAATAGTTTGCTCAACAGGTCAAAATTGTATACCGTATCTAAGGATGCGGAAACGCTAGATAGCGCTAATTTATCGAAGAATAGTGACAAAGAATTCGGGAATTCGTATGCCTTTTTAAGATCAAAATCCAGAAAAATCATACCCTATTCAGCCTAGCATCCCCATATAGGCTACAGAAACAATCATTCACAATGGTATCGAGCATGACTCATATTTTTCTTGCTTTACAATAGATCGCTGCGATGCGCCGATGGGCGTACAAGACAAGCGTGTAGCCTCTCAATCCATGACAGCCTCCTCATACCAAAGCTCTACTTACGCACCAAGCCGAGCCCGACTTCACCTCCCTTACGGATGGACACCCCGTCATAACCGACGTGGCCAGTGGCTTGAAGTAGACTTCAGTGCCATGGCCAAAGTCACGAGGGTTGCTACTCAAGGGCGCAGTAATAGTTATTACTGGGTTAAGAGTTACTATGTGACCCACAGCAAAGATCGTTCAACATTTATTACTTATAAGGAGTACCGCAGGCGTAAGGTGAGGTCATTTCCAGTCGTTTGCATTTAGAACTTCGTTGCACAAATACCTTTTTTTTTTAGCCCGAAAGAAATGTTTTCCCCGGTTTCGGATCACGTGTGTCTCATTCTCTTGATATTAAGATTCTAGGTTTGAGTTGTGTCCATATTCATGTGTCTTGTCACACAATCATAAAACAAAGAAATAATACTCAAGAAAAGAACATGGTCTGAAATAGGAAAAACTTTAACCCTATACTAAAAAGGGCTATTGTAACGGAATTCCTATAATTCTAACTGCAAGACTATGCATCTAGAATCCATATTCCATGTTGTGGAAACATGAAATTTTCCAAGTCTCCAAGTTTATTGAATTTCTTTCTTTAGAAATGTAAATAAATCAGAGTTATTGAATTCGTGTCGAGTTTTGCTTTCCAAACTTGTCCCATAATTAAGGATTTTTTGTTCTCATTCTTCCAAGCAATACATATTTAGCTTACTATATTACTTCTCCTTTTCTAGATATTCCAAGGAAACTACAATCGATTCACAGTAGTCATCAATAAATTCCTTCGTCCTCTGCACGGTCGTTACTTCCGTATCTATCCTGTAACATGGCGAAGCTGGATCTCTTTGAGAGTAGAATTCTACGGATGCGTCATAGGTAAACAAGCAAAATTATTCAGAGTTTCCATTCATTCTCCTTCACTCCCGGCTTTCCCATCAGTTCTCCTCTCCTCCTTGGCCGTTTCTTAGGTGTGGCATACTCGGCCATTTCTCCAACCCGGAGAAAAATACTCGAAGCACAGACGACCCGGGAATCGAACCCGGATAGCCTTAGCAAGAGGCGAGCACACTCATCGCCACGCCACCCGTGCTTCCGAATAGAACTGCCATATCTGGCAATACAGTTAAACTTTTGTCTCACATAGCTGTGGCTTTCAAACAAATATCACTTCAGTGAAATAACGTTGTTTAATCTCCATGTTGTTCTCCAGTTTTTCTATCCAAAAGTTCAGCACCAGTGTTTGGTCGTTAAAAAATATTTCTATTATTATATCAGGCAAGGGCTGCAAGGCTCCACTAGGTCTACGAAACGGAAAAATTCGCAACTATCAGCTCAGTGCATCATCAAGCTGGGACAGGAACCACGGGCCAGAAAATGGCCGCTTGTACTTCAAGCGCCGCGGAGCCAAAGTGGGTGCGTGGTGTGTCAAATATAACACGCGTAACGAATGGTTCCAGATTGACTTCCAGGCTGCCTCTCGTATCAGTAAGATATCAACCCAAGGAAGACATGATGCTGATCAATGGGTGACTACTTACCGGCTCAGCTTCAGCACAGATGGTGCTAACTTTGCTATATATAAAGAGGGATACAGCTACAAGGTAAACGCTGCTTTGATATAAATTCCCCATTTTGTGTAGAATATCCATGTGTTCCTGTGAATATCTGCGGAATTTTGAAGTCTTGGTATTGAAATGAGACACTGAGTAAATGAGTAAAGGTCGACCGCAGAGGAGGAGTGCATAGTATCCCACAGTGCATTGCGAAAGCATGTATATTATCAATTTTCTTCGCACGTTGATCATTGTGTTCAAGTCAGCGAAGCGAGTAGAGCAAGAGGGTTCGTTAAATAGATCCTTCAGAATTGGAAACAAGCATCACAAAGGATTAAATTAGGGATTTAGATATCTTATTTAGTAAAATAAAAACCATTGAAAATATTAAAAGTTTAGTTTGCTGTGTTTTTAACAGCTTAACAGAGAGTTACATTTGGATGTCCTCCACTCAAGGTCAAAGCCGGTTGACCTCGCGTAGTAAGAAATTTAATTCATTCAAGTCATGTTGGATTGAGCTTGGTCTATTTTGAAACACAAAACGAAAGTCTATGTTACGAACAGAGTTTAAAACAAATAAATAAATAACCATATTGGTTCTACACTTAGAAATGGAATAGAGTCGATTGTGATCGATGTGAACTGAGAACGCTTCGCGTGACAACTCTCAGATACCAGAGCTGGCAAGGTCTAACACATGAAAAGTAGTCAAACATAATGCATCATTTCTTATTGAAAACGTGGGTCGATCTGGGTCGGACTAGATTCATTTTAAAGCTAAGATAACATACTAAGTAGGACGCAAATAATATGTGAGATCGACCCTCAAATTATTAAGTTACGCATAGAGAAATATCAACCAAATTATCAAGAACAAAAAATCTTTCGACTCTGAAGAAAATGTCAAATCATACGTTCCAAACTCATCGAATCAAGCCTAAAATTACAGATACGATCAATTATTATCTCTAAATTATGCCCAATAATATAGAAAAGTAGAAACATTCCTCGTTGCTAGATTAATAATTTTTTTTTCGCGTTGGTGTTAGTCAAGACGACGAATTCCCGCCATATTGAAAATGTATCTTCGCAAAGCACTGTGGGATACTATGCACTCCTCCTCTGGGTCGACCGTTAGTTTCTGCGATTTTTGTTTTGTTTTTCTTGAATCTTACAATATTCTATTTCAGTATTTCCGAGCCAATCGCAACAGAAACGATGTGGTGAGCCATCGATTCTTCCCTCACATTCGATGCAGAGTGATACGTATCCTGCCCTACCAATGGCATCGGCACATTTCTATGAGAGCGGAAATCTATGGATGTAGAGAAGGTAATTCATAAATGAACACGCAACAGACAGACAAACAAACAGACAGACAGACATAAGCGTAACTAACCTCATATATCAATATTTCTCAAGATCGCTGTGCCATGCCGATCGGTCTGGAAGATGGTCGAATCACGGAAGGACAGTTCTCTGCTTCTTCATACTATAACAGCCATCTCTCACCAAGATATGGCCGACTGAACTTCGATTATGGATGGCGACCACGTCACAGAAATCGTAACCAATGGCTGCAAGTGGACTTGGGTGACATCACTACCATAAAAGGAATCGCTACACAGGGATCCCGCAGATATAACTATTGGGTGAAGAGCTATAGACTGAGTTACAGTAATGATGGTGTTGGATGGAGATGGTTCAGAAAAGCGAATAAAGGCATTAAGGTAAAGTTCTACACTTCTGGCTTCAGTTAGATTTAATTTTCGTAATTTCAGAGATTTTTATTTGTGTAGAAAAACAGTAACTAAATTTATGCTCGGAAGTAGAGATGAATCCAGAAAAATCTTTTAAGAGGATAAATTATGATTGGAGAATGGCGTGACGGTGATTTACGCTGTGAAACAGCAGAACTGATTGATTGGATTTACGCTCCGGTTCCTTTCATTGTGTCCTTAGGCTTTCGGGGGGGGGGGGGGGGGGCTATCGGGGTGAGGGGATAGACCATGATTTGGACGAGTATCATTGAATCGGCACGAATGAGCCTCTTGAGAGGGAGGAAACCCATATATGCAATTATTCTTATACATGACTCAATGGTAACCAAACTTGGCGCCAAGTGATCAAGAACAATGGTGACCAATCATGCATAGCTACTACATACGTAGTTACTTATAAGTTGTTCCTCCTAGCTATCAACGTTATACTTTATCAATACAGATCTTCTCTGGAAACAATAACCGGTATAAGGTTGTGCAGCATTTCTTCAGGCCGATTCGAGCAGCCATGATTCGTGTTCACCCCTACACTTGGAATGGTTGGCCTGACATCCGTGTTGAGTTCTATGGTTGCACAGGTAAGGGAACCACTAGTTCAGTAATATAGACCAGAGTTGAAACAGTGCTATTTTTAACTAGCTTTTAGAAGAAAATGTAGGAGTTTGCAAACGCTGACAATGCATGTACACTTGGTTTTTTTTTCATTTTTGACGAAGCCAAAGACGATAGGAAATAGTAGGCACCGTCCTTGATAGACCATTTTCGAGATGCGCGAGCGCTTTCAAAAATATCGCAGGCGCAGGCATGATCTCGAGGCATTTTCGGGCAGAGTTAATAGCGCGCGTGATCTTGCCCGAAAATGCCTCTTTTTCATGTCTGCGCCTGCGATATTTTTGAAAGCGCTCGCGCATCTCGAAAATGGTCTATTGCTCTCAACCGACTCCACAAGCAAAAAAAAAAAAACATTTTTTTCACGAGCCAAAATTTATTGCAACTGGAGTTTTAACTAAAAGGTCACAAAAAATTGGCCATATGTGTCCACCGACTTTTTCTCCTGTTTTCTCAGTCTTTTTCTCGCAGTTAATTCACAATAGATAGTACTATGTACTGAAACTATATTCCACAATAAAAGAAAACAGTGCGAAAAAGACATTTATCTACTTTTATCTAGTAACAAAACGTATCCAATGAAGTAAATTCACAAGAATATTTCTTTGGTAAATTCTTGGCGTATTCTAAAACAAATAGAATTTCCTTGCAGTCAAATGCAACAAGGCTTATGGAATGCAGAATGGACGAATCGGAAACAACAGAGTAACCGCATCAAGTGAATGGAACGCTGCGCTCGGTGCCAGTCGTGCTCGACTAATGATCGCGCGTCATGGAGCTAAACTAGGGTCCTGGTGCGTAAATAAGCGTAACAACAACAACAGGCAATATCTACAAATAGACCTGGGTCGCGTGAGGAAAGTTACTATGATAGCAACACAAGGACGTCAAGATGTTGGTTGGTTTGTAAGGCAGTACTATGTGAAGTACAGTCAAGATGGATATCACTGGGCAATATACAGTCATAGAAACTCTCCAAAGGTATACAACTGTTACTGTAAAGTTTTATACATTTATGCCGTATCGGTTTCGTTACTTGTGAAAATTCGGAAAGACATGTTGGATCATTATCAAAGACTCCCCAACACTCAAAGATGAAAAACAAAAAAAACGCGTGCTCGAAAATTTATGTTCGACTAGAATCGATCCTTTGTCGACATTGGTAAACATGTACTGTGCATGCTCGAAAATTATAATCGAGAAGCATGGATCCTTTGTTAACATTGGTAAACATGTACTGTGCATGCTCGAAAATTATAATCGAGAAGCATGGATCCTTTGTTAACATTGGTAAACATGTACTGCGCATGCTCGAAAAATCATGATCAAGAAGCATGGATCCCTTGTTGACATTAGTAAACATGTACTGCGCATGCTCGAAAAATCATGATCTAAAAGCATGTCTCCTTTGTTGACATTGGTAAACATGTACTGCGCATGCTCGAAAAATCATGATCAACAAGCATCAATCGATTGTCGAGATTGCTTTTTCAGTGCTGTCCTCTGTAAGTTCTAATTTGATTTTACTGGTATATAATCTGTCTCTTTTCAACTAAATAAGTGTGGATATCTTAATTATTTTGTTATTGTTTTAGATTTTTTATGCCAATACTAATAACTTGGCTGTCAAGTCAAATCATCTGAGTCCACCAATCATCGGGCGGTTTGTACAAATTAACCCAAAATCATGGCATGGGTATAGTTGTATGCGTATCGAGCTTTATGGATGCAAGACTGGTAAGAAATTTCAAACTTCTGCCTAACGATAACTCTATGTACTTGTTATTCTTACATTGGGATGGGGAGATGGTACACTTTGTACTACCATTATCATACATATATAGAACAAAGATCTAAAATGGTGAAATCGGAATAGCACTTTAAGATTTAATGGCTCTCACCTATGCATTATACTGATGGAGTAGATTTAACTGGAACTTTTTCGTCAAAAAAGCGTTTGCACGTCTTCCAACTCGGAGGCTCTTGCTGCTCCTTTGACTCGATAGGGATTCATTACACAATTCATAGGCAAATAAAACTACCGGGTTGCAAAATCTGACAAAAATGGGCACTTTGCAGCTAATTTTTAGCTATATCAGTGATTATGCGGTAACCTTTTTACATTAACGTTTGACACACGCAAGATCAGATAGTCTGAAAATAACATTGCTTTACAAATTATGTTGTGTCTGATTGACAGATGCTTGTGATGCTCCTCTGGGTGTCCAGGACAGACGCATTCGTCACGAGATGTTTACAGCTTCTTCAATCATTCATACGTACCGAGGACCATGGAGCGCAAGACTCTACCAAGTGTACGTATTACTGTCATTACATGACTGTTATATTAGTTTTGCTTATTGTTACGCATTCCTTAATCCTAATGCTTTCATTTATAATTGATACTGTGTTGTTTTTGTTGTTGTTGTTGTTATTGCTGCTGTTTTTTTGTCGCTGTTGTTGCTGTTCTAAGTGGATTATCATTGGTTTACAGGAACCGCGGTAGAACATACGGAGGATGGTTACCACGAACAAGCAACCGAAATCAGTGGATGCAAATCGATATTGGTTCGGTTGCCCGAGTGAAGCGAATCGCCACTCAGGGTCGCTACGATGCCAATCAGTATGTCAAGTCATACACTGTCACATTTAGCTTAAATGGATACAAGTTTTATCCTTACCGAGAGGGGCGAACCGTCAGAGTAAGTATAAAACTGAAATACTCTGATTATTAAAGCGCGAAAAGTATTACAACATTTAATGTCATCGCATATTTCTATGCACGGGCTTTTTGCTGCCAAATGAGCTTTTAGAAGCCTTATTTGGTAAAACTAGCGAGCTTTGTATCCAAATGTATCGGGTTAACATACGCTAGGACATTAAATGTGGTCAAACTTTTGCGAACTACGCTGTAATGTTGCTAGAATTCGCCATTCAAAAATAGCCCCCTTGCAACACGTCGGAATGCAGCACCATTGGATGACAAAACAGTAGGTTCCAATTCTCAGGCGATTGAAATTCTTTTGTTTTGCCCTCCAAATTGAGCTGCTTTGACGTCACATGGAAGTGGTCTGTGCATGCCAAAAGATGCATGTGGTTCTGGGACGAGGGAACAAGGGCCGTCAGAATATGAAGGAAGAGGAAGAGAGTGCGGCAAGAAGCTCCTGTACCACATACCCTTAAATCAGGCTATAATGTTTGAACGCTGCACTATTACTATTTTTACTAATGATTGCCATTTTTATTTGGCACTGTTCATAGGTGTTCAAAGGCAACATGGATAGATACATGGTAGTCACTAACACACTTTACAGGCCACCAAAGGCTCGTTACGTCCGTATTCATCCTCGTTCGTGGTATGGTTTCATTGCTCTGAGAATCGAACTGTACGGATGTAGATTAGGTAAGTTGATATGTTAAAGTGGATGACGAATATTGGCAAAGGGTCAAGAATAATACAATGCAATGCAATGCAACGTGACGTATTAACCCATCGAGTTATCTAACTTACGGCCCTCAAAGAAGACGATTAAGTTTATTTAGGTCAACGTCGATCATTGACACATTGTCCGAAATCTTCTCTATGAATTCCTCGAACAAAGAACATAGCAATAACATCATCAAAAAATATTAACCAAAGATGCTTTTGTTTTCCATTACAGTTCCTCTTTGCAATAAACCAATGTTACGTCGCGTACGCAACAACAAAATTACCGCCTCTTCTACCTTCAACTCCCATCATGCTCCATTCCTGGGCAGACTGAACCAGAAGGGCCAGCGAGGTAAATCAGGCGCATGGTGCGCCCTGCATAACGACTACGAACAATGGCTTCAGGTTGACTTTGGTGGACCAAGTAAGATCGTTATGATGCAGAGTCAAGGAAGACATGATGCCGATCAGTGGGTCAAGTCCTTCTATCTGTACTTTGGTGTAGATGGAGTTCGCTTTACTCCAATGAGGTGGACCACTGGAGGAATAAGGGTAAGGACAAAACTCGTAGAACCGATTTCGTATGAGTGTGAAAAATCACGGCACACGGCACAGTTACAGCGCAACACAGTCACGGCACCGAATGTCGAATGTTTTCATGCAAGGCACAACATTAACACGGTCACGGAAAGGCGCGGTCCGTGACGTAAGTTTTTCATACTCATACAAAAACTTCTCTAAAACCCTGCATAATCTTTAAGTCACAGTTTGATAAGTCTCGTGATCTTCTCGCCATAGTATCTTCAAAATTGCTGCAAAAAATGCCACTTGTTCAAGAAACTTGTATAAAATACTTGCTTGTGAAACACTAACTTCTACCTTTTCTAACTACTTGGTAGAATTATCCAGCGAACGTTGACAGAAACTCAATCAAGTCGTATGTGTTCAGTCCAGCTCTTCGCTGTCGATTCATCCGAATCAACCCAAGATCCTGGCAACGTCACATATCCATGAGACTTGAATTCTTCGGCTGTCGAACAAGTAAGTCACTTTCGAAACGGAGTTGAATTCATGGTATGCCATCCAATCAAATCTATTGCATGATTAGCATACAGTTATTTCAAAAAAAGGCTGGAGAAGATTTTGTTGTATATTGCATGTTGCATGTTGCATGTTGCATGTTGCATGTTGCATGTTGCATGTTGCATGTTGCATGTTGCATGTTGCATGTTGCATGTTGCATGTTGCATGTTGCATGTTGCATGTTGCATGTTGCATGTTGCATGTTGCATGTTGCATGTTGCATGTTGCATGTTGCATGTTGCATGTTGCATGTTGCATGTTGCATGTTGCATGTTGCATGTTGCATGTTGCATGTTGCATGTTGCATGTTGCATGTTGCATTTGCATGTTGCATGCCGTATTTTCCACCTTGCTTACCAAGCCTGACATATATTATATTCATATGTAAATAATGTCAGCAGCACAGAAGAAAATATGCTGGAAAACATGCAGAAAGAGTTTTGGAAAATCCTATATTGTTGTGATCTTTCGCTGCTTGAATTCATGTTCACCCATACTGCATTTCGGGCTTAGTATGTGCAACATGCAACAATCAACAAGAAATAATGCCTTCGCCAACTTTTTTTACAAAGAGCTAAATACAGCGATTTTGTATGAGTGAAAATTAAAACGCTTGAATTTATTGTCCTTGTGTTTGTCCAGATGCATGCTACATGCCACTAGGTATCGAAGACAGACGAATCCCAGATGAAGCTTTCACATCATCTACTTTCTATGATCCCAAGAACACAGCACCGAGCCAATCACGACTCAGGAACTGGGAGTACGCTAGAGCTAACTATGGTTGGCGTCCAAGGGCTTTCAACACTCGCCAATGGCTTCAAGTTGACATTGGGAAAATGGCCAAGGTCACTGGTGTTGCTACACAAGATATTCGGGGACATAACTACTGGGTGACTCGATATAGGTTGTCGTATTCGTCTGATGGAAGGAAGTTCAGGAACTTTAAGGCTTATGGACGAGACAAGGTGTGTACAGTTACTTAGAAACAACCACTGCTATACTGAAGTTGAGCCCGCAGTCATAATTTTTTGAAGCAAGGATAATGGGTCAATACGGGTGAATGTAAAAATGACACAAACCGCAATATTTAAACATTAGGCCTGCCTTAGATCTCGCAGTTGTCGCAGTATGGCAAGATGCTCTCGTTTTGGTGCTTATTGTTGTTTGCTTGTTTGTTTTTACTTTGCCTCAATAGAGAACGAGAAAAAGAGAGAAAGAGAGAAATCCATAACCAAAGTTCTGGAGTGAAAATTATTAGGAGCCAAAAATTATGATTTTTTTTATCTCATGCACATAAATTTTTTGTCACGCTTTTCCTTTTTAAATTGGAAACTTAGTGCTTGTGAATATATTGACTCTAAAACGAGACAAAACCTGCAAGACTGCGCCTGCGATTGAAGGAGGCAATAGTTTTATGCAAAGTTAGAAGAAGTCTACAATAAGCGTTTTCCGATTTCGCTAGGAGAATTTACCACGAAACAATGGTTTCAAGTCGAGGTTGGACTTGATGTGTTCATACATTTATTGTAAGTCCAACCTAGACTTGAAGCCATTGTTTCGTTGTCACTCAAGCATTTACGAATAACTAAAATGTGGAATATTTTGTAGATTTTCAGTGGAAACTATGACAATTACCATGTCGTAGCACACAAAATAAATCCACCAATCAAAGCACGATACGTTCGTATTCATCCAGTCAGCTGGTACCGGGGTATTGGACTTCGATGGGAGCTTTATGGTTGTAGATATGGAGGTAGGTTTATGTAAGGATGAAATACGTGATCTTTTCTTTTAATTTTTTTTCTTTTAGATAAACTTTTTCTTGAGACTGCGCGCGTGCATCAAAAATTGAATGCCAGATTAAAGACAAAAAAAAAAAAAAAAAAAAAAAAAAAGAAAGAAAGAAAAAATGGTTACAAAGAAATTGTGCGAAAAATATATTTGTTTCGCTTTGTCGTTTTGTTACAACTAAAATACCTTTTCTGAATTTTCCGAATGACGATGTTGCAATAAGGTGTATCTTTAAAAATTCATGATATCTAAACCCTACAAAGTCTTTCCCAATGTTGTCTAGGGTCTCAGTTTATTACATTAAGTATTTTTTTTATATTTCCCAATAAAGTTTCTCATTCATATTATATTACATTCCCCGAAGAGGTCAAAAATAGGTCCAAAAGTTTTTTTTATTTAGATCTGAATATTCCGTATGTTACTTGCCGATTTTCTCTGGTAAATAACTCATTATTTTGACCTCAATCTTTCGTTTCAGGAGAACACTTCTGCAATGTTCCAGTCGGCATCCAGACCGGATCACTCAAAAACACTGCTTTTTCTGCCTCGTCTTTCCGTCCACGCGGACAACCTTTCCTTGCCAGGTTACACAGGCACTCCAGGGGACACCTTGGTAGTTGGGTTGCTGCAGGCAACGGCAATAACCAATGGGTAACCGTTGATCTTGGTAGAATTAAAACCGTCATCGGCATCAATACACAGGGACAGTTTGATAAAAATTACTATGTCAGTCAATTTTATGTGTACTATAGTCAGGATAATATCCACTTTGCTGTTCAGAGGCACTGGTATGGTCCATATCAGGTAAGACATGACTTTTAATACGATCAAACTCACTTATGCGTTTTTGCCGAGGTTCAACGATTCAGATTTTTTTAATTTTTATTTCAAGGTTATTTTGAAAATCGCATTTCATTTAATGACGTGACCACTGTAAATTTCAAATCCGGATTCAATTAAAGAATTAATTTAGTTTTTCACCAATTTGTGCACTTAATTCTCATTTAATTCTTGCTACCATTCGAATCTGATTTGTATTGGCAAACTTTACCTCTTTTTGTTCAAAAGCTTCATTCACAAGTGAAGCTTTTGAGGCAAGCCTTAATTGATAACAAGGTTTTAATAGGATTTCTAAAACCAAATTGAAATTCAGATCCTTCACGAAAACGCATGAGTTGGTTGATTTTAAACCTTCGGTCCAACATTGAGACGCAATGGCCTAAGGGTTTGGGTCCTAACTGAAGTGCCTTTACATTCTTCTTTGTTCATTAGATGATCCAAGGAAATCGTGACAACAGAGGCGTACGCACTAACTCTTTCTATCCACCAATCGTTGCTCGTTACATTCGCATTCGACCAATGGGAAGACGAGGAATGAACGCTATGAGATTTGAACTTTATGGATGCAACTCAAGTATGTGAAACGTATTTATTTTAATACAATAAACCTGTTATATTGTCCATTATACTATTTCGTTTCTGATTGGCCGAGAGCCCGTTTTGACCCCCTTTTGAAGACTATCCTTCTTTTTTTCAGATTGCGATGCTCCCCTTGGATCAGAAGATGGCCGCATCGCTAATCAAGAGATCACAGCATCATCTTACAGCAGCACCTCATATGGACCCTGGAAGGCAAGACTTCATCAAAACAGTGGTTCTTGGTGTTCCAAATACAGAAACCAAAAACAATGGCTGCAGTTTGATTTTGGTGCTGTGACGGTTGTCAAACATATTGCCACTCAAGGATATCATACAAGTACCCAGTACTTTGTCAAGAGTTATTCTGTATCCTATGGCAACAATGGATTTTCGTTTAAGTACTACCAAGAAGGTGGAAGGACAAAGGTTCGTCATGATCTATTAGTGATGATCCTATTTTATATTTCCATTTGCTACGCTTTTCCCTGATACTCTAACCCAATCTTTGAGTAAACAGGGACTGTGTATCTCCTTTTACTCCTTAAGAAAAGTGCTGGCACTTATTTGAAATCCATCCTTATAGTAGCTCTTGAAAAGTCCTGAAAAATGTTCTTGGGAAAGTCATCATTGAGTAAACAGGGACTAAACAGGGAGTAAACAAAGACTGTGTATCTCCTATTACTCCTTAAAAAAAGTGCTGGAATTTGAAATCTATCCTTGAAAGTCTATGCCTGAAAGATGTTCATAGTAAAGTTCTTGAATAATCTATGAAAATGGATTGTAATTGTAAAATTTCACATCTAATGTCCAGTAGTTTTGAGCAAAGATTAACTTGTGTTTCTCGTGTCATGGTACATCAACAAATATCAAATTCTAAATTCCAATCCAATGCAGTGGAGGAAGAGCCACTCTGTGGATTCCACTGTTAATTCTCATTATTTTTAAATTTATTCTTTATTATTATCTTCTGTCACCCCGTCACTCGCAAAAATGAATCTCATGTTTGAAATTTGTTTTTATAGTTGCCATTTGCGAAAAGAAATGTAGTATTTATGATTTTCAAAGGAAAACTGAACATCATGGTTTCATTATCTCACCCTTGTTTTTGGTTGTCTAGGTCTTCAAGGCCAACTGGGACACTTATGTGCCAGTGAACAACCACTTCCGCCGGCCAGTCAGAGCAAGGTATTTCCGTATTCACCCCAGAAGCTGGAACAAGTACATTTGCATGAGAGTGGAATTCTATGGATGTGTTATTGGTGAGTATAAACCCTTTTGCAGTTTCAGTTGTCGAATTTATTTGCCATGCCCCTGTTGATTAGTTTCTTTGGGACCATGAGAATGTACAGAAGAAATTTTAGGGTAGTTGGTAGTTTAGTAGCAGTGGCAGTATACAGAAGCTTGATCAAAAAAACTATAGACCCCAAACTATTTGAACTACTTCAACCATACGGTGGCCATCTTGCTTTGTTACTGTAATGGTGTCGATTAACATTACCAGTTCACCCCAAACTATTTGAACTACTTCAACCATGCGGCGGTAATCTTGCTTTGTTACAGTAATGGTATCGGTTAACATTACCAGTTCACCGCAAACCTCTATGAAGAGATAAATTAGGAAGATGGACTTGAAAGAAAGACAATTAAACGAAACTCTCTAAATTACCAGTCATATTTGTTTCGTTTTGTCCCCTGGACGCGTCATTGGATAATTCAACATGGCTGTCGTTTCGTCGAAGTAGTCCATTAAAAGGGTTGGCAACACTTTTCTCAGCAAAAAATTCAAACCAAAGAGAGTATCTTTAACTAAAAAAAACTGGCAGAAACTAAAAATTTCTGAGCTTTAACTTTTGAACTTCAGGTAAACGTTGTGACCAGCCACTTGGTATGCAAAACGGCAAACTCCGCCGACAGCAGTTGATGGCCTCATCAGAATGGGACGCCAACCATGGGGTAGGTAATGGAAGATTGAACTCCAAACGACGAGGCCACAGAGTGGGTGCCTGGTGTGCTAAGTACAAGAACTATAATCAATGGTTAATGGCGGACTTTGGACGTCCTACAAGGGTCACCATTATATCGACCCAAGGTCGTCAGGACATGAACCAATGGGTGACCATGTATTACATCACATACAGTCAGGACAAGTCTCTGTTTGTCGACTACAAAGTCAATTCACGAAGAAAGGTTAGATTCCAATAACAAAAATATGAAATTAAAATAAATAAAATTAAACATTTTGATAATTGGTTGCTTTTCAAAATCAGCACTGGATCCCTGTACTAAAATCAGTTCTGGACTTTTTTTCTATTTTTCTTTTTAGTATTTCAAAGCAAATCGAGACAGGAACACAGTTGTTCAGTACCGCTTGTTCCCGCGCATCAAGACAAGATACATCCGCGTTCATCCTTATCGCTGGCACAGTCACATCTCGATGAGGGTTGAGTTCTACGGCTGCGCAGAAAGTAAGAAATATTCATATCCCTATACGATCTGTGAATTGGCCGTGTTCTGACTTAGATCAGCGCAGACGTTACTTCAGGGTTCAATCTGTGAGCTAGCTGTGTCCTGGCTTAGATAACTAAAGCCCAGATGTTGTTTCAGGGTTGGATCGGTGACTAGAGTTAACATTGTCCTGACTTAGATAAGCTTAAAGGTTGTCAAAATTGTATGCCCTATAGTTCAATAGTAACATATCTGGTACTCACAACATTTTTTGTCAGATCGTTGTTCTATGCCTCTGGGTGTCGAGGACGGTCGCATCAGAGACAGTGACATCACGTCAAGAATCCACACCCGATATGGTGGTTACGACCCATGGAGAGGTCGACTCAACAGTGCCACCTCATGGTATCCCAGATCACGCACGAGATCCTTCTTACAGATCAACTTCCAAACGTTTGCTCGTGTTCGAGGTGTTGCTACCCAAGGACGAGGCAACGCTAACCAGTATGTGAGGACATACAGTATTTCTACCAGCAAAGATGGCATGCGCTTTGCTATGTATAGAGAAAACCGCCGATTGAAGGTATGTACATACCAGCATTTTTGTGAACAAGAAGTTCTGAATTGCATTATGCTAATATTTTTACAAAAATAATTTTGTCTTACAATATCTTAAGTTTTCTTTCCTCTCATCAAAATAATGTTAGGTGTTCGCCGGTAACTCCAACATGCACTCCATCGTCTACCATCAATTCAGACGCTTGATCACAAGCCTTGCAATACGGTTTATCCCACGCACATGGTATGGATACCCAACCATGAGAGTTGAAGTCTATGGATGTCTAGGTGAGTACCCAAACATACGAACAGACGGACAGACATGCAAACAGACAGACGGACCGTCGTAGCTTCCTTAAACCATACATCATTTTTTACCCCTTGTGGTTGTAGGTGCGGTGTGCAATGCAGAGCTTGGTATGCGATCTGGACGCATCAACAGTAAGCAGATCACGGCTTCCTCACAGCTCAATAACCAGCATGCTGCAAGTTTTGGAAGACTCTATCAGAAGAAACGCGGTAAATTGAACGTTGGTGCTTGGGTGGCTCGGCACAACAACAATCAACAGTGGCTCAAGGTATTACTCAATACATCATTCTTAGTTTTATAAACAACCTAGTAGACTATTCGAAATCGACCATTTTGTTTGGCGAACCTGCGCATACTGGTGGTCTATCTCACAGTTCATCGTAGAGAGGTATTCCTATTCTTGAAGGAATGAGAAGTAAATGATCAATTAAACCTGTTTTTCTTTATCATATTTTTTAATGCTGTCCATTTCTTGAAACCCAATGCCATTTCACTTTGTCTTTATTAATACAAAATGAAGAGAAAAAGAAATTTCTTTCCTTATCAAAATGCTCTTGAATTCATTATTGGGAAGCATGCGGAAATGCATGCATGTGCGCACGTTTTTCTTTACTTCCTCGTTGATTGTTTTTATGTCATTGTAGGTTGACTTCCGTCGTATTACTAAAGTCACGGCGGTGTTATCTCAAGGACGACAAGATAGCAAACAGTTTGTGAGATACTACAAACTGGTATACAGTCAAGATGGCTATCACTGGACTAATTATAAACTTCGAAACAATGTTAAGGTATGGGCGGAAATCTCAAGAAAATTACAAACTAAATAGTATTGTCCATTATTACCCTTTTACAAGATTTGAATAAATTTGATGACGGGTAGGCACGAACAACCGGGGGTCCCCTCCTCCTATAGTAACAATTCTGATAAAATAATTTGTTGATAATAAATTATTATTATTATTAAAGAAATTTATTTAAAATCTTTTAATAAAATTTATTATTTATTATCATTAAAAAATAATTTTGTTATAAAGTGAAAAGACATTACAGATTATACTGAGCTCTAGACTCCTTTCACGTGATGTCAAAGCAGCTCCATTTGGAAGACATAACAAAAGAATTTCAACAACGTGAGAATTTGAACCGATTATTTTGTCCTCCAAATTGAGCTGCATTCCGACGTGCTGCAAGGAGTCCATTCGAAGAATGGCTAAAAATCTTCTCTTCAAAATGAGGGAAAGGATCCTTGAATCTGCCTCGTGATCCACCATGGGTCATCTCACCTTGAGGTCTAGGCGAATTAATGTTACATAATAGTACAGATATCCATTGAAATCATTTGCTCATTGTGTTGCAGAACTTCAAAGCGAACGTAGATCAGAACAGCATAGTCATCAATGGACTTTCTCCACCAATTGTCGCACGCTTTATTCGTATCAATCCTACCAGCTGGTATAGTCGTATTGCTATGAGAGTAGAATTCTACGGCTGTAAAACAGGTTCGTAAAATAACACCTGAGTGTAATTTCTTATACCAATACAACTCATTAGCCTGGACAGGTTGTCCTATTTCAGACAACGTGTCACTCCCTAAAGTGATTTCTTTGTTTATCGGTCGCGCATGTGAAAACACATGAATATGGTGGTGTAGCGATAGTTCACTCGCCTCTCACCTCTGAGGGATCAATTGATAAAATCGCCATCACATGTGAATGATGTTTGTTAGGTCTTTCCCTTGATTTGAGGGATTTTCTCCGGGTTATCCGTTTTTCCTCCCTTTAACTGCAAACCCTAACATGCTAAATTCCAATTAGATGTGTGAGTTACCCGTATATAGCTTTGAATTTATGGGTGCAACTCAAACAACGAATCTTATTTTTGAGAGCATGACCCTGGGTTCTGAAATGTTAAAAAGCTTCGCCCAACCCAAAAAGGTGGTCTTAAACTAGGGTTAACAGCAGGATGCAGAAAAAAAATTTGCTACTTATTTTCCATTTCACAACTATAAAGAAACTAAAATATATCGCAGCTCTCAAGATACACAGTACTTGGCAATGAACCCCTCCCCTCTCCCCGTTGAAAAATTCAAACTTCAACATTGGAACCATCCTGATGTATCAATATATTTCTTTTGTTTCCAGATGCTTGTGACAGATCCCTTGGTATGGAAGACGATCGAGTCTATAACTCTCAAATAACAGCATCCTCCACGATTAATAAGTATTACGCCCCATCTAAAGCAAGACTCAATCTTCGAGGCCACGGAGGATGGACCGCTGCCAAGAGAGACCGCAAACAGTGGCTGCAAGTAGACCTGGGTATTGCTACTCGTGTCAAGAGGATTGCTATTCAAGGTCGTTATAATGCTAACTACTGGACAACCAGTTTTACGGTGTCTTACAGCAATAATGGTGTAAGATTCTATCCTTATATGGAAAATAAACGATTAAGGGTAAGTTGGTCGATTCTAATAAGAATTTTATTGATTTCTTTTTTGTTTTGTTTCGTTTTTTTTTTTTTTGTTTCGTTTCGTTTCGTTTCGTTTTTTGTTTCGTTTCGTTTCGTTTTGTTTTGTTTTGTTTGCTTGTTTGCTTGTTTGCTTGTTTGCTTGTTTGCTTGTTTGCTTGTTTGCTTGTTTGCTTGTTTGCTTGTTTGCTTGTTTGCTTGTTTGCTTGTTTGCTTGTTTGCTTGTTTGCTTGTTTGCTTGTTTGCTTGTTTGCTTGTTTGCTTGTTTGCTTGTTTGCTTGTTTGCTTGTTTGCTTGTTTGCTTGTTTGCTTGTTTGCTTGTTTGTTTTTGCTATCGTTCGAATTAGTTAGGATATATCTATTAATGCATTAAGAATGCATGCGTAATAGAATATATAAAATGAAATAAAAGCTACATAGTTTCTCCCATGAACGTTCCCAAACCTGACAACCTTTCATCACTAACATCTGCGGCCAAATCCAATATCCTGATTATCGATATACCGTTAAACTTTGAAAAACGTATATCAAGCCCTATTTTCTAATGTATATGAATGACTATATCTATTAAAGGTATTCCGTGGTAACTGGGAAGACAGAATGATGGTTGTCTATAATCGACTATTCCGTCCAATCAAAGCACGTTACATTCGTGTCCATCCTCAAACCTGGAAGGGCACTTATATTGCTTTGAGAGTCGAGCTGTTTGGATGCAGACTCGGTGAGTATTAAGTCCTTCTTCTCTTATTTAGCGCGCACTGAATAAAGCTGAGGCAGCCCAACCAGGATCACAACCGCTGGACCCAAAACTAGTCGCTAAATTATGCTCGCGCTTTTTATCAACGTACGAAAATTTATCGCGCGCTACAGAAATGCAGGCAATTATTGGCGCGAAACGCAAATGAAAATCCTGCAAGAGGAACAAATAGACCTCTCGTGACTTCAATGTTCGTTTTTTTTCACTTGTTTCGCTTGTAACTCTATCACTCTCAGAGAGGTCCACTTATAAGAAGCTTTCTCAATGAAACCCACCATCAAAAAAAGTAGTTTTTCAAACTGTGATTTTGAGATTGGTGGACGTAAAGATGTAGTATTGAATGAGGCTGTTTATGACTGGCATCTATCAAAACTTGTTTTGACTCATTGGTCGCTCGTGAATGTAGAAAAGTTTGTCCGGGTCGCTTGATTATAGATACATCAATCTTTGTTAAATCGTTTCTAGGTAACCGCTGCCGCAAAACGATGGGCATGCAATCAGGACAGATCCGCAACAACCAGATAACAGCCTCATCTCAATGGGACAAAAATCATGGACCAGAGCTTGCACGACTAAACATCCTCAAACGAGGTGCTCGTATCGGAGCTTGGTCTGCTAAATACAACAACAGATATCAGTGGCTTCAGGTCGACTTGGGTCACCCGTCGAGAATCAGTAGAATATTCACCCAGGGAAGACAAGATTATGGTCAGTGGGTGACGAGGTTCAAAGTGCGATACAGTCAGGACGGCATTCGATTTGTTCATCAAATGGCTGCAAGTAATATCAGGGTAGGTAAAAAAAAAGTTGTTTATGCACCAGATAGACTGCAATATTTTCACACTTCAAATCGACGTGTGTTCAGACAATAATGATGAGCTGTAGGTACGGTCTGGGGCCGGGTCTCTCTTATTAGTCGATTTTTTTAGTTGATCGAGACAGCAGCCGCGACAGGGCAATCGGGCAATACGCTACCATCAATCCAAAAAAATTATTCGTTACCATTAAATACTCAGATTGATAGCAGTGTATTTCCTGATTTCCCTGTCGCCACGATTCGTCTCGATCAGCGCATATCAATGAAAACAGTGGAAAGGTTACCTACATTACTTAAGTTATCATTACTATTTTTTGTAAATTATATATCAAATATTGCGCAAATTTAATAAATTTCCATTTCTATTTTTGGACAGTATTTCATTGGTAACCGAGACATGAATACTGTTGTCGTGCACCACATGGATCCACCAATCAGAGGACAGTTTATCCGAATCATTCCTTATACCTGGTACAGACACATCTCCATGAGAGTAGAGTTTTATGGCTGCCGCATCAGTAAGTATCTTTTGAAGAAATCACTCCCCTTCTCAGTAAACCGGAATCAATAACTGAAACCCGTACTCTACGGGTGAAGCTAGAGTCGTATGTTCATTCTTCCCTGTGCTTCAACAAGGTGTTATGCAGATTTCCTCAATTTTCCTAGATCCCTTCAGGACTCAGTAAATAAAAAGACACTCAAGGACCATGGCTGACTCGCGGCTCTAGAATTTTTTTTTCGTTTTCTCTAGCCGGAATAAAATACAACTTTTCTAAGAGGACTCTCTTGCGGTTAAAAAAAACCACGCAAATTTCTAGTTTTTTTTTTAAGTTTGAAAATTAAGGTGGCTTCAACCCATCTTTGAACTCGCTCGTATCGCATCAAAAACACTCGGATTATCGAGCACAAACACTCCCAATTAAGTTGGAGCCACTTTAAGGCAATGGGCTCGCGCAAATTTAACCGATAGATTTTCCTATAATTTTGCACATAGATAGTTTTTGAGATGGACCAAACAGAACAACAACAAAAATCGGGGGTCATCGCCATAGATTTTGCGCTATGTTAGCTTGAACACGGCACTCCCCAGCGAGTCTAGAACGAAAACAACGCTTCTCAAAGTATTACGTCTAGTTTAATTCTGGTGGCTGCAATATGAAAAACAGAGGCTTTCAGAGGTACTAAAGTAAATAAACTTCCTTGAAAAACAGTTTAATGTCACAAAGTTCATGAAAAATGCTATATTTTGACATTTCCAACTTGAAAAACAGTCGAAATTACGTGCGAATGTCGTCTTTTTTAGATGATGTTTCACGATTTTCTCGAAAACAAACCGATAGATTTTTTATTTTTTTCGATATGTACTAGCTCTAGTTAAAAGACATCGAATTCAGGAAAAAAATGTATAGGTCACCGTATTCATTTACAAGATATAAGTCGTAAAGCAACGCAAAATGAAGAGCGACAAACGGAAAGCACACAGGTAGCCCAATCCATGGGTTTTGTCGGGCATGCCTCGAGTCATCGAACATACACAAAATGACTGCCATGCGACTAATTGTCAAGTTATATAAATACAGTGTATTGTTTCACATTTTAGTCAATATATTATACAATTCTAAATAATAATAAGAATGCGCAGAAAGATGCGCACGAGTGCGCGAGCCCATTGCCTTAAGGGAATGAAACTTTGTGTTCGTCAATAGAACACTACAAAAGCGCAATTACGCCACTTTGAAATTTCCTTTTTGTTCCAATCTATCAAACTTTCATTTTTACAAGAAGGTTTTAGCAATATTCGTCAACGGAATAAATCCCCTAAAAATCAAGCAAAAATATCGAATATAGATTGAAGCAAGCTATTAATCACGATTGCCATGTTTTGTCAGATCGATGTCGAGTACCAATGGGATTAGAAGACGGTAGAGTCCTTTCTGGTCAGCTGTCTGCTTCAACACAACACAACTACAACCACGGACCAGATCGAGGTCGTCTTAATCAACGCAGCGGAAGTGGTCGAACAGGGGCCTGGTCCGCCAAGACAAAAAACAACAAACAATGGATCCAGATTGATTTTGGTAGAGTCACTACTCTGACTGGTATTGCAACCCAAGGACGATACGATGCGCATCAATGGGTCACAAGTTATATTGTGAGATACAGTAATGATGGTCAACGGTTTAGAGACTACAAGCAGTATGGCAGAACTAGGGTAGGTTCCTTTTATCACTATTACTTTGGTAGGCATGCCTTACAGTCAAACTAATAAAACCGTGAACGCCTAAAACATGCCTGGAATGTTTATATGTTCGATCACAGCGCGCTCACGCAAATTTTTTTCCCGTTTAAAAGTTTCAAACTTCCTTTTTTTGAGTAATATTCTCGTGAAATTAGAGATTTCTATTCAAGACAGACGGATACACGACAGAAGGATTCAATACAATCTTTTTTTCATGGTGGTGGGAAACATCTTTTTTACAAGCAACGGTCTAAATAAACATTCCAGACATATTTTAGGTGTTCACGGTTTTCTTAGTTTGACTGTAATATAACATTCAGAAAATGTCAAACGCATAAAAGAAGTGTAAAGCGAAGAAGTGAACCTTATGATTTTTTGATGCATTAGTCATTTTTAAATGTATATCTTATGAATTTTTTATTTTCCAAAGAAACGTTCTTTAGTTATGAATTTAATTTCTCATTTCATTCAGCTCTTACTCATACTAAGCCAAATTTCAGATTTTCAGGGGAAACTTCGACCGCAACACCATCGTTGCCTATCAGTTTGTTCCAGCTATTCGTGCTCGTTACCTGCGAGTCAACCCTAGAACATGGCGATCCTGGATTTCAATGAGGGTTGAAGTTTTTGGTTGTCCAACACGTAAGTGCATTCATCATGATATAATTACCATTTGATATTTAGACGTTAAGATTTTTCTTTTATACAGAGGACACAAAAACAATACTTCGTTCGCACCCGATATCATAGCTACCATGTTGGAAGAATGTGAGAAAAGATTTTTCAATGAATTCTTTTGTTATATCTTCCAAAATGGCGGCCACTACATTTGTTATTTTACTGTCGTTGCACGCAATTTTTAGCTAAAAGTTTCGACGTGTAATAGGGCCATAAATGATGACACAAAGCAGAAACTTCAATTAAATTTGGGGGAAGGGGGGGGGGGGGGGGGGTGAGAAGTTCTAAGGGAAATTCTAAAATTTCTAAACTGTTTTTGTGTCTAGGTCTCGCCTGTCGAAAACCTGTCGGATTCCAAAATGGTAAACTCAAAAACACCAAGATTACTGCTTCATCTACACATAACTATCAATACGCTCCATACCTTGGTAGACTGCACAATGGTAGACGTGGTAGACTCTATGGCGTGTGGTATCCAAGGTAACATTTTTTGTGGTGCATATGACGTCATGCCCGCCATGTTGTATGACTTTTGTCATATATTAATCAATATGGCGGCCGTGACTTTTCTCTTTTACTCCGCCAGTTCTGAAGTAAGATTGCGCATTTCCAATTAACATCAGTTCGTTTTTCACTGACTTATAATTTTTTTACTGGTCGCTGCTGAAGGGAATTGTATTAGATTAACGATACTAATTTACTTGCCATAAGCAGGATTGTCCTTCATTTCAAGCACTCGCTCGCAAGTAAAGCAAAGCCACATATTACATTCCTTATCCATTACTTACTGTGAGTCTCAATATTCTGCGAACTCAGACATTTCAATGGCTTTTTGTGAAATTGGTTTTTCGCTGCCGTCAATCAAAACTAATCAATCAGTACCTTTTATATTTTTGACTGGCGGCAGCGAAAAACCAAATTCCAACGGGAAATTCGCAACTACCGAGTTCGCAGAATATTGAGAACCGCAGTAAGAAATTTCAGTTTGTTGGGCAATATGGGTGGAATAACCCTCACTTCTAAGGTGGTCGTGGTCATTGAACAGTTCCCCTTGACCGGCTATCCCCTGTGAACAGATTTTGCGTTTATTATTTTTTTCTTTTCCTGTGTCCAATTTCTACGATTTCCTTAAGCTTCCTCCATAAAAATAACAGGTCTATCTATGAATAGCATTGAATTCAATAGAGAAAAATCCGCCTAGCTTTATGATTAGACATAATAATCTTGTCATCTTCCTTATAAAGGTATCACAACCACAATCAATGGATCCAGGCCACGTTTGGACGCGCGATGAAGATAACTGGCATCGCAACCCAAGGACGAGCGGACACTAATCAATGGGTGAAATCATACCGAGTGTCCTATAGCCAAGACTGTACAAGGTTCTCTTATTACATGAACTGGTTGGGTACTGGAGCCAAGGTTTGTTAATGTTTTTTATATGGAAGAAATAAATAGTATTCTTCTTTACAGTGAGGACACTCGAACCGTGAACACTTTGAGGTTTTTTCATACTTTTTTCTTCTTTATCTGAGTTCGAAAAATGTTGAGAATCGCAGTAACGATGCATATGATAAAAAAAACAACTAATACAAGTGCGCGTTGGAATATCACAAAAGAAGAAGCCAACAACAACAACAACAACAACAAAACATTCCTTGTAATATGACACTGTCAAAAGCAAAATCACGACAATATGTTAAGATAAACATTATAAGAGATATTGAAATACTCGCATCAAACCTTATTGGTTGCATATGTCTATGAGTCTATGAGTGTTAGAAGGTAGAACAGAATACAATTTTACAAGAATTTAATTTTGAAAAAGAAAATAGTTGTTTCAAATTTCTAATATGCTATTTTATTTTACAGACATTCTCGGCCAATAAAGACAGAAACAGTGTCATCACCAACTCCTTCATGCCATACATATTGGCTCGCTGTGTCCGTGTCCATCCTTCTGGATGGTATTCACGTATAGCTATGAGAATGGAACTGTATGGATGCCCCGTTAGTAAGTAAACCGCATTTGCAATATTATCTGCACTAAAACTTACTTATGTCCTTCGTATAAACTTTCTTTTCTACCATTTACTTCGTTCCTTTGTCTCTCCCTCAAATATTTTCCTTTCATTTTGTTTTATTGTGCTCCCTTGTTTCTTCTTTCCTGCCTTCGCTTTCCTTCATTTCCTCACTTTTCTGATATCTTTTTGCTTTCTTTCTTCTCTTACTTCGCTTTCCTCGCAATCTTCCTTCGCTTTCCTCGCAATCTTCCTTCGTTCTGTCTCTCTTTTTTGTTTTTCTTTCCTTTCCTTTCCTTCCCTCCTTTTCTTTCCCTGTCGTTTCCCTTTCTTTCTTTTTTACCTTGTTTTTCTTTCTCTCCTTCTTCTTACCGAAACAATCATTTCGATCGTTTAACTTTTTTCATCATACGTTTCTTTCTCAAGGCAAATGTCAACTGCCTCTTGGACTCGAAAACAAGGAAGTACCAAATCCCCGCATGCATGCATCGTCGTACAGATACGCATCATGTGGTCCATATAACGGTCGTTTGAATCAACCATACGCTTGGTGCTCCAAGTATAGAAGACAAAGAGAATGGTTGGCAATAGATTTTGGTGCGATGACCAAAATGACTGGTATAGCAACCCAAGGTCGTAGGAACGCTAATGAATGGGTGAAGTCTTACTACTTGTCGTCTAGTAGGAAAGGAGTGCACTGGACTCCTTACAAAGAAAGCCGAAAGACGAAGGTAGGTTTCAGTAATATTTACAAGACATGGACGGACAGACGGAGGGATGGCCGAATCGACGGATGGACGGAGGGAGGGAGGCAGAGAGGGAGAAAGGGAGGGAGGAAGGAAGGGAGGGAGAGAGGGAGGGAGGGAGAGAGGGAGGGAGGGAGAGAGGGAGGGAGGGAGAGAGGGAGGAAGGGAGGTATGCATGCATGCATGGATTTAATTTGTTTACTTCGTATCACGCGTATGGAAGGAAATATTTCACACAAAACTTCTTTTGCTTGCAGATATTCCGTGGTAACTACGACCGTTACTTAACAGTGAAACACCGTTTTGCTCGTGCGATATCTGCTCGTCTGCTCCGTGTTCATCCATTAACCTGGTACTCATGGGTGTCCATGAGGGTCGAAGTCTATGGTTGTGTCGTTGGTAAGATATCTTTTATCATTCTACCCGAGTATTCAAGAAAACTAGTTTAAGAAAAATATAAGAAAAACCTTATATTAACTTCTTCTTATTTCCTTTTGAAATAAAATAATTTGCTCGAATTATGAAATATAGTCAGTATAATTTAAGCGTTTAGCAAAGAAGGGAGAGTTTACCGTATGTTGGGTAACTTGGCAGCAAGTGATGTCGCTTGAGCTGCAGATGTTAGTGTTCTTATTACTCCCTTGTGATATACGACAAAGCATGGATGGTACCACGGGCTAGGATCCTCAGCGGGTCTTCTGGATGCTGACAGGGCCCCTAAGGTTTAGTGCTCTTGTCCGAGAAGAATGGAAAAACAGGAGAACAATGAACCTTTCTCACACCGTGATAGAACTCCATCAAAACTCTAAGGCATATATCTTTTGTTGAGGCCCGCTAGCATAGGTATGACATAACTTTTATCTTCCAGGTCCTCGTTGCAACAGACCACTAGGCATGAGCAATGGAAGGATCCGAGGCTCTGCCATCATGGCGTCATCCATGTGGGATGTAAACCACTCACCAACATTGGCTCGACTTAATCTAAAGCGTAGTGGAAGAAAAATAGGAGCATGGGCTGCACGTATCAATAACCATAATCAATGGCTGAGAATCGATCTTGGAGGACCAAGGTCAGTGAAATGTAGAAATATTGCGAGTGTTGTTCAAAAAAAGGCGCTGTCTTTCTGCTAATGATACTCTAATGATATGCTAATGATGACGTCTCTTTGTTGTCTACTTGATGTTTCGATTGACCATTATCCTGTAGACGGTAGACAAGTTTTGTTTTCTCCAATTCAAATAACGAACAATTAAAACATTTAGCCATTATGATAACCATTTCAAACAATTAGTTTTTCATGAGCAAATCATTTTATTTATTCTCATGAGCATAGTAAGACAATTTTTTAAATACGTAAGAAAGTATGCAAGGATTCCCTTAATGGTAGAATATGATGCTATAATGATGCAAAAGACATTTTGGAATAACTGTTTTGTGATAAAAGTGGTAAAAACATTGTGTACTAATTCGTTCCTTTGAATTAACAATCACAGGAAAGTCACTAAGGTTTCAACCCAAGGGCGCCAAGATGCAGATCAGTGGGTTACTAGCTATTATCTGAAGTACAGTGTTGATGGAGTCAACTTTGCTTACTACAAACAGAACGCTAACGTCAGGGTAAGAAAATAGATTAAGTACTGTAAACTTCATGAAGCAAAAAAAAAAAAAAAAAAAAGATTTAATATAGGGGGATACAAATTCAGTAGATGAATACTGGTTTCCAATTTGGCCCACTGTCACTCACACACACTACCTCTACATTATATATTCTATGCATATAACTCTCGCCGCTGTGTCATTTTGCAAGTCTGTTTTCAGATGGCTGCTCCTTGAGATTTCCTTTCAGTTTTAATTGTGTTTTGACTGTGCTACATTTTATTGCTTCTTTTTGATACTTATGTGATTTCTTACAGCTTTTATTTGATTTATTACTACCTGCCTTTCCTTAGAAAGGTCTGTAAATGGGTTTATCTTTTCATTCCAGACATTCCAAGCCAACAGGAACAGGAACGGTATCGTCACTTATCGACTCTTCCCACCGATCAAGGCTCGTTATGTTCAATTCATACCACGTGGATGGCGTAGTCACATTTCCATGAGGGTTGAACTTTATGGATGCCGAACACGTAAGTAGCTTCAAGATATAATTTTACTGTTCGATTTTGGTATGCTGTTGTTAACTTATCAAGTGTGTGCCCACTTTAACAAGAAGCCTTACTTCAGTGGCCGTGATCCGAAGCACTTGATTCGACTTTTCTGTAATATCTATAGCATTAGATCAGTGAGGTCATCCATGATGAGATCAAAATACCCATATGAGGGATAAGAACAAAAGTATGCATCTTCCAGTTGCTAAGAGAATAGGACCAACGTAGCTGAGTGAGCTACCGATGTACATTTATGGATTGTGTTTTTCAAACAAATTACAGACACAATCAGTTATCAACTGTGAACAAATATGTCCCATAAATATCGTGCATAAATACCTTTTTTCAAAGACCTTTAATGCTTGACAATATTAAAGCTACGAGTTTGTTTCTTAAAAATACAAAACTGGATATGTACTATAGAAAATTTCGTGATTGCAGTGACATTTATTACATTACTCAACTAAATCGTTTACAATCCATTTTTGGCGGGAAATCCAAACGTGACCGCGGCTGTTAACACATCATTTCTTTTCGCCAGATTCTTGTAATATGCCTCTTGGTGTTGAAGACAAGCGCCTTCGTGACGGTGCCATGACAGCGTCCACATTCTACACGGGTTCACTAGCACCAAAATACGGAAGACTTTACCACATCTACTCTTGGTCAGCTAAAGCGAAGAACAGAAAGCAATGGCTGCAGATTTATTTCATTGTCAAAACTCGCGTCACTGGCGTTGCTACGCAAGGAAGACATGTAAGTAGTTGTCTTATGCTCCTCTTTTGTAACTTTGTTGGGCAGATTTTTTCTGCAGATTACAACTGACATTTTGGGTTGGACATTACTGGTAAATATGGAAACGATAATCATGTAAATAAGACAAAGTCTACCAAATGGGAAAACTTTACACTCTTGATTAATGGCTTTCTAAAGCCAACATTCAATAAGAAGCTTGTTTTTTTTTAAATATCCGAAAAGGGAAAAAAAATGCTTCCAAAATATCTAAAAGTAATTAACATTTTGCTATACGGGAAAATAATTTAACTTTTAAAACAAATGCCACGTGAAAGATGAGAAGAATTGCTGGCTTGGACATCATATTATCTCCTATTGCTGGAATCCTTTTTTTTTTATTTAAATATTTTCAGATAGATTAAGAATTGAAATTTATCAAATTTACCCGCTTCGTCTATGCGATAACATTAAATTTTTATTTTATTTTAAAAAGAATGCCAACCAATGGGTTAAGAAATATACCTTGGACTACAGTATCGATGGACGTCGCTTCAAGACATACAAAGCAAGAGGTGCTAATAAGGTAAGGAAACTATAAAATGCAATCCACTGAAGTGTTCCTAATAAAACCATTGCAGCAAGTCGGAATGCAGCTCAATTTGGAAGACAAAACAATAGGTTCCAATTATTTTGTTTTGTCCTCCAAATCAAGCTGCTTTGGCGACACGCGTCACACTTCGTATATATTAGTCGGGCTGTTCTTATTACCCATATCTATAAAGCGGGATTCTATCGTACTTTAGAAAATATTCTACCATTAGGAAAGTACTTTTTTTTACTTACATGATATCTTTCTCTTGACACCATTTATCTACAGGTTTTTAACGGAAACAGTGATCGTCACAATGTGGTGTTTAACGAGCTTACCAAACCAGTGACTGCCATGTATGTACGCTTCAGACCATATACTTGGTATGGATGGATCTCAATGAGAGTAGAAGTCTATGGCTGTCCATTGGGTGAGTGTCGTGAAACGATAGCTGTTTATGCGTATCTTCAAATTATTTTTTGCAGTCGAACAAGAGTTTTGTGCACTGCGCATGCTCGGACCGTACGTTACGTACAGTTATGAGCAATTTACCATTCCCCTTATTACGTCTTGATACCACTACCATCAGAATCCTCTTCCAATTCTTTTTCTTATTCAAATGTTTGAACTCCTTTTGGAGTCGCAAGATAATGGTTTTAACTAGGCCAACAAAAGGAACTACGAAAAGGATTCTGGTAGTAGAGGTATTACGACGTAATAAGAGGAACGGCAAATTGGGTCAACCAATCAGAATTTAGAATACAATTTAAATCGAATGATAATCAAAATGATTGATCATTTTTTTCAATTTGAAATTTGTCATTTTGCGCATTAATTCGTAATCAATCGAAGAAGCACATGTTTACCTGTGTTCTTTGTTTAATCAAATTGATGCTTTTTTCATTTCATATCAGCTGGAGTTTGTAACTCTCCTCTTGGCATGCAAAACGGAAAAATCCATAATAAGAGGATTTCTGCTTCATCGGAGTACAACAAGAAACATAGAGCATTAAGTGGAAGACTTGGATCAAGGTCTTGCTGGATCACTAGGTAATTATTGTGAACACTTGAATCGCACTGTGAACTTTTTTTTCCAAAATGGCGCCGAAAAATGAAATGAATTAGAATTAAACTGAGTGAAAGCCAGCTCTAGAAAGAACACCTTTACTTTAGTAACCCTACAAAGGTTCATTATGTCAAGTGTTATATTGGTCGAGAAAGCGTTTTTTTTTTGGAATTCGACAGGCGTTTGTATGGCGGGGGGTATACGCAGCCAATCAGACGTCTGTACATTTGAAATTAGTATCTGATTTTTTTCTGTGACCTTAGAGTGCGCAACAGCAACCAGTGGTTCATGGTTGACTTTGGTCGTGCAATGGATATCACCCAGATAGCAACACAAGGCAGGGTACTTCATAACCAGTGGGTGAGGTCCTATTGGTTGTGGTCCAGTCAGGATAGAATTCACTGGGAAAAATATCGATCAAGGAATTCGATCAAGGTTAGTCTTATTCAATAAACTGAAGAAATAGAAAACGCGCGTGTGTGTTGTGCGCAGTTATACAGCATGCGGGGTTGGTAGAACAAGAGAGAAGTGTTAGTAGGAGAAGCACGATATGTAGAGCATGGTGGCATGGGTGGCGTAGTGGTATACCGCTCTCCTCTCATCACTGTGGTCAGGGTTCGAGCCCCGACTCGGGCTGGATCATATGTGAGTTGAGTTTGTTTGATGTGTTATTCTCTCCCTTGCCACGAGGGTTTTTCTCCAGGTTCTCTGGTTTTCCTCCCTCCTTAAAAAGCAACATGTGAGTTGAGTGTTGTATGTTGTAAATATAGAATATAGTGGTAGTATGTGTGGAGCAAACCTCACAGAAGAGCCCCGAACGGGGAGTGAAGGTTGTAAAAAAAAATATGTAGAGCAGTGCTCCCCAACACCTCTGGTATGATTTACCTAGACTATTTATTTGTACTGACGGAATATAATATCAATTCAAAATACAATTTTAGACCTTCCAAGCCAACAAAGATAGATACAGTATTTCACTGGTACCACTCAATCCGCGCATCAAGGCTCGCTATCTTCGACTCAACCCAAGAAGTTACTACTCATGGATATCTATGAAGGCTGAATTCTACGGCTGCAGAGCTGGTAAAATTATTAAAATTCTATTTTTATCTATGTTACGTTTATTCTTACAATGCATGGCATCTTAAAATGTCTTGCTTGTATTAAAGCTGTTGCGTATTTTTTAATTGCTTGGCATGAAGCATCTGGGATAATTCCTACCCCTGGATGAGATCTTAGTTGATCATATGTTATCCACACCTTTTCAACATTTTGTGAAGTTTCAAGTCTTTCAAGTATTATGTTCCATGACACTTTGGAAAATAGGGTCCTTTAATATACATTGGCAGATATCAGGTTTACACTCCATTGTCTTCAAACAATTGTTCAAGTCGTAGTATTTGGGTCAGTTTCTATAAGCCAGTTCAAAGTTTAAGAATCGTTTTCAGTGCGCACGCGGTTTTATCCCGAATTTCTCACCTTCTTTTGTTTAAACCTTCTTTTGTTTTTAATTAAACAAAAGACGATGAGAAATTCGGGATAAAATCGCATGCGCACTGATAACGATTCTTAAGCTGTGAATTGGCTTATACATTCTCTGTATTGTTGACCCAAATGTCTGGACTTGAAGCAATGGTTTGAAGGTAACTGTTTTATCTGCTATTGACTCAAACGCATGGCTTTATCGTTGTTTTGTCAGATCCTTGTGACATTCCTCTTGGTGTTGTTGATGGTCGTGTAACCAAGGGATCCATGACAGCTTCATCCATGTATTCAACAAGCTATGCACCATGGTATGCACGTCTTCAGTCATCAAGATACTGGCTATCGAAGTACAACAACAGAAACCAATGGCTCCAGATTGACTTAAGAACGTTAAGCAGACTGTCCAGGATTGAAACTCAAGGTCGGCCTAATGCTTACCAATGGGTAACCAGTTATTCACTGTCATACAGTACGAACAGAGTGCGATTCTTCGCTTACTCCGAGTACAAACGAACCAAGGTAAAATAGAGATAAGGGTGTTTGTTTGGGTCCACTTTATGGACCACGTTCGATGTCGTTATTAAGAAGTTTCTACGGTGGTACTGGTTCAATTTCTCAATGCTTGGAAGCAAGGTGCTTCATCCATGATACAGACGTTCATTCACATTCATAATTGGAATAAAGCATTGGACTATATAAACCTTTCTTAGTATCTATGCATGAAATCCTTAGCCTCACATTCATGCATCTCTTGCTAAATTTAATGTACTTGCATATTTCTGTGCACGGACTTTTTGCTGGCAAAAAATTTACACGCCTTATTTGGTAAAACCAGCCGGCGTCGCATCGAAATCCATCCCTTGCATGGAAGTATACGAATAAGTTAAATGTGATCAGAGCTGTATGAACGTGAGGCTAAGGCCTATATAACGTTCAAACTTCCATTCAAATATCAAACTATTACGTCATGTTATCACTTATTTTCCTGTGCGTATAGATCTTTTTGGGCAACTTTGATCGATTCTCCGTCGTGGCCCACCGATTTCTGCGTCGATTCAAAGCCCGATTCGTACGAATTCATCCACGAACCTGGAAATCCCATATTTCCTTGAGGGTCGAGTTGTACGGCTGTAGACTTGGTAAGAGCTTTTACTTACTTATCAATAAAAATATTTGGAAATGTTGATAGCCAGTTTTACTAGTTTCATACCGAATTTACTAAATAAGTTTGATATCATTACGTTTGACATTCTTCCGTCCGCAAAACTGGTATATTGCAATTCAATTTGTACACCCAGAGATTGTTTCAGGGGCTCGATCTCTAAGCTAACTATTCCCTAACTTAAGACAGCCCAGTGTTTGTTTTAGGGTTTGATAAAATTCTACGAATACAGTGCTTCGATGTTTGCTTATTCAAGTACATGTTTTTCAGGACACCTTTGCAACAGACCGCTTGGCATCCAAAGCGGAAAACTCAAGAACCGTGGCTTCTCCGCTTCTTCTAGCTGGAATGCGTACCACGGACCGTTCCTGGCAAGACTACACAGACAACGACGTGGTCACTACGTGGGAAGCTGGTCAGCCAAGCATAATAACCACTATCAGTGGTTAATGATTGACTTTGGCCGGGCCACTAAAATCATCAGGGTTGGCACTCAAGGACGACAAGATGCTAGTCAATGGGTTACGACCTATTGGTTGTCATTCAGCCAAGATGGAGTCAACTTTGTTTATTATAAACAGGGTTCTGGAAATAAGGTTAGTTTTAAGGCTCGTTTATACTGACTATTTTTGCTACGATTTCAGGCGCGATTTTGGTCAAAGTGAAGAATGGAAAAATATTAGCTTGTATAGTTTTATTTGGGACACCAAGATTACTTGGATAAATCTCTCATTAGAAGCACAAGACCAAATTTGTATTTTCAACAATCGCCGCAGAAAATCTCATTAAAACTCGCCAGTGTAAACGGGCCTTTGCAAGATTATTCAGATATGATGCATTAAGGCTGAGATTTTTTGACTCGGAAGTTATACATGTAAAATAGCGCTTTGGCTTTTGCCAGACTAAATCAGAAGCGGCAAGTTGAAAAGTTAATTATTGTTTTTGTTCCTTGTATTTTTCAGGCGTTCCCTGGTAACCGCGACCGAAACACCGTTGTATCGAATAACCTATCACCGCCAATCAGAGCTTATTCAGTTCGAATCCATCCACGAGGCTGGCATGGGCATATTTCAATGAGAGTTGAATTATATGGCTGCTTTATAAGTAAGTGATCTTTCATTTTTACCACCATCAATTTCTTGTTACGTTCTTATGAACTCATCATTACTTATGGCCTGTGGCTGGGGAGGTTGGTAGATTTAAGATAAATCACATGGTTTTTAGACAACTGGAGGGGGATCAGCTGTACATTGACATGTTTATTTTCATTTAACTTTCACATAGACAGATGGCATCCTAATTGTCAAAATGTGCTCTCAAAAAAAATAATGCGCCCTACAAAAATTCCTATTTAAGATTTACAATGGCCACGAAATTCAAAAATTTAGAACATGGCACAGGCAGGGAGCAGACTTTCGTCCTACATATGAGAATGTACTAAGAAATTGAGAAATTGACTTACAATATCTATGATTACAAATCGTTTCTAGATAAGTGCTTGCTACCTGTTGGAATACAAGACAAACGCATACCAGATGGAGCATTCACAAGCTCTTCGATGCACAATTACCAACATGGACCAGAACGAGCTCGTCTTCACCAACCAAACAACGGTAGAGGTATTGGAGCCTGGGCCGCGAAGTACAACAACAAGAAGCAATGGTTACAAATCGATCTGGGTGCTGTATCGACACTTACTGGAATTGCTACCCAAGGAAGGCACGGTTCAAAACAGTGGGTGACTTCTTATTATATTCAATATAGTCGCAACTGTCAGACTTTTGCAAGATACAGGGAGAATGGAAGAACACGGGTAAGAATACTTCTTTTACACAGCGAGTCTCCGAAATGACAATGATTTTTGTTTGCACCTTTAAGATACACAATTGAATTACAAAATATTTAACCTTACATAAATGTGCGAGCAAACTGGATTAACTGAAATGCTATACGAAGCCAGTTGGCTAAATATGTTTAGTGAAATATGTTTGAACCTTTTTTAGTTGTTAAGTACGTCGAGCAAAATTTCCTTCTCTAGCTTTGTCTTTACTTTATATAAGTATATAAGACAAATCCTTGCCAGAAACAAGGCATTCAAGCTGAGTATTGCAGACCATCAAGCAAAGGGGCATATGATAGAAGGGGACGTTCACTGGGTGCCCGTGAATATTACTGCTCTGTATGCAGGAAAGCATAGAAAATGCTAAAAAAGTATCTCTGATTGCACAAGTTGAAAACCCTAAGTAACAATTTATAAAACCATACACATCAACCGTGCAGGAAATCAAATCCGGGATGTGCCACAAAGTGATAACTTTATAATGACTACAGTACAAAAGAGATTAAACTAGAATTTGAACACTTATATATTTCAAAATGCCGTGAAAAAATTGATAATGATTCATTGGTTGCTAGTTAAGGTAATTCCGTAGAAATAAAACCGGACATAGAATTTCCCTGAAAATTCGTACACTTATTAATCAAGTTATAGTCATTCCAGAAATAAAATAAAAATGGGGGGTAACCGTGCTCGTTTCGGCGCTAAATGACGTCAAATTTTTATGTTTTGGGTGACGTGTGAGAGCAACATTCGAAGCATAAAATGGAAGAAAAATATTAATCATTCGCAGGATGTCTTTGCTATCTTTGAATTATTGATATTATTTTCATCTTAATATATTAAATTTACATTCAGATGCCAAAACTCGACCAGAAAATGAAGCTGTAGTAAAAAATAGCGACGTTTCATTAGTGTATGCGTACTTCGATATGACACGATACTATTGCCTTTTCAGGGATATCTAAAAATCTGGACATAGAATTTTGTTTAAATTCAGATATATTATGGTAAACCTATTCCGTATTGATTTACTAAAATAAAAAAGATAGGTCACCGTGCTCGTTTTCGCGCTACAGCTCGCTAAAGTACGAATTTTGTCCTCGAAATGTAGTGACCGAGAGGGGACTAGGGAGAGTTTAACACAAAAAAATATCAAAAAGACTGTGATCTCTTTCTAAATTTATACAAAACTCTCATATCAATGCCAGATACCTTCGATTGATAATTTCCTGGTTGTTTTGGTTCGTTTTCTGTATTTTGTGTATTTTTAACAAACTAAAATCGTGCGCAGTAGCGCGTGCGCAATGCAAAACTACGGAATTACCTTAAGACTGCGTTGGTTTGTTGAATACAAAAGTCAATAATAATGAAACTTAAAAAAATGTGGGAAAATTTGTTGATCATAAAAGTATTTTTTGTTGCCGTTTCATATATTTTTGATTATTGATATATAATTTTTCATGTGATGCTAGGTATTCCGTGGAAACTTTGACATGTACACAACTGTGGCGTATCGCTTCTTTAAACCCCTGAAAGCACGATGTATACGGTTCCATCCCGTGACATGGAGAAGCCATATTTCAATGAGAGTTGAGGTCTATGGCTGCGTACCAGGTAATTCAAATTTGCAAGACGTGTATAATTCCTGGACAAAAACTCCAGTGCATGCACCTCACAACGCTTTAGTGTTGTGTGACATTGCCCAGTATTAGTGCCCGTATTAGCCATTAAAGAGTTGAGGAAAAACCTGAATCGAGTATTTTAGAGGACGACGTAAAAAGCCATCTTGGAAATATGTCCCCTAAAACAGTCCCACAATGTACTGCAATGCCAACTCGACCCATGCAGTGTTTCTCTCATCCTCGGAAAAGCTCAGTAAAGAGGACTGGGCTAGAATTTTCAGTTTTGTAAATTAGAACACGAGAATTTTGTCAACTATCGATACTTCCTTGAGGATAATGCCATTTAATTCATACCTTCTGTTGTTATTTTTTTATTCAGCCCGTCCATGTAGCAAACCTCTTGGAGTAGCAAATGGTCGCTTGTCTAATCGTGCTATCACTGCCTCTTCTTCCCTTAATGCTGCCCATTCACCGTACCTCGCTCGTCTGCGACGAACCAAGACCAAGCGATACTCGAGCTCTTGGGTCTCCAAACACAACTCTCACAGAGAATTCCTGCAGGTATTCACTTGAATTCAATATATTGAGAACGAAATGCATTCATCTAGTGACAATGCTTGCTCAAAATATTTAAAACAATAATTACGATTCTGCATTCTGTTGATCGGGATTCCAACTCAGTAGGAAGTAATATACGTAAGGTTGGTGAAGGTAGTGTTACATGTTGAATGTTGCATGGTGCTTACCAAGCTTAAAATGCATTATATTCATATGTAAAAAAATGTCAGCACAGAAGAGAATTTACCGTAAAAACCTGCAGACAAAGTTTGGGAAAATTCCATACTGTTGTGACCTTTCTCTGATTATGTTCACATCACCCATAGTGCATTTCGGGCTTAATATGCGACATGCCGCAAAACCTGCACCAACCAATGAAATAGCTGGTTTATCTAAGCTAGAGATTTTGTATCAAGGATACATAAAAAATATGTAACTGTCTAATTTCTATCTCCTTGGAAAAGGAACTTTTCAAGCTAAAAATGTTAACAAGTTTTTTTTCCCTATGGCTCATCTAACTGTATTCTCTATAACTTTCCAATATCTTCATGTTACTCTTGTGTTACTCTAGTGTTACTCTAGTGTTACTCTAGTGTTACTCTAGTGTTACTCTAGTGTTTACGCGACATCTTTTGCTTTATTCAAGTTAACCTGTGATATTTTTCTATTTGTAGTTCGATTTTGGACGAGTAATGAAATTCACTGGCATGGCAACACAAGGAAACGAAGACGCCAACTGGTGGGTTCGATACTTCTACCTCAAGCACAGCTTAGATAATGAACTGTATGAGTTCTACAGCTCAGGACCATCCATCAAGGTATGATGAATCATGAAATTCATAATAGTTGCTCTGCCACTGAAATACAATATAAATTCCTGTGTCTAAAGCTGACATTTTATTCACAACTTTTTTCTTTTTGCTTCCTATAGCAATTTGCTGCAAACAACGATCGCTCAAGTGTAGCCACCATCTCCTTCAAGCAACCGTTTGTCGCACGATTAGTTCGAATATACCCCAGATCATGGCACGGACGTATCGCCTTAAGGGCTGAGTTCTATGGCTGCATTGCTAGAGGTATGGAAACTATAGATAACAAAACGATCTTCTTTGCCTTATTTATGGCTCCGATACCCTGTAGTTACAGATGCTATGTTCAATCGATTTTTGTCTTAAGCCCAGTTCAATGGTTGAACTTCACATGAGCCGAACGCATTGAAAACAATAAATAATTATTTTTGGTAACAATTGATTCGGCTCATGAGAAGATCCACGTTTGAGCTGGGCCTTAAACGTTTTTAAGATATTAGCTAGGATATTTCAAAATTTAGAAGTCATTGCATTAACATAGTTATATTTTGTATAAGTTTTAACAGTCCAGTATACAAATGCAAAAAAAAAAAAAAAAAAAAAAAAAAAAAAAAAAAAAACAAGAAAAGAAAAAAAAAGAACGTTTTAATCCCTGTGGTATTATCTTATCCAATAAGAAAATTTCAACTAAATGTTTATCATTCATATCAGTGCACTGTAACCTACCAATGGGTGTGTCATCAAGAAAAGTACCTGATCAGCTAATGACTGCTTCCAGTAGTCATGGAGGTACCTGCCTCCCTAAATATGGTAGACTGTCTACTGCTGGCTATGCATGGTGCTCACGCTACCGAAACAATAAACAATGGTTACAGGTAATACCTAATGTTCCTTGTAGACAACATTACACCATAGGTATAATGGTATAGTAATCAAGGGTGGTGTAAAGGTAATGCACTCGCTTCTGCGGTCTCGGGTTCCGTTCCTGGATTCTGCATCACATGTCAGTAGAGTTGGTTAACTCTCTTGTTAGAGTTTGGTATGAATACAAATAAAAAGAATATTATTCTCATTCTCATTCTCAAGAGAATGACACGTGGTCTGGAAAAGGAAACAATTAAGCCTAACCTAATCTATTATAAATTGAAAACCTTAGTCACCGTCAACAGCCACGAAATATATAGTAGTCTGACTAGCATACGGAGGGTCGTGGGTTCGATTCCCATCTGATGCTCAGAATTTATTTCTGGAGTATTTCACAGTATGGTACGATCACATACACATTTCATATAGTAGTCTATATACGTATACAGACCTTAACGATACTCAACAACTTGAACATGACATTGTCTTCCTTTCTTTGTTACGTTAGATCGACTTTGAAGGACTGAGTAAAATAAAGGGAATAGCCACTCAAGGAAGACGTAATGCCAACCAATGGGTGAAGTCGTACTACATCACGTACAGTAGAGATGGTTCACGATTTGTTCCTATAAGAAAGGGTAGATCTGTGAAGGTAAGTATACACGCATAAACATAAACAAATGCAAAAATAATAGGCGTTAGACAGTTATTTTATGCTGAAGATCCTTTTGAGAAGCTCAAAAAATGAAGGCGCTTGTAAGAAAAGTGAGGACCAGTTATTCAATCAATCTACAAGTGATTCCTTGGTGAGATTCACTAGTTTCTCCAATGGACTACTTCGATGATACCGCGGCTACGTTGGTCACTCAAATGAGGAGTTGTCACAACGCGACTTAATTTCCAATATGACCTTGAAAAGTTCAATTAAAATTAACTTATAAAATTGTTTTATATAGATCTTCCGTGGAAACCATGATCGATATATCACCGTTAAAAACAAGTTCTCCCGACCAATACACGCCAGATACGTCCGTGTGCATCCTGTCAGCTGGTATTCGTGGGTATCCATGAGAGTAGAGTTCTATGGATGTGCGATAGGTAAGCAAATCTCCTCTCTGATTTTTAAATATCTTAAAAGATATGTAATTCCGCTTTAGGCTGGACTTACCGACGATACCGGACGAATTTTTTTTACCACTCCAAAAGTTTTACGTTTATGCATTTTGCCGGTTATTCGGACAAAATTTCAATCGCCTAGCCGCCTGCAAATTTGGGTCCGGTTCAGTGTAAACGGAAGAGAAGGTTTCGTGTAAATTGAACGTACTGGTCAAATATTTTAATGGTTAAACAGTCACTGAGTCGGTCTGTGACTGACTGAAGTTCTTATCGAGTTTTCTCATAATTTCCAGGCCCTCGCTGCAACAAAGCCCTAGGAATGCAACGCGGATTACCAAGCCGAATGATCACCGCTTCCTCAGAATTCAACCGTTACCATAGACCATCACGTGGTCGGCTCCACGCACGTCGCGCAGGAAGATACGTCGGTGCATGGGCTGCAAAAATTAGTAACCATTATCAATGGCTACAGATTTCATTCCCTAAACTCATGAGGATCGTAAAGATTGCTACCCAAGGGCGACAGGATTTCAATCAATGGGTACGAAGCTATCGATTCTTCTACAGTACTGATGGCGCTCACTTTGCTGTCTATAAGAAGAATGGAAACGTTAAGGTAAGATTTACACTATTGTCTTGAGTATATATAGCGATTGCATGGTGAATGCCAAAAACATTTTAGAAAAGTCGTGTCCAAGTTTGAAAGTCAATGAAATCAAGATTGTTTGTTTTTTTTTTTCTTTTTTTCGGATAACTACAGTTAAGTTTGTAGTCATTCTCAATACCATTCACGGAATCACGCAACGCGACAAATTAGCTTCTCATGGACGTCACGTTATGGATATTATGTCAGTATTTCGGAGCAGCGTTCTACAAACAATTTTATTGTCGTCCAGTCACGTACTTTTCTGCAACGAAAATTCGCGCATGTTACTGGAAACAACTGTAAAAATATTGACGCCTAGTATGTCAATTCATTCAGTTGCCAGATGTATCATCTTGGTTTTGTTTTGTAGTACTTTACAGGAAACAAAGACAGAAATACCGTCCACGCAAACAGGTTGTTCCCAGCAGTCATTGGAAGAGTCTTCCGAATCGCTCCTCAGTCATGGTATTCATACATTTCCATGAGGGCTGAGCTTTACGGATGTCAAATCAGTAAGTGATTTTGAAGAATATGAGAATTCAAATGAAAGACACATTGTGAATCCAATTTTCTATTTCTAATAATGTCTAAAAGCCGGAAACACGTCATTACTTAAAGGCTCTATTCTAGTTGCTAGCGTTTTGGTGTTTCCATAGTTACATAAAAACAAACCATCTCAATAAACAAATGGACTCTATGAATTACTTTTACAGGTAAATGTCAAGCTCCCATGGGAACCGAAGATGGTCGTATTCCACGTGGTTCTTTCCGTGCCTCGACATTCTACAACGTACACCTGGCACCGTATGCAGGAAGACTTAACAGCATTCGATCTTGGTGTGCTCGGGTTAACAACGCCAAGCAGTGGCTCCAGATCGATTTACTTGGTGTTGGTCACATAACTGGCATATCCTCCCAAGGAAGACGTGATGCACATCAATGGGTCACGAGTTACGTATTGTCATACGCACGTGGCTATGTCTTCCGCGTCTATCGAGAAGGCGGAAGAGTCAAGGTAATGCCACCAAAACCTTTATATTCGTATATCATTGCCTAGAAAATGAATATTTTCCCCTCAATAGTTATTTTCAAACCTAATGTACATGTAAGCCACCACAGGGAGCCCAAACTGGTGGCAACTGAAAGAAAAGCCATTAAGACTACTCTTTTATCTTTTGCAGCTTTTCCGTGCCAATTCCGATCGCAACACCGTTGTGTATCATCGTCTTCGAAAAACTATCGCAACTCAACGCGTTCGCGTTCATCCCAAGAAATGGCGAAGCCATATTTCTATGCGAGTTGAGCTGTATGGATGCCTCAAAGGTAATTTAGTTGGTTCTCATATAAGGCGACTAATATATAGATTTAGGCACTGCCTAAAAGCGGAGCTCCCATAAATAGTATACTTAGTGCTAAAAACGTGACAATTGTGTGACACGGCATAACGCTGGTTAAAGCGTTACCACTTCGTTTGATTTAACCAGAATCCAGGAGGAAAAACTAAAAGAAAAACCATTATTTTAAGCCTTCAAAAGCATTAGAAAACTTTTCAGTTCGAAGAACAATAATTATAGATTGCACAACATATGAATACATGTATAGAACAAAGGATTTTATTCAGCAAATCTTAGTAATCAAAGTTGTAAGTTTTTTAGGTGGAAAGTGAACTACACTGAAAATTGTCGAAAAATATTACTGATAAGCTTAAGCTTATATTCACTTGAATTTCACATGCTCTTCACATGTAAAAAGAGACATATTCATTAATGCAAGATAATAATTTTCTTTGTTAGTAAGTTGGTCTTTGAAAACTTTTTTTTTCCAGATTTATTCTTAACTTTATTATCGAGCGAAATATCTTACAAAAACATAAGCTTATCCATAAAAAAAAACAAGCTCATCATTTTTGCGATTGTGTAATAGTAATAGCTAGAAACCCCAATAAATAGCAAATATTTGGTGTGGTATGTATTCCTTTTTCATATTTCATTCAACATTAAAATAAATTATCTATAAAAATGTCAAAATATTCATATGATTATGAAACTGGAATCTTGTTTTGACTTCGCGTGAGGTTCGCTGGCCGTCAAATATATTTTTTCAAAGAACCAAGTCTTTTTACTAAGTCTTAGCCTTTTTTCTTGAAATGGGATCAAAAACAAAAAATCAAAGCTTCAATTATCGCTTTTTTGGTTCACAAGTAATGAAGAAAAAGATGATAAAAATCTAGAATGCAGTAAAAACGACAAACTATCCAAGTTTCTCTGACAATGTTTGCCGAACCAACGTCCTTGGCTTGTCTGAGAGTTTCTTCAGCTAGTTTACACATTTCTTGTCGGATTTTTTACGAAATATTAGTTAAAATTAATGAATTTACCTTCTATGAAGTGTTTTCTACGGAACTGAAATATCATTCTTGCAGTATAATCAGGTTTTTCTGGTCTACAGGCCACTTTTTCTCTCACTGAAGTTTCACTCACGAAACTTCATCGTAAGATTAAGAATCTTCCCTCGCTTTCCATCGCTAAATCTTCTTTTACAAGTCGCTAAAGTCGAAAAATTGTTTTTGTTCACTTTAAGACAGACATGACTTCGATTAAACGTATTTTTCGCATTGCAAAAATAAGAAAAAATACTTCTTGATCCATCTTTGACTACATTATTGCAATTTTTATGTGCATTTGTGAGTAAGCAAAGCGCGCGGGAACCCTGTGCAAAGTGGTACACGGACGTATGTATGTATGTATGGACAAATCAAGCCATGAAAAATCAACTCGATGGGTTACCATTTTTTCTTAAGTATGGTGCTCCGCTCGCGCGGGCCTTCGGCCCGCGCGGGAGCTCCGCTACAAAGTCAGATTTGATAAAATGTTGCAAATCGTATGCTGTCCTTTTAGGGATGTGGTATTTAGTCCATTTTCAGATGATGTCATTATTTACATTTTGCTTTTGTTAGCAACATGGACTGAAAAAGGAAATTTGATTTTAGAGCTATTGCATATCCATGTCTGAGAACTTTGGGTTCAATATTTTGTGAGAAATTATTTTTTGATTATTGTTTTCGCAAGAAATGCCTGACTACTTTTCTGCTTCAAAAAAACAAAACAAAAAACAAAAAAAACAACAACAAAAAAGTCTAAAATAAAAGTCACTTAATAACATGCGACTCTCTTTTGTCATATTCAGGTCTTACAGATCTTTGCAACGGTCCATTCGGTTTACAAAGCGGTCGCATCAAGAACAACCAGATCTCTTCCTCCACTCAACATAACAAACACTTCGCTGCCTACCGAGCAAGACTCGGTGGATCAGGAGGATGGATGTCACGATACACGAACCATAAACAGTGGGTCCAGATTGATCTGCGCCGCCTCATGAAGATATCTATGTTATCCATCCAGGGTAACCTTAAACAGAACGCTTTTGTCAGGTTGTACAAGGTTACATACAGTATGGATGGCGCACACCAGGCGACGGTGCTCGATAAAACCAATACAAGAATTCAGGTATTATGACTACATACATAAATAGATGAAATAAATCAACCTTGTTTGTAGAGGGTAGCACGTAACAGTAATTCAAGTGACAAACCTGTTGCCCTCTTTTAACGTCTCTTAAGTTGAAAGGGACAGGACCGCCATTAAAGTGATGATTGGAGCCACGTGAAGTTCTAACCATATCTTGGGTGTAATGTTTTCCCCATTTCAGACCGCGTGTCATTCTCTGGTGTATCATTTCTTTGTTTAACAGTTGCGCATGAGATGACCCTGAATATGGATACAACTCAAACAAAGAATCTTATTCTCAAGAGAATGACACGTGGTATTAAATGGGAAAACATTACGCCCAAGCTAGTGGTCCATTGCAACCAATTTTCGTGAAAGTTATATTTTCATGTGAAGAATTTTAATTTTACTGACATGAAACTTGGAAAAGCCTTTTGATAAATCATATTAGCTATGGGTAATTGTAGGAGAAATGACCTTTCCATTATGTTACAGTATTTTGCTGGTAATCACGATTCAAAAGGAACAATTGAAAGCCGTTCGTTCCGTCCACCAATCATCACTCGCTTCATCAGAGTGTACGCCTACAGAAGCTATAGACGAGACTCCATGAGACTTGAAATACATGGCTGCAAAGCTGGTAAGAACCTCCTTTTCAACTTCTGCAATATCTAGCATACAATCTTGTAGATACAAGTGCGCGCTCATTTTTACCTTTATAAAAAGGTTATTACCTTTATACGTTTATAAAAGAGGAGAGACACGAAGGCATACTCTCACAAAGTTGTTTAAACTACTAAAAGCAATAGATTTGGACGTTTGTTTCTCTCTAGATCTACTGAACATTAATGCACTGAAAGCTGTATAGCAAGCGAAAAGACTTCTTTAAGAAGCGTTTTTCTAAGCTTGCTTCTCTCGTGCTTAGGAGCTCCCAAGTGCATTTCTCTGACTCTAAAGAGAGACCCACTCATCTTTCTTATTGCTGGGTTTCAATTACCTGATCTAAGTCTTTAAAGTCTTATTATCTGCTCCAAATGGTGGTCAAAGGCTAACTATACCATATTATAACCACCATAAAGAATGATACAGTATTAGAAACTTGCATCTCAGCTGATGAGCACTCTGCACAGGACAGGAAGTGAAACAAGACATTTTGCATGAGTTCAATAGTAATCAACAGCGATGTCAAGAACAGGCAGATTTTACCTTACGAAAGCATTTTTGTACTATCCAGTGCAGATAGAATTAACAAGCGTTTCCTTCTTATTTATGACAGCTCGATGCGACGTGGCTCTTGGTGCAGAAGACTATCGTCTCCCTGACGTTTCTTTCTCTGCTTCCTCAAGGCTCAGTTACACGTACTCACCTCACAAGGCTCGTCTGAACATGCGCAGCTACACCTGGATTGCTAAGCACCGCAATACGTATGTATTCAATCTTAATTTCAATTTATTTTCGAACCAAAATTCTCCTCAATACTAATCAGAAACAGCGTAAATAAAGCCAATAGCTTGAATAACACAATATTCCAAAATGAAAATGCCCCGTTCACAACAACTTACCTTGCCTATTTCATTTATTTATCTATTGCAAGTTTATCGCATTTCCTTTGTCGTTTGGCTGCCATTTTTAAACTTCCTTCCAAACGTAGTTTAGATAGAAAAGGTTTGAAAGTTGTTTAGTTAGGGCTCTGTAAACGAGAACTAGTTCAAATAAACAACTTCTAAACATGTTAAAAGGTCCGGTGTGAATGAGGTATCAGTCTTCGGCACGTCCTGCTAGTGCGTGAATCATTAATATCCAGTACTTCCAAAAACAGTACTGCCAAAAAAAAAAAAAAAAAAAAACAGTCAATCAATCGCTAAAGGCTTTCAGGAAATCCAAAATATGTACAATGTTGTTGTTTTTTACTTACAGGAGACAATGGCTCCAAGTTGATGTTGGCAACAAGGCAAGAATCATAAAACTAGCTACTCAAGGAAATTACCGATCTAACTACTGGGTCAGAGCGTTTACCCTGAAATATGGCATGACTATTGACTACCTGAGGAACTACAAGGAGGGAAGGCGCGTGAAGGTGAGATATAACTGATAGCAGTAAAGTCATAAATAATCAGTAACTTGAAAATTGCTGGGTTGCCATTAGTTGATAAATGTTTTTGAATTTCATCGTTTGTTTCAAATGTTGACCAAACACTATGGTCTCAGCAAGAAAGAATTCTGTTGAAAACTTGCGATTTAACTATGAACATTCCGCACGAGACAGGAAATGACGTCAAGTGATATCACTGAAGCAATAAGATTGTTTGCTTGACTTTCAACTATATTATTCATCCATACTATTCAATCATTACTCGTTAACAAAGAAATAATATTCAAGGAGATGGCACTTGGTATGGAAAAGATAAACAATGGTTGAATCTTTAGACAGGTTTACTTCTGACAAGATATTTTTTTCGTTCCCAATTACATTGTGTCCTTCCCTCAAATACAAGTGAATCTCTTGCATATTGTTTTCCCAGCAACATCTCATTAGAATAAATTGAAGTTTAAATTAAAATTGAAATCTTATGATATGATATGATGCAGCTAAATTTCGTGGGAATTAAAATCTTGATATTCAAATGTTCAAGGTTTTCCAAGCCAACTATGACAGATCCACAGTGGTCTACCAAAGTCTTCGCCCGATCTCCACCCGTTACGTACGTTTCAGACCAACATCTTGGCAAGGCCATATCTCAATGAGAATTGAACTTTACGGATGCAGCGCTGGTAAGTAAATTTCAGTTCCTGGGCACAAAACTTTGGGGGCTAACGCTTGTGCTTTGCTAGTACTTTGATTACTAATAAACATTTATTATCTATATTGAACTACAGGTCATTTGTGTAATCGTAAGCTGGGCATGCAGAATGGTCGTATACCAAACACAGCTATTACAGCTTCTAGTCAGCTCATGACCGGATTGGCTCCTTACCTGGCTAGATTGAACCTGAAGAAAATGGGACGTAAATATGGCGCATGGATCCCACAACGACGAACTTACAATGAGTGGCTACAGGTCAGTGGTGTGGTTATCACAGCGGATTTTTTCTTGTCATTGAGTCATTGACAGCCCTGCTCTTATTGAGCCATCAATGTTTGTTTGTTTGTTTGTTTTGCTTTGATGTTGTCGTTGTTAAGTTCAACCAACATGGTGGCAGCTAAAGATAGAAAGCTATTCCCCCACTCTTCTAAAACTATTTACTTGGGAAATATTTGTAAATAGTATAGATGATTTTCTTTCTAGCATGAATTAACGGCCATGTTATTGGTTTTAGATCGATACTGGTCGCTTGTCAAAGATTATTCGTATTGCAACTCAAGGTCGCCAAGACGCAAGACAATGGGTAACCCGGTACTATCTGAGTAGCAGTGTAGATGACGTGCATTATACAAGATATACGCACAACTCCGTTAACAAGGTAGGAAAGAAAAATGTAACAATCGTTGTTTCTTCACTGTCCTCTTTTGTTTTGACCATCATAATACATTTACAAATTTGGTTTTGAGATCTGCTTAGGCTAATAGGTTGGGCTCTAAAATAATAAAAAAATACATTGTTTTGATTTTTTAAGATTTGACGAATTAACTTTGACTGCTTTTTGCGCTTCTGCAAAAATACCGGCATAGGTCATAGAATTTTATTTTCTAGGGTTTGTGGGCAAGAATAGGAGCCACCCATGATTGTTTTGGCAAATTCGATAAAATAATGCATTGGGCAAAGTTCGTGAAAGTTTTACTTATATATATTTTGTTTGTTGTCTAGTTGTTCTACGCCAATCGCGATAGCAACACCATCAAGTTCCATTCTCTTATCCCATCCATCCGTGGTCGCTTTGTTCGTATCTATCCATGGGGATGGCACAGCTACATTGCTATGAGAGTTGAACTATACGGATGCAAGCTAGGTATGAAGTCCTGTCTGTGGAAATTCCAGACACCTGTTTTTTGTTGTTTTAATAGTGACATTCTTGCATTCTAGTCTGTCTGTACTTGTGCCAAAGATAGGAAAGATTGTATTCTATTTGTCAACACAGAAATTAAAAAGCCCGCATAAGTGGTTCTCTTTTGGGATTGTTTCATGAACCCCTTGCCACGTCCAAAGCTTACTTCACAGAAAACTTCACAATTATTTTATGGAGGGAGGAAATCCTGAAAAAAACCCTCATGGAAAGAAAGAGATGAAATCAGAAAAACTTTATACATAAATCTAAAACCCGTGACCACCACATGTAGGACTCACGATGGTGAAAGGCGATCGTTTTACCGTTACGCTACTCTTCCCATCTCAGCTCCAATAACTTGTGTTTTGTACTAAGTCTATCATTTTTATAAAATGAATTTTCTTTGACCATATATATTTTTGGGGGCAATTTCCAATTTTCAGAAAAGTGTGGTGTTCCAGTTGGTTTACAAGATAGACGCATTCCTGATTCCTATCTGACGTCATCCAGCAAATGGGACGCCAATCACGGTCCACATCGTGCTCGTCTAAACCACCGAAATGTTGGCGGTACTGGTGCCTGGTCCTCGCGCTATAACAATGCCAACCAATGGCTGCAAATAAGACTGAAGGAAGTGACTACCATAACTGTGATTGCTACTCAGGGCCGATATGATGCGAATCAGTGGGTCAGGAGTTTTGAGCTTGGGGCAAGTTTCGATGGCAGACGGTTCAGGAGGTATACCATTAAAGGAAAAACAAAGGTTAGTAGAACAAAACGATGTCCTTATTTCTTGTCTTTCTCATAAATTATAAAGTTGATTATGGGTTGAGGACTTTAATCGATCATGAATAGACCTTTCCCGAATTCGCTTGGATGATCACGAAACAGTGGTTTTAAGTCGAGACTGAACTTGATTCTTTTATCTATCAATGCCAACCTCGACTTGAAACTATTGTCTCGTGATTATCCAAGCGAATTCGGAAAAGGTGTATGGAGGACAGTAAGATTTCAGGTAAGCCTATAACCTAGAACCAAGCAGTTGGTGACATTTGAACTGATCTGCAGTCTCTACAACCTATTCAATATTTTGAGTCTCAAAAGCGTAATATTTCTGAAGAGCTTAATTTAAAAGAGAATAATTTTACCCTACTGAAGAGTAAGATTTATTGCTTTGTGCTCCATATTTCAAAAGATATTTATAAATTGAAATGTCCTTTCATCATCTTAACACTAAATTTCCCAAACTATTCCTTTTATTTTGATTCCAGCGCTTTACAGCAAATTATGATCGACAAACTGTTGTTTACAACCGTTTGAGTCCAAGGATGAAAGCACGTGATGTTCGGATTTACCCTAAGTCATGGCAATCACACATCTCATTGAGATTTGAGTTGTATGGATGCAGCCCAAGTAAGTGATGGGTTACTTAGAAGACTTGAAATTGATGGGGAAAATAGGTTTAAGGCGCAAAAATACGAGCAACAAAATCGTGCAATTTGTCGCGCAACATTGTTGCGTTGCAAGTTGCAGAGTGAATATTGCTAGTATTACCGCCCCGCGCGCACCAAAATTTGGTTGCGCGACTTTGTTGCATAAGAAGAAGCTCTTTCTACTCTCTGTAACAAAGAAAATTTGTTGTGCGCGGGGTAGTAATGCGAGCCGCATTCACTCTGCAACTTGCAAAGTAACAATCCTGCGCGACAAGTTGCACGATTTTGTTGCTCGTGTTTCTGCGCCTTTAGCAAAACTTTGTTACTACAGTTTTCGTTGCTACGCGCTCATTACATCAAGGCAGAACTTGTCTATTATTGAGCAGAGGCATTTCAAACATTTTTGCTTTAAGAGAGCTGATTGTTCATGGTTCATTCTTACGTTTTTCCCCCATTTTTGTTCCAGGGATGAGAGTGGTGTGCTACAAACCAATGGGTGTCGGTAACGGGCAAATCCCTGACAGCAACATGAGAGCTTCTTCTCAGTGGAGTAGAAAATATGCTGCACAGTATGGTCGTCTGGCTCCACCAGCCAGAGGAGGGTAAGTTTTTCTATTATTAGTGTGAACTGTCATATGTTCCTACTCCGTTTAACTCCTTTTCATATGTGCTTTCACTCTACCTGGTGAACAAATATCATCAATTTATGCAGCATCGTTTATGACCATTAAAACGGTTTTATATAAGTTTTCCTAGATTTACCTCAAACTAAGTCGGTCAATTGATAAATAGGCCAACACATTGTTATATAGATGTTTCACTTAAGTCACTGTATTTCATCTATTTTTCGCTAACCATGTATATTGTCCTCCTTTATCTTTAAGGTATAAGGGCACATGGATTGCGCGTCATAATAACTACAACCAATGGCTGCAAATCGATCTCGGTCGTGCAACTAAGGTCACTAAAGTGGCCACTAAAGGACGGTACAAAGTCTCGCAGTGGGTCAAATCATTCTACCTTCAGCACAGCACCAATGGTAGATCCTTCAAATACATCCGTGAGGGTAAACGAGTTAAGGTACGTTAATAAGATAAACAAGGGATGAAAGATGAACGTAATAAACTGGTCATTGAAATTTGATCGTGGAAATTTAATTATTACGATTACTTTTTTCAGTTGTTCAAAGCTAACACCAACTACTACAGCATTGTGGATAACCCAGTCAACCCATCTGTTGTCGCACGATATGTTAGGATCAAACCGCGTTCATGGCATGGACACATATCAATGAGAGTTGAGGTTTATGGTTGTTATTCAAGTAAGATATGATCCTTTTGTAAGATCATTTTTATCTTATGTAGGAGTAAATGCTTTCTCACTGATCATATGGGCTTATTGGTTGAAACAATGGGTTTCGATTCCCTTGGGTCCCCTTGCCCTTGCTTTGAGGCGCTTCATAACGTTCCAAACAAAGGTTTTTGCTCTCAAGGGAATAAACATGGCCACCTTGTGATAAAGGTCCATAAAGTTATGGCTGCCATTGCAAATTACCGACGCACTCAGCGTATCCCGTTTCAAGGGGAGATCCTAGAATTTGTTGAAATGGGAGTCCAAAAAATGAGAGGGAGGGTCCAAATGTATACTTCATAGGCAATTTACTTCGAACCTGTGGCAAAACTAATTTTAGGATGAAACAAACAAGGACCCCCCTGACTTTCCCCCTGGATCCGCCCTTGCGTTCGATCTAAAAAAAACGATATAAAGGTCGTTGTAATAGTTTCCAGAAACCAGAAAGCTACCTGTCTGAGTAATAATACCCTTGATTAAGTGATAGACGTACTCATATTCTTATTGTACCATAGATGCACCAAGCGTCACCCGTCCGACCTTAAGACCAACGAACAGGCGAAAACGTGGCATAGCCAAGGTGATCGCTCGCTGTCAGTTCAGGATACGTAACCAGAAGCGCAGACGCGTCATATCGATGGTTCAGTTTGTTGTCAACAGACGCGTCACCAGGACAGTACGCGTCAATAGATACCATGCGGACCTCATTGAAAACACTTACAAATTCCGAGCAGGAACAACGGTGAGTTTTTATCCCTATTACAACTACATTAATAAAGGGTTTCATAGCGGCATGTTGGGGCTGAAAAATGCTGAAAATGGATTTCGCTTAACTTTTTTTTCTTTCTCGTGCGGAATGTTGATCAGTGAATCGCATGTTCTCAATAGAAGCCTTTCCTTTCGACAGTATATGGTGGTCTGTGTTGGACTACCATTATTTAGATTTGACTTTCCAACAATGTTAAGGAAACACAGAAACTGACATCCAAAGTCATTGAAAATAATTAATTGACATCCACCAAAACCCTTTTTTGTCGCGACGTGAAATTCTACAATTCTACCCAAAATATAGAATACAAATGTAACACAGATGCTATTCAATGTTTTTATTCACAGGTGTCTTGTCGTGTAAAGAGCCGATTCGTTGGTGTGAAAGAATGGAGCAGCTATGATGACAGCAACAGAGTTTTCTTTGGAGTGAAGGTAATTAGCTTAATAATTATTCATTGTACCCGCTATCCCTTTTCCGATTGGTCAAGAGTTTAGCAATCACGTGATCCTATCCCTCTGAGAGCTCAGGTGTGTATTCTCGGATTGGCCTGTGATCCCCCTTATCCTGTTGAAAGTTTATTTATAACGTGTGCGTGTTTGTGAGATGAGAGCGAGGAATGATTTGTTGAGATTGAGTGTCAACACCTTCAACTCCCAAGAAATTAAATTCTTGATAGCTGTTTGTTATCCAGCTTTTCATAATCTCAATTGTTTGTGCAAACCATTCACCAGGTACATCCAAAGAGAATCCTGATCTCAGAGAAAACACCATGGAAACCAGTGCGCATTACAGGCCTTGTACCAATCACCTGCTATGGTCGCTCAAAAGGATGTTCTATCACGGCAAACATTCGCAGCCATGATGAATATATCACTGATAAATGTCTTGTAAGACTATCGGAGCGTTCACACAGGAAGTTTACCTTAAACGTCAAGGCTGTCAAGAAATTCGTGAAATCTGGGAAAAAGACCATGTTACTTAAGTTTGATGCTATTAAATCACGACCAGGTGGAAGTAGATTCTGGGTTGGCTACAAATTGCCATCAGTAAAGGTATTACGAGTATTGTTATTAATACAAATTGTAGGAGTTGGATATCACTATACGCTAAGCTGCAAAGCTATATAATGACTATTCTAAGGAACGCAAGCGTTGATGCCATACTGAGGCAGAAGGGCAAAAGTCACCTTCCTTCTTGTTATTATTCTTCGTTTCTTTTTTTGTCCTGTATTGTCTTTTCTCTCCTCGCTCGTTTCTTTTCTTTTCTTTTCTTTTCTTTTTTTTTCTTTCTTTTTTTTTTCTTTGGTTTTCTTTTCTTTTCTTTTGTTTTCTTTCGTTTTCTTCGGTTTTATTTTCTTTTGTTTTCTATTTTCTTTTTTTGTTTAATTTTGCTTCCTTCATTCCTTTGTTCCTTTCTTCTTTTTTCTTTTTTCTTTCTTTCGTATTTCTAATTCATGGCAAATAGGAAGAGATTTTCTAATAAGGTAATATTTAATTCGTGTAGATAATCTACATTCCTCCCAGTCGCGGCAAAGGTGGCTACAGAAAGTGTCAAGCAACTGGTGATCCTCACTACAGAACCTTTGATGGAAAGTAAGTAAAGCTATAGTTATTGTCACCTTACCTTACCAAGTTCGATACCCAAACAAATATTTGGAGTAAGGGCTTAATAATAGTAATCTTTAAAGGGCTCGAAACCTAATAAATAAAAACGAAGAACATAGTATTCGGAAGAAGATTCCTAGTATAAAATGCGAAACATTGAAAAACGTCTGCCCATGCTCTAGCTATTTATGTAAATTAGCCCAAAATTAGGCGTGCTATTGGTGGCTTTCTTAAGACGTCATTACCCGTCTTTTCGATTGACGTCATTTCGATAACCATACCGCAAAGCCGCAAAGGGCTTTTCTGGTATTCCGACATCTGAAATTCAAAACAATAGTTTTCGAAATTTCCTCGCTGACAATCCAGGATCCGCCCACATCCTAGCCGTTACCGCCGAAGAAAGCATTTTGGTTTGATTATATAAAGACAATTATGTCATATATTTGTATTTGCAAATCCCTTTCTTGTAATTTATATTCAATCTCTGTTGTTGTTGTATTTGTACAGGTATTACGACATTCTTAGGAATCCTGGTACTTACACCTTTGTCAAGAGTAAAAAAAGGCATTTTGAGGTAAGTGACTAACTGCGGACACCAGAGTTCAAATGTCAATGTGCAAACGACGTTATATTTTTCTGGCGGCAGTAAAAAAATTAAACGGGCAACTACAAAGTCCGCGTAATATTGAAAATTGCAGTAAAGAAATAATAAATAGTAAATAGCTATTAGTTTTAGTTTTAATTTTTTTTTTCACGGTAAAAAAATGTATCATCTTTAACAACAAGCTTTTGGAGAGACTCGAACTCTCGACCCCTGGTTTACTAGACCAGTGCTCTAACCACTGAGCTACAAAGGCTCTACGCTATGATGCTTTAATGCAATTTTCAATATTAGGCGAAAGAAGCTAATCATGTTATTTTCTGCATTAGCTTCTCACCTTAGATCAACCAACATGGCGGCTGTTGTTTTTTTGTTGTCTACCTAACTACTCTAATAACAGTTTGTTATGTAACAGGTTCAAACTCGTATCTGGCCTTGCTGGAGAGTTGTCTGTAACTGTGGTGTGGCCATACGTGAGAATGATGACGTTGTAACAATTGACATGTGTAACGGAAGATGGGGAAAAACTGTTCCTCGAGTCGTACAGAGATCCAAGCAGCCCCTTGGTGGCCGAATTAAGATACAAAGCTTTGGTGCTGGTCAGCGCACGAGATATAAGGTGTGTATTTCTTAAAATTAAAGTCATTTTATTATCAAGATTTCTCAGGATTTATCTTGTGTAGTTTGAGTAAAAGGAATTCGAAGCGTTGGTAATGTGTTGCCTTTCACCGCCCGTGATCATGGGTTCATCTGCTCATGTGTTCACCAAATCGGACTTGCAATCAATTGCGAGCTGAATTATTCCTTGTTGGTTCTCTCGTGTATAGACCCCTTTCACGTGACGTCAAAGCAGCTCAATTTGGAGGACAAAACAAAAGAATTTTAATCTCCTGAGAATTGGAACCTATTGATATTTCCTCCAAATTGACCTGCATTCCGACGTGCTACAAGTGGTCTGTAGACCTTTTCCGTTAGCCACGTGTCATTCCCTAGAGCATTATTTCTTTATCTAACGGTTGTGCATTAGAAGAGACATGCATATAGATACAACTCAAACAAAAAATCTTGACACGTGGTCTGCAATGGGAAAACATCTCAAGCAACTTGACTGTTCCCCTTTCTTCGATCTAATTTCGGAAAATGCATCAGTACTACCATCCTGACAGCTCATGTTTTGCTCAATAAAAACATTACTTCCCTCTTTCCGCCCCCTCCCCCTATGCTTAGTTTTCATGGCACTGAAAAATACTAACGAATCGTGAATTTGTTTAGGTTACATTAAAATCTGGGGTTTTATTGAACATCCACACGAACACCGGTTACATGAATGTCTACATCTCAGTACCTGGACAGGATTACAATTCAGTTGTTGGTCTTTGTGGAAATAATAATGGCAACCAAAGAGATGACCTTGAAGGCAAGGGCATTTACGCTTTTGCCAATAAATACAAGTAAGTTCAGTGTTTTCAAAATATACTAGCTTTATTTTTATCCTTAATAGACTTTTTTACTTTTTTCTTCTTATGATTAACAGCCCATTTCCGAGATATGCTTTGCTTGTCACGCACAAAGGTTTCAATGTGAGGCTCTGTGCTAAATGCTCAGTTGTCAATGACCGGAGAAAAGAATATATTTAATTTAGTACGGAGCCTTGTTCTGAAACCTTTCGGCGTTATTGGTGAAATGAAATGCGTTCGGTGTGAATAATAGAATAAAGAATTAAGAGAAAAATATCATATGCCCTTGGCAGGACTCGAACCCACAGTTTCGGTATACTAGTCCGACGTGTTATCTCGTTATTGGGCTATTGCTACGATTATTACCAGGATCCTTTTCGTTGTTCCTGCTAAATATACTGTCTCAGCAGGAATGTCGTCTTCTTTTGTTGTCCACACGCTTCTGTTTCTAGATTTGTAGTCGCTTGAGGTCCCTATTAAATGTACTTATGGTGATTTCAAGCTATAAACAACTCTAATGCATCTTTTATTTTCGAATAACAGGCTGAAACCAGGAACCACTCTGTTTGAAAGTCTGCCTCCTCGCATTCCCAAGATTACCGGTCCAGTACCAGCATGCACCTGTGTCAGACACAATGGAAAAAGAATCAATTCCTGTGACATTCGTCCCGCACCTGAAATTGAGAAGGGAGGGCAAACTGTCACCCCTATTGTTGTACCACCACACCCAAAGAAACCAGGCAACAGGGATAATAAGGACTATGATCCAAATTCCATAAACTATGTCTATAAACCACCAAAGGTTAACTATGTTACCCCGACATGGCCAACGAAAACTGGAATCACCAAAGGAAAGGCAGTAAACCATTGTAAGAAGATACTTCGTGGCATAGCAAAGAAGTGCAAAAAATACATCAACTTTAGGAAGGGGAAATACTTGAACGAATGTGTCATGGATATCAAGGTTTGATTAATTTATTAACTTGATTTATTGGTTATGATTCCTTCCATTATTGAATTCTATTGACTTGTTGGCTACCCTGTGTACTTTTATGGGCAGCATTTCCAAGTATTGCCGGATTTCAAGCCGAGAGATGCTGGGACAAAGCTGTTGTTCTAAATCTTTTCCGGTCGGAATTCGGTAGTAACTGCTCAAGAACAATATATATTGTATGTACTTACTTTGAGAGAAAATGAGTTCGATCACAAGAGAAGAGAAATAAAGAAAAAAATTAAGCATTGAGGGGAAAAGGAAGAAGATAGATTCTTGGAGCAAATTGAAGAAAAATGGAGCACAGAACTTGTTTAGACTTCGGAATCACAGGAAGATTGAAATAAGGTATTCCTTTCGTGTGCTAGCTAGCGGTTCTCATAGGCAGTAGTTGCGGCCAAACCACTATCACCATTATTCAGTTTTCTTTTCTCGGCCTGAAATCATGCAATTCATGTTACTTCCAGCCTCTTTTAGCTTGAAATCCGGCAATGAAACGCAACGACTTGAAATCCAGTATTAGTTTAAGTAATGTAATTGTATAAAAAAAAAAATTGGTCCGTATGGGGCTCGAACCCATGACCTTAGCGTTATTAGCACCACGCTCTGCCGACTGAGCTAACGGACCAACTGTTGATTACAGTCATGCCATCCAGGTTAAAATCATGTCCAGTTGAGAGGGGGTGTTGCGCTAACTTTGATGTTGACAAGTTGTTAATTATGGCTATTCTGTGTTCTGTTTTCATTTTTTTTTAATCATTTTAAATTACAATGTAGAGATAACTTTTGTTATAATATTCCGTCTAACATGTTTTAGTAAAATTCTACTACTATACTATTGCAAATCCTGCATTCTGATTGGCTAACGTACTCACTATCTATCAGCCGATAGATAGTGGGTAGAGAAAGCCGGCTTTGTTTTTAAAAAAATGGCGGCTTTCCCTTCGCGATTTTTGTGTTTGCAATTGTATAGTTTCGTTGAGAATTTTACTAAAACAATTAGAAGACTCACTCTCGATTTCTATCGGCTTTGATAGTTGACTCGGGGCCGGAGCCCCTCGTCAACTATCAGCCGATAGAAATCTCGAGTTCGTCTTCTAATTGTTAAATAGAGTCAATATCATGTTTAGCATGAGTTATGGAAAACGTTCAAAGTGAATAACATTGATTCACCCACTCAAGTAAGATAGGTCCGTTAGCTCAGTCGGCAGAGCGTGGTGCTAATAACGCTAAGGTCATGGGTTCGAGCCCCATACGGACCAGAGGATTTTTAATTTTGGATCAGATTACAAGACTGTTTTCTTCATTTTCTAAACCAATGAAATAGTCCCCTTCTCGTCCCTATCCCCATGACAGTTCCCTGCGCCATCTTGAAAGGTAGTCGTGCCTTTGCATCGTGTTAAAAATGCTCTCGCTTCGATGCAAAGGCGCGGCTATCTTACATGATGTCGTAGTACAGGGAACTGTGAAGTGGAGGTCATATTAGCTATTTCGTAAATATTATAGAGTCTTTGGCATGTTTCAAAAATACGAGCTATAGAAAAACGCTGTAAAAGTACATAACGTTTTCCATCAATATCACCAACAATAACACCAAGTATGAAAAGAAATAGGGAATTTCTGTGTTGTTTAAAATAAAAAAAGCAAAGTGGTCCGTATGGGGCTCGAACCCATGACCTTAGCGTTATTAGCACCACGCTCTGCCGACTGAGCTAACGGACCAACTCATATGATAATGTAGGAGGACCAACAATTTAATATAATTTACAAAATGATCCATACTTCCATAAAGTTAACTCTCACTACAGCGGACACCATCAGGACCGTCACTTGGTGTCCTTAATAGCGAACGTCCACAAAAACGAGAGTTAATTAAAGAAATATTCTTGTTATTACTTTTCACCGTTAGTTTGTTCCGTTCCGTAAAATCGAAGTTTTTGCTGCATTTTCCGCATCAATAGTATTAATAACGTACATACGAGAATGTTTTCTAAGGTGCAAAAAATTGTTTTTTGCGTGGAGGATGATATGTACAAAATTCGCTGTCATGTACATTCCAACGCAAAATTTATCTTTCGCGTTCGTATCATAAAAGAAAATTATTTTCAAATTTGGTCCGTATGGGGCTCGAACCCATGACCTTAGCGTTATTAGCACCACGCTCTGCCGACTGAGCTAACGGACCCATGAAGTAAATGCCTCTAGGTCAGTCATTATATTTTGCCATAATACAAGATGATAATCAAGAAAATAGCCTGCAATTGGCCATTCCAAGGTTGAGGAAAAAACTGTGTCGAGTTGGCATTCCAGTGCATTGTGGGACTGTTTAGGGGGGACAAAATTAGACGTAATCTTGGAAATATATCTCCTAAAACAGTCCAACAATGCACTGCAAAAACCAAAAAAACTTTGGTCCGTATGGGGCTCGAACCCATGACCTTAGCGTTATTAGCACCACGCTCTGCCGACTGAGCTAACGGACCAACTGTTGAAGTAATCAATTGCCTCTAGCTCAGTCATTTTCTTTTGCCATAATGTAATATCATAACCACTGAAGAGAATAGCCTGCAATCAGCCATTTAGAGGTTCAGGAAAGAAACTGGGTCGAGTTGGCATTCCAGTGCATTGTGGGACTGTTTTAGAGGACGAACTTAGACGCCATCTTGGAAATATATGTAGCCTAAAACAGTCCCACAAATGCACTGCAATGCCAACCCGACACAGTTTTTTCATCGAACTTGGAATATATAGCTAATGAGAAACCAATTGCATCAAAATTAAAGCCGTCCATTGAAATTTTCATCCTTGTTTTAAACATTTCCAGATTACTGGTAAGCTAAGCATGGCCAGGTCGTCTTTGTCTAGTCTAATGGACGAGTGCAAGGACAAGATGTTGAGAGACCCCAAGAACTACAAAAAAGACAAGAAGGGAAAAGTCGTCCCCAACACTAAGATCATCAGTTCTTTCTGCCCCAACCAATGCTCTGGCAGAGGTCGATGTGTTAAAAATATATGCAAATGTAGAGGAAAGTGGACTGGAGCTGATTGCAGTATTTCAAAGACCAAACCACCTAAGCTTGATGGTATTCAGTCTAAGGGACTGTGTAATGTGCGCAACAGGGTTTGTCATTTCAATAGTGTCTATGGAGTTGGGTTCTATGATCTTGGTCTTCGCTGTCATATCAAGAAGTTCCGAGTAAGTAAACATTTATTTTACTCTAGTTAAGATTTGTCTTTCTGGTTTTAAACTTCTAAATATTTATCAAACGATTTGACGCGTGACCAAGGATCTTCGTCAGTGTGCCGTTGTGATTGGAGCATGCAAATATAAATTGGCATAGAGTTACACTCTATTGTCTTCAAACATTTTTTTCAATTCGAGGTATTTGGGTCAACAATACAGTAATTATATAGAAATTGACCAAAATGCCTCGACTCGAAGCAAATGTTTGAAGGCATGAGAGTATAATTCTAAGGCCAGGTTGAAACATCGAACTTCTCATGAGCCGAACGCGTTGAAAACAATGGATAATAAGGCGGTCTCCCTTGATGTCATTAGATTCGGCTCATGAGAAGTTCGACGTTTCAACTGGGCCAAATATCTGCTTTTTTCAAACGTGCTTGAATCTCTTGGGAGGGATCGCATGCTATATTTGCCTGCGCCTCCTGCATTATTGAACCACACCCCGAACCCCGAACAAGATTATGTTCTAATTGCCGCAATGCTGTATTACACCACACCTAACTCCTTTTCTGTGTCTTATTAAAGCTTATTGGCAAGAAGTGGCGCAGTGTCAGTTCTTACGTCAAAAGACGAGGACACATTCAGAACTTCAGGGAGGTACGCTGTACAATCCCAATAAAGATTCGACGCAGAAAAGTCCGTGGTATTCCAATACGATTCCTGATCTCAGTATCAAATAATGGCGTATTAACCAGTAACACAAAAAAACTAACGATCTATGATTCAGCCTGTCACCTGTGCCAGTCGAACGGCCGTTGCTATGCAAAGGTAAGGGTTTGAATTTGGATATAGATTCCGTAAAATACTATGACGTCATATGCAGGCTAGGCAGCTTTCTGTAAAATATGACCTCATATGAAGCAGCCAATGACGTGCGAGGCTTCATGGGTGATGTAACTGCAATTGTGGACGTCAAAACTGAAAATTGTTCGATCCTAAATTTCAAAATTTCCTAGCTTTTCTTTTCTAACTGATTTGCTGTATTTTTCATTAAATGGATATATTCAACACACCAAAGAAGTCCCAACTAGTAACCACTAGCCTTTATCAGTTTTTCATAAATGGCATTTCGTAGAAAATTGACATTCTCCAGAGAGGGGGTTATAAAAACCCATATGAAAGATTTATCTTTGTTAATTTTTCGTAAGATCGATTTTGTTTTTCATATGTTAGCTTGTGTCGGTTCTATTGTGTTAACTCTTGTCATTTATTTCAATAGCGTAATAACTGTCGAATCAAAGGTATTTGTTACGCACCCAATGAGAGTAATCCCAAGGACAAGCGTCTCAAGTGTGTCCCCGTTGTCAATAGATACTCATGGACAAGAGGTAATTATGTGGTCTGTCTGTCTGTCTGTCTGTCTGTCTGTCTGTCTGTCTGTCTGTCTGTCTGTCTGTCTGTCTGTCTGTCTGTCTGTCTGTCTGTCTGTCTGTCTGTCTGTCTGTCTGTCTGTCTGTCTGTCTGTCTGTCTGTCTGTCTGTCTGTCTGTCTGTCTTTCTGTCTGTCTGTCTGTCTGTCTGTCTGTCTGTCAGTCTTTCTGTCTGTCGGTCTGTCTGTCTGTCTGTCTGTCTTTCTGTCTGTCTGTCTCTCTGTCTGTCTGTCTCTCTGTCTGTGTATTTGCCTGATTGTTTAATTTGACCAATTTTTGTTTTTGGTTTCTTGAGTATTATCGTTTTTTTCTTGGTAGTTGGCTCTACACGTCGACCCTTGGGCTTAAACAACGGAAAGATTCCAAACAGAGCCATCACAGCCTCCACTACATGGGACAGATACCACGCACCATGGCTAGCAAGACTGAACAAGCGCTACAAGCGTCCTTATGCTAATGCATGGTCTGCAAAGATCAACAACAGGAACCAGTGGATACAGGTGTATGTGGGTCGACCCAAGAAGGTTAATGGTATCGCTACACAAGGAAGACGTGACGCTAATCAGTGGGTGGTGGCTTATTATATTACGTACAGTTTGGATGGTATTCACTATGTTCCCTATAAATGCAAAAAGGTAAAATGTAACTTCTTATTTTATGATTGCCCCGTAAAAACCTCTGTGCTGATCTAAGTCAGGGCACAGCTAACTCAGAGATCGAACCCTGAAACAACCTCTGGGTTTAAAGTCAAGGCATGGATAACTCACAGTTTGAGGTGGAATTTGGCTTGTAAGGTTTTGTCGAGGGAGGAAAACGGAGAACCGGGAGAAAACCCTCGAACCAAGAGAGATACCTAACAAACTCTACCCATATGTGATGGCAAGTCCAGAAATTAGACCCTAGAAACCCTAGAGGTGAGAGGCGAGTGCCCTTCTACTACGTCCGCCTTCCATCCCTATCTTGATTTTATTAGCAATAAGTTACGACCCCATGCAATCTTTATTTTAGTTTAAAAACTAACATTGGCTTTTAAAACACCTTTTTATAGATAATTAAATAATTAATAATGAAATCTTAATAAACGTTCTTTTCCTTTGTTAGATATTCCGTGGCAACCGCAATCGTAATGGCGTCGTACGACATACCCTCGCCATCACTGCTTCATACATCCGTGTACATCCAGTCAGATGGGCATCGCATATTTCCATGAGGCTTGAGTTGTATGGACACAGAATGGGTAAGAAAATTGATGTTGTGGTACTGAAATAAAGAAAAGAACAACAACAAAAGGAGGAAAATAACGTGAAGAAAAAGGGGCTGGTCGTTTTTTACCCAGGAGGGAGGGCTGGCAGAATTTCGGGGGTGTTTACTTTTCAATTGCGCTCATTTTAGGGGTCATTTCAAAAAGTATGTATTCCTTTCGCCGATAGGCAGGGGATCATTTAAAACTAGTGCTTGTAATGGGGGGGGGGGGGGGGGGGGGGGGGGGGAGGGGGAGGGGAAGGGTCAATTCTTGGGGTCAATTCTGCGTGGGGGTCCAGATTTGCATTCATGTCTTTTATTTATTTCAAAAATGACATAAACAACCAGCCCCCTAAATGAAAAGAAATAAATTATGAAAATAGATTATGAAAAAACCAAGAAAAACAAAAATAAAAGAGCGAAATAAAACGACGAATTAAGTAAGAAGAATGAAGGAAAAGTATAGGAAAGGAAAGAAAAGTAAGTTAAAGAAGGGGATTCAAAAGTTAAGGAAAGAAGAAAGTTGTTGTTTTTTATTAATATTTTTGATCATTAGTTATAATTATTTTGTATGGATTGCAGCATCATATAGACTACCACTTGGTGTACAAGACAAGAGAATCCCTGACAGTGCCATACAAGCCTCATCCCGATGGAACAATAACCATGGACCATTCAGAGGCCGTTTGTTCACTTGTATCGAAGGTCGTCTCACTGGAGCTTGGTCCTCTCGACCCAATAATAAAAAACAATGGCTGCAGATCGACATCGGATCAACAGCTAACCTGGCTGGCATTGCAACTCAAGGTCGACAGGGCGTTAACCAATGGGTAACAAGTTATACTTTAGGAACAAGCAACGATGGAATCAGATTTAAGACCTACAATGTGAGACGAAGAGTTAAGGTACGTTTTAGAGAAAAAAGAATGGGTTTTCAAGTAAGTAGGGAATAGACCCCTTTCACGTGACATCAAAGCAGCTCAGTTTGAAAGATAAGTCTTAATCTTCTAAGAGTTGTAACCTTGAGCTGCATTCCGATGTGCTGTTAGGAATCTTTATATGTATTCTAACAAACGTACAGCAAGCCCTGATGCAGCCTTTAATTCATATCAGGACATAGCTAACTCAATGAAGTAGAAAACCCAAAGATTCTGCGATAAAGCTTCTAATTACACTAGCCAAGGTCAAAATAGTCCTAACATACTCCGCTCACATTCAATGCTGAGCACCAGGAATCGAGCCTGATTCCCCAAGGAGACGGGAGTGCGCTTCCACTGCGGCTTTCTTGATTCCCTATTTTGTGTATAATAAGTTTATTGGGAGCTACAACCATACATTCATTTTGAACTCTTCCTACCAAAAAATCAAATCCCTGTTGTAATGAACAAAAAGCATTTTAAAACTCTCAAATGATAAGCCATGATGAATATGAGTTTGGAATGTATTTAACAAAGAATTTTTTATTCAGGTGTTCCGTGGTAACAGAAACCAGAATACAGTGGTCAAACATGCTATCATCCCATCAATACGCACGCGTTATGTCCGGGTATATCCACGAACTTGGTTAGGACACATATCCATGAGAGTCGAGTTGTATGGAAGAAGATTAGGTAATACATACTGTTTGATGTTTTAGGATTACATTTATAGTCAGTGTTTTCTGCTCATCTGTAATATAGTATAATAAGGTATAGAGCGATTTTCGTATTAGTGGGAAACCTGTGGTATTGACATACCGGACGTACACTGTACTACATGGCGTAACATTGAAATAGCTTCCTATTGTCCTCCAGTAATCCCTCCAATCAGTAGTTGTGGCTACGGTAAGATACGGTACGGCTACAGTATGGCTACGAATATGCCATATCTTTTCCCACTCATACGAAAATTGCTCTTAATGTATTGAGGGATGACAATGGCAAGACTAAGTAGGGCGTTGGTTTAGCATTCTAGTATCTTCTACAACGGGGTTTTGCATTGCGGCCATTCATCTTGTTATGAATTATTTTTCATTTTCATTTAGGTCGTCAACCTAAAGCCAAAGCTCTGGGACTTGAAAACCGGCGCGTACCAAACCGAGCGATCTCCGCATCATCGAGATGGAACAAATACCACGCTGCACATCTTGCTAGACTTAACATCAAACGACGTGGACACTTTGTCGGAAGCTGGTCCGCAAGAAAGAATAACAAAAAACAATGGATACAAGTTGATCTTGGAAAACCAAAGAAAATAGTTAAAATTGCTACTCAAGGTCGTCAAGATTCTCGTCAGTTTGTGACAAGGTACATTGTGAAGTCGAGCATCGATGGAGTGTACTGGGTTACATACAAGAAGAATAGCGTGCCGAAGGTATGTTATCAAATATCAAGAATAGTTAAAGTTGCTAGACCAATTGCTTGTGAATGTGAATATGCACGGTTCGGAATGCTGCGCAACATTTTCTATCACAGAGCTTGTTTTCCATTTGGTCTTCGCCAAGAAACAACCTCTGAGCAAAACTCCTTATTTTTGATTGGCTAATAAAAACTCCAACAGTATGCAATGTTAGTATTTTATTGCTTGGTTTCTTTGTTAGAGTTGAGTAGATGCCAAGTTGTTTCAATTAAATAAAAAAATGAAGATTTGTGATTTTCTCTATATCTATCTCTATGTCAACAAACATAGCGGCCTTTCTTTTTGGGAGTGATTCCAAATCGCTGTACAGTTAGATAACTATCCTGAACATGACATGAACTTGACTGTGTTCTAATGACTCATCTCGCTTGTTATTTCATAAGGTGTTCATTGGTAATAGTGATCAATTCACTGTGAAGGAGAACGCATTTGATCCAAAGATTACAGCACGATACTTCCGCGTCTATCCAGTGGCCTGGGTAGGACATATTTCACTGAGATTTGAGCTTTACGGATACCCTGCATGTAAGTATTACAACAAAAACTAAAAAAAAATGGATTAATCACTTTTATTATCAAAAATGTTAATATCAATTAATAATAATTTGTAGCGAGGAAAAACGTTCCTCTTGGCGTCGAGGATGGTTACGTCAAATGTCACCAGATGAAGGCATCTTCAAGTTGGGACAAATACCACCGTGCATGTCGTGGAAGACTCAATACTGTAAAACAAGGACATCATCGCGGTGCTTGGTCACCTAAAACAAGATACAAGCAATGGATCCAAGTCAGATTGAGCCGTCCCACTCCTATCACTAAAATATTGACCCAAGGAAGACAGGATGCCAATCAGTGGGTTACAAAATACTCTGTGACTTATAGTATTAATGGACGAAGATTCAGCACTTACAAAATCGGAGGAAAGAAAAGGGTAAGTTTCAACTCTTAAAAACTCAACTCTTCAGCGATACTACTTTATGTTGTGAATCCAAATTTCAAATTGTCTTACACTGGTGGACCTTTTTAATCTCATTCTATTTTTGTTTAGATTTTCCGAGGCAACAACGACAGAAACAGTATCGTGTCAAATCCTCTGAAACCCGCAATTTTTGCCAAGTATATCCGTCTACATCCAGTTAAGTGGATCAGCCACCCTTCGATGAGACTTGGGCTGTACGGAAGGAGACCAGGTAAGGTTTCACAGAGAATGATAATGAATCAGTTACAAAGGTACACTGATCTATATATATTACTACAACCATCATCAACCACCATCACTACTGGACAGTAAAAAAATGCGAAAAATAATGACTGTTTTTACCAATACCTAAACATTCCTGCAATCACTCATCTACCATTTTGAACGAGAGGACCGACAAAACGTTTTTTTTTTTTTTTTTTTGGCCACAACGAGCAGCAAAAATACAATAACCATAAACAGTGGCAACGACTAACGATTACAGAATTTAAGGCACGGTCAAATACCGTTAAGACTTTTACGTTAAAATTTGTTTTCAGATTATCGGGCATATATTTGTTAAAACTTGATTGGTATGCTATAACTTATTTCTAGGATATCAAGTGCAACGTCTCAAAGCACTAGGTATAGAAAAGAGACGCGTACCAAATCAGCACTTGACTGCTTCTTCATCATGGGACAGAAACCACGGTCCTTCTCGAGCAAGACTCAACACCAAACGACGAGGACACAGAGTAGGTGCTTGGTCCGCAAAGCGAAACAACAAGTACCAATGGTTCCAAGTCTACTTCCCAAGACCAAAGAGCGTCACAGCAATCGGAACTCAGGGTCGACAAGATTTGAGCCAATGGGTGACGAGGTTCTATGTGACGTACAGTGTTGATGGCGTAAATTTCGTGCCATACAGAAAATATGGAGCCACTAAAGTGAGTAATCATACCATGTCTAACATTTGGTGTAAAATTCAAATTCATTGAGCTAAAGTAAGAGAATGTATAAGCGGATCCAAAAAGGAAAGTGTGACTCAAAATTGACTCCTTGGAGCCACCTTAAGTTTCATAACTTAGTTTGATAATCAAAGAGTTTTGTTTTACAGGTGTTCAGGGCAAATAAGAACAGGAATTCAGTGGTATACAACAAGTTTAACCCTCCAATCAAAGCCAATTTCATCCGTGTATACCCAACATCATGGAAAGGTCATATCTCCATGAGAATCGAATTGTATGGATTCCCTGCATGTGAGTATACAAAAAAACTAGTATGTAACATCATTCAGTTTAATGTATAGGATTTTAAAACGAGCATTCTTTGATACTTCATTTTGTATTTCATAGTCGACCTCCTTCTGGAATAAGTCTCACACTTCTGAGACGCCCTCTACCAATTTCGTTTTGAAAATTGTAAATTCTGAACAATTTTTCCCCAACAGATATTTTTGTATAAGAAGTCTCTTAAGAGTTGTTGTTGTCACGAAATGTATATTCAAATCTGTTTTTTAATTTTCTTTTGTCCAGCTCGTTCTCGACTTGGTCTCGGTGTTGAAGATGGTCGTATCCCTGATGGATATTTGACGGCTACTTCAATGTGGAATAGAGCTCATGGTCCTCAACGAGCACGCCTTAACATTGCAAGAACTCGACATGGTATAGGCTCATGGTCTTCCCGTCATAACAATCGCAATCAATACATACAAGTCGATATAGGTAGCCAAGCAAAGATTGTTGCCATAGGAACGCAGGGACGTCAGGACTTAAGCCAATGGGTGAAGACCTTCAAGATATCCTTCAGCAAGGATGGAATTCGATACAAATTCTACCCTAAGGTACGGTTGCCTAGGTTAAAGTACAGTAAACTGCAGTGACAGATGAGATTTTGTTAAGCCAATCATTTACGCTCAGTGGAGAAAAAAATGGAACCCCCTTTTGTGAATCCGATCGCACCAGCTTTTTCTGCGTGCAGCTATTTTGGAACCCCCTTTTTAAAATTTTGTATTGGAAAGTCATTTATCCAAGCCTTGACAAATTTTATCTTCATATTTTCATTTTAAACAAAATATGATCATAACAATACTTTATAGAGGAGTTCTCAGCAGCCACGCATGTCTTGGTGTAATTGGGAGAAAAATTTTCACTTGCCTGAGTATTTCAATATTCATCTATTGGTTAAATTCGATCTTATAGGTATTCCGTGGAAACAGAGACCGTCACACCATTGTAGTAAACCGCTTTGGTCGATCTTTGAGTGCGCGTTACGTCAGAGTCTATCCTGTCACGTGGCATTCTCATATCTCAATGAGATTGGAGCTGTACGGCTATCGATATGGTAAAGTTTGATCAAATACTTTAAGATGCTTCTAAACATCATGCAAAATAATCTATTAATGCCGATCTGCATAATGAAAACATATTCATATTACCTATTTTTGTTGGCGTTTCTTTTCGTTCATTCATCATTCATCATTTCGTTTGTTTGTTTTCTTGACTATTTTGTGTTTGCTCTGTTTTACGATACAGGCCGTCGACCTATAAAAGCAAAGCCATCAGGCATTCAGTCCGGCAGGATTCCCAACAAGGCATTCACTGCTTCGACCATTTACAACAAATACAGCCCAGCTTGGCTTGCTCGCTTGAGGAACAAACCACGAGGAAAATACACCGGATGCTGGCTTCCACGTCACAAGAACGCGAGACAGTGGATCCAAGTTGATTTGAAGAGGGTTAACAGGATTGTTAAGATTGCAACCCAAGGAAGACCAAACGCTAATCAGTACGTAACAAGATTTATCGTTGCATACAGCCAAGACCGAATCAGATGGCTCAAATACACCAAGAATGGGCGCGTACAGGTAACATGCACCTTCACCTTTAGATATTTTATTACACAAAGCACTTTAGTGTAAGAAGAGCGCATTGCGTTTGCAAAAATTAGTAACTGGTTTAGAATATGACCAGTTTATGTTTTACCAAGAATCCAACCCTGCTCTGTTGTAAATATTCAAATTTGAGACAAAAGAAAGGTACCTAGGTTTTTCCCAAGAATTGCTTGGTATCCCCATTAGCTGAAAAGAGTTTGCTACCAACCTTCAATAAACGGCCAAAGCTAGACGATTGCCCAGTGATCAGAAATAGCGTCTGGAAATAGCGTTTACGAATGAGGGACACTGCTAGTCTTCATGTTGCAACCTGAGTCCTATTTCTAATATTTGTATTGATGTTAAACTTAGTGAATACGATATTTTAATTCACAATATTGATATTAATTTTATGTTTTTAATAATCAAACGTCTGTTGATTTTGCCTTTCTTTCGATTTTAATTCAAGTTGTCATTTTCCATTTAGATCCTCCCTGGCAACAGAGATACAAACACTATCAAGGAAAATGTCTTCTCACCAGCAATAAGAGCCCGATATGTACGAGTCTATCCCAAGAAATGGGTCAACTACATTGCTCTGAGGCTTGAACTTTACGGTGTACCGGTTGGTAAGTACAAGGAGCATCATACACATCTTAGAAATTGCTGAAGGTTTTTCAATTTGGGGTGTAGGAGGTGCCAAATACCCGATCAAATTAGTCTCCTGGAATTTTTGTAGGTAGGAATGTTTTGATACCAACACACCAAAAAGGGGGTATTTTGTAAGATAATTTTTGGTATCCTGAAGTAAAATGCACGATTTGTGCGGAATCCCGGTATCTAAGAAAAATAACTTTGTTACATCTCAACAAAGAGAGTCAAAGGATAAGGGAAGGAAAGTTTAAGGGACACCTTTTAAATTGATATCATTGCTTCCGAAACAATTAAAAGAAAAAAGGCATGAATTTTAAGATATATTCTTTTATTTTTGTCCAGCTATTAATAAGGTGCCTATTGGTGTTGCTGATGGCAAGATTCCCAATGGATACATCACTGCTTCGTCCATCTGGGATAAAAACCACCCAGCCTGGAGAGCAAGACTCTACACTGTAGTAAGTCAAAAGCTGCTTCTTTAATATGGTTCAAAATTCTAAAATTGAAAACAAAACAAAAACTTGAAAGAAGAAGAAAAGTCAAAATCCACAGCGAGCCTTGTTCTATTTAACAAAGGTGACTTTTTATTTTTTTTTTCTTCTTTCAATTTTTTTCTAAAATCGGATCTTCGCGGCTCAATCTAGTAAGCCAATTCACAGTTTAAGAATCGTTTTCAGTGCGCATGCGATTTTATCCCACATTTCTCACCACCTTCTTTTGTTTTTAATTAAACAAAAAAGGTGAGAAATTCGGGATGAAATCGCATGCGCACTGATAACGATTCTTAAACTGTGAATCGGCTTATTTACTGCGTGTCAAAATTAAAAGGTTTTCTTGTCTACGGTTCTGACACCCTACCAGGAGGTAACGATGTTGCAAACATAAATCTATATGTGTCTTACTATATATTGCCTTTCATCTTCAGCGACGAGGCCGTTTGATTGGTGGATGGTCTTCCAGGCGAAATGCACGTGGACAATGGCTCCAGTTTAACTTTGGAGGATACACCACCCTCACTAAAATCCTGACCCAAGGAAGACAAGACACGGATCAGTGGGTAACTACGTATGCTGTTGCATACAGTAAAGATGGTCATCGCTTCAAATCATTCAAGGCGTTTGGACGAACAAAGGTTTGGAAGTTGATTACTTTAAATAATTATATAATAAAGGTTATAATAATAAAAGCGTTCTACCCTCACCTGCACGTTTTCAAAATTCGAATCCGTTTGAGAGATGAGTTGAAAGCTTTTATCATTTCTTTTTCATAACTTATTTCCGAAATGAAAACTGTCCCTACTTTATACTTGCATGTCTATCACATTTACATTTTGTAAAACAAAAAACTGAATGTCGTTGTTTTACATGTTATTTTCTCTTAGATCTTCCTTGGCAATGCAGACAGGAACACAGTTGTCGGCCACTATCTACGGCCATTTGTCCGTTGCAGATACTTTAGAATCTATCCCAGAACATGGCACAAACATATGTCTATGAGAGTTGGGTTCTATGGCCGTCGAACAGGTGGGTGAAAGAAACATAATGGTTTTGATTAGTTTTTAGAATGTCACGTTCCCGGGGGGGGGGGGGGGGGGGGGGGGGAGGGGGGGTACTTCGGGTCGTTTCATCGCCCGGACTCTCGACCCCTTACCCTTTGATATACCAAATTTCAGCAAAAAGTTACCACTTTTACATACTTTTTTTCCTGAAAAGGTACCCCTTTCATATACTTTTGAAGAAAAACTCCCCCTTTTTATACCAAAATTCACAAATTCCCACCCCTTTCCTACATCTGCGGCCTGAAAAACGTAGCCCTTTCGGGCGGAGCATCCCCGTATAGTCAATTATAGGGAGTACCCCCCCCCCCCCCCCCCCGGTTCACGTTCTGCACACTGGGCAATTTTTACGTTCTGCTGACTAAGATTATTGTCAGGTGATAATAAAATTTCTTTTCAAAAAAATGCATTGTTTTTCGTGATACTTCAGGAGTCATTCGCCCAAGCTTACGTGCCCTTGGAATTGAACGTGGCCGAATTCGAAACAACCAAATAACTGCTTCTTCCAACTGGAATAATTACCATGGAGCATTCTTGGCCAGACTGAACAGACGTGCACGAGGTAGATACCAAGGGGGATGGTCAGCAAGGCACAACAACAGATATCAATACTTACAGGTAAATATCACAGAAAATCAGGATAAACTAGGCTTTTTTCTGTCGTTTTTGGTGACACATCTTAAGCATCCTTTTTTCCTTTGTTTTAGGTGACATTCCGTCGACCAAAGAAGATCGTTGCTGTCGCAACCCAAGGGCGTCAGAATGCTGCCCAATGGGTGACCAAATACTACCTTTCCTACAGTCTTGATGGGTTACACTATGTACCTTATAAGACAAGAGGAGCTGTGAAGGTAAGGCCAAAATACGAAGAGTAATGTTATATGCGGGAACATCTGAACTTATAAATTAAGCATATACAGAAGTCAGAAGTGACATAAGGAAAAGGCACACTTGCATAAAAGAAGATTGGGCATGCAAATTAAGCCAATCAGAAAAACGTTTTTAACTCAATGCTGTTTTCTTGGAAGAGGTTCAACAATCCTCCTTTTCAAAAAATTGAAAAGGAGGAATGGCTTCCCGTTCAAAAGGCCAAGCGGACTATTGCCATATTGGGTCCGACTTATCTTTTTGTCATCGTATAATAAATTCTGACTAGATTTAAGAAGCTTTTGTATGTTGTCGTTTAGGATTATCTCAAGAATGATAAACTTACATTATATTCCTTACAGATATTCCGTGGAAACCGTAACCGCAATGGAATAGTTCGACACATACTGAGACGAATCATCAACGCACGAAGCATCCGCATTCACCCAGTCAGCTGGAAAGGTCATATTTCCATGAGAATCGAACTGTACGGACGAAACGCCGGTATGTGCCATATTCTTTCTACTAAATGAAAAATTATTGATTTCTAACATAATGTCATAGCTTGCATTTCAGATTGATTTAACAACCTATTTTTTTAATGCCTTGTTTTAAGATGGCAACTCTATCCTTCGTTACCTCGTTCACTTGAAAATGAGACCATATAACCACATAACTTATACCAGACAACTTAAAATATACGAGGCAAAAAATGAGAAAAATAGATTAGAATTTAAAAATTATATTTGTATCTTTGAAATTGCTATAACGTTTGAATTTTACAGTCACAAGATCTCTTGCACTCGGTGTTGAAGATGGCCGCATTCCTGACTCATCTTTCAGTGCATCGTCCATCTGGGACATCAACCACAGAGCGTCAAACGCAAGGCTCTACTTCGTTCGACGAGGACGTAGAACAGGAGCATGGTCTGCTAGACACAACAAATATGGTCAGTGGTTACAAATTGATATTGGAAGCCAGGCACTTGTCACTGGTATTGCTACCCAGGGACGACAAGACGCAAATCAATGGGTTACAAGATACCGGCTGAGGTACAGTAGAGATGGACAAAGATTCCCTTTCTACGGAACCGGCAGAAGTATCTATGTAAGTAGAAGATTCTTGTCTTAGATGATCTTAGATAACAGCAAAATGGAAACCGTAACCAAATAATGATAAACAAAAGAATAAGGAAAAGGAAAAATAGTAAAATAAATGATGGAAAAAGGGGGGAAAATTTTACTTTTAAAATTCGTGATGAGAGGCTGACTTATTTTTCCCCTTTTGTTTTTTTTATTATTACTTATTTTGCTGTATTTTTCAGACTTTCCGTGGTAACACTGACAGAAATTCCGCCGTTTTCCACCGTCTACGACCATTCTCCGCTCGATATGTTCGTATCTACCCAAAATCTTGGCGTGGTCATATGTCTATGAGAGTTGAGCTGTATGGTCGCCGATACCGTAAGTAACATTCAACAAATTTTGAATTTGGCCAACAAAACGATGTGTCTTTTTTCGTCAGTAATAATTTACTAAATATTTATACCTTTTTGTAGGTCCAACACGATACCCTACTGCATGTGGTATTTCCAACAAGCGTCTACCGAACAAATACATCACAGCATCAAGTCAATGGAACAAATACCATGCCCCATTGCTCGCTCGTCTACACCTCAAGCGAAGAGGCAGGTACATGGGTGGATGGTCTGCCAGGAGAAACAGACGTGGAGAATGGATTCAGTTTGACTTGAGAAGATTTAAAAAGATCTACAAGATTGCCACCCAAGGTCGTAGCCACGCCAACCAGTTTGTAAAGAGTTACTATGTTAAGTACAGTTTAGACGGACGACGCTGGGTGTCCTACAAAAAGAACAGCGTGGTCAAGGTATTATGTTAGTTGCTATATTCTCTAGTAAATACATGCAAAATTCGGGTTCAATATTCTCCCATCTGTTTGTCTGTTTATCTGTCTGTCTGTCTGTCCGCCTGTTGGTCGTTCTGCCTCTCTTTCTGTCTCACTGTATACCAGCTTGATCTAATGCACCAAAACAGTTTGTTTGTTGAGTGCCAAATGCCAGAAAGGATTATTTACAAAGATTCCTCCTGAAAACAGAGTTAATATATCAATCTAACAAATTCAGTCAATTTTTTCCAGTCCATTACATAACATTACATAACTTTTATTCATAAAAAGGTGCTTCCTGGAAACAGAGATCATAACACAGTTAAAGAAAACTTGTTTGAGCCTCCGATCATCGCACGCTTTGTTCGCATCTACCCATGGACTTGGTATAGACATATCTCGCTGAGGGCTGAATTTTATGCTGTGAATCAACGTAAGTCCATGTTTAGAAAAAATAAAAAAATTGACTCTTTTTGTAATTGACTAAATATACATAAGTCTATATTCCTTATGCAGTGCACTGTTTAAAATATAAACATGGTTTTGTGACAGCAATTTAACTGAAATACCAACCGATATTTCTGCCTATTTCGTAATTTTAGGAAAAAATAAAATCCCACTTGGCGTGGAAGATGGCACGATTCCCAACTATGCTATCAGAGCCTCCTCAAAGTGGGACGGTAACCATGCACCATATCTTGCTCGTCTTAACAACGTCAAACGTGGAAGAAAGGTTGGCGGATGGTCTGCCAAGAAAAACATTAGAGGTCAATGGATTCAGGTTACTTTAGGAAGACATACAACAATCACAGGCATTCGTACTCAAGGTCGTCAAGATGCGAACCAGTGGGTCAAGACATACACTGTGGCTTATAGCAACAATGGAAAGCGCTTCAGAATATACAGAGTCCGTGGACGTGTTAGGGTAAAAATGATCATTCCCTTAATGCTGTTGTCGTCGTTATTTTAGTTGGATTAAGTTTTTTTTTAAATATGTATTCTTTAACTTTTTTTCCTTTCTTAGATCTTCTTAGGAAATAGTGATCGAAATACCGTTGTGACTCGTCGATTTAAATCTGCAATACGGGCACGTTACATCCGAATCTATCCAAGAACCTGGCATGGTCATATCTCAATGAGAATTGAGCTTCTTGGAAAGCGAAGACGTAAGATATAAGTATTTCTGTGTCATACTTGAGATATAATTAATAAACTCAATCGATCAAAATTCATATTGCTCAAGTATAAACAATTGTATACATTTTTTTGTCTACCACAGGAGGAGCAATAAAGCCTCCGAGCAGACTACGAGCTCTTGGAATGCAGAGCGGTCACATACGTAACAACCAAATCCGTGCATCTTCAAACTGGAACACTTACCACGGTGCCTTCTTGGCCAGACTAAACAAGCGTGCACGAGGAAGATATCAAGGTGGTTGGTCAGCAAAGTACAACAACCGAAATCAATACTTACAGGTAATAAGACTCTGGGTGTACACTCTGTGAAATAATTGCAAATCGAAATCAATTTGAATACCTTTTTCTTACACTTCCTCATCTTGTCATTCAAACAGGTGAATTTCCGTCGCGTGAAGACCGTCAAGGCCGTTGCCACGCAAGGTCGCCAGAATGCCAACCAATGGGTTACAGGCTACTACATCACTTACACTTTGGACAAACTACACTATACACCATTTGTATCACAAGGCCGTGTAAAGGTATTGGTCAGACATAGAAATGTAATTATATGTTAGTACATAAATGCAATCCAGCTTTGATTCTATAGGTTTGAAGTATATTTTCTTAGCAAGCCGCCGGCTCTATTTCTCATCCAGTTCTCTTTTGGAAAATAAACCATGTTATCTTTTCTTTAGATATTTACCGCAAACCGTGATCGCAATACAGTCGTTCGTCGACGAATCCGACCAGCCATCAGAGCTTTGAGTGTTCGTATTCACCCTGTCAGCTGGAAATCACACATTTCCATGAGACTGGAACTGTATGGCAGAAACGCAGGTTAGTACCCTCGTCACAAAATTTAAAAAAAAACGTCTTAAAAGAAGATGTTTCTTGAATTGTATACTAATAAAAAAATATTATTCCCAGCTATATATCGCTTACCTCTTGGTGTTGAAGACCGTCGTATTCCAGAACGAGCTTTCAGCTCATCTTCAAACTGGGACAACAACCACAGAGCATCAAACGCAAGACTCAACTTTGTTCGACGAGGACGTAGAACAGGAGCATGGTCTGCTAGACACAACAAACATGGACAGTGGCTTCAGGTTGATATTGGAAGTCTTGCCCAAGTTTCTGGTATTGCTACCCAAGGACGACAAGACGCAAATCAATGGGTCAAAAGCTTCTACGTGACGTATAGTAGAAATGGAAGACGATTTGTACCTTATAGGCATGGAAGACGAACAGTGGTAAGAAAAATGTGCTGATTCTTTTACTTCTGTAGATTCAAATAATGTAATTGGTTTTCTGTCCTAGTAAAATGAGAGAAGCGATCAAGGGACTAAAAGCTTATTATCTAAGATATTAGATAGCAATAACCTTACCTTTAATCCATCAGGTATTCCGTGGTAACCGTGACAGGAACTCCATAGTATACAGGAAAATTGTTCGTCCTCTGAAAGCACGTTTTGTACGTGTTTACCCAAGAAGCTGGCATGGACACATTTCTTTAAGGTTGGAGCTGTATGGACGAAGATATGGTAAGCATGTACTTTTCACTTGAGACATTCATTTGGCAAAACTATCTCTTTCTCGAGAGAATCTAAAGAGCAAGAGGATTGTTGTATCGCATATCAACGCATTTAGTTTATGGACACAGTTTCCTCTTAATTTACCTTACTTTTAAGGTAACTCTTTTTGGGAAAAAACATGTTCTATGACATTGAAACATTATCAACCCAACAGCTTTAAATTGCCTTTTTTGTTTATTTGAGATTAATGATAAACTTTGACCATTTTACTGTTTAAACTATAGCTCCTCGTCCTCTACCTGTTCCAAGTGGTATTTCCAATGGCCGTCTACCCAACAAATACATCAAAGCATCAAGTAAATGGGACAAAAACCATGCCCCATGGCTTGCTCGTCTGCACCGTAAGCGCCGTGGACGTCTAGTTGGAGGATGGTCTGCTCGTAAAAATAACAGGAAACAATGGATTCAGTTTAACTTGAGATCACCAAAGAATATTTACAAGATTGTAACTCAAGGACGAAGCGATGCGAACCAGTGGGTGAAAAGTTTTGCAATTGTGTATAGTCAAAATGGAAGACGTTGGGTGTCATACAAAAAGAACAGCGTAGTTAAGGTACTAATGACAAAACTTCACACAAGAACAGAATAATATTTATAATGATTTAGAAACAAAACCTATTAACATCAATATTTAACAACAGGTGTTCCCTGGAAATCGTGACAGAAGTACACTTAAAGAAAACCTATTCAGTCCACCAATCACAGCTCAGTACGTAAGAATCTACCCGAGAACGTGGCACGGACACATTTCCCTTAGGGCCGAATTCTACGTTACCCGAGCACGTAAGTGACTCTAACACTTTAAGAGGAAACATTCGGTCATTTTGTCTTCACTTGCTAAAAACATTGATTTTCTTTCTATTTAGGGCAAATAGTAGGCCTTGGTTTCCTTCATTCAAATGTATATCATATAATTTGCAGGTAAATCGAAGGTACCCATGGGTGTGGAGGATGGGAAGATTCCTTCCAAGGCCATCAGAGCTTCATCACAATGGGACAGTAACCATGGACCTTCAAGAGCTCGACTCAACAGCATTCGACGCGGAAGAAAGACTGGAGCATGGTCCGCTAGACGGAATGATAGACGACAATGGATCCAAGTTGACTTTGGAAAACCAACTATCATCAGTAAGATTCTCACCCAGGGTCGTCAAGACGCGAATCAGTGGGTCAAGACATACACTGTGTCGTACAGCAACAATGGAAGGCACTTTAAGTCCTACAGAGTAGGAAGAAGAGTAAGGGTAAGTGTGTTGACTAGACTTTGTAAATTGTCCGATTTATAACGAGTTAGGGATTGATTAGATCAAAAAGTGCTATCTTATAGGAGGGTAAGGTTACCCGGTGACCATCACCTTGCAAAGTGCAATCGTTGTCTACAAGACTAAAAGTCCAATAGTACAGTAAATAGTTTATTCTCTATTAAGTAAAACTGAAATAGTTTGGTAAAAACAGACATGCAGTATCAAGCATTTCAAGGGTTTAATGATTAAGGGTGTTGTCTCTCTTGATATAGCCACTGTTTAATCAGTAAACCAATCGTGCCTAATCAACACTATTGTTTGGACTTAGTCCCTTCGATAGGTTTCAAAGAACTTTCCAGCATGTTTCTTTCTTCATGCAAAAACACACGCATATTAATGTTCTGTTTAAAAAACAAATTCTTTTTTATGTCTTCAGGTATTCCTGGGTAACACAGACAGAAATACCGTTGTTATTCGTTCCTTGAGGCCTAACATTCGGGCTCGAGTCATCAGAATCCATCCACAAACATGGCATGGACACATCTCTATGAGAATAGGATTTAGAGGAAAACGAATAGGTACGAATGGTCACTAGCTAATCATAGCTAATCCATCTGACCAGAGGTTTTTAATGAGTGTTATCAAGACCCATTGCACTAAATTTCAACCTTTCAACCTTCCAACCTTCAAAACAATGTAAAATATCAACATCAAAAAAAAAAAAAAAAAAAGATTTCAATCTTCAAATAAAAAGAAGAGGATCGTTTTGTTTTGACCACCAGATTAGGAATTATTGCAAGGAGTCTATTCTCTATCTATTCTAAGTGCTTTCCAGTATAAAACATTTTAATTCCTATTGTTATGTCATATTACGCAGTTGGACCAGTTAGACCAGTTTTGCCAGCTAGACTTCGAGCTCTGGGTATGCAGAGCGGTCGCATCCGTAACAACCAGATCCGTGCATCCTCAAACTGGGACAGAAACCACGGTGCCTTCTTGGCCAGACTTAACAAACGTGCAAAGGGACGACTTCAAGGTGGTTGGTCAGCAAGACACAATAACCGAAATCAATATATACAAGTAAGAGTTTATGCATTTGATACCAGAGTATTAACTTCTTTTTTCTCATTTGATGCATACTCCATGAACCCAGTTAGCAATTGAAAAAGGACTGTTCTGCATTGTTAAAATCATAAATTGAGAAATCAATTACATAAACTTTTAACCCTCATTTTTAGGTTACATTCAGACGACCAAAGAAGGTAGATGCCATAGCAACTCAAGGACGACAGAACGCTGACCAGTGGGTTACAACTTACTACATATCGTACAGTCTGGATGGTGTACACTTTGCTCCATTCTCCAGAGCTTCACGCATCGTTGTAAGTAAAGCACTGCAACCATGATTATTTTAATATGATGCACTCGGTGCTTAGTTATCAAGATATTTAAAAGATAATACACCAGTTTTGAATATACCATTTTCGAGATACACGAGCGCTTTCAAAAATATCGCAGGCGCAGACATGCAAAAGAGGCATTTTCGGGCAAGATCACGCACGCTATTGACTCTGCCCGAAAATGCCTCGAGAACATGTCTGCGCCTGCAATGTTTTTGAAAGCGCTCATGCATCTCAAAAATGGTCTATTAAGCAGCCACAAAGTATAGCTACGGTAGCACGGTAAAGGTAAATGGGCTATAAACAAAGCATGTCAGGTGTAATACCGCGGAGCAAAGCTTTGTTTTTGCTCCTTTTGAAAATAGCTCTATCGTGTAAAAAAAGGGAAAAAATATGTTTGTGGTCTGTATGGGGCTCGAACCCATGACCTTAGCGTTATTAGCACCACGCTCTGCCGACTGAGCTAACGGACCAACTCATGTAAGTCGTACTAGAAGAGCGACAATTTAATTGGATTTGCAAAATGATGCATAATTAAAATCCAAAGTTTTTGCTGCATTTTTCATAAATAGCTTTATAACGTGCAGCTTTTGATACAAGAATGTTGTTTTCTTAGTTCTTAGTGCAAAAAATTGGTCCGTATGGGGCTCGAACCCATGACCTTAGCGTTATTAGCACCACGCTCTGCCGACTGAGCTAACGGACCATTTCTTTAGTCATTATGGATGTTTTTTTCAGGCCTCAATTTGTTTAGTTAATGCTTAACTTAATGTTCAATTATTTTACATTTTTCTTCACAGGTGTTTAATGCCAATCGCAACCGCAACTCCGTCATACTTAACAGACTTAGTCCTGCAATATATGCAATAGCTGTCCGTGTTCATCCAGTCAGATGGCATCGCCACATTTCAATGAGATTGGAGTTGTATGGAAGAAATGCAAGTACGTAGTATTCACGAATTCTTGCTTTGCAATCATTTTGAAATAAAAAGGCACGTCGGCAATGTTGGAATATATAACAAATGAATTCATCTAAAAACATCTATGACCCAATGTGCAAACGAATAATGGTACCATTTCCAACATCTTTGATGAAGATTATTTCGTGTATTCATAAAAACAACATTGCAAATACCGTTCATCGACAACTTATGATGCACTGAGAAGCTATTTATTCATTATTATTATATATTATTTATTATTGATTTATTTTTCATTTTAAACTCAAAAGATGTAAGATACTTACCCCTTGGTATGCAAGATCGACGCATACCGGACAGAGCATTATCCGCTTCGTCATCTTGGGATGTCAACCACAGAGCATCAAACGCAAGACTCAACTTTGTTCGACGAGGAAGAAGAACAGGAGCGTGGTCTTCCAGACATAACCGACGTGGTCAGTGGCTTCAGGTTGATATTGGAAGTGCTGCCCGAGTTACCGGTATTGCTATCCAAGGACGACAAGACGCAAATCAATGGGTGACAAAATACTACTTGACATATAGTAGAGATGGAATAAGGTTTACGAGATATAAAGTTGGCAGACGAACAGCGGTTAGTATTGTTGATTGTTTATTGTGTCACAGGGTACATTCAGTAACACAAAAGTATTTTGAAATATTTTTGCTTCAATCAGTTTATATTTAGTGTGAATTTATAAAGAATGTGATGGTTTGTATTGGGCTCGTTGTATAAGAAGATAAAACTTTTGATATCTCTGCGACAAGAATTAGAAGAATCAACAAACTGTAAACGCCATTCTGACTTTTTAAAACAACTCTTCCATGTTAGCGTTAAAACTTGAAAGAAAGTTTTTCGTTTCACATAACGTTTGATGAAATTTATCCATTTAATTGAGAGTGTGGTGTGCCACGATTTTTTGGCACCCACCCATAAATATGTTTAGTATGCCCCAACGAACATTTGTGTCAAGTTTGGTGCTTGTATTCAAAAGTGCACTATCTTTGCTATCTTTGCTATCTTTGTCGCTAACATGCAGACCTGACTAAAAAACATGAATAATTTCTGTATGGCTAAAAAAATAAGAGGAAATTGGTCCGTATGGGGCTCGAACCCATGACCTTAGCGTTATTAGCACCACGCTCTGCCGACTGAGCTAACGGACCAACTCATGTAAGTCGTACCACAAGACCAACAATTTAATTCGATTTGCAAAATGATGCATAACTAGAATCCCAAGTTTTTGCTGCAGTTTTCATAGATCGTATTAATTATGTGCAGCTTTTGATACGAGAATGTTATTTTCTAAGTTCTTAGTGCAAAAAAATGTTTTTTTGCATGGAGGATAATATGTACGAAATTCGCTGTCATGGAACTTCCAACGCAAAGGTTACCTTTGACATCCGCATCATATGAGGAAAAATATTTGATCCAAAAACTATTTTGGTCCGTATGGGGCTCGAACCCATGACCTTAGCGTTATTAGCACCACGCTCTGCCGACTGAGCTAACGGACCAACTGTTGAATGTTCGAGAACTATCATTTAGTCCAAATGATAAAGGACAAGCTCCATTTAATACATCAATACTGGAAACTATAACAAAATTCCATAGAATAATTTTAAGGTTTTCCCATTTCCATCTATTTCGTTTGAAGCTTTAGAGCTACAGAAACGGAAATAATACTGAAGGTAAATGATTTGCTGAAGAGGTGTATATGGTAGATTCCAAATTTCGGCCAACTTTTAAATTTTTAATTTTTAATTTTTAAAATCAGTACTTTCTTGAATTTAAACGTAGTTGGGTCCGTTAGCTCAGTCGGCAGAGCGTGGTGCTAATAACGCTAAGGTCATGGGTTCGAGCCCCATACGGACCAAATAAAGTTTTATTTTTAAAAACAAGATTGTATTGAACATTCCATTTTACTTTTACGTAGGCTTAAAAAAACATCAATCGCACTATTAAAAAAAATTGCTAATAATTCCCAAACATGCTTGAGTGATCAAGAGGTTAAACTTGATAGATCATTCAAGCCAATTCGGGAAGTTTCTATTTACACTTGACCTTTGCATTAAAGTCCATTAGTTTGCATCTATGGTATCTTATATGACTTCGATTCTGATGTTTATCCAACCCTTTAATTAAAGGTCTTACGAGGCAACAGGAACAGGAACTCCATAGTGTACAACAGGTTCCGAAGGTCCTTCACGGCTCGTTTCGTTCGCATCTACCCACATTCCTGGCATGGTCACATTTCAATGAGGGTCGAGTTGTATGGTCAAAGATATTGTGAGTAACAAAGTACATCCATTCATATGGATATATAGACATGTCTTATAAAAAGATCAGGTTATTATTGTGTTTTAAATAGCCCATCAAGCCCAGACTTCACTTAGTGAAGTCTAGTGCTAATCATCGAAGACCTTCTAACGTTTTCTTTCTAAATTCAAAGCTCCACGCCCACGACCAGTCGCTTGTGGCATTACCAATGGCCGACTACCCAACAGATACATCACAGCATCAAGTCAATGGGACAGAAACCACGCCCCATGGCTTGCTCGTCTGAATCGTAAACGACGTGGACGTCAAGTTGGAGGATGGTCAGCTCGTAAAAACAACAGGAGACAATGGATTCAGTTTAACTTGAGATCACCAAAGAAGATCTACAAGGTTGTGACTCAAGGACGAAGCGATGCGAACCAATGGGTAAAAAGCTTTGTTATCACGTACAGTCAGGATGGAAGGCGATGGGCTACTTACACATCAAGAGGAAGACCAAAGGTGAATAAAATACTTTGAAGAGCGCGATGGAATGCAAGTGTATACTGTTGTATTACAACGTTAAGTCAAGTTCCGCAAACATCGATCTTCTTATAAGCCGAATCAAATCTTGTTATCAATACATTCGGCTGATGTGAAGTTCGACGTTTGAACTAGGCCCTACCCAGGTTTTTAGAGGAAGGGAACGGGTATACAGGAAGTATTACGTCTGTTGTTTAGTAAGGAAAAGATATCAAGATATCTCCAGCTATTAGCATAAGCATATATAACGGTTTTACTTGTTTCTCAGTGTAATTTTTTCTTCCAAATTGAGCTGCATTCCGAAGTACTGCTACAAGGGGTCCTATTTAGTCACATATGCATTTGTGTCATTACTAACGATCTACTTCATTTTATTTTCTTTCCCTTTTCCATGAAGGTCTTCCCCGGCAATCGAGATCGAAACTCATTGATGGAAAATGTCTTTAATCCTTCTTTTACGGCTACTTACGTCAGAATCAACCCCAGGACATGGCACGGCCACATTTCTTTGAGGGCGGAATTTTATGCTGTCAAAGCATGTGAGTTACTTAGAGTGGGCCATTATGCCTATCGGGAGTTTGTTTTTCGTCTTTTGCTTATTGGATGTTTCTAGGCCTCGGAGCTTTGTGTCTGTCTGTCTGTCTGTCTGTGTGTCTGTCTGTCTGTCTGTCTGTCTGTCTGTCTGTCTGTCTGTCTGTCTGTCTGTCTGTCTGTCTGTCTGTCTGTCTGTCTGTCTGTCTGTCTGTCTGTCTGTCTTTCTGTCTGTCTGTCTGTCTGTCTGTCTGTCTGTCTGTCTGTCTGTCTGTCTGTCTGTCTGTCTGTCTGTCTGTATGCATCCCAATTTGCTTGTATGTGTCTGTCTATATATGATTGTTGTCTTTTGTAAAATTGTATGTTTTGCTTCACTTGTGATGTTATTTGATTCGCTATCGAATGATGTTCTGGTAAAAAACTTACACAATATATATTTTCTTTCCAGCTGTTCACAAGGTTCCAATTGGTATCGAGGATGGCAAGATTCCTAACTCTGCCTTCAGTGCATCATCTCAATGGAATCGTAACCATGGACCTCATCTTGCCCGACTTAACAACATAAGAAGAGGAAGAAATGTTGGTGGATGGTCTGCCAAGAAAAACAACAGACGGCAATGGATTCAAGTTGACATCGGAAGGAGAACAATCATTAGTAAGATTCTCACTCAAGGTCGTCAAGATACGAACCAGTGGGTCAAGACATACACTGTAGCTTACAGCAAGAATGGAAAGCGCTTCAGAACATACAGAGTCCGTGGACGCGTCAGGGTACGTGCATTAAAAATTAATGTTTAGAATATGAAATGCAACATGGCGTTCTGAAACATAAGGAGATGGTACTTCAAATATGCAAGTTACACTAAACATTTTACAATAATGGTTTTTAGGTGTTCCTTGGAAATAGTGACAGAAACACCATTGTGGTTCGTAAACTCCGCCCTGTCATCCGAGCTCGTTTCGTCAGGATCATTCCAAAAACATGGCACGCGCATGTCTCACTGAGATTCGGATTAATGGGACGACGACCAGGTAAGTATTTCTTTATTCCCATCTTACAACTTTTCAATAACTGAATGCACTTAGGCTAATACTGCGGGCTAAATTCAGAAGTAAGCGCTTGAACCCAAACAAATATTTTTAGGAAGAAAATCATCATGATATTTTCAGTAAGACACGCTATAAGATATTAATTAATATCTTGTAAGCAATATTGTCACAGTCCTTCTATTCCGTTGACTTCTGATAGGGAGGCTGATTAATTTTGTTCCCATAAACAAGGGCGTACATTGATATAATGTTATTATGTGTTCTAGTTGGTGGTCCTATAATCAGACCGCCTACAGGAAAACCCACCAGAAGACCAACAAGACGACCAGGTAAGTTATATGAACAAATGCAATCCAAAGGGAAATTGGGAATCGCATGTCTAGTACGGCTTGACAATTATATTGGTTAACTTTGCATCATAATTTCCACAGTTTACTCCAAACTCAAGCACTGTCCAGTTACTCTGGATCTTGGTTTCCTTATCGATGGATCAAGCGGCGTTGGGCGACGAAACTTCCACTTGGTGAAACTCTTCCTCAGGAAAATCGCTAGCACTTTTACCATCACTAGACACCAAACACACGTTGGTCTTGTGACTTACTCCAATACAGCTAATGTCGCTATGAGGTACGTATGTCGACGTCTCCGTGCGAAGCCACTTCGATGAAGGCAGGAGAACGATAGTAGTTGATCTTTTCTACTTTTTTATATTTTGATAAGCCAATGAATGTATAGAAGTCAGATCCTAGTCCTCTTGTAAGCAAAACAGTGTTTGTTAAAAGTACATCCCTATTAAGCGCAACATGCAAGAAAACAAAACCGAGGTCTACAAGCACCTTAGATCAAAATACAATGGCTGATGGTACAAATTGTTGACAAGTGATGTCAGCAACAAATCGCTGATTATTACATCAAGAATAGTCGTTTTTCGTTCATTACTTGTTATTAAAAATTGCCAATTGAAAATATGTTTTTTGGGGATTAATAGCTTATTGTGTATTCCCTCGGAAAATGTAAAAACCTAAAAATTGACCTTTTGGAGCAATCTTAGGGTACCCTAATACCTTAATGAAGTCAGTTTTTCTGTCATGAGTATTTGATACAATGACAATAGATTAATAATCTTAAACAATTGATCATAGGTTCCGACAGTACAACCACCATTCGACTGTTGACAGAGCTATAACCTCAACTTCCTATCCAAACCGCCGTGGAGAGCGTCTTGATCTCGGTCTAGAAACAGCTTATAATGTATTTTTCCGTAACGAACCTGACTACATCCAGCGTACATTGGTGGTGGTGACATCAGGACGCCCTGATAGACGTTTCCTTGGACGATTACGTCGAATAACAAGTATCATGGAAAAGAGGAAGGTCAAGATCTTTATTATTAGACTTGGATCATACAATAAAGGTATATATACAATACAATACAATACCATACCATACCATGGCATGGCATGCCGTGCCAAGTCATACCGTGCTATGCCATACAATACAATACTTTTTATTCAACACAGCTTTCTACTACTTTCTGGCCTGCCTGATGATGGCAATTCACTATACGTTTTATAAGGGCATCGATATCCAATTTAAAAAGTTCATTATTCAGTGTTGTAACTCTTCAGTTGCGGGTCCAGGGGAGGTGTACAGGGGGTGCGCATCCCCCTGGATCGACTTTGTGCCCCTGTTTTGAAGATGACAAAAAAATAAAACATAGATTGACTTGCTGGTTACACAAGAACGTTGCCTTTCGTACTATTTTTTTTCAATGATTTACGTAAATAATTTATCGTGCAGTTGAGTAATCTCTGTTTCTCGGCATATTCTTACAGGTTCACTACTTGGTATGACGTACAAGGATAAACATGTCTACTACATTCCATCCTACAATGAACTTCTTGCTCGTGCTGGAAATCTCGCTGATGCTATTTGCCAGCAGCAAGTAAGTAGACAAACTTTATTCGTAAGATATATTTTATTACATATAGAAACGAGATTAGCCCAGTGCTTAGCTAAAGTTTTTTCGAATTAATGGTAGTCAATATAAGAACAATCTTTCATATAGGCTGGCCAATTTAATGATATTTAATTCAAGGTGCAATGACCCCATGGGTATAATTTTAGATGATTTTTCCTTACCCAGGAGACACCAACGCCAAAAGAGTTAGCTCTTAATCTACTCTAGGCAACGTTAACACCTTTGCTTTTGTGTTTTAGTGTGCGCGGGGGGAAAGGGAGGGGAGGGGAGGAGAGGAGAGGAGAGGGAGAGGGCGTGGAAGGGCCAAGAAGATATTGGAATGATTAATCTTTACAACGTGCAAACTAACTTTTAAAAAAGTTGTCTCCAGATGAAATCTAATTGGTAAATATCAAAAAAGGATTCATTAAATAAAATTGCCTTTTACTTTTCAGAAAAAGGAGACGGACATCTATAAGTACTATAAGAGAATGATATTGCAAGAACCTCCTGTCATTGTGAAACCGCAAAAAAAGAAAAACGATACCTCAGTAAAACACTAAACATGGAACTTGAATGAAATGGATCGGACACAGGAAAAACCCACTAAAATATAACGACCGACTATTTAACCATATATATTTGAACAATTCTTGTAAACTATTATTTAAGGAATAAAAAACAGTTTTCCGTGTATTATACTCTGATAAAGACACGCAGGATGTGGAGAGAACACGAGAGAAGCGTAGGAAACCACGACGCGTAGCGGAGTGGTTTCCAGCTTCTCAAGTGTTCTCTCCACATCCCAAGTGTCTTTATCAGAGTATAATATACGGAAAACTGTTTTTTTATTGCTTTTATAAAATAACTAGCGCTCAAATGCTTTTAAGAAGCAGAGAGAGAGAAAAAAATAGCGCGAGCATGTATTATACTCTCATAAAACATGGCTTTTTGACCAATCAGAGCGCGCGTAATATCAAAGTTATTTTATAAATCTGGCTCTTATAGAGCTGAATTCAAAATGAACCACATAACTCTAATGTTTAGAGATACTTAATTCAGAGAATTTAATCCGGGTAATACTAATAAAGTTCAACGAACATTTAAAAACGCGCCTCGGTGATTTGTTGATTTAACATTCAGTTTATTATTGTTGATGCTGTTCTTTGTTGTCAGTTATTGTAGTCGTTGTCGTCGTTGCGACGACCATCGTCCAGCCGTTGTTTTAATTTCTTTTGTAATTTTTTTTGCTGCATATTATTTCAGTCGTTATTGTTATCGTTGCTTCTTGTTGATATTGCCATTGTAAAATATTGTAGATATTATCCCCTCCTACCCACTACTTTCCGCGTCGATTTCTTATCCAAGGTCAGACTTAGTCGGAAGAGAGAACGCTACGCACGTGGCAGTAGCTGCCAGGTGTGAGTAAGAGACCATGAATAACAGATGTCTTTCATGGTCTCTTGTGCTGAGGGCGTCAAATAAAGAAAATATGGTAGAACTCTGGTGTTGGGTTCCCTGTGTTTATTCGAATGGCGAAGAACGTTTGCCTTGGTCGGCGTATTCGATATGATACTTTATCAGTAAAAAAAATTCACATTCATAACTTCTTTATTTGGAGTTTAGATTATTTTTTTCAACTTTTTTTATTTTTTAAGTAATTTTCTTTAGGTAATATAATTGTTTATGGTAAGCTTGGGCTACCTGTGTTTTTGTTTCACAATCGTCGTGTAACAGTCTCTATCGAGCGATGACAATGGAAAGCTGAGCAAGAAATTTTGGAAGAGGTATTGAATTTATGAAGTATCCACATTTCAAGTTCTTTTGCTTTCGTTTTCTGTTTCTTTGACCAGCTTTACTCCTACCACTGGGAACCCGTACCAGTTGGTCTACCTGTGGTTCAATACCACAATACCTTGCGGTGTTACTCGATCTTGGTCATCCATACTGTATATATTGTAGGAATGTTGGTGGGGCTTGTTGTGGAATTGTTCGACAGAATTCTTTATTTCGCTCACGATTCTGCAGGTATTTATACTTCTATCATTTGAAAATTTACTCTAGCAAACTATTCTTATCATTTTTAAGCATAAGGAATCTAATGGCCTTATTTTATCCACGATATTTCAGTGTTGTTTGTCGCCGAGCGTCCAGCGTTGGGAAGAAGTCTCGAACCTTTGAATCACAAGCCAACTGAAGGACAGCTGATGTCCTGGGATAACAATACAGGTCATAGAATACATGAGGTTTGAATTCTTGGACATATTTTAAACGTTGGCTTTGTTATTTTTGCCGTTTCTTCATAAATTCTTAACATTTTTGAAGAATTGTTCTACCGAACCTCTGCTGTGGGCGTTCCTTCGGCGTATCGCATGTATTGAGATTTTCAAAAGTTTGCACGTACGCGTCTTGTAAAATTATGGAAGTAAGCGACTGTCTACAATCAATCAATCAATATTTTATTCTTCTTTGATATGTAATAATAAGAGTTATTTACAAAATATCCAATAAGTAATGTACACGACAAATATTTACAAGAATGGAATAATTTAAATCTACATCAACAATTGGTATGGTCTTTCAGCTTGCTTGAGATTTTCAAAAAGTTTCTTACAGTATTCTAGAATTGGTCTTTCCAAATGATTGAGATTTTAAAAAGTTTACACTTCTTATCTTATTCTACATTTGTTTGGTCTTTTGGTATGTTTGAGGGAGTGATAACTGTTGTAGTCGTTAAGATCGTGTAGAACGATGATGTTTATTGAGTGCCTTGATACGACTACTAAAGTACAATAAGTAGTGTAAATAAAACAATAAAACAATAAAAAACGAATCACTTAAGACTATGCTAATGTATAAATGTTCAAACAGTCTCTGATCAAGCAAGCCCTCAGATTCTTTGTTATTAATCAGTCTATGTAGCATATTTTGGGTTAGGCTTAATTAATCGCCCAAAACTGCTCATCCTAACGTTTGGCTTTGAGTCTTGTGTGTCCATCTTGCGAGGATCTGGTTTCTGTTCAGGCACAGGATCAGATGTGGACATTGTATCCTCAATGTCGACTTCTACTGGGTTCTCCTTCTGTAGAGGGTACCATTCTCAGCTTTCACTATATAAGACCTTGAGGTGTGGTGCTTAGTTACAACTGTAGCTGGTTCCTTAAAGTGCTTCCGGTGCTTTCTTCATTCTGACCTCCTCATTTTCTCGAAGTGCTGGAAGCTGTGGTTGTGCATTGAGGTCATAGTGTGTCAACCAATGGAGGTGTATACCTGTAAGGCCTTCTTGTCCCACCTTCTGTGCCTTTAAGAAGCTTGGATTCGATATTGGATACTTTAGCTAATATCATATCCAGCTTTTCATTGACTGCAAACATTGGAAAGCATCAGAATTTCGTTTGTATGTTCTTTTTGCTGGACTCCCTTGTCTCAGACAAGCTGTTCTTTTAGATGCCTTTCCAGTTAAACATTTCTTTCATTTTGCACTGCTTGTAACTGGATTGCATTATATTTATGCAGTTCCTGTATCAGCTGAATGTTTTTAATTGGCACAAGTTTTGTCTGATAACTTTGTAAGACTCATGCCCATTCTTTATGGCCAACAAGAATATACCTACACTCATAAGTGTGCTAGTGCCCTTGATGCAAGTGTCCCTAATATGTTTTCTGTAATTTTGTGTTATACCAATTTTTTCCACCATCTGCTTTGGGATTCCTCTTGTTCCAGTAAACATATTTTTCAAATGGGAAATAAATGACCTGAAAAAAAAAGCTGAGGTGTAAGACAAGGAGCCATTGTCCAAAACTTGTGAGGGAAAGTGAAGAAGAGCATGAATGTTTGTGAAAGTGATTTCCAGCCAAGTGTTGTGGATAGTTTCAAATTACGACTGCCCAAGTTCAGGTAAAGGTTACGAAAATGGGTTCGCCAGTGGTTTGTTTGCTTATGTTGGTGCTGGATCTGTCATCGGTGTGTAAACAGAGTGCCACCGTACCTGCCAAAATAATTGAATTAAGCGAGCAGAAGGGAGGACAATGAATAGCTGCCTTATTGCCCACCCCAATACTTGTAATGGTAGTGAAGACGAATTTGATTAACTATATTAAGGACCTGGCGGTTAAGTATTACTGAGATTCTTATCAGAAATTCCATCTTACAAGATTCTTACAAGAACTTGTGAGATCTTGTAAGATCTTAATAAGATTTCTATTTGGGTTCTTACAGCTGTATATCTACTTGTTTGGAACGATAATTATGAGAACCAGCTCATACTTGTAATATTCTAGGTTATAAAGCACCTCAAACTGACAAACAACAACAACTTTATTCTACTTTTTCGAGCATGCCCTGTGGATCCAAGATCCCTCACGCGCGTAACACAGGGAACCCAATACCTATCACTACATCCCCCCCTAAGTATGCCGCGGAATATGCTTAAATGCTGCAACATGCGGGTATCCTGAACTGATACAAACTTAAAGTAACAATGCTAACAGTCTTAAGAAGTTCGTAATTGTTCAACTCTTGAGCGTTCTCACAAATCCAGCTTTTGAGGAGGTTTGACTACTCTCCCTGAACGCGTCGTCAGGGACGAGCCTGAAACAGTGGTACTTTCAGGCTTCCTACTTGGTGGTCCAGCTTGAGAAGCTCCTCTTGGTTCTGAAGACAAGGGTGCTGATGGCAGAGGTGATAGGTATTGTATAGTAGCGTGCTGACTTGCTCCGATTCTGTTTTTTTGTGGAGACCCGAAGCTAAATGATAACGATCAAATTGGCATATCCATTTCGGCCATAAATCTGCTTGTTTCATGCCTGGTCCTTCAAATTTCTTCCTTAGCCATTTTTCCGCTGCCACCATGTAATATTCTAGGTTATAAAGCACCTCAAACTGACAAACAACAACAACTTTATTCTACTCTCTCGAGCATGCCATGTGGATCCAAGATCCCTCGCGTGCGTAACACAGGGAACCCAATACATATCACTACAATACTGATAGAATAAAAGGTTTATTTTTCAGATAAAAAAAATTGTTTACATGAGGAATTCAATTCCTTTATTTTCTTTTAACTCTGTTGATTTTTACACATGCATAGCTAACTTCCTGTGTGAAACATTGGTTGATCGTCTTTGGCATCAGAATATCTCTATCTTGCTTGATGCACAATGCTGTGACAAGATCTGAAAATATTAGAAAGCAGTAGGATTAACATAGCTCATGGCAACATTAATTTATACAAAGAATTTACAACACAGTAAATACCGGTACACAAATGCATGAAATATCAAGTGCCCCTGAAATTTTATGCCAATGAGCCAATTCAAAATGCTTCATGGGCTGTAAAGAAGCAGCACATATAGTACCTTTTACAAGCATTCACTTTCACTTGATCAAGTGCCTTCAGTGAATGTTTTTATGGCTTCTTGACCCACCGACTCAGGAGACAGCAAACTCTGATGTTAAGTTGGTGTCCCATTACCTATTTTTCTTCCCTTTTGCCGGTGGTTGAAAAATCTCATTACATTCCTTCATCTTCCCTCATGCTCTCGTGCAGCCACCTCGTTTCTTTTCTTTGTCTTTTTCTGTCTCTTATTGGACACTCATCTTCTTCCAATTCTCCATCTGTTAAATCGTTGAGCTCAATGCCAATGATAATTGAAAGATTGGTCTTGGCATCTTCACTTCCCAAGAACCAAACGTTCACTTGCTCCCCTGCTAGCTTTGCACAAATATCAAAATTGCCTGTGTTATAATTACAAATAACAGCACATAAGCAATATTTTACATATATTATTATTTGCATGTTACAAAAAAGATAAGATAAAATATGATAATGTCCTCATCCAAAAAGACGAAATGTGTACTTGATGTATTTGCAGAAAAAAGAAAGGTTCTTCACTACCTTGTAAATGCTCATTATTTTCATTGTTTCTATAATTCCCTACTTCCTCAGTTTTTTTATGTGAAGAAAAAGGCTGTGCTGAAAAGTAAAGTATAAGCACAATTGATAATAATAATATCTTATTTTCAGAGGTTAAGACACTAAATAGTTACAATAACTGATGAACTTGTGGCCCTCTAAGCTAAATACAATCTCTAATAATAAAACTATAAACCTATCAATGCATAAATAAAAACAAAAAAGAAAAACGTTATTACGAATATCAAAGTTTTAACTAAGTTTTAATTAATGAATAAAAAAAGTGTGTGTGTGCGTACGTGTGTGTGTGTGTGTATATATATATATATATATATATATATATATATAAATGTAATAACGAAGAGGCAAGATTTGCTGTTACTCCGAGTACAGTTTTTTGCAAAAATTATGGCCGTTTCAAGTATATATAATGCATCAACAACTACAGGAGCTTTTCTTGAAGACACAGCATTCCATATGAGATGTTTCATCATACCTCCAATACCATCCACTGCCCCTTTGCCATGTGATGTAGCAAAGTAGTTCCACTGGATGTTGACTATCTTATCAAGAGTAGGAAGAATGCTCACAATAAATTTATTTATAAAAAATATATGCCATCGTAACATCTGAGTGCTTTTGTTTGACAAATTCGTCAAGGTCTTTAGACATAAACACTGTCACAGAAGTTTTGTCATGAGACAATTCATCTGACACAATGGTATGCGACTAACAGACAATGAACAGTGTGATCTGCTCCTGGTTCCAGTGTGATGTCTGGACCTCATCTTGGTACTTGCAGGAACAGTTCTCTGCAAAGTCAATTTGCACAACAGCCTCTCCTTGTTGTAGATCTGCTTTTCTCCTTTCAAAGTAAGCTGATTGTTGCCTTTTCACAAATACATGCTCTAGGAATGTCAGCCCTTTCTTTGTCAAGGGCTACTTTGCCATTATTTAAAGCTCTTCTTTTTGGGATCAATGACCCCAACAACTATCTCTTCCTTCTTAAAAAGTGTACTGAAAACCTTCAGGGAGTACTTCTTTGTCTCCCCCCGACGAAATTGACAGCAGGTTTGTACTGTTGTACATCTATCACAAAACATTTAAAACAAAGAAAATGAATATATGTATAGAACAAGAGGTCTGATTAAGATTGTGGGTAACTGAACCTTTGCCCACATTCAGTGGAGTCCATAATATTTGTTATATCCAACAACACTTACTAAAGATAGCCCAGGGGTTTCAGTTGTACTGCAGGCAGGAAACTTTTCTTCTGTTTCTCCTTGTTTAGCCTGACAAAAGGGTGAACAAGTAAAATATCAGTTTCAAAGAGAGTATCTACGTAGCTACGTTAGTAATGATAACTTTCGTTATTGTGTGTGAAGAAAGGCTCCTCCTGATTGAATGGTTTTTATTTGTAAATGATGAAGGAGTTCTAAAATATTAAAATAAATCAAAAGAAATAATAAAGCAAAAGCTATATAAAGTACAAGGTATAGTAATAGAAACAAAACTTACAATAAATATGAGTATTAGGACGGAGGAACATAGTCCGAACAATAACGATAACAAAGATGGCGGATCCCCTTTCGCTGGTCAGTGGTGGATCACTAAAGTATATGGGCCCTAGTAGCCAGTGGTAAACTCCTTCAGTGTCTGGTATGTGATTAACAACAATAGACCAGCCATATGATGTATCACAGTACATTGCCCTTTTCATTGGTGGTGGTGTATCTATTACAGGGGAATTTGCTCGGTAGAGGAACAACCAAGGAGGAACAACTGACAGAGTTTTGGCTGGTAAATCTTTTATTCTTGCGTTCACTTTGATCCAACTCTGTTCTAGTTCTTATCTGTTCTCAACTCTATTCAAGTCAGTTCAATTCTTAACTCTTAACTCCTGAATAATTTTCATGCATCCCGTTATATAGGGATTTTACAAGGATCAAATTGAATGACAGGTTGTCAGAATTATCCATTATTAACTAGGAAATTTCAGGAGGCATTGCCTCTAAATCAAATTGGTAAAACCTAGAATATTTAGATGAAGAATGAATGGTTCTAAAATACGTTTGCATATGAATAGGCTGCGACCTACAAGGAAAGGTCAATTGTTACAACAGTTTAAACGGTATTAGAGCAAGGATTAAGTATCCGATTTACTTAATAAACATCAGGGGCAAGTAGTCATAAGTCTTAGGGCAAGTTCAGGCCAAACCAAGAAGGTTACATAAGACCAAGGTAGTTCAAGGTCAGATCCTGGCTATATGTGCCACTCGTGAAAGGCACATGATTTACAAGTTACAACTTGCCTTTTTGACCAATGTGGGCTTGTATATCATATTTAAGACATGCGTGAACAATTGTTAATGAATATCTAATCGAATAATAAACATATATTTGTAGTGAAAGATCTTTGATTAATTCTTGTCCTGTAACATATCAACCAATGGAGGTGTATACCTGTAAGGCCTTCTTGTCCCACCTCCTGTGCCTTGCAATAAGTGATTAAGGAATCCAGGTCCATTCTTCATGCAGTTCCTGTATCAGCTGAATGTTTTCAATTGCCACAAGTTTTGTTAGTTAATTTTTGAAGACTCATGCCCATTCTTTATGGCTGAAAAGAATGTACCTACACTCATAGGGCTCATAGGTGTCATAGTGTCCTTGATGCAAGTATCCCTAACATGTTTTCTGTAATTTTGTCTTATACCAATTTTTTCCACCATCTGCTTTGGGATTCCTCTTGTTCCAGTAAACATATTTTTCAAATGGGAAATAAATGGCCTGAACACAAAAGCTGAGGTGTAAGACAAGGAGCCATAGTCCAAAACTTGTGAGGGAAAGTGAAGAAGACCATGAGTGTTTCTGAAAGTTTTGCAGATAGTTTCAAATTTCTTTAGTTTCAAAATATGTTTCAAACTATGACCGCATGAGTTCAGGCGAAGGTTAACGAAACGGGTTCGCCAGTGGTTTGTTTATGTTGGTGCTGGATCTGTCATTGGTGTGTAAACAGAGTGCCATCGTACCTGCCAAAATAATTGAATTAAGCGAGCAGAAGGGAGGACAAATGATAGCTGCCTCCTGGCCTACCTCGGTACTTTTTTGGTACTGAAGGCGAATTTGATTAACTACATTAACGATATGGCGGTTAAGTATTACTGAGATTCTTATAAGAAATTCCATCTTACAAAATTCTTACAAGACCTTGTGAGATCTTGTAAGATCTTGATAAGATTTCTATTTGGGTTCTTACAGCTGTATATCTACTTGTTTGGAACGATAATTAATGGATAATTTGGAACAATAAAAGGGTTATTTTTCAGATAAAAAAAAGAAATTTACATGAGGAATTCAATTCATTTATTCTCTTTTAACTCTGTTGATTTTTCCACGTGCATAGCTAACTTCGTGTGTGAAACATTTGTTGATCGTCTTTGGCATCAAAATATCTCTATCTTGTTTGATGCACAATGCTGTGACAAAATCTGGAAAATATTAGAAAAAAGTAGGATTAACATAATTCATGGCAACATCAATTTATACAAAGAATTTACAACGCAGTAAATACCGGTACACAAATGCATGAAATATCAAGTGCCCCTGAAATTTTATGCCAATGAGCCAATTCAAGATGCTTTATGGATCATAAGGAAGCAGCACATACCTTTTACAAGCATTCACTTTCACTTGATCAAGTGCCTTCAGTGAATGTTTTTATGGCTTCTTGACCCACCGACTCAGGAGACAGCAACCTCTGATGTTAAGTTGGTGCCCCATTGCCTATTTTTCTTCCCTTTGGCTGGTGGTTGAAGTTTCTCATTACATTCCTTCATCTTCCCTCATGCTCTCATGCAGCCACTTCTATTTTTTTCTTTTTTTTCTTTTTCTGTCTCTTATTGACACTCGCCATCTTCCAATTCTCCATCTGTTATATTGTTGAGGTCAATGCCAATGATAATTGAAAGATTGGTATTGGCATTTTCAGGTCCCAAGAACCAAACGTTCACTGGCACCCCTCCCCCCCCCCCCTCCCCCCGCTAGCTTTGCAAAAATATCAAAATTGCCTGTGCTATAAATGCAAATAATAACAGTCAATAAGCAATATTTTACTATATTAGGACCATTCCACTTTTCCAACTTGTGACAGTCTTTCTTTCCAGGGGCTTGTCGGGAAATCGAATTAACTTTTGATGATGTTGTAGCAGAAATGCTCTTGTTGCCTCCTAAGCTGTTTTTCATATCAAACTTATCCCATACATCTGTGAACATTTGCTCTTTCTAGCGCCTAGGCCTACGCAGACACATTTTAATGTACTGGCATGCGAATCATTCCCATATATGGAATTTCAAAATGGTGGACACATGTCAAGTGAAACGTGAATCAAAAATTCCAGCGAGATATATCCATGAATGTTCCCCGAATTTTGCTTCAAAGAAAAGGAAATTGTCAAAAAAAGACAATAATCTTTATGACGTGATAGTTACTGAAGTAGACAAGTCAAAGAAGCGAATAAAAATCCATTATGTTGGGTATAGTACAAAGTATGACGAGTGGAAGCCTATTGGAGATGCAGCAAGCTTCCCCTTTGTTCGTCGTGAAAAGCTAAATATACCTTCTGCAGTTTCATTTGGAGATAGAGAAGAACTATTCCATGGACAATTATATCGGGAAATCAAGAGAAAATTATTTTCAGGTCGAAGGGATGATCCAGCTGTACGCATAGAGCTCAGGGTTGAGCCAGATGTATTTGAAGTAGGACTTGCTACAGCAGTAGGGGGTATTACAGAAAGAAATAAGACTGTTTACAAACTACCGTCAAACAGACTCATTGACAATTTCCTTGAAAAAAAGGGGGATGAGCGCATTTTTAATGGTAATGGAGATTTTGCCTATGTAATTCATGGAACAGTTCGCTACTGGCTTTCAAAATCTAACCCTATAGTAGAATTTAAGTTAATTGGAGATCAATATGTGCAGTCTGAAATTGAAGAAAGACATTTTATTGTATTTACATTTGTTCGTGGTGATGGAAACCGTTACAATTACAGTACCTTTAATTCATAATACAAGAAATGGCTTGAGAAAAATATTTGATGAAGCATAATCATACAAGCTAAAAAATGGAATTGGTGCATTTCTTTTCTAATAATTATTTTGCTATAAGAATATAAGAATATAATAATTATTATTTTTCTATAAGAATATAAGAATATAAGAATATACTAAGTATAAGTCTTAACATTTACATCTTTACTTTCAACTTGAACTCAAAATTATAAGTGGCATTTATAATAGACTAAATTAAAAGAGCAATATTTTGTTGTTGTTTTGATTTCAATATAGCTCTACATTGATATCGTGTTATATTCACAAATGACAATTCAGAACACTATTTTTGATACAAAGCATGTGTAAATATATATCACTAAATTATTATCTATTTCAGGAATCTCTTTAAGCTTGGAAATATCATTGTGCAATGAGACATTTTTTTATATATACATTATTTACTTTCTTAAGATGTGCACAACAAGTTGCAAAGCCACAGTTAGTAAATTTCTCAGTGCAAGTCTTGATATTATGGCTGTTTTTTGAGCAGTTTTTACATCGATACCTTGCTTTAACTCTTTCACAGCCTTCAGCTTCAAGGAAGTGAATTCTGTTTTTCTTTAAAAAGAGTTGTTTAAGAGCAGAAATACCTCTGTGGTTGGTAGATCTAAAGTAATCTTTGGAAGCTGTATCATTAAATTTTTCCATCCCTTGTTGTGTAAAATATGCAATATTTTTGTACAGTGATAGAAACTCAGGAACATGGGCATTCAGCGCATGCATATAAGGTGTCACATCTTTTGACTGATACAAAGTAAGAAATAAGGAGAAGAAATTTTTGATTTTTGATTTCAGATTAATAATGCTTTCCTCAGATGTAAATGTAAGCTTGAGGTCCCCTATGATTTCTATGAAATCACTCCAGAGCTTTTCAAGATCATTACATTTGTCATAAGATGGAAGAAGTGTAGAAAAATTGATATGCTGAAATAAGATAAGTTTTTCAGGGCCAGTTAGATCTCTATATTCTAATTTTTTAGTATCTTTGTTGATTTTCCATGAAAATGCCATGTGCTTGTGTTTTTCTCTTTGAAATCCATTTGGAAACTTTTGTAGCTTGCCAACTGCATCTTGCCTTGTTAGTTCTCTAATCAGTAATTCAATTAAATTATCTGATATTCTCAAGAATAAATGTAAGGTATCAATAATTACATGATCAATAGTAATAAAAGGAAAAAGAGGAACAGCTTTACAGTTGAATTTTTTAGACTTGGCATACTTAGAAATCTCATCTAGAGATCTTGCTCCTTGTTGTGAATCATTAATGGACCATGTTTTAGTGGTATCATATCTCTCCATTCTTGGGCACTTGCACCATATGCATGCATGTTCTTGGTTTGCCTTACCCAACCCACAAACTAATGCTAAGAATTTCCAATCCCCACCCAAAAAATACTCTATGTTATATGTTATATTATTTACAGTAATGTTTTTCAATTTTGACATTTCATTTGTAAGGTCAGAAAGGGATATTCTTAAGTTGTCATAATCTTCTTGTATTTTTATGACTGCAAGTATGTAATTGCCTTTCTCCCCCATAGCAATATCTTTTTCATTCAGTATTGTGTATGTTATGTTCTCAAGTTTTAGGGTTCTTCCAACATTAGTTCCATCACCACTGATTTTTACCTGTATTGTATCACTTTCCAAGAGCTCTCCTTTCTTCTGCAACCTCCTTATTTGCTCTTCCAAATTCAATTTGAATGCCTTCAGCATCACCAGGGGTTGGCTTTACTTCCTATTTACTATTAAGAGCTTGCATTCTCTTAACCATTCTATATTGACATGGGATGTCTTTGGATGTCTTTTGTGCAAGTTCATTCCATGCTTCATTCGAAAGATTAAATTTGTCTTTGACGTAGAGCCAAGTATTCAATTCGTTAATGTCATCATTTGTCAGTTCCTTTGTTGGGGCATTGGTTAATTCCATTTCTTGCTCATTCACCAGCTCAAAAGTCTCAAACATGTCCGTGTCAGGGTTAAAAACTTCAGCTTTCGTAGCTATGAAAAGATAAGGTTGACTTGCATTGTTCTTTTAGACTGGATCTAATTCTTGCCCTGTGCTGGGGGGAGTATTCCTTAAAAGTTTTATTTTTTTTCTGGACCTCTCACTTTGTTTTCCTTAGACATTCTGGCAACTTTTAGAGCTAGTGTTCTAAATTGTTTCTTATAATAGTTTTTTTGTTTTTCTGATCTTTTTTAAGGCGTCGGTGAGTTTTTCTTCAACGTGTAATTTTTTTACCTTTTCTTGGACCAATGTTTCTTCAAGTTTCCTTTTTTTCCTCCTTAATTCGCTATTTTCTTCTTTCAGCTTACCTACATCTAGCTCATTGTAAAATATCTTGAATTGATAGGTCTTGCTTTTCCATGAGTCTAAGATTTTCTTTACCAGCCTGCCCCCGCCCTTCAGCCTTGCTGCTCTAGCTTTTGCTTGTAAATTGTAAATTTGTGTTTTCATCGCATTTACAATTCTGTTGTTGACGGTGATCCCTTCAAGACCCGATTCGTCCAGAACCTTTTCAACAATAGTCTTCAAGACTGACTCATAACTTTCTCCACCATCGCGTTGTGTTTTTTTCGACAATGTATAAATCACAAAGCTGAAATCGTAAGATTAGGAAACCTCTTGTTAAACCCAATATTTTCCTGCACATTTGCAAAAATCAATTATTCCAACACTACTTAGGCCCGTTTCAAACGTCGAACTACACTCTGTAGTAGGTAATTAAGAAATATTCTAGAATCATTGAAACTTTAGATTATCCTTAAAAAAACTTTATCAAACTATATTTTTGCCAGAAACCACAAACAAAAACATATTTTTCTTTTCATTTTGACTCCTTTCTGCATTTTGACGAAAGTTTCAATCTGCTCTGAGATGGCGTGACTTAGCGTGACCATGACGGTCGCCATCTTGTTTTTGCTTCTCGTGAAGATATTGCGCATACTCACTAGGACAACCGCTGATATTTGCTCCAAAAATAATGTATGCAAATGTATGCATTAAGTTTGGCACATGAATAGCTCGACGTTTGAAACAGTGTCGAACTTTTGCCGTGCGGAGCGACTGACACGGTCGAGCTCAAGTTTGTGTCGCACCTAACTCGTCGTGCCGAACTTAATTGTTTTAGACGTCGCGCTATTCATGTGCCAAATGAAAACTATTTGGTTCGGCGCGACTGTAGCGCGGCGTTTGAAACGGGCCTTACTTGTTGATTTTGTGGTAAAAATAAGGAAATTCTGCTCCTTTCGAGCCTCCTTCGGAAGATTGTTCACCAACTGCTTCGACAGCAGGAATGGCGAAGAGAATCAGTACGAGAGAGGAAAGAAATAGACATTCGTGAACATTTAACTTCATTTTGACCCCGTAAAATCCATACGCATGTGGGTCTGTCATACATCAACACGCAGGTTTTTCCATCAATTCAGCTGCTACGTTTTTGATTGGTTGTATTCGTAGCTATTTATATGCATTTTTGTACATGTACATGTACTGAAACATGAGGAGAGCCATACAAACATCGTCCTCACCGATGATCGAAAATTGAAAATTGACCGGGGTACAATTCAATCTACAAGATCCAGACAAGTAAAAACATCGAAAAGGGTTGTAATTATTTCATATTTCATTGCTACGTTTTTCATATTCTTAAAAGAGATGAGTATATTCGACAAATCGTGTAAAAAAATGCTCAAAATTGCGTGTTTGGCGGTGGTTTCAGAGGGGGCGTGAGTGTCAGTCTGCGTTTGGTGACCTTTTGTTAAGCATGAGTTTCATATGCTCTTTTTGGAAAATTGTAACCCTGCAGTAGAAGCTAATTTTACAACAACTGCCTTTCTTTTCCTTTGGCTTTTCGGCAGGTGAGGTTTCACCTTTCCTACTGCTTTGCCAAGGGCTTGAGGTGTAGTGTATGCTCTGGCTTTTTCTTCACTGTCAATATCAACTTGTTTGAGTTTTTTCTTCATTCTAAATTTCCTTACTCTTTCCTTATTAAGCTGTTTCTTTCTTGCAACCTCTGTTGGACTCTGCTGAGCCATTGGCTTGCTTCTAAATACAATCTCTAATAATAAAACTATAAACCTATTGATGCATAAATAAAAACAAAAAAAGAAAAACGTTATTACGAATATCAAAGTTTTAACTAAGTTTTGATTAAATGAATAAATATATGTACAGCCTTTTGCAAAAATTATGACCGTTTCAAGTATATATAATGCATCAACAACTATAGGAGCTTTTCTTGAAGACAGCATTCCGTATGACATGTTTCATCATACCACCAATACCATCCACTGCCCCTTTGCCATGTGATGTAGCAAAGTAGTTCCACTGGATGATTATCTTGTCAAGTGTAGGAAGAATGCTCACAATAATTTTTTTTATTGATAAAAAATATATGCCATAATAAGAAATTCCATCTTACAAGATTCTTACAAGACCTTGTGAGATCTTGTAAGATCTTAATAAGATTTCTATTTGGGTTCTTACAGCTGTATATCTACTTGTTTGGAACGATAATTAACAGATAATTTGTAATTATAAAAGGGTTATTTTTCAGATAAAAAAAGAAATTTACATGAGGAATTCAATTCATTTATTCTCTTTTAACTCTGTTGATTTTTCCACGTGCATAGCTAACTTCGTGTGTGAAACATTTGTTGATCGTCTTTGGCATCGGAATATCTCTATCTTGCTTGATGCACAATGCTGTGACAAAATCTGGAAAATATTAGAAAACAGTAGGATTAACATAACTCATGGCAACATTAATTTATACAAAGAATTTACAAAGCAGTAAATACCGGTACACAAATGCATGAAATATCAAGTGCCCCTGAAATTTTATGCCAATGAGCCAATTCAAGATGCTTTATGGATCATAAGGAAGCAGCACATACCTTTTACAAGCATTCACTTTCACTTGATCAAGTGCCTTCAGTGAATGTTTTTATGGCTTCTTGACCCACCGACTCAGGAGACAACAACCTCTGATGTTCATTGCCTATTTTTCTTCCCTTTGGCTGGTGGTTGAACTTTCTCATTACATTCCTTCATCTTCTCTCATGCTCTTGTTCAGCCATGTCATCAATAATACCTTTTTGTAATCTTTCTTTTTCTTTCCTGACATCACCCCGAACACTAGGGGCAGCTGTTTTGCGTTGTCACCGGACTTGACGAACGCATTAAAGTATCATCTATGTACAACGTCTTTGCAGGGGACAAGATCTGTAGCTGGGTATCTGAAGTGAACACCAACTGCCGACGATTTCTTACTTTGATATCAGCTCGTAGGAATTCCCGGGGAATGGCTTGGGAATCCAAAACGAACTTCAAATCTTTTGGGTCAGCAGGTCGTAGGCTCTTTCTTGGACGATTTGCTGCTTGGGCGATGTTATCTGATAAGAGTCGACCAGGTTGAATGCTTTTTTAAAATAATAATAATAATGTCATGTCGACGAACTTGCCACTGACGATCTGGGTAACCAGCTTTGCGGGAATGGGAGAGCAACCTGGGCCAAGAAGAAAAGGCTGATGCAACACCGCCGAAACAGATGGCAATGATGGCGCCCAAACCGACGAGACGGAGCTCGGCACAGATGTCGAGAAAGCTAGCGAAGCACTCGTGTCAGTCAATGACTGCGATGCTAGCATAAAAGTGCTAGTGAATGAAGGTACAGGTAAAATAGACGTACCTGTAGCGTCCTGCGTTGCAGAAACCACTGCCGAGGTGGAAGAAGGTGGCAGTGCAGACTGTGAAGAACTAGATAGCGAGGAGGACGAGTTTCCTGACCCATTTTCAGAGGATGCCTCCAAAACCGCTCGAACCACATCCCGGATAATCTCCTGCCGGTCTTCTGCAGAGAGTACCATACGACTTCGTGTAGCCCAAGACATAACGAGAGTATAGCGTAAAACAAATAGCGTTGGTGTAGCAAACAAACTGTGTAAGCTAGTGTAAAATAAATGTGTGCTGTCCCGAAGCCGATCTTTAAGCTGGGATATTTAGACTATTCTTATTCCTACAATCGTGGTCGTGTTACAAAATGATCGCTAAGATAATTAGGAGCTAATCCCTTGACATACTTGAACGCATCTTTTTACATTAGAGTACTGCTTACAGGGAGCCAGGCTAGTTCTCTAAGGACCGGTGTTATGTGGTCAAACTTTCGTGTATTAGTAATGATTCTTGCTGCGAAATTCTGTACTCTTTGCAGCTTCAAGATATTTTTCTTCAATGTATTAGACCATACTGATGAGCAGTAGTATAATAGGCTAAAAACTTAAAATCAATTAACAAAAGCCTGTTTAAAAGTCTTTTATTCATATTGTTGAGTAAGTGATCAATTGTATCTGTAACAGCAAGCTCACAAGAGCAAGATCTTCTGAAGCCAAACATAGCAGGCAATGTTCTATGAGAAAAGTATAGAGTGAAATGTGAACATGGCGCTCAAGAACTTTAGAAAGAATGGCGAGAACAGTGAGGAAATACGTTATCCAGAAAATACAGAGTAAAATTAAACTATCATTAAAAAACCATCAGATAGCTATTCTTCTGAATAGTCAACCATGAAATACCCAGGTTTCCACTCTATTCCAAAAACGACGCCGATGTTTCTAGCACTAGGAGAGGGCTTGATGTACACACCTCCAACTAGTAGGTTGTCAAACTGAGGACTGGGTCGATGACCAGCTCTTAAGAATAGCAGTTCCGTTTTATCGTCATTGAGTTTGAGTTCGTTGGTCAACATCCAGTTACATATAGAGTGCATACGAGCTTGGAGTTTCTCTTTCGTCATATCCATATGATCAGGTATGGAAGACTTAAAAGGACAGCATCGTGTACAGTTTCCCACTAACTTAGGTCATAACCATAAGAAAGAATGAGCTCGAGTGCCAAACAATAACATTGCTTTAATCGCAATAAGACTCGTTAAAATAACTTCCGGTATCTAGCTCGGGATTGCTGGGGATCATTTTTTGTCAAAATTTAAGATGGCAGGTAAACGAGAACAAGGGTTTCATAAGAGAAATAATTCTTTCTCAACGGCGGATGAGTGGCGTGAAAAAGAATTAAAGGAAATGAAAAGGTAAAAACACAATGAGTGTACAAGGTGGAAAAGATTTTGGTGGTCAGGCAAAACTAGGTGGTTCAAAGGTTCAAAGGTTTTTATTTACCACATAGACACAAAAGGTCAATTTACAGTGAAAAATGGAAAAGAATAGGTGGAGGGTGCAAGAGAGACAACCCAAAGGGTTAAACAAGGTACTCTTGCACCCAGGACTAATTAACAAATAGTATGAAGCGTGGAGATTGCATAAGGCAATCAAGCTCTAAACAAAGGAGGTTTTCATGATTGATACGTACAAGTCATACAATATTACAAGTTTACAATTCAATTAATTTTTTGGGTACGAAAGATTTGAAGTTATCCTCCTGGAGTTTTAAGAACTCCTTAACTAGATTACTGGTTAGTGGAGAGCTTGAATTGCTGTCAGCCATCTTCACGCCTCGTCACGCTTCGTGAGTTTTATAGAGCTTGCATTTTGCTTTTCCTCGGAAATTCCTCCCATAATATCCCATAATACATGTGTATTTTGTTATGCAGGGTAGCGAGGGAAAATTCTTAAAGTGGGACTCTTGGGGTTCCGAGTATACTTCCTTGGAAATAGAATCCCATGTATTAGACCGGTCGGTCATTGAGTAAGTTCAAAAAGTTAAAGTATGAAATGAAATCAAATAGTGATTATAGTTACGGTACTTCTTATTACTCAATAATTCATAACACAAGCGAGCAGGACACAAAGGACTACATTGTAATTAAACTTCAACTCTTGCTGAACTGCTTAAAAACAAAGTTTCCTTATAATTTGGTCTTCTTGTTTAATACCCTTCATATCCCCATTGATGCTGTGGTAATCTTTCTTGATTGCAGAGCATTTGAAAATCCAAAACCAGTCCTGACAACTGTTCAAGCTCATGTTGAACTAATCAGGAATGAGATGAATAGAGGGTGGCTTGAACGAATTCCTTTAATCAGATGCTACCGATTTTCAACCCGTCTTTCTGTGTTGAGGCACATCTTTAAAGGAAGAGGACGAGACGGTTCACAAGGGACATATGTGATGAGCGCTCAAGATTTCCCAAGGAAATATTTTCCCCAAGGCTGGGATATGGGCTATACTAAGTGTGGAACAGTGAGAGAAATCATTTATCCATTGCATCTGCATATTTTTCTATCACGGTCATGTCAATTATATAACAAAGACGGATCAAAGAAAGAAAGAAGTTGGATACAGAAGCCAACTGACTCTTAGAAAACGTACTGTGTAAATCAAATCCATGAAAAACAGCTTCAAGCAGGGAGTCAAAGTTGATATACTGAGACGTTTTGTACCATTCCCTTCAAACTTTACAGTTATACTGATTTACACATGCTCTTTCCAACAAATAATATATAATTTGTTCTAAAAATGTTAAAGATATCAAGTTACTGTTTGGATTGTGTTGTTAGAATAGTGTCAATAAGGATGTTTCTACGTGTTCTCTTATTCACAATTTTCCCATTTAGCTGGTGCACAACATCTCTGAGCTGTGAGTTGTTCATTTGTTTCAAAGAGTCGTTAGTTTACTTCTGCCGTTATAGGTCTAATGGTCTGAGGCAAATTTTCGGTTTCAATCGGTTCCAGCACTGCGCGAGAAACTCTTTTATATTTTACTGCTACTGATAGTTTCCCTCCTTTGTCCCAAAAATAATTATCAAGTTTCTTGTAATGCCTCTTTTGTCTTTGCTTGTTTGGAGGCTTTCTTGTCTTTTGTCGACAAGGAAAAGGGATTAGCAGGCATCCCATCTATTGATAGATCTATGAAATGCTCTTCTCATAACATCATTCTTTTTTTCACACCTGTAAATTTATAATAAAATGAAAATAACTATTTGAATAGAGAAATACTAATATCTAAAATAGAGTGGGAACAAATGCAATTAAGATGCTATTATTTCATAATATTGTTCTCCAACCTTGTCAGCTTCAGTCCAAATGTCTTGGCAAACCACAGTGCCCTTTCCACATTTGTCTTTAGTTCTTTGATTTTTCTCCTTTGTTGTCTGTCTTTCACTTGATCCAACCTTTTTGATGTATTTGTCATTTCTTCTAGTTCTTGTATTTTATCTAGATATTTTCTTAGATAATAATAATAATAATAAATTATATTCTATTGAGCGCTAATTTCCCATGGTTCAACTGCGCTTTACAGTTAAGGTTATATTATATTAAAAAAAATTGGTAACATTAACTTAATTATTATTTTGTAATTATGTATAATTGACTTGATAAAAATATCATGTTTAATTTATTTATATATATATATAGAGAGAGAGAGAGACACCATGATAAAAGAAGTGTATTGATATAAAATTTTAAAATGAAAATGTAAAATAGTATGGTTTCATAATAAAACGACTAATAAAATGGTTGCTTAAAAAGCCAGGTTTTAACCTCACGTTTGAAGTGTAAGAGTGATGTAGATGATCTTATGTTCTGTGGGAGACTATTCCATAGATCAGGGGCTGCAGTGGAGAAGGCTCTTTTGCCATAGTGATTTAAGTTATAATTAGGTTTGGTCAAAAGGTTCTGAGACTTTGATCTTAAGGAACGTGATGGCACATAAGGTTGTACCAAGTCAAATAGATAAGAAGGGGTCTGATTATGTAAAACTTTGAAAGTAAGTAAAATAATCTTGAAAACAATACGCTGTTCAACAGGTAGCCAGTGCAAATCACATAAGATGGGAGTGATATGTTCTTGTTTCCTTGAGAAGGTAATAAGCCTAGGTAATAAACGTTAAGGAGACCATATAATAAAGAATTGCAGAAGTCAAGCTTCGAGGAAATTAGGGCATGGACAAGAGTTTCACATGCATTACGACTCAAATACTTTCTGATTTTCCAAATATTATGAATATGAAAAAAACAGGTCTTACATACAGAAAGTATTTGATTATCCAACGACAAAGACTCATCAAAGATGACACCGATGTTACGAGCAGATGTTGATGGAGCAATAGATGAGTTCGAAATTTGAAGAGATTCAATAGATGGTCTAGGACGACGAGGGTTAGTTAAAACAAGAATTTCAGTTTTGTCGTTATTAAGTTTCAACTTGTTGGAAGTCATCCATCTATCAATTTCAGATACACAGGTCTCAATTTGCTGTTTTGCTCTATCTAACTCAATTGAGAAAGATGTAGAAAATGTGAAATAAAGTTGGGTGTAAAAAGCATCAAAAGTATCAAAATTAGAGATAAAACGTTTAAAACCTCAAGAGCCTATTTCTTAAGCAACTACTTGGAGTGCTAATATATGCTAATATGCTGATATTCATTTTCATTCTCAAGTGGCTCGATGTCTATAATTTTAATTTTTCTTGTTCCTCCTCCGCTTCCCTTTGAGACTCTTTCATGTCGACTATTTCTTGAAAAAGCTCCTCACACCTCTCCTCCAATTTTCCATTATCTTTTTCCAGGATTTCGTTTTTGGCTTTTAGTCTTTGAAGTTCGAGTTGGATGTCTCTTGCATTCAGTGCTTCGTCAGTAAAAACATGTATACTTCTGACAGCTGTCCTTACTTGCTTGTATTTTCTACCTGTCTTCCCCCTCAGACTGCTGTTTGCTTCAGATGAACGTTTTCTAAGTTGTTCTTCGAGCCTTTTCGAGTTTTGTTTGACTTGAAGGCCATACTTGGCACCCAAGAAAACATTCAATATTTCGGTAAGTTGTACCTTTCTTGTCCTTGATAGGTCATGCCATCTTTTCAAACACTGGTTGTTTATGTGTATTGTGAATGAAATTTCACTTGCATTTACGTATCGTTGTCATACATATGTAAGACTACAATTAAAATCAACCCTCAAAGTACTTTGGAGCTTTTGAAAATCATAAAAATCAAGTTCATCCGACATTTTGTTTTGTATTTCTAAAATTCGCGCCAAACTGGATCTCACTGGAAGTAAAAGTGCACAGTCTTTTATCAGTGATTTTGGGCTTCCTTTAGAAGTCTTCCCAGAACTCTCTGCGGCATAGCTAAGCTTCATTCCAGAGGTTCATTTTGGTACCAAACACGCTCAGAAAATACCTTTTAAAACGCCAAAAAAGTGGCGATTCTGCACGTCTTGTTGGCCTTCCGGAAGCAGGATACACTCGACATGGATTTTTAACTTCTTTTGTGAAAAATCAAAAACTTTGACTCCTAAACGGCAAACTTTGTCGATGGTAAAGACTTCCAATTTCTTCGCAAGAGATCGAAGGAAACATTGCTCTACTTAGATCGATCTTGGCAAGTTAAAAATTAGTCAGGGATTATTGTGAACCAAGGGAAAATGTATGGATACTTCTGCCCAATCTATGGTGGATGCTAGGGAGATCGGCGATAGCGAAGGGCAAAATTAAAGCCATGGAAAAGCAAAGTAAGCCCATTGAATTTTACTTTTTTTATTGTTTGTGTGAAATAACAATTAGTTATAGACTTCAATACAAACTTGGCAAAATAAAAAATAATAATTCCCAAGGTTTTATTTAAATGAATTTTGTCGTGTAACATACATTGTTTTATATTTTTGATGTGATCTCGAAGTACTTCGATTAGGGAACTCCGCTTTGCGATCGCGGGCTCAATGTCCAAGATTTCTGGCCATGAGCTTTGCCGTAAAATATTCTCAGTTTTTTGTCAAGCTCTTCGTCATTCATTAAGTAAAACTCAGTCAGAATACCGTTTTCTTTTTGCTAAGCTGTTAAAAATCACCATAAGTTCTTTTAAAAATGACTTTTTTAAATATATCTTGTTGTTGTTTTTGAAGCTGATGGTGGTTGTTTCGTACGCCGAGTTTTAACTTTTCGTAATTATGACTTTTACACCAAACGCCGTTTAATATAAATAAAAATCAAGGCTTTCATGAATAAAACATAGGTTTAAATTTATGATTTTATCATAATAGCACAGTATTTGCTTTCAAAAATGCACAATGTCCACTTAGCTTGGTATTTAGCTGAGATTGCAGTGGATTTTTCCCTCTGATAGCTGAGAAAATCTTACTTTTTCATAGTTATTTTGCACTGTCACTTATTACTTGGAGAGCCTGATACTCAGGTTACTAGGAAATTAAAGTCTTCGAAACAAAATTACGGCTCAACTTTAACACTCAAATCATTTTCTTCCGTGATTTTTCGGGGTTTTTTTTCCTCAAAAGGCTGAGCGTGTCTCTGTCCTCTGATATGAACACGGTAGTCAGCCAACCAGAGCTCGCGTAGTATCTCAAATATTTTATAATTACCCATACATTTGTCTATGCAGGCAAAGGTCGGGGTAAATTTGTAATACATTTGCTATTTTTATTTGTACATATGTATTGTCTGGAGGTTTCGCAGGTATATAAGGACAGGTAGCATTTCTACGTATACTAATGATAGAATAAAAAAGACGATTATTGTCTGTCTTTGGTAACAATTGCAGTCATTATTCTACGGTTTTCATGGCTGTGATTGTATAACATTGAAAACAGTCGAAACCAAATTAATTCCTTTATAAAAAAAAATCAAAAAAAAAAACCAGGAAATTATCGTTATCATTAGCAGTATTATTCCGAGTCAATAGTAATATTTTGTAGCATATATTTCACCACTTGCATGTCTTATGTTTCCCGCCAATTTTAGCATTGCATAAATTATATCGCTGCATAATTATACCAACTTTTTTCTTCACGCCAAGAAATCACGGTAAAATTATCAATAAAAAAAGCCTGCTTTTTTAAACATTGCCTCAATACTTACTGCAACAGCCTTTGAGACAGTAACCTTGGTCTTGCCGTTGTCCTTAGTATGCTGGCCGTAAGGCCGCTAGTATTTGGCGGTTTTGTTCTTGGAGTTGTTTAAACTGTTTCAAAATCGTCTCGATATTAGGAGAAATTTCATTGGCACTTTCGGGGTCAACATTCTCATTTTCGGTTGATGTTGCTTGCAAAAGGCGATTTCTGTGCTCCCCTCCCTTAGCACATCCTCGCAACCACCAGGGACAGAAGGAATAAGCACACTTAGCCTTTGAGAATTGGCGCCATTTTCAGTATTTCTACTCGTACTGCTCGTAGTGGTAGTTTCTGTCACAGAATGGAGTGGCATTGGGCGTCATGGTAATGGTGGAGTTCCCATTTTTTGATCGCGACGAATGAACCTTCCTTATAAGCAAAAATAGAGAATGTGTGGAAAACTAGATGACCGACAGAATTTGTTACCTGTTTGTGACCTAAAGGCGAATGAACGGATAAGTACATCCACTGAACAAATCTTTCCCCCTATTTATCACGTGACGTGATGACATATACGTTCATATGCTGAAGTCTAATAATAAAAAAAGTCACAACTTTCTAGTATCCCTTAAAGCTATTTGCTCTATTTTAAAGTCAAGAAAGTGAAGAAACTTTTGCTGAAGCGTAGATTCACGAAATATCATTGTAATACACCGAATCTAAATATGGCGGACAGCCGCGAACGACCTGGGTCGAGTTCACGGAGTCGAGGCTGCGAAGTCGTCGCGTTGTTTACTTCTCACTTCGCTTAGTAAATACTTCGAAGATTTCAGTGATTTATATACAGTTAAAACTAAAAATTATCCTTCTTTACATATATGCCTTCACACTGTTGTGTTGTCGAATGCTGTAAAATAAAATCTATTCGTGTCACTGGCAGCTTGGAAGTCTTTTAAGTACTCGTCATTCAAGAACGTTCTTGCTTTCCTCATACAAGTTGGCACCGAATGGCTTTTGTTTGGGTCAAGACGTTTCCCTGTCCTTTGAATGTGGCAGTTCATTTCAGCCCTCGTAAAGAGAGGCATTCTTTGAAGGTCTTTAACCATCCATCTTTAGGATAGCATGGCGATGCAGCTGAACCTGAACTCTCGTGAGGGCTGTTGTCTAACTGTTTTCGCTCTTTGCGCTTATGTAGATTTTACTGGAGTCAGGATCAACAACATCCTTATCTCTACCGGACTGGATATATTCCTCGACCCTGAAACAAAAATATATTCCTTATCAAATATAATAGCACAAATTATAATATTATAAGTTATCCGGTCTTTTCTAAGAATAAAACGTAAAAGTAGAGCGAGCGAACGGCCATCATCATCATCATCTTCTTCATCATCGTCATTATCATCATCATCATCGCCATCATCTTCATCCTTATCACCATCATCATCATCATCTTCTTCATCATTATCATCATCATCATCATCAAAATGAAACATCGCATGTATCCGCACCTTAATATTACGTTGGTTGTCACATTTTAACGGAATTTTCTGTCTCTTGGCCCTTTTACTAAGAATAAATTTTTGATCGTCATTTGAAGCGATCGATAAAAACAATTATTTCACTTAACGTTTCTTATACTCGTAAAACGATAGACTTCAAATCTAAAATGATAGATTTTTGATTCATTTTAATTCAGTTTATTAGTAAAAGCTTCAAACTGTTCAGAACGTGTAGCATTTTGTGTACGAAGGAAAATCTCTCACCTTTTTACTAGCTGTGCCTTCGTTTTGAGGCCTTTTAATGAATCGCCACGGCATTTCAGCCAAAAACGAAGCTCTTCATTCTTAAGTAAACAAGGCTGTCTTCCATTGAGACTAGCTCCTGGGATGTCTTCTTCTTTAAGGTCGATTTCCATAGTAGTATTTGACATTTGTCGATAATAATACCAAAGCCGCCAGGGAAACTTCGCGACGCAACGACTTCACAGCCTCGAATCCGTGAACCCGACCCAGGCCGTTCGCGGCTGTCCGCCATATTTAGATTCGGTGTATAAACTTGATTAGTTTCTATCTCTAAAACTTGGTAAACCATCATATTTTATCTGCGGCGAACAGTGACAGCTCTAAGGAAAAGGATGTAATAAAGAATGGACGTGCTTTTGTCCAATGGCATTTCGTTGATAGACGTGGAATTTTATTACGCGGGAAGATGGCTGTTAGCCAATCAAAATGCTTGGATTTTGAGAAACTATCCCAATGATATATGTCGTCTTTTTGATTTTATAGTTGAAGATGGCTGTTAGCCAATCAAAATGCTTGGATTTTGAGAAACTATCCCAATGATATATGTCGTCTTTTTGATTTTATAGTTCGCGTTCTAGCAAACAAAATGTCTTCTGCGATGCCAAAGCGTCATCATTGCTTGCACTGTAACGAAGATCTACATTAAAGAGTATTTAGCCATCACAAAGAAGACTTATATAATCCTTTAACAAATGAATGCAATTACAGCGGAATGACTACAAAGACTCAAATAATAGTGTCGTAAAATACAAGCAAGCATCCATAATTTAGTTGAAAATGTTTGATTTGTTCTGAAATGTTTTGCAATGAATTGAAACGGAAAACTTATATCGCGGTATACTATGGACTATTGTAGTTGCCCCTTCGGCCCCCAGGTAAATATGGGGCAAAGCCTAGTGCAAAGTTGATTTCATATGTACCCTTCATTAGGCGATAGGCCAAATATGGGGGCAAAAACGGTCACCATATGTCCCCACTGGGTAAACGTGTCCAAACTATGTGCAAATATGTAACATATTTACCCATGTGTTCAGATACATGTCAAATACAATTGCGAACTATGCCAAATGACTAGCGTAATTACAGGTTGAGGTTGAGATTATTATAAGAGTTAATACAGGCCAAGGTTGAGGTGACTAGTGCCGTTTAGCTTTGCTTCGTTTGTCTGAATGAACGGGAGACGGGGAACGTCGTTTGCGATCCGTGGAGCCATTCTTGTCCTTGAAGAAGTCGGGACGTTCTACTATCCGATGACGGCCAGCACACGCAGAAAATTTGTGGGCAAAACGGCATGAGGAGAAACGCGATGAACATTGACCCCGATTCCAAGAGCGGCAAAGCACGTCGCTGTTGCTCGAGCCGTTAGGTTGACCATCGTCGAACCCGGAGGCTAAGCTAACGCGGGGCACCGAACCAGCCGTGTAGAAACTGTAGAGTTGGGTTTCGATGATGGACCGGTCGGAGAGACTAGCTGCGGCCGCGTGTTCGCGAAACGCTTTATCATAAGCTAACCACGCTTTCCCACCAAATTGACGATAGGTGCGTAGTATCAACATCTTATAATGAGATAAGTCCCTCCAGCGGTGTGGGTAGTAATTGGTCATTACTAACGTATAACTCGTGAAAGTCTCCACCCAACTTATTATGTCCTCAACTTTGCATCGGGTGCGTTTGGACGTAGCGGTGAGGACAATGCGTTCGTCAAGGAAAACTTGCGGCTCGTTTTCAGTCTCGACCAAGTTTGCCGGAATCAATTCACTTCACTCTACGTATTTACCACTCACTATCTGCGCAACAAGTTTCGCTGGCACAGGCGAGGAACCGAGCCCCACTACAAATGGCTGATGCGTTGTTTGCGGCGTGTTAGGCGATACAATCAAACTGGTGAATACGGTTGTTGGTACGCTAGCTGGAATTGTGTGCAAGTTACTTAGTGACCCCAGTGGCAATGCAGGCAACGAAGCCAGGCTAGCAGTAGCGTTAGTCAAGATAGTGCTAATCGGCGTAGCGAATGTGTTGACAAAGGATGGTACGGCTGAAGGCAACGTACCTTGTCCATCCTGTGCTGTGCTTGCCTTCGTAGTCACCGTGTTAGCCGTGGTCGCTAGTGCGCAGACCACCTCTTGGACAATCGCCTGTCTCTCCCCTTGCGATAGCACGAAGGCCGGTGGATCCTTTGGCTCTGCTTCTGTCACAGGAATGATCACCTCTTCTGCTTTGCGGGAATTTTTTGGTGGCATAGCGAAATCGCTAGTGAGCGTCTGGACCAGTGTTGCTTGCAGTGGCTAGCGTTAATAGCGAATGGCTTTCACATAGCTAAGGGCAACCCTCATTGCGAGATCACGTGGATAGCGTGTGATCGCGTTGGGAATCGATGGCGTAGATCATAATCGCGTACGCAAGTTGCGAAGTGACGTTTGCGATGATTGAACACGTAGCGTGTGGTTGCGGGGGCATGTAGCTAGCGTAAGATAGCGGTTGCGATGGAACCGAGTTATTGTCGTTTATCCCTTGGCTCGATTTTAACTTTGCCTAAATTGCATTTAACCACATTTATAATCCTGTTGACTTACTCCAATTAACAAGTTAAGTAAACATGATTACAGTCGGACCTCTATTAAGCGGCCCTTTATTAAACGGTCACCCTTTATTAAGCGGTCACTTATTAACTTCCCGAAATTCGCTTTTCATATTTACTGTAAACTTGATCTCTATTAAGCGGACGCGGTCACCCTTTTGAGTTTCCAAATTGCTAATTTTTATTGTTATTTGCCTTTATTAAACGGTCACCTCTTGTAATTACAATCAGCAGGAAACAGGAAAAATAACAAGTTTTGACAGGAAACGAAGAATGTCAGTTTACATTATGTGGTTACATTAACCAGAGCATACATTAAATTCTTCTTTGTTAAGTTTCTGTTTTAGCCAACAACAAGAAAAGCTGTCACCTTCAAATTGATATTCGCAAGGAATCTCAAGACCATAGCCTCCACCTCTGTTAACACGTTTCCCCTTGATAAGAACCTTTCCACTGTTTATAGGCCTTTTAAGAAACTTGCTCAACCACAGAGCCATTAATCTTGGGACATGGCCAAGAACTTCGAAGTTTTCATTCAAGATATTTGGATGACATTGTGATGGTTCCTTTTCTGTGCTTTCAGAAGTTTCTCTCACGATCGCCACTGCATTTGGATCCTTAATATTTTGAGGCTCGCGCTTGAGTCTATAAATGTCTCCTAGTTTCGGTTCCCATTCAGTAACATATTCGTGATATCCTCTAATGAAAGAGTTTACTTTTACAATTTGAAACGATTTCTTTAATTGATACTGTATTTTTTTACTACAGTATTGGTATTCTACTCTATTTACTGCTGTATTTTTATATAAATGCAAATACTGAATCTCGTATTCGCGTTATTGTTGCTGTTCACAATTAAAAGGATATTACGTGATCGATTTTGTGTTCTAGTTCACTTTTTGCCACATAAAATGCTAAATTTTAGGCAACCTCTATTAAGCGGTCAACCTCTATTAAGCGGTCACCTGGTGTTTCCCAGGGGTGACCGCTTAATAGAGGTCCGACTGTACTGCAATTTTACACAAAAAATATTCTTTCACCTTTGTTAGGAAGCTGTTGATGTCTTGCGTAGTAGGTGATAGGTTAGTCATGACATCATAAAGTGTAGCGAAATCCTAAAAAAAAATATTTGAAATATTTCTTTTCCAAACCTTCAAAAGATAGCTGTCATAAATTAAAGATATGTACCTTCCAGAGTTTTGTGACTGCTGTTAATAGTGTTGGGCGCACAAATGTAGGAAACTTTGAGGGTAGATTTCTCAACAATGCTTTTTTGTCATCACCCATTAGTGAGGTCCAGTCAAATACTATCCTTATCTTGTCAGGTTTCTTTGGGTGAAACACTGGATGGTCGGGTAGATACCAGGTGCGATTGACGGCTTGTTCGAGATCCTTGTCAGTAACCGTTCTTGCGTAGCCCTTGACGAGCAGGTTGTCGATGAAGTCGGAGTACATCTTTAACAGTTGGGGATCCTTCAGGAGTCTCTTCCTCAGTAGTTGGAGGCGGTGTTGTGCGATGTGTTTGTTGTTTTCGAGGCTGGGTGGATCTTGTTTCCATGGTAACGCAAGTTCGTAGTGACCGTCAACGAATTTAGCTGTATCTTCCATTATCTTTAGTGCTCGCTTGTCTTGTTGTGACATGGCCATCTGTTGTTCGCTGAGTGAGTCGTTGAACTCCATGTTGCAGTAGGACTCGAACTGCTTGTTCAGATTAATGTCCGCTTTGATCAGATTGCTAGTTCGGTTGGAGCTGCGGCCTGTTCCAAGAGGCCCGTTGATTGCTCAGCCGAAAATAGTTCTTGTAGCGTAAGGTTCTCCTCTTCGGCCCTTTCGTATCTCTTCCGGTTGTAGAGCGTCTGGGGCGTCACAACCGATCAACAAGTCGACGCTTGCTTCAAGGCGCGGAAGTTCAATTCCAGCAAGATGTGGCCAACGTTCTAAATCCTCAGCGCTTGCTTTATTTTCCGTCGATACTGGGAGATCCTTTGTTGAGAAAACGTTTAAGAGGTCGACATGGTTGTTTTCCTCGAGATCCAGCACTTCCAGGTCAATCAACGAGCAGTTCTTATGCGGTCCTTTGCCTTCTATCGTCGACAGTGACAGAAGTGTTTTCCTGCCATTGATCTTAAGCTGCTTCATAAGGCGGGTGGTGCAGAATGACGCGTTGGAACCGTTGTCTAAGAACGCGTATGTCTTGATGGAAGTCGTTTGACCTTTTGCTCTAACTGTAACAGGGACGATAGCTAACGCTATTTTGGATGAGAGGTTCTCTCTCTCGGGTCGTCGATCTCTACGTAGCCGTTGTTGCCCTCCTTCTTCTGAGGTGCGGGATTTGAAGTTTCGTTGTCTTGTGTCGAGACGCTGTTGCTCTCGCCTGGTTTGGAGAATACTCTATTACCATCTGTAGGGTGTAAGAACGTGGAGTGTTTCCCGGTGCATTCATTCACCTTACAGAAACTATTCTTGGGACAGTTCTTTATGAAGTGACCAGCAACGAGACAGTTGGCGCAAAGATTCTTATCTCGTACAAACTTTGATCTTTCGAAGACAGACATGTCCTTGAAGGCTTGGCATTTTGAGAGCCAATGCTCTTTCTGGCAGAGTACACACTTGTACGGTGTTTTTGCTGGTAAGCTTTGTGTGGCAAAGGTCGCCTTTCTAGTAGTGAGATCCACGGGCCTTGGCTTGGGGTTGTGGTTCATCAATACATGGCCGGATTTGCTATCGTTACTCACGACTCTACCGAAGACGGGGTGTGATGCAGCTCGGGCCCTCTCAGCGACGAATCTCGTGATATCTTCGATTGTAGCCTCCCTGTATTCTCTTTGCATAATGCTGTCCACTTTGTCGCGGCACTTGAGCCTGAGACCATATGGTAACTTGTCAATTATCTTCTTCATGCTGTCTGGATTCTCTAACTTACTGAGGTAACCGATCTCCTTCAACGTATTCGTACAGCTTGTCAGCGAAATGGAAAACCTTTGCAGATAGGCGTTGTCTTCTGCCTTGATGGGCTGACCCTTTGTCAGGCGTTCAACGTAAGCTGCAGCGATTCTATATCCTTGACCGTATCTCTCTCTGAGTAGCTTCCGCGCCTCGGCGTAGCCTTCGTATTCTGACATCGCAAGACAACTGCGCACACTGTACAACAATGGCTAAAATGTACTAAAGTGACCAACTTAAAACTTAGGCTAAATAGTAATGTACTCGAAATAAATCACTAGATACAATAAGGTAATCACTAAATAATGAATAAATGGCTGACTTACTTTAGTATACGCAGTAGGATTGGTAGATAATTTGAGATAGATTTTGAGCTGAATAGCACGTGTAGATAGGTAGAAACGTAGAATTGATAGTTATGCAATGAATCAAGATATCGAATTACTGAGCAAAGCGTGTGTACATAAAAGCGTGGCTATATTGATTATATATTAACTAAGTCGAGCGTTTCTAGACTAACACAATTTATTATCTTTATCATGCCATACCTAAAGCAAACAAAATGGTAAAAAAAAATTTTTGGGGGGGGGGGGGATAATTAGCTTTTTTATTTAGTTTTGAGTATTTGTAAGAGGAATGAATACCTGAAATCCCACTCCACAAGTATGCACAGCATGCAAAAGGTTATTGGGATGTGTCTGGTTTTTTTTTTTTTTTAGCTACACCAAAATTTTCTTCCTGTGGATTTTGAGAGGTAGAAATAAAGAATTATACATCTTGTACTGTTATATTATGGTTTTAGTTTGTTTGAAACTAACCTCATCCCAGTCAACTGCATCATATGTAAATGCATGCTCCAGTCTGTCAGTAATTCGCAGCAAGGCATGTAGTTCATCAACAATACAGTGGTCCAGAGGGATATCGAACTGAGGGGATTTCTGACAACCAGGGTTTTTGTGCCAATTATCATGCAGTTTTTATGCCATAACCGGGGAGTGAAAATAATCCACATATCCTGCCTGTCAATTATGAGCGGTTATAGCGGCAGATCGACATTTGGGACAGATAGTCTTATAAGTTCTGATGCGCTCAGGGTCAAAATTAGAAAGCAAAAGAGCAAAATAATGAGATCGTAGCAATGTTTTGAAGGACGAAACTGAAGTGCAAGACTTAATCTTTGGAGGTAGTGAGTTAGAATAACTGTACGCTTGAAAAAAGAATCTCTAAAAGTAGATGTTTTGCACGAGTTGACTCTAAAGTCTGCGCTACTAGTGCTTCTTGTAAATCTGGATGAGAGCGATCATGGGGTTACATACGGTATATAGATCAATATTGTTAAGCTTAAGACGACACTTGAAGTAATATACAAGGTCTAAATATTCAAGCCAATAAGATAGCGAAAGTAGATTTAGTTTAACAAGGCGGTCTTTGTAAGTTAAGTTAGCCTGGTAACTGAGAATAAATTTAGTGACGCGTCGCTGTATGCGTTCGAGAACTGAAGTAAAATATCCCGCGAGCTGGTCTGCGGAGCCCAAACCTGAGTGCCGTAGCATAGAATGGAGCACACTAGCATAAGATATAGCTCACGACGGAGAGTTAACCCCAAGGAATTAGGGATATTTCGTCTCAGGAAACCCAGGACCTTGCTGGATTTAGCAACAAAAGTGTTGGCTTTCTGTTGAGGCGGATAGTTGTTTGTTGTTTTTACTGCATTTTTAAACATTTTTATAAGCTTTGTCATGATTACTAGAACAAGAAAAGCGATATTTCGAGCTTTGAATGTTTGTTTGTTGACCCTGTATAGTTTTAGCTCAAAATATGAGCCTCTCGAGCGAGATTATGTTGTCAAAACAAGATTTCATGAAACCATGAGATCCTTTTGCTTACAAAAATCATTATCCGAAAAAGCGGGGACGAGGCGGGACTCTGTTCATTTTACTTACGACAATATCCTAATAAGCGGGAGACGAGACGGGAATAGAAAATCTCTTGGAGTAAATTGGAAAACGCAGTTAATTCTGATGATGGCTAACATTGCGGAAAGCTCGGTAGTAAACCTTAATCTAACTTAGATGAAGTCTATTATTCAATTGAAATCGATATGTTTACGCAGGAAGACATTTTGAGACGCAAATATGTTTAATAATTACGATTTAGCGGTTTACCTAACGCATGAAATCGAAATTTAACTACACTGTCATAACTGAGCTACAATAAAATTGCCTTACTAAAATGATGTTCAAAGGTCACAAATTAAAGCACGACATTTGTCATCAAATAAGAAGCAATTTTGCAAACGTAGGTTTGTGTGCTTTTCCTTGGTTGAACATTGTTTCTGTCATAACCTGGAATTATTTTAGAAAGAGAAAAAGAGTCAAAAATTGAATAGGCAAAGAATCGGATATATATTAGCCTTCTGGTATCCTTTGTTTGTATTTCCTACCATTTATGATGGTTTGGAATTAGTCAATATATTGGCAGGGGAAGGCCGGAGTCCAGAATCTATAGAGTTTTAGAATATAGTTAAGTTTTTTTTTTTCCTTTTTTTTTCAAATTTATGAACTACGGCATTCGGAAATTAAGTTTTAGCGCTTATGTCCATCATTTCCTGATTTTACTGAACATATCAACAAAAGAGAGCTTCGAACGTCCGTTGTATAGCAAACCCTCACAATATAAAGCATCCCTTAAACAATCCCATTGTTAGTAAAATAACGCTTGTTTTTATATGTATTATAATATTTGAACTCCTATTTTGTTTTACATTGAAAACCCGCTTAAAAGTGCATTAATAACCACCAGACCGAAATTTAGCCAATTAAGCACCCAATATATATGAACCACCTTTCAGCCTGACAAATGAGACAGATTCTCATGTGAAAAGTATAAAGATCAAACAAACATGAACAAAGCATGCTCTAAGGATCATTGGAATATTGTTAATGTCTAATGTGAATATAAGACCTTCCAAGGTCAAAGAACTCACTAATTAAGAAAATAAATATATTAAAAAACACCATATCAGGGACAATTGTTGTTGGCTTGTAAATAAGAACCTTTTAAGATCCTACTTAGCAAATTTACATGACAGCCAGACATGAGAAAATAGTGGTTCTTTTTTTGCGGGTTTTCACTTTAATGTGAACTAACTCCAAAGACTTCTATACAACCGAATTTTGAACTCTTGGAAAGGAGTGGAAAAAGAGAGTGAAATGGAAAAAAAAATATAGTTTACTTAAACACCAGTATGAAGAATTAGATTTATAGACATTATGTGAAGATTATATACCGTTACCGAGGTAATAATAATGACTTTATTTAAAGAGGATAAAAACACGTAATAGTGTAAATACACTAATAAACTTGTGGTCCTCTATATACAATAAAACTATAAACTATGCAATAAAACTATAAGACTATAAAATATTATGAATCGTAAAAAGATAAACTGATATAAAACACAAATATACTATAATGTCAAGGAAAATGAAAAAACTAAGGTCCGGTTCAGACGTCGAATTTGACATGGGCCGAATCCAATGCAAACGGCATTGGTGGATATCAGATATATCAAACCGAGGGGAAGCCGAGGGTTGATATATCTTGTATTCACTGAGGTAGAAGGTACATAATCGCCTTATATCATCATTGGGGAAATTCCTTAAGCACGGGGTTGATATAATTATCACATGTTCTAGCCTGATATCGTCAGTTTTTATTCACGAGTTTCCCGTATCCTATCGCGAACAAGCGAGTCCGCGAGCACACATATAGGGTCGATACATGACACACAATAAATATTTTATTGTCATGAATACCACTTTACCGTTCACCGTGAAGTGATATGGTATCACTTCACTGATATGGTTTTTATTCACGGCTTTATTTCACGGATATCGACCCTAAATGTGTAATAAAACTAGATATGTTAAGGGTGTCCTGTCATAGAGGAGTAATGAAAAATTGCTTATTTTCATTCTCGAACGATACACTTGGTTTAAGATGTGTCTAAACATCTCAAACGTTTGTTACCATGAAACTAGGGACTTTCTGAACTTCGTTGTCGATAAAAACGAACTTGATAGACGACAATTTGTAAGCCGACATTTCACAACTAAATCTGGTGAGGCTGTAAAGGTGAGGGCAAAAAAATTGTGCTTTTAGTTTCTGCATGATAGTGAATAATTAATTATGGCCAATAAAGCGTTTTCAGTCTAGAGGTTTGTAAGATATTTTTTTTAGAAATGACGCCACTGCAAAACTGAGGCGTCATGAAGCCTGCAAAAATTGACTTATGAAAGTTTATATTCGAGATAAATCTAGATTTTCAGGAGAGGTTTTTGTTATTTTATATACATTTACTATGATATTTATTATTGAGTTGAAAGAAAAAAAAGATAAAGAAATTTCTGTTTCCCAAGTCGCCGGGCAACTAAGGATGACACCGCAGTTTTGCAGATTTTCTCGCTGCTGATTGGCTTATATTTTTGCAGCGATTATAGGTGAGATTTTTTGCTGCGATTTTGGTCATAGTCAAGAATGGCAAAGGATTAACTTGTAAAATTTTATTCAGGGCACTAGCATTACCCGCAAAAATGTCTCTTCAGAAGCATGAGACAGAATTCAAAAATATCTTAAAATATCGCCGTAGAAATCGCAGCAAAAATCAGCGAAAAATCGCTAGTGTAAACAACGGGCCTTTAGAAGATGGACGAAGTATCTAAAGGATTAATCCGCAAGAGTGGGACGCTCGCTTTTTTTATTTTTTATTTTTATTTCAGTTTAACACCCTTGTTCAGCCTGAAAAATTGGCTTCTATGTATCATATAATCAGCAACCTGTATAGTCCCGCGTAAAACAAGTGGCCAATCTAAGTCCTTTAATGTTTTTTTACTAAGAGATTTCAAGATTTTTTCAATGTTTCAACTAACTATTTGAATTGAGCATCCAACCCATGCGAAGTCAATTATTCTGCTTCTTTTTCGCTTTTGCGGCTTAAAAAAAGGATTAAACAATGATCTTATTTCAGCTTAGGTTTTCTGGAGATGTTTTTGTTTTCTTGTTTTCTTACATGGAAAAAATCAGCGAAAAAACCTCTCCGGTAGAAGTACAAATCTATGATTGTATTGAATTGTTTTCATTCATTGAGAAAAAATCGGCAAAACTACACGGTCGCCGGCTCTTGTTTATGATTATCTATATTCGTTTTCAACTTCCCAAACGGTTCCGCATAATAGGCTTTACAAAGGTGATCCTTAGATAGGAAGTCCCGCTACGCTCCCTTGGTGCAAGTCAGATTCGGATGTTTCGAAAGCAAAATAAATTAGTCATAGGGAAGCACAGGTGGCGCAGCGCTGAGAGCGCTCGCCTCTCACCAAGGCGACCAGGGTTCGAGCCTCGCTGGGCTCTGTGTCGTATGTGAGTAGAGTTGTTTGTTGGTTCTCTCCTGTGCTTCGAGGGTTTTTCTCCGGGTTCTCCGGTTTTCCTCCCTCCACAAAAATCAACTTCCAAATTCTAATTCGACCTATCGGTTGCCTTGTAATTGGGTCCTAGACCTGTAAGGCTTTCCGTCCACCTCAGAGTTGTAAAGTGGAATAAATTTTAAAAATTCTACGTAATAGATAACTAGACGGTTTAAACTTTTCGTTAACTGACTTTTTAATTCTACAATTTATACATCTTGATACACATTAACAATTTCTGTCAAATTTGCAGTACAACTTTTTTTTGACGCCGTCACGAATGTGTGAGAGTCGAAGAGACAAAATGAGTGGATTAATCAATGACTGGATATGAAGAATAGTAATCCAAATAAACTGAGATATGTATTGGAAGTCATCGTTCCATTCTTTGCCCTTTGTCACACCGATGATCTTGATAATCAATGACGGAACATAAAATAGTACAGATGCTATAACTACAATCCCTAACGTAAGAGTACGTTTGTATTCCTTGATTTTTTGATTGTGCATTGGTTGCACGGCTGCGGTTTGGACGTTGATGGCTTTCATTTGACGACGGGCTGCTAGGAACACTTTACTTAAACAGAATATAATGATCACACTGCATACAGTTATAACGAACGCTACGGGGAATTGTCTGATCTTGTACGAACTGTTGGACTGCCATCTGCCTATAACAAGTATTATGGCAAACACAAGCCAAACAACTACGGTAAGCGCAATCATCTTTTTGGTTTTGATGTTGGTACGATAGTAAAGAGGATATTCTACGGCCAAGTACCTTTCCAAGCTAATGATCATCATAGTACCAAGAGACCATCCTCCACATAGCAATGCAGATATTATATAAGTGGTTGTCAAAATACATATGTGTGGGCATTGGAAAATGATACAAATATTCAAGTAAACGAATAATGGTTGGACCACGAGACCTACTAGCAAATCGGTGAGGGAAAGGACTGCAAGCAGTAGATTATAAGTAGTAGATCTCCAACGTTCATCTCCAACGACAGTCAAGATCACGAGAAGATTGATATAGAACGTTGGCAGAGCTGTGATGCCGCTGATTACGCTGACAGCGGTCCAAGTTGGGATGGCGGTCTTTGGGAAACTGCTGATGTTGTGGGGATTGAAGTCTAATGTTATAGGGCAGACAAAATTCGACGTTCCATTAACATTTGCTGCCATCGTTAGAGTGACCAATGTCAAAATATTCCTTCGGTTTTATTGGAATATGAAAATCGGATTTCCGTAACAACGAGAAGGCTAATGACAAAATAACAACTACATCAAATATACCAGGAAATGAGACTGACTGATGGTATTGTTCATAGTCAACCAACATATGTTTGCTAAAACCAATCCTAGACATAGAGTATGAAACTGGCAATTAAGTCGGGAGCTATTTAATGAAGTCATTGTTCGCATTTGAAATAATTTCAACCTTAAAGGAAATTTTTCTAAAGATCTTCCTATTTTATTCTCTTGCTCAGTAACGTAAAATAACTTAATGGCATTTTAGCACTTTTAATTCAAAAGCTTCAAAATTGTTAAAAGAAAAGATCGGAGCAACTTCATGGAATTATTGTTTGCATTTTGAAATTTTATCAAACTTAAATTAAATTTTTCTCAGCATTTTTCCTAATTCATTAAGAATCTGAATGGCTTTCATTTTAGCGATATTTAGGGTTTAGAAGCACTGGAGTCAAAAAAAATCAACTATTCTCGCTTAAATCATAAAAATGGAAATACACCTAATTGCAAGAACGTTGCCATATAAACACACACAAAAAAAAACAAAAAAACAAATAGGAATATATATATATATTTTTTTTTTTTGCAAAACAGGTGTATTTATTTGACTGTTTTGAAGGTATATACTGACATTTTTGAGATTATCTTGTTGGTATACACTAAAACGGTAACATATTCTCATCAATCTAGAAGACTTTAGAAAAAAACTATATTCCTAAATGATTACTATTTGTTTGTTTGGTTTTTTTTTTGTTTTTTTTTTATTATTATTTTCATGTCAATGTTTTTCTTGCAATTAGGTGTATATTTTATCTTAAAATAGTGAAAGTAACACTCGAAAACGTTTAAACTTAAAATCTCGCTCTCGCCTCCAGCTCATGATTTTTTAACTTTAATTCCATTTTAAATTCTTTCAAATTTCAACGAAATAACCGAGACCTAAATGACGTACAAAATGGGATGGAAAAAGGCTGATTGCCCATCTTACCAGTCAAGCCTGACTCACACTAGCGTCGTTATCGTAAGCAACATACGCAGACTCATTAGCGTATTGCTTATAAACAGTGCTTGTCTTTTTTCAGTCACAACCTAGGTGATGAATGCGATACTGAGTCTGCGTGTATTCGGCTTACGATTACGACGCTAGTATGAACCAGGCATTCGATTGAGCACTAAATAGAACGAACTACTTCGAAGGTAAATATATTCCGTCACAGGGAACCCAATATTTAAAAGACCAATAAAAGTTATGAAAAACAATATAACTACTAAGTAAGAAAAAAAACAATCTAAATTAATATATCCCACACCTTAGAAAATACGGCCAATCAGAAAGGAGAAAAGCCGTTGTATATTCGTCACTCTTCCTTTTCATCATGCACTGCACGTAGAATCTACGCATTCGTATTTACTATGGTGTGGGATAAAATGGTTATACAATGGTTTCTCGTGGCATACCGTGGATATCCTACGCATCACTTGTATTTTTTTTGTATACACACTTGCCTAAAGGCACGTGTGTATATTAGAAACTACACATGACTCGTGGGAAATATAGAGGATATTACATGGTCGCTCGGAGATACGAAATTTATCTTCGGGTGTTGATATTATCTCTCACGAGTGAACGCAGCGAACGAGTGAAAGATAATATCAGCACGAGAAGATAAAATTCGTATCTCCAAGCGGCCATGTATATAATATTCTTTTTATCATATGAAATCTTCAATGAAAAATAATGGAGAATTTGAGATTTGCTGAGTAAAAAGTCGAAATTTGACACCACCAGTGTTGATATAAATCGTATCCCCACTGGCCACTGGTGGGAGTGGGGATATAAATTTTATCATTTTGATGTCACTCAATATCACACTCTATTTCATATAATAATCCACGGTATGCCACTCGAAACCATTGTAAAACTAGTATATATCCTAATAATCTAAATATTCAATATCCAAATACTAAGTCCTTAGTATCAAATGTTACCCAAGTCATTATAGAAAATCGCGTGCGCTGATTGGTCGAGAACTTCGGAATATTCTCTATAGTGAACTGCAGGTGAATATATGGTTACACGCGCTTAGTCTGTTTATACGAGCCTCAAAATAATATCTTTTAATATCTACAGTTTAGAAATAAGTCGAGGTTATCGAACAATCACCTGTGTACTGAATGATACTGAAACAATTATTCACCGATAATCACCTCGTCTTCGGCAAATAATTGTTAAGCGTAATAAAATCTGAAAATATATTTCTGCGTACAGTATATATAAATAACTAGGCTTTCTTAAATCTAAAATAATATTAAAGACAAGTCAGCGAGTAGTAAGCCGCTTAAAAGTCTTTATTTTTTTATTTTTTTGACTTGAACCGATGCTGTTTTTTCTAAGTTCTAGCGGCAACTCGTTCCATAATTTTGGGTCAGCCACAGATATAGATTTTTGTCTTAAGTTTTGCATTAGAAGCTCTTAAAAATTTTTTGTTAGTTTGATCGTAACGAACGCGATTATTTGCAATAAGATCTGAATTATAGTAAGGCGCCAATCCATTCAGGACTTCGTATAAATTAATAACAACTTAAAAATAGTCCTTGATTGTACCGGTAACCAATAACGCTTCATCATTACTGTAATGATATGGTCATATTTCGTACTAAGCTGAACAACACGAGCTGCTGTATTCCAGACGGTTTTTAGATTATAATCACGTACTTAGGAATACTATACAAAATATAATTGCAGTGGTCAAATTTAGAACTGATAAAAACGTCTTTAGTTGACTGAGATGTTTGCGAATCTTAGCAATATTTCTAAGGTGATAATAAGATGCCTTACGAATCTCCTTCACATGTTCCTCCATAATTAGAGAATCATCAATTACTGCTCCTAGATTACGCGCATATGTCTATGGTTTAATTCTCTCACGTTAGCGCTTCAAATAAGCGAAAACAATTTTTTTCCGAGAGCTCTTTTTGACTTTTCAATTATGCAAATTATTAAAGATTATCCTCTTTTTGAAACAGGAGAATTTTATGGCAAAATGAAGAGAAGTTACAAACACTGAGGAACATACTCATAAATATAAGTGCATTCCCTGCAGCCCGTAATGTGTACCCCAAATTCGATGTAGGAGCTAGCTTTGCCTTGATTTAGATTGACCCAGATTTTATTTTAGGATTCCAGAAAATTGAGGTTTATACTCCGCTTCCCTGCTTTACATTTAGCTAGTATTTCCCATGTTTTTTCTTTTTTTTTTTTTTTTTTGTTTTTGGGGGGGGGGGGGGGGCATTTTCTTATTATTGTATATTACAATTTTTTCCCTGAGTTTTCATTCTTTTTTTTGCTAGGGTTTGCCGTGAAGTTTGTTGTTTTTGATATGGATCTAACTCTTTCAAATCTACAAAGTAAATAGTTGTCAGACTTTGCTTTCAAAAGCCAAAGATTTATCGATAAATACCGTGTTTCGGGAAAGATGCCTAAATATCGCCAATGATATGTTATCCATGTTTTTTTATTCTTTGTGGTGCAGTGACAATCAGCAGAAAGCGAGGAAGTCATGGGTTTTTCCTTGTGTAACCTCAACTTCCACATACTCCTCGTCATCTTTTGTCGCATGGTCATGTCAGGTAAATGTGCCATTTGAATTCTTCGTGAGAATGGAAACTATAATCAGACAAAACCTCAAACCTGAGGTGGAAAGCCAAAAGCCTTAGCCATGTTGGTTTAAACTATGATAAAAGGTACTAAAACATACAAAATGATGGGCAAAAATTACGATGTCTAAGATAAAGAAAAAAAAGAAAACACTGATCCGGTTTGAGCGTCAAATCCCACACGCGCCGAATCCATTATCATTATTATCATCATCTGCATCAGCAGCAGCATCATCATCAACAAAGACGATGCCATTCACGATAGTACAATATTTCGCCATGAAGTTCCTCCCGAAACAGAGCAGAGAAACACAAGCTGAATTCTTTGGGAAGCGCGGGATATCATTGCACATTACCGCTTGCCAGACTAAAGTGAAAGGAGAGCTTCATGATAATGCGCAGACCTTTGTCCACCTTATAAAAGAATCCCGCGTACAAGACAGCAAAACAGTTGTTACTGTTATGGAGAATGTACTACAAATACTCAAGAAAGAACACCTTAAGCTACAAAATGAGTACTATCGCCAAGACAACGCAGAGTTCTACCATAGTGCCAGAGGACAGATCTCAATCTATCACAGCTTGATTTCTGTGATTCCTAAGCAGGTAAAAGCGCTTAAGGCAATGGGCTCGCGCACTCGTGCGCATCTTTCTGCGCATTTTTTTTATCATTTAGAATTGTATAATATATTGACTAAAATGTGAAACAATACACTGTATTTATATAACTTGACAATTAGTCGCATGGCAGTCATTTTGTGTATGTTCGATGACTCGAGGCATGCGCGACAAAACCCATGGATTGGGCTACCTGTGTGCTTTCCGTTTGTCGCTCTTCATTTTGGGTTGCTTTACGACTTATATCTTGTAAATGAATACGGTGACCTATACATTTTTTCCTGAATTCGATGTCTTTTAACTAAAGCTAGTACATATCGAAAAAAATAATAAATCTATCGGTTTGTTTTCGAGAAAATCGTGAAACATCATCTAAAAAAGACGACATTCGCACGTAATTTCGACTGTTTTTCAAGTTGGAAATTTCAAAACATAGCATTTTTCCTGAACGTTGTGACATTAAACTGTTTTTCAAGGAAGTTTATTTACTTTAGTACCTCTGAAAGCCTCTGTTTTTCATATTGCAGCCACCAGAATTAAACTAGACGTAATACTTAGAGAAGCGTTGTTTTCGTTCTAGACTCGCTGGGGAGTGCCGTGTTCAAGCTAACATAGCGCAAAATCTATGTCGATGACCCCCGATTTTTGTTGTTGTTCTGTTTTGTCCATCTCAAAAACTATCTATGTGCAAAATTATAGGAAAATCTATCGGTTAAATTTGCGCGAGCCCATTGCCTTAAGACAGAAAATCAGCCAAGATCAAGTACCACATCAACACCTACATTAATAAAGGCCACTCTGTCACCACGCCCAAAGAGATGAAAAGCAACAGTAAGTTTACGACAAAAAATTCTAAGCTAACCTTATTTTATTTTTTTATGCTTTATATTTTGGTTTATTAGCTTCAATAAAAGAATATTTTGGTTTATTTGCTACAATAAAAAAAATTAAAAAATCAGTACTACATAATTAAAATCAGCTAAAAATAAAGTTATGAATGTATTGGCGAGTTATTTCCTGACTGATGAAACGAGGCGAAAGTTCAAAAAAGAATGTCTGCTATATACTATTTATATATATTATTATTATTCGAACGAAATACAATAAGGCGAAAGGTCAGTCAGCACAAGTTCAAACAAGAATGTCTGCCATATACCATCTATATCTATTATTATCCGAACGAAATACAATATGCTATATACAGCCATTCCCATCAACGTTGTCCAGATAAATAGACATTTCAACTATTCCAAATGTCACGTGTCTCGCACTAAATGTGGTTTGTGCACGTAGAATAGGCAATGTGCATCAAAGCTCACAAAGCACTCTGGGAAAGTGAGTTCTTTAAATATTATCAGGGAAATCAAAGGAACTTTCAGAAAAAAATACTCTGTTATTTTCGTCTGCTGGAATCCTTTTATTCTATAGAAAATGTTTAAGGAAAAATTATCAGATGAATTTTTAGAGGAGCCAAAAAATCGTAAGAACTCACTTTCCCAGAGTGCTTTGTGCTAGAATTTTGAGCTCATGCAGATTGGCTATTCACTGCTTCTTAGCCAATTAAGTTGAAGGAATGCTGAATACTTGATATGACACGCGACATTTTGAATAGTCAAAATGTATATTTATCTGGAAAACACTAATGAGAATAGCTGTACGATTTCTGACCAATACTAGGTGTTTAGGCCATGATGATGATGCCGGATTCAGGTGACCGTTAGATAAGGGAAATATTCTTGGGGCGCATGTTACGTCACTTGCCGCCATGTTTGACTAAACAAAGCATTCCAAAATCAGCAACCAAAATATCGGCTGTTTCATTGCTGTGTTTTTCTCAAAAGATTTCGAGTTACGTGGTTCACAATAGCCTGCGTAGCATGTTTGACTAAACAAAGCATTCCAAAATCAGCAACCAAAATATCGGCTGTTTCATTGCTGTGTTTTTCTCAAAAGATTTCGAGTTACGTGGTTCACAATAGCCTGCGTAGCATGTTTGACTAAACAAAGCATTCCTCATTAAAATAAGCAACCAAAATATCGGCTGTTTCATTGCTGTGTTTTTTTCTCAAAAGATTTCGAGTTACGTGGTTCACCCTAGCCTGCGTAGCAGGTGGTTCTGGGTAGTTTGTGCTGTTCGTTGGTTGTGGTTATGGCCGCGTAAAAACTGGAGCGAGAGCAAAATGTCAAACTAGGGGGAAGGGGAGGGGAAGCGAGAGGAGAGAGAGACCCTCTCCCAGCCCCCAAACCCACGTTACGCTTTTTTAACCTCGCCCTTAGTCCCTCGCGGCTATTTTCGCTCAGCAATGGAACAAACAATACAAAAAGCAGCGGGGGGAAAAAACGCCTGCTACGCAGGCTATGCTCACCCCAATAATCTATCACCGTTGTGATCCGTCAAAACTGCCCAGGGTCAACAGAAAATTCTAGAAGTTTTGTAGCTTAATTCAGTCACCCTACACAGTGTCCAATAAAATTGGTAAATGCGTACTTTAATTCCCCTAGTTATTATGTTGTATTTGTATTATTCACCCCTTTTTAGTCTTATTTTCTATAATTTTCTTACTTTTTTGGCAATTTTCAAGAGTGGCTTTTGGACAAATTTTGATAATATACAATTCCTCTCTCGATTCGCAGTACTACGAGACAAATATGATCCAACATAAAAACAAGATAAAACGCGTTAAAGCACACATGGAAACTATCTTTAACCATGAGTTTAAAATTTCATCGCGTATCATATTTATAAAAAAAAGAATGCTTTAAAAGATATTAGTCAACATTTATCCGGCTTACTGAATAGCTCACAGCTAGAGGGAGACATGGAGTTTATCTTCAAGTGCACCTGGAACTTCCTTATCGTTGTTGTTTCTTCGCTCTGCGTGAGAACAGGTAACTGGATTCCAAATTTCATTCGCATATTTTTTTATTTTATTTGTGGGAAGCTATGAAACTGACTTTTAATTAATTCTAAACTTAATATCAGGATAAAAAAAGTCATGAAAATCGGATTTAAAATATGTAATAATTAATCTGCTTAAGATTTTGAGGTTCAAAAACAGATTTAAGTTTTTTTTTTATCAAAGCGAGTTTTGCTTTGCGAGCTCTTTCTGTGACTCGTTCCTTCGAGATTGTAGCCCATAATATCGCGAAGTTATCCACTTCAAGTCCTGGTTTTTGGCTTTTGCTTCCTCTAGAAGAGCAATTGAAGCAAGTTGAGCTGTTCTCACCATTTTTATAACCGCTACGGATGTTAGCAGACTCTCTATTTTAGACTTTAACTTCGTTTGAAGTGACGAGAGCGTCGTTGGTGGTACAGCACAATTCCAGATCATCATCGTCATGATTTTTCCCCTTGGCCGCGTTTCCGTCTGGATATGGTGGGATATCTTGTTTCCAGCAGTCGCTTAAAGTCCGATTTCTTCATCATCATTCGTTCAGCCTGTTGGGTTTCTACTGATACAAATATTCAAGCAGGGTGACAGTGTTGGCTAATTTTTTAGTATAAAGAACTTGCATATTTCAGGCGCAGAGAGATTATCAGTTTTGTTAAGGTAATTCCGTAGCAATAGATCCAAAAATAGAATCAACTTTTCACAGTTATTAAGTTTTATTACCGATCTGGAAACAGTTTTCCAAGGTATATTTTTGAGAATATCTCTTGTCTAAATTAAGATATATGATGGTAAACCTATTCCTCATTAATTTACTGAAATAAAAAAGATAGGTCACTGTGTTCATTTTCGCGCTACAGCTCGCTAGAGTACGAATTTTGTACTCCAAATGTGGTGACCAAGAGGGAATAGGGAGAGTTTACACTCAAAAGTCGAAAAGCAGGCTGTAATATCTTTCTAAATTCATACAGAACTCTCATAGGAATGCCTGATAATCTTCATTTGATGATTCTCTGGTTGGTTTTGGTTGTTTTTTGTATGTTGTGTATTTTTAACGAGCTTAGTTTTATAAGCCGGCCGCCATCTTGAAATCCTAGTAATCTAATGTGCGCAGTAGAGAGTGCGCAATGCAAAACTACCAAATCACCTTAAGCAGGCCTAACGAAAATATAGATTGACATTGAGAAGCCCGGCTACACATTGATTTGTTTTAGTCTGTGGACGCATGTGAGGACGATGCGAAAGGTAATAAGTATGGAGTGTAGATAATGAAGACCTTGGATATATGATTTAGAACAAAATTCACAAGAGAAAAAAAACTTGCCATCGCTAATCACCACCGCAAGTATAGCAGTGGCACAGCTCAACGGGGTCGAACTGAAAGAATGAGAAGGTGCCTCTGGCAGCCGCTATACAGTCAATGTATGACCCCAGAGCACAGCTTTAACCAGTTTGAATTAGTTAGGGTCGGTTTGAAAGGAGAGAGGAAAAGCCGGAAAAACCCTCGGAGCTAGAAAGAGAACCAACCAACTCAGGTCTCATGGAGAGACTTGGGATCGAACCCCGGACCTCCTTTTTGCGCGCGACCGAATTGCATTATGTACAGGCTCAATGCTAAAAATTGGACCCACTCCACTGTTTCATCTTCTCTTTTCTAAATGACCTCTCATTTTCTAAATGTCGTTGGTTGTCGAAATCCTAGTCTCGCTCAATGAAGCATGCATGTATTAAAGATGTTCTAGTTGCTTCCAGGTATTCATAGGATTATACAAGGTAGAATACCAAGCATTCCTATCCCAGCTGGTGTTCCACTTTTGTCTCGTTTCATACGACAGGAAGTAACTCACCTCATTCACTCAAAACCAACTTTACATCAGTCTCCACCTAGCAGGTCATCACGTCTGACACTGATTTATTACTAAATCAATTTGAAAAAAGGGAATAGGAAAAACAGCTATATGCAAACATAAAACTGAAGCTTTGCAAACAATTTTTTTACTTTTGACACATGCAGGATTTGACCTGTTCTCTCGAATCGCTCTGGGGTGTCATTAGAGGGCTCCTTATACCTTTTGGTTTCCATTACGCTTTTATTTTTCCATTTGTTTTGTCCTGGTAAATTGTTTTCCTAAATATATTGTTACTGTGCGACTCGCTGTTTTAATACAGTTCTTTCCATCATTATACCAAGAAAACGGAGTGTTTTCAATTGCCAAAATGTAATGGTCAAAGTGACAACTACTAACCATTTGGTTTCATCGAGTTGATCTATTATATCTTCATTATTTTACTTAGCGTTTAAAGGGTTAAGTAACATTCTCAAGAACACGTGCATGTAGGCATAAAAAAGGTCATACTAGTGAGTCTGTTGCCTTGAATCTCAGCAGGGTGCAGTGTCTGCCTTCCCCTTAAGGCTCCCATTAAATATCGTTATTTTTATCTTCGTTTTTTTATATGTAAATAAATTTTTTTTAATGCATGACCTGCCTCCGTCTTTTTTCGTATTATATTGCAGAATTTTATTTTTTCCCAGTCTCTCTTGATTTTCTTTTCTTACCAGCATCGTTACCTGTAGTTTTAGTATTGGAGATGCTGAAGATGCGATCCATTACACGAACAAGACAAAACATATCCAAGCACACACGTAACCATAATACGTCCCAAAGTTATTATTTCATACCATATCATATTTGTGATAAAATCCTTAAATAGAGCATTAGAGGTGACTTTTGTTAGCTGCTTAGTTTGCTGCAGTAGCACCTGAGTGTTCAACAGTGAGTCATGGATGCCATCTTCAAGTGTACCCTCTGTTTACTAATCATCATTATCAGTCCTTGTTTCTCCCAAAAGCAAGGTAACTAGCCTCATCTTTTATTTTAAGCAGATTTTAAACACAGCTTTAGGCTGAATTACACGGTACCGGACGAATTTTTGACCGTTTAAAAAGTTGTACGTTTAGGACTGTCCGTTTACACGGAACTGTGCTATCCGGACAAAAAAACAAACGCCTGGCTGAGCAAATTAAAGAGAAGGTTCCGTGTAAATAGCATTTACTGGTCAATTTTTTGTACAGTTAAAAGTTCCTCTGGTATCGTGTAAGCCTATTAAGTAAAATCACTTGCTTTTAAGAGTATTGACGCTGTACCGGATACTCAAATGAACGTAGAGTTACAAAATAGGGCCTACGATTTTACAGATACAAATGTTTGAATGCCTAGGCGTTTAATTTTGCGTCTGTATTGCACAGTTTAGTGTAGACGGAACATCCATCGTATGACTTTTCGATCGGTTCGAATTTCGTCCGGTAACCTGTAATCGTAGCCTTATTAGTCTGTGGCTATCAAAACGGTGGACATTGTCATAATTAAAATGGATTTTAGGGGGTTTTTTTGCGGATAAAAAAAAACCGGAGAAGCCGAACAAAAACCAAGCATAAATTCGACTTCATGGTACCAACAAGCCACTCCATTCATGCAAACATGCTGTCAAGTGAGAGGATTGAACCCATGACCAAAGCAATGAAAGCTGCGCATTATGAGCGCACTACAACCACGTTAGACGTCTCACCGCTGTGCTATGGATAGGGATTAAGTATTTAAGCTGACGATGAAACCGGCCGTTCATTTTTAGTCGTCCGTAGTCACAATGTGATATTAAGGAACCTCTTTTTTTTTTTAAGCGGCCAACTTGTAGTCAATCTTTTGGCTAATTGTCAAAGTCAACTGGCCGATTATCTATTCAAAGCTCTCCTAAGCGACCTCCCTGGGAAAGCGAAAAACTAGAGCTGATCGCTAACGAGAATGAGTTTTCATATACGACAATAAAATCGGGGTTTCAAAATTGTGGTCGTAACTGAAGCTAGTCGCTTACGAGAGTGGTCGCAAGGAGAACTTCGACTGTATCCTTCATATCAATCTTATGCTTCCAATAAACACCCAAAGTCTATTTATAGTAACAACTTCAAAGTTTAATTCTTTAGGGTAGCCGCATAATAGAAATGACACTCCACAATTCATTTTTTCCCAGACGCTTTATCAAAGCCAACTTGGATCGACCTCACTCAATTTGATGGTACATCTGCTGTGTTACAATGGTCATCACATGCTCGTGTTAAGTCATATGAAATTCTATATTACCCCTCTGGTGTTCCGTCGCAAGTTAAACGAATGACAATGGCATCTCGTAATAATGGAAAACAAGGAGTGCGTTTCACTAACCTGAGTCAAAATACTCGTTATGTAGCGAAACTTCGGGCTATTAGTGTTGCTGGTGACTTAGGACCGTGGATTTCTAGAAATTTGACAATATTCCGTTACGGTTAGTGAAAATATTTTTAATTTCTTTTTTTCTAGCTGTTGATAAAATATTTATTCTTACTTTCTCTCTATACAGCTATATCAAAAAAGGTTGATGAAGGTTTTGTTGCATGTTGCATGTTGCATGTTGCATGTTGCATGTTGCATGTTGCATGTTGCATGTTGCATGTTGCATGTTGCATGTTGCATGTTGCATGTTGCATGTTGCATGTTGCATGTTGCATGTTGCATGTTGCATGTTGTATGTTGCTTACCAAGCTTGAAATGCTTGAAATCTCAGTACACAAGAAAGTATGCCGGGAAAATCTGCAGACAAAGTCTGGGAAAATTCCATGTTATTATGACCTTTGGGTCATTGAATTCACATCACCCATAGAGTATTTCGGGCTTGGTATGCAACATGCAACAAAACCTTCACCGACCTTTTTTGAAATAGCTGTATATCTTATATTTATTTAATAATCGATCTATTACTGCTTTTTTCATAAACATGCGAACTCGGTATCTGCGAGCTGCACGCTGAAATTTGGTTTTTCGCCGGTTTCCATCGATTAAAAATAATCAATCGGTGCCTTTTATATTTTTGACTGGTTGCAGTGAAAAACCCAATTCCAACCGGCAACTACAGAGTTCGCGTGTTTATGAAAATTACAGTAATTCTATGTCGGTTTCCTATATTTTTTCTTCATGATTATTTTCATATAAATGAAATTTATTAGGGAATAAACGAATGTATGGCTGAATGAATGAATAAAAACGGGGTTGTTTAATTGTAGGCCATTTGGTGATAAACGTGAAGCCAACTGATCAAAAAGTGTTTGAAGGATCTACTATCATCTTGCCATGTGAAGCTTCAGGTTTTCCCACACCAAACATCACGTGGTTTTTCAGAGGCGGACCAATCCGAGTGGAACATTCGATGGAGAAGAATTCCTTGGTCCTAAACAATGTTAGACATGGAAGACACAATGGTCGATATACTTGTGTAGCTACCAGCAAGAATGGTACAGTGTCTACCTCGGCAACACTCCTTATTTATGGTAAGATAACGGTTATTGTTTTAGAAATAACCTACGCCTCGGGAAACATCATCGTCTCGAGACCATAAAACACACTTTTTCCCTCGGTCCTAGTCAATAAGTGTTAAGTAGCTATACTTTTGTGTATGAGATTCTAGATCTGTTCTCATATTTGCAGAGATCCCTCCTGCGCCAGTTTTAATAAACATCACCCAAGTTAGTCGTACATCTGCTGTGATGCAGTGGTCTTCGCCCCACCAGAACAACGCCCGTACTCGTGTGAAATCTTATGAAATCTTGTATTATCCGTCTGGTGTTCCTTCTCAAGTCAAACGAATGATTATGGCATCTCGTAAAAATGGAAAACAAGGAGTACGTTTCACCAACCTGAGTCCAAATACTCGTTATGTAGCGAAACTTCGGGCTATTAGTGTTGCTGGTGACTTAGGACCATGGATTTCAAGGAATTTTACAACTTTGCCTAACGGTTAGTGAACACAAATTCTCTTAAAGTTTATGAAAATCGAATTATTTTTTGAAATAACATCTGTATCCCAATTTTTCTTTCGTCATTCCTTCATTCCTTCTCTCCTTCCTTCCAATACCTTTCTTTTTCCTTCTTACAGATTTACACTTTTAATTCATTCATGCATTCTCTCGTTCTTTTTTCCTTCGTTATATTGCTGGTTTTGACTTCAAAACCCTTCATCTTGGTTGAACTTGAAAAAGGATTCGTGATCAGTCTCTTTTGTTATATCAACCATTATCATAAGCTCTATTTTTTGACTTTCAGCTGACCCAGTGATTAACATCAACCCCGATGATCAAAGAAAGCAAGAAGCATCCGATGTCATCTTTGGTAAGTGACGTTTTTATGTATCCTATTGTTTAAAAAAAATAGGAAGGATGGCTGGAGAAAACTATACAAGCTGACGTATTTGAAGGGTTCATTGCTTAATAATCGTCTTACAAGTTCCATTATTGTTATTAATATTATTATTATTATTATTATTATTATTATTATTATTATTATTATTATTATTATTATTATTATTATTATACGATAATGGTACCTTCTCAATGTACTGCATGTTCCGTTCTGTAAACTTTAAAATCATGATACCTGATGTGAAATGTAGGGATGGATGGATGATTAGATGGATGGGTGGATTGTTTGGTCGCTTGAAACGTGATGGAAATTATTCTTGGTTTCAGTTCGTCCAGTGATAAACTTCAAGCCGACTGATCAAACCGTGTTCGAAGGATCTACTATCCTCTTGCCATGTGAAGCTACAGGTTTTCCAAAACCAAAAATCACGTGGTTATTGAATGATGATCCAATCCCATGGGACCATTCAATAGAGAACGGTTATTTGATCATAAACAATGTTAGACAAGGAAGACATGATGGTCGATATACTTGTGTAGCTACCAGTAAGGTCGGTACAGTGTCTACCTCTGCAACACTCCTTATTTATGGTGAGTATATGGCTTTTTTTTGGATTAAGAAATACAATTTTCAATCTGGAGTTTGTGGACTTTCACACTTGAAAAATATTCTTTACAAGTCAGTTCTTAAAACTTTTAAAAGGCTAATTCTTTCATATTTTCTGTATTAATACAATAATCCCACATAATCCCAATAATCCCACAAAAGTATACCCACGATTTTTTTTGTATACTCGTAGAAAACAAGCATTTATTTCCTCACTAAAATTCTTGGAAATTCCTGGAAATCGTGCTGAAAGGCACGCATGTGCAAACGTTTTCTCTAGTGTCGATGACGGTCATTATTTCTAAAGTTGCAATGCTTTCTTATAGTAGTAGGCTGTGATGGTGGAATGGCATTCACTTTTTATCATGATTTGTTGAATATGATGTTTTTCTTCGTAGTTCAAGTAGCTGCTGCTGCACCATTCAGAGAGTACACATTTTCTCTCACAAGCCAAAGAGCGAACCTCAGTTGCTATGGACGTGGTTATCCTTCACCCAATGTTACATGGACTAAGAATGGGCTGCCTGTGTCATTGACTCAAAAAGATAGGGTTATTAACAAAACTTTAATTGAAAGTCGTTTCAATCTAGAAAGCCTCACAATTGACAAGGCAGGACGATACACTTGTGAAGTGGGCAATGGAGTGTATGGCCAAAAACCGTCAAGCGTTTCTATAGACGTTTTTCGTAAGTTAAATGATTATGTATCACATTTTAAAAGCTTAGATCTGAGAGAAAGGCTGGAAATGACCACACAATTGGGATGAATGATGAATGATGAATGATGAATGATGAATGATGAATGATGAATGATGAATGATGAATGATGAATGATGAATGATGAATGATGAATGATGAATGATGAATGATGAATGATGAATGATGAATGATGAATGATGAATGATGAATGATGAATGATGAATGATGAATGATGAATGATGAATGATGAATGATGAATGATGAATGATGAATGATGAATGATGAATGATGAATGATGAATGATGAATGATGAATGATGAATGATGAATGATGAATGATGAATGATGAATGATGAATGATGAATGATGAATGATGAATGATGAATGATGAATGATGAATGATGAATGATGAATGATGAATGATGAATGATGAATGATGAATGATGAATGATGAATGATGAATGATGAATGATGAATGATGAATGATGAATGATGAATGATGAATGATGAATGATGAATGATGAATGATGAATGATGAATGATGAATGATGAATGATGGATTGACTTTTGGTAAATTGGCTGAATGGTTGTTTGCAGAGAGTGTTGAATTGATTGGATGCTTGAAACGTGATGGAAATTATGCTTTGTTTCAGTTCGTCCATTGATAAACGTGAAGCCGACTGATCAAACCGTGTTCGAAGGATCTACTATCATTTTGCCATGTGAAGCTACAGGTTTTCCCACACCAAAAATCACGTGGTTATTCAATGATGATCCAATCCCATTGGACCATTCAATAGAGAACGGTTATTTGGTCCTAAACAATGTTAGACATGGAAGACATGATGATCGATATACTTGTGTAGCTACCAGCAAGGCCGGTTCAGTGTCTTCGTCTGCATCAGTTCTTGTTTATGGTAAGTTTATGACATTTTCCGTGGTTAAAAAGTACAATTTTCAATCCTGAGCTGGGGTCTTTAAAGTTTTTAAAGAAAATAAAAGTGGGACGAAATAATTTTAGCTGATCCAACTAAGTATTAGGTAGGTGTTCTAAAGGGGGTGAATTTTTTTTTCAAACGCTACTTTTCACTTATTTGCTATTTTTGTAGTAGGCAGTGATGGTGGAAGGGGATTCACTTTGTATTACCATCTCTTGAATATGATGTTTTTCTTCATAGTTCAAATAGCTGCTCTTGCACCATCCAGAGAGTACATCTTTTCTAATACAAGCCAAAATGCTAAGCTAATTTGCTATGGGCGTGGCTATCCTCTACTAAATGTAACATGGGCGAAGAATGGATTACCGGTGTCATTGACTCAAACAGACAGGGTTGTCAACGAAACTTTTATTGAAAGTCGTCTTAACCTGGGAAACCTCACATTTGACAAGGCAGGACGATACACTTGTGAAGTGGACAATAGAGTGTATGGTCAAAAACCGTCCAGCGTTGCTATAGACGTTTTTGGTAAGTGAAATGATTATGCATTGCATTTAAAAAAAAACTATTAACGGCTGTAAACGACCACACCAGCTAAATACAGAGCTATACTGCTGAATAGCTTGGGAATCTTTGTTGACCATGTTACGCAAGTATCAACATATTCTTTATTTCTTTGTTTATTTGTTTCTTTGTTTTCGCTTGGTATACTTCACAAACGTGAATGTCGAATTATTGATATTTGGATGGATGGATAGTTGGTACGTTGGCTGTTTTTTGGTCTGTTGGTTGATTGGTTTATTGGTTGTTTGGATGGACGGATGGGTGGATAGTTTTGTGGCTTGAAACGTGATGGAATTCATGCTTTGTTTCAGTTCGTCCAGTGATAAACGTCAAGCCGACTGATCAAACCGTGTTCGAAGGATCTACTATCATCTTGCCATGTGAAGCTACAGGTTTTCCCACACCAAATATCACGTGGTTATTCAATGATGATCCAATCCCATGGGACCATTCAATAGAGAAGGATTATTTGGTCCTAAACAATGTTAAACATGGAAGACATGATGGTCGATATACTTGTGTAGCTACCAGCAAGGCCGGTACAGTGTCTACCTCTGTATCACTTCTTGTTTTCGGTAAGTTTTGTATTTTGGTCATTTTATGCTACTAGTAGTGATTTTCACATTAAATAAGCAGTTGTTCGTGCTCAGTATTGTATTCTCAGCCTTGACACATGAGTTTTTCTTTTTTGTTTTCCTCCCGTCTTAAAATCAAATTGTGATGGATCAAGTTGAGTGTAATGTGTTGTAAATATTAAACGTAGTGGTACATGTTGTGTTTGAGGGTGTGTGTGTGTGTGGAGAACAAAGAGCTCCTCATGGGAAAATATCGCCGGTAAGATATTATTAAAATATGATGATAACATTATTGCACAAATTGATGTATAAAAAATATACTACAGGACGCATGCCATAATCATGGTTGACTTAACAAAAGAAGCCATGCAAGCAAATGCTTCTTACAAACTTATGAAATATAACTCGTCTGACGTCCAATTACGACCGAAAACAGCTGAAACTTACCCTGGGTGCCAGAGGTCCTCTCGCTCTGTAGGCGAATGGCACCACAGGCGCCAAAGAGCGCGAGGTCGAACGCCGATCGCGAGAAGCACTGGAGCGAGAGAGCTTCTTGAACTCAGGGTAGCTGACTCTTTAAAATAAAATAAAATAAAATAATCTTTGTTTCTTTCAGTGAAAGTAACTGCCCTCGTGCAAACCACAGAGTACATATTTTCTCTAACAAGCCAACGAGCCAACCTCAGTTGCTATGGGCGTGGCTATCCTTTACCAAATATCACATGGACAAAGAATGGGTTACCTGTGTCATTGACTCAAACCGACAGGGTTATCAACGAAGCCTTCATTGGAAGCCGACTCAACCTGGGCAACCTCACCATTGATAAAGCAGGGAGATACTCTTGTATCGTCAGCAATGGAGTGGATGGCCAAAAGGCGATGAGTGTTGCTATAGAAACTTTGAGTAAGTGACTTATTAATCATGAACGTATCATATTACTCGTGTACAATGACTAACAAAGCACTGTCCGTCAATCTCAACTTACCAATGTCCATACAAGCATCGGTTCACTGGCCACAGATGAAGCATGAAGTGCATGGAGGCTGCAAGGTTCAAATTTTATTACTGTTTCGAAATTACCTTCCAGCCTCCACTGAATGCTTTGTCTGTGACCAGTGAACCGATGTGTGGAAAGTAGTGATTTTTTTTATTAGGGTTTCGATGAAAATATTTTATTCCAGAAAGGAAAAATGTTAACAGTTACTGGCATCTGTGGTTTCAGTTCGTCCAGTGATAAACGTCAAGCCGACTGATCAAAAAGTGTTTGAAGCATCTACAATCATCTTGCCATGTGAAGCTTCAGGTTTTCCCACACCAAATATCGCGTGGTTATTCAATGATGATCCAATCCCATGGGACCATTCAATAGAGAACGGTTCTTTGGTCATAAACAATATTAGACATGGAAGACATGATGGTCGATATACTTGTGTAGCTACCAACAAGGCTGGTACAGTGTCTACTTCTGCATCAGTTCTCATTTATGGTAAGACAAGAGCTATCTTTAAGCTCATACTATGAACATCGATTTTGGCTTTAAATTAGTACTTCCGCTAATCCTTGTCTTTACACAAGAGAGTTTCTCTAAGGGTTCAACGCTTATCTTCCCTCACTCTGTATAATCTAAAATTCAAGTTTATCATGAGAGAGTCCAACTAAATACTTCTGATAAATTCATCTAACGTAGCCGGCTATGACGTCCCAGCCACGTGTACGAACAAGAACTTATTCCTTATAGAATAAAAAGAAACTTAAAGCTGACTGTTGTCTTTGTTTCTTTTTCCAGTGAAATTATCTGCTCATGCACCAGTAAGCGAGTACATCTTTTCTCTGACAAGCCTAAGAGCGAACCTCAGTTGCTATGGAGGTGGCTATCCTCTACCAAATATCACGTGGACTAAGGATGGGTTACCTGTGTCATTGAATCAAACAGACAGGGTTATCAACGAAACCTTTATTGAAAGTCGACTAGACCTAAGTGATATTACATATGATAGAGCAGAAAGATACTCTTGTATCGTTGCCAATGGACTGCAAGAGCCGATAAGCGTTGCAATAAAAGCTCTGAGTAAGTGAAAGGTTTTCATTACGAGCCTGCAACAATATGCAAACACTGCGCAAACAGTGTACACAAGTACTTCTATTGCTTGGTATCAATCACCTGAATAAATGTCATTATCTACAATGACAGGCAAACACTGTCCGTTATGTGCTATCACCCAGAGAGTATTCTACTGGTTTCCATCATTAGCTGAATGAATCTCATGAATAGACCTCATCGGCTTGGGTGTAATGTTGTCCCATTTCAGACCACGTGTCATTCTCTTGAGAATAAGATTCTTTGTTTGAGTTGTATCCATATTCATGTATCTTCTCATGCGCAACCGTTAAACAATAAAATGATACTCGAGGGAATGACACGTGGTCTAAAAAGGGAAAACATTACACCCAAGCCGATGAGGTCTATTTTATTACTATTGAACATTTTCATTTCGTTTTAAATTTTACTCTCACCTGTAAAACAATCCTAAAAGACCGTAAAGGACAAAATACATATTCTGGATCAAATACTTCCTTTGGTTTCAGTTCGTCCAGTGATAAACGTGAAGCCAACTGATCAAAAGGAGTTCGAAGGATCTACTATCATCTTCCCATGTGAAGCTTCAGGTTTTCCCACACCAAATATCACGTGGTTATTTAATGATGATCCAATCCCATGGGACCATTCAATAAAGAAGGATTCTTTGGTCCTGAACAATGTTAGACATGAAAGACACAATGGTCGATATACTTGTGTAGCTACCAGCAAGGCCGGTATTGTGTCTACTTCTGCAACACTCCTTATTTATGGTAAGATAAATGCTATTGTTTTATGCTACGAAAAGTCATATATATGATTACACAAAGTAATAGTAGCTGAAAAAAACTCTTAAGGGTAAGTACTAAATTGACCACTTTAGAAAAGAGCAAAATTTTTGAAATTTTAACTAATTTAAGGTGGCTTCCTATAGTATTTTTCAGACCATACCTTTCATTTTTATTTGGCTTATTCATAGTCTTAACTTATACCTATATACTTGATTTTTGAACCAGTTATAGAACTAAGATGAAATTTTAAAATTATGTTAATTTTAGCTTGATTGACGTTACCTTGGCAACGATAAACAAATATTGTTGAAATTGGTTTTTATCGAATAACTCTAAAACTCGATGAGACCTAAACAAGCGGTAAACGACATCATCAACTTCAAGCTATTGCAAAACGATTCCAACTACCTTAAAGAAAATCAATCTGTTAGATTTCAACTAATTCGCCGAAATATTCTAAAGCCGTGATTTTCGCATATTGAAAGTTACGGCGGCCCTTGAGATACTCAGAAATTACTATTAAAATACTCCAAAACAAACCCTTCCTAATACACTGCCTACTGGCTAAATACTAAAAGTTAATTCTCTTTCAAACCAGAGATTTTTTTTCCCTTGCGTAATTATTTTGATAAATTTTACCTGGCTAACATGTTCAAATTGGTAGGAGTGTTTTTATCAAAATATTCACGCAAGGAAAAAAATATATCTCTGGTTTGAATGAGAATTAACTTTTAGTATTTAGCCAGTAGGCAGTGTATTAGGAAGGGTTTGTTTTGGAGTATTTTAATAGTAATTCGGTTTTTCTGAGTATTTCTGGGGCCGCCGTAACTTTCAATGTGCGAAAATCACGGCTTTAGAATATTTCGGCGAATTACTTGAAATCTAACAGATTGATTTTCTTTAAAATAGTTGGAATCGTTTTGCAATAACTTGAAGTTGATTATGTCGTTTACCGCTTGTCTAGGTCTCATCGAGTTTTAGAGTTATTCGATAAAAAACAATTTCAACAATATTTGTTTATCGTTGCCAAGGTAACGTCATTCAAGCTAAAATTAACATCATTTTAAAATTTCATCTTAGCTCTATTACTGGTTCAAGAATCAAGTATATAGGTATAAGTTAAGACTATGAATAAGCCAAAGGAAAATGAAAGGTATGGTCTGAAAAATACTATAGGAAGCCACCTTAAACTAAGCATCTCAAGATTGGTAAGTCTGGAAATTTGAAACATTTTATGTTTTAATGAAAAGAATCAGAATTACAGGCTTTCAAAAGTGTAAAAACTTTACAGAGGATGTATGGTTAGGGAAGGGGGTTGGGCGACATTCCATTCTAATGACGACAATAACAAATTCTTTGTTGGTTGTCTGAATAGAAGTCTTATTCGATATTTCTGTTCCAGTGAAAGTAACTGCCCTTGCGCCAACCAGAGAGTACATATTTTATCTGACAAGTCAAAGAGCCAACATCACTTGCTATGGACGTGGCTATCCTCTACCAAATATCACATGGACTAAGGATGGGCTCCCTGTGTCATTGAATCAAACAGACAGGGTTATAAACGATACCCTTATTGAAAGTCGGCTGAACTTGGGCAAATTTACAATCGAAAAAACGGGACAATACTTTTGTCACGTGGGCAATGGATTTAATGGCCAGGAGACAATAAGCGTTGCTCAAGAAGTCTTGCGTAAGTGACTTGATTTTATACAGCTATTTGAAAAACAGTTGGTAAAGATTTTGTTGCATGTTGTATTCCAAGTTTGAAATTGTGGATTATAAGTAATTAGTATAAATACGAAGGTGATTATACAAAATCGCGCGCTCTGATTGGTTTTCAAAACCAAAATCAAAATAATCCGAGATAGAAGTTCTATCTCGGATTATCAGCCGATAATCACCTTTTCGGACAAAATGGCTGTCAGCGTGACCGTCGCGCTTTTAAAAAATAAAATATTTTCACTTTCAATGTTGTTTCCTTCTTTCTTTTTCGAAATAATCACCTTTGTATTTATACTAAAACAATTATTCACCTCAGGCTCAGTGATTATCGATGAATATTTACCTCGCAGCAGAAAATGTGCCGGAAAAGCGAGCAGACAAAGTTTCATTTTTTTGTGACTTTTCGCTGATTTTTTTCCCGCATACACTTTGCCAATAGTGCGCAATTACCTTAAGTTATGAACTCTTGTGTTCCTCTTATTTTTTTCTTCAAAATCCTACTATTTGTTTATAGTTTATCCAGTGATAAACGTGAGGGCGACCGATAAAAAAGCGCTCGGAGAATCTACTGTCAACTTGCCTTGTGAAGCTTCAGGTTTCCCCAAACCAAATATCGCGTGGTTATTCAATGGTGATCCAATCCCGTGGGAGCATTCAATAGAGAACGGTTCTTTGGTCCTAAACAATGTTGAACGTGGAAGACATGATGGTCGATATACTTGTGTAGCTACCAGCAAGGCCGGCAAAGTGTCTACTGCTGCATCACTTTTTGTTTATGGTAATATTATTTGTTGTGAATTAATTAATCCGATCAATTTTTTATTTTAATTTTTAATTTTTATGTATTGGCGGCCATGGTTGGTTATCTCTTTCGGTGTTAGTAGTTTTAAAGAATGCACAAATTCAACAACCCGAAAAGTAAATTATCGCATACAAACCTTCACTGAAATATGAATATTCTATACAAAATTGCCCAGGGGCTAAACAAAATTGAGGCTAACCTGACAAATAGTGAACTCGAAGTTGGAGTATACTGGAAAAGGAAAAAAATGTAAAACCTTTTTGTTACCAGTGAGATTTCTAATATAAACTTCTTTCGTCATTTAGATAGGCCATCTAGCTTTGCGAAGAAGAGAAAATTCGTTTTCTCGGTTATTGCAAGTGACTATGTCTTTCTGACTTGCTATGGGAGTGGCAATCCTCGGCCAGTAGTTGTATGGGAAAAGGATGGTTCACCTGTGTCATTAAACCAAACAGACATCGTCATTAATGACACCGTGGTTGAAAGTCGATTACATTTGGGCAACTTTACACGTGAAAAGGCTGGTACATATCACTGTTACGTCAAGACTCGTTTGGATGGCGTCTACATTCCAGTACCCGGAAGGCTTGCTATAAGAGCATTGTGTAAGTGATATTAGAGCGGTTTTCGTATAATTGGAAAACCTACGGTACTGACTTACGACACGTACACGGTCCCACATGCTGTAACATTGAAATTTTCCATCAATATCACCACTACCACTACCACCACCACTACCACTACCACTACCACTACCACTACCACTACCACTACCACTACCACTACCACTACCACTACCACTACCACTACCACTACCACTACCACTACCACTACCACTACCACTACCACTACCACTACCACTACCACTACCACTACCACTACCACTACCACTACCACTACCACTACCACTACCACTACCACTACCACTACCACTACCACTACCACTACCACTACCACTACCACTACCACTACCACTACCACTACCACTACCACTACCACTACCACTACCACTACCACTACCACTACCACTACCACTACCACTACCACTACCACTACCACTACCACTACCACTACCACTACCACTACCACTACCACTACCACTACCACTACCACTACCACTACCACTACCACTACCACTACCACTACCACTACCACTACCACTACCACTACCACTACCACTACCACTACCACTACCACTACCACTACCACTTCCACTACCACTACCACTTCCACTACCACTACCACTACCACTACCACTACCACCACCACTACCACCACCACTACCACCACCACTACCACCACCACTCCACCACCACTACCACTACCACCACCTAATTGCTGTCGGTGTTTGGTTGCTAGTTGTCAAACTAACACCAAAACTGAATTAATACTGGGCGAGGCTCAATTCACTCGGCAGTTAGCAGCGTTAGCTGTGCTCTGATTAGATTAGATAAATATCAATTTCTGGGCTCGAAAAAGTGAATATCATTTTGTGTTATTCATTGAATATCGATTTTTTGCGTTTTCTGTTTTCATTGAAGTCTTTTTGTTTCGTCAATGCTCAGTTTATCCAGCAATTATAACAGAAACAGTTGAGCAAGATTCTATAGAAGGATCTACTGTTGTTTTGGAGTGCAAAACTAAAGGGTTTCCACAGCCAACCACCACCTGGTTATTCAATGAAAAGCCAATCCCATTTGAACATACCATTGATGAAGAAGGTTCTATAGTGTTGGAGAATGTTAGGCATAACCCTCATGCTGGTAAATATACTTGTGTAGCTACCAGTGAAGCCGGCACAGCACGACATTTTGCATGGCTTTTTATTGATGGTAGGTTGCTTGGTTGTTTTAAATCAGTTTTTCTTCCTTATTAAAAAGTAATATGTGTATTCCTTCACACTTTATACACTACACTACACTACACTACACTACACTACACTACACTACACTACACTACACTACACTACACTACACTACACTACACTACACTGCACTACACTGCACTGCACTGCACTGCACTGCACTGCACTGCACTGCACTGCACTGCACTGCACTGCACTGCACTACACTGCACTGCACTGCACTACACTGCACTGCACTGCACTGCACTGCACTGCACTGCACTACACTGCACTACACTACACTACACTACACTACACTGCACTACACTACACTACACTGCACTACACTACACTACACTACACTGCACTGCACTGCACTGCACTGCACTACACTACACTACACTACACTGCACTGCACTACACTGCACTGCACTGCACTGCACTGCACTACACTACACTACACTGCACTGCACTGCACCACACCACACCACACCACACCACACCACACCACACCACACCACACCACACTACACTACAACGTATATAATAAAACAGATAAAACAGCTTTTTCCGTTCAGTAATAAAGCCCTTAGGACGCGCCGAAACCACTTAAGTGTGAGAAGCACTCACCTATGGCTCGTCACTTCCTGCGTGCTTTAATGACTGAACGGAGCTTGGAAAAAACTGTTATATTTGTTAAATATTGTTAGGAGGCTGTCCCTCTAACTGGGAGACCTACCGAGGTTCAAGTTCCTGCTATCGTATTGTCACCACCCGAACAGCAAAGTGGGACCACGCCCTTCGATCATGTATATCGATGGGTGGGTACCTGGTGAAGATCAATTCAGAGGAAGAGAATCGCTATGTGACCAACTTGGCATTTCGAGCTACTTCAGCGGGTTTGATGTGGATCGGGCTATCCAGAAGTAAGTACTTGACTTTGCCGCATACATCTACATAAAGCTTTGTTTTTCTTAAAATATGGTTAGTACTGCTCCTGAAACGTCTGGAAAACTCCTGGAATGAAAAGTGGAACGATCTGAAAAAAAAATTTAATGTAGGCATTAATATTCGAAAACATCATGTCAAATTTTGAAGAATTTAAAGAAAAAATGTAACAGAGAATGTAAAATTCGCTAGCAAAAAATGTAAAAAGAATAAACGCGACTCGTCGCGACTTGCCATTTTCGCATGGGAATTTCTTTATCGCTCAATCGGAATGACCTTGGCCCGTCGTAGTTTGATTGATGGAAGACAAAACACAAGACGTCTGGAGTTGGTTGGGTACAGAATTATGAAAAGCACTGTAAATAACAAGATATTCCTGATATTCTCTTGCACCCTCCACTTATCTCATTTAACCTTATCTTTGTATTTGTTTGAGTTTGCTTGGTGTGTTGCTCTCAGTTTCCTTTGAACTGAGGGTTTTTCTCCGGGCTCTCCGGTTTTCCTCCCTGCCGTAAAAATCAACATGTGAGTCGAGTGTTGTATGTACGTTGTAAATATAGAATGACTTGTAGTGGTAATGTGTGTGGAGCAAACCTCACGGAAGAGCCCCGTACAGGGAGTGATGGTTGTAAGAATATGGGAAAAATTTAAAAACTTTGATGTCAATATTCGTAAAGCATCTTTAATTCTTATTCACAGTTAAGAACGTTAATTTCCGCTGGACTGATGGTACAAGTTTGTCAGGCCGATATTCAAAATGGAATAGTGGAGAACCAAACAATGCTAGAGGCAACGAGAACTGTGGACACCTTTATGTTCGCGGAGGCAGTGCATCTTATTGGAACGATCACCTCTGCAATTACCCGGGAGAAAAACCTTTCTATGCTTGCGAAAGAGAAAGGATCTAATGATACCAAACATCTCTCAACGATTATCATGTATTTTTGTTAATTTCTTTGATTGTAGGATATAGAGGTTAGATAATGGTTTCTGATTGGCTTAGTTCGGTAAGTACGTTTTCTTGATTGTAAGAAAATGCCTTCAAAAGTTCAGTTTTTATTACAGCATGACTCATCATCAAAAGTCGTACATTTTAGGGAATATCTGTGGGAAAAACTTCGATCACTTTTTTAGTGAGCCCAAAATACATTACAAATTGGCAGGAAATTAGTTATATTCTGGCACCATGGACGCTATAGTTTTCATATTGTCGCATATTTTTGGCATTTTCTTTAATACACTTTTTGATTCAAATATTCAATGCATTTGATGAATAGATTTTTTAATCACTTGAGTCCAGCTGAGTTGACCTTCAGAACAAACTCAAGGTCAACCAATCAGAATTGAGGATTCGACATCCTATCTTGATTGGCATTTCCCATTATTCTGCCAAGAGAATTTATGAAATATATACGAGTTCTTTGTTCTTTAGATTAAGCGTAAACGCTAGTCGAACTCATGGCGGAATTTTATTTCAATCAACAAGAAAAGTCTACATTGTATACTCAGAAAATGCTCAAAAAATGCTAACCAAAAATAGTGACCCATAACTCCTTTCGGGGAAGGCGATCAACTCAACTGGTCTTTTGATCTCAGTTAAAGCTTAGCAGCTAGTACTGAGTCTTACTATTTATAGCTATTATATAAATGAAAATAAAAATGATATATATAGTGATTGGGATTTATTTGCTGTTTGTCGTTATGCTTCACAGAACTTGCATGTTTATCTGTAGCTTGCTTTCAAATTCTCCATAATCGTCAAAATACTCAGCTACGGTGGATTAAAGGTAAAACGTCGAACTTCACATGAGCTTTACGGTATCCAGAACTTTCGTAATGTTTGTACTCAAACGCTTTTCCCTGAAAACCTCGACCAATTTGAGTTTTTGATTCGAAGTTTTCAAGCGGCCATGTTTGTTTTCATTGACAACTTGGCGCATGCGCAAACGTTTTTCAGCCCTGGCGTTAGCACATACATTGCCACCGACTTACGTTCCGCCTTACGTGGCCTCTTTGCCAAGCGTATGATATAGTGGTTCTGAAGTGCCCCCGGAAGTGCCATCAAATGTGGTAGTTTTTTTCTTCCATTGCGCGCTCTGTGGCCCATTATGTGCCTTGCACGAATTGGCTTGGGCTCCCTGTGGTGAATTTCTATATCAGTGAGGTGACGTCATTCGAAACTCACCGTTAGTTTGAACAATTTATTCATGCCCTAGAAAATGGCTGCCGCGAAACCCCTCTATTGTCCATTAGTCGTCTATTAGGGGGCTTGCACAAACATATTTTGGGTTCCCTGTGGCTTATTGCTTTGGCGTCATTCAGGCTTGACAAACAAAATGGCCGAACGAAATAGATAGAAAATCATTCCAACAAGACGATAATAAATGATTGCCCTGGTAAATGCTGTATTCAAAATTTAGAATATTTCTGAATTGGAGATCTAGAGTTTTCCGAATTTGAGTGCTGCAGGATTTGAAATTGGCAATAATTTTTACAAGTTTCCCTACCTAATTTGATACAGCCATTCCATGATTTACAAATACAAGTATTGGGATTCAGCAAAAAATGTTAAGGTTGAATTTTGGCGATGATCACACTTGATGCACGAAACCCCTCTATGGCCCATTATACACAAATATTATTGCACAAATATGTTTTGGGCTCCCTGTGGTTAATTGCTTTCATTAACGAAGTGACGTCATTCGAACCTCGACAAAACAAAATGGCCGACCAACGCGAACGATTTCCTCTACACAAAGCTGTCTACGAGGGAAATCTTCGTAAAGTATCCTCCTGCTTACGAACCTGTGATATCGATGAACAAGACAACCACGGTAAGAGCCGTCTTTTCTGACCAATAACGTTGTTAAATCAACATTATTTTTGTTTTATTGTTTGTTTATGTACGAAGCCGGTGCCAACTGACTTCTAGTGTTCTTTATTCTTTACTTATAAAAACTGGGTTTAAAAAGCAATCCGTGATAGCGTTCCTAATTCTCAAGTTATTGCCCTCTTCTTTTGAGAATGATATCGAGTGTCATCATAGATTTTCTCTTTTTGATGACGTTTTAATAAGCTTAATTGCCAATCAAAGAAATATTGACGAAGAAGCTAAAATTCGAAATTTAGTCTTGATGGAGTCATGGTCTACAGCCTTTAAGAAATTTAGGAATTTTTCCGTTACAACCTGAAGCTAAAATAATATAATTATAACTATTAGATTCTAATTTTGAGTCCTGTTTTCTTCTTTGCTCTTTAAAAGTCGGAATTTAAGCTTAGACGAAGCTTTGATTGAAGTCTCTATTTCACATTCTTTTGTCTGAAATATCAACAGTGTCGCCACAAAAAACTTTTAGTTTTTCTGTTATTACTGCTGGTTTGAATTAACTACTTTATTGTAATGGAATTAACAGATAACTCCTGCTATAACCACATTTATTGATTCGAGGTTTAGATTCCAAATCATTTTTCTAGGTACAGTATTATTTAAGTTTATTGTATAAGCTCATTTTTTTTATAAATAGGTGTGTGATATTATTATACAATGTTTATGTAATGTAGTTATCGATGCTGAAGAGGTCGGACAAAAGAATGATCTTTGGACTTTTTAATTTATATTTCAATATAAAAGTTTGTGAATTCAATTTATCCTGCACAGGAGAATGAAGGTCTATCTTAGGAGAATATAATTATAGGGATGTTGTTTGATTAGAACTCTTATTAGCGGCCAATATGAGCTTAAAACAAATATTGATGCCAAAACTGGTGCATAATTTCCCTGTTCTCAGTCCCTTGATTCAAGGGTTTTTCTCCAAGTTCCTCAATTTTCCTCACTAATATATCAAATTCTAATCTCATCTGTGAGTTATGCATTCCCTGATTTTGGTCAGCCTAGAGGTTGTTCCAGTGATCAATCTTTGAGTTAGCTATGCCCTGACTTAAATCATCCTTGAGGTTGTTTCAGTATTCAATCTGTGAGTTTAATAGTAATTCCTGAGAGGTTGTTTCAGTTTTGATCTGTAAAATTACTGTTCTTTGACTTAATTAGATCAGCCCAGAGGTTGTTTCAGGGTTTGATCTGTGAGTTAGTTGTGCCCTGACTTAGACCAGCTCAGAGGTTGTTTCAGGGTTTGATCTGTGAGTTAGTTGTGCCCTGACTTAGATCAGCCCAGTCAGGTTGTTTCAGGATTTGAGTAGATGGATGCTTGGTTTGGTTTGAGGGCCAGAAGTTACAAAACTGTAAATGGTTATGTTATTGCATTTCCCTCTTGAAATACAGTTATTGTATCAATTGTCATATCGTATCCATTTTTATAAATTAATAAATTAATTAATTTATGAACAATATTGAAGCAGAGATACCCAGTTCAGCATAGCTGGTTCAAATGGGGCCCTGCACGTACAAAACATACATCACGTTGTGTTTACATACATAAAGTTATAACTTACTATAACTTTGAATTATGATAAATGAATATAGACAAATATAATATAGATAGATAAATATAAATAAATTCATAAAAAGTGAATGCTATTTCTACTATTGATAATTATTGTATCAGGTAATTATAAAGTGCTATGCATAATATACAGTATTTAAAATTCATAATTTTTAAGATAACTTTTTTATAAAAGGTCTAAAAATAATTTCTTGACACCTCTTAAAAGTCATTAATTGTTCCTTATTGAAAATAGATGTTTTTATGACTCAATTCCACAGATCTATTCATTCTTATATTTTGTGAGTAAAAAATCCATAGATACCATCATGAGGCCATGGAATTTAAATTCATTGGTATACATTATAAATTAATTTGATTACAAAGTCAGTATTTATAAATACTGGCTCTCATATATTGTGATCCACTTTCATTCAGACACACACTACTACTACTACTACTACTACTCGCAATATTAATATTTAAACAATATTGACTCCCCAATCGGTGTGGGTCGGTGGTTCACAGGCCAAAGCACACCGTTAACCCATTGAAATCCTACCAACAGCCTACCAATACCCTACTGGCAATACAGGCATCTTATTGTTTATCATTACTGCTTTTTAATGTTCAATATGCAACTCTATTCTTTTCTTTATTTCGTGGGGGGGGGGGGGGGGGGGGGAGGGGGGGAGGGGAGGGGTACATATGATCAATAATCAATAATCATAGGTTAAACCCCAGTGGCAAGGGACAGAGTAAGACAAGAAGTTTTTAAAGCCATGTCATACTTGCCCATCTTTCTATAGAGGCAACAGCTCTGACTGTTTTAGTATTCATGAACAACATTTAGAATAGATCTGAAATCAAAGTGACTGTGATATTTAAAGGTAGGGGTGGGGTGTTACTGTGATACTGCTGGTAAATCATGGCAAAAAATAACCACATTAGAAAAACACTGAATAATATTATAATTATAACCCTCAAATTCATTGAAAATGGTTTTTGGCTTCAATCTTTAAACATTTTAAATATTCAATAATTCATAAATAGTCAGGTAGTATTATTGACAGTCATTGATTCTTTACCCCGCCATTTAATGTATGCATTGTTTTATTGTGTTTTTAGGTAACACACCACTACACATTGCTGTTCTTCTTGGTAGGAGAGGTATGTTGTCCACACATGATGCTATAACCTTAGATAATTTAAATAAGATCAGTAACTTTATTTAACTATTTTAAGTGGTTGGGAAATGAAGTTCTTTTTACCTTTTACCTAAACAATGGATGACCAACAGACAACTTCTGGCCAAGATTGGTTCTTTTATCAACCTAATTCCCCTTTGGCCAGTCCCTAGACTGATCGCATTGAGTGGTCACATCAGTCCGATGTGGTTGGTCATCATGTCCAGCCAATAAACAGCTTTTATTTTAAGCCCTGTAATACATTTTGTTCTGCTATTGCAGACCAGATAATCCGATTAATTATTGACTGGTAGACAATAATTATTTATTGATACTGTAGATTGATCTTTTTTCTCTAAATCCACCACTGAACTAATCCTTTTTTGCTTCAATCATTTTTTGCTTTCAGAGTGTGTGTATCTCTTGTTGGCTCATAATGCTCAGATAAAAGTTAAAAATAATCATGGATGGAGTCCTTTAGCTGAAGCAATCAGTTATGGTGACAGACAAATAAGTATGTTGATCATTGGAACTCTAAATTCAAATATCTTCTTTTAATTATATACCCATTCTTTGTTTGCGCATGATGTCATAATGGCCATGTTCAGTTCATACTGCAAGAGGAATTGGTAAACCAGATATTATTATTATTATTATTATTATTATTATTAATTTAATAAGAAAACTAAAGAAACAAAATTCTGCTGACGTTTCGTGGTCAACATGACCACATTATCAAAGCAAAATGTAAATGCGAAAGTACAGATGTAGACTAATAAAGAGATTCAAAACAATAGAACAAAAGAAACGAAAACAGCTAAGTAAAGATCTGTGCGATGCAGAGTACATCGGATACACAAAGCGTCATCTTCACTTGAGGATCCATGAACACTCGCGTGACTCATCCTCGATCGCCAAACATCTTAAGGACACACATGGTCAAATGACTAACACGGACATTCATAATAGCTTTACTGTTATGAAAAAATGCCAAAGTGAAATAGACTGTAGAATTTATGAGATGTTATTCATCCATAAATTTAAGCCTAATTTAAACATCCAATCAGACTCCATCAAGGCTAAACTCTTAGCTGTTTAAAGAATTAGACAAGCGTAAACATTTAAAAGTGCCTATATAATAACCCTTATACAGTTTTTCATTTTCTGTATAAAGGATGCAAAAAAAGTTGATAAGCTCTTTTACAGTACTTTTAGTAGTCCATGATAGGACATGAGAGGTCTAATTTCAAATTTTTCATATGAACTTTTTTTCAGTCACTTCAGTTTTAAAGAAACTCAAGGGACAGAGCAGAGAAAGTATAGAAGATAGAAGACCACAGTTAATAGAAGCTCTCAAACAAGTTTGTACTTTGTCTTTATTCCCTTCCATCTTCTTCCTATTTTACTTTCTTCCCATTCCATTTTTATTACTTTTTCACTTCTGCTATATTTCCTGATTTTTCTTTTCTTTCGTAATTGTCTGGTTTTCTAATAATGTCTTTACATTCCCTTCTTCTCACCTCTCTTTATTCCCTCCATCTTTCCTCTCTTCTCTCTCTTTCCCTTTCTTTTCCTTCTTCCTTGCTTTCTATCCATTTTTTTACTTTTCCCTCATCTTCTTTCTTTCTCTTTTATTTTTCCACTGTACCCATCTTTCCTACACTATATTAATTTCTCTGGGAAGCTCAGGTGGTGTAGCCGTGAGAGTGCTTGCCTCTCACCAAGGTGACCTGGGTTCAATTCCAAGACTCAGTGTCATATGTGAGTGGAGTTACTTGTTGGTTCTCTCCTGTTCTTTGAGGGATTTTTCCTGGGTTCTCTGGTTTTCCTTCCTAAACAAAAAATCAACTGAATTCCAATTTCAGTGGATGAATAGATGCCACTGCTAAATCCCTTTTTTTTTTATTATTTATCTCTCTTCTCTCTTCTTCTTCTCTGCCTATTCCCTGTTCCTTTGTTCTCTCTGCCCTTCTAAATTTCATCCTCCTTCACTGCCATAGATCTCTCTCTCTCTCTCTCTCTCTCTCTCTCTCTCTCTCTCTCTCTCTCTCTCTCTCTCTCTCTCTCTCCCTCTCCCTCTCCCTCTCCCTCTCCCTCTCCCTCTCCCTCTCCCTCTCCCTCTCCCTCTCCCTCTCCCTCTCCCTCTCCCTCTCCCTCTCCCTCTCCCTCTCCCTCTCCCTCTCCCTCTCCCTCTCCCTCTCCCTCTCCCTCTCCCTCTCCCTCTCCCTCTCCCTCTCCCTCTCCCTCTCCCTCTCCCTCTCCCTCTCCCTCTCCCTCTCCCTCTCCCTCTCCCTCTCCCTCTCCCTCTCCCTCTCCCTCTCCCTCTCCCTCTCCCTCTCCCTCTCCCTCTCCCTCTCCCTCTCCCTCTCCCTCTCCCTCTCCCTCCCTCCCCCTCCCCCCCTTGTAACGACTTTCCCTACACCTTCATCAAAGTTTCAAACCAATAAAAACTGTTTTTATAGATCTATGACTTGAAATATTCTTACATAATGAATATAAAGACCAATGAGCAATACAGTTATAACTTTTGTTTTTAGCTTGGAGATTTTTATGTAGAAATAGCATGGGACTTTCAAAGTTGGGGTAAGTTAAACTTATAACAATCTTTATAACCATTCTTGTTGCTATGTGCTGATCAAGACAAACGTCATGACAGGTTAATTGGCAGGAAACTGCCATCAATCAAAATAAGTCTTTTTTTATATATTAATTTGTACCATAATTTCCTATTCTTATGATTATTTGATTGAAAGCAGCCTTTTGTCAACCAGACTGTCATGCCTTTTGTTGTAATCAGTGTGTGGTAATAACAATACCATGGTAGCAATTGCATACTTGAAGATTCCATATTTGAAAATTTCGTAAAACTTGCTGAATTTTTTTTTTTTTCTTTTTAATTTGTAGTTCCATTGCTGTCAAGAATTCTTCCATCAGATACATGTAAAATATATAAGAAAGGATGTTCAATAAGGTTTGTGTTGCACATTAAATTTTGTACGGAATTAGGGATAATTTATTGAAAAAAAATAGGAAATGCATGCCTGTGCTGTGTGCAGTTATAAAGCATGTGCGACTGGCGGAACATGAAAGAAGTGTTAGAAGAAGCATGCATGATGTGTACCGGAGTACTTCACTTCTCAAGTTTTCTTACAATCCCAATGTGCACTTTTATTGGTTGAGAACTGTGCTGTAGTATTGAATGAAGCACAATTACTCATGTAATCTGCAGTGTCCAACAAACTGTAGTTGTTTGTACTTCAGCTTGTGTTTCTCTGAACACTTTTTTACACTTTTTCTGTACCTACAGTACGTCATTTCGTGCATGTATTACTTAATGGAGCATGGAAAAAAAATATTTTTTTTTTTTGATAAAAATTATTAAAATTTATTATCAACTTTAGGATGGATAGTACACTTGTAGACTTTACAGATATGAAATGGCAGAGAGGAGATGTAACATTCATTTTCAATGGCGATGGTAAAGGTATGATACACAATAGGTTCCAATTCTCAGGAGATTAAAATTATTTTGCTTTGTCCTCCAAATTGAACTACTTTGACATCACTTTTGGTGGTGTATAGGTGTAAACATGAATGTGGTCAAATGCTTAGATGTGAAATCGCTTGATTCCCAAAGCCTGAGGTCAATGCTCCTTTCCGTAGTCTTCCCACAATCCCTTATGACCCCAGCGCGAGCTCGAGGTCAGGGTAAAATTTGCATAAAAATGTACAAAAAATATGCAAATTTTACCCTGACCTCGAGCTCTCGCTGGGATCATAAGGGATTGTGGGAAGACTACGGAAAGGAGCATCCCCAGTCACTTCCCACTCTTTCAGTTCCATTTTCTCTCACGTTATTTGTTACTCATTTTCCCCCTTTTTCTTCTCAGGAAAAAATTCTTTTGCAGTATTAGATAATGAAAGGAAAGTATTCCAGAGGCTACGAACAGAGGTAAAAACCATGTCTTAATGTGTTTGGAATTCGTGGTTCCGACCTAGCCAATAGTGCACCGACTATTTACTGATCAACGGTGTTCATGTAGCCTGCGTAGGAGCGCTTTTGGTTTTTTTTTTTTTGGGGGGGGGGGGGGAGGGGTGAGGAGAAATGTTTTGAGAACTGGGGAGGATGGAAAAAGAAGAGGGAGAGAAAAAGCCCGTGCATAGAAGTATGCGATTAATTTAAATGTGGTCATACTTTAGATTATTAAAAGAGCGCGGCCCTCAAATAAGCGCCGCCCCGAATAAGCCGACCGCAAACGTAACACTAAAAATTAAAAAAACACCGCGGCGCTTAATTGTGTAAATACGAAAAATTTGACAAAAATATTGGCCAAAAAGTGGTTTAGGGTCGTGGGTGGGGTTGGGTGGGAAACGGTGTGTCCACCCCCCTATCCTCTCCTACTCCTACGTCTGTGATATTTCAACAAAGATTTCCCCCGGATGCTAATTCTTGACTTTATTATTTTCAGGAAACAGAATCCGAAATAGAAGAAGAAGTTGATTTACTAATGAGCAGGTATGAAATAGTGATTGGGGAACAGAGGTGGTGTGTGCTACGTTTTTACCACTAATTTCATTTCTACGCGCCCGACTTTGTTGTGCGAGTTTGGCGATGCTCTTCCGTCAATCAAACTGATTGGATTATATTCAAGTCGAGTCGAGTGTTTGAATAGAAACTCGAAGAAAAATTTCTTTAAACAGAAAATTTGGCGCGTAGCAATGAACTCAGTGGTAAATTCGACGAAGGATTAAAGACTGAAACGTGCGATGCCTCAAACGGCGGAGAGGAAGGGGCTTGGAGTGGCTATACTCCCCCCCCCCCCCTCCCAGTTAATGTTAATAAAAATAAGATAAATAAATGTGATAAATGTTATTCCAATTGGAATTTAGAAGTTGTTTTTTACGGAGGGAGGAAAACCGGAGAACCCGGAAAAACCCTCGAAGCACAGGAGAGAACCAACAAACAACTCTACTCACATACGACACCAAGACTGGCGGGACTAATGTTAGTTTTATTCAAAACTCTCTATACTAGGCGTTAGATTACGATAATGTTTTCCCTACATATATGTAGCCTTGAATCTCTGGACTTTATTCCATTAACCTTCGCTGGCGTTGGGCAACATTAAGTGTAAGGCAGAATCACGATATAATTTAAGATCATCCAAAGAACTGTTGCTCGAGATACCGAGAATAAGATCTTTAGCCACTCTTGGCGACCGCGCATTTGAAGTCGCTGCGCCTAAGCTCTGGAACGGCCTCCCGGCAAATGTACGCAATGCCAGCAACGCGCAATCTTTTAAGAAACTGCTTAAGACGCATTTATTTAATAAGTATTTTAAGGATAAATTTTAGATTATATATTATACTTATAGATACTATTATTCCCTGACCCCTTGCATCGATCCCTGGTTGCCTTTGGTGGGTAAAGCACGACTATTGCCGGTTCGTTGCTTACCCTCCAAGTGCGCTTCCTGGGATCGATGCAATGAGTCCAATTATTATATATATTAGAATAGATTTGTATAAGATTTAGACATATTAGATTTTAGAGTATATTTATAGTGTTTATTATTAGTTGTAATGCGCGTGTGAGCATCTTTCCATGAAACACGCGCAATATAAATATTAAATTATTATTATTATTATAACAATTTTATATATTACATTTTTTTTCCACAGTGATATCGTTTCGGTTTACATGTCAACAAAGCCAATAACATTTGCGAAATCACAGGCTGGATGGTTTTGGAGGGCAGATAGACAGGTGAGTTGAGTAAATAAACTAACATGCAAGTAATGTAGAAAAGAAAAGTTAACTCCGCACTCAACTAACCCTCTTAAGATTTCCATTATATGTATTACAGTGTTTGTGTAGACTATCGCCAAGTCTTTCGGCTCCGTCCGTACTAGTTAACGCGCGCGCGAAATAAAGCACAGGCAGCCCAACCTGGACCAGGATCACAATTGCTCTTTATAAACGTACGAAAATTTATCGCGCGCTACAGAAATACACGCCATTTTTGGCGCGAAACGCAAAATAATGAAAATCCTGCAAGATGAACAAGTCGACCTCTCGCGACTTCAACTTTCGCTATTTTTTTTCACTTCCTTCGCTCGTGACTCTGTGTCTCAGAGAAGTCGACTTAGAGCAAGTCTAGTGTTTGTGCTACTCCTTCAACTCCTTGAAAACTCCTTGAAATTAATTTTAAAACAGCTTTCGAATTTTAGCTTGTTACTCAAACTCCTTGAAAATTCCTTGAATTTACACTCTAATGGTAGTCAGGGAAGTTTTTTGATAATCAAATACATTCATTTTTAAGTTAAAATACTTGCTTTTCTAAAGCTTTGCGCAGTTAAATATGCCACGAAATGGTCCCAGCATTGATGTAATTAAAGCAATTGTTACTCCCCTATAAGAATCTCCAAATAAAAAGGAGGGTTCTACCAGAAAGATGACGTAAAATAAGATATACTGGGCACGACTAAACGAGTCGACCATAGACTTCCGTGTGAGTTTGCATTTTTATGCAACGCCCTCTACAACTCCTAGGAAAATTGTTTTCGAGTCAATTTTCCTTTATTCTCGGCACGAACTAACCTTGTTAAATATGAATGTATGTGGCAATAGGTCTTTCCGGAATTCACGAGGGGACTGGGGCCGAGTGAAAATATTAATCCTTTTCGAATATGGCGTCTATGACGTCAAAAGAGGAGATTGAAAATGTCCCGGATGTCGAAACCCAATGATTTCCACTAGCAACATCCGGGACTGGAATGCCCTGGATTTCCTGTAAACGATAATGGAATCCATCAGTAGAACCTTGTTAATACGGACACCAGAGTGACCATAGAGTTTGCCCGTATTAGACAGGTCTCTAAAAGGAAACCCATTGAGGAAGAACGGCCTTGTCCGTTAAGTGAATTCGACTTTACGTTTATGGACTCTATCGCTAAAGCAACTCTGTCACTCAACTATTTCAGTCATAGCAAGTCATAGCAACGATAAGCACCAAGCAAAGAATTAGAAAACTGAAATTGAACATTTTAGCTGTTTACTTCACAATTAAGAAAAATAAACAAATGTAGCTTTACTTACAATGTGAACGCACACGAATATTTGCTGAAATTGTTCATAGATCTTTCTGTTAAAAGCACCTTGACTGAAGGGGTATTGATGTGAGGTGGTGTACATGTTGGGTCCTCGTTACTATCTCCATCTGGTGTTCTGGTGCATCTAGTGTTGATGTTCATCCTAGACTGAAGTAGTATTGATGTCAGGTGGTGTACATGTTAGGTGCTGGTTACTATCTCCACCTGTGGTTCTGGTGCATCTAGTGTTGATGTTCATTCTAGACTGAAGTAGTATTGATGTCAGGTGGTGTACATGTTGGGTGCTGGTTACTATCTCCACCTGGTGTTCTGGTGCATCTAGTGTTGATGTTCATCATAGACTAAAGTAGTATTGATGTCAGGTGGTGTACATGTTGGGCCTCCTTACTATCTCCACCTGGTGTTCTGGTGCATCTAGTGTTGATGTTTATCCTAGACTGTTGTAGTTTTTATGTGAAGAGGACTTTTTGGGTCGTCGTTATCATCTCCACCTTTTGCAACAGTGCTTGCACAACATACCCATAAAGTATTAGCCTGTATATTTTCTAATTCAGTTTTTCTGCAACAAAGTCTTTTCAATCCTTGTCTAAAGTCTCTCAGAAACACAAAATAGATGCAGGGATTGATAGCTGCTTGAAGTAACCACAGAAAAATAAACACATAATAAACTGTTGTAAATTTGTCCACGTCCATTGTCATTATTGAAGAATGTTCGGTAGCAAACAACAAACTAAACACACCCAAAGGACACCAACCGATGGTAAACATTACGATTATAGTTATTGACATGTAGAATATTCTTCTGTTTCTCCGCTGTCGTGAACATAACATTTCTCTCTCAATCAACTCCATGACATTCTTCAAGCTCTTACGTAGTTTATAGTGTATGATGGTATATAAGATTGTGATTGTGATCAAAGGAATGGCGAAGCCCACCGTTGTAATTGTGGAATAGAATATAATGTCAGATGTCATCTTGTTAAATGATGGTGACCAAGATATCATGCACTTCGTGTAGCCCCGTTCATTTATCAGACTATAAAAGTATAAGTAGTGAGAGAAGAGAGCCATCGCTACGATCCAAGGGATAGAGATCAGAATCCATCTTGTTTTAGGAGTTAAAACATGTCTTGGAGTTGGATAAACAACAGCAATGAACCTTTGGAAGGCAATGATGACAAGATTGATAGATGATACAAATGTTGGTATCTCAGAAAGAAAAGGAACCAGTTTACAAAGCGCCTCACCGAGTGGACCCTCCACTAACCACTCGCTCTCTCGCACTTTCTCGCGTGAAATCATCCATGGAATTGCTATCAAGGGAACGAGCAAATCTGATACAGCCATATTAACAATCAAATAGTTCATGCTGGTCCTCAAGTTTTGATTGCAATACACGACAGCGATGACGAGTACGTTACCAAGTAGAGACCAGACAAGCGTAATAGACCACAAGGTTATTCTAGTAAGATATAGTGATCCTGGTGTCCATTGCAGTGTTTCATCAGCATGAGATGAATTATTCAAGTTCATCTTAAAAACGTTTGAAGGTGTCTAGGAAATAATAATAATAATAATAATTATTATTATTACGGATATTGTGTTTTTATTACAGTCAAAACGGCTCAAGCGTACCCCTCTAGAATCCATTAATGAAATTATTATTCGAATATTGAGTTCATTATTCACTCTGACTCCAAACCAGGTAGAAAAACTCCCCAGAAAGACAATCACTTAGAATTTTAGTTGTGAAATGAATGTGAAGTTTGGAGTCTCCGAATTTTTTATGAAAAGTCAGAGGGAATAATCAACTCAATATTCGAATAATAAAACCATTAATAGCCGGAGCCTAGGGGATTACGCTTGAGCCGTTTTGGCTGTAGATCGTAATGAGATTAGCTCAAATTAATCTATAAAGACTCCTCATATCTAGGAAGTTAGAGAGGGAAAAAATAACTGCTCTTTTGGAAAGGAAAATTATCATCAATGATTTTATGAAAAGTCAGAGTGAATAATCAACTCAATATTCGAATAATAAAACCATTAATGGAGCCTAGGGGATTACGCTTGAGCCGTTTTGGCTGTAAATCGTAATGAGATTAGCTCAACTAAATCTATCAAAGACTCCTCATATCTAGGAAGTTAGAGAGGGAAAAAATAACTGCTCTTTTGGAAAGGAAAATTACCATCAATGATCATTTTCAAAGAAAGTTTACCATACAGCCAACCATTAGACCACTGATGAAGACCGTAGTACCTCGGTTGAAACGTTTGGATTTTTAAATTCAAAAAATCAGAGACAACTCGACTAAATTTATAAAAGTTTACCTTGTTTTGTTGCAGTAGGTTTGTGTTCTTTTACAACTTGTACAATAAAACGCCAAATAGCTGCAGGCGCCTAACGGTGGTTAAGTTGGGCTGCACTCAGGCTGGAGGCGCCTCGAATTGTTGCGTGTTTCCAACTTTTGGTGGCTTTAGTTTTCGTAACCCCGTTCAAACAATAGACCTCTCACAGCAGGTATATGTTCAGTGATCATTAGACCACTGATGAAGACCGTAGTACCTCGGTTGAAACGTTTGGATTTTTAAATTCAAAAAATCAGAGACAACTCGACTAAATTTATAAAAGTTTACCTTGTTTTGTTGCAGTAGGTTTATGCTCGTTTACAACTTGTACAATAAAACGGCAACTAGCTGCAGGCGCCTAACGGTGGTTAAGTCGGGCTGCACTCAGGCTACAGGCGCCTCGAGTGGCTTTAGTTTTCGTAACCCCGTTCAAACAATAGACCGCTCACAGCAGGTATATGTACTTTTAATATTAAATAGCTGCACGTTTTTAGCTTCTCAGATTACCGTGGTGCATTTTTCGCAAAACATCACGATTTGGAGACGGGCTTATTTTCGGCAATAAGTTTTGTTTCGCGATTTTCATATCCCCCGGGCAATTCTGTACCGACAATACGGGATTATGTTTGCGGCTCTCTCCCAATCAAATTTAAAGGAGAATCGCGATACTAGAGGCCACTAGAAGGTATTTTCTTGATCTTGATGACCAGTAGTACTATGATATTATTTAAAATGCAGTAGGTTTGTGCTCGATCACAACTTGTACAATGATTAACGTTAAGCAGGTTAAGGTTTCAGAAGGTAACTTCTATCTGCTCTCTCACACACCAGATGACTGATCAATGCTGTAGTTCCAGTATTATAGGCAATTAATCTCACTGAACAGCTCACCTCATTAGAATCAATATTGAGAATCTTGTCAGATTCGAGATAGGTACTTTAATCATTCACGGAAAGGTGTTGGACATATTTTCAATAAATAACGGCATTAGTTGAAAGGTAATGTTAAATGGTGTTTTATCAGTGATTTTTAAAGACATTTCCTCGTATTTCTTCCACTTACTGTTTACACAAGATGCTAATAGAACTAGGTAGTCATGACGATGTGAGCACAGCAGGCAGTTGCTTCCTGTTTTAAGAACATTTTGATTTTTTATACGGCGGCAAAATCTAGAATTGCTTTAATTAGTTATGACAATAAATTGTGAAAAGATTGAGACATTTTCAATTTGATTAAATTTGTCGGGAGAACAAACCCAAAACATTGGGGAATGTTTTCATTGTCACAATACGTACCAAATACTGATCATTTGCAGCGCAAATTGAATTTGCGCTGCAAAATAGGTCAAAATACTATGTCCCACAAGCTCAAAAAAATTAACTAAATTATCTCAGAATTTAAAACTTGATTATAAATTGATTATAAGACATTGATTATTGACAAGAAAGATGACGTAAAATAAGATATACTGCATGGGCACGACTAAGCGAGTCGACCATAGACTTCCGTGTGAGTTTGTATTTTCATACAACGTCCTTTACAACTCATTGGAAAATTGTTTTCGAGTCAATTTTGCTTTATTGTCGGCACGAACGAACCTTGTTAAATATGAATGTATGTGGCAATAGGTCTTTCCGGAATTCACGAGGGAACTGGGGCCGAGTGAAATATTAATCCTTTTCGAATATGGAGTCTATGACGTCAAACGAGGAGATTGAAAATGTCCCGGATGTCGAAACCTAATGATTTCCACTAGCATCATCCGGGACTGGAATGACCTGGATTTCAAAACACAATCATTATCCAACATGACATCCGTTTGACGTTTGATGTCATAGACGCCATATTCGAAAAAGGCCATCACAAAAAAGATATTTTAAAATATTAGTATTATATCCGAATTTGAGCATATTTGAATGAATACTTAATGAGTTGCTAGATTTAAAAGTCGCAAAAATAAGAGAAGCGTCCCAAAAACCATACATCCTCTCTTTTTAGCTAATCAGTCAGTATTTGCCCAAACTTTCTGAGACTTGGTCAATTTATTAATTTTATTGTGGTCTTTCGTGTGTTGGAGTTTTTTTTTTTCCTTAAATTAGATTAATAATTCTAGCCTTGTTCCCAGTCCCTTCCCCAATTCCGGAAAGGCCAATAAGTAGCTTTCCTGTAAACGATAATGGAATCCATCAGTAGAACCTTGTTAATACGGACACCAGAGTGACCATAGAGTTTGCCCGTATTAGACAGGTCTCTAAAAGGAAACCCATTGAGGAAAAACGGTTGTCCGTTAAGTGAATTCGACTTTACGTTTATGGACTCTATCGCTAAAGCAACTCTGTCACTCAACTATTTCAGTCATAGCAAGTCATAGCAACAATAAGCATCAAGCAAAGAATTAGAAAACTGAAATTGAACATATTAGCACAGGGACCCCGGCTTTCCTTTGCGGTATTCAATATTTATTATTCTTTACGTAATGGCTTTTTATGGGTTTCCTGTGGTTGAAGATCGGCTTCCTGTTTGGGATCGGTTATGGTTACACAAGCTGTAATCAGATCTGTACTGTACATTGATCACCGATTAAGTTCAAATCAATAACCGTTGGTAACGCACTCTCTATAAAGCATCAAGTGCGTTACATTCAAACAACACAGGCAACCCATAAAGAGCACGTTACCAACGGTTATTGATTTGAGTTTAATCGGCTATCAATTTAAAGTAGAGATCTGATTACAGCTTGTGTAAACGACCTGGTGTTCTGGTGCATCTAGTGTTGATGTTCATCCTAGACTGAAGTTGTTTTTATGTGAAGAGGACTTTTTGGGTCGTCGTTATCATCTCCACCTTTTGCAACAGTGCTTGCACAACATACCCATAAAGTATTAGCCTGTATATTTTCTAATGCAGTTTTTCTGCAACAAAGTCTTTTCAATCCTTGTCTAAAGTCTCTCAGAAACACAAAATAGATGCAGGGATTGATAGCCGCTTGAAGGAACCACAGAAAAATAAATACATGATAAATCTTTATAAATTTGTCATGGTCCATTGTCATTATTGAAGAATGTTGGGTAGCAAACAACAAACTAAACACAGTCAAAGGACACCAACCGATGGTAAACATTATGATTATAGTTATTGACATGTAGAATATTCTTCTGTTTCTCCGCTGTCGTGAACATAACATTTCTCTCTCAATCAACTTCATAACATTCTTCAAGCTTTTACGTAGTTTATAGTGTATGATGGTGTATAAGATTATGATTGTGATCAAAGGAATGACGAAGCCCACCGTTGTAATTGTGGAATAGAATATAATGTCAGATGTCATCTTGTTAAATGATGGTGACCAAGATATCATGCACTTCGTGTATCCCCGTTCATTTATCAGATTATAGATGTAAAAGTAGGGAGAGAAGAGAGCCATCGCTACGATCCAAGGGATAGCGATCAGAATCCATCTTGTTTTAGGAGTTAAAACATGTCTTGGAGTTGGATAAACAACAGCAATGAACCTTTGGAAGGCAATGATGACAAGATTGATAGATGATACAAATGTTGGTATCTCAGAAAGAAAAGGAACCAGTTTACAAAGCGCCTCACCGAGTGGACCCTCCACTAACCACTCGCTCTCTCGCACTTTCTCGCGTGAAATCATCCATGGAATTGCTATCAAGGGAATTAGCAAATCTGATACAGCCATATTAACAATCAAATAGTTCATGCTGGTCCTCAAGTTTTGATTGCAATACACGACAGCGATGACGAGTACGTTACCAAGTAGAGACCAGACAAGCGGAATAGACCACAAGGTTATTCTAGTAAGATATAGTGATCCTGGTGTCCATTGCAGTGTTTCATCAGCATGAGATGAATTATTCAAGTTCATCGTAAAAACGTTTGAAGGTGTCTAGGAAATAATAATAATAATTATTATTATTATTATTATTACGGATATTGTGTTTTTATTACAGTCAAAACGGCTCAAGCGTACCCCTCTAGAATCCATTAATGAAATTATTATTCGAATATTGAGTTCATTATTCACTCTGACTCCAAACCAGGTAGAAAAACTCCCCAGAAAGACAATCACTTAGAATTTTAGTTGTGAAATGAATGTGAAGTTTGGAGTCTCCGAATTTTTTATGAAAAGTCAGAGGGAATAATTAACTCAATATTCGAATAATAAAACCATTAATAGCCGGAGACTAGGGGATTACGCTTGAGCCGTTTTGGCTGTAAATCGTAATAAGATTAGCTCAACTAAATCTATCAAAGACTCCTCATATCTAGGAAGTTAGAGAGGGTAAAAATAACTGCTCTTTTGGAAAGGAAAATTACCATCAATGATCATTTTCAAAGAAAGTTTACCATACAGCCAACCATTAGACCACTGATGAAGACCGTAGTACCTCGGTTGAAACGTTTGGATTTTTAAATTCAAAAAATCAGAGACAACTCGACTAAATTTATAAAAGTTTACCTTGTTTTGTTGCAGTAGGTTTGTGTTTTTTTACAACTTGTACAATACAACGGCAACTAGCTGCAGGCGCCTAACGGTGGTTATGTCGGGCTGCACTCAGGCTACAGGCGCCTCGAGTGGCTTTAGTTTTCGTAACCCCGTTCAAACAATAGACCGCTCACAGCAGGTATATGTACTTTTAATATTAAATAGCTGCACGTTTTTAGCTTCTCAGATTACCGTGGTGCATTTTTCGCAAAACATCACGATTTGGAGACGGGCTTATTTTCGGCAATAAGTTTTGTTTCGCGATTTTCATATCCCCCGGGCAATTCTGTACCGACAATACGGGATTATGTTTGCGGCTCTCTCCCAATCAAATTTAAAGGAGAATCGCGATACTAGAGGCCACTAGAAGGTATTTTCTTGATCTTGATGACCAGTAGTACTATGATATTATTTAAAATGCAGTAGGTTTGTGCTCGATCACAACTTGTACAATGATTAACGTTAAGCAGGTTAAGGTTTCAGAAGGTAACTTCTATCTGCTCTCCCACACCAGATGACTGATCAATGCTGTAGTTCCAGTATTATAGGCAATTAATCTCACTGAACAGCTCACCTCATTAGAATCAATATTGAGAATCTTGTCAGATTCGAGATAGGTACTTTAATCATTCACGGAAAGGTGTTGGACATATTTTCAATAAATAACGGCATTAGTTGAAAGGTAATGTTAAATGGTGTTTTATCAGTGAGTTTTAAAGACATTTCCTCGTATTTCTTCCACCTACTGTTTACACAAGATGCTAATAGAACTAGGTAGTCATGACGATGTGAGCACAGCAGGCAGTTGCTTCCTGTTTTAAGAACATTTGATATTTTATACGGCGGCAAAATCTAGAATTGCTTTAATTAGTTATGACAATAAATTGTGAAAAGATTGAGACATTTTCAATTTGATTAAATTTGTCGGGAGAGCAAACCCAAAACATTGGGGAATTTTTTCATTGTCACAATACGTACCAAATACTGATCATTTGCAGCGCAAATTCAATTTGCGCTGCAAAATAGGTCAAAATGCTTTGTCCCACAAGCTCAAAAAAATTAACTAAATTATCTCAGAATTTAAAACTTGATTATAAATTGATTATAAATCATTGATTATTGACAAGAAAGATGACGTAAAATAAGATATACTGCATGGGCACGACTAAGCGAGTCGACCATAGACTTCCGTGTGAGTTTGTATTTTCATACAACGTCCTTTGTCTATTACGTCCTTTGTCTATTACGTCCTTTGTCTATTACAACTCATTGGAAAATTGTTTTCAAGTCAATTTTGCTTTATTGTCGGCACGAACGAACCTTGTTAAAAAATGAATGTATGTGGCAATAGGTCTTTCCGGAATTCACGAGGGAACTGGGGCCGAGTGAAAATATTAATCCTTTTCGAATATGGAGTCTATGACGTCAAACGAGGAGATTGAGAATGTCCCGGATGTCGAAACCCAATGATTTCCACCAGCAGCATCCGGGACAGGAATGCCCTGGATTTCAAAACACAATCATTATCCAATATGACATCCGTTTGACGTTTGATGTCATAGACGCCATATTCAAAAAAGGCCATCACAAAAAAGATCATATTTTAAAATATTAGTATTATATCCGAATTTGAACATATTTGAATGAATACTTAATGAGTTGCTAGATTTAAAAGTCGCAAAAATAAGAGAAGCGTCCCAAAAACCATACATTCTCTCTTTTTAGCTAATCAGTCAGTATTTGCCCAAACTTTCTGAGACTTGGTCAATTTATTAATTTCATTGTGGTCTTTCGTGTGTTGGAGTTTTTTTTTTCTTAAATTAGATTAATAATTCTAGCCTTGTTCCCAGTCCCTTCCCCAATTCCGGAAAGGCCAATAAGTAGCTTTCCTGTAAACGATAATGGAATCCATCAGTAGAACCTTGTTAATACGGACACCAGAGTGACCATAGAGTTTGCCCGTATTAGACAGGTCTCTAAAAGGAAACCCATTGAGGAAGAACGGCCTTGTCCGTTAAGTGAATTCGACTTTACGTTTATGGACTCTATCGCTAAAGCAACTCTGTCACTCAACTATTTCAGTCAAAGCAAGTCATAGCAACGATAAGCACCAAGCAAAGAATTAGAAAACTGAAATTTAACATTTTAGCACAGGGAGCCCGGCTTTCCTTTGCCGTATTCAATATTCATTATTCTTTACGTAATGGCTTTTTATGGGTTTCCTGTGGTTGAAGATCGGCTTCCTGTTTGGGATCGGTTATGGTTACACAAGCTGTAATCAGATCTGTACTGTACATTGATCACCGATTAAGTTCAAATCAATAACCGTTGGTAACGCACTCTCTATAAAGCATCAAGTGCGTTACATTCAAACAACACAGGCAACCCATAAAGAGCACGTTACCAACGGTTATTGATTTGAGTTTAATCGGCTATCAATTTAAAGTAGAGATCTGATTACAGCTTGTGTAAACGACCTGGTGTTCTGGTGCATCTAGTGTTGATGTTCATCCTAGACTGAAGTTGTTTTTATGTGAAGAGGACTTTTTGGGTCGTCGTTATCATCTCCACCTTTTGCAACAGTGCTTGCACAACATACCCATAAAGTATTAGCCTGTATATTTTCTAATGCAGTTTTTCTGCAACAAAGTCTTTTCAATCCTTGTCTAAAGTCTCTCAGAAACACAAAATAGATGCAGGGATTGATAGCCGCTTGAAGGAACCACAGAAAAATAAATACATGATAAATCTTTATAAATTTGTCATGGTCCATTGTCATTATTGAAGAATGTTGGGTAGCAAACAACAAACTAAACACAGTCAAAGGACACCAACCGATGGTAAACATTATGATTATAGTTATTGACATGTAGAATATTCTTCTGTTTCTCCGCTGTCGTGAACATAACATTTCTCTCTCAATCAACTTCATAACATTCTTCAAGCTTTTACGTAGTTTATAGTGTATGATGGTGTATAAGATTATGATTGTGATCAAAGGAATGACGAAGCCCACCGTTGTAATTGTGGAATAGAATATAATGTCAGATGTCATCTTGTTAAATGATGGTGACCAAGATATCATGCACTTCGTGTATCCCCGTTCATTTATCAGATTATAGATGTAAAAGTAGGGAGAGAAGAGAGCCATCGCTACGATCCAAGGGATAGAGATCAGAATCCATCTTGTTTTAGGAGTTAAAACATGTCTTGGAGTTGGATAAACAACAGCAATGAACCTTTGGAAGGCAATGATGACAAGATTGATAGATGATACAAATGTTGGTATCTCAGAAAGAAAAGGAACCAGTTTACAAAGCGCCTTACCGAGTGGACCCTCCACTAACCACTCGCTCTCTCGCACTTTCTCGCGTGAAATCATCCATGGAATTGCTATCAAGGGAATTAGCAAATCTGATACAGCCATATTAACAATCAAATAGTTCACGTTGGTCCTCAAGTTTTGATTGCAATACACGACAGCGATGACGAGTACGTTACCAAGTAGAGACCAGACAAGCGTAATAGACCACAAGGTTATTCTAGTAAGATATAGTGATCCTGGTGTCCATTGCAGTGTTTCATCAGCATGAGATGAATTATTCAAGTTCATCGTAAAAACGTTTGAAGGTGTCTAGGAAATAATAATAATAATAATTATTATTATTATTACGGATTTTGTGTTTTTATTACAGTCAAAACGGCTCAAGCGTACCCCTCTAGAATCCATTAATGAAATTATTATTCGAATATTGAGTTCATTATTCACTCTGACTCCAAACCAGGTAGAAAAACTCCCCAGAAAGACAATCACTTAGAATTTCAGTTGTTAAATGAATGTGAAGTTTGGAGTCTCCGAATTTTTTATGAAAAGTCAGAGGAAATAATCAACTCAATATTCGAATAATAAAACCATTAATGGAGCCTAGGGGATTACGCTTGAGCCGTTTTGGCTGTAAATCGTAATGAGATTAGCTCAAATTAATCTATCAAAGACTCCTCATATCTAGGAAGTTAGAGAGGGAAAAAATAACTGCTCTTTTGGAAAGGAAAATTACCATCAATGATCATTTTCAAAGAAAGTTTACCATACAGCCAACCATTAGACCACGGATGAAGACCGTAGTACCTCGGTTGAAACGTTTGGATTTTTAAATTCAAAAAATCAGAGACAACTCGACTAAATTTATAAAAGTTTACCTTGTTTTGTTGCAGTAGGTTTGTGTTCTTTTACAACTTGTACAATAAAACGCCAACTAGCTGCAGGCGCCTAACGGTGGTTAAGTCGGGCTGCACTCAGGCTACAGGCGCCTCGAATTGTTGCGTGTTTCCAACTTTTGGTGGCTTTAGTTTTCGTAACCCCGTTCAAACAATCGACCGCTCACAGCAGGTATATGTACTTTTAATATTAAATATCTGCACGTTTTTAGCTTCTCAGATTACCGTGGTGCATTTTTCGCAAAACATCACGATTTGAAGACGGCTTATTTTCTTTTGGAATTTTATTTTAAAGTTTGTTAAGAGTAAATATGAATTGCCACCAGCGCTCTGGAGCAATTAGGTTTGTGCTCGTACAAAACTTCAGTACGATGATGAGCGTTATTTATAACTTATTGCGATTTTGAGCCGCCAATACGGGTATATATTGGCCGCTAGTTGGGAGAAAATATATTCCGTATTGGCCGTAGTCGCAAAGCGACGAATACAGCTAATATGTAATGTATTTTCTTCCTACGCCGTCATTATAACTCGCATTGGCGGCTCAAAATCGCAATAAGTTTTGTAACTCGATTTTCATATCCCCCGGGCAGTTATGTTTTGTCAGAAACGTGATAGGCACTTTAACCATTCATGGAAAGGTGCTGGACATCTTTTCAATAAACAACGGCATTAGTTGAAAGGTAATGTTAAATAGTGTTTTATCAGTGAGTTTTAAACTCATTTCCCTAAAAGACATTTCCTTGTCTTTTTTCTACACACTGTTTGCGCAAGATGCTTTTAGAACTAGGTAGTCATGACGTTGTGAGCACAGCATGAGGCAATTACTTCCTGTTTTAAGAACATTTAATATTTTATACGGCGGCAAAATCTAGAAATGCTTTAATTTGTTAAGACAATAAATTGTGAAAAGATTGAGAAATTTTCAATTTGATTAGATTTGTCGGAAGAACATACCCAAAACATTGGGGAGCTTTTTCATTGTCACAATACCAAATACTGATCATGGTAGAAATTGGCGCTGCAAAATAGGTCAAAATACTTTTATTCAGACTTCCCTTAGTTACCGTTGCTATGTCCCACAAGCTCAAAAAAATTAACTAAATTATCTCAGAATTTAAAACTCGGAAAATTGATTATAAATTGTTTCAATAGACCTTTTTACCGATACGGCGGCCATCTTGAATTATGGGATGCTGAGGGGACAAACGTGGAAATATTTATAAAGCATAGAGTGACGGGGTTACTTTCTCAAATAGTTTTACGCTTTGGTGTTTCAAATGTTCCTTCAACTGCTGGCAAATTCAATTGGTTTTTCCACTAGAAAAACTACTGCAACGGTGATTGGTTCGCTCTTGTCTAAGTCGGAACCATAAATTTTTACAGAAAAGACTATAGTTTTATCCAAACCTCGGATTCTCGCGACGTTACTGCAGTGCAACCCAGGATAGATTCCCGCTTTCTTTGTGAAATTTGAGTTGCTTGTTGGGTCGGTATCTCTCTTGCTACTTTCAATCCATGTATTAGTTTGGACAAAAAAGGCGAAATGTCTGAGAAATTTTGACTTGTTCCATGACGGGATTATTTGAATGGCCCTATTCATGGAATGAATATTCATGGGTTTCTGTTGATTTGTGGGAGCTTTCCCGCCAAAACGTGCGCGCTTGCGCTACGCCTCTGAAGTGCGGCCCAGGATATATTCCCGCTCTCTTTGTTAAATTAGAGTTAGGCCTCATTCTAGCTACTTCCAATCCATCATTTAGATATTGTATCAGTTTTATTTTCTTAACGATCCATCATATCTTGGAGTCAAAATAGGAGCTCACAGGGAGGGGTGCCTTTTACCAAGAATTTCACATGAAGTACATTACTAGTTCAAAAAAACACTCCTTGTTTTTACGAGGGTAGCACTAAATAGCCAGTGGCTAACAAACCTGTGGCCCTCGTCCCATGATTAGAATTGGAATTTAGAAGTTGATTTTCAAAGAAACATTTTTTTAAGGAATACTAAACGGTTTGACTCATTTTATAGGAAATGGTCGGTCCATATCTTGCTGACATATATTGTGTTAATGGAATGATGCTGGTTTCTAAAAAGCGGTAAGCAATTGAATGATATTACTATCCAATGAACAGTATACACTGAATCAAAATGTGGCGACCAATTTGAATAACTTTTGTTCTGGACTGACTAGCCTCGTGTTCACGTTGAAAAATAAAAGTTTTTATTGTATGAGAGGCAAGTCAGTCAAGAACAAATATTTCGATTGGATTTATTATCAAACTATTTTAGTTCATATTCTCCACTTTATTGTATGATTCGATTCTATTTGAAGTTTTCATAAAATTCACTCAGTACAATTGCTATCACTGCCTTGCCCAGTTTAAGGGGGAAAAAATTAAAAAACGCCACTGGTTATTACCACATTGTCTCATTGCTATGCGCTGACTGAAACAACCATTACAACAGGAAAATCAAGCAACACACTGCCATCAATCAGAGTATGTAAAGGTGACAAACAATTCCAGTATTTGATTGGTGGCAGTGTGTTGTCCTATTTCCGTATCGCGACTGTTGTCTTGATCAGCGCGTAGCAATGAAAACAATGTGGTAATAATAGCCAGTGGCTAACAAAGCTATCGCCCTCATAGGCCTTTTCTGAAGTTTCGAAAAACAGGATGCATTGTGGTCTATTAGCAATATTTTTAGCTGAGACTCAAACAAACAACAAACAACACCACGAGGCTAGACCACAATGCACCATGTTCCGTATCTCAGGATAGTTCTATTCCATGATGGAATTTGAACCCATTACAATGTCAGAAAAACTAATATTGAGATGAATAATACTATTCAGAGTTAAATAAAACAGTGAGATAGAGTGATTGCAATAAACCCGTTCAACAATTACTAGACTAACACACACTATTAATCACAAGTACTAGCAAATAGACTCCAAGTAGACTACAAATAGTCTAAAACAAAAATTATTAAACAGACAACAAATGAATGTAGTCTATACATGTTTATTGACATTTACATGTATTTCAATTTTTAAGTCGGATAACTGGAAAGATTGTAGAAGGCAAAACGGCAAAGCTTTAATTCAATCTATTACACGGAATGAATTAAATACTTATTTACAGTTTAAAATTTGTAAAGCAAATGACTCGTAGTAAAAATATTGTTTTTCAGTAGAATGAGACCGTTATTTCGTCTTGATAAATTTAACCAATAAAGTTGTAGTCTTCACACATGAGCTAGTTACACTAGGCTAATACACACTAATAAATGCTAGCAGATAGTCGTAGACTTTGACTAACACATTTTGTTGAATGGGTTTATTGTAATCACTCTAATCCCTTAGCTACGACTTGCAGTGTACTGATACCAAACAATGTCCTCTGGGTCCCCGTATCATCATTCTACTCATATTGGATGAGTAACATCATTCTAACTGATTCCCTTTTTGTTCAGGCGAGAACACTTATCACAAGAAGACCTGGTTAAAAACAAGGTATGGAAAACGGTTCAATAGAAACTAGCATGAGTCCAGAAGCCGTCTTTGAAGACCAATGCACAGACTTCTCAGGACGTTGTCCAAACGTGCTGTTGAAACAAAATATCTACGAATTTTGTTTAGAAATAATAGTAGTATTGGTAATGATAATTAAACTATTATTAATGTGGCATTGCTCGTGTGAAACGCTGATTTAGTCTAATTACCATTACCAATATTACTATTATTTCTAAACAACAAAATCGCAAAAGAATTCGTAAATCTGTTTTTACAACAGCACGAAATTTCGAAAATTTCAAAAATGTTCGTTAGAGCAAAAACGTCTATTGATGGCTCTGTTGAAAACAGCGTCTACTGACCCCGACAACACAGGGTACGAAATGCTCTAAATATTTTCGAGTTCAACAGTGTTGGAATGCTTGAGTGCTGGGTGTTGTTGAGAACGATAAGCTTTGGCCAAGCGACTTCCACTGCTACTAGTTGTAATTAACTAAGATTTTGCTTTCTCTTTTCTTTCTTTAAAGGCCTTGATGGAAAGTTTAAGTAAAGGTGGAAATATTATAGAGAACATACCTGAGGTACGTATTTAAATCATTCAGTGTCTTAAGGGGGAAAAACGTCATGTATGCTAGCGAACGCACATATGATCTAAGTAGGGGCATGGCTAACTCGCAGATCGAACCCTGAAACAATCTCTGGGCTGATCTAAGTTTGGGCATGGCTAAGTCACAGATCGAACCCTGAAAGAAACTCTGGATCTGGGCTCATGAAAATCACATAATTTGACGTGTCTGGATTTCCGAAGAGAGCTAGGAAAATGGGAGAACCCATAGAAAAACTCTCGGGAGAAAACCAAGGGAGAAAGGATAGAAAACCAAGAAATCTATTCGCGTTTGATGTCGAGTCAAGGAATATTGAACCCAACCCTTGATGCAAGACGAATGAAATGTTTACGCTACCATTAATTTCCATATTTCCATCAATACATGTTATTCCTTGCAGCCAAGTAAAGCTAACTTTTCGCTTATAATATTGTAGACAACAAGACGAGACTCGTTACACCCACCACCAAAACCTGAAATAGGATGGTCAGAGTATTTACGGCACGACACTGAGGAGTATGTTCATATTTTAACTATAAAGCTGTTAAGTTGTGACGTATTTCCGGTTCCAATTGCTCATAAAAATCTCTAAAATAAAGCGAAATGCTCTCAATGATTTAACCTCCACCTGAAACAGTTAGCTCTCTGGACAAAAAATCCTGTCACGAAGAATAAGTAAGAAAGATCTATATAGAACTGCCTTTCGTTTTGGATCCGGAAGTCGTTTTGCATTCGATTGACGCCACACGTAAAAGCTCTATAACATCTACCAGCTGAAATGAAATTTTAGCCAATCATAGTCGAGAAAATTTGGAAAACCGAGATGTCATCCTCAGTTGCGGGAGGACTCGGGAAACGGTTATTTGTCTATTTTATTTACCCACTCAATAATGAATATAATAGTAAATCTATACAAAATATCAAAAACCTATATAAATAAATATAATTATAACCCAACGATGAATTTTCGCGCGCTGTCATTGGTTCAAATGGGTCACGTGCAGGACGGGTATCAGGTGATATCCCCCGTCCGAAGTGATATTCGTCCAGCAGAAGGTAAAAACGTTAAAAAAAGAAAAGAAAAAACACGGAAAACAAAGAAACTCGCTTTTTACAAACAAGTGAGAGTAAAATACAAATACTGGTTGAGAAAACTACGCCAGGAAACACGAAAAAATCAACAAAATATACTGTAAATGTCTTCAATGGTAAGCATCCATGTTTCGTGAATGAAGTTTTTGGTTTGTTTTCGAAATTGTTTTTATAAACTTCTAAAAACCAACAAAGAATTCGACAACAAATGTCAAACAATAGAATAGTTTAATGTCAAACAGCTTTAATTTACCAAAATAATTGTTTTTATATCCAGCTTGGAGACGAGAGAGAATTATTTTTTGAAAACTCTGGAGATGACGAGGCGATGCAGTTTGCTCAATTCATTTCAGTGAAGTCGTTGGGTTATAAAATAAATAAACCCCCTCTGGCTCACTGGAATATCAGCTGATAATGTCCTTGGATGAGAAATGGTCCTCAAAATATCACATTTGCCCTCGAAGCTTCGCTTCTCGGCCAAATGTTCTTTTTTCGGACAATTTCTCATCCTCGGACATTATCAGCCGATATCCCAGCCGCCAGGAGGGGTTTATTTACTAAATAACGAGGAAACAGCCGCCATGTTGGTTGATCTAACAAGAGATACTAATGATTAATGCTTTGCTATCGTCAACAAACATGGCCGCTTTGACGTAACATAGATCCAAAGAATGACTGTTTTTTAATCTAGAAAGGAAGTCTGTTCCACAGTGCTCGAGAAACAAAGAAAAAGAAAGAAAAAATATCTACTCATGTTTTCAAGTCAAGAAATATTGCGGCATATTTTTACATGCGGCATGTCTGAAAATGTGAATTGAAGTCAGAGAAAACAATTATACAACGATGAATCATAAACCTGACTGCAGGAACAAGATTTTTACTGCGATTCTCAATCTTCTGTGAACTCGGTAGTTACGAGTTTCCCGTTGCAATTTAGTTTTTTACTGCCGCCAGTCAAAAATAGAAAAGGTACCGACTGATTAGTTTTGATTGACGGCAGCGAAAAACCAATTTCACGACAAGCCATTGAAATGCCTGAGTTCGTAGAATATTGAGAATGGCCGTAATGCATATTTTTACATCTTGTTAAGTTATATCTGCCTTGTTTTTTTTTTTTCAGGCTTCCACATCTTGGGCGTCCGCTGGTTTTAAAAGAAGAAAAGAAACCCGTAAAAGCGTATGTTGCTATGGTAAGCAAATATATTATTGTGTTCTTTGGTTGTATGTGAGGATGGATGCCTGTGTTGTATTCTTAGCATTCTCATTAACGATTATTATTGAAATGTTTATTTCAGAGCGAGGATTTTCCTCTAACCATAGACGTGTAAGTATAATGAATCCATTCCGCAAACAAGAGAGTATGAAGTAAGAGAGCACATCTCCGTGCCCTAAGATAATTATTTTAAAATCTATTTTTAGCTCCGCACGCAGCCTGGAATATTTTATCATTAGATTCCTGATTCAGTTCAGGCTGCGCACGCAGCTAAAAATAGCTGAGCGCGGAGCTAAAAATAGATTTTGAAATAATTTTCATGGGGATAGACCTATTTATGGGAGATGTGCTCTCTTACCTCATACTCTCTTCATTCAAATCAGCGTCTGATAAGCTGCTTAAACAAATCTTGTTAAAAAACGTTCTGGCGGGCATGTATTTTCGCGACACTCATTCTTAGTTATTCTGACATCTATTGTTAATTAGTAAAATTCTACTACTATACTATTGCAAATCCTGCATTCTGATTGGCTAACGTACTCACTATCTATCAGCCGATAGATAGTGGGTAGAGAAAGCCGGACTTGTTTTGAAAAAATGGCGGCTTTTCCTTCGCGCTTTTGTGAAGTTTAGTTTAGTTTAGTATAGTCGATTTCTATCGGCTTTGATAGTTGACTCGGGGCCGGAGCCCCTCGTCAACTATCAGCCGATAGAAATCTCGAGTTCGTCTTCTAATTGTTAATTATATGCGGTTATATGTTGCTCAGAAAAAAATTTCCAGGAAAAAGTTATGCTTGTTTAAAAATACGCGATCTCATATATTTTTGTTGTTTTTGTTTTAGTGTTCTCAAGGTTCTTGAAGTAATCGCGCCAATCAAGCATTTTAGCAAGTTAAAAGAATTCGTAGCGATGAAACTACCGCCAGGATTCCCTGTTAGAATTGGTAAGCTTTTTTTAATTCTTGTTATAAACGAATAAATAATATTTTCAAACTCCATTTCATTAAAGTGAGACAGTACTACATAAATGGTGGTCCTGTCTCGTGTAGAAAGGCTGAATACAGAGGGACACAGATTTGTCAGTTGCAACGCATCTATCACGTGTCATTAGAGCTTTAAATAAAGATATGATTATAATTGTCATCATCATCATTTTGTCGTTTACTCCAGCTGATCCGAAATAGTGACGTAGAAATGACGTCACTTCAAAACAGAGGTGTCGTGATTGGCTAATATTTTTACTCAGATCAGCCGACTGTTCTTATAGTTTTCTTACATATTGTGCAAGAAATACACTGAAACGTGTGCAGTCTATCTTTTAGAATATATTTTGGCCAAACAATTTGAACAACGCTTATTTTATTTCCCATTCAGAAAAGCAAAGAGCAGGTTTTAAAAGTTTTTTTTTTTTTTTCATTTTTCAGAAATTCCAGTTTTTCCAACGATAACAGCGAAAATAACATTTCAAGATTTTAGACACTGTAATGATATTCCAACATCAATGTTTTTTATTCCACGTGACTATAAGGTAAGTTATGCGCATGCTCAGACGAGGTGCGGTTTTTAATAGAATCGCGAAAGATATCTGTACTCACAACACTTCAGCATTTCCAGCATAGCATAAAAAGTACCGCAAGTACTTTTACCCACTCGTACAAAAATCGCTGTAATCAGAAAGTGTACGGTACAGTATGTTGCTGTAATCAGAAAGCGTACGATACAGTATGTTGCTGTAATCAGAAAGCGTACGGTACAGTATGTTGCTAAACCAGAAAGCGTACGGTACAGTATGTTGCTGTAATCAGAAAGGGTATGTTGCCCAGTATCCGGCCAGTTAAGATTATAACCGCCGTAGCTTGGCAGAGATATTTCATAAAATTATGAAAAATTATCGAAACGTAGCCTTGCAGGACTCCTACTGTCAGGAAAAAATCAGTGAATTCTGAATTTCTTTTTGAAAGAATTTTTACAATTCACCCAAAAGTCAAGTCAGGGAATTTGTGTTAGCCTTCAGAAAATGTTTCTTTTTTGAATTCGAAATTCTTAGTTGGGCTTCCTGTGGTCGAACTACCATTTTTCGTAAAATACGTGCACAGTGTGGTCAGTGAAAAATGGTTTTTGGTCAGAGAAATGTCAGGGAATTTTTTTTTTCTAGATTAGTGTGAACTCTGTCTCAATTTATCCAAAAAATTATTGATCGGGTTTGTGAAGTGTGTTTAAAGCTCGAAGTATGCTAATTATGCGAAATGTCAACAATGACGTCAACGAACATCTCCCCCGCAGCTTACGCTTGAAACTCGAAAAACAAAATAACCCTCTAATCTAAATATCAGCAGGAATCCTTAAATCTAATTGGTTGTCCTCAGCTTAAGGTTTTTTAAGAAAGTCAACTTAATAGAGTACCGAAGTAGTGACATCATGCAACCATGACAACGAATATTCTGGTGACAAACAAACCAATATGGCGGTTATCTCCTCGTCAAATTCGGAAAAATGGTATATTGCTTTGTTCCTGAGTGCAATCATACCCACTAAAGCCATTATTGTAAGTTTTAATCCAAAGGTAGCCTAATTTAAATATAACTGAGTAATAGACGAACATTCATGAAATCGGAGAAAATTGTCCCTTCTGTGATCTTTTGTTTCCGCACGCCTTTGTCTTGTTCTAGAGTTTCCCTATGGTGTCTTTAAATTTTCCCTTTATTAAAAAAAACTGATTATGTTTTTCAAATATGATTTCGTCTTTTATCTAAATTTGGATCCCTGTGTTAACACTTTGTCCATCTTTCTTCTGACCTGTTATTTCAATTTCACAGGAGGACCCCAACAGGTTTCCCGATCTCTAATAACAATCATCAGTAAAATATCGACAATGGCTTTCCCTAGCCTGACGCAGGAACACAAGGGATAGATGTAACGTTAGCCAATGTTCAACAGATGGGGACAAAGAGAGGGTACATTCAAATCGGGAATTCGAAGTCTAAGTCATGAATAATTCATTCAACCTCCTCTGAGATCACCTCTTTCCGTCTTTGGGATTTCTCTGGAAGAAGTCGCTTTCAGTCCCTCTCGGCCAAAATATAACAGGTAGCCCACCAAAAGGGAACTACGGAAGAGATGTGAAAAGCCTTACGAGGAGAATATAATCCATTATGTATTTAAATTTTAACGTTTTCTCTGTATGATAACAGTTTTCTTTATGTATATAATATTTTTGTCGAATAGTCGACTTATAAAGTAGCAGTTTCTATCAGCGGGAGTAAAAGAATAAGCGAAAAGGGATAAAATTCACGGAATAAAAATAGACGTCTTTGCTTTTGATTTTTGTGGCTATTGCCTTCTGGAAAGGCATAGCCATTATGTCATCGTGTAGTTTCCGAAGTGTCTGTAAGAGTGTAACCTCAAGCGATGCCGAAAGCCGTTAAAACTTCGTAACCAATCAACAGTCAGACATCTCGCAGCTTGTAACCTCGTATGTCTCTCGTTTCTTTCGAGTTTCTTTCGTATATATTCGGTTTCTGAACAGCTGCCGGACGATGCTCCGAACGGTCCCGAACGAAAAGATCCGACGAAATCCACTGACGTCTTGAAAACGTAGTCTGAGCTGTTGCACTTTTATATTTATTTACATTTCTACTTGCAGTAGCCACATGCGCTAAAGAAGCGCCTATTTCTACATTTGTTTTCAAGAACTTAGGCCCGGTTTAGATGTCGAAGTACACATGCGCCGAATCTAATTAAAATGAACTCAAACACTAGGTTTTGCTCGTTTGCATTAGATTCGGCATGTGAACTTCAACGTCTAAACTGGGCCTTATGTAGGATCGTCGTCGCGACTTTTGTTTGACGTTAATTAGAGTGTTTTCATGACAATGTCGTTGGAAAACCATTTTCAAAGCACGTGTCAATGAAGTGTCATGGCAAAACATTTATTGATGTCCATGAAAATATTTACTTTGTCGCCAAGGCAAATTATTTGACTCTGCGATATTAGAGTGCATACAATAAACTCGTTTGAAAGTACTAAACCTAAAAAGAACCCTTTTAAGCTTGCTCATAATATTTTCTCATTTCAGATCACCTGTAATTCTTTTGAGAATAAGATTCTTTTTTTTCAGTTTTATCCATATTCATGTGTCTTCTCATGCGCAATCGTTGGGCAAAGAAATGATACTCAAGAGAATGGTCTGAAATAGGAAAACATTACGACAAAGCTAAAGAGATCTATTGTGTTAAAATGTACAAATTATTTGTTTTGTATTTTTTCAAATAATACTATTTTAATAGCATAAATTAGTTGGTACTTTTTTATGGATTTATTGCGTGAACTCCACCGAAAACAAATGTAAAAATATGAGCGTCTCTGATCTCATAAAATCGATTTATTTTCCAGCCATTTTTTTATTATTTTCCCAACATTTTTTTTCCTCAGTGCTAAATAGACCTTTCCCAAATTCGCTTGACAGACCATAGAACAAAATTATTCTGTGGCCAAAAGTTTTCAAATCCATACATTTACTGCATTTGTCCACTCGAGCTTCGCATTGAATATATTATCCTATGGTCAATCAAGCGCTAGCGAATTCGGGAAAGTGCATAATTAGTGAAAATAATCCTTATGTAACGACGAATAAAGGTGTTCTATACGGGTTTTTTTATCCACAATATTGAATGGTCAACTCCTAAAAAAATGAAGTTATTTTTAATATTTAAGCCAATATATAACTATATCAATTGGGTACTGCTTTTATTTATAGTAGTTTTGGAAGTGTATTTTCAGCAATGTTATGATATTCTAGTAAAATCTGTTTTTTGTGTAACCTGTTTTACAGAACCGGTTTCTTCTTGCTTTTCCAGTCTTTTTACTTTACACACGTTCCCATATGTTTTTCTAAGAATTCCCTAATTTCTAATATGCAATTATAAGTCTTCTTCACAGCGGCCTCTATTCTTTATCGCAATTTCATATTTCATATGGGCCAACAATGACGGCTGTGTAACTAACAATCGGTTTAATACATAATTTAATACCCAATAAGACGATCCATCAGACTTTCACAAATCGACGACTGTCATAATTTTCCCGACAATAAAACTAACAAAATTTTCAAAAAATCACCTTTGTAATTTCGTTCTTTTTCTCCGCGAAATAATCTTCACGAATTTTTTTTTTTTTTTTTTTTTTTTTTTTGTGACTACTGGCTTTCAGCGTAGCCACTATGTCATCGAGTTGCAAGTAATTAGTTGAATTGTCGAATACTCGTAGCCAATCAAATCGTATGGAAACCGACGATTTTCAATCCAACGCTGAACTGATCATGAATTTCTGGATCGACATCGAAAAAAAGCGAAGTTACCCGATGTTCCCTCGGCGTATTTTCGTGATACTCTCGGCCACAGGTTTGGACTATTTTTTCCGTGTATCGACATCGATCGAAACTTCGTGCTTACGTCCCAAAGAACACTGAATCAGATGGTGATTATTTTGCTCTTTTTTTTTATAAAATTGGGATAATTGTATTTTCATACAAGTCTCAAACCCAGAATGAACATGAAATCGTCAAGGAAAAAGAAGCGGAGAACAATTAATAATTAGGCGCAAATTTCATATGACCTAAGAAATTTCTGCAATCTGATTGGTTAAGAGGAGTGTGATTTCATCGTAATAGTGTGATTTCAAGTTCTCGGGAGTTTGATTTCAAAATTGCCATAGTGTGCTTTGTACGTGATATTTGGCATAAATACCACTCATGATATAGTATAGGTAACAGTAAAACTCTCGGTACAATTTTCACGAGCGATCACATGTTCACAATATTGACATGGTGGCCTAGATTGTATTGGTTCGCGCAACATTTAGTCAAAAACGGCGGTGAAATTTATGTTAGGGCGCTGTTACGCTCCGTAATGTTGCTTCTCGCAATTTTGTGAGTTTGTGGGTAAAATGCAATGCAGTTGCACTGATATTCAAGAAAGGATGTTACCAAAGCAAGCTTAGATCTAGAAACAACGTTGCATTAGGGATGCTTTCCGGCAAGGACGAAATATTTCCCCCATTTACTAAACACTGGTGTGTCATTTTCAATTGACGTACTCGATAATATGAAGCAAACTCTAGAAAAGAACTACATCTTTCTTAAGATAGGTTCCGTTAACGTGACATACCCAAGCATTGCTCTAAAATACCCTATTTTTAATCTACTGTCGTAGTTCAAATATTGGTTTAATTATAGCAAAAAAAAGATTATTACATCTTAATTTTGGGTCCAGTACAAATATTTAGGCGTTTAAGTTTACGGCCTAAAGAAGCAATTTCATAAAATTTAAAAAAAAGCCGGTTTATTGTTTGTACTGAAGCTGACTTTACATTAAATGTCGCTTCCAGCTTTTCTTTAAATTTTGTTGAGAGACGTGCAAGATATTTAATCAACATCGACTTTGCCAAGTAAAACACAAAAAGTTAGTGTTTATGATTGTGTTTCAAGAAGAAGAAATGTGAATCTTTTTTTTTTTTTTTTTTTGGCAAAGATTGTGCCAACAATTCAGTTCCATTTAGATTGGCGTAAAGGTTTCCCATGGGTCATTGCTCGACTCCAGCATCTCGATGCATCTTTCTAGAAGTCCAGAAAAATCAAGGTCTAATTTTTTGTCTCTAAGATCTTAATGTCTTTCAAGCATAAGTTTCATTAAGCTCAATATGAGCAGCAGCAGTCGGCCGCGGGATTGAGGCAGGATCTTACTGAGTACGTTTACAGAATACTTTTTTCATCTCTCTACGAAAGTCGTCCTTGAAAAGTCCGTACACGAAAACGTTGATGGCAGAGTTGGTGTGGATCAGGGAAAATGACGTTCTGCTCAAAGTAATATTGATTATTGGAGTACTAATTGCATATTTTAGCCAAGCACGCGTAATATTGACTATATTTGTGAGTACAAAAAAAGCAATGACTCCTCCAAGCACAAGGATCTTCGATCTTTTACTTGTTTGGCATCTTTCAGGGTTTTCGTTAAGGACGTAGTTATGCTGCACCTGCCTCATCTGCATATTCATTTGTGTTTTCTGCCGTCGAACAAAGTAAAAGATATGAAAATACGCAATTGGTAAACACAGGCAAGGAACCGTTTCAAAACAAAGTAAAAAAACACTGTAGTTTTTTATCACTTCAGTATTCTCAACATAGAGTCTTATCAGCAGTTCGATGAAAGGAATAAAGAAAGCCACAGTCCATGTAACTAGTGTAATCTTGATGAAATTGATCTTCCTTTTCCAGCGCATATACTTCATAGGATGTACAATGTAGAGGTATCGATCCAAAGTTAAAGCACAAAGATTCAACGTCGAGGTATATAGAAGAAAACCATGAGTTGCATGAATAACAAACGTCGTCTTTCCGAAATACAAAAAACCGATAAATAAACGCAAAGGGAAAACGATTGCGGCAACAAGAAAATCAGCCACTGCCAGAGAAAGTACAAACCAGTTGTCCAATGTACGAAGAGAGGGACGTGTAAGGATAAGGAGAATGACCAGCATATTACCAAGCACCGTTATCAAAGCAATGACTCCTTCCACCCAACCAGCTCTCCAGGATAAGTCATCTGCCTTCATCTTGCTATCAGAATAATTCGATTTATTCTCAGCCATTTTACTCCGTCTTTCTGCTATTAAGAGCGATTGAAAAGACAACATCTGTTCTGCTTACTAGTTAATATATTCGTAATGGATGACAAAGTTGTCCATGTTGGATTCGAATTTGAATATAAAACGATTAAATGTCGATCCCCTGAAGATTCACAAAGAACATTTTCTGTCACAGCTTCTGAAATGCAATAATTTTAAATACTTATATCTGAATGAATTGAAGACAGAGAAAAGGCATCATAACGGGTTTTTGTTGAATTGTTTAATTTGCCTCCAGTATGTGTCTTTGTTTCGTTTGGGTTTCTTCTTTTAGTGTTGTTTTTTTTCGTCTGTTGGTTAGTTGTTTGTGAGTTAAATTATTGTGCTTTGTTTTGCTGTTTTATGGAATTGTAATACTTTCATGTTGAAACTATTATTTTTGTTCTTTAGATGAAACAAGAAACGTATTGATCAGTCTGTGCCAATGTTCAGTCCTGATAAAATAATTCTTTATTTCGAGCGAGAGCATTCATTGATCATATATTTTTTATTTGATCTTTTCTCTTTTACTCTTTGACATGTTTTTGACTCTGCCTTATTTTTAGCTCAATTCTTGCTACCTATCTTCCTAACCTTAGGTATATAGAGATTTTGCATTTAAAACTAAAGAATTCCAAAGGTTCTTTTTTACAAGGTTTATTATCATAACCCGAAGTGTCCCCTTTTTTTGATCAGCTCAGAACAGTGGCGGTATTTCAGCGAAAGGGTAATTTCACATATGGGTATTTCAAAATTTTCCTTTTCTGATAGAAAAAAACAGAATCTTTCTATCCAATCAGTGCACACCACAGGATTCCCATTAACGTTTTTTGTATAGAGAAGGTAAAATTTGAAAACTTCAGCATGGGCAGAAATCGAAGAAATCCAGGAATCAAGTAAAAACCTAAAACGATAAAATGGACAGCCTAAGTAAAGAAAACGAAGAACTCAAGGAAAGAATCAACAGTTTAGAAGACTACTACTCAGAGAAAACGTTAGTGCCTATAAAATAACTGAGAGACGAGAAGAAAACTGTGTCTATTTCGCCTAGTAACTATCAGAAGCAGTTAGAAACCAGTTGAAACCGATCCTGTACAAATAAAGGCAGCTCATCCAATCGGTTTACTCAACAGAAACCAATCAAATTACCAGTCTCTTTCTTCCCATGGATCTAGGCTATATTTCTAATATGCAATTATAAGTCTTCTTCGCAGCCTCAATTGTTTATTGTAATTTCATTGGCCGACAATGACAGCTGCGTAACAGCATTAGTACATGAATTAATACCCCCCCCCCCCAAAAAAAAAAAAAACCTGACCACCAGTCTTTAGCAATTCGAAAAATATCATAATTATTCCAAAAATGAAGCTAGCAAAACTTCAAGAAAATCACCTTTTTTTGGTCCTTTTTCTCTCCAAAATTAATAATAATCTTGAATTGTTCTATTTTTTAATTCGTTGTTGGTAATTCAATGTGAGTCAGACTCACATTCAGAATGATGACGAAAATCGTTAAGGAAAACTAAAGGGGAAAAGCAATTGATAATTTTGCCCGGTACAATATTTACTAGTGTTGATCACATTACTGACAACTTGAACTGTATTGGTTCGTGTACTGAATATTTTGACTACAACTTTACATGTCAAAATTTGTGATACGGCGCTGTTACGTTCGGTAATTTGCATACAGCTTCTCAGTCTCAATTTTGTGTGGGGATAATGCAATGCTGCTGCACCGACAATAAAGGCTGTTATAAAAAAACGAAGCATATGGTACCTTAACTCGTGTCCCACAATAGACCTTTTTCGATTTCATAAAATACCGCTGAGTTCCTTGACTACGGATTCATTTAAGCCGTTTTAGCCTCGATTTTGTCTAGAATATTCATGTGTTCCAGTGGAGCTCCGCAGAATATCACTGAAATGTTTGTGTTGTTGATATTGTGCCTATACTTTAATGCTGATATTTGTGAACATCTTAATAACTGATAACTGAGGCTAACCTTGAGTAAAGGAATCTGTAATCAAGAAATATAGTGTACGAATTCGAAAAAAAAAATTATAAAGACCAATCCCAACCAATCCCGAATAGGAAGTACTTTTTCCCATCATTTTGATCACAAAATTATTTTTGTTTGCCTGAAAAGCCGGAAGTGATATACTTAAATATGAAACAAACTCTAATAAAGAACTCCATTGCTCTAAAATACCTATTGAATCTACTGTTGTAGGTGAAATATTTGCTTAATTATAGCAAGAAAAAGACAATAAAACATCTTAATTTTTGGTCCAATACAAATATTTACCCGTTCAAGTTTACCTTAAGAAGCAATTTCATGAACCTAATGATAGTCATTTCATTGTTTGGTCAAAGACTGACTATATATTAAGCTTCTCTTCAAATTTTGTTGACGGACGTGCAAAGTAATGAACACTTTGCCAAGTAAACATAAACAAAAAAATGTTCATGAGGTTTTGTTACTGTGTTTTTAGAAGAAGATTTTTTTTTTTTTCGCAAAAAAATGCCAAAACAATTAAACCCATTTACATTGGCATAAATGTTTCCCATTTCAGAGAATGGGTCATTGCACGACTCCAGCATCTCGATACGTCTTTCTAGACGTCCAGACAAATGAAAGACTAATTTTTTTGTCTCTAAGATCTCAATGTCTTTCATGCATAAATTTCATTGTAGTTCAATATGAGCAGCAGCAGCAGCAGCCGGTCGCGGGATTGAGGCAGCAGAGGTGCGTTTACATAATACTTTTTTCATCTCTCTACGGAAGTCTTCCTTGAAAAGTCCGTACACAAAAACGTTGATGGCAGAGTTGGTGTGAATCAGGTAAACTGAAGTTTTATTCAAAAAAGTACTGATTATTGGAGGACTAAGTACATATTTAAGCCAAGCACGCGTAATGTGAACTGTGTTTGAAAGAACAAAAAAAGCAATGACTCCTCCAAGCACAAGGATCTTCGATCTTTTACTTGTTTGGCATCTTTCAGGGTTTTCGTTAAGGACGTAGTTATGTTGCACCTGCCTCATCTGCATATTCATTTGTGTTTTCTGCCGTCGAACAAAGTAAAAGATATGAAAATATGCAGTTGGTAAACACAGGCAAGGAACCGTTTCAAAACAGAGTACAAATACAATGTAGTTTTTTGTCACTTCAGTATTCTCAACATAGAGATATATTAACGAAGTTGTGAGGGGAATGACAAGTGCTAGAAGCCATGGAATTAGTGTAATCTTGATCAAAGTAGTCTTCTTTTTCCAACACACATACCTCATAGGATGTACAATGTAGATATATCGATCCAAAGTTAAAGCACAAAGATTCAAAGTCGAGGCATAAATGAGAAAATTATGAGTTGCATTGATATAAAACTTTGTCTTTTCAAAATATAAATAGCCGATAAATAAACGCAAAGGGAAAACTATTGCGGCAACAAGAAAATCAGCCACTGCCAGAGAAAAGACAAACCAGTTGTCCAATGTACGAAGAGAGGGACGTGTAAGGATAAGTAGAATGACCAGCATATTACCAAGCACCGTTATCAAAGCAATGACTCCGTCCACCCAACCAGCTCTCCAGGATAAGTCATCTGCCTTCATCTTTCTATCAGAGAAATTCGATTTATTCTCAGCCATTTTACTTCGTCTTTCTGCTATTAAGAGCGATTGAAAAGACAACATCTGTTCTGCTTACTAGTTAATATATTCGTAATGGATGACAAAGTTGTCTATGTTGGATTCGAATTTGAATATAAAACGATTAAATGTCGATCCCCTGAAGATTCATAAAGAACATTTTCTGTCACAGCTTCTGAAATGCAATAGTTTTTAAATACTTATATTTGAATGAATTGAAGACAGAGAAAAGGCATTATAACTGGTTTTCTTGAATTGTTTTGCCTTCAGTATTTGTCTTTGTTTCGTTTTGGTTTCTTCTTTCAGTGTTTTTTTTCTCCGTCTGTTAGTTTTTTTGTGAGTTCAATAATTTTGCTTTGTTTTGCTGTTTTATCGAATTGTAATAATGTTCATTTTGAAACTATTAATTTTGTTCTTAAGATCAAACATGAAACCTATTGATGTCTCTGCCAATGTTCAGTCCTAAAAAAATAATTCTTTTTTTCGAGCGAGAGCATTCATTGATCTAGAAAAGAAAACGAAGAACTCAAGGAAAGAATCAACAGTTTAGAAGACTACTACTCAGAGAAAACGTTAGTGCCTATAAAATACCTGAGAGACGAGAAGAAAACTGTGTCTCTTTTTCGCCTAGTAACTATCCGAAGCAGTTAGAAACCACTTGAAACCGATCCTGTACAAATAAATGCAGCTCATCCAATCGGTTTACTCAACAGAAAACAATCAAATTACTAGTCTCTTTCTTCCCATGGATCTAGGCTATATTTCTAATATGCAATTATAAGTCTTCTTCGCAGCCTCAATTGTTTGTTGTAATTTCATTGGCCGACAATGACAGCTGCGTAACAGCATTAGTACATGAATTAATACCCCCCAAAAGAAAACGACCACCAGTCTTTAGCAATTCGAAAAATATCATAATTGTTCCAAAAATAAAGCTAGTAAAACTTCAAGAAAATCCCCTTTTCTGGTCCTTTTTCTCTCCAAAATCAATAATAATCTTGAATTGTTCTATTTGTTAATTCTTTGTTTGGAATTCCATGTGAGTCAGTCTCACATTTAGAATGATGAAGAAAATCGTTTAGGAAAACTAGAGGGGCAGATTAATTGATAATTAAGCTCTGTACAATATTTACTAGTGTTTATCACATTACTGACAACTTGAACTGTATTCGTTCGTGTACTGAACATTTTGACTACAACTTTACATGCCAAAATTTGTGATACGGCGCTTTTACGTTCGGTAATTTGCATCCCTTCTCAGTCTCAATTTTGTGGGTGGGTGGGGGGGGGGGGGGGATAATGCAATGCGGGTGCACCGACCATACCTGAACTCGTGTCCCACAATAGACCTTTTTCGATTTCATAAAATACCGCTGAGTACCTGAGTACTACGGATTCATCTAAGGAGTTTTAGCCTCTATTTTGTCTAGAATATTCATGTGTTCCAGTGAGGTTCCGCAGAATGTCACTGAAATGTTTGTGTTGTTGATGTTGTGCCTATACTTTAATGCTGATATTTGTGAACATCTTAATAACTGATAACTGAATCCAACCTTGAGTAAGGGAATCTGTAATCAAGAAACATAGTGTACGAATTCGAAAAAAAAATTATAAAGACCAATCCCGACCAATCCCGACTAGGAAGTACTTTTTCCCATCATTTTTATAACAAAATTCTTTTTGTTTGCCTGAAAAGCCGGAAGTGATATACTTAAATATGAAACAAAGTCTAACAAAAAACTCCATTGCTCTAAAATACCTATTGAATCTACTGTTGTAGGTGAAATATTCGCTTAATTATAGAAAAAAAAGACAGTAATACATCTTTATTTTTGGTCCAATAAAATATTTACCCATTCAAGTTTACCTAAAGAAGCAATTTCATGAAGCTAATGGTAGTCGTTTCATTGCTTGGACAAAGACTGATTTTATATTAAGCTTCTCTTCAAATGTTGTTGACGGACGTGCATAGTAATAAACACTTTGCGAAGTAAAACAAAACAAAAAAATGTTCATGAGGTTTTGTTATTGTGTTGTTTTTTTTGTTGTTTTTTTTGCAAAAAAATGCCAAAACAATTAGACCCATTTACATTGGCAGAAAGGTTTCCCATTTCAGAGAACGGGTCATTGATCGACTCCAGCATCAAGATACATCTTTCTAGACGTCCAGACAAATGAAGGACTAATTTTTTGTTTCTAAGATCTCAATGTCTTTCAAGTATAAGTTTCATTGAAGTTCAATATGAGCAGTAGCAGCCGGCCGCGGGATGGAGGCAGCAGTAGTACGTTTACAAAATACTTTTTTCATCTCTCTACGGAAGTCTTCCTTGAAAAGCCCGTACACGAAAACGTTGATGGCAGAGTTGGTGTGGATCAGGGAATATGATGTTCTGCTCAATGTATCATTGATTATTGGAGGACTAATTACATATTTTAGCCAAGCACGCGTAACATTGACTATATTTGAGAGTACAAAAAAAGCAATGACTCCTCCAAGCACAAGGATCTTCGATCTTTTACTTGTTTGGCATCTTTCAGGGTTTTCGTTAAGGACGTAGTTATGTTGCACCTGCCTCATCTGCATTTTCATTTGTGTTTTCTGCCGTCGAACAAAGTATAAGATGTGAAAATACGCAGTTGGCAAGGATAGACAAGGGACAGTTTCAAAACAAAGTACGAACACAATGTAGTTTTTTATCACTTCAGTATTCTCAACATAGAAACTTAACAGCAGATGGATGAAAGGAATAAAGAAAGCCACAGTCCATGTAACTAGTGTAATCGTGATGAAGTTGGTCTTCCTTTTCCAGGGCATATACTTCAAAGGATGTACAATGTAGAGGTTCGATCCAAAGTTAAAGCACAAAGATTCAAAGTTGAGGCATATACAAGAAAATCATGAGTTGCATTGATATAAAACTTTGTCTTTCCAAAATATAAAAATCCGATAAATAAACGCAAAGGAAAAAGTATTGCGGCAACAAGAAAATCAGCCACTGCCAGTGAAAAGACAAACCAGTTGTCCAATGTACGAAGAGAGGGACGTGTAAGGATAAGGAGAATGACCAGCATATTGCCAAGCACCGTTATCAAAGCAATGACTCCGTCCACCCAACCAGCTCGACAGGATAAGTCATCTGCCTTCATCTTGCTATCAGAGAAATTCGATTTATTCTCAGCCATTTTATTCCGTCTTTCTGCTATTAAGAGGGATTTAAAAGACAACATCTGTTCTGCTTACTAGTTAATATATTCGTAATGGATGACAAAGTTGTCCATGTTGGATTCGAATTTGAATGTAAAACGATTAAATGTCGATCCCCTAGCTGAAGATTAATAAAGAACAGTTTCTGTCAGAGCTTCTGAAATGCAATAATTTTAAATACTTATATTTGAATGAATTGAAGACAGAGAAAAGGCATCATAACGGGTTTTTGTTGAATTGTTTTGCCTTCAGTATGTGTCTTTGTTTCGTTTGGGTTTGTTCTTTTAGTGTTGTTTTTTTTCGTCTGTTGGTTAGTTGTTTGTGAGTTAAATTATTGTGCTTTGTTTTGCTGTTTTATGGAATTGTAATACTTTCATGTTGAAACTATTATTTTTGTTCTTAAGATGAAACAAGAAACGTTTTGATCAGTCTGTGCCAATGTTCAGTCCTAATAAAATAATTCTTTATTTCGAGCGAGAGCATTCATTGATCATATATTTTTTATTTCGTGTTTTCTCTTTTACTCTTTGACATGTTTTTGACTCTGCCTTATTTTTAGCTCAATTCTTGCTACCTATCTTCCTAACCTTAGGTATATAGAGATTTTGCATTTAAAACTAAAGACTGATTTCAAAGGTTCTTTTTTACAAGGTTTATTATCATAACCCGAAGTTTCCCCTTTTTTGATCAGCTCAGAACAGTGGCGGTATTTCAGCGAAAGGGTAATTTTACATATAGGTATTTCAAAATTGTCCTTTTCTGACAGAAAAAAAACGGAATCTTTCTATCCAATCAGGCGCGCCACAGGATTCCCATTAACGATTTTTGTATAAGGAAGGTAAAATTTGAAAACTTCAGCATGCGCAGAAATCGAAGAAATCCAGGAATCACGTAAAACCTAAAACGATAAAATGGACAGCCTAAGTAAAGAAAACGAAAAACTCAAGGAAAGAATCAACAGTTTAGAAGACTACTACTCAGAGAAAACGTTAGTGCCTATAAAATACCTGAGAGACGAGAAGAAAACTGTGTCTATTTTTCGCCTAGTAACTATCAGAAGCAGTTAGAAACCAGTTGAAACCGATCCTGTACAAATAAAGGCAGCTCATCCAATCGGTTTACTCAACAGAAACCAATCAAATTACCAGTCTCTTTCTTCCCATGGATCTAGGCTATATTTCTAATATGCAATTATAAGTCTTCTTCGCAGCCTCAATTGTTTATTGTAATTTCATTGGCCGACAATGACAGCTGCGTAACAGCATTAGTACATGAATTAATACCCAAAAAAGACGATCACCAGTCTTTAGCAATTCAAAAAATATCATAATTATTCCAAAAATAAAGCTAGTAAAACTTGAAGAAAATGACCTTTTTTGGGTCCTTTTTCTCTCTAAAATTAACAATAATCTTGAATTGTTCTATTTTTTAATTCGTTGTTGGTAATTCCATGTAAGTCAGTCTCACATTTAAAATGATGAAGACTCATCAAAAAATGCTTTTAATTTTGTTTGCCTGAAAAGCCAGAAGTGATATACTTAAATATGAAACAAACTCTAACAAAGAACTCCATTGCTCTGAAATACCTATTGAATCTACTGTTGTAGGTGAAGTATTTGCTTAATTGTAACAAAAAAAGAGAACAATACATCATTATTTTTGGTCCAATACAAATATTTACCCGTTCAAGTTTACCTAAAGAAGCAATTTCATTAAGCTAGTAGCAGTCGGTTCATTGTTTGCACAAAGTTAAGACTCGCTGTATATTAAGTTTCTCTTCAAATGTTGTTGACGGACGTGCAAAGTAATGAACACTTTGCCCAGTAAAACAAAACAAAAAAATGTTCATGAGGTTTTGTTACTGTGTTTTTAGAAGAAGAAATGCTTTCTTTTTTTTTTTTTTATTGGCAAAAAATGCCAAAACAATTAGACCCATTTAAATTGACAGAAAGGTTTCTCATTCCAGAGAACGGGTCATTGATCGACTCCAGCATCTCGATACATCTTTCTAGACGTCCAGACAAATGAAGGACTAATTTTTTGTCTCTAAGATATCAATGTCTTTCAAGCATAAGTTTCATTGTAGTTCAATATGAGCAGCAGCAGCCGGCCGCGGGATGGAGGCAGCAGTAGTACGTTTACAAAATACTTTTTTCATCTCTCTACGGAAGTCTTCCTTGAAAAGTCCGTACACGAAAACGTTGATGGCAGAGTTGGTGTGGATCAGGCAAACTGATATTCTGTTCAATGTATCGTTGATTATTGGAGGACTAATTACATATTTTAGCCAAGCACGCGTAACATAGACTATATTTGAGAGGACAAAAAAAGCAATGACTCCTCCAAGCACAAGGATCTTCGATCTTTTACTTGTTTTGCATCTTTCAGGGTTTTCGTTAAGGACGTAGTTATGTTGCACCTGCCTCATCTGCATTTTCATTTGTGTTTTCTGCCGTCGAACAAAGTATAAGATGTGAAAATACGCAGTTGGCAAAGATAGACAAGGGACAGTTTCAAAACAAAGTACGAACACAATGTAGTTTTTTATCACTTCAGTATTCTCAACATAGAAACTTAACAGCAGATGGATGAAAGGAATAAAGAAAGCCACAGTCCATGTAACTAGTGTAATCTTGATGAAGTTGGTCTTCCTTTTCCAGGGCATATACTTCATAGGATGTACAATGTAGAGGTATCGATCCAAAGTTAAAGCACAAAGATTCAAAGTTGAGGCATATACAAGAAAATCATGAGTTGCATTGATATAAAACTTTGTCTTTCCAAAATATAAAAATCCGATAAATAAACGCATAGGGAAAACTATTGCGGCAACAAGAAAATCAGCCACTGCCAGAGAAAGAACAAACCAGTTGTCCAATGTACGAAGAGAGGGACGTGTAAGGATAAGTAGAATGACCAGCATATTACCAAGCACCGTTATCAAAGCAATGACTCCGTTCACCCAACCAGCTCGCCAGGATAAGTCATCTGCCTTCATCTTGCTATCAGAGAAATTCGATGTATTCTCAGCCATTTTACTCCGTCTTTCTGCTATTAAGAGCAATTGAAAAGACAACATCTGTTCTGCTTACTAGTTAATATATTCGTAATGGATGACAAAGTTGTCCATGTTGGATTCGAATTTGAATGTAAAACGATTAAATGTCGATCCCCTGAAGATTCATAAAGAACATTTTCTGTCACAGCTTCTGAAATGCAATAATTTTAAATACTTATATTTGAATGAATTGAAAACAGAGAAAAGGCATTATAACTGGTTTTCTTGAATTGTTTTGCCTTCAGTATTTGTCTGTGTTTCGTTTGGGTTTGTTCTTTCAGTGTTTTTTTTTATTTCCGTCCGTTAGTTTTTTTTTTGTGAGTTCAAATATTTTGCTTTGTTTTGCTGTTTTATCGAATTGTAATAATGTTCATGTTGAAACTATTAATTTTGTTCTTAAGATCAAACATGAAACCTAATGATGTCTGTGCCAATGTTCAGTCCTGATAAAATAATTCTTTATTTCGAGCGAGAGCATTCACTGATCATATATTATTTATTTGATCTTTTCTCTTTTACTCTTTGACATGTTTTTGACTCTGTCTTATTTTTAGCTCAATTCTTGCTACCTATCTTCCTAACCTTAGGTATATAGAGATTTTGCATTTAAAACTAAAGAATTTCAAAAGTTCTTTTTTACAAGGTTTATTATCATAACCCGAAGTGTCCCCTTTTTTTGATCAGCTCAGAACAGTGGCGGTATTTCAGCGAAAGGGTTATTTCACATATGGGTATTTCAAAATTTTCCTTTTCTGATAGAAATAAACAGAATCTTTCTATCCAATCAGTGCACGCCACCGGATTCCCATTAACGTTTATGTATAGGGAAGGTAAAATTTGAAAACTACAGCATGGGCAGAAATCGAAGAAATCCAGGAATCAAGTAAAACCTAAAACGATAAAATGGACAGCCTAAGTAAAGAAAACGAAGAACTCAAGGAAAGAATCAACAGTTTAGAAGACTACTACTCAGAGAAAACGTTAGGGCCTATAAGATACCTGAGAGACGATCGCGAGAAGAAAACTGTGTCTATTTCGCCTAGTAACTATCCAAAGCAGTTAGAAACCAGTTGAAACCGATCCTGTATTCAAATAAATGCAGCTCATCCAATCGGTTCACTCAACAGAAACCAATCAAATTACCAGTCTCTTTCTTCCCATGGATCCAGGCTGTATTTCTAATATGCAATTATAAGTCTTCTTCGCAGCCTCAATTGTTTATTGTAATTTCATTGGCCGACAATGACAGCTGCGTAACAGCATTAGTACATGAATTAATACCCAAAAAAGACGATCACCAGTCTTTAGCAATTCAAAATATATCATAATTATTCCAAAAATAAAGCTAGTAAAATTTGAAGAAAATGGCCTTTTTTTGGTCCTTTTTCTCTCTAAAATTAACAATGATCTTGAATTGTTCTATTTTTTAATTCGTTGTTGGTAATTCCATGTAAGTCAGTCTCACATTTAAAATGATGAAGACTCATCAAAAAATGCTTTTAATTTTGTTTGCCTGAAAAGCCAGAAGTGATATACTTAAATATGAAACAAACTCTAACAAAGAACTCCATTGCTCTGAAATACCTATTGAATCTACTGTTGTAGGTGAAGTATTTGCTTAATTATAACAAAAAAAGAGAGTAATACATCTATATTTTTGGTCCAATACAAATATTTACCCGTTCAAGTTTACCTTAAGAAGCAATTTCATTAAGCTAGTAGCAGTCGGTTCATTGTTTGCACAAAGGTAAGACTCGCTGTATATTAAGTTTCTCTTCAAATGTTGTTGACGGACGTGCAAAGTAATGAACACTTTGCCCAGTAAAACAAAACAAAAAAATGTTCATGAGGTTTTGTTACTGTGCTTTTAGAAGAAGAAATGCTTTCTTTTTTTTTTTTTTTTTTTGGCAAAAAATGCCAAAACAATTAGACCCATTTACATTGGCAGAAAGGTTTCCCATTTCAGAGAACGGGTCATTGATCGACTCCAGCATCAAGATACATCTTTCTAGACGTCCACACAAATGAAGGACTAATTTTTTGTTTCTAAGATCTCAATGTCTTTCAAGTATAAGTTTCATTGAAGTTCAATATGAGCAGCAGCAGCCGGCCGCGGGATGGAGGCAGCAGTAGTACGTTTACAAAATACTTTTTTCATCTCTCTACGGAAGTCTTCCTTGAAAAGCCCGTACACGAAAACGTTGATGGCAGAGTTGGTGTGAATCAGGTAAACTGATATTCTGCTCAATGTATCGTTGATAATTGGAGGACTAATTACATATTTTAGCCAAGCACGCGTAACATTGACTATATTTGAGAGTACAAAAAAAGCAATGACTCCTCCAAGCACAAGGATCTTCGATCTTTTACTTGTTTGGCATCTTTCAGGGTTTTCGTTAAGGACGTAGTTATGCTGCACCTGCCTCATCTGCATTTTCATTTGTGTTTTCTGCCGTCGAACAAAGTATAAGATGTGAAAATACGCAGTTGGCAAGGATAGACAAGGGACAGTTTCAAAACAAAGTACGAACACAATGTAGTTTTTTATCACTTCAGTATTCTCAACATAGAAACTTAACAGCAGATGGATGAAAGGAATAAAGAAAGCCACAGTCCATGTAACTAGTGTAATCGTGATGAAGTTGGTCTTCCTTTTCCAGGGCATATACTTCAAAGGATGTACAATGTAGAGGTATCGATCCAAAGTTAAAGCACAAAGATTGAAAGTGGAGGCATATACAAGAAAATCATGAGTTGCATTGATATAAAACTTTGTCTTTCCAAAATATAAAAATCCGATAAATAAACGCAAAGGAAAAAGTATTGCGGCAACAAGAAAATCAGCCACTGCCAGTGAAAAGACAAACCAGTTGTCCAATGTACGAAGAGAGGGACGTGTAAGGATAAGGAGAATGACCAGCATATTGCCAAGCACCGTTATCAAAGCAATGACTCCGTCCACCAAACCAGCTCGCCAGGAGAAGTCATCTGCCTTCATCTTGCTATCAGAGAAATTCGATTTATTCTCAGCCATTTTATTCCGTCTTTCTGCTATTAAGAGGGATTTAAAAGACAACATCTGTTCTGCTTACTAGTTAATATATTCGTAATGGATGACAAAGTTGTCCATGTTGGATTCGAATTTGCATGTAAAACGATTAAATGTCGATCCCCTGAAGATTCATAAAGAACAGTTTCTGTCACAGCTTCTAAAATGCAATAATTTTAAATACTTATATTGGAATGAATTGAAAACAGACAAAAGGCATTATAACTGGTTTTCTTGAATTGTTTTGCCTTCAGTATTTGTCTTTTTTTCGTTTGGGTTTGTTCTTTCAGTGTTTTTTTTCTCCGTCTGTTAGTTTTTTTGTGAGTTCAATAATTGTGCTTTGTTTTGCTGCTTTATGGAATTGTAATAATGTTCATGTTGAAACTATTATTTTTGTTCTTAAGATCAAACATGAAACCTAATGATGTCTGAGCCAATGTTCAGTCCTAATAAAATAATTCTTTTTTTCGAGCGAGAGCATTCATTGATCATAAATTTTTTATTTGATCTTTTCTCTTTTACTCTTTGACATGTTTTTGACTCTGTCTTATTTTTAGCTCAGTTCTTTCTACCTATCTTACTAACCTTAAGTATATAGAGATTTTCCATTTAAAACTAAAGAATTTCCGCCAAAGGTTCTTTTTTACAAGGTTTATTATCATAACCCGAAGTGTCCCCTTTTTTTGATTAGCTCAGAACAGTGGCGGTATTTCAGGGAAAGTGTAATCATTTTCACATATCGGTATTTCAAAATTTTCCTTTTCTCATAGAAAAAAAAAAGAATCTGTCTATCCAATCAGTGCACGCCACCGGATTCCCATTAACGTTTATGTATAGGGAAGGTAAAATTTGAAAACTTCAGCTTGGGCAGAAATCGAAGAAATCCAGGAATCAAGTAAAACCTAAAACGATAAAATGGACAGCCTAAGTAAAGAAAAACAAAAAACTCAAGGAAAGAATCAACAGTTTAGAAGACTACTACTCAGAGAAAACGTTAGTGCCTATAAGATACCTGAGAGACGATCGCGAGAAGAAAACTGTGTCTATTTCGCGTAGTAACTATCCGAAGCAGTTAGAAACCAGTTGAAACTGATCCTGTATACAAATAAATGCAGCTCATCCAATCGGTTATCTCAACCGAAAACAATCAAATTACTAGTCTCTTTCTTCCCATGGATCCAGGCTATATTTCTAATATGCAATTATAAGTCTTTTTTGCAGCCTCAATTGTTTGTTGTAATTTCATTGGCCGAGAATGACAGCTGCGTAACAGCATTAGTACATGAATTAATAAGCCCCCCAAAAAAAACGACCACCAGTCTTTAGCAATTAGAAAAATATCATAATTATTCCAAAAATAAAGCTAGTAAAACTTCAAGAAAATAACCTTTTTTTGGTCCTTTTTCTCTCCAAAATTAATAATAATCTTGAATTGTTCTATTTTTTAATTCGTTGTTGGTAATTCCATGTGAGTCAGTCTCACATTCAGAATGATGATGATACTCGTTAAGGAAAACTAGAGGGGAAGAACAATTGATAATTTTGCCCGGTACAATATTTACTAGTGTTGATCACATTACTGGCAACTTGAAGTGTATTGGTTCGTGTACTGAACATTTTGACTACAACTTTACATGTCAAAATTTGTGATACGGCGCTGTTACGTTCGGTAATTTGCATACAGCTTCTCAGTCTCAATTTTGTGTGGGGATAATGCAATGCGGTTGCATGGACAATAATGGTTGTTGTAAGAGAAAAACGAAGCGTATGATACCGGAACTTGAATTTTATCACGCAATAGACTTTTTTCGATATCATAAAATACCGCTGAGTACCTTGACTACGGATTCATTTAAGCAGTTTTACCCTCTATTTTGTCTAGAATATTCATGTGTTCCAGTGAAGCTCCGCGGAATGTCAAAATGTTTGTGTTGTTGATGTTGTGCCTATACTTTAATGCTGATATTTGTGAACATCTTAATAACTGATAACTGAGGCTAACCTTGAGTAAAGGAATCTGTAATCAAGAAACATAGTGTACGAATTCGAAAAAAAAATTATAAAGACCAATCCCGACTAGGAAGTACTTTTTCCCATCATTTTCATCACAAAATGCTTTTTGTTTGCCTGAAAAGCCGGAAGTGATATACTTAAATATGAAACAAACTCTAACAAAAAAACTCCATTCCTCTAAAATACCTAATGAATCTACTGTTGTAGGTGAAATATTTGCTTAATTATAGCAAAAAAAGACAGTAATACATCTTTATTTTTGGTCCAATACAAATATTTACCCATTCAAGTTTACCTAAAGAAGCAATTTCATGAAACTAATGGTAGTCGGTTCATTGTTTGGTCAAAGACTGACTTTATATTAAGCTTCTCTTCAAATGTTGTTGACGGACGTGCAAATAAAGTAATGAACACTTTGCCAAGTAAAACAAAACAAAAAAAATTGTTCATGAGGTTTTGTTACTGTGTTTTTAGAAGAAGAAATGTTTTTTTTTCGCAAAAAAATGCCAAAACACTTTAACCCATTTACATTGGCATAAAGGTTGCCCATTTCAGAGAATGGGTCATTGCTCGACTCCAGCATCTCGATACGTCTTTCTAGACGTCCAGACAAATGAAGGACTATTTTTTGTTTCTAAGATCTCAATGTCTTTCAAGTATAAGTTTCATTGTAGTTCAATACGAGCAGCAGCAGCCGGCCGCGGGATTGAGGCAGCAGTAGTACGTTTACAAAATACTTTTTTCAACTCTCTACGGAAGTCTTCCTTGAAAAGTCCGTACACGAAAATGTTAATGGCAGAGTTGGTGTGAATCAGGTAAAGTGAGGTTTTGTAGAACGTAGTATTGGCTATTGGAGTACTAAGTACGAATCTTAGCAAGGCATGCACAATACTGATTATATTTGAGAGCACAAAAAACCCAATGACTCCTCCAAGCACAAGGATCTTCGATCTTTTACTTGTTTGGCATCTTTCAGGGTTTTCGTTAATGACGTAGTTATGTTGCACCTGCCTCATCTGCATTTGAATTTGTGTTTTCTGCCGTCGAACAAAATATAAGATATGAAAATACGCAGTTGGTAAACACAGACAAGGAACCGTTTCAAAACAAAGTACAAAAACAATGTAGTTTTTTATCACTTCAGTATTCTCAACATAGAGTCTTATCAGCAGATCGATGAAAGGAATAAAGAAAGCCACAGTCCATGTAACTAGTGTAATCGTGATGAAGTTGGTCTTCCTTTTCCCGTGCATATACTTCGTAGGATGTACAATGTAGAGGTATCGATCCAAAGTTAAAGCACAAAGATTCAAAGTCGAGGCATAAATGAGAAAATTATGAGTTGCATGAATAACAAAATTCGTCTTTCCTAAATACAAATAACCGATAAATAAACGCAAAGGGAAAACTATTGCGGCAACAAGAAAATCAGCAACTGCCAGAGAAAGAACAAACCAGTTGTCCAATGTACGAAGAGAGGGACGTGTAAGAATAAGTAGAATGACCAGCATATTACCAAGCACCGTTATCAAAGCAATGACTCCGTCCACCCAACCAGCTCTCCAGGAGAAGTCATCTGCCTTCATCTTGCTGTTAGTGAAATTCGATGTATTCTGGGCCATTTTACTCCGTTTTTCTGCTATTAAGAGCGATTGAAAAGACAACACCTGTTCTGACTACTAGTAAGTATATTGGTACTTGATGATAAAGTCTTCTATATTGGATTCGAATTTGAATGTAAAACGATTAAATGTCGATCCCCTGCAGGCTCATACGAAGACCATATTCTGTCACAGCTTTTAATGTAATAATTATAAAGGCTTATATCTGAATTAATGGCGGGGAAAATGAAATAAGGAGTAAGGACGAAATAAAAACTGATAAAAACTAGAATAAAAAACTGGCTTTCCTTTATTGTCTTTTTCTTTAGGATTTGTCTTCGTTTGGTTAGGGTTTCTTATCAGTTAGTGTTCTTCTTGTTTCGTTCGTTCGTTTCTTTGTTTATTGGTTGGTTGGTTTGTTTGGATGTTCAATTTAATTTTGCTTTGTTTTTCTGAATTATGGATTTGCAGGTATCTTAATACTGTTCATCCTCAGTAGTTAAAACTATTTCTTTTAGTTCAATAGATATACAGCCGGTCACTGACTTTGCGTTTTGTATTTTTCGCCGAGTAGTTAGTGGGGATTCTTGTCTGTGATGAAATTCCGCGCATCTCCACGGCTTGCTTTTGGAATTTCAAAAAAATATTTCTCGGCATCGCGTGGACAAAAAAATATCTACAAAGCATCACATGAAAGGAAATTTAATATCGGAAAATCGATTTCTGGGGCTAACGTTCCTGATAAGTTTTTTATTTTGGAGATATGGAGCTGAAAGTAAGAGTCGATGTAAAAATTTGGAGACGCTGTTTCATACCTTCCCATAATATATACATAGGGAGAGCAAAGCCATTTTTCAAACGGCTCAAAACCCCTCAAAAGCACAATTTCATGGCTATGTTTCATCACCAAAGTGTTCCTCAACTACCAAACGAATTTTTTAGAGAATTTATTAAAAAGCATTAATAATTAAAGTCTTTCTGAAAGAATATTCTCAAACCATATGAAATTTTAATAGATCACTTATTGAAGCTAATTACGTCACAGCCCACTAGCTCCACGTTTGGGCTACCTGTGATTATTCCTCTTTTACTTTTTTACCAGTTTTTGCAGTCGTTGACGTATTTTTAGCTTTGTGCTTCCTATCTTTCGACACTTAGGTATATAGAGATTTTGCATATAAAACAAAAGAATTTAAAAAGATTTATGTTACAAGGCTTATATCATGACCGAAGAAATTTATGTAATTTGATTGGCTGAGGGCAGTGTTATTTCAGCAAAATTTGTAATTTCTTCGCAGCCTCAATTGTTTGTTATAATTTCATTGGCCGACAATGATAGCTGCGTAACAGCATTAGTACATGAATTAATACCCCCCCCCCCCTCCCCAAAAAAAAAAAAAAAACCGACCACCAGTCTATGGCAATTAGAAAAATATTACAAAGAATGGTCTGAACCCAGGTGAATGGATATTTTTCGAAGTAACAATATTTCTCGAAGAGACAATATTTGTATAATGATCATCCGGGTGGATGTAGTCCTGAGAAGGACTGTTTGATGTGACTGACGTTTCGACAACTGTGCAAAAGTCATCTTCAGAGTCAAGTGAAGAAAAAGTCAGATATGGGTATACATTTTTTTTTTGGTCCTTTTTCTCTCCAAAATTAATAATAATCTTGAATTGTTCTATTTTTTAATTCGTTGTTGGTAATTCAATGTGAGTCAGACTCACATTCAGAATGATGATGAAAATACTCGTTAAGGAAAACTAAAGAGGAAGAACAATTGATAATTTTGCCCGGTACAATATTTACTAGTGTTGATCACATTACTGACAACTTGAAGTGTATTGGTTCGTGTACTGAATATTTTGACTACAACTTTACATGCCAAAATTTGTGATACGGCGCTGTTACGTTCGGTAATTTGCATACAGCTTCTCAGTCTCAATTTTGTGTGGGGATAATGCAATGCTGTCGCATCGACAATATAGGTTGTTATAATAAAAAAACGAAGCATATGATACCGGAACTTGTGTCACACAATAGACTTTTTTCGATTTCATAAAATACCGCTGAGTTCCTTGACTACGGATTCATTCAAGCAGTGTTAGCCTCGATTTTGTCTAGAATATTCATGTGTTCCAGTGAAGCTCCGCGGAATGTCAAAATGTTTGTGTTGTTGATGTTGTGCCTATACTTTAATGCTGATATTTGTGAACATCTTAATAACTGATAACTGAATCCAACCTTGAGTAAAGGGATCTGTAATCAAGAAACATAGTGTACGAATTCGAAAAAAAAATTATAAAGACCAATCCCAACCAATCCCGACTAGGAAGTACTTTTTCCCATCATTTTGATCACAAAATTCTTTTTGTTTGCCTGAAAAGCCAGAAGTGATATACTTAAATATGAAACAAACTCTAAAAAAGAACTCCATTGCTCTGAAATACCTATTGAATCTACTGTTGTAGGTGAAATATTCGCTTAATTATAGAAAAAAAAGACAGTAATACATCTTTATTTTTGGTCCAATACAAATATTTACCCATTCAAGTTTACCTAAAGAAGCAATTTCATGAAGCTAATGGTAGTCGGTTCATTGCTTGGACAAAGACTGATTTTATATTAAGCTTCTCTTCAAATGTTGATGACGGACGTGCATAGTAATAAACACTTTGCGAAGTAAAACAAAACAAAAAAATGTTCATGAGGTTTTGTTATTGTGTTTTTTTTTGTGTTTTTTTTTTTTTGCAAAAAAATGCCAAGACAATTAGACCCATTTACATTGGCAGAAAGGTTTCCCATTTCAGAGAACGGGTCATTGATCGACTCCAGCATCAAGATACATCTTTCTAGACGTCCAGACAAATGAAGGACTAATTTTTTGTTTCTAAGATCTCAATGTCTTTCAAGTATAAGTTTCATTGAAGTTCAATATGAGCAGCAGCAGCCGGCCGCGGGATGGAGGCAGCAGTAGTACGTTTACAAAATACTTTTTTCATCTCTCTACGGAAGTCTTCCTTGAAAAGCCCGTACACGAAAACGTTGATGGCAGAGTTGGTGTGGATCAGGTAAACTGATATTCTGCTCAATGTATCATTGATTATTGGAGGACTAATTACATATTTTAGCCAAGCACGCGTAACATTGACTATATTTGAGAGGACAAAAAAAGCAATGACTCCTCCAAGCACAAGGATCTTCGATCTTTTACTTGTTTGGCATCTTTCAGGATTTTCGTTAAGGACGTAGTTATGTTGCACCTGCCTCATCTGCATTTGAATTTGTGTTTTCTGCCGTCGAACAAAGTATAAGATGTGAAAATACGCAGTTGGCAAGGATAGACAAGGGACAGTTTCAAAACAAAGTACGAACACAATGTAGTTTTTTATCACTTCAGTATTCTCAACATAGAAACTTAACAGCAGATGGATGAAAGGAATAAAGAAAGCCACAGTCCATGTAACTAGTGTAATCGTGATGAAGTTGGTCTTCCTTTTCCAGGGCATATACTTCAAAGGATGTACAATGTAGAGGTATCGATCCAAAGTTAAAGCACAAAGATTCAAAGTTGAGGCATATACAAGAAAATCATGAGTTGCATTGATATAAAACTTTGTCTTTCCAAAATATAAAAATCCGATAAATAAACGCAAAGGAAAAAGTATTCCGGCAACAAGAAAATCAGCCACTGCCAGTGAAAAGACAAACCAGTTGTCCAATGTACGAAGAGAGGGACGTGTAAGGATAAGGAGAATGACCAGCATATTGCCAAGCACCGTTATCAAAGCAATGACTCCGTCCACCAAACCAGCTCGCCAGGATAAGTCATCTGCCTTCATCTTGCTATCAGAGAAATTCGATTTATTCTCAGCCATTTTATTCCGTCTTTCTGCTATTAAGAGGGATTTAAAAGACAACATCTGTTCTGCTTACTAGTTAATATATTCGTAATGGATGACAAAGTTGTCCATGTTGGATTCGAATTTGAATGTAAAACGATTAAATGTCGATCCCCTAGCTGAAGATTCATAAAGAACAGTTTCTGTCACAGCTTCTGAAATGCAATAATTTTAAATACTTATATTTGAATGAATTGAAGACAGAGAAAAGGCATCATAACGGGTTTTTGTTGAATTGTTTTGCCTTCAGTATGTGTCTTTGTTTCGTTTGGGTTTGTTCTTTTAGTGTTTTTTTTTTTTCGTCTGTTAGTTAGTTGTTTGTGAGTTAAATTATTGTGCTTTGTTTTGCTGTTTTATGGAATTGTAATACTTTCATGTTGAAACTATTATTTTTGTTCTTAAGATGAAACAAGAAACGTTTTGATCAGTCTGTGCCAATGTTCAGTCCTGATAAAATAATTCTTTATTTCGAGCGAGAACATTCATTGATCATATATTTTTTATTTCGTGTTTTCTCTTTTACTCTTTGACATGTTTTTGACTCTGCCTTATTTTTAGCTCAATTCTTGCTACCTATCTTCCTAACCTTAGGTATATAGAGATTTTGCATTTAAAACTAAAGACTGATTTCAAAGGTTCTTTTTTACAAGGTTTATTATCATAACCCGAAGTTTCCCCTTTTTTGATCAGCTCAGAACAGTGGCGGTATTTCAGCGAAAGGGTAATTTTACATATAGGTATTTCAAAATTGTCCTTTTCTGACAGAAAAAAAACGGAATCTTTCTATCCAATCAGGCGCGCCACAGGATTCCCATTAACGATTTTTGTATAAGGAAGGTAAAATTTGAAAACTTCAGCATGCGCAGAAATCGAAGAAATCCAGGAATCAAGTAAAACCTAAAACGATAAAATGGACAGCCTAAGTAAAGAAAACGAAAAACTCAAGGAAAGAATCAACAGTTTAGAAGACTACTACTCAGAGAAAACGTTAGTGCCTAAAAAATACCTGAGAGACGAGAAGAAAACTGTGTCTATTTTTCGCCTAGTAACTATCAGAAGCAGTTAGAAACCAGTTGAAACCGATCCTGTACAAATAAAGGCAGCTCATCCAATCGGTTTACTCAACAGAAACCAATCAAATTACCAGTCTCTTTCTTCCCATGGATCTAGGCTATATTTCTAATATGCAATTATAAGTCTTCTTCGCAGCCTCAATTGTTTATTGTAATTTCATTGGCCGACAATGACAGCTGCGTAACAGCATTAGTACATGAATTAATATCCAAAAAAGACGATCACCAGTCTTTAGCAATTCAAAAAATATCATAATTATTCCAAAAATAAAGCTAGTAAAACTTGAAGAAAATGACCTTTTTTTGGTCCTTTTTCTCTCCAAAATTAACAATAATCTTGAATTGTTCTATTTTTTAATTTGTTGTTGGTAATTCCATGTGGGTCAGTCTCACATTTAAAATGATGAAGACTCATCAAAAAATGCTTTTAATTCGGTTTGCCTGAAAAGCCAGAAGTGATATACTTAAATATGAAACAAACTCTAAAAAAGAACTCCATTGCTCTGAAATACCTCATTGAATCTACTGTTGTAGGTGAAATATTTGCTTGATTATAGCAAAAAAAGACAGTAATACATCTTTATTTTTGGTCCAATACAAATATTTACCCGTTCAAGTTTACCTAAAGAAGCAATTTCATGAAGCTAGTAGCAGTCGGTTCATTGTTTGGTCAAAGACTGACTTTATATTAAGCTTCTCTTCAAATGTTGTTGACGGACGTGCAAAGTAATGAACACTTTGCCCAGTAAAGCAAAACAAAAAAATGTTCATGAGGTTTTGTTACTGTGTTTTTAAAAGAAGAAATGTTGTTTTTTTTTTTCGCAAAAAATGCCAAAACAATTAAACCCATTTACATTGGCATAAAGGTTTCCCATGTCATTGCTCGACTCCAGCATCTCAATACATCTTTCTAGACGTCCATACAAATGAAGGACTTTTTTTTTGTCTCTAAGATCTCAATGTCTTTCAAGCATAAGTTTCATTGTAGTTCAACATGAGCAGCAGCAGCCGGCCGAGGGATTGAGGCAGGAGTAGTACGTTTACAAAATACTTTTTTCATCTCTCTACGGAAGTCTTCCTTGAAAAAGCCGTACACAAAAACGTTGATGGCAGAGTTGGTGTGGATCAGGTAATTTGAAGTTTTATTCAAGGAAGTACTGATTATTGGAGGACTAACTAGATGTTTTAGCCAAGCACGCGTAATGTGAACTGTGTTTGAAAGAACAAAAAACCCAATGACTCCTCCAAGCACAAGGATCTTCGATCTTTTACTTGTTTGGCATCTTTCAGGGTTTCCGTTAATGACGTAGTTATGTTGCACCTGCCTCATCTGCATATTCATTTGTGTTTTCTGCCGTCGAACAAAGTATAAGATGTGAAAATACGCAGTTGGCAAAGATAGACAAGGGACAGTTTCAAAACAAAGTACGAACACAATGTAGTTTTTTATCACTTCAGTATTCTCAACATAGAAACTTAACAGCAGATGGATGAAAGGAATAAAGAAAGCCACAGTCCATGTAACTAGTGTAATCGTGATGAAATTGGTCTTCCTTTTCCAGCGCATATACTTCATAGGATGTACAATGTAAAGGTATCGATCCAAAGTTAAAGCACAAAGATTCAACGTCGAGGCATATACAAGAAAATCATGAGTTGCATGAATAACAAAGTTCGTCTTTCCGAAATACAAATAACCGATAAATAAACGCAAAGGAAAAACTATTGCGGCAACAAGAAAATCAGCCACTGCAAGAGAAAAAACAAACCAGTTGTCCAATGTACGAAGAGAGGGACGTGTAAGGATAAGTAGAAAGACCAGCATATTACCAAGCACCGTTATCAAAGCAATGACTCCGTCCACCCAACCAGCTCGACAGGAGAAGTCATCTGCCTTCATCTTGCTATCAGAGAAATTCGAATTATTCTCGGCCATTTTACTCCGTCTTTCTGCTATTAAGAGCGATTGAAAAGACAACATCTGTTCTGCCTACTAGTAAGCATATTCGTACTGAAAACTAAAGTTTTCTATATTGGATTCGAATTTGAATGTAAAACGATTAAAGTTCGATCCCCTGCAGGCTCATACGAAGAACATATTCTGTCACAGCTTTTAATGTAATAATTATAAAGGCTTATATCTGAATTAATGACGGGGAAAATAAAAAAGGAGTAAGAACGAAATAAAAACTGATAAAAACTAGAATAAAAACTTGCTTTCATTAATTGTTTTTTTCTTTAGCATTTGTCTTTGTTTGGTTTGGGTTTCTTATCAGTTAGTGTTCTTCTTGTTTCGTTCGTTCGTTTCTTTGTTTATTGGTTGGTTGGTTTGTTTGGATGTTCAATTTAATTTTGCTTTGTTTTTCTGAATTATGGATTTGCAGGTATCTTAATACTGTTCATCCTCAGTAGTTAAAACTATTTCTTTTAGTTCAATAGATATACAGCCGGTCACTGACTTTGCGTTTTGTATTTTTCGCCGAGTAGTTAGTGGGGATTCTTGTCTGTGATGAAATTCCGCGCATCTCCACGGCTTGCTTTTCGAATTTCAAAAAAATATTTCTCGGCATCGCGTGAACAAAAAAATATCTACAAAGCATCACATGAAAGGAAATTTAATATCGGAAAATCGATTTCTGGGGCTAACTTTCCTGATAAGTTTGTTATTTTGGAGATATGGAGCTAAAAGTAAGAGTCGATGTAAAAATTTGGAGACGCTGTTTCATACCTTCCCATAATATATACATAGGGAGAGCAAAGCCATTTTTCAAACGGCTCAAAACCCCTCAAAAGCACAATTTCATGGCTATGTTTCATCACCAAAGTGTTCCTCAACTACCAAACGAATTTTTTAGAGAATTTATTAAAAAGCATTAATAATTAAAGTCTTTCTGAAAGCATATTCTCAAACCATATGAAATTTTAATAGATCACTTATTGAAGCTAATGACGTCACAGCCCACTAGCTCCACGTTTGGGCTACCTGTGATTATTCCTCTTTTACTTTTTTACCAGTTTTTGCAGTCGTTGACGTATTTTTAGCTTTGTGCTTCCTATCTTTCGACACTTAGGTATATAGAGATTTTGCATATAAAACAAAAGAATTTAAAAAGATTTATTTTACAAGGCTTATATCATGACCGAAGAAATTTATGTAATTTGATTGGCTGAGGGCAGTGTTATTTCAGCAAAATTTGTAATTTCTTCGCAGCCTCAATTGTTTGTTATAATTTCATTGGCCGACAATGATAGCTGCGTAACAGCATTAGTACATGAATTAATACCCCCCCCCCCCCCCCCCAAAAAAAAAAAAAAAACCGACCACCAGTCTATAGCAATTAGAAAAATATTACAAAGAATGGTCTGAACCCAGGTGAATGGATATTTTTCGAAGTAACAATATTTCTCGAAGAGACAATATTTGTATAATGATCATCCGGGTGGATGTAGTCCTGAGAAGGACTGTTTGATGTGACTGACGTTTCGACAACTGTGCAAAAGTCATCTTCAGAGTCAAGTGAAGAAAAAGTCAGATATGGGTATACATTTTTTTTTTTGGTCCTTTTTCTCTCCAAAATTAATAATAATCTTGAATTGTTCTATTTTTTAATTCGTTGTTGGTAATTCAATGTGAGTCAGACTCACATTCAGAATGATGATGATGATACTCGTTAAGGAAAACTAAAGAGGAAGAACAATTGATAATTAGGCCCGGTACAATATTTACTAGTGTTGATCACATTACTGACAACTTGAACTGTATTGGTTCGTGTACTGAATATTTTGACTACAACTTTACATGCCAAAATTTGTGATACGGCGCTGTTACGTTCTGTAATTTGCATACAGCTTCTCAGTCTCAATTTTGTGTGGGGATAATGCAATGCTGTTGCATCGACAATATAGGTTGTTATAATAAAAAAACGAAGCATATGATACCGGAACTTGTGTCACACAATAGACTTTTTTCGATTTCATAAAATACCGCTGAGTTCCTTGACTACGGATTCATTCAAGCAGTGTTAGCCTCGATTTTGTCTAGAATATTCATGTATTCCAGTGAAGCTCCGCGGAATGTCAAAATGTTTGTGTTGTTGATGTTGTGCCTATACTTTAATGCTGATATTTGTGAACATCTTAATAACTGATAACTGAATCCAACCTTGAGTAAAGGGATCTGTAATCAAGAAACATAGTGTACGAATTCGAAAAAAAAATTTATAAAGACCAATCCCAACCAATCCCGACTAGGAAGTACTTTTTCCCATCATTTTTATCACAAAATTCTTTTTGTTTGCCTGAAAAGCCGGAAGTGATATACTTAAATATGAAACAAAGTCTAACAAAAAACTCCATTGCTCTAAAATACCTCATTGAATCTACTGTTGTAGGTGAAATATTCGCTTAATTATAGCATAAAAAAAAAGAGTAATACTGTACATCTTTATTTTTGGTCCAATACAAATATTTACCCATTCAAGTTTACCTAAAGAAGCAATTTCATGAAGCTAATGGTAGTCGGTTCATTGTTTGGTCAAAGACTGACTTTATATTAAGCTTCTCTTCAAATGTTGTTGACGGACGTGCAAAGTAATGAACACTTTGCCCAGTAAAGCAAAACAAAAAAATGTTCATGAGGTTTTGTTACTGTGTTTTTAAAAGAAGAAATGTTGTTGTTTTTTTTCGCAAAAAATGCCAAAACAATTAAACCCATTTACATTGGCATAAAGGTTTCCCATGTCATTGCTCGACTCCAGCATCTCAATACATCTTTCTAGACGTCCATACAAATGAAGGACTTTTTTTTGTCTCTAAGATCTCAATGTCTTTCAAGCATAAGTTTCATTGTAGTTCCATATGAGCAGCAGCAGCCGGTCGCGGGATGGATGCAGCAGTAGTACGTTTACAAAATACTTTTTTCAACTCTCTACGGAAGTCTTCCTGGAAAAGTCCGTACATGAAAACGTTGATGGCAGAGTTAGTGTGGATGAGGGAATATGATGTTCTGCTCAATGTATTGTTGATTATTGGAGGACTAAGTAGATATTTAAGCCAAGCACGCGTAATGTAAACTGTGTTTGAAAGAACAAAAAACCCAATGACTCCTCCGAGCACAAGGATCTTCGATCTTTTACTTGTTTGGCATCTTTCAGGGTTTTCGTTGAGGACGTAGTTATGCTGCACCTGCCTCATCTGCATTTTCATTTGTGTTTTCTGCCGTCGAACAAAGTATAAAATATGAAAATACGCAGTTGATAAAGATAGACAAAGGACAGTATCAAAACAAAGTACCAACACAATGTAGTTTTTTATCACTTCAGTATTCTCAACATAGAGATATATTAACGAAGTTGTGAGGGAAATGAAAAGTGGTAGAAGCCATGGAATTAGTGTAATCTTGATCAAAGTAGTCTTCTTTTTCCAACACACATACCTCATAGGATGTACAATGTAGATATATCGATCCAAAGTTAAAGCACAAAGATTCAACGTCGAGGCAAAAATGAGAAAATCGTGAGTTATATTGATATAAAACTTTGTCTTTCCAAAATACAAGTAACCGATGAATAAACGCAAAGGGAAAACTATTGCGGCAACAAGAAAATCAGCCACTGCCAGAGAAAAGACAAACCAGTTGTCCAATGTACGAAGAGAGGGACGTGTAAGAATAAGTAGAATGACCAGCATATTACCAAGCACCGTTATCAAAGCAATGACTCCGTCCACCCAACCAGCTCGCCAGGATACGTCATCTGCCTTCATCTTGCTGTTAGTGAAATTCGATGTATTCTCAACCATTTTACTCCGTTTTTCTGCTATTAAGAGCGATTGAAAAGACAACATCTGTTCTGACTACTAGTAAGTATATTCGTAATGGATGACAAAGTTTTCTATATTGGATTCGAATTTGAATATAAAACGATTAAAGTTCGATCCCCTGCAGGCTCATAAGAAGAACATATTCTGTCACAGCTTTTAATGTAATAATTATAAAGGCTTATATCTGAATTAATGGCGGGGGAAATGAAAAAAGGAGTAAGAACGAAATAAAAACTGATAAAAACTAGAATAAAAACTGGCTTTCATTAATTGTTTTTTTCTTTAGCATTTGTCTTTGTTTGGTTTGGGTTTCTTATCAGTTAGTGTTCTTCTTTTTTCGTTCGTTCGTTTCTTTGTTTATTGGTTGGTTGGTTTGTTTGGATGTTCAACTTAATTTTGCTTTGTTTTTCTGAATTATGGATTTGCAGGTATCTTAATACTGTTCATCCTCAGTAGTTAAAACTATTTCTTTTAGTTCAATAGATATACAGCCGGTCACTGACTTTGCGTTTTGTATTTTTCGCCGAGTAGTTAGTGGGGATTCTTGTCTGTGATGAAATTCCGCGCATCTCCACGGCTTGCTTTTGGAATTTCAAAAAAATATTTCTCGGCATCGCGTGGACAATAAAATATCTACAAAGCATCACATGAGTGCACTGTGCTCGCTATCTTAGAAAATGTCTATGTTAATCTACCTGAAGCCACTGGTTGTGGTTATTGTATTTAGCTATCCATCCACCAGTGAATTTTCCATGTTTCTTCATGTGCAGCCTGGCAAGTCTTGCTGGGGTGTAGGCGTTGTATGTTGATGAAGCCGTCAATTGACTGTTCTTAACTCGTCGAGAGCTTTGAACACCAACAGCGTTGGTACAATATCGAGCTGGGCAAACCAAAAATAATTAATATTAGTATAATGATAATCTATGGTGGAGAAGGGTAAATCGTTTTCGCGATGACTGGTGGTTGCATATTTGGACCTTATGGGTTTTTTTTTTTTTTTTTTTGCTATTTCAGACCACGTTCATTCTTGTTCGTTCTTTGCACGAGTGGTATTCATATTCATGTGTCTTCTCATGTACAACTTTTAAACAAAAAAATGATGCATACTTACATCACATGTAAAAATTTGGAGACGCTGTTTCATACCTTCCCATAATATATACATAGGGAGAGCAAAGCCATTTTTCAAACCGCTCAAAACCCCTCAAAAGCACAATTTCATGGCTATGTTTCATCACCAAAGTGTTCCTCAACTACCAAACGAATTTTTTAGAGAATTTATTAAAAAGCATTAATAATTAAAGTCTTTCTGAAAGCATATTCTCAAACCATATGAAATTTTAATAGATCACTTATTGAAGCTAATTACGTCACAGCCCACTAGCTCCACGTTTGGGCTACCTGTGATTATTCCTCTTTTACTTTTTTACCAGTTTTTGCAGTCGTTGACGTATTTTTAGCTTTGTGCTTCCTATCTTTCGACACTTAGGTATATAGAGATTTTGCATATAAAACAAAAGAATTTAAAAAGATTTATGTTACAAGGCTTATATCATGACCGAAGAAATTTATGTAATTTGATTGGCTGAGGGCAGTGTTATTTCAGCAAAATTTGTAATTTCATATTTTCAAAAATGCTTTTTCTGATTTAATAGAAAACAAAATATGTTTAAATATGTTACAGTCGTTGTCGCTAAAAAGCAATTCCTTATCGCTAGAATGTACATTCGCTGTCGTTAAATTGTTATTCCTTGTCGCTAACTTACAGTCGCTAAATTGTGCAGTCGCTGTCGCTAGTTTGCAGGCAGCTTCAGTTGTTCTTGTAATAAGTCGACTTCGGTGAGACCTAAACTAGAAAGTTTGAGTTCAAAACCAAAGAGAAAATCGATGAAATACCAATAGTAGAGCGGAGGAAAAGCTGACCAAACTGTAAATCTCGTGGAAAAGTTCTATGTTAAAAAGTATTAAACAACAACGAAGAATTTGAAAGGCAGCTTTGTCGTATAAGAAGAAGGCGACTAAACTAAAGAAACTTCGATAAGCTTTCTCGATCATTTATGGTGTAAAATAAAAGCCTAGACGTTGAAAACATTAAAATTACATACCGAATTAGAAGTTAACCAAAATAAGTTTTTATTATGTTTGTAAAACAGCGTTGTAAAATAAAGAATTTCAAAATTCTTTCTGTAAAAATCGACCAAACATTGGCACAGGTGAAAAAAAAGAATTTCGCTTATATTTTGTTTATTGATAACCCTTAGTATGAAATACGTCCTGGTGTTTTTAGTTCCGAAAAATTTTACTTGGTTTCCAAGAAATTTTAAAAAATCGATTTTGGCCCTACACATCAAAACAATGCCGACCGCTAAGATCACGGAATTTAGTGTAAAAATAAGCGCATTGTACAGCTAAATCATTTTTCTAATATTTTTAGTCGGCATTTATTTATCGAAAGAATAGATATTCCTCTTCCTTTTGGTTGTATTTAATTTAGAATATTTGTTGTTTTAAGATCCGAAAAAAAATATTTACGAAGCTCATTATTTCCAAAGTTCACAAATGCAAATTAAGGCCTTAAAATACGGCCTATAAAAACTATGTGCTCTTTTTCCAAATCATAAAAAAACCTACGCCAAGAGGATTATCTAATGTATTTCTATCAGAATCAAAAGAAAAATCTCTGGGCAAATCATTTTTACTGTTCCGTTGAAGACTGATTTTATATTAAGCTTCTCTTCAAATGTTGTTGACGGACGTGCATAGTAATGAACACTTTGCCAAGTAAAACAAAACAAAAAAATGTTCATGAGGTTTTGTTACTGTATTTTTAGAAGAAGAAATGTTTTTTTTTTTCGCAAAAAATGCCAAAACATTTAAACCCATTTACGTTGGGATAAAAGTTGCCCATTTCAGAGAATGGGTCATTGCTTGACTCCAGCATCTCGATGCATTTTTCTAGGCGTCCAGACAAATGAAGGACTAATTTTTTGTCTCTAAGATCTCAATGTCTTTCAAGCATAAGTTTCATTGTAGTTCAATATGAGCAGTAGCAGCCGGCCGCGGGATGGAGGCAGCAGTAGTACGTTTACAAAATACTTTTTTCAACTCTCTACGGAAGTCTTCCTTGAAAAGTGAGTACACGCAAACGTTGATGGCAGAGTTGGTGTGGATCAGGTAAACTGATGTTCTGCTCAATGTATCTTTGATTATTGGAGGACTAATTACATATCTTAGCCAAACACGCGTAACATTGACTATATTTGAGAGTACAAAAAAAGCAATGACTCCTCCAAGCACGAGGATCTTTGATCTTTTACTTGTTTGGCATCTTTCAGGGTTTTCGTTAAGGACGTAGTTATGTTGCACCTGCCTCATCTGCGTTTGCATTTGTGTTTTCTGCCGTCGAACAAAGTATAAGATGTGAAAATACGCAGTTGGTAAAGATAGACAAGGGACAGTTTCAAAACAAAGTAAAAAAACAATGTAGTCTTTTATCACTTCAGTATTCTCAACATAGAGACTTATCAGCAGAGCGATGAAAGGAATAAAGAAAGCCACAGTCCATGTAACTAGTGTAATCTTGATGAAGTTGGTCTTCCTTTTCCAGCGCATATACTTCATAGGATGTACAATGTAGAGGTATCGATCCAAAGTTAAAGCACAAAGATTCAACGTCGAGGCATATACAAGAAAATCATGAGTTGCATGAACAACAAAGCTCGTCTTTCCTAAATACAAATAACCGATAAATAAACGCAAAGGGAAAACTATTGCGGCAACAAGAAAATCAGCCACTGCCAGAGAAAGAATAAACCAGTTGTCCAATGTACGAAGAGAGGGACGTGTAAGAATAAGTAGAATGACCAGCATATTACCAAGTACCGTTATCAAAGCAATGACTCCGTCCACCCAACCAGCTCGCCAGGAGAAGTCATCTCCCTTCATATTGCTATCAGAGAAATTCGATTTATTCTCGGCCATTTTACTCCGTCTTTCTGCTATTAAGAGCGATGGAAAAGACAACACCTGTTCTGACTACTAGTAAGTATATTCGTACTTGATGATAAAGTCTTCTATATTTGATTCGAATTTGAATGTAAAACGATTAAATGTCGATCCCCTGCAGGCTCATACGAAGAACATATTCTGTCACAGGTTTTAATGTAATAATTATAAAGGCTTATATCTGAATTAATGACGGGGAAAATAAAAAAGGAGTAAGAACGAAATAAAAACTGATAAAAACTAGAATAAAAACTTGCTTTCATTAATTGTTTTTTTCTTTAGCATTTGTCTTTGTTTGGTTAGGGTTTCTTATCAGTTAGTGTTCTTCTTTTTTCGTTCGTTCGTTTCTTTGTTTATTGGTTGGTTGGTTTGTTTGGATGTTCAATTTAATTTTGCTTTGTTTTTCTGAATTATGGATTTGCAGGTATCTTAATACTGTTCATCCTCAGTAGTTAAAACTATTTCTTTTAGTTCAATAGATATACAGCCGGTCACTGACTTTGCGTTTTGTATTTTTCGCCCAGTAGTTAGTGGGGATTCTTGTCTGTGATGAAATTCCGCGCATCTCCACGGCTTGCTTTTCGAATTTCAAAAAAATATTTCTCGGCATCGCGTGAACAAAAAAATATCTACAAAGCATCACATGAAAGGAAATTTAATATCGGAAAATCGATTTCTGGGGCTAACTTTCCTGATAAGTTTGTTATTTTGGAGATATGGAGCTAAAAGTAAGAGTCGATGTAAAAATTTGGAGACGCTGTTTCATACCTTCCCATAATATATACATAGGGAGAGCAAAGCCATTTTTCAAACCGCTCAAAACCCCTCAAAAGCACAATTTCATGGCTATGTTTCATCACCAAAGTGTTCCTCAACTACCAAACGAATTTTTTAGAGAATTTATTAAAAAGCATTAATAATTAAAGTCTTTCTGAAAGCATATTCTCAAACCATATGAAATTTTAATAGATCACTTATTGAAGCTAATTACGTCACAGCCCACTAGCTCCACGTTTGGGCTACCTGTGATTATTACTCTTTTACTCTTTCACCGGTTTTGCAGTTGTTGACGTATTTTTAGCTTCGTGCTCCCTATCTTTCGACACTTAGGTATATAGAGATTCGCATATGAAACAGAAGAATTTAAAAAGATTTATTTTTCAAGGCTTATATCATGACCGAAGAAATTTATGTAATCATTTGATTGGCTGAGCTGAGAGGGCAGTGGTATTTCATCAAAATTTGTAATTTCATATTTTCAAAAATGCTTTTTCTGATTTAATAGAAAACAAAATATGTTTTTATCCAATCACCTCGTTTATGTAGGAAAGGTATGGTCGTCCGAACGTTTCAAAATTCGCAAAATAAAATCCGTTGTCGCTAACTTGCAATCGCTGTCGCTATATAGCTATTCCTTGTCGCTAACTTACAGTCGTTGTCGCTAAAAAGCAATTCCTTATCGCTAGAATGTACATTCGCTGTCGTTAAATTGTTATTCCTTGTCGCTAACTTACAGTCGCTAAATTGTGCAGTCGCTGTCGCTAGTTTGCAGGCAGCTTCAGTTGTTCTTGTAATAAGTCGACTTCGGTGAGACCTAAACTAGAAAGTTTGAGTTCAAAACCAAAGAGAAAATCGATGAAATACCAATAGTAGAGCGGAGGAAAAGCTGACCGAACTGTAAATCTCGTGGAAAAGTTCTTTGTTAAAAAGTATTAAACAACAACGAGGAATTGAAAGGCAGCTTTGTCGTATAAGAAGAAGGCGACTAAGCTAAAGAAATTTCGGTAAGCTTTCACGATTATTTATGATGTAAACTAAAAGCCTATGACGTTGAAAACATTAAAATTAGATACCGAATTAGAAGTTAACCAAAATAAGTTTTTATTATGTTTGTAAAACAGCGTTGTAAAATAAAGAATTTCAAAATTTTTTCTGTAAAAATCGACCAAACATTGGCACAAGTGAAAAAATAGATTTCGCTCATATTTTGTTTATTGATAACCCTTAGTATGAAATACGTCCTGGTGTTTTTAGTTCCGAAAAATTTTACTTGGTTCCCAAGAAATTTAAAAAAATCGATTTTGGCCCTACACATCGAAAAAATGCCGACCGCTAAGATCACGGAATTTAGTGTAAAAATAAGCGCATTGTACAGCTAAATCATTTATCTAATATTTTTAGTCGGCATCTTTTTATCGAAAGAATGGATATTCCTCTTCCTTTTGGTTGTATTTAATTTAGAATATTTGGCGTTTTAAGATCCGAAAAAAAATATTTACGAAGCTCATTATTTCCAAAGTTCACAAATGCAAATTAAGGCCTTAAAATACGGCCTATAAAAACTATGTGCTCTTTTTCCAAATCATAAAAAAACCTACGCCAAGAGGATTATCTAATGTATTTCTATCAGAATCAAAAGAAAAATCTCTGGGCAAATCATTTTTACTGTTCCGTTGAGGACGCTTTTCTGTCCCTATTTGACGACAATTCGAGGATGCAAATTGTGGTCTCGTAATATCGGCGTAAAAATATATGTGCACTTATTTCAAATCATAAAAAAACCTAAACCCAAAGAATTATCTAATGTATCTCTATATAAATAAAAAGAAAATTCTTTTTTGGTTTATTCGCAGGTAGCCCAAGCTGGGTTTTTGTGGTATCATATCAAGTTTATAAGGCAATGTATGACGATCCTTCAAAAATAAATTTAAAAAATCCGTAAATCATACAAATGTATGTTGTCCACTTTTTTCGAATCCATTGCCAGTTCAACATCCTTTAGACCGTACCCTCTCCTTTAGGTAAACAAACCTCGCGGCTATTGTTTCACCAACCAATGGCAATCAACCAAGAAATAGAAAACTAATTTAAAGACGGTTAAAGCCGTTGTTAGGTTAAAGCCGTTGCTAGGTTAAAGCCGTAGCTAGGTTTTACATTCATTCGACTAGGTATTCACTCAGTTAAAAGAATGACAATTAAAAAGCGATATTTTCTGCTTCATCACGATCCGCAAGAACGACAAAAAGCGACAATTTTGTTCTAGATTTACTTTATTTTTCCCTCAAAAAAGAGTGTTCATTTTGATGCCTCACAGAAAAGAACCATTTTGAAAAGACAATTGATTAGCTATAAATAAATTCTAATACCTTTCCTCCTATACTTTCTTTTTTTTATTATCACCCCTTAAAAACTCATCACGAAGCTAACGATGGGTACCAAAATGATCGTCATTTTACTCGCAGGATTACACGGTGACCCCCTATTTTTGGGGGCTTATTTTGTGTGCTTTATGTTGTTGTATCAACTGGCAAAGCTGTATTAACAAATTACTTCGCTGGTTTTCTTCTTTCGTCGAAGAAATCTCCACATGAATAGAAATGAGTAAATAACTGTCAGTAATACACAAGCTAGCGTAAATGCCAGGTCTGAACAGCATATTCGTTAATGATTTAGCTGTACATGTAGATGCATGGCGTTTCATCTATGGTTAAATATGCAGATGACACCGCCACTCTAAATGCTCCTGTCTTTGTCAACAATGTCAGTGTTATTGATAATTCTTTAGAGTACGGTAGGCGTTTTACAGACTGGTTCTTTGATAATCATATATCTAGTAATAAAAGTAAATGCAAGGAATTAATATTATAGGGACAAAGGCAACTCTGAGGTGTGATCGAGTCATGGGAATTCCACAATGCAGCAACCTTAAGATTTTAGGGGTAACCTTTTAACTGAAATTAATTTTTAATTAAAATTAGCATAAGGTCTCTTAGAAAAGAGGATTTTAATCAAGCTGAAGTAGAACAGTTACGAGGTGCACGAATATAAACAACATCTCTAAATCTCTTCTTCAGAAAGTTTCATTTCGTTTGGCAATAAATGTAAGTACAGATTTGAATTTTTTTCTACGTAAAGAACTATATATAACCTTATGTTTTGCTAGAGTCACTAGAGTTACACAAAGTAATTTTCACTGAGGCCCTTCTAGATGAAATTAGAATTTAGAATTTAATATTAGCCAAGTCTGAAATCAGAAACAAATTCACTAACGTCCTTGCGAATTAGGAGATTGAGGTGACTTTTCTATGGTTTGTACTCTAACTTATCGAGCATAGAATTGCGTCAGCAAATGATCCAAATTAAAGTGTAACCACGAGCGCTGCAAAGTTTTGATCATATGTTCAATTTTTGTTTCTCCCTGCATTCTGGACATTAGATTTTTAAAAAAGTAAATAAAATAAATACATTTGGAGGGGCTAATCATCCTTGCTTGCAGCTGAAGAGCTGAATTACGAAGGCATACGAAGGCACCTCGGGCAGCCGCCATATGATTCATGTCTGACCACGGAGCACATCTCAGATCGAATTAGGGTTGGTTTTTACGGAGGGAGGAAAACCGGAGAAAACGGAGAAAAACCTCTCGAAGCAAGGGAGAGAACCAACAAACTCAACTCACTTAAAGTGCCGAGGAAAAAAGATCTAAGAAAGATCCGTTTATGTGATTTGATTCCATATTGTCAAAGGAACCAAACAAACGGAAAGGAATGTAAAGGGAAGTACTAATAAAATCTACCAGGTAAATTTAAAAAAAAAATCATTTTTCAAAATTCAAAAAAGCAAATCTTGAAACTTTCTGTCTTCCACATATTCATGTTGTTTTAGTGTTCATGTTTTTACGTTTATGTTTTTGCTTATAGAACCAAATAGTTAGCTTATTTAGGATAATCTTTATGGCATTTTCCAAATTAAACAGGCTAGTTGGCGGTTGCGATGGCTATTTTTAAATCACACTCCCGACAGCTTTGATAAAATGAAATCACAATCTCTTCAGCAATTCAGTTTTCGTAGATTAATAAATTTTACACCGTAGTGAAAATAGGAACTGACGTTTCGGACGTTAGTCCTTCGTCGGAGCAATTCAGTTTGGGAGTTTGGGAACAGTTAGGAGGAGCACGAACTCTAAATCTCTAAATCTCTTCTCTGGAAAGTTTCCTTTCGTTTGACAATAAATATAAGTACAGATTTTAATTTTTTCTACGTAAAGAACTATAACTCCACATTGCTAGGGTTACCAGAGTTATACAAAGTAATTTTCATTTGTGAACCAAGTGTGAAATTAGAAACCCATTAACTAATGTTTTTATTAGGGAAATTTTTCAAACACGTTTTGCCGGTTACCATGGCTATATTGAAATCACGCTCCCGATAGGTTTAATAATATGATATCACAATCCTCTCAGCCAATCAGATTCAGTTGCTGAAATTACTTAAGTCATATGATGGTCTTCATAACAATCGCTTTTTTGCAGTGTTCGGGAACAGTTAGGAGGTGCACGAACTCTAAATCTCTTCTCTGGAAAGTTTCATTTCGTTTGGCAATAAAGGTAAGTACATATGTGAATTTTTTCTACGTAAAGAACTATAACTTCACATTTTGCTAGGTTCACTAGAGTTACACAGAGTAATTCTCACCGAGGCCCTTCTAGATCAAATTAGAATTTAGAATTTAATGTAAGCCAAGTCTGAAATCAGAAACAAATAATTCACTAATGTCCTTGCGAATTAGGAGATTGAGGTGACTTTTCTATGGTTTGTACTCTAACTGATCGGACATAGGCCTTGTGTCAGCAAATTTAAGTGGAGCCACGAGCGCTGCAAAATTTTGATCATTTGTTCAATATAGGCTAGGCCTTTTGCAACAACAGGTCACATGACCCTACCCCCTTAAATCGAGCAGCTGTGTCAAAATGAACATCTGAAATGAAAAGAGCACCTCGATATTAGTAAGAAGGCTAAGTTTTAGCTCATAATGTTGAGTATAGGAGAAATGGCATTAAATATAAAATTACATATTTTATAAGTAAAATTACGAGAAGACTAGTTGTCATTTGTATATTTCGGCTTTTATCCATAGGCCATCAACTGCAAATGAATAGATTAAACTAAGACATTCTGAATTAAGATTAGTTCATTAAACTCAAGGGAATTGACTGTCCTTGTTGATTCAAGCTTGGTTTGAGTTCTTTTACAAAAAGTGCTTCGGCTATTTTTCCGTTGTTTGTAATTTCCAAAGTTGGACGCTAGTATTACAGCGATTATAGCGATTATAGATTATATGCCCAAAAGAATATATATCTTATAAGGATTGGTATGAGAAAAGTGCTCTGGATGGCAATCTTAAGCTTTTGTAGTTTTTCTCTTCATTCTGGGCAATGTAGTTTGAAGAAAAATGTGATTCAATTCCGCATAGCCTAGGGATTCAAACAAAGCACTATTTGTTGACTGAACAAATAAATATTTTGTTTTACATAAAATCGGCACCATTTGTTAACTTAACAAATTGATAATTTTGTGAAGACTAGAAGCAGAAGAAAATTTCTTTTATAAGCTTGTCAACTTGTTATGAGCTAGTCAAAGGCATTTAATTTAATTTAATTTAATTGATTTAATTTTCATGAATCAATTTTTAAATTTTAATCATTTACTTAAAGAAGATATATATAAGAAAAGCACACCATAATTAGGCAATACTATAAAAACAGTTGTAATTATGTATATGACATTTATCTTGAAATTATGCCTACTTTAGTATAAATACAAAATTGATTATACAAAATCGCGCGCTCTGATTGGTTTTCTATCTCGGATTATCAGCCGATAATCACCTTTTCGGACAAAATGGCTGTCGCGCTTTTAAAAAATAAAATATTTTCACTTTCAATGTTGTTTCCTCCGTTCTTTTTTGAAATAATCACCTTTTTATTTACTCGAAGACTCGCCGCTCGGTAAATATTCATCGATAATCACTGAGCCTGAGGTGAATAATTGCTAAATATTCATGATCATATTTATAATGTCATTCATGCTATTTACTCTTAATTTAATCTCTGACTGAATTATTCTTAAAGATAGTAGATAGGATCGATAAAATGACAGTTGAGAAAAGATGGACAGCATGGTCCAGTCAAAAATATCCTTTGGTGAAGTAATAGACCGATTTAGGTTGGGCGTAATGGTTTCCCAATTCATACCCCTAGGGGATCATTTCTTATGAGTTTTTTAATAAACATTTGCAGGGCCGTAGCCACTCTGAGGGAATCGAGGCCGTAGACTCGGTAAAATTTCACAGATCAGTATTTTTTTAGTTTCTTTTAATTCTTTGTTTAGAATGCCGGCCTCGTCCGAAAGTAATTTGTTTGAAGACTAAAGACGTGGTATTGATCATCAATGCTCGAATTCAAGCTAAATGCCCTTTTGCTATTTATATAATTAATATGACAGAGCAGAAAAGCAATGAATATGACAGAGCAGAAAGGCAATGAATATGACAGAGCAGAAAGGCAATGAATATGACAGAGCAGAAAAGCAATGAATATGAAGAGCAGACAATAAATATGACAGAGCAAATAAAACCGTTTTAGCCTCTCGTTATAAGGATATCTATCTGTTTTTTTAAGCTCAATATTTGATAAACCTGCTCTACAGCTCATTTTGGACAAAAGAAATAAAATAAGAAAAATAAATAAAAAATAAAAAATAAAAAACAACAAAGAAATACGACCAAAATTTAATGACTGCGGTTTAGACATACAACGCCTCGTACTTTAGGAGAGATGATATTTTGATCAGCAGAAAAACTGACATTTCCGTTAATATTTTCATACCTGATTTGCTTTTGATTTTTTTCAGCAATTCAAGATGATGTCTAAGTATCTTTTATTACTACTGGTGGGCTTTATGCTCTCAGACCCTATCCAAGGCAATGGTATGAGGTTTTGTTAAAGAAACCTAGTCAACTTTAATGCACTGCGCGCCGAAAACAATGCCATCTGCTAATTCCTCTGCCAGGCAAGAAGACAGTTCTGTAGTTGAAGTTTGGGAATCCAGTTCCATCGGTTTTGTTATGCAAGCTAGCTATAGAAGCCGTCTTAAAATCATCAATATATAAAATGATATATAATGATATTATACTTTCTGTAAGATTTTAGAAATGTTGGCAACACATTTAAGGTAAATTTCGTATACATACATACATACATACATACATACATACATACATACATACATACATACATACATACATACATACATACATACATACATACATACATACATACATACATACATACATACATACATACATACATACATACATACATACATACATACATACATACATACATACATACATACATACATACATACATACATACATACATACATACATACATACATACATACATACATACATACATACATACATACATACATACATACATACATACATACATACATACATACATACATACATACATACATACATACATACATACATACATACATACATACATACATACATACATACATACATACATACATACATACATACATACATACATACATACATACATACATACATACATACATACAGTATATATATACAGTGGTGGATCCAGAATTTTACAAAGGTTCCATTTCGTCTTCACTCTTTCAACAACTGATACGTAAAAGTTCATTGCAGGACGCATTCTCATTATTTCATATACCTCTTTTCAAAGGGTCTGATGCTCAAAGGGGGGTTCCGTCGAACCCATGGAGCCCCCTCTGGATCCTCCACTGATATAAACAATGATATAGGCGCGAAGTGCATCTTAGTTGTCTAGGTATTCTTTAATTGAAGAGAGAGCGTGCTTTTACAACCAACGACCTGTACAGCACCCGAAATGTTCCCTGACCCGAAATGATCCCCAGTTGGGGATCATTTCGGGTGCTGTAGAGAACTATTAGATCTTCAAATAAAGTACACCATTGTGAATGAGAATGGAAGTAAGAAGGGTTTAATATTAAAAAAAATTAAAAAAATGATTTAAAACCATTTTATTCCTTTGTACTTGACAACTTGTGAATTATAATGATCTCGTTACTGACCATTCGTCGTTTTGACAGGATGTTCCCAATTGCAAAAAGATTGCGAGGGTAAGTATTGAATTGATTACTGTATCATTATCATAAATTGTACTCACTATTTCACTTCTGATTGGTCTAGAGCTCGACATGATAAATTTATTATCTGTTGGTTTGACCTACAGATTATACATTTATCATGTCGAGTTCAAAATGAAAATGGAAATACGTTTGCTATTTTTTTTTCCGAAAGCCGACAGAATTAAAGCTTTATTCTGAGTTTACAAAATGTATAATAAAACAATTATTGAGTCCGATTTTCGCATGATATCGTAAATATCAAGACTTTGGCCGTTATCCGCCTACGGTCTTGATAATTTACGAGATCATGATCAAGTTCATCCAATAATTGTTTATTATCATCATCTGCAGACGCATCGTCATTACTTTTATCATTTTCATTACAGTCATTTTCATTATTATTGTATTTGTGATAATGATTGTGATTATGGGATTGAATTTGCCATCGCCTTGCTTAATTTAGTTCGCCATTGCCATTGCCATTGCCATTGCCATTGCCATTGCCATTGCCATTGCCATTGCCATTGCCATTGCCATTGCCATTGCCATCGCCATTGCCATTGCCATTGCCATTGCCATTGCCATTGCCATTGCCATTGCCATTGCCATTGCCATTGCCATTGCCATTGCCATTGCCATTGCCATTGCCATTGCCATTGCCATTGCCATTGCATTGCCATTGCCATTGCCATTGCCATTGCCATTGCCATTGCCATTGCCATTGCCATTGCCATTGCCATTGCCATTGCCATTGCCATTGCCATTGCCATTGCCATTGCCATTGCCATTGCCATTGCCATTGCCATTGCCATTGCCATTGCCATTGCCATTGCCATTGCCATTGCCATTGCCATTGCCATTGCCATTGCCATTGCCATTGCCATTGCCATTGCCATTGCCATTGCCATTGCCATTGCCATTGCCATTGCCATTGCCATTGCCATTGCCATTGCCATTGCCATTGTTATTCATTGTCATTGTTATTGTCTCTTACTCTAGCCACTGGCTATCTTCCTGTCACCCTGAAGTGCGTTATGCCTGGTAAATGGTTCACAGTTCATAAAGCGTACGTTGAACAATCTGGCCAATGGACACAAACAAGTGCTAGTTCTGCAGATCTCCTACCGCAGTGCAACGAGAGCCTGAAACAAAATTCGGAGGGTGGCACTTGTGAAATCAGTGACGTTAAAGTTGCTACAAGCTCTAAAGTTAAGATTGTCTTTCGTTGCTGGGGTAAATAGGTTTGCCATTGGAGCCATTACAGGTATTTATTTTCTCTACTTATTTATTTAACATAAAACACGCGCACATATCTCTGTAAAGTGATCAAAAATTAACCCGCCAAGAAGTGTAGAGAACGAGAGGAGCAAGTGTAGGAACACGAGATGTATGGACGGTCGGACGGTCGGACGGTCGGACGGTCGGACGGTCGGACGGTCGGACGGTCGGACGGTCGGACGGTCGGACGGTCGGACGGTCGGACGGTCGGACGGTCGGACGGTCGGACGGTCGGACGGTCGGACGGTCGGACGGTCGGACGGTCGGACGGTCGGACGGTCGGACGGTCGGACGGTCGGACGGTCGGACGGTCGGACGGTCGGACGGTCGGACGGTCGGACGGTCGGACGGTCGGACGGTCGGACGGTCGGACGGTCGGACGGTCGGACGGTCGGACGGTCGGACGGTCGGACGGTCGGACGGTCGGACGGTCGGACGGTCGGACGGTCGGACGGTCGGACGGTCGGACGGTCGGAGTTGATCGCCTTCCCCGAAAGGAATTGTGGGTCACTATTTTTGGTTAGCATCTCTCGAGCATTTTCAGATTACACAAAGTCGACTTTCTTGTTGATTGAAATAAAATTCTGCCATGAGTTCGATTAGCGTTTACGATCAATTTAAAGAAGAAAAAACTCGTATTTCATAAATTCTCATGGCAGAATAATCGAAAATGCTAATCAAAATACGATGTCGAATCCTCAATTCTGAGGTTGACCTTCAGTTTGTTCTGAAGGTCAACTCAGCTGGATAAGTCAATTTATATTTTATTTTATTTGATTAAATAATTAATTGTCTGACTGCCTGACTGATTGATTGTTTTTATTTTCAGTTAATCAAGGTCAAGCTTTAATGGGGATAACAAACACTAGATAATTTTATCTTGTCTAAATAATAAATAAAAGTGGTCTATTTGAATTGGATGTCTTAATTCTTATTCTTCAACAAATACATATGTTCCACTGAAGCTCCGTGGAATGTCCAGGGGAGTAGCCAGAGGTGGGGGCCTGTGGGATCCGGACCCCCCCCCCCCCCTCCTCCACCATGTTGGCGTTATTTTTGGTTGTCTATCTCTTCTTTACTTCTTCTTCTTCTTCTTTTTTCTTTTTCGCTTGCCGTTGTTTTAGGTTGGCCTTTTTTTTGGTTGGAACGACTTTTTGGCTGATAACTGGACATTATTTTCTAATAAACCAATTTTTTGCTAAAAAAAAACGACGCTTTTCCTAAAAACAAATAAAATAAAAAAATAGACGTTTTTGCTAAAAACCGCAGTTTTGTTTAAAAACGACGTCTTTCCTGATCAAACGACTTTCTTCCTGATAACTGGACATTTCTCCCCAAATAAAACGACTTTTTAAAATCTTTTTGCTGATAAAACGACTTTTTCGCTTGCCGTTGTTTTGGTTGGCCTTTTTTTTTAGTTTAAAGGACTTTTTTTCTGATAAATGGACATTATTTTCTAATATATAAAGCGACTTTTTCCAAAAAAAACGACAATTTCCTGATAAAACGACTGTTTTTACTGATAACTGAATTTTTTTCCCTAATAAAACAAATTTTTTCCTAAACAAAAAACGACGATTTTGCTAAAAACCGATATTATTGCTAAAAAAAACGACTGTTTTGCTAGAAAGAAAAAAACACGACATTTTTGCTGATAAAACGACTGTTTTTACTGATAACTGAACTTTTATATCCTAATAAAACACTTTTTTTTCTAAAAAACGACGATTTTCCTAAAAACCGACATTATTGTTAAAAAACGACGGTTTAGCTACAGCCCATGCTTTTTGCCCCAAAATGGCCAAAGATAACGTATTTTCAATCCTTAAAATATGATTCATATTTTCTAAAAAGGTGTGAAATTGGTTCAAAATCGATAAAACCCATGGGCTATAGCCCATGCTTTTTGCCGCAAAATGGCTAAAAATGACGTATTTTCAATCCTTAAAATATGATTCATATTTTCTAAAAAGGTGTGAAAATCGTTCAAAATCGATAAAAACAATGGGCTATAGCCCATGCTTTTTACCCCAAAATGGCTAAAAATGACGTATTTTCAATCCTTAAAATATGATTCATATTTTCTAAAAAGGTGTGAAAATGGTTCAAAATCGATAAAAACAATGGGCTATAGCCCATGCTTTTTACCCAAAATTGGGTAAAAATGACGTATTTTCAATGCTTAAAATATGATTCATATTTTCTAAAAAGGTGTGAAAATGGTTAAAAATCGATAAAAACAGTGGGCTATAGCCCATGCTTTTTGCCCCAAAATGGCTAAAAATGACGTATTTTCAATGCTTAAAATATGATTCATATTTTCTAAAAAGGTGTGATAATGGTTGAAAATCGACAAAAACAATGCGCTATAGCCCATGCTTTTTACCCAAAATTGGGTAAAAATGACGTATTTTCAATCCTTAAAATATGATTCATATTTTCTAAAAAGGTGTGAAAATAGTTCAAAATCGATCAAAACAATGGGCTATAGCCCATGCTTTTTACCCCAAAATGGCTAAAAATGACGTATTTTCAATCCTTAAAATATGATTCATATTTTCTAAAAAGGTGTGAAAATGGTTCAAAATCGATAAAAACAATGGGCTATAGCCCATGCTTTTTACCCAAAATTGGGTAAAAATGACGTATTTTCAATGCTTAAAATATGATTCATATTTTCTAAAAAGGTGTGAAAATGGTTCAAAATCGATAAAAACAGTGGGCTATAGCCCATGCTTTTTGCCCCAAAATGGCTAAAAATGACGTATTTTCAATGCTTAAAATATGATTCATATTTTCTAAAAAGGTGTGAAAATGGTTCAAAATCGACAAAAACAATGGGCTATAGCCCATGCTTTTTACCCAAAATTGGGTAAAAATGACGTATTTTCAATGCTTAAAATATGATTCATATTTTCTAAAAAGGTGTGAAAATGTTTCAAAATCGATAAAAACAATGGGCTATAGCCCATGCTTTTTACCCAAAATTGGGGAAAAATGACGTATTTTCAATCCTTAAAATATGATTCATATTTTCTAAAAAGGTGTGAAAATGGTTCAAAATCGATAAAAACAGTGGGCTATAGCCCATGCTTTTTGCCCCAAAATGGCTAAAAATGACGTATTTTCAATGCTTAAAATATGATTCATATTTTCTAAAAAGGTGTGAAAATGGTTCAAAATCGACAAAAACAATTGGCTATAGCCCATGCTTTTTACCCAAAATTGGGTTAAAATGACGTATTTTCAATGCTTAAAATATGATTCATATTTTCTAAAAAGGTGTGAAAATGGTTCAAAATCGATAAAAAGCATGGGCTATAGCCTATGCTTTTGCCCCAAAATGGCTAAAAATGACGTATTTGCAATGCTTAAAATATGATTCATATTTTCTAAAAAGGTGTGAAAATGGTTCAAAATCGATAAAAACAATTGGCTATAGCCCATGCTTTTTACCCAAAATTGGGTTAAAATGACGTATTTTCAATGCTTAAAATATGATTCATATTTTCTAAAAAGGTGTGAAAATGGTTCAAAATCGATAAAAAGCATGGGCTATAGCCTATGCTTTTGCCCCAAAATGGCTAAAAATGACGTATTTGCAATGCTTAAAATATGATTCATATTTTCTAAAAAGGTGTGAAAATGGTTCAAAATCGATAAAAACAATGGGCTATAGCCCATGCTTTTTACCCTAAAATGGCTAAAAGTGACGTATTTTCAATCCTTAAAATATGATTCATATTTTCTAAAAAGGTGTGAAATTGGTTCAAAATCCATAAAAACCATGGGCTATAGCCCATGCTTTTTGCCCCAAAATGGCTAAAAATGACGTATTTTCAATGCATAAAATATGATTCATATTTTCTAAAAAGGTGTGAAAATGGTTCAAAATCGACAAAAACAATGGGCTATAGCCCATGCTTTTTACCCAAAATTGGGTAAAAATGACGTATTTTCAATGCTTAAAATATGATTCATATTTTCTAAAAAGGTGTGAAAATAGTTCAAAATCGATAAAAACCATGGGCTATAGCCCATGCTTTTTACCCCAAAATGGCTAAAAATGACGTATTTTCAATCCTTAAAATATGATTCATATTTTCTAAAAAGGTTTGAAAATGGTTCAAAATCGATAAAAACAATGGGCTATAGCCCATGCTTTTTACCCAAAATTGGGTAAAAATGACGTATTTTCAATGCTTAAAATATGATTCATATTTTCTAAAAAGGTGTGAAAATGGTTCAAAATCGATAAAAACCATGGGCTATAGCCCATGCTTTTTGCCCCAAAATGGCTAAAAATGACGTATTTTCAATGCTTAAAATATGATTAATATTTTCTAAAAAGGTGTGAAAATGGTTCAAAATCGATAAAAACCATGGTCTATAGCCCATGCTTTTTGCCTCAAAATGGGTAAAAATGACGTATTTTCAATCCTTAAAATATGATTCATATTTTCTAAAAAGGTGTGAAAATGGTTCAAAATCGATAAAAACCATGGGCTATAGCCCATGCTTTTTGCCGCAAAATGTCTAAAAATGACGTATTTTCAATCCTTAAAATATGATTCATATTTTCTAAAAAGGTGTGAAAATGGTTCAAAATCGACAAAAACAATGGGCTATAGCCCATGCTTTTTACCCAAAATTGGGTAAAAATGACGTATTTTCAATCCTTAAAATATGATTCATATTTTCTAAAAAGGTGTGAAAATGTTTCAAAATCGATAAAAACAATGGGCTATAGCCCATGCTTTTTGCCGCAAAATGGCTAAAAATGACGTATTTTCAATCCTTAAAATATGATTCATATTTTCTAAAAAGATGTGGAAATGGTTCAAAATCGACAAAAACAATGGGCTATAGCCCATGCTTTTTACCCAAAATTGGGTAAAAATGACGTATTTTCAATCCTTAAAATATGATTCATATTTTCTAAAAAGATGTGGAAATGGTTCAAAATCGATAAAAACAGTGGGCTATAGCCCATGCTTTTTGCCCCAAAATGGCTAAAAATGACGTATTTTCAATGCTTAAAATATGATTCATATTTTCTAAAAAGGTGTGAAAATGGTTCAAAATCGATAAAAAGCATGGGCTATAGCCTATGCTTTTGCCCCAAAATGGCTAAAAATGACGTATTTTCAATGCTTAAAATATGATTCATATTTTCTAAAAAGGTGTGAAAATGGTTCAAAATCGATAAAAACAATGGGCTATAGCCCATGCTTTTTACCCAAAATTGGGTAAAAATGACGTATTTTCAATCCTTAAAATATGATTCATATTTTCTAAAAAGGTGTGAAATTGGTTCAAAATCGATAAAAACCATGGGCTATAGCCCATGCTTTTTGCCCCAAAATGGCTAAAAATGACGTATTTTCAATGCATAAAATATGATTCATATTTTCTATAAAGGTGTGAAAATGGTTCAAAATCGACAAAAACAATGGGCTATAGCCCATGCTTTTTACCCAAAATTGGGTAAAAATGACGTATTTTCAATGCTTAAAATATGATTCAAATTTTCTAAAAAGGTGTGAAAATAGTTCAAAATCGATAAAAACAATAGGCTATAGCCCATGCTTTTTACCCCAAAATGGCTAAAAATGACGTATTTTCAATCCTTAAAATATGATTCATATTTTCTAAAAAGGTTTGAAAATGGTTCAAAATCGATAAAAAGCATGGGCTATAGCCTATGCTTTTGCCCCAAAATGGCTAAAAATGACGTATTTTCAATGCTTAAAATATGATTCATATTTTCTAAAAAGGTGTGAAAATAGTTCAAAATCGATAAAAACAATGGGCTATAGCCCATGCTTTTTACCCCAAAATGGCTAAAAATGACGTATTTTCAATCCTTAAAATATGATTCATATTTTCTAAAAAGGTTTGAAAATGGTTCAAAATCGATAAAAACAATGGGCTATAGCCCATGCTTTTTACCCAAAATTGGGTAAAAATGACGTATTTTCAATGCTTAAAATATGATTCATATTTTCTAAAAAGGTGTGAAAATGGTTCAAAATCGATAAAAACCATGGGCTATAGCCCATGCTTTTTGCCCCAAAATGGCTAAAAATGACGTATTTTCAATGCTTAAAATATGATTAATATTTTCTAAAAAGGTGTGAAAATGGTTCAAAATCGATAAAAACCATGGGCTATAGCCCATGCTTTTTGCCATGGGCTATAGCCCATGCTTTTTGCCCCAAAATGGCTAAAAATGACGTATTTTCAATGCTTAAAATATGATTCATATTTTCTAAAAAGGTGTGAAAATGGTTCAAAATCGACAAAAACAATGGGCTATAGCCCATGCTTTTTACCCAAAATTGGGTAAAAATGACGTATTTTCAATGCTTAAAATATGATTCATATTTTCTAAAATGGTGTGAAAATGGTTCAAAATCGATAAAAACAATGGGCTATAGCCCATGCTTTTTACCCAAAATTGGGTAAAAATGACGTATTTTCAATGCTTAAAATATGATTCATATTTTCTAAAAAGGTGTGAAAATGGTTCAAAATCGATAAAAACCATGGTCTATAGCCCATGCTTTTTGCCTCAAAATGGGTAAAAATGACGTATTTTCAATCCTTAAAATATGATTCATATTTTCTAAAAAGGTGTGAAAATGGTTCAAAATCGATAAAAACCATGGGCTATAGCCCATGCTTTTTGCCGCAAAATGGCTAAAAATGACGTATTTTCAATGCTTAAAATATGATTCATATTTTCTAAAAAGGTGTGAAAATGGTTCAAAATCGACAAAAACAATGGGCTATAGCCCATGCTTTTTACCCAAAATTGGGGTAAAAATGACGTATTTTCAATCCTTAAAATATGATTCATATTTTCTAAAAAGGTGTGAAAATGTTTCAAAATCGATAAAAACAATGGGCTATAGCCCATGCTTTTTGCCGCAAAATGGCTAAAAATGACGTATTTTCAATCCTTAAAATATGATTCATATTTTCTAAAAAGATGTGGAAATGGTTCAAAATCGACAAAAACAATGGGCTATAGCCCATGCTTTTTACCCAAAATTGGGTAAAAATGACGTATTTTCAATCCTTAAAATATGATTCATATTTTCTAAAAAGATGTGGAAATGGTTCAAAATCGATAAAAACAGTGGGCTATAGCCCATGCTTTTTTTTTTTCCCCCAAAATGGCTAAAAATGACGTATTTTCAATGCTTAAAATATGATTCATATTTTCTAAAAAAGGTGTGAAAAATGGTTCAAAATCGATAAAAACCATGGGCTATAGCCCATGCTTTTTGCCGCAAAATGGCTAAAAATGACGTATTTTCAATGCTTAAAATATGATTCATATTTTCTAAAAAGGTGTGAAAATGGTTCAAAATCGACAAAAACAATGGGCTATAGCCCATGCTTTTTACCCAAAATTGGGTAAAAATTGACGTATTTTCAATCCTTAAAAATATGATTCATATTTTCTAAAAAGGTGTGAAAATGTTTCAAAATCGATAAAAAACAATGGGCTATAGCCCATGCTTTTTGCCGCAAAATGGCTAAAAATGACGTATTTTCAATCCTTAAAATATGATTCATATTTTCTAAAAAGATGTGGAAATGGTTCAAAATCGACAAAAACAATGGGCTATAGCCCATGCTTTTTTACCCAAAATTGGGTAAAAATGACGTATTTTCAATCCTTAAAAATATGATTCATATTTTCTAAAAAGATGTGGAAATGGTTCAAAATCGATAAAAAACAGTGGGCTATAGCCCATGCTTTTTTTCCCCAAAATGGCTAAAAATGACGTATTTTCAATGCTTAAAAATATGATTCATATTTTCTAAAAAAGGTGTGAAAATGGTTCAAAATCGATAAAAAGCATGGGCTATAGCCTATGCTTTTGCCCCAAAATGGCTAAAAATGACGTATTTTCAATGCTTAAAATATGATTCATATTTTCTAAAAAGGTGTGAAAATGGTTCAAAATCGATAAAAACAATGGGCTATAGCCCATGCTTTTTACCCAAAATTGGGTAAAAAATGACGTATTTTCAATCCTTAAAATATGATTCATATTTTCTAAAAAGGTGTGAAATTGGTTCAAAATCGATAAAAACCATGGGCTATAGGCCCATGCTTTTTACCCAAAATTGGGTAAAAATGACGTATTTTCAATGCTTAAAATATGATTCATATTTTCTAAAAAGGTGTGAAAATGGTTCAAAATCGATAAAAACCATGGGCTATAGCCCATGCTCTTTTTGCCCCAAAATGGCTAAAAATGACGTATTTTCAATGCTTAAAATATGATTAATATTTTCTAAAAAAGGTGTGAAAATGGTTCAAAATCGATAAAAACCATGGGCTATAGCCCATGCTTTTTGCCATGGGCTATAGCCCATGCTTTTTGCCCCAAAATGGCTAAAAATGACGTATTTTCAATGCTTAAAATATGATTCATATTTTCTAAAAAGGTGTGAAAATGGTTCAAAATCGACAAAAAACAATGGGCTATAGCCCATGCTTTTTACCCAAAATTGGGTAAAAATGACGTATTTTCAATGCTTAAAATATGATTCATATTTTCTAAAATGGTGTGAAAATGGTTCAAAATCGATAAAAACAATGGGCTATAGCCCATGCTTTTTACCCAAAATTGGGTAAAAATGACGTATTTTCAATGCTTAAAATATGATTCATATTTTCTAAAAAGGTGTGAAAATGGTTCAAAATCGATAAAAACCATGGTCTATAAGCCCATGCTTTTTGCCTCAAAATGGGTAAAAATGACGTATTTTCAATCCTTAAAATATGATTCATATTTTCTAAAAAGGTGTGAAAATGGTTCAAAATCGATAAAAACCATGGGCTATAGCCCATGCTTTTTGCCGCAAAATGGCTAAAAATGACGTATTTTTCA